>JAIFGZ020000136.1:0-1423998 GCA_019925245.2 Oryza australiensis
GTGTGGCGTGCTAGTTGGTTTGATCTGTTAACCAACAAGAAAACAAGGAAATATGCGTTAAGTGTTAGGTTAGATCCCCACCGTATCGCCGAGGGACCCATGAGCATATATTTGCTATCCTAAAATATATTTAAGCCAATCGACCGGAATGGATAGGCTATAACGAGACAAAGACGCCCGCTTAACCCAAATACGTGAAAGGATAATAAATATATGTATCGATAAACTAGCCGATACCGGAAGGCTAACTTATGGACGGCCATACTCCGATGAATCTTATGAGAGGATATCATTCTTGAACCATATGCTTAACCCGAAATCGGGTCGTTTGTCATATCATGGCAAGCCGATTTCGCTAGCTTATAAGGTCCGACAAGAACAAGATCTTAACGTAAGAGGCGGTCCTAACCATAAATCTAATAATAAATATATTAAAAGATAAGGCCGGCTGAAACCTCGGATCGTCTCTAAACATATAAATCTTGCCGAATGATCATTGGCAATTCTAAAAATGACTTAATAGTTCAAACCGATGCAACATTAAGTATAAAAAGAACAACCTCGATCTGTTGTAGCTAATTTATATCTCTCGAGACGGTGGATACCGCATATAAACCAGCTCAACCCTTAGATCTACTCTATTGGCCGCGGGTTCTTCACGTAACCGGCCAATAGCGTGATAGATCTAAACATTGATCTAATTTATAAGCGCTATATGATAAATAGCACCGTATAAACCCCGAATCTAATGTGTCATTACGATGGAAGCACTAGAAACAACAGATCATGCCACTAATGACAAGCATTTACCTAGATTTGGGATCAAACGATGCAGCCCGTAGCCAAACAAATTGCTCGTCCGAAGAAAAAGGTTGGCGATGCACCGAAGGTTTGATTGATTGTGGTTTTGTCTTTTTATGTGGGGTCTCGAGTCCTATTTATACCCAAGATATTATCCTGTACCAACCCCTCGACTCTACCTAAACTACTATTTGAAACATGACGTTATCCCGGAAGGACCCACGCCGTACTGCTAAATGAACAGCTTAAACAAACTCCTAAATTAAGATACAATTGCCGTTACGGGACTCTATCCACATGACAATATCGTTCAACGCACAATCCAATAACCGAATATTCTATTTATCTTCAAATTGCTGCACAAACGGCTTTATCTCTTCAATCTGAAATCGGCTATCGCCGCTCTTGCCCGATTTAACCTAGCCGACTAGCCTTCGGCCAATCGACTGCTTCCCACTGACGGCCTTCGTTTCTCCGCGCCAAGCGCCCGATCTGATTTCGTCTCATCCTTGCCTGACTTAGGGATTCATTACCAAATTTTGAAAGTTAACATTATGCCCCCAAGTCCGTGATAATAAGTGTTACGGATTTGTTGCCCTGCTCAAATTCCCCCAGCTTCTTTTCTTGACTCCAAACCGTTTCTGCCCCCAAGCGCCCATTAAATAGCCATTTCTGTTCTCCGGCCAAAACAACCACGCCTTCAAAGCGCACTCTCAAAACCCCTTCGCACACAAGCTTTCTCACTTCTCACTCTCTCCCATGGTTCACCGCCCGCCAAATCTCGCCTCGCGAATTAGACTTCATCTTCACCCCAACAACTCCGATGGCTTCCACCGCCGCCGCCACCTCCGTGGCACCGGCCACCGTCGCCGCACCGCCGTTGCCGCCGCATCGACCATCGCCGCATCGGTCACCACCATCATCGAGTTCCCCGAGGTACACCCGTTGATCCGTAATTCTTTTTCACTGGATTTACCCAACCATGTTGCATCCATCTTGCTTTCAACCATTTTTGATTAGCACTTTCCCTTTAAACTGTAGCGCCTCAGCCATTCCTAATTAGAATTTCTTTCTTTCACACCGTAGCACCTGTCACATCAAGTAATCATCCCCAATCTGACCCAAGCACGAGGCTTTCTTGCCCCACGGCAACACCGATCCACTCCGATGTTATCATGACCGAGACCACCAGATTCCCTTCAATACCAACAAGCCATCCCTCGCCCACTGGAACGGACCTTCAAATCATGGCCGACCACCGACGCCGCCTGCTGGGTCGAATGGTACAAGAGGGTGCGGTCGGCCAAGTACACTCATTGGGAGTGGAAACCGGACCGCCAATGCCCGGCTCGTCCATTGCCGCATGGAAAAGGACGAGCCGTCTATCTGCATTGCAACATATTTTTGGAATGGTAGCTTCAACACTCTTCATCGTTCGGCAGGGCCGATGATGGCCACATTGGCCAACGTGTACACATGATGACTGGGCTGGACATCCAGCGGCTTCTGGCTAACCCCAAAGAACTCCGAGCCAAAGGGCAACATCAGTTCAAGACCAAGGCCATCGGTGGGTGGAGCGGCTTCATCGCCCGAACATGAAGGACTCACCGCCGGCCACGGGAGCACACCGCGTTTTGATGATGTGGCTTGAAAAATTCTTATTCGTGGATCGAGTCGTGGCCGACCGCCAACCGGTGTGTCGTAACCAAAATCCCCGTCGACGGAGCAAGCTTGCGCTGGGAAATACCTCTCAAGTACTTGTGTCGATGCTGCATCGCCGCTCGCAAAGATAGCCGCCAACGCTCCAATCAACACCGGCGTCCCCGGTAGGGTTCCTACGATTTACCGGTGCCGGCGACCCAAATGGGGCTAGCCGTCTGGCTCCCTCCACGTAAGCCGTATTCCCAAGGCTAGAGCCAATCGAAGACGAAGACGGCAACTAGATCACCACCACGAGATGCATGAGCTGGAGAAGCATCGGCCGCTCATGTGGGCTTGTACCAAATTGGGACCATTAGCCGAATGGTTCATTGCCTTTTATGACGTCCGTCTCGCGAGAACCGTGCTTGGTACTTTTACGGGACCGGGGGCTCTGAGTTGCCGCCGATTTCAACCTTGGGAGGATCCAACTCGCCCACAACCCGAGGTGCAGGGAGTTGTTCATCGCCGCCCGTCCCCGCATCTTGCCGAGACGGATCCACCAGGCCGATCAAGGCCAAAAGCCGTGAGCTTTATTACCCTGTCGACGGCGAGGCAGTTCAGTCTTGGGCGTTGCCCATCGGCTTCTATTATGCCGATAAAATTGAAACGAGAGGTGTGGTGAGCCAAGACTTGATAATGCATCCAGGCTGAATAAAAGCCGACCCTCCCTCGGCGACTCCGGCGTGATGACCTTGCGCTCAAGAAAAGCGGCCTACAACCAATGGTGGGCGAAATGAAATGACACATCTTTCACCACGGTCATCCCATTACGTCGACCGCTCCCCGCCCAAAGAAATCCCTTCATTAAGCTTCAAATTCCAAATGATTTTCCATCATTCATTGATATAGCCGATTAACATTTGCCCTCTCGGTTTGCGTGAGACGGAGATGGAGCGGCGACGGTGAGCGGACTCCGGCGCCCATCGAATACCATCTCAGGTGTTCTGGACGGGGGGGCGCCTCCTCCGTCGGCCATCACATTGGGAGCGCCTGGCCAGCGTAGCGGTCTTTGCCAAGTGGCAAGTGCACGAGCCAATTGCCCGATGAAAAGTGGCTGCACCACTCATACGGCCAAGCCGGCGCGCCCGCTCCCAAGAAGCCGAAAGAGAAGAAACCGACAAATACAAACCCGATAGCCTCCTTGGATCCGCGGCCTGCCGCGCGCAGCTTCAACGTCATCGCCCGCCGAGGAAATGCGGCGGCGGTTTGTTGGAGCGGCGGTCAACCCGGGAGCTCGAGCCATGAGTTCGTCAACGCTCCACCGACGTCCCGTCGGTCCGAAGTCCCTTAGAAATATGGGTACGGTAAGCCCTCACTTCACCAAATTCAGCTTTTACGATGATATCACTTTTGCACCCGACCGAACAATTCTTTTCAAAGTCAAGAAATTGGCCTACCGCACTCCACGTCACGTGCCATCCGTAATCGTCTCTTGCAACTTGATTCGTAGAAATTAGCCGACTCGACCGCTAACTCTTCTTTTGCAGTACTCTATAATCTCCTGGCTTCCCCAGTGTCAAAGGGAGCACGTTGTGACTGTCGGGCAGCAAGAATAAACGCCGACGAAGAGGCCCCGACGGGCCGCAAAGGGCGAAGACAGCCCGAGCCGACCGCTCCGACCCTCGGTGCCCACGATAAGCCGATCCAATGTGGTGATCGGCTCGCTCGACTCAATATCTTTTGATCATCTTCCTTTTGCGAACATAGCCGACCTCCTCAACTTTGACTTGTCGGAGTTCGAGGAGTCCTAAGAAATCGCGAGAGGCGTTGGTGACGCCGGCGGAGGACTCGAGGGCCACCTCTAGCCGACATCGGCAACCGGGCTGGAGGCCTGGCCGGATGCGTTGGTGGTCGACGCGGTTCAATACGCGCGCGCTTCAAAAGGAAATCCAAGGCCAGCTGCCTGAAGCTCTAGCCGACGCCATTGCTTGCGCCACCTTCATGGAAGCACACCAACTCGTATGAACGGGCACCGGCGGTGGATAGCCAATCGTCACGAGAACCAGGTGCGGTCGTCCACCCTCTAGTCGACCAAGGATGCCATTGAGAGCGGGAGCGCCCTTCGGCCGCCTAAAGCACCGAGCCGGCGCCAAGCTTGAGCAACTCCTCGCACGCCAAGATCGTTCGATGGCCGATCTGCTCAAAGTCATGAACGAGATCGATGTCCACAAGGAGTACATGTCTAGCTTGCCACCTGAATCAAGCTCAACGCCAAAGTATCAAGGTTGTGGCACATCTACGGGACCCGGTGAAGGGCATCCTCGCCGGGTGGCTGGGTCTCGAGGCCGACGACGTCGGGCCATTGAGGAGGTAGACCGGGACACAGCGGACGGCGTTGTCGGCCATAGCGATTTCTTGAAACAATGAGCTTGTAACATTTTAACATTCCAAATCGGCTACGGCCTCCCTGTAATATATTTGTCAAACTTTTGTAATGGGCTTGAACTTTGATCAAGTTGCTCAACTTTGTAATCGGCTTTAACTTTTGTGTAGTATAGTCTATCAATCTTTTGTAAGTGCGCGTCATGGGATGAAATCGGCTTTGGCCACACGTAGTATCTTAATTGCTTATGCCTAATCGGCTCCAGCCATCCGTATCGTCGCATTCGCCGATTCCGAGACCACACCACAACCGTCGGCAATGTTAACACTTGAATCACGTAGCCGGGCCGATCCAAATCACTTCCAACGCTTTTATTTGGACTCGCCGATTACGAAGCTTAAAAGTTGGGCCGACGCCCAATCTTGCAATCGGCTCGTGTATGTATATGCCCCCAAATTTTATTGATAGCTTCGTGTCAACAAAATTGTGAATTTGAGTCGCTCGCGCATCATTACCGTCGCTATCGGCCAATCATTAGCCGATCGGAAGACTTACTTAAAAAATGTTGCATAAAAATGCCCTTAAAGGCGATGCTTTTATTGAAGCAAGACATCGGCTGTCGTAAATCGGCTAAGCAAACTGAGCCAAATCACGAGTTGATCCATACGCTTGGGTAGTATTTCTTCGTGTATTTTCCATTAGAGCCCTTCCAAATACTTCTCCGTCCAAATTTTCTAGCATGTAAGCTCCTTTTAGAGATGCATTTGTGGATCTTGAAAGGCCCTTCCCCTAATTTGGTGACCACTTGCCAAATTTGTTATCTCTAGATCCAATCGCATATCAATTTCCAAACGAGTTCGCTTCCTCAAAAGATTTAGGCACCACTTTTATTATAATGTCTCGGCTGCTCGTTCTTTATCCTTTGTAACCTTTTCCAGAGTCCTCATCCTAGATAAAACTAAGTCTTCGATTCGTCCACCATTAGGTGATATAATCGTCGGCCGTAAGTTGATCCTATAGCTGAATGCGCCTTGAGCCGACGACGCTCCTGTGGTAGCACTATTTCATGTCCGGACCAGCCTTGTACGGAGGGACTTGATTGACCTGCAGGCGTGGCATGCCATGGATATGCCCATGATGATTTGGCTAATCGGGTGTGCCACCGTTTAGGGTACTCGTGAGATCTTTCTCTTAATCAACTTAATCAAACTTTTATTTGAGGCCTCAGCTTGTTCGTTGGCCTCAAGTGCGTAGTACGGCGAAGAATTAAGCAGCCTTTTGATCCCCATACCGTCGGCACCAACAAACTCGTCCGATACGAAGATAGATCCACGGTATGTTGTTATCGTTTGTGGAACGCCAAATCGGTAGATAAAGTGTTTTTTGACAAACTCGAATGCATCCTTAGAATCCACTTTCCTCGGGGGAATTGCACTCCACCCACTTTGTGAAGTAATCCATCGCCACCGTAATAAATTTATGCCCTTTGCTCGGAGGGGGATTGATCTCGCCGATCATGTCAATGCCCCATCCTCGAACGGCCAAGGCTTAATAATTGGATTCATAGTCGACGCCGGTGCTCGTTGTATGGCACCAAACTTCGACAATCCTAGCGGCTCTTGTAATACTTTGAAAAGTCCTCCAACATCATCGGCCGGAAATACCCCGCCGCGAAGCAAACACTTCCCATTTAGGCCGATTGATGTGCCACGATTCTTCATGCACTTCTCCGAATGGCCACTTTGGCCTGACGGCCCCAAACACTTGAGTAGCATCATCATCAATCGTACGATAGCATGAGATCTTCATCGAGCAACACATATCTTAATGCTTTTTATCGTAATTTCCTTGTAGCCAATTGAGGATTTTTTTGAGGAAGTCAGAACTTCAAACCTCCAATCATCGGGCAATAATGGCAAAGAATTCTATGTCAATCTCTTTCAACATCGCCGATAGACCAGATGCCCCTTCGCCTAAATCGTTAGCTTATGTGTTCTCTTCTTCCGGGGATGTGTTTCAAAGTAACTAGCCGAAAACCGTCCATTAATTCCCGAATTGCTGATAATAGACCATCGCCGCATCGTTTTTGCATTCGTATTCTCCCGATAATCGGGCCGATGACCAACAATGAATCTCACATTATTTCGATGGCGTCGGCTTCAACTTCCTTGAGTAGATGTAATCCTTTAAGGACGGCTTAGTATTCGGCTTTGTTGTTTGTAGAGTGGGGGTTGATAGCAAAGCAAACTCGAAGCTTGCCCTCGGGGTGAAATAATGACCAGCCGATGCCGTGCAGCCGTTGGTGCAAACCGAGCCAAACGTCAATGTCCAAGGCATAATCTCCACCGAGCCGATCGAGTCATTTGCTCCACAATGTAATCGGCTATGGCTTGTCCCTTGACTCGCCTTAGCAGTGCCCGATACCTTAGACCGACTCCCGTTAGCGCAAAAATCCACTTCCCAATTCTTCCTTTCAAAGACCGGAGTCGATAGCATACTTAACTACATCGGCTGCGATTATTGTGCACTCGTTGGATAGCGATAATGCCTTAACTTCGTACATGAAAAATAGAGGAATAGGCATAGCTTGTTTCCGCAGTGAATACCTTGTTTCCACATCTAGCAACCGTAATTCTGGCTGAGATAGATGATGGCTTTTCTTTGCCCTCAACCTCTTGGATAAAACGGAGCCGATTGACTTGTCATCGGCGTGATAGGTACAAACTTAAACGATATTCCTTTTTGTGGAGGCATCAAAGGCGGAGTGTGAGCTCGAGATAATCTTTTATGTTGTCTAAAGCCTTTGCTGCTCGCCCATGTGAATGCTTGATCAGCTTTCACCGAAGCCGAGTGGTGTGAATGACTCGTCTTTTCCGAGAGATTGGCTATGAACCGTCGATGAAATTTATCTTGCCGATCAATTACCGGAGTTGCTTTTGTCCTTCTGAGGTGTATTGTCTTGATAGCTTTTATGCTTCTTGGTGTAACCTCAATTCCTCTTTCATGAACAAGAAATCCCAAGAACTGCCTCTGGCCGATACGCCGACACGCGCTTAAGCGGATTCATCTTCGGCCATACTTCCTCGTCCGCTCTAAGACTTGTCTCGGCCTGGCTATGTGTCCTCTATTTCCCCGGACTTGACAACCACTCGTCAATGTAGATCTCTACTAGTGAGCCGCACTGTCATGTCGTGAAAAATGTAGCAGTTCATGGCCCGTTGATATGTTGCCTAAAGATTCTTCGCCGAATGTCATTATTACCCATTCGTACAAGCCGATTGCGGACACCGAAAAGCGGTCTTGTGGATGTCCTCGTCGGCCATAAATATTTTGATTATACCCTGCATTGTCGTCCATGAACCGATAATTTTGGCCCTAGAAGCAGCATCGACAAGCAAATCGGCTATCGGCATTGGGTATTCGTCCTTAGGGGTGCCTTGTTTAAATCTCTCAAGTCGATGCACCCTAAGTTTACCATTTTTCTTCAACACTAGGACAATCTTTGAGACCCACTTGGCTACGGCAAGGCCGAATGAATCCCTCTGCATCGTATAGCCGAGTGATTTCGGCTTTAATTGCATCGTACATACGGCCTTAAACCTCCTTGAGGCCGTTTGAACGCCTAGCCCGCCTTAATCCGGTAGTTGATGAACCACTATTGATCGACTGAGGCTCGGGCATCTCGAAGTACTCCCAAGCGAAACAATCTTTATATTCTTTTTAACAAATCAATAAGTCGGGACCTACAATGAGGAGACAAATTTTTGCTAATGTGACGTTGGCTCCCTGGCCATCACCGTGAGCCGATGTCAATTTCTTCTAAGTCGTCGGCCGACGTGAAACCTTTTCTTGCCATCGTCTTCGTCCAAGGGTGTCCATGCCGAAGACGCTTGAGCCTCCACCATGTCTTGTTCAAAGCAGAAATGCGGCTCGTCGTTCCCAATCGGCGTATTATGGAATTGGACGCATTTAGAAAATTCGGCTTGCTAGATTTTCCCGGACAAACAATCGATGCCTTCGATTTCCCAAAGCTGCAAATCGGCACGACGACACTAACTGGGCCTGACGCAATAACGATCTCAATCCTATCGCCGTCCCATTTGGATCAGCTCGATGCATCGTAGAAGGAATGCAGCAAGGTGGCGTGTATCCAGTCCCTTCGGCGCAGCCGTAAGACCCCTTCCCGTCGATGACAAATAATGTTGTAGGCACGGTCTTATTGCCGATGGTCAGCTTCAACGTTGAGGACGCCCTTGGTTTCGATGAGTTGCCGCCGAAGTCTTTGAGCACCATATTGGTCTTTATCGTGTCTTCGCCCTTGCCTCATTTTTTCGAATGTTGCGTAAGGCACGAGGTTGACCGCAGCCCCCCGTCAACTAGCATCTTTGAAATCGGCTTGTCGCTGCCAATCCTTTAACGTACAATGGCTTTAAGTGCCGATTTTCCCCCTAAGTTTGTCGAAGATAGCCTAGTCCGGTGAGATTGCTAGTCGCTCAGGTCTCATCCTCGATGGTGCTCCGCATCGGCCAGAGCACTCGAACTCTACTGGGTAGTATCAACACCATGTTAACCGATGCAAGAACTTTGCCTATCCCTTTGGCTGCCCTCCTCGGCTTGATCGGCTGGGCTCTCCTCGCTTTCTTCATCGCAACGTGGCGCTTTTCTCTCCTCTCGGGAACCCATCGCCTTTGATCTTACCCACTCGATGGCGCCTGTTCGTGGTCATTTGTCGACCTTCGTCTTCTCCCTTCACGCTTAAGTTGTTGAATTCTTCTTTCTCGTCTTTGTGAAGAGATCGGACAGCACCATTGGGGATTGGTCGATTCCCTCGTCGTCGGCCTCTTCATCGCCGTGGGTTGTTGTCATTATGGTCTTCGTCGACGAAGAGTCTTGGTGGATCGGCCAAGCCGATCATGGACGGACCACCGCCTTTGGTTTAGCCGAACGCGCTCTAGGGACGACCTGGCCGGGCTTGCACGGCTGATGAGCTCCGTGCTTGTCGTCGCGGCGATTGTTGCATGCTTTGGCAATCGTCCTAAGCAGGTTGCGCTCTCATGCCGGATTCCCGCCAGCATTGAAAAAATCACAATGCCAATGCAGATCGGCACTATTGCGCTTACTGTTCGGTGGCTTTGGATCCACAGGCTCGCGTTGTGCGAGGTGCTTCATTGCAAGCTTCTCCCCGCCGAGATTCCATTTGAGGATGTGTCGGCTAGCCCCATGGATCGCCGATCTGGCCGCCCGATCTGATAATTGACACACGCATATTAATTAAAGGCGTGATGTCCAATCTACAGTTCTTCCGCCTTTGGCCCGATCGATGTATTGACTAAGCCGTGTGCCATTCTGTTTCGTCGATCAGCTTGCACGGGGCGCTGACCGTGCTGGACCGGAAGAGGTTGTCGTCTACCTTCATCTACGATTTGAATCGGCGAACATCGCTTCCCGGCCTCAATTGCCGACTCCGGATTTGCCGCCCGAAGACTTTGCAAATTGTTGGTGGCATGGGATGTGGAGTTGTGCCACTTGCAATATTTCTTCTTCTTTAATTCCCGGTCGACTGGATCACGTGATTTTCATGTAAACCTGAATCTGCTTCTCTTTGATAAAGAAGTCAAAATCCTTGTCGGCCTTGGTGATGTCGAAGTCGTATCATTCTTCTTTGGCCATCTTCGCGAGCATTGGCGTACGATGGCCTTTTTGTTCTTAGCCCATCTCGGCCGCGCCACTCATGCATCATCGTCGTCGGACTCGCAGCCCGATTCAAGGATGACTTTGGAGTTATGTTTTGATGGCCTTCCCGGTGTCTTGGAATCGTTGCTCGTGGGCCGTTACCTTCGCGCCAAGTGGGCTAGGCCGTCGAAGTCCCGCGTAGAGAATCGCTCTGGACGAAGGCAAGGAGACCATGAAAGGCCAAATCGGCCAGTTGGGCCCAATAGCACTTTCAGCCCGTAGCATCGGTTCCTCATCTCCCCGAAGCGCTAGATGTATTCTTGAACCGATTCGTTGTGTTTTTGCCTCGATGTCTTGGTGAGGTCCGACAACTTCATCTCATGGTTGCGCGAGTAAAAGTAGCTATGGAATTGTTTTTCAAGATCGGCCCGCCTCGAATTGAGTTGTAGGGCAATGAGAAGAACCAAGTAAAAGCCTGATCCTGAAGAGAAAGAGGAAACATTCGGACTCTGAAAGCATTCGTAGCCGATGCTTCGCCACACCGTGTCAAGAATCGGCTAACATGCTCGTAAGTTGAAACGTTGTCTTGCCCCCGAGAACTTTAAAAATATGGGATCTTGTATCGGTTGGGCAATGGAATCGCTCGAAATGCCTGATAGGGATACGATACATTTTCCCCGAATCTTTGGCTTGAGTCGAATTGATCGCTTATGACATCCGCAATCAGATCGCCCAGTCCGGTTGTCCTGCTATATCAGCCTCGTATGGGTCACACCACGCGGTGCTTGCCGACACGGTGGTGGCGTCTCGAGGCCCGTAATGATGATCTTGACCGCCTTGATACCGCGTAGTGATGATCGCCGGGAGTAGTGGCCGCGCCGGTTGTGGCGTTTGTGGTCCTTGGAACAATTGTCGGCCATCGGCGTTGTACCGTCTCGTCCAAAGTCAACTGGGAATCGCCCTCTGATCATGCCGTCAATGAACATGTTAGCAATCGATCCTCGGCTGCGGTTGCTCGGCCGCAGCATGGTGATCACCGGCTTTGTAGCCGACTCAATTAGATTTGGCCTAGGCTAAGGGACCCTCCCGCGGCCAAGGGTTGTGCTAGTGGTGGGACCGACTGAGCTCGTGTGACCAACGTCCCGTAACAGGAAATTGGCCGTGCCGTGAAGTACGTTGGCCCTCATAGCTGTCGGCTATCTTGGCGTCGACCACGGTAGCGATCATGTTGTTGAGAGTATTGACCAAGATGCTACTTTGGTGGACTAGCGCAGCGTGATGGACGGCCGAGTCGATCCGGTCTTGTAAGGAATACAGCCGAATCGTCCCGCTTCCGAATCAGCCCATCTTCTCGTTTACCTTTTGTCTCACTCGTAGGAGGATGCCTTGAGATCGTCCATACTGAATTTATACTTCGATGCACGGCCCGATCTCGTTTGGGTGAAAAGACGCATGTAGTTGGCCCGGAGCTCCTCCACCATCTTCTTGTAATCGGCTTGTTGCTCGCCCTATAACTGCTCCATCTTCACAGCACGATGTTGTCCCGGGAAACGTTGGGGCTCTTGGAGTCACCATCTTGCCTGGGACTCGAGTCTATGCGTTCAAGTCGAGCCGACGAGAAACCACCGGCGTGCCAAGAAGCGTCTTGACGAGAAATTTCTCTCACGCGCCGGCCCGGAGATCTGCTGACTCTGGCAGTCCTTCTTGGCCGCCTATGCCGTGGTGTGCCGATTGGTTTGATCCGTTAACCAACAAGAAAACAAGGAAATATGCGTTAAGTGTTAGGTTAGATCCCCACCGTATCGACCGAGGGGAACCCATGAGCATATATTTTCTATCCTAAAATATATTTAAGCCAATCGACCGGAATGGATCGGCTTATACCGAGACAAAGACGCCCGCTTAACCCAAATACGCGTAAAGGATAATAAATATATGTATCGATAAACTAGCCGATACCGAAGGCTAACGTATGGATCGGCTAATACTCCGATGAATCTTATCAAAGGATATCGTCTTGAACGAACCATATGCTTAACTTGAAATATTACTGCCTGGTCATGCCGATGGCAAGCCGATTTCTAGCTATAAGGTCCGACAAGAACAAGATCTTAACATAAGAGGCGGTCCTAATCATAAATCTAATAATAAATATATTAAAAGAAATATATTAAGGGAAATAAGGTTGGCTGAAACCCCGGCACTGTCTTTAAAAATTATAAATCTAGCCGAACAGATCATTGGCAATTCTTAAACGACTTAATAGTTCAAACCTAATGCAACATTAAGTATAAAAAGAACAACCCGATCTTGTAGCCGATTTATATCTCTCGAGACGGTGGATACCGCATATAAACCAGCCAACCCTTAGATCTAGCCCTATTGGCCGCAAAGTTCTTCGCGTAACTCGGCCAATAGTGTGATAGATCTAAACATTGATCTAATTTATATGTGCTATATATGATAAATAGCGCTATAAACCCCTCAATCTAATGTGTCATTACGATGGAAGCACAAAGAAACAAAGCAGATTTGCAAGCACTAATGACAAGCATTTACCTCGGATTTGGGATCGAAACGTATGCAGCCTCGTAGCCAAACAAATTGCTCGTCTAAAGAAAAGGTTGGCGATGCTACCGAAGGTTTGATTGATTGTGATTGTGTCTTTTTTACAGGGGTCTCGGGCCCTATTTATACCCAAGATACATTATCTCGTACAAACCCCGGACTCTACCTAAACTACTATTTGAAACACGATGTTATCCCTGGGAAGGACCCACGCCGTACTACAATGAATAGTTTAAACAAACTCCTAAATTACGATATACAATTGCCGTTGTGACTCTATCCATAGATGGCAATATCGTTAAACGACAATCCAATAACCGAATCTTCATTTATCTTCAAATTGATGCATCATAAACGGCTTTATCTCTTCTAAATCTGAATCGGCTATCGGCCGCTCTTGCCCGATTTAACCTTAGCTTTTCACTGGGTTTGCGGCTGATTGTCCCTAGCCGATGCGCCTCTCGTTTCTCCACCAAGCGCCCGATCCAATTCTGCTTCATCCTTGCGCAACTTAGGGATTCATTTACCAAATTAGGTGTTAATAGCAATGTAGCCAGATGTTGCAATGTATGCAAAGAAGAAGAGTTAATAACCAATTTTCTCCACCACCCAAGTCTAAGTTGCCGTAGTTTCTTCATGTGTCCGACCACCGACCTTGTCTAGCGGCACCCACTCAATCCTATGGAGGCCAATGACTGGGCTTCATGCTTTCTGTAGAAGAAGTTAGACTTTACCGCAATGTAGGGACCAGAGAAAGTCTCTTTGCTACCCATCGCTGCAAGGCCCCGCTCTCGCTTGGTGGGACAACTACTTGGTTACTTCCTCGCCCATTGAGCAAAGAAATACATGGGAAGAGTTCGTCATAGTTTTAGGACAGCACATACTCCCCTGGAATAGTTGCAATAAGAAGCGTGAGCTGCCTTCTGAAAGCAAGGCAACAGCGCTATTGAGTACCCCATGAGTTCAACCGTCTTGGCACGTTACGCCCCCGTAGGACATGCGCAATCATGTAAAGGCAAGAAAAGTTCTTGGCTGGTTTGATGATTGATGA
Organism: Oryza australiensis; assembly: GCA_019925245.2. NCBI lineage: Eukaryota > Viridiplantae > Streptophyta > Magnoliopsida > Poales > Poaceae > Oryza > Oryza australiensis. The sequence continues at coordinate 14,118 of JAIFGZ020000136.1, forward strand.
ACTCACCGACAAGCCGATCCTCTGGGAGAGTATGCTAACTTTGAGAAGCTGGTTGACAAAGCCATTTGGCAAGAAGACCAATGCAACAAGATGATCAAGAAAAGAAAGGGCGCATGCCTCACCTTCTCAAAAGCAAGGAAATCGTAAGAGGCTGCGTTTCATGTCCGAAGTCGAAGTGGACCTACCACCATGATTGTTCGTCAAGACGCCCCTTATCACCCAGAAACTTTCTGGGCCGGCGCAGGCGATGGCGTGGGATGAAAGAACGCACCCCGGCCCCGCTCCTCCAACAAGCCGCCACCCTGCGGCAGCCAGCTCCAAGCCACCACCTCCAAGGAAGGACTCAGGGAAAGCCGTGGAGTCTCGCTTCAACCGTGGTGACCCCGACATTTTGCGCACAAGTGTCCAAAGCCAAGGCGCGTTGGACCAAGGTTCATCCAAAGCCCGTGTCAATCATGCGTTTCGAGAAAGCGCACCGCTCCTGATTACACGTGCACGTTTCGTGAATCTCACTCCGGCCTACGTGATATTTGATTATAGTCCTACATTCATTATTTCAAGAAGTTTGTGGGGCACATGGGTTACCGCAGAGTGGAACTTAAGATACCTATGCGGGTTCAAACCCCGGAAACCATTTGGACACAAATTTCTCAATACCGTCCTCCGTGGCAAAGAGATCCAAGGATCCAAATTTTCGCCAATCTTATCCTTCTTCAAATCCAGAAAAGGCCTATGTCATTCTTTGGGATGGATTGATTGTCAAGACATAAGGGAGTAATTGACTCGCTAGTCATACAATACTATAATCAATGGGAAAGGAGAAGAGATTGTTTTTCATTCTTCCATGCAAGCCAAGACTCGTAACAAGTTTGAATCATGTTTCTACCGTGAATCGTCTGGAAATGCAAAAGAAAGATCCCTATGAAATTAGAAGATATTCCCATAGTGAGAATACCCCGAAGTTCTCCCAAAGATTTAACCCGCATAAATTAAAAGAGAAATCAAATTCCGGATTGATCTAGTACCCGAAACCACCCCAATTCACAAGAGACCATAGAATGGAGCCAGCAACGTAGCTGACAAAGCAAAAGCATAAGCAAGTGGATGAATAGTTGCGTAAAAAGGTTATATCCGCCCGAGCATGTCGCCTTATGCTCCTTGATATTTGTGAAGAAGAAAGAAGCCACCGCAGAATGTGTGTCGATTATCGCGCACTCAATGAGGCCACTATCAAGAACAAGTATCCTCTACCACGGATTGATGATTTGTTTGATCAACTCAGGCAAAGGTGTTCTCCAAGATAGACCTCGCGATCAAGGCTACCATTAGTTGAGAATTGAAGAGGACATTCCCAAGACCGCTTTTATCACTCTAGATGGCTGTATGAGTGTACGGTCATGTCTTTGGATTGACCAATGCACGCTTTCTTTTATGAATCTGGATGAACAAGGTGTTTATGGAATTCTTGGACAAATTTATCATGGTATTCATGGATCTACATTTTGATTTATTCCAAGACCGAGGAAGAACATGAGCATCATCTCCAAGTTAGTGCTTTCAGTTGAGGAATCATCTACTCTAAGCAAGTTTAGTGTGTGCTTCTGTTAAAGGAAGTGCGTTCCTCGGCCATATTGTGAATGCTCAAGTAGTAGCAAGGATCCATCAAATATGGAATTAGTTACCAAGTGGACTCCACCAAAAATAGTTGGCCGATCCGAAGTTTTCTTAGACTTGCGGGTTATTATCGCGCTTCATTGAGAATTTCTCTAAAATTGCCAAGCCGATGACTCAATTGTTGAAGAGAGAAATTCAAAGTGGCCTTGAGGAGACAACAAGAGTTTTGAAGAGCTTAAGAAGAAGTTGGTGTCTACGCCGTGATACACATCCAAATAAAAAGATTTCCATGTTTATTGCGGCATCATCCTGGAGGGCTGGGATGTGTTGATGCAAGAAGGCAAAGAGGTCGCATATGCTTCCTGCTAATTGCATCCGCATGGGAGCAATCCATCTCAACTTCATGATTTGGAGTTAGCCGCAGTGGTTCATGACCAAGATTTGGCGACACTACCTAATCGGGCAACCATTGTGAAGTGTATAGAGATCATAAAAGTCCCAAGTATATCTTCACCCAACCGGACTTGAACCTTCATCAAATAAAAATGGTTGGAATTGATCAAAGATTATGACTTGGGATACATTACCATCCCGGCAAAGCTAATATGGTAGAAGTGATGCTTTTGAGTCGGAAGAGTTACTGCAATAACATCAACATCGGAAGAATGTGCAACCAAACGTGCAGCAAATTTGAGCGCACGAATCTACGAGCTGTTGTGGATTATGGTTTTGTGGCAGCTACTGGAAGCTCAACCCACTCTCGGTGACAAATTTGGGTTACTCAGTGGTTAGATCCCGAGATGGCTGAACTCAAGAAGAACATGAGAGTCAAAAAAGCTCATGACTTTACGTAAGGCGAGCATGGAACAACTGGATGGAAAGAGATAGTGTGTGCGAGGAAGATAAAGAATTGAAAAGTTTCGATCCTTACGGAAGCTCATCAAACCCAATATTCAATTCATCCGGGCAAGTACAAAGATGTATCAAGATCTTTAAAGAAGTTTTGGTGGGTCAGAGTATGAGAGAGAAGCAACAGTTTGTCACACTTTGTGATGTTTCTGTGCGGTTAAGGTAGAACATCAATGGCCCGCAGATTGTTGCAAACCCTCCAAATTCTGAGTGGAAATGGGAAGAAACGGAATTGGATTTCATTACGGGATTACCACGCACATCGTCGGGTATGTGATTCAATTTGGGTCGATTTGTGGACCGACTCACGAAGGTGGCTCACTTCATACCGGTGCATACTACCTACTTGGAAAGAAGTTAGCGTAGCCATTGCTAGAATCATGTGTTTACATGGTGTGCCTAAGAAGATCGTGTTACGGCAACCGAGAAAGTCGGAGTTTACTTCCAAGTTCACGGAAGAAGTTGCAAGAAGAGCTTGGTACCCGTTTGAATTTCGCATGCCTATCATCCGCAAACAGGATGATCAACCGAGAGTGAATCAAATTACTGGAATGCATGTTGAGAGCATGTGCACTTGAATTTGGTAAAGTGGGACAAGAGTTTGTCCTATGCGAATTCTCCTATGACAACAGTTATGAAGCGAGCATTCAAATGGCACCCTATGAGGCGTTGTTTCGGAAGTGCACGCACACCCTTTTTCTCGGGATCGCATGTGAGCGTCGGTTGTTTGGCAATGTAAGTGATAAGAAACGAAGCAAAAGTTCGAACAATTCGGGAAAGATTGAGAATTGCGCAATCTCGCTACAGAAAGAGCTATGCAAACAATCGTCGAAGGGCCTCGTTTTTGAAGCAAGGGATTTTGTGTACCTTCGTGTTACACCGCTCCGAGAGTACACCATTTTTCAAACCAAAGGCAAGTTGGCACCACATTTTGTGGGACCATACGGCAATTAGACCGTCGAGGAGAAGTAGCTTATCGCTTGAACGTCCATCCAACATGGCCGTGTTCACGACGTGTTTCATGTGTCTGAGTTAAAAGTGTTTCTGTGGTATCAGAGGAAAGGAGTAGGCTCCTGGACTGTAATGAAATTCAAGAGGACTTGACCTATGTGGAGATACCCACTCATATTCTCGAGACCAATGAAAGAAGAACTCGGAACAAGGTTATCAAATTTTGCAAAGTTCGGTGGACTCTTCCACTCGAAGAGGAAGCTACTTGGGAAAGAGAAGATGAGTTGAAGGCTGCACACCCGCACCTCTTCGCCAAGTGCCTCCGAATCTCGGGATCGGGCTGTTTATGGAGTAGGTTTGTCGCACCCGGGTTTTGCCCTCGCTTAAATAATTTACCCCGAAATAATCGGAATTTCTGAATTAACTGGAGCCAACAAGTAATTTTAAAATGCATTTAATAAATAGGAATGGCATGGCAGGATTTTTTCTTAAATTCTACATTTCAAAATATGCTAACATGATTTTTATGAGAATTTTTAAGAGCACTCTAAGAATTTTTAACCAATTAAATAAGAAATCTGCAATTTAATTAAGTCCAAAAATCATTTTCCCATTTTCCTATTAATCCCGTACGCCCCGTACGGCTTCCCCGCCTAATTTTCCAAATCGGTGCCGCCTCAGACTCCTTCACGGCCCACTTGCCTCCCCATCGGCCTCCCCTCTCCCTCCGGCCTTGGGCCGAGCGGCAAGCGCCGGCCGTCGCGTGTGGAAATCCGCGGGCCTCCCTCATGACCGCGGCACCAGGTGGGGCCCCACCCTATCGGCCGCATTCCGCGGCGAAGTCGGCCCAGCCGCCGCCGCCGCGCCATGCGCTACCGCAGCCTGCCCTCCTCTCGCGCACGCCGTGCCACGTTAGGCCCACGCCGGCCCGGCGTGCGTCGCCGCACCATGCCACCCTTCCGCACGCCGCAAGCGGCCGCCGCCCGAAACGGCCGTTTAATATCTCTCTCTCTCTCGAGTCCATTGCATCGGCGAGAAAGTCGCGCTCAACCCGTGCACAATACGATCTCCCATCGCCCTATAAATTCCCCTCGAGCTCCCAAGTCGCGACGTCTTCTGCACGCCACCGCCGCCGTTTGTGTAGTCCCACGCCGCGGTGAGTCGTAAACCGGCCACCCCGCGCCGCCATGGCGGCGTAGCGAGCTTGTGTTAGTGATATGCCCTAGAGGCAACATGGAGATGTTGGATATCATGGTCAATGTTTATGTATTTATGAATAAATTGTTATTCAGTTCCATGAAATAGACATCTTGTATTGATCAATAAGTACGTGACTTATTTATGAGACTCTATATGTATGAATCTATTTCTAAATGATCCCTGATCATATGTCATATTGTTGAAATAAATATGACTCTAAGATCGACATGTTTATTGATTGATGATCATGTCTCATAGATCATGGGTATGGAGATACCAAATCAATAAACATGGACACATGTGTTAGAGAACACATTGTTGGATAGACCCACCATGAGACACTACAGGAATTAATGTTTCATTAGTTGGTCTCAGGTAGTGTTGGTACAAAGTCCTTAGACATGAGATCGCCATGGATTCCAACATGTGTACTAGCCTACTTTGGGACTACCAAACGCTATTCTGTAACTGGGTAGTTATAAAGGTAGTTTTCGGGTTTGCTATGAAACATGGAGTGGGATGTGAGTGATCAAGATGGAATTTGCCCCTCCTTTGGAGAGATATCTCTGGGCCCCTCGAGGTAATGGATTATGGAAATGCATGGACATGCTAAGTTGATTGAGGAGTCAATCAACAGACAGATAATCCAATACGATTCGAGTGAATGGTTAATCTATTGAAGGGATGGCACACATCTTGCCTATAGCTTAATTGGTATCGTGAGGCAAAGGGATTTGTGTACACATTACAGGTTCAGAGCAGATATTATATTCTTGTATGCTATGGTGTCAATATGTGTGCTAAGTATGTTGTTGACGTCGGTGAGTTAGACTCGAGCCGAAACCAAGTATACACCGAACCTGCAGTGGTCGCACGCTTAAGGGGATAGAATAGATATTCGAGTTGGACTCGGATACGGCTCGATCGGATAGGGATCCGATCGGATAGAGTCCTGTGGTCTTACGACGTATGGGCAGCCAACTCTATAAGATTCGGATGAGATCCGATTCAAAATAGAGTCCTGATCGTCCACTAGTCCCAGTCGGCCAACTCTATATAAAGGGGTGAGGGGTGGAGAGCTGAGGTACGTCAATTGAAGTCAATTGCGTCGAAATCAATCTAATCACACGCGGCTTTAGAAGTCGGCGAGATCAATCTCCACGAAAACCCTCCCACTTTCGAGCGAAAACCCTAGCCTTGCATCACGTGCTAGCACACGGGTGTTCGGCGTTCTTTTCCCGGACGTGTGGATACCGGTAGAGGCGCTGCAATGTTGCGGCGCTGTTGATCGGCTACGAATCGGCTGTGGTGGAATCGGCTGCGGTCGAGCGCATCGGAGCGAGGCGTGAGAACGCGGTCAGACAACTCGGCGAATCAGCTACATCGGCGAATCGGCTGATTGGTGAATCGGGCATCCCAGGGAATCGGGCAGCGGCTGGGAATGGTTGTCATCGGCAGCCACAGTTCTAGATCGAATAGCCACGATTGTTTAGCATTTCGCGCATACTCAATCGGTAACGATCTATCGGCCCTTACTTGCAAGTGTTCCTGGTTTGCGCGGTAGAAAAGTTTTTGTTTTCGGCTAGCGTAGCCTCTGCGTAACCCTTCAGTGTTATCAGAGCGAATCTTGCTTAGTTCGGGTTATAGATTGGATCTGGAACAAGTTTTGCGCATGGGTTGATTAGATCAATTGGTTTTACAGGATTTGTTGAGGAGAGTTCATGGTAATTGCATTCCTTGATAGTGTATCGGAACGGTGTAATGTGATTATGTCAAAGCAATATCCATAGAACTCGGTTTGAGTCGGGTTCGAGATAGCATTCCTTGATAGTGTATCGGAACGGTATAATGTGATTATACCGAAGCTATCTTGTAGTCCGACCTTGTTTGCTGCCTCGCGCCTACGCAAACCATCTCCCTTGATAGTGTATCGGGACGGCATAATGTGATTATGCCGATATGGTTTTCATAAGCAATTTCATAGATTGGATCTATGAATTTCGTGTGGTGTTCCGGGCGCTGCCCGGGACCGCCGTGTGCGTACCCCTTATAGGTCGTCTCGATGACGTTTCTCTGTGATAGGTAGAAAACGTTCTACGCCTAACTTGTTTTTGCAGAGAATGCTTTGAGATGGTATGGCCCTATTGTATGTATGAGATGCATGTGATGCGTGTAATATTCTTTCATATGTGCAATCCCTGCAATATTCTTTCATACGTGCAATGCTTGTAATATTCTTTCACGACCTGCGAGTCGATGTAATCTTCAATTAGAGCTTCTATAGTAGTAGCTTAGTTTGAAGAAATCAAGCATCATGCACATTGGAAAATGGTGCCGAAGATGAAGATCCTCAGCGCCGACATGGAGATGGAGATAACCATGTGAAGGGGGCCATACAATTTCATTATATGCTATTCTACCTGCTTTCATATATGTGATATGTTTGTTTGATAGGATAGCATCCCTCGCAAAATTAAGTAGTAATGATGTCCTTCCAAATGTTGCACCTGTCACTGTTATGCTCGTCAATGGTGGGTCTGCCAAAGCAGAGTGCCATTCTCTATCATAACACGAGGGTATATGTCAGACATATACAGCAGGAGCATTTGGTTTACTTAACAAGGCTATCAAAACAGTTTTGGGCCTTGGGGCATAGGTTGGGGCCGGGGCATGGAGATTCCACACCAACAACAAGAGTGACATAGAGATGTGATTAGCAAGGTGTTGCTTATCGATGTTATTAATTTTCTAGCAGTGATGCCAAAGCTCACTAGAAATTAATTAACATGTGGATCTTGACCCAGTACGTAACCTAGAGGGAAGGTGTAAATACGTAATGGGAGTCTAATGTTAAATTGTTTAACAATAGACATAGCATAAACATTGTGCTAAACTTTGCTTTTTCTGTTGTAGAATAAATGGCGGCTAATACTACACTCAGTGCTTTTAATTTGCGATCTATTCTCGAGTAAGAAAAATTAAACGGAACAAACTTTACGGATTGGTATCGTAACTTGAGAATTGTTCTCAAGCAAGAGTGTAAGGAGTACGTTCTTGAAGTACCCTATCATGAGGATTTGCCTAATAATGCCACTGCTACTGCACGGAGGGCTTACGAGAAACACACTAATGATGCCCTAGATATAAGCTGTCTCATGCTTTCTACAATGTCCCCTGAGCTTCAGAAGCAATATGAGAGCAACGATGCTCACACTATTATTCAGGGACTGCGTGGTATGTTTGAGAACCAAGCTCGGGCCGAGAGATTCAACACCTCAAAGTTCTTGTTTGCGTGCAGGCTTGTTGAGGGGAATCCCATCAGTCCGCATGTGATAAAGATGATTGGCTATATCGACAGTCTTGAGAAACCAGGTTTCCCTCTTAGCCAAGAGTTGGCTACAGACGTGATTCTCCAGTCGCTCCCTCCGAGCTTCGAGCCATTCATATTAAATTCTCACATGAACAATATGGATAGAACCTTGGTCAAATTGCATGGGATGCTAAAGACATTGAGGAGAGTATCCGAAAAACGGTCATCATGTGATGATGATGCAGAAGGCTAAGCGCAAACCACCAATCAAGAAACTTTGCACCAAGAGGAAGTTAACTCCCGATGAGATCGCGAGTGCCTCTAATGCAAAGAAGGGCAAAGGGTTCGGCGACATCGGATGCCGTTTGCTTCTATTGCAAGGAGACAAAGCCGGTGGAAAAGGAAGGCGCAAGAAGTACATGGAGGATCTCAAAAAGAAGCAGAAGTACGACTTCTGCTTTAGGTATTAATGTTATAGACATTAATCTTGCTACTTCACCTCACACAAATTACTCTTGGGTATTTAATACCGGATCGTAGCTCATATTTGCAAATCGTTGCGGGGGAATGAGAAGAAGTAGAGGCTTAAGAAGGGGCGAGTGAACTGCCGTCGCAATGGAGCAACGATTCTGTCAGTCGGCACAGTATCACTTCATCTACCTTCGGATTAGTTTTGAAATTAAATAATTGTTATTGTGTTCCAACACTATGTCAAAATGTTATTTCCGCTTCATGTTTGCAAGCGGAAGGATATGATTTTAGATCAATGGACAATGGTTGTTCAATATATCTCAGAGATATGTTCTATTTTCATGCTCCATTGGTGAATGGATTATACATTTTGAATATTGAAGCGTCTCCCATCTATAACATTAATACAGAAAGGCAACTCCGAAATGATACAAACCCCACGTTTATCGGCATTGTCTCTTAGGCCATATAAATCGAAACGCATGGAGAAGCTCCATAAGGATGGATTGCTTCACTCTTTTGATTTTGAATCATTTGAGACATGTGAGTCTTGTTTACTTGGTAAGATGACAAAAGCACCTTTCACGGGATACGGTGAGAGAGCAAGTGACTTGTTGGCACTCGTACATCGATGTATGTGGACCAATGAGCTCAACGGCCGAGAGGTGGTTATCGTACTTCGGTACCTTTCCGATGACTTTAGTAGATATGGTTATATCTACTTAATGAGGCATAAGTCCGAATCCTTTGAAAAGTTCAAAGAATTCCGAATGAAGTACAAAATCATTTAGGGAAAACAATCAAGTTTCTACGATCGGATCGTGGAGGGGAATACTTGAGCCAAGAGTTTGGTAATCATCGAAAGATTATGGAATTGTTCCACGAGTTGACTCCGCCGGGAACTCCCGAGAATGGAAAGTGTCCGAACGGAGAAATCGCACCTTGTTGGACATGGTGCGGTCCATGATGAGCCAAAGTGATCTTCCGTTATCCTTCTGGGGATATGCTCTTCAAACAGCTTCGCTCACACTAAATATAGTTCCATCTAAGTCAGTTGAAAAGACACCATATGAGATATGGACAGGGCAACCCCCTAGTTTGTCTTTCCTCAAAATTTGGGGATGCGAAGCTTATGTAAAACGTTTACAGTCTGACAAGCTCACACCCAAATCTGACAAGTGCTACTTTGTGGGATATCCTAAGGAAACTAAGGGATATTACTTTTATAATTGGGAACAAGGCAAAGTGTTTGTCGCCCGACACGGTGTTTTCTTGGAGAAAGAGTTTCTTTCAAGAAGGGTTAGTGGGAGCAGGGTGCATCTTGAAGAAGTTGAAGAAACACTAGGAAATGTTTCAGCGACCACAGAACCACAATAGGAGGAGCAAAGTGTTTTGCCACCAATTGTAGATACACCAGCTCCACGGAGGTCTGAAAGATCACGTCGTGCACCTGACAGGTACACAGGTGCGGAACAACGTGATATATTGTTGTTGGACAACGATGAGCCTAAGACCTATGAGGAAGCGATGGTGGGACCCGATTCCAACAAGTGGCTTATAGACATGAAATCCGAAATAGAATCCATGTACGACAATCAAGTTTGGAACTTGGTTGATCCACCTGATGGTGTCAAAACCATTGAGTGTAAATGGGTTTTTAAGAAAAAGGCCGATATGGATGGAAATGTTCACATCTATAAGGTGTGATTGGTGGCGGAAGGTTTTAAACAGATTCAAGGAGTTGATTATGATGAAACCTTCTCGCCCGTCGCAATGCTTAAATCTATTTGGATTATCCTAGCGATTGCTTGATATTTTGATTATGAGATATGGCAGATGGATATCAAAACGGCTTTCCTAAATGGAAACCTAAGCGAGGATGTATACATGATACAATCTCAAGGTTTTGTCGATCCACAATCGCCTGGAAAGATATGCACGCTACAGAAATCCATTTATGGATTGAAGCAAGAATCTCGGAGTTGTAATATTCGTTTTGATGAAGTAATCAAAGGGTTTGGTTTCATCAAAAACGAAGAGGAGGCCTGTGTTTACAAAAAGGTCGTGTGTGAGCACAATTGTATTTCTAATCTTATATGTGGATGACATATTGTTGATTGGAAATGATATCCCTATGCTGGAATCCGTCAAGTCTTCATTGAAAAATAGTTTTTCCATGAAAGTCTTAGGGGAGGCAGCATACATGTTGGGCATTCGGATCTATAGTGATAGATCCAAGAGGCTAATTGGATTAAGCCAAAGTACATACATTGACAAGGTGTTGAAAAGGTTCAACATTCATGATTCCAAGAAAGGTTTCTTGCTCATGTCACATGGCATTAATCTTAGCAAGAATCAGTGTCCTCAGACACATGATGAGCGGAATAAGATGGGTATGGTTCCATATGCTTCAGCAATTGGATCCATCATGTATGCCATGCTTTGTACACGTCCAGATGTCTCGTACGCTTTGAGTGCTACGAGCAGATACCAGTCAGATCCAGGTGAAGGTCACTGGACTGCAGTAAAGAATATCCTTAAGTACTTGAGAAGAACTTAGGATATGTTCCTAGTCTATGGAGGTGAAGAAGAGCTCATTGTAAGTGGTTACACCGATGCTAGCTTCCAAATGGACAAGGATGATTATAGATCGCAATCTGGGTTTGTGTTCTGCCTAAACGGAGGCGCAGTTAGCTGGAAGTGCTCCAAGCAGGATACTGTTGCTGATTCTACAACAGAGGCCGAGTACATTGTTGCTTCGGAAGCTACAAAGGAGGCTGTTTGGATAAAGAAATTTGTTTCTGAGCTGGGTGTGATGACCAGTGCAACTGGTCCAATGTCTCTCTATTGTGATAATAGTGGAGCCATTGCGCAAGCCAAGGAGCCGAGGTCACATCAGAAGTCCAAACACATACTTCGGCGATATCATCTCATCCACGAGATAGTGGACAGAGGTGATGTCAAGATATGCAAAGTGCACACGGATCTCAACATAGCCGATCCGCAGACAAAACCTCTCCCTCAGCCGAAACATGAGGCGCACACAAGAGCAATGGGTATTAGATACTTACATGATTGACTCTAGTGCAAGTGGGAGATTTTTAGTGATATGCCCTAGAGGCAACATGGAGATGTTGGATATCATGGTCAATGTTTATGTATTTATGAATAAAGTGTTATTCAGTTCCATGAAATAGACATCTTGTATTGATCAATAAGTACATGACTTATTTATGAGACTCTATATGTATGAATCTATTTCTAAATGATCCCTGATCATATGTCATATTGTTGGAACAAATATGACTCTAAGATCGGCATGTTTATTGATTGATGATCATGTCTCATAGATCATGGGTATGGAGATACCAAATCAATAAACATGGACACATGTGTTAGAGAACACATTGTTGGATAGACCCACCATGAGACACTACATGAATTAATGTGCCATTAGTTGGTCTCACGTAGTGTTAGTACAAAGTCCTTAGACCTGAGATCGACATGGATTCCAACATGTGTAGTAGCCTATTTTGGGACTACCAAACGCTATTCCGTAACTGGATAGTTATAAAGATAGTGTTCGGGTTTGCTGTTGACAGATCGGCTGAGTTAGACTCGAGCCAAAACCAAGTATACCTGAACCTACAGGGTCGCACGCTTAAGGGGATAGAATAGATATTCGAGTTGGACTCGGATACGGCTCGATCGGATAGGGATCCGATCGGATAGGAGTCCTATGGTCTTACGACGTATGGGCAACCAACTCTATGAGATTCGGATGAGATCCGATTCAAAATAGAGTCCTGATCAGCCACTAGTCCCAGTCGGCCAACTCTACATAAAGGGGTGAGGGGTGGAGAGCTGAGGTACGTCAATTGAAGTCAATTGCGCCGAAATCAAACTGATCACACGCGGCTTTAGAAGTCGGCGAGATCAATCTCCATGGAAACCCTCCCACCTTCTGTGGACCCCCGTTTTTGAGACGGGAATCTTTCGTGTTCATAGTACCATTTCCCTGGATCAAGTAGTTGGTACCCACGAATACGATCTTGGATAATCGGTGCACATGCACGAATAGTCTTACATCAATATTATTACATCAATAGGCCGAAGGCAATGTTCAACCCACGAGGACCTTATGGTCCGAATACAACACAAAAAAACAGAATTTAGGTACGGCCAGCGGAATAGAGCGACGGCTTGTCATTTGCCACGAGCTTGGCAATAGAACTAAGATCTAGTATCTTGCCGTCCAGTTCCTTCACCCTCCCAGTAATACGCGTATGGATCCTCAGGCTCTTCATTTCCATGTTTGAAGGTTTGTGCGACACGGCAAGGGTGAGTACCAACCGTACTCGGCAAGCCAACACGGAATTGATGCACATGATAAGATTACTCAAGGAATGGCTGGAGTTTCTTTTGCATAAAGCCAATTTTCACAATTCTTTTCACAAGGCACTAACAACTAGCCAAAACAAGTTTTAATTCCATAGTTCATTAATCCGGCGACGGTTACGCCTACCATCCATCGTGATTCCAAGGATGGCTTCCGCATCTCCGATTCGTCATGATTTCTAGAACCCACCCCTTCTCGCATTTCGAGAAGTTGATCCACCAGCCCGAATGAAATCATCATGCAACCCATCCCAGAGTTTAGGTTTAAAGTCTAGCCAAGCGAAATGCGGTCACGATGCTCGGTATCCGCGAGCACGGCTATTCGAATAGATTGATTCACTCACCTTCTGCGGTGGATGTACACTTTACCCGTACTCCGAGACAGCCCAACAAATGAGCCTACGTCCCAACTCATGAGACGGTCACGGCAAAGCCCCGATAACCTTGCGTTGCGCAGTACCCGCTCCATGAACTTAAGCCCTCATGCACTCTAGCCGTCCTTTTCTAGCGGTGAGAGGAGTTAAGGCGCACCCGGTAAGGGAATACTTCCTCAATCTTTAAGTTTGGTTAATATCGATTTAATTCCACCAACAAAGGCCGGCCTCATTCCCATCACATAACCACAACATAGAGAACCATCTATGCAAGGATCTTGCCTCAGCTCGGCTTATCTAGTCGGCTAGGTCTATACCCATTAGAAATACGGTTGTCGGCTCGTTTCCGGCTATCTCATGGCTCGGTCCTTAATTAACAGGGGTTGGCACTTGCCTTTTCCGAATCCACCCAAATCTTAGTAGCCCAGATCTAAAACATTTGTATAGCATTTTCAATTTTCATCGAGCCTAGTTCAACATTCTCATGGCCATGTGGCGCTCATGTCTCCACAGCCGTATTTCAACTACCTTCCTAAGGTAGTTGCCATTTCACAAAGCTTTCTTGAAAAATCATGAGTATGCGGATCTAGTGTAAGCGGACTAAGCATTTGTACCGAAGTTATCCTCCGGTCATATCACATCGAAGTTTACAAAGAATAAATTCTAATGGTCATCAATATCAAAGTAGGGTATATCAAGCATAGGTACTTGTTTTGTGTAAGGCATGCAATTTGTAATTTGAAATCAACATTATTTCACAAAGTAGGATCAATATGTTCAAAGAGTGTGATGACTTGCCTTGTTCGCACGCTTCCGAGTGGGGTCTTCTACGGAGTCGGTGTTCGCCTCCTCGGTCGCTAAACATACGAGCGAAAAGGAAAAATGGAATCCAATTAAAATTTGATAAGAACGAACGAAAAGCATGAAAAATCGTAAAGAACTCTCCAAAATATTTCCCCTACGATCCTACTCGGGTTACGGAGGATTTTTAGGGCAAAATCGACCGTAGCAACGAGTTTCGACTTTTAGGGTTTTTGTAAAAAAAAGGATCGATAAAACGACGAAGCGGAAGTCTTGCGAATGTTGTTCAAGAAGTTCGTTGGATACATCTTTGTCGAGTTCAATGGTTAAGTATAGTTTGAAAAGAAAAAAGTATAAATAAGTCTTGAAAGAGTTTTCGCAAGATTTACAAAATTCGTATATAGTAGCTCACTTCATTTTAAAGAAAATGCTGAGAAAACTATGAAATCTTAGCGTAAATATTTCCAAGAATATCTCCAAAATCTTCCCCAAATCTTTTTTAAAATTTTTCCCATTTTCTAAATTTTCTTCTTTTCTTCCTCTCCTTCTTTTCCTTTTTCTTCCCTAGCCTAAGCATGTGCCCTCCTCATTCTCTTCGACATGTGGGCCGGTGGGAGGAGAAAAGAAAAAAAAAAAAAGAAAAAAGAAGAAAGAAAAAAATAAATTTGGCAAAATTTGGCGCGGTGGGTTCGAACCCGCGACCTAACCCCAGCCCAATTCCCTCTCTCACCGAGGCCGGCGCCCACTTCTCATCTACCTCTCCCTCTCTTTCTTTTTCTTTCCTCATGCTCTGTTTCTTCCCCCGCCGACCGGTAGGGAGGCGGGACGGCTCGCCGCGCGAGGGGGAGGGCGGAGCTCGGGAATGGAGCGGCTTTGCACCATCTTGAGACCACGGGGTCCCGTTTCTCCACTCGGTCGGGACCGGGAGCGGCGGGAGATGGCTGGCGACGGCGAGGTGGTTCGGGCGGCGGTGGCGCCGTCGGCAGCGGACTCCGGCGATGTTTTGGCCAAGGCAATGGATCTACGAGCATCCGGAGTCCTAGGGATGCTAGAGAGAGTGTTGGTTCGGCCGGGAGGCGCCGAGTGTGTCAGCGCACGGCGGTGGCGGCGGCCAGAGGAATTCGGGGCTCGTCGCCGGCGATTTCGGCGGCCATTTGGCTCCAGGAACTTAGGGGAAACAACACCTTAGAGCACGGGGATAACGGTAGTACCTTCAATTCGGGAAGAAATCAGTGAGGGTGACGAATTTCGGAGTTTTGCCGGGCGCCGAGTTAGGGTTCTTCGGCGAGCTCCGATTCTTCCCAAAATTCAAGCAATGCAACGGCTAACTTTTGGGAAAAACGGGGAGAAAGCACGAGGGAGTTGTGGCGAGGATTTTCGGTGTTGGGGCTCGGCTCTGGGTGGCCTCTTATAGGCGGTTGACGGAGGAAAGAAGAAGCGATGCGACGGCAACCATGGCGCGGCGTCGGCGTATGGCGCGATCGCGGGGAGGTCATGCGCGACATGCGGCATGGCCGGCTGAGCGTCGCGCGGCGGCGCAGTGCGGCGAGGCGGTGCGCGCGGATGTGTGCGCGATGCTAACGCGGGCGGCATGGCGCACGGGGTACGGCGTCGACCGGAGCAACGGCATGGCGCGACTATACCGGCGATCCTGTGTGTGGCCGGGAGCCGATGACGTTGGGAACGTGCACGCGCGAGGCCTCCAGTACGGCGGATGACGTGGCGGCTGCGAGCGGGGTGATGGAACCGGAACACTGGCGATCAATGAATAGTGCGATTTTCTATTTTCCCCAAATTAAAATCCTATTTTCCCATTTCCATTTCCTTTATTCCTAAAAATCCCAAATAAATTTTGGTATTCTCGAACAATCTCTAAAATTATATTTTCCACTTTTCCCTACTTTTTAAATTATATTTTTCATACTTATTTTGTTTCTTCTTTTGAATTCAAGAAAAATAGGGTTTTGATTAGAGACAAATTTCTAACTTCATTTTTCTTTTTTTAAAAATATTTCTATCATCCAATCCCAATTATTCATTATCTTTCCCTTATCAATTAGGGTTTAAACCAAAATATACCTTTTTGTAATTCACCAAATTACATATGTATATGTTCTTTTTCAAGGTACACACACATATATATTTTGAAGCCGTTTTTCACCTCTGGGATTTCAAAGCTTAGGGTTTTGTTCCATTTTACCTCAAAGTAATTCTAAAAGAAAATCTTATTCCATTGGCCCGGCAATCCAGGACGAAAAACACGCTAAGAAGCAATGATTCCAAAAAGTTTTTGTGAGTTCCGATTTTACGTTCCGAATTCCATTCCTTCGAATTTCGAGGATGTTACAAACCTACCCCCTAACAATAAATCTCGTCCCGAGATTTCTTACCGCGTCGAATAGGTGTGGGTATTCCGTCTTGAGGAACTCCTCGCTTCCTGTGCAGCCTCTTCTTCCGTGTGATTGCTCCATTGTACTTTGTATATGCGCCACGACTTGGTCGTGTCTTCTTTTACGCCTCATCCAGTATCTTGATTGGATGCTCGGGTAGAAGGTAAGATCCTTTGTGGACATGGATGGTTTCTAAAGGGCTTGCTCTTCGGCACCATGAGACATTTCTTCAACTGCGACACGTGGAATACTGGGTGGACATCGGAGAGGTTCTCGGGCAGCTCCAGTTGGTAGGCCACTTCACCTCTCCTAGCGTTTATTAAGAATGGGCCTACGTATCTTGGTGCGAGTTTCCTTTGACCTTGAACCTCCGAGTTCCTCGTAGTGGTGAGACCTTTAAATACACGTAGTCACCTTCTTTAAATTCTAATTCTCTTCGTCGGGTATCCGCGTAGCTCTTTTGTCGTGATTGAGCAGCTTGTAGTCGGTCCGGATCGGCGAACCTTTTCCTCGGCCTCTTTGATTATGTCAGGCCCGAATACGATTCGTTCACCGGTTTCTGACCACATCAATGGGGTTCAACATCGGCGACCAAATAGAGCTTCGTTTGGTGACATCTTCAGACTGGCTTGACAGCTATTGTTGTAGGAGAACTCGGCGTACGGCAAACATTTCTCCCAATCCTTGGTGAAATCCAATGCACAGGCTCTCAGCATATCTTCTAGTACTTGATTCGTCCTTTCAGTCTGCCCGTCGGTCTGTGGGTGATAAGCGGTACTGAAGGCGAGGTGACTTCCGAGTGCCTCATGGACTTTACACCAACAATGAGATGTGAATTGGGTACCACGATCCGATATAATCCTCTTTGGTACACCGTGGAGACATACAATCCTACTCATATATAGTTCCGCTAGCTTGGCACTGTTGTAGTTAGTTTTTACGGGAATAAATCTGGCAGTTTTGGTGAGCCGATCTACTATTACCCAAATGGAATCGTATCCAGTCGCAATTTTGGGTAGTCCCACTATGAAATCCATGCCTATCTCGTCCCATTTCCATTCGGGAATCTTGAGTGGCTGCAGCAAGCAGTTTGCATGTCGTTGATGCTCGCTTTCACCCTTTGGCACACATCGCACATGGATACGTATTCGGCTACATCTCTCTTCATATTGGGCCACCGATATCCTCCCTTTAAATCCTGGTACATTTTCGTGCTTCCGGATGTAACGAATATGCCGATTCGTGAGCTTCTTTTAAGATCAATCCTCTCAAACCACCTCGTTCGAATGCACGCGAGATTCTTTTCTTGTACCACGGGGATTCCCTTGTCGTCTCACGAAAACTCCTTAGCGCGCCCGGCCGCCATGCGTTCCTTGATTTCACGGGTTTCCTCATTCCCCTTTTTGGGCTTCTTCTATTTGAGTCCTCGAAGGGGTTGGATTTCCAGTGAGTTTACTTCTCCGTGAGGAATCAGTGCGATTAAGTCGAGCCATTTCTTCTTGGAGCTCATTGGCCATACCTCTCAATCCCATGTGGTTGCATTGGGCTTTGCGGCTCGGCGCATCGGCCACTACATTGGCCTTGCAGGGATGGTAATGGATTCCTAGATCGTAATCCTTGATCAACTCCAACCATCGTCTCGTCGTAGGTTGAGATCAGGCTGAGTAAAGAAATATTTTAAGCTCTTGTGATCGGTATACACATCACGGTGGTTCCCGATCGATAGTGTCTCCCGGATCTTCAATGCGTGAACAACCGCGGCTAATTCCAGGTCGTGTGTGGGATAATTCTCCTCGTGGGGTCGAATACGCTCGCGAGGCATATGCTACGACCTTCCCATCCTGCATTAACATGCCTCCTAGTCCTTGTCGAGACGCATCACAATACATCACGAAATCCTTAGGTTGTCGGGTAAGGTAAAGATTGGGCGGGGTTAACTTTTCTTTTAGTTGGTCGAAAGCCTTTTGACACTTCTTGTTCCATTCAAACTTCTTTTCCTTCTTCGAAGTTGAGTCATAGGTCGGGCTACGGTGGAAAACCCTTCGATAAACCGTCGATAATAACCGCCAAGCCCAAGAAACTCCGAACTTCCATCAGCGACTTGGGGGCCTTCCATTCCGTGACGGCTTCGACCTTGGCGGGGTCTACAGCTACTCCTCCGTGAAACCACGTGGCCAAGAAAAGCGACTTCCTTGAGCCGAACTCGCATTTGCTTGAACTTGGCATACGGTGATGCTCTCGTAGTTTTCCAAAGCACTAGCGTAGATGCTCGCATGTTCCTCATCATTCTTGGAGTAGATAAGTATATCGTCGATGAATACCACTACGAATTTGTCCAGTATTCCATGAATACCTTGTTCATCGATTCATAAAATATGCCGGAGCATTGGTCAATCCAAAGGACATTACTGTGAACTCGTATAAGCCGTAACGTGTAGAGAACGCCGTCTTAGGAATATCTCCAGCTCTAATCTTCAACTGATGATATCCTGACCGAAGATCAATCTTTGAGAACACTTGCGCACCCTTAAGTTGATCAAATAGGTCATCGATCAGGTAGTGGGTACTTGTTTTTGATAGTCACTTCATTCAACGACCGGTAGTCCACACACATCCTCATACTCCCATCCTTCTTCTTGACGAAGAGTCCGGGGCTCCCTGGGAGAAGAAGAACTAGGGCGTACAAATCCCTTCTCTTGTAGTTCCCTTATTTGCTTCTTGAGCTCCTCAAACTCGTTGGCCGGCATTCGATAAGGCCTCTTGGATATGGGGGCAGTATCGGGCATTAGGTCGATGATAAACTCTATGTCGCGATCCGGGGGCATTCCGGGCAATTCCTCGGGAAATACGTCCGGGTATTCTTGTACTACTGGCATCCCGCCTAGAGGTAGCATGGTGAATACTCCCGCAGCTTGTTCGCATAGCTTCGGGTTTTGATCCATAGTTATGCTCATCGGTGATCCCCATGGGGTGGATACCGTGACTTCCCTTCGATTTGCGATCTATGATTCCATTATTCTTGGTCAACCAATCCATCCCGAGTATGACATCAATGGTTTGGGGTGTTAGCACCATAAGGTTTGAAAGAAATACCACGTCTCTAATCCGTATGGGCACATTGATGCAAGCATGGGGTAGTTATGTCTCCCCCTGTGAGTGTACCAACATAGGCCTCTTAAGTGCTACTTGGTGTAGGTGGTGTTGTTTGCTTACTTGGGAAGATATGAATGAATGCGAGGCTCCAGAATCAAATAAGACTTTAACTGGGGTAGAGTTGATAGAAAACATACCCATCAGTACGCTCTGGTCCTCCTGAGCTTCTTCAGCCCGCACATGATTCACCTGGCCACGTCGAAACCCGGTGGCCGCCTCGTTTGGTTGCGGGGTCCTGAACAAACCGCTGCCCGGCAGGTGGGGTTCCTCGGACGGGCGTTGCATTGGCGCCGGTGCGCACGAGGGTGTTGCGTGGTTTTGGGCAGCTATTGGAGTAGTGCCCGAATTCCCCACAATTGAAGCGACTCACATTCCTTCTTCTGGAGCGGCTAGGGTTGGTGTTGGTGTACGAAACCGAGGTGTATGGGCGGCACCGCCTAACCTGGTCGGGAGCGGGGAAACGACCGGCTGCCGGAATGTTTGGCTTCCATCCAGACGGGGTGGCTCCCTTGGGACGTTGTGATGCTCCACGAAATGGGCGGGCCATAGCGAGCCTCCTTTGCGGTTATTCTCTACCATCTTTTGGTCGTGTTCAAGCCGTACGACCTTGTTGATGAGGCTCGAAAACCGGTGTGGTCCTGCCCGATCATTGGTCCTCTCTCGTCATTTAGTCCCTCAATGAATTTATCCATCTTCTCTTCCTCGTCTCGTCGGTGTCACTTGTGGCGTAACGGGCAAGTCGGGTAAACTTGTTCGAGATACTCTTGTACGAGGTGTTTCCTTGACGCACTGCGGAACTCGTTTTCTTCATCCTCATAACCGCTGGGCACAAAATTCTCACGGAACGCAACTGTGAATTCTTCCCATGTCGGTTCTCCGGCATCTTCGGCTCGCGTTTCTTTGTAGGTGTCCACCGCCACTCGCGGGACCTTCTAGCTGGTTAGTGGCGAAGACAACTCTATCGCCTTCTCGAACTCGGACAAGGGTTAGCTTTTTCTCGATCACCCTCAACCAGTCCTCGGCATCCATGGGTTCTTCGGCCGTGGAGAAGGTTGGTGGCTTAGCTCGCATGAACTCTCCTAGACTTGATCCTCCTCGACTTCCTTGGTTGTTGGCAATCGCTTGGAGTAGCTGGGTGCTGTAAAGCCATAACCTGCCCGAGTGGAGGGGTTGGGTTAGGCGGGTTTTCGTTGGTTCTTCTGCTGCTCTGTAATGATGTGCCATCTGAAGAAGATAGATGAATTAAGAGATCGGACTGTTAAGGTCATGGTTCCTAGGGGATTTTTCTTCAAGTTGTTTTTAAGCGATCTTCAATCAACAAGCATGGTAAAATAATAGTAAGCTCAAGAATTACAATACCACAAAGCGATGCTTAGGTTCATCATATTACATCAAGGGTACACGGATTTGCATACATGCACGAGTCCTTCATGCCATGATAACAACAATAACTACATCGTCTAAGCTTGCATTAACTAATTAAGGAGAAATAGGGTGTGAGTCCGTCTTCGAGCCGTCCGGAAGCGAGATCAAGCTGGGGTGGTCCTCCGCGCCTAGTCGTCCAACCATCCGCAAGAGCAAAGTGCGGGAAGTGGGTGAGTCTTCGCTGAAGCAAATCGGAGGCCCCATGGCTCGGAGGTGGTGGCCTCGGAGTCATGCCGAATCTTCCGCTTGGTGGTACGCGTACTCTTGCGAGCGGTGCAGGCGGGTGAGGGCCTCCAAGTGTGAGTCGTGCGGGCGACAGTGGGAGCTTCCTCCTCCATTGGATCGGTGTCCTTTGGACTCCCATTTGATCTCCATAGGTTCCTCCTCGGACTGAGTCGGTGTGGATCTGGATGGGGTTCTCCTCTCCCAATCCAGGCTCGGATGGCAGCTACGGAGCTCGAGGTGGGTCCCATGGACGTCGCGGCGAGTGGGGTACATCGAGTACGGCGCGAGCTCATGCTCAACATAAAAGCTTGCTCCATCATGGCTTGAAAGGTATCCAAGCATGCTGGAGTCATAAGGTAATAGTGAGTCGGGCACGGGAGCGGAGGCGTTGGTACAAGCTCGGTGGAAGTACTGCGGCGTAGACGGGCGAGTGCGCGGCTACTCCTCCGGTGGTCGACTTGCTTTGCTTGCTCTTCTGAGCTGCTCCTCCAGCTCTGCAGGCTTCCCCCACGGGCCATGTAAGCGGTCCGAGAGTTGCTCATATTGGGCACCATTGGCTTGCGGCTGAGTTTGCGGCATGTTTATCGATCCCCACAACCACCGGTGGCTCTCGACCAGATCATTGAGGCGTGGCTGGCCGGTCGTTGATCTCAAGCAAGGCCTCCTCGTAACGATCATGCCGTCTCCGCCCAACGTGATAGACATGTGACCATCGGGTTGTAGCAGCAGGGGGTGGCCTCACGGTGCAAGCTCGGGTTGCATTCCTCGTGATAAGGATGATGCACGAACTCTGTCACCGTGAGTTCGGCACGATGTATCGCATTAAGAGCGAAGAAATGCTTCGGGCCGCATCTTGGATGGTCGCTTGCTAAATCCCGGTGATAACGGTGTGGAAGCGAGAAAGATGTTTCACTTCCCATGCGGGCTTCTATGGAAACTCGCCTCCATGCTGGATATCCTTCGGAGCCATGCAGCTTTGGTGTGATAGGTGGGTGGTTCCTGGTATCTCAAACACCACAACGGGGACTGAAGCCGGTGCCACAAACCCCTCGTCTCGTGGGATAGTGACCTCCCGAGGCTCCGTCATGGTTCGACATACGCTTTTCAAGGCAACTTAAGGTTAGAGGGAGAGAGCTATTATAATCATTTGGTAAATAAAAGAAAATACATATGTAGAAAAGGTATATTTGTATTTTCGGAAAAGGTATATTTGTTTTTGAGACAGGGAATCTTTCGTGTTCATAGTACCATTTCCCTGGATCAAGTAGTTGGTACCTACGAATACAATCGATTTGGATAATCAGGTGCACATGCGAATAGTCTTACATCAATAGGCCCGAAGGCAATGTTCAACCCACGAGGACCTTGTAATGGTCAGAATACAACACAAAAAGAATTTAGGTACTCACGGCGGAATAGGCGGCTTGTCATTTGCCACAGTGCAACGAACACCGGAGCTAAGATCTAGTATGCGCCGTCGGTTCCTTCACCCTCCTGGTAATACGCGTATGGATCCTCCGGCTCTTCATTTCCATCAGTGAAGGTTTGTGCGTATGCGGCAAGGGTGAGTACCAACCGTACTCGGCAAGCCAGCACGGAATTGATGCACATGATAAGATTACTCAAGGAATGGTCAGAGTTTCTTTTGCATAAAGCCAATTTTCACAATTCTTTTCATGTGCCTAACAACTAGCCAAAACAAGTTTTAATTCCATAGTTCATTAATCCGGCGACGGTTCGCCTACCATCCATCGTGATTCCAAGGATGGCTTCCCGCCTCCGATTCGTCATGATTTTCGGGGAACCCACCCCTTCTCGCATTTCGAGAAGTTGATCCACCAAATAATGAAATCATCATGCAACCCATCCCAGCTTTAGGTTTAAAGTCTAGCCAAGAGAAAGTCGGTCACGATGCTCGGTATCCGCGAGCACGGCTATTCGAATAGATTGATTCACTCACACCTGCGGTGGATGTACACTTTACCCGTACTCCGAGACAACCCAACAAATGAGCCTACGTCCCAACTCATGAGACGGTCACGGCAAAGCCTTTCGATAACCTTGCGTTGGCGTGCACCCGGTCCATGAACTTAAGCCCTCATGCACTCTAGCCGTCCTTTTCTAGCAAGTGAGAGGAGTTCGCGCACCCGGGTAAGGGAAAACTTCCTCAATCTTTAAGTTTGGTTAATATCGATTTAATTCCACCAACAAAGGCCGCAGCCTCATTCCCATCACATAACCACATCATAGAGAACCATCTATGCAAGGATACCGCCTAAAACGGCTTATCTAGTCAGCTAGGTCTATACCCATTCGAGAAGTACGGTTGTATCGGCTCGTTTCCGGCTATCTCATGGCTCGGTCCCACTTAAACCGGGGGTCGGCACTTGCCTTTTCCGAATCCACCCAAATCTTCCTCCGCCCCGAGTCTAAAACATTTGTATAGCATTTTCAATTTTCATCGAGCCTAGTTCAACATTCTCATGGCCATGTGGCGCTCATGTCTCTACAGCCGTATTTCAACTACCTTCCCTAAGGTAGTTGCCCGAGCACAAAGCTTTCTTGCAAAATCATGAGTATGCAGGGATCTAGTGTAAGCGTGACTAAGCATTTGTACGAAGTTATCCTCCGGTCATATCACATCGAAGTTTACAAAGAATAAATTCTAATGGTCATCAATATCAAAGTAGGGTATATCAAGCATAGGTACTGTTTGTGTAAGGCATGCAATTTGTAATTTGAAATCAACATTATTTCACAAAGTAGGATCAATATGTTCAAAGAGTGTGATGACTTGCCTTGTTCGCACGCTTCCCGAGTGGGGTCTTCTACGGAGTCGTGTTCGCCTCCTCGGCCGCTAAACATACGAGCGAAAAGGAAAAATGGAATCCAATTAAAATTGATAAGAACGAACGAAAAGCATGAAAAATCGTAAAGAACTCTCCAAAATATTTCCCTACGATCCTACTCGGGTTACGGAGGATTTTAGGGCAAAATCGACCGTAGCAACGAGTTTTGACATTTTAGGGTTTTTGTAAAAAGGATCGATAAAACGACGGGCGGAAGTCTTGCGAATGTTGTTCAAGAAGTTCGTTGATACATCTTTGTCGAGTTCAATGGTTAAGTATAGTTTGAAAAGTAAAAGTATAAATAAGTCTTCCGAAAGAGTTTTAGCAAGACTTACCGAAATTCGTATATAGTAGCTCATTTCATTTTAAAGAAAAATGCTGAGAAAACTATGAAATCTTAGCATAAATATTTCAAAGAATATCTCCAAAATCTTCCCCAAATCTTTCTAAAATTTTTCCCATTTTCTAAATTTTCTTCTTTTTCTTCCTCTCCTTCTTTTCCTTTTTCTTCCCTAGCCAAGACTGTGCCCTCCTCATTCTCTTCAGACATGTGGGTCGGTGGGAGGAGAAAGAAAAGAAGAAAAAAAGAAAAGAAGAAAGAAAAAAAATAAATTTGGCAAAATTTGGCGCGGCTGGGGTTCGAACCCACGACCTAACCCTCAGCCCAATTCCCTCTCCACTGGGCCGGCGCCCACTTCTCATCTACCCTCCCCTCTCTTTCTTTTTCTTTCCTCATGCTCGTTTCTTCCCCCGGCCGACCGATAGGGAGGAAGATTGGCTCGCCGGCGAGGGAGGGCGGAGCTCGGGAATGGAGCGGCTTTGCACCATCTTGAGACCACGGGGTCCCGTTCTCCACTCGAGCCGGGACCGGGAGCGGCGGAGATGGTCGGCGACGGCGAGGTGGTTCGGGCGGCGTGGCGCTCGTCGGCAGCGGACTCCGGCGATGTTTTGGCCAAGGCAATGGATCTACGAGCATCCGTGAGTCCTAGGGATGCTAGAGAGAGTGTTGGTTCGGGAGGCGCCGAGGTGTGCCGGCGACGGCGGGGTGGCGACGGCCGAGACAGGGAATTCGGGGGGCTCGCCGCCGGCGATTTCGGCGGCCATTTGGCTCAAGTGGAACTTAGGGAAACAACACTTAGAGCACGGGGATAACGGTAGTACCTTCAATTCGGGAAGAAATCAGCCGAGGGTGACGAATTTGGAGTTTTGCTCCGGGCGGCCGAGTTAGGGTTCTTCCTGTGGAGCTCCGATTCTTCCCAAAATTCAAGCAATGCAACGGCTAACTTTTGGGGAAAACGGGGAGAAAGCACGAGGGAGTTGTGGCGAGGATTTTCGGTGTTGGGGGCTCGGCTCGGGGTGGCCTCTTATAGGCGGTTGACGGAGGGAAAGAAGAGCGATGCGACGCAACCATGGCGGCGTCGGGGCGTATGGCGCGATCGCGGGAGGTCGTGCGCGACGTGCGGCGCTGCAGCCGACGTGCGCGACGGCGTAGCGCGGCGAGGGCGGTGCGCGCGGACGTGCAGCGCGATGCTAACGCGGCGGCATGGCACACGGGTACGGCGTCGACTCAGGGAGCAACGGCATGGCGCAACTGTACCGGCGATCCCCGTGTGTGACCGGAGCCGATGACGTTGGGAATGTGCACGCGCGAGGCCTCTGTACGGCGGATGACGCGTGGCGGCTCCGAGCGGGGTGATGGAACCGGTCGAACACCCGATCAATGAATAGTGCGATTTTCCATTTTCCCGAATTAAAATCCTATTTTCCCATTTCCATTTCCTTTATTCCTAAAAATCCCAAATAAATTTTGGTATTCTCAGAACAATCTCTAAAATTATATTTTCCACTTTTCCCTACTTTTTAAATTATATTTTTCATATTTATTTTGTTTCTTCTTTTGAATTCAAGAAAATAGGGTTTTGATTAGAGACAAATTTCTAACTTCATTTTTCTTTTTTTAAAAATATTTCTATCATCCAATCTCAATTATTCATTATCTTTCCCTTATCAATTAGGGTTTAAACCAAAATATACCTTTTTTTGTAATTCACCAAATTACATATGTATATGTTCTTTTCAAGATACACACATATATATTTTGAAGCCGTTTTCATAATGGGATTTCAAAGCTTAGGGTTTTGTTCCATTTTACCTCAAAGTAATTCTAGAAGAAAATCTTATTCCGCTGAACCGGCAACCCGATTGAAAACAAGCTAAGAAGCAATGATTCCAAAAAGTTTTTGTGAGTTCCGATTTTTATGTTCCGAATTCCATTCCTTCGAATTTCGTGGATGTTACACCTTCGAGCCAAAACCCTAGCCTTGCATCGCGTGCTAGCACACGGTGTTCGGCATTCGTTCCGGACGTGTGGATACCGGTAGAGCACCGCTACGTTGCGGCGCCGTTGATCGGCTATGAATCGGTTGTGGTGGAATCGGCCGCGGTCGAGCGATCGGAGCGAGGCGCGAGAACGCGGTCGACGATACTTCGGCCGGCTACATCAGCGAATCGGCGATTGGTGAATCGGCTATCCCTGTGAATCGGTTGTCGGCTTGCGGAATCGGCATGTCATCGGCCGACACGCTTCCAGATCGGATAGCCGATTGCTTGTTTCCGCCGCATACTCCAATCGGTAACAATCTATCGGTCCTTACTTGCAAGTGTTCTGGTTTGCACGGTAGAAAAGTTTTTGTTTTCGGCTAGCGTAGCCTCGCGTAACCCTTCGCCTTGAGCCGCCGCCACCACATCCTAACCCTAGCCGCCGCCTCACCCGCGTTAGCTCACCGGGCCGATCGGGCGCATCCAGCCGTCCGATCTCGCCCAAGCCGCCGCCGTCCGATCCGATCGCCGCCCGGATGGCGCCCGCATGTCATCCATCCACCCGGCCACCGTCGCCATCCAAACCCTAACCCTAGCCATCGTCTGTACCGTTCAATCTTTCGGGTCGGGCGGATCTGGACCGCTCGCCCGCGCGCACGCCGCCGCCGTCCGATCGCGCCGCCGCCGATGCGCACCACATGTCCGCCCGACCGCCCTTCGCTCCAACCGTGGACATGGTCCATCATGGACCGAGCGGCCGCCGCCACGCACAGCACGCACGCCACCCTAGGGCCGACGCGCGGCTCACGTCGCGCTAACGTCACCCTAGGCGACGTTAGCTCGATGCGCCAAGTTTCATGCCGACGTCGCATGACATCAGCCCTGCCGCCCGCGCAATGCTTGCGTCATCCGGGACTTAATTGCGCATAATTAATTTAGTATTTTCTTTTTAGTTTAAAAGTCACAATTAAACTTCTAAAATTCATATCTTTTTAATCCGAGCTCCGTTTTAGTCCATTAAAATTTCATTAAACTTAAAAATTTCAAGAATCCATTAAAAATACTTTTCAGTGTTGTTTCAGTAGACTTTTGGGGTGTATTGTTGAGTGCTTTGTTTGTCGTGTAGATTCCGAGCTTTCCAAATGAGTCCGTCTACCTCGAAGTAGTCGCCGAGGTTCCCGGCCTCCATAGCAAGGCAAGTCATACTTTACATTGATCATATTGTACCTATTTTATTTAAATATTTTTTTCTCTCAAATACTTATATGTTTTAGAATGTCATTCTATGGGATTATTATACCTACTATACTCAACCATAGGGATTGTTTACCTTATACCATTGATAACTTGGGTTCAATATGACTAGATGTTAGTTTAGGACATGCTTAGCCATGCTTAGCTCAACTAGCTCAACTAAGGGAATCACATTAATCAAATTATTATATTAGAGACTAATTCTCGATGATGTCAAGTATGTGACTCTATTCTAATAATATTGAATTATGACAATGGTGGGTTGTGAGCACATGGTTGGATTTTGATTAGCATGCTCAAGACAATTAAGGACCGGTTCTCAGAAACCCTGGAAGAATTACCATGCATACCACAAGCCAACATGGGTAATGGCTTGGTCTCGTAGCGTAGCTAAACCGACGCACCGTAGTGAGGGTAGGCGTGATAGAGTTGGGTTGGCACCGATTTTAAGGGTTGATCGGCCGCGATTCACCGCGGCATGAGAGGGGGCTGCCCATTACTCCCGATGGGAGGGGGCGAAACTTTGGTGTGGTACGATTGGTTAGAGGGGTTATGTGAAGGGTCCTGTCATAGTTCCTTGGGGTATCGTGGTGGTACTCCGGCACACGGTAACGTGTCGTGGGTGTTAGTGATATGCCCTAGAGGCAACATGGAGATGTTGGATATCACGTCAATGTTTATGTATAAATGAATAAAGTGTTATTCAGTTACATAAAATAGACATCTTGTATTGATCAATAAGTACGTGACTTATTTATGAGACTCTTTATGCATGAATCTATTTCTAAATGTTCGATCACATGTCATATTATTGGAACAAATATGACTCTAAGATCGGCATGTTTATTGATTGATGATCATGTCTCATAGATCATGGGTATGAAGATACCAAATCAATAAACATGGACACATCTCGTTAGAGAACACATTGTTGGATAGACCCACCATGAGACACTACAGAATTAATGTGCCATTAGTTGGTCTCAAGTAGTGTTGGTGCAAAGTCCTTAGACCCGAGATCATGATGGGCCTCCCATGCTGATTCCCTCAAAAAAAAGCATGTGTAGTAGTCTACTTTGGGACTACCAAACGCTATTCCATAACTGGGTAGTTATAAAAGTAGTTTTCGGGTTTGCTATGAAACATGGAGTGGGATGTGAGTGATCAAGATGGAATTTGTCCCTCCTTTGGAGAAATATCTCGGGCCTCGAGGTAGTGGATTATGGAAATGCATGGCCATGCTAAGTTGATTGAGGAGTCAATCACGACATATAATCCAATACGGTTTGAGTGAATGGTTAAGCTATTGAAGGGATGGCACACATCTTACCTATAGCTTAATTGGTATCGTGAGGCAAAGGGATTTGTGTACACATTACAGGTTCAGAGCCGATATTATATTCTTGTATGCTATGGTGTCAATATGTGCTGCTAGGCGTCGCTGTTGACAAATCGGCTGAGTTAGACTCGAACCGAAACCAAGTATACCTGAACCTACAGGGTCGCACGCTTAACGGGATAGAATAGATAGGGATAGAATACCTGAGTTGGACTTGGATACGGCTCGATTGGATAGGGATCCGATCGGATAGAGTCCTATGGGCTTACGATGTATGGGCAGCAACTCTATGAGATTCGAATGGGATCCGATTCAAAATAGAGTCCTGATCGGCCACTAGTCCCAGTCGGCCAACTCTATATAAAGGGCGAGGGGTGGAGAGTAGCGGTATTGAATTGCATTACGCGAGATCAATCTCCACGGAAACCCTCCCTACTTTCGAGCCAAACCCAAACATTGCATCGCGGCTAGCACACGGGTGTTTGACGTTCTGTCCCCGGACGTGTGGATACCGGTAGAGGCACTGCTACGTGGCGGCGCTGTTGATCGGCTATGAATCGGCTGCAATCGGAGCGAGACGACTGAGTGGCATCGGCAATGCAAGCGCGGCCGCGGCGGATCAATCGGCTTTGGTGGAATCGGCCGAGGTTGAGCGCATCGGAGCGAGGCGCGAGAACGCGGCCGGATGACTCGGATCGGCTACGGCATCGGCAACTTTCAACTATTATTATTTCGCAATGTTGTTTATGCAAATTGAGCTTGTTATCCCTTTCCTTGATATTTATCCTGCATCATACCTCCTCTTCCGGTATGACTTGTTCAAGCACGGTGGCTGTACTTAGTCTTGCTCTTTTCCCCTTCAAGGCTGGGAGGTTGAGGTCGAGGTCTCCGAAGAAGTGTAGGCTTGTTCGCCGTCAAGGGTTAGCTGTGGTGTTAGTGTTTCGCTTCGCTCGAGTCAAGTTTAGCTTAAGTTAGTCTTTTTCTTTCCGCCGCATTTGTGTATCTCTTTTATATTGTTTCTAAGATGTGGTTTTTGTATTATCAATAATGTCGATCTGTGTACCTCGGCTGATGCCTGGACGAGGATTTAATGCACAAGTTAGCTGCAAAAATTCTGGTGTGAATTTCCGGGCGTGATGCTGTCTCCGTCATCGCCAGAACACAACAAAGCGTGATCCACATCGTCCTCACCCCGTGCAGCCGCCGCCGACCGCCATCGTCGTCCTCTCACTATTCCCGGTTATTGTCATCCTCATCGCCTGCGTCGGCACCGTGCGCCGCCATTCTTCCGCCACCGTTGTGCGCCCGTGCCGCCTCTTCTTGCCATTGAGCGTACGGTGAGTCGCCCTTTGCCATCCTTGCCCGTTGTCGTCATCCTACCCTTTTTCCTGGTAAAAATAATTAAAATTGTGCAATAAATCAATTTAATTTCTATAAATTAATTTAAATGGTCCAAAACATCTAAAATTCATATATAATTCATATGAACTCCAAATTGGGTCATTCAAATTGCAAAATTCTCTAAAATTGAGCTCTACATGTTTGTTTACTTTCCATGTACTATTTATTTGGGTTTTATTAGGTTTCTTCCTCGTTTTGCGTGCTAGCATGTAGACTTCGTCGTTTTGGAGGTTCGCGCTCGCGAGGAAAAGATGATTTGTCTAAAGGAGAGAGGAAAGTCATGTCATTTTGATCATATTGCTATCCCAGATTACAAAATTATGTTTATTTACAGTATTGCATTTCACTTTATTAAATTCTCGCGTTTATGACTATTTTATTTAGCCTTACAAATTCACCTTGTATTACTTGTATTATTAGGATCCTTGCTAATCCTAGGAAAAATAAAACTAGTGGGTACTTTATATATGTGGTAATTACTATCAAACTTAGGAATATACTTACCTCTGCTTAAATTGGAATAATTAGATGTTTTCAATAAATAGACTAAGGAATAACTTGTAAATAATGGAGATTTTGGTTGTTTAGCTATGACAATAAATATCCTCTTCAATATTCCCCAAACATGTTTTTGGTTGGGCATGGGGTGCTTGGTTTGGCTAGTCGCACCTCGGCCATCATAAGGACCGGTCTTTGGGCCTCTGTTGTGAAGCATATTTCATACTACCACCTGTCTAATGGGTAAGGCTTAACACGTCGTCTAGTGCGGTCATGAACAGAAAACACACGGATAGGGGTGAATGAGGTCCTAGCTAGGGCTGACGTCTCTGGCTGTGCGGTCATGAACAAAAGAATACACGGATAGGGGTGAATGAGGTCCTAGCTAGGGCTGACGTCTCTGGCAAGTGAAGGCTCAGAACAAGTCGAGATGCCCGGGGGAATAGACTGTTTGCTCGACCCAGAGCACCTGGCGGGGGAAGTCTATGTCGCCTTCTTTGTTTAGGCAGCACTAAGAGATGAGTTATGTCATGGCTTCCGTCTATATGCCATGGTGGCATGTGGCACGTCGCAACACGTGAGAAAGACATGTCTTGTGGGTAAAGATGTACACCTCGATCCGAATAAATCTATTCGAAAGTCGCGCTACTGCAGGCAAGCCGAACAATGTACCCAAGTTAGAATTTAATTATGTTTAAAACCGAAAGAATTGGAGTTAGCACATGTTGGCCCGAGTTAAGGCAAGATCGCATTGAAGCATGGTTTGATAATAATTTGACTAGAGATAGGCTCGTGTTTTATTGAAATGCCTTAAAATATTCAAATGCTTTGAAATGTTGGTTTTCTCGCAAAATAGCCTTATATATGAACCCTTTGTACTCTCTTGCATTATTTTTGCATTTTCTCAAAGATGGCTTGTTGAGTACGATGGATGTACTCAACCTTGCAATTCCTCCCCTTTCACAAGTATAGTCCTTTTGAGTTGAAGACGGTGTTAGAGAATCAAGGCTCACACCTCGATGAGTTTGCTCGTGGAGTGGAGCCGAAGCCCCGCTAGGATCATCTTTTTGCCGCCGCCGCTCGTTTTCCTTCAAGTGTGAGGACTAAGTGCCTCTTCGTAAGTATTTATTTATGCGCTTTATTTTATGTTTGGATCTCTGTGGATTGATTTGTTATTTTGTGTACCCTAGTTGATTCCTGGACAGGATTTAATACACAAAAGTAGTCTAGAAATTTAGATAAATTTGGCGTGACAAGTTGGTATCGAGCCATCTCGACTATAGGTTTAGCCAAATGGTCAAACCTAAGGACAAGTTTGCAAAAACTCTATTTGCAAAAGTATCACTTCTATCCTCCGGA
Source organism: Oryza australiensis (assembly GCA_019925245.2). Classification (NCBI taxonomy): domain Eukaryota; kingdom Viridiplantae; phylum Streptophyta; class Magnoliopsida; order Poales; family Poaceae; genus Oryza; species Oryza australiensis. The sequence continues at coordinate 46,358 of JAIFGZ020000136.1, forward strand.
GTCTTTGCAAAGTGGGTTGTCAAATTTCTCTCTTTCCCCTACACCTCTTTTAGATGTTGAACTTGGAGGACAAACCTAGTTGCTCGTCAAACGATGAAAGTCAAGTCAAACCCCAAGCTTCAAGCAAGAAGATCAAGCCGTTACGCCGAGTCGCCGCTTCTCGAGGATCTAGCGAAGCCTTCCGGAGTTCACCTAAACCTAATCCTTCCCCGAAGGGTAGTGTCGTTAGTCGTCGATCGTGTGTTGTTTGTTGTGTGCAGTGTGTATGGTTTACATCAGTGGTGGGCATGTGACCATACTAGGTTGTTTGCCTAATCAACTTGAACAATAAAACTACACCCACATCGATCAATAGTTAAGCGGTTAAGATCTTGTCTTTAGTGTAACCCCCTTTTCCCTTGTCCTCTCCTTTCTCCTCCTACAACAAATGGATAAAGCCAAGAGCAATGTTAGTGGATCAAGACCCCAATGGTCCCATGGGCCGCCCGTAACAACAAAGGCAAGTATTCCACCTCCACCTCCCGGGAGCCAACTCTAGCCTAGGTAGTGGCCAATCGACGTAGTTAATGGCCATGATGATGCAGGTTGATGCAACGACAAGATCAGAGCAACAAATGCAAGTTTAGGGTCAATATCAACAGCAACGTCAGCATGCTTCGACGCAACCTGGTGACTCCCGCTAGAGTACCGTCAACTTCCGAGGAGACGATGAAACCAATCCCACAATCATGCCGGAGGGAAACACATGATCTCTCGCTATGGTTACAAGTGAACAAGGTTGTACCGCAAGACATAGTTCATGAGACATGAATGCTAGGACGTCGACCGAAGGTGAGGTACAAAGTGCCCAAGAAGGAAGAAATATTCGGGTCAACTAATTAGCGAATTCGATACACCACCGTCCAACCCTAAGAAGAGAAAGGCACCGTATGGAATGAAGGATGTGTCACCATATGATCGCCACCGGCGCAGAGTTTACTCCCGAAGATGCCGAGAGGATTCCTCGATGTTGGAGAGGAAATACCTTTCGTGGTGCTCGTCGCCCAACCAGCATCTCAGCTTTTTGGTCCTCCCAAGCCAAAAGAAAATGAATCGAAGAAGTGTCCTCTCGATGATGACAATGAAACGATCTTTGAAGGCATTAGTGAAGAAGAAAGAGAACTCAAAGCATGTACTCATTGTGGAGAAGTCTGACACACTACGACCGTGTGCATCCACACCGCCTTTGTGGTGAGGACACCCATATGCCGATGAATGCCCCATGAGAAATGTTGCATGTTTCTTGTGTGAGTGGATCATGTGCCCAAGAACTGTCGACTGAATTCGGTCCTAGCCAAGGACAAGGAGGACAAAAGGATATCCCAACGGCCTACACGTCAACTCAAGGGTGACACCATCAATGGGGATGATGCTCCTGATCTTCAACCAGCTCCAACCCATGTGAAGGCCACCAGTGGTAAGAGAGGCATGGAAAACAAGGCTCGCGAGCCCGTTCACATTCCAGGTCAGTTGCAAGCCCGTTGACCTAAGAGTGCACACCAAGATCATTCAGTTTGATTTGCTTCAACTTCACAAGCTAGGGCACCGTCGCAACAAATGCCCACTTCCGAGACCAATGGAAGAAGCTCGTCATCGTTTCAACTATGGGGAAACAAGTCATTTATCTAAAGGTTGTCCAAGGCCCAAGCGCCAACATCCTCAAGGCACCCGCACTGTTTGCAACACCCTTACTCTGCGAGCTGCCCCAGCTTCAGCACAACATGTTCAAATCTAGCCAAAAGGCGCCTGTAAATCGAAGGATACCAGTTGTCATCAATACCTAAAACCTCCACCACGTGAATTGTCGTTAAGGGCACCAACAAAGGTTCCAAGGTTCTACCAAGACCTACTCCAAAGCTACAAAACCAAGAACAAACAGGGCAAGCAATGCCAAGGAAACAATAATTCACTCCAACCGCAAGGAGACAGAACAATCCTTCCATAGCACCCACAACAAGTGTCTCCAAAGACCAATTCACGTGATCCAACAACCTTAGCAATGCACCTAACGTTGCTCCAATCTACAAGGCCACCAACCAATTGCAGATTGGCGACACCTCAAGCAACAAAGACCTACATACTACAACTACTAAGAATGTTGTTATCTTAACAAGGAAGGTCTGCACGCAAGGCAATGTCCCCGTTGGAACACCAGCTTGTAAGCAAGGGCAGATAAAGTCAACCAAACCAGATCAAGTCAAGCTAACTTGTATAACTGCTAGTATCATAAGAAACCTAGAGTTTCATTTTCCCCGCTCATTCTAATTTGCTTAGACTCCAAGGCATGATTACTAACCAAGAGAAGAAAATGGTCACTCAAGGAAATGCAGATGGACAAACCATAGAAACATTCGATATGATACGATCTCCTTAAAGGTCGAATAAGTGACACCTCGAGGGGGTTTCTTCATCACCTCCGCCCGGGGTAAATGGATACGATGTCGCCATAAAACACGGCAGTAGTTCAAACACTTGTAGTTCGAGAAAGGCAGATCAAGCAGCTTTTGAAATGCCCGTCGTACATGTCAAGAGCAAGTGGAAGCAAAATTTTAGTCTCAGTGGTTTTGTAAAAGTTAGTTTCAAGGTTTCGTGAACAACTCCACCGCTTCGAGTCAGTGGATTCTCTAATATCAAAGGTGCTGAGGTCAAATGTGTAGTCTAAGGACCTTTCAACTCCCGCAACTGATCAAGGTCGTGTGAATAGAATCAACCAATGTGAGTTAGAAGAAACCGCAGAGGCCAGCAGACCAACCCAACCCCACCATACCTTCTTTCTTTCTAGCCTCGAATCTCAAGACGAGATTCCTGTAAGGGGGTTAGGTTTTGTCATGCCCCGATTTTCGTTCGGGATTAAAAATCATTAAATAATTTATTTTCTAGAAATTAAATAAAATTTAAAGCAAATTAATCAAGTGAAATTAATAAGGAAATAAAATTTCCTCTAAAAGTCACTACTAGAAATATTTTTGAAATATTCTCCATGCCCTAAAGTATTCTCTCGAAATTTTTCGTGAAGTTTTGGAGCTCCAAAATTATTCAAATCATACAAAAATCATTTATGTAATTAATTTAAATAGAAAAATAATTAAAAATCATCTCCTCCTCCGGGCCACCACCCATCCCTTCCTCTTGGCCCACCCGCCCCCTCCCTCACTCGCCCAGCCCGCCCCCGTCCCCATAGCCCACCGCCACCCCAACTCCTTCCCTCCCTAGCGCACGGCCCGGCCGGCCCATGTTGCCTCTAGCCGACATAGGTCGCCGTCCTCCTCGAGCGACACGTGTCTCTCTCCTCCCGCCGAACCCTAGCGCTGCCACCGAGTTGATCCTGTTGGCAACTTTTTTGGCAAGAAGACAAACATGATCGAAACACCTAAATGCCTTGCGGTGATATGGACTTGCCAACCACCTCGCCTAGCAAAAACTAAACCAAGATGGGTATTGTAGATTAAACCGGCTAGCTAAGCGATTTGAGTGAAACGATGGATAAATACCCGTCTCGTGGGCAAACGAAAGGTTTTTAGGACAAACCTACAAAGAGATGTCGCACTCTCGCAGCGGTGGACGGTTACGCGCAAACCAACAAAGATGGACTAAACTAGGGTAAAGTAGAAAACATGGCTGAAAAGTAAAAGTAAAAGAGCGATTCGATTGTAGAGATTGGGGTAGATTGTGTGTCTCCAATTGAACCGGCCTTGGCCCTTAAATAAGGGTTGGTCTTGCCTCTCACAGTCCTCCCGCACGTCCAATTCAGGGTAGAAACCTTAGGAAACCCGAGACATACCTTATGGAACAAGGAAACCTAAGTACCGATAAAAATCGACTAGGTCTCGGACTCGCCGGCCGACCGCCATATGCCGCGCCGACCGCCCTTAGGCCCTGGCCGACGCCCATACATGGCGGTCGACCGGCCCTCTAGAGGAAATCGATGATTTTCAAAATATTGGCAATTCTCCCTATATTAACCCCGGTGTCAAATTTGGGTGTAAACGCATGTCCCCGCCTTTTCGATGAACATCGAGAATCTAAAAGCATAGAACATGTTGTCTTAGGACGATAATCTAATTACCGGCCATAGAACTTCATAAGCATCTTACCAAACGCTCGGAAGTATTTCTTCAATTATCTTCTTTAAATGATCCTCGCTTTCATCCTTTTGTTGTAAGCCTTAGCCACCCTCTTCTTCTCTTTCTCTATTTCTTCCAAACCCTTGGCACGTTTGTCAATCACCTCATCAAGGTCTTGTAGTCTTCAACCGACAAATCATCTTGCTTTATATATCGAAGAAAGCCAAGATTCACCTCTACCTAAGCAAAACGACTTCTTGTGCATAGACCAACTCAAAAGGAGTAACCTTGGTAGCACCATGTTTAGATATCCTATGAGCCCATAACGCTCGTAAAATACCTCATACCACTTCGTATATTCTTCGATCTTCTCGCCGACTAACTTCAACAATGTTTTATTTCTCGACTCGCTTGTCCATTAGCCCGAGTGTAGTAAGGAGAAGAACTCAACAATTTACTAACATAATATTCGGCAAAACTTCTCACCTCCTTGGACATAAAAGAAGCTCCTTGATCCATAGTCAAAGTGTGACATCCTAAAAATCGGAGAATCAAAATCTGAACGTAAAAATCGGAACTTTCAAAAACCGTGGCCTATTGCTTCTTCTCGGTTTTGTTGCTTCTTATTTGCCACTCGTTGCATAAATTGTTACGTGATCAATCCCCTTTTCGGAGTTTTTGGAGGTTTCGGAGTTGTCAAAACGGTGATGCGAAAGCCGCATCACGATTTTAAAAGGAATCCGGGAAAAGTGTGGATTTGTGAAAACGCATTTCGAGTAATATAAAATAAAAATTTTGGTTGGGAGAAGATAAATTAAAACACAAAATAAATAATAAAATTCCTCGGGAGGCGTACTCGAAATTTGGGAATTTTATTTTATTAAAAATGGGTGAATTATGAAAATTAGGAAAAAGAATTTAAATAAGTATGAAAAATAATTGTGGAAAAAAAAATGAAAGTCAAGAAAAAGTTTAAAATATAAAGTTAAAAATTATTTTAGAATATTGGGATTTATTTTGGAATTTTTAGAAGGAAAGAAAATAGAAAATGGGAAAAGAAAATAGAAAATCGGGAAATTAACAAATCGCACTGTTCATCGGTCACCACTGCTCGACGCCGTACCGCCCCGGCCGCGCTGCCGCCCGGCAGAGCGCGCGCGCCGCTGCAGCGCGCGCCACGCGCGCCGCGCGCGCCCAACCGCGCGCCCCTCGCCCCCGCGCGCCACGCGCCGCGCGCACGCGCGCAAGCGCCCGCGCGCACGCGCGCAGCGAGCGCCGCGCGAGCCGGACTCCCCGCGCGCCGCGCGCGCCGCGCGCGCGCGCGCGCGCGCACCACGCCGCGCGAGCGCCGCGCCGAGCCGGACCCGCGCGCCCGCGCGCCGCGCCGCGCGCTGCGCCGCCCGTACGGCACCCGCGCCGCGCGCCGCGCCACGCGGCCGAAGCCACGCTCCGGCCCCTACCTCGCGCGCGCACGCCGCTCCGGACCCCGCCCGCGCCGTGCGCCTCGCCGCCGCGTTCGCCCGGCCGTACCCGGCCCCGAGCTGCGCCGCGTGTCGCACCGCGCCGCGCACGCCCGAGCCGCCCCCCCTCTCCTCTCGCGCCCGCCGCGCCACGCCTATAAAGGGCCGCGCCCGCGCCACATTTCACCGCACCGCCGCCGCTCCTCTCCCGTTCCCGAGCGCCGCAAGTCGAGCGCCGCCGTGCGCAAGGCCTCCCCGCGCCCTCCGCACCTCCCGAGGCCGTCGTCGCGGTGAGCCCCTCCTTGCGCCGCCCTTTTTCTTCGCCGCCACCGCCCCGTTTTAGGGCGCCTGGCCGAACACCTTGTGGCAAATGAATAGTGCCGCGAGAGAAGAAAAAAAAAAAAAAAGGAAAAAGAAAAAAAAAAAAAAAGAAAATAGGGAAAAATTTTGGAAAAATTTTGGAAAATTTGGAAAAATATTTTGGGAAGTCTTGAGTAAAATTTTGGGCAAAAATAAATTATTTTCTCGCATGATTTCTCGGTGCAATGTTTGAAAATCGGAATCGGGCGTTTCCGAAATTTCCATTCGCATCGTTTTCAATCCGGATTCCGTTTAATTCTTTCCCGCCATCGAAATAGGTTTCGCTTTTGTACCCAAACCCTCAAATTTCGAGCATGAATTTTCTTCGCTGATATTTTCAAACGTAATTTCCAAATTTATTACGATCGCCGACTTTGCGAAAACCCTAGGTCATCAACTCGATTCCAAAACCCGGATTTTTCCTCGCAACCCTTGTTCTAACTCGAGTAGAATTTTCGGCAAAACTCTTTGAAGTGGTTTTCATGGCTTTTGTGGTTCTTTTCGATCTCTCGGTGTTTAGTTGAATTCTAACTGAATTCAATTGATCTCTCGCACGTACGGGTAGCGTCCGAAGAAACCGGCATCGACACCGCCGAAGATCCCACCCTCAAGTGCGCGAGCAAGGCAAGTCTTCACACCCTTTGAACATATTGATCCCCTTTGCGAAATGATGTTATTTTAAACTCTAAACATGCATGCTTCACCGAGTTACCTATACTTGTTATGCCATACCTTGCTATTGTTTACCTTTAGAATTACTCCTTGTAACTCGCAATGTGATACAAATAACCGAAGCATAACTTCGGTAAACCGCTTAGCCCTGCTAAACTTAGACCATGCATACTCATGACTTTATGAAAAAGCTTTGTGCTTGGGCAACTACCTTAGGGAAGGTAGTTGAGATTCGGCATGTGGAGACATGAGCGCCACATGGCCATGATGAACTAAGTTTGGTGGAAATTGAAAGTGCTATACAAATGTTTTAGACTGGGCGGCCGGATGATTTGGGTGGATTCCGGAAAAAGGCAAGTGCCGACCCTGGTCAATTAAGGACCGAGCCATGAGATAGCGGGAAACGAGCCAGTACAACCGTACTTCTCGAATGGGTATAGACCTAAGCCGACTAGGTAGCCGAGCGGAGGCGTATCCTTGCATAGATGGTTCTCTATGATGTGGTTATGGGATGAGAATGAGGCTGCGGCCTTTGTTATAAATGGTGAAATTAAACTACCGTTAATTAAACTTAAAGATTGGAAATGTCTTCCCTTACCCCGGTGCGCGTAACTCCTCTCACCGCTAGAAAAGGACGGCTAGAGTGCATGAGGGCTTAAGTTCATGGAGCGGGTACGCCAAAGCAAGGTTATCGAAAGGCTTTGCCGTGACCGTCTCATGTGTTGAGGCGTAGGCTCATTTGTTGGGCTGTCGCGAGTACGGGTAAAGTGTACATCCACCGCAAGTGTGAGTGAATCAATCTATTCGAATAGCCGTGCTCGCGGATATTGAGCATCGTGACAAGACTTTCGCTTGGCTAGATTTTTAAACTTAAAACCGCTGGGATGGGTATGCATGATGGTTTCATTTGTTGGTGGATCAACTTCTCGAGAATGCGAGAAGGGGTGGACTCCCAGAAAATCATGACGAATCGGAGACGGGAAGCCATCCTTGGAATCACGATGGATGGTAGACGTAACCGTCGCCGGATTAATGAACTATGAAATTAAAACTTGGTTTTTGGCTAGTCGGTAGGCTTGTGAAAAGAATTGTGAAAACTGGCCTTACGCAAAAATAACTCTAGCCGTGTTCTTTGAATAACCCTACCATATGCATCAATTCTGTGTTGACTTGCTGAGTACGGTTGGTACTCACCCTTGCTATACGCACAAACCTCCAGCTGATGGAAATGAAGAGCCAGAAGACCCCTACGCGTACTACCCGGGAGGGCGAAGGAACCGACGGCGCATATTAGACCTTAGTCCCGGCCGTTGCTCGTGGCAATGGACAAGCCGCCGCCTCTTTCCGCGCCTTATCTAAACTCGTTTTTATGTTGTATTCGGACCATAAGGTCCTGTGGGATGAACAATGCCTTCGGGCCCATTTATGTAATAATGGTATTGTAAGACTATTCGTGCATGTGCACTTGATTATCCAGTACTGCATTCGTGGGTACCAACTACTTGATCCAGGGAAATGGTACTATGAACACGAAAGGTTCCCGACTCAAAATCGGGGGTCCACAGAGCTGGTATCAGAGCCATGCGACCGTAGGCTAAGACCAAATGGCGCCCTACCCCTAACCAGTGTGCTAAAGGGAGATATCCCTACATAGGATCAGTTTTAAACTATTATTTCCGAAAATGCAGATATACCTTTTCTACATCCGTATTTTTTTACCAAATGATTATAATACCTCTCTCCCTCTAACCCTAAGTTGCCTACAAAAGCAGATGTCAAACCACGACGGAGCTGGGAGGTCACTATCCCGCGAGACGAGGGGTTTGTGGTACAACTTCAGTCCCTACTATGGTGTTTGAGGTACCCGGAACCACCCACCTATCACACCAAAAGGCATGGCTCAAGTGTATCCAGCTCGGGAGGCAGCCGTATCCATAGAAGCCCGCATGGGAAGTGAAACATCCTTCTGCTTCCACACTCGCTACCACGGGACCTAGCGTAACTATTCAGATGCGGCTCGCGAAGCCTTCCTTCGCCTTAATGCGATACATCGTGCCGAACTCACGGTGACAGAGTTCGTGCATCATCCTTATCGCGAAGAGGGCAACCCGCCGCACCGTGGAGGCCACCCCCGCTGCTACAACCCGATGGTCACGCGTCTATCACGTTGGGCGGAGACGGCAGACGCGATCGTTACGAGGAGGCCCGCTGCCGAGATCAACGACCAGCGAGCCACGCCTCAATGATCGGTCGACACCACCAAGGCCGTGGAGACTGCATAAACATGCCGCAAACTCACTGCAGCCAATGGTGCCCAATATGAGCAACTCTCGGACAGCTACATGGCCCGTGGGGAAGCTCTGGTAGAGCTGGAAGAGCAGCTCAGGAAGAGCAAGCAGCAAATCGACCAGCTGGAGGAGCAGCTGCGCACTCGTCCTGTCTACGCTGCAGGTACTTCCACTGAGCCTGTACCATCACATCCTGCCCCTGTGCCCGACCACTATTACCACATGACTCCAGCAAGCTTTGATACTTTTCAAGCTATGATGGGGCAAGCTTTCATGTTGAGCACAGAGCCTGCACCCTACCTGGTCGACCCCACTGCTGCTACATCCATGGGACCCACCCGGAGCTCCGTACCAGTACCATCCGAGCCGGGATCAGGAGAGGGTAACCCCATCCAGATCTGCACCGATACGGAGTCTGAGGCAGAGCCCATGGAGATCAAATGGGAGTCTAGCGACACCGACTCAATGGAGGAGGAAGTTCCCCCTCGTCGCTTGACTCACACGGGAGGCCCCCTCACCCGCCAGACTGCTCGCAAGAGTACGCGGCCACCGAGTCGGAAGATTCGGCGTGACTCCAAGGCCACCACCTCCGAGCCGTGGGGACTTCGGTTTGCTTCAGCGGCAGACCACCCACTTCCGGCGCCTGGCTCTTGCGGATGGTTGGATGACTAGGCGGAAGGACCTTCCCGGCCCGGCAGCACTTCCTATTTACCCTTAATTAGTTGATCTAGTTGAACGATATAATTATTATCGCCATCCTGGCATGGAGGACTGTGTGTGTACAGTCCATGTACCCCTTTATGTAATATGATGAACCTAGGCATCGCCTTGAGACGTATTGATTCGTATGCTTATTATTTCACCCTGTCGTGATGGAAGATCATTCGAAGGAGCTTGAAGAAAAATTCCCTGTGTACTATGACATAAACTAGTCCGCTCTCTTGATTCATCTCTCTTCTTCGATGGCACATCGCCGAAGGGCCGAAGAACCCACGAGAACCCGCTGTAACCTAACCCTCCACCCTGGCGGAGGTCATGGCCATGCGAGACACAACTACTCCAAGCGATTGCCAATAATCAAGGAGGTCGAGGAGGATCGAGTCCGGGAGAATTCATGAGAGCTAAGCCGCCCACTTTTTCCACGGCCGAGGAACCTATGGACGCTCGAAGATTGGCTAAGAGTGATAGAGAAGAAGCTAACCCTCGTCGAGTCCGAGAAGCGGATAGAGTTGTCTTCGCTACTAACCGCTTGGAGGGTCCCGCGAGTGACTGTGGGATACCTACAAGGAAACACGAGCCGAAGACGCCGGCGAACCAACATGGGAGGAATTCACGGCTGCGTTCCGTGAGAATTTCGTGCACATGCGTTATGAGGATGAAGAAAACGAGTTCCGCAGACTACGTCAAGGGAACACCTCGCACAAGAATATCTCGAACAAGTTCACCCAGCTTGCTCGTTACGCCACCGGTGACTGGCCGACGAGGAAGAGAAGATAGACAAGTTCATTGAGGGACTAAATGACGAACCGAGGGGACATGATCGGGCAGATCACACCGGTTTCCAAAGCCTCATCAACAAGGTCGTCCGCTTGAGCATGACCAAAAGGTGGTAGACAATAACCGCAAGAGGAGGCTCGCTATGGCTCGCCCATTTCAGTGGAACGCCACAACGCCCCAAGGGAGCCACCCTGCCGGATGGAAGCCAAACGTCCGGCAACCGGACGTTCTCTCGCTTCCGACCATGTCAACAGTCGGCTACACCACGGCTTCGTACACCCACACCAACCCTAGCCGCTCCAGAAGAAGGCATGTGAGTCGTTTCAATGCGGAGAATTCGGCACTACTCCAATAGCTGCCCAAAACCACGCAACACCCCGTGCGCACGGCGCCAATGCAACACCCGTCCGAGGAACCCCACCCCGTGGCGGGACGAGGTCTGCTCAGACCCCGCTACCCAACGAGGCCGGCACCGGGTTTCGACGTGGCCAGTGAATCATGTGAGGGCGAAGAAGCACGGGAGGACCGAGCGTATTGATGGGTATGTTCTCTATCAACTCTACACCGCTTAAAGTTTTATTCGATTCTGGAGCCTCGCATTCATTCATATCTTCCCAAGTAAGCAAACAACACCACCTACACCAAGTAGCACTTAAGAGGCCTATGTTGGTACACTCACCGGGGAGACATAACCGTACCCCATGCCTGCATTAATGTGCCCATACGGATTAGAGACGTGGTGTTTCTCTCAAACCTTATGGTGTTATCGCCCCAAACCATAGATGTCATACTGAATGGATTGGTTGACCAAAAATAATGGAATCATAGACTGCAATGAAGGGAAGTCACGGTATCCACCCCGTGGGGATCACCGATGAGCATAACTATGGATCAAAACCCAAAGCTATGCGAACAAGCTGCGGGAGTGTTCACCATGCTACCTCTAGGCGGAATGCCGTAGTACAAGAATACCCGGACGTGTTCCCGAGGAATTGCCCGAATGCCCCGGATCGCGACATAGAGTTTATCATCGATCTAATGCCCGGCACCGCCCCCATATCCAAGAGGCCTTATCGAATGCCCCAATGAGTTGGAGGAGCTCAAGAAGCAAATAAAGGAACTACAAGAGAAGGGATTCGTTCGCCCGACTCTTCTCCCTGGGAGCTCCAAGTGCTCTTCGTCAAGAAGAAGGATGGGAGCATGAGAATGTGTGTGGACTACCGATCGCTGAACGAAGTCACTATCAAGAACAAGTACCCGCTACCTCGAATCGATGACCTATTCGATCAACTTAAGGGTGCGCGGTGTTCTCCAAGATTGATCTACGGTCGGATATCATCGTTGAAGATTAGAGCCGGAGATATTCCTAAGACGGCATTCTCTACACGATACGGCTTATACGAGTTCACAAGTGATGTCCTTTGGATTGACCAATGCCCCTGCGTACTTTATGAACCCGATGAACAAGGTATTCATCGAGTACTGGACAAATTCGTAGTGGTGTTCATCGACGATATACTTATCTACTCCAAGAACGATGAGGAACACGCGGAGCATCTACGATGTATCGGAAAAGCTACGAGAGCACCGGCTGTATGCCAAGTTCAAGCAAATGCGAGTTCGGCTCAAGGAAGTCGCTTTCTCGGCCACGTGGTTTCAGCGGAGGAGTAGCGAGAGACCCGCCAAGGTCGAAGCCGTTATGGAATGGAAGGCACCCAAGTCGGTGACGGAAGTTCGGAGTTTTTGGGCTTGGCCGGTTATTACCGACGGTTTATCGAAGGGTTTTCAACCGTAGCCCGACCTATGACTCAACTTCGAAGAAGGAAAAGAAGTTTGAATGGAATGAGAAGTGCCAAAAAGCCTTCGACCAATTAAAAGAAAAGTTAACCACGCTGCCCCAATCTTGACCTTACCCGACAACCTAGGAAGGACTTCGTGATGTACCGTGATGCATCCCAGCAAGGATTGGGAGGAGTATTGATGCAGATGGAAAGGTCGTAGCGTATGCCTCTCGGCGATTACGACCCCACGAAGAGAATTACCCCACACATGACTGGAATTAGCCGCGGTGGTACACGCATTGAAGATCCGGAGACACTATCGATCGGGAACCACCGTGATGTGTATACCGATCACAAGAGCTTAAAATACTTCTTTACTCGGCTGATCTTAACCTACGACGAGGCGATGGCTGGAGTTGATCAAGGATTACGATCTAGGAATTCACTATCATCCCGGCAAGGCAAATGTAGTGGCCGATGCGCCGAGTCGCAAAGCCCAATGCAACCACATGGGATTGGGAGATATGGCCACGAACTTCAAGAAGAAATGGCTAAACTCAATCGCACCTGATCCCTCACGGAGAAGTGAACTCACTGGAAATCCAGCCCCTACTGAGGACTCAAATAGAGGAAGCCCAAAGAGGGAATGAGGAAACCCAGAAATCAAGGGACGCATGGCTGGACGCGCTAAGGAGTTTTCGTAGATAACAAGGGAATCTGTGGTACAAGAAAAGAATCGTGTGCCGAACGAGGCGGTTTGAGAGGATTGATCTTAAAGGAAGCCCACGAATCGGCATATTCGTTACATCCCGGAAGCACGAAAATGTACCAGATTTGAAAGGAGAATACTTGGTGGCCTAATATGAAGAGGGATGTAGCCGAGTACGTAGCCGTGTGCGATGTGTGCCAAAGGGTGAAAGCCGAACATCAACGCCACCGCTTGCTGCACCACTCAAGATTCCCGAATGGAAATGGGACGAGATAGGCATGGATTTCATAGTGGGACTACCTAAGACCGCGATCGGTTACGATTCCATTTGGGTAATAGTAGATCGGCTCACCAAGACTCGCGCATTTATACCGGTGAAAACTAACTACAACGGCGCCAAGCTAGCGGAACTATATATGAGTAGGATTGTATGTCTTCACGGTGTACCAAAGAGGATCATATCGGATCGTGGTACCCAATTCACATCTCATTTCGGAGCAAGGTTCACGAAGCACTCTAGTCACCTTGCCTTTAGTACCGCTTACCACCCGCGGGCATCGACGGCACGAGAGGACAAATCAAGTGCTAGAAGACATGCCGAGAGCTGTGCGTTGGATTTCACCAAGGATTGGGAGAAATGTTTGCCGTACGCCGAGTTCTCCTACAACAATAGCTACCAAGCCGCTTGAAGATGTCGCCAAACGAAGCTTTATTTGGTCGCCGATGTCGAACCCCACTAATGTGGTCGAAACCTAGTGAACGAACCGTATTCGGGCCGACATAATCAAGGAGGCGGAGGAAAAGGTTCGCTCGATCCGGACCGACTACAAGCGGCTCAATCACGACAAAAGAGCTACGCGGACACCCGTCGAAGAGAATTGGAATTTAAAGAAGGTGACTACGTGTATCTAAAAGTCTCACCACTACGGGGAACTCGGAGATTCAAAGTCAAGGGGAAACTCGCACCACGATACGTGGGCCCATTCTTGATAAGCGCTAGGAGAGGAGAAGTGGCTTACCAATTGAACCGCCCGAGAATCTCTCCGATGTCCACCCGTGTTCCACGTATCGCAGTGAAGAAATGTTTGCGGGTACCGAAGAGCAAGCTCCTTTAGAAGCCATCCATGTCCACAAAGTGATCTTACCTACCGGAACATCCAATCAAGATACTAGACGAGGCGGAAAAGAAGACACGGACCAAGTCATGGCGCATGTACAAGGTACAATGGAGCAATCACACGGAAGAAGAGGCTACGGGAAAGCGAAGAGTTCCCGAGGACAGAATACCCACACCTACTCAGAACGGTAAGAAATCTCTGGGGACGAGATTTATTGTTAGGGGTAGGTTTGTGACATCCTAAAAATCGGAGAATCAAAATCGGAACGTAAAAATCGGAACTTTCAAAAACCGTGGCCTATTGCTTCTTCTCGGGTTTTGTTGCTTCTTATTTGCCGGCTCGTTGCATAAATTGTTACGTGATCAATCCCCTTTTCGGAGTTTTTGGAGGTTTCGGAGTTGTCAAAACGGTGATGCGAAAGCCGCATCACGATTTTAAAAGGAATCCGGGAAAAGTGTGGATTTGTGAAAACGCATTTCGAGTAATATAAAATAAAAATTTTGGTTGGGAGAAGATAAATTAAAACACAAAATAAATAATAAAATTCTCGGGAGGCGTACTCGAAATTTGGGAATTTTATTTTATTAAAAATGGGTGAATTATGAAAATTAGGAAAAAGAATTTAAATAAGTATGAAAAATAATTGTGGAAAAAAATGAAAGTCAAGAAAAAGTTTAAAATATAAAGTTAAAAATTATTTTAGAATATTGGGATTTATTTTGGAATTTTTAGAAGGAAAGAAAATAGAAAATGGGAAAAGAAAATAGAAAATCGGGAAATTAACAAATCGCACTGTTCATCGGTCACCACTGTTCGACGCCGTACCGGCCCCGCTGCCGCGCGCTGCCGCCGTCGCCGGCCGTACGCGCCGCCAGCCACGCGCGCAAGGCGCGCGCGCGCGCGCGCCAACCGCGCCTCGGCCCGCCACGCGCGCGCCACGCGCGCGCATGCTGGCACGCTGCGCCCGCGCCCGCGCGCACGCGTCGCGCGAAGCGCCGCGCCGAGCCGGACCCGCGCGCCCGCGCCGCCCGCGCCGCGCCGCGCGCGCCACGCGCCGCGAAGCGCCGCGCCGAGCCGGACCGCGCGCTCCGCGCTCGCGCCGCGCGCCGCTGCGCCTCGCCGAGCCAGCACCCTCCAAGGCGCGCGCTGCCGCCACGCGGCCGGCCACGCTCCGGCCTCTACTCGCCGCGCACGCCGCTCCGGACCCGCCGCGCCGTGCGCCTCGCCGCGCGTTTCGCCGGCCGTACCCGGCCCCCGAGCTGCGCCGCGTGTCGCACCGCGCCGCGCACGCCCGAGCCGCCCCCTCTCTCTCGCCGCGCCGCGCCACGCCTATAAAAGGGCCGCGCCCGCGCCACATTTCACCGCACCGCCGCCGCTCCTCTCCCCGTTCCCGAGCGCCGCCGCAAGTCGAGCGCCGCCGTGCGCAAGGCCTCCCGCGCCCCTCCGCACTCCCGAGGCCGTCGTCGCCGGTGAGCCCCTCCTTGCGCCGCCCTTTTTCTTCGCCGCCACCGCCCTGTTTTAGGGCGCCCGGCCGAACACCTTGTGGCAAATGAATAGTGCCGCCGAGAGAAGAAAAGAAAAAAAAGGAAAAAGAAAAAAAGAAAAAGAAAATAGGGAAAATTTTGGAAAAATTTTGGAAAATTTGGAAAATATTTTGGGAAGTCTTGAGTAAAATTTTGGGCAAAAATAAATTATTTTCTCGCATGATTTCTCAGTGCAATGTTTGAAAATCGGAATCGGGCGTTTTCCGAAATTTCCATTCGCATCGTTTTTCAATCCGGATTCCGTTTAATTCTTTCCCGCCATCGAAATAGGTTTCGCTTTTGTACCCAAACCCTCAAATTTCGAGCATGAATTTTCTTCGCTGATATTTTCAAACGTAATTTCCAAATTTATTACGATCGCCGACTTTGCGAAAACCCTAGGTCATCAACTCGATTCCAAAACCCGGATTTTTCCTCGCAACCCTTGTTCTAACTCGAGTAGAATTTTCGGCAAAACTCTTTGAAGTGGTTTTCATGGCTTTTGTGGTTCTTTTCGATCTCTCGGTGTTTAGTTGAATTCTAACTGAATTCAATTGATCTCTCGCACGTACGGGTAGCGTCGAAGAAACCGGCATCGACACCGCCGAAGATCCCACCCTCAAGTGCGCGAGCAAGGCAAGTCTTCACACCCTTTGAACATATTGATCCCCTTTGCGAAATGATGTTATTTTAAACTCTAAACATGCATGCTTCACCGAGTTACCTATACTTGTTATGCCATACCTTGCTATTGTTTACCTTTAGAATTACTCCTTGTAACTCGCAATGTGATACAAATAACCGAAGCATAACTTGTAACCGCTTAGCCCCGCTAAACTTAGACCATGCATACTCATGACTTTATGAAAAAGCTTTGTGCTTGGGCAACTACCTTAGGGAAGGTAGTTGAGATTCGGCATGTGGAGACATGAGCGCCACATGGCCATGATGAACTAAGTTTGGTGGAAATTGAAAGTGCTATACAAATGTTTTAGACTGGGCGGCCGGATGATTTGGGTGGATTCCGGAAAAGGCAAGTGCCGACCCTGGTCAATTAAGGACCGAGCCATGAGATAGCCGGAAACGAGCCGGTACAACCGTACTTCTCGAATGGGTATAGACCTAGCTGACTAGGTAGCCGAGCGGAGGCGTATCCTTGCATAGATGGTTCTCTATGATGTGGTTATGGGATGAGAATGAGGCTGCGGCCTTTGTTATAAATGGTGAAATTAAACTACGTTAATTAAACTTAAAGATTGGAAATGTCTTCCCTTACCCCGGTGCGCCGAACTCCTCTCACTGCTAGAAAAGGACGGCTAGAGTGCATGAGGGCTTAAGTTCATGGAGCGGGTACGCCAAAGCAAGGTTATCGAAAGGCTTTGCCGTGACCGTCTCATGTGTTGAGGCGTAGGCTCATTTGTTGGGCTGTCGCGGAGTACGGGTAAAGTGTACATCCACTGCAGTGTGAGTGAATCAATCTATTCGAATAGCCGTGCTCGCGGATATTGAGCATCGTGACAAGACTTTCGCTTGGCTAGATTTTTAAACTTAAAACTGCTGGGATGGGTATGCATGATGGTTTCATTTGCTGGTGGATCAACTTCTCGAGAATGCGAGAAGGGGTGGACTCCCCAGAAAATCATGACGAATCGGAGACGGGAAGCCATCCTTGGAATCACGATGGATGGTAGACAGAACCGTCGCCGGATTAATGAACTATGAAATTAAAACTTGGTTTTTGGCTAGTCGGTAGGCTTGTGAAAAGAATTGTGAAAACTGGCCTTACGCAAAAATAACTCTAGCCGTGTTCTTTGAATAACCCTACCATATGCATCAATTCTGTGTTGACTTGCTGAGTACGGTTGGTACTCACCCTTGCTATACGCACAAACCTCCAGCTGATGGAAATGAAGAGCCAGAAGACCCCTACGCGTACTACCCGGAGGGCGAAGGAACTGACGGCGCATATTAGACCTTAGTCCCGGTCGTTGCCTGTGGCAATGGACAAGCCGCTGCCTCTTTCCGCTGCCTTATCTAAACTCTGTTTTTATGTTGTATTCGGACCATAAGGTCCTGTGGGATGAACAATGCCTTCGGGCCCATTTATGTAATAATGGTATTGTAAGACTATTCGTGCATGTGCACTTGATTATCCAGTACTGCATTCGTGGGTACCAACTACTTGATCCAGGGAAATGGTACTATGAACACGAAAGGTTCCCGACTCAAAATCGGGGGTCCACACAAAGTTTGAGGAATACCAAATCTATGAACAATATGCTCCAAGATAAAGTCAATTCACCTTCGTGTGTGTCATATTCTTGAGCAAAGACGTCTTCGGCCCACTTAGTGAAGTACTCCACCGTAACTAGCACGAACCGATGCCCTTTCGATGACAAAGGATAAATTTGACCTATGAAATCTAAAGCCCAACCTTGGAATGGCCCCAAGACCAGGATCTTTTCAAATACTCAATCAAAGGAATTCTCTAGTCTTCTTCTGCCTCCTAGGCACAAATGTCCGAATTTACAACTAATTCGGCCTCTAAATCAAGTGTATCGTGTCCCCCAGCTTCCTGTTCAAACCCGGTCCGACCGGCCACGCAATGCCGGTCAGCCTTCTAACTCTCACCGGTCAGACCGCCGGCCACCTGTGGTAAGACCGGCAGTGATGCGCCGGTCAGACCGCCCGCAGTCTGTGACTTCGCTAATCTTACCCAAAAAATTGAAATCAAGCATTGGCTTTTCCAGTATTAAAAATACTCCCTTTTTGATATTATATCCAGATGCTTGGTATATCAAATTATTGGACCAAAATTCCTTCTTTCTAGACAAGGAAAATTATAACATGCAATTAATATGCCTAGATGAATACTAATTCAAGTGGCTTTTGAAACAATAATCATTAAGGCATCAAAAACACTTAGCCACTTGAAGTATGATCAATAATGAATCTCCAAAGTCATATGTCTCACATGCATGAATTCCAATAAACTACAGGTGTAAGTAATCGGCTTAAACATGTATGCAAAATATTATAACAATGCCAATGTTCCTAAAGAAAACAACTCTAGAACAAATCATCACATTGACCATTGACATTAGCCGGATTACTAAGAAGCAAAATTTCATGATGCAATAATTATGAAATCTATATTTTCTATGGTGATTCATCAAAACATGCATGATTTGGCTTTTAATAAATATCAAAGACCAACGAGCCGAATCATACATTAAATAAATTATATGCCAACTTGCCAATTCCACCATTAGGAATTGGCATTTGCAACATGTATGCATAATATCAATTTGATAAGCAAAACACACATGTGCTAGATAGCAAGCAATGTTCTAACATGGCATAGGCATACCATAATGATGAGCACGATAAACCCATACCTTGCCTTAGCATCCAACAAACGGCGGCTCAAAGATGTAATGTTGTATCCATCGTCATTCATCTTTCTTGATTTCTTCATGAGCATATTAATGTCTTGCCCCCTGAGGAAAATCGGCTCTCTTGATTGTGTGATTTTGAAGGCAGGATAAACACTATAGTAGCACCCATAGCAACATGTGGAGGAGAGTTTTCTCTAATGACCGAAGATTCTTGTCTGTTCAAATTGGATTTATTACTCTGGGAAATCACCGGTCTCTTAGCTTTTACTTTCTTGGGTCTCCACACTTGCTTATGTGTTATTTTAGGCTTCAAATCGTCACATGTCTTGTTCTCCACATCTTCGGCCTTCTTTTCTTTTTGACCTATGGCTCGTTGTAGCCTCGTCTTTTGAGAGCGAGATAACCCGGAAAGTATCACTTCGGTTGTGGTTGTTTTCTAGGAGCCAAGCAATGATTTTTGATATTTGTGGTCAAAGTGGAAGCTCCTGTGTTGCCCTCTTTCTTACTCATCTTAGATGCCCCCCGGTCAGACCGGCCTCTGGGCCCAGTTAGACCGGCTGTGAGTCGTTGGTCAGACCGGCCTGATGGCTCAGTCAAACCGGCCGTAGGCTGGCGATTAGACTGCTCAAATGTCCCAGTCAGACTACCGTTATTTGGAGTCACGATGTCGGCTTCGGTCTTCTCTGCTCGTAGCCCCTTTGTCGCATCTCCAGTAGGTACACCACTAGATATTTGGTTTGTTGCAACGACGCAAAAACATGGCAAAAGGACCAAAATAGTTGCAATACATACAAATAGCAACTATGGCACTGTTGTTGGGAGCCGTTGCAAGTATATATGTTGCAATAGGTTCATTGCAACAATTTTTTTGTTTGGTGGCAATAGTCTTTAGTTGCCACAGAATTGTGTATTGCTTTAGATTTTAGTGGCATCGACCAATATCGTGGCATTAGTGCATGTATTGCCACGCAACACGGCATTGCTAAACCAATTAGTTGCTACAAGCGGACACTGTGGCAATTGCATATGTTGCCATGCCTAACATCGTAGCGATAAGACCTATTGCCACACAAAATGATCCGTGGTAGAAGTGCCTATTGCCATGCAAATTTATCCATGGTAGTAGAATATATTGCAATACAACGTGTTCCGTGGGAGTATATTGTATTGCCACGCTAATGGTCTCATGGTTGTAGCCCTATTTGCAACTAAAAACGTTTCATGGCAAGACATATTGTTGCAAGGAATTATATTCCATGGTAATTAATTGTTATTGCATCGAACTATATTCATGGCAATATTATATATTGCAATGAAGTTCTTTAGTGGCATGGCTAATAACAACGAGACCAAAACTGTTGCTTTACAACGGAGCAAGTGTGGCTCGATGCATATAGCATAAAATATTTGGTGAAAAAACTAGTTGCAAAAAGGAATACATCAATATACATATTGTTGTAGCATGAATTTAAATTAAGAAAGCACCATCAATCGTGATAGTCATTCGAAATTGAATGTACATTCATCATGTCAAGTTGACCAAAAAAATACAAGAATGTCATTAGACCAATGAAACAACAACTTTTCAGTTCATGACTATGATTGGGATTACTAAAGTAATCTATGTTATGGCTTGGGCATAGCTTGTTTGCCATTGTATAAATCCTTGTCTTGAACTTGGCATTACTCCTAATCCGAGTGATCCATTCAAGTCATATGGTCCTGCTGAATAAAAGATTTAACATTGGCATATTAAAAATTTTAGCATACTAGTAACAACAAAGTGTTTATGTTGTAATAAAATTTGAGCAATTTTTAGCACTAAACTACTGGACATCCTAATAGGCACATATGATTGGTTTTGTTTCACAAAATATTTGTTTTGTTATCTTAGGCATTATATAATAGCTGAAAGATATATAAACTCCAATTGTCAACGAGTAGGTACTGTACAATCCAATATTAAAAACTTCCAATCCAAAGACCAACATATTCTAAGCAGAGGATTTAACCAGTTCCTACGTTATTTAGAAATTTGCTCTGTAATACATACCTGTTGGCTCCTTGTCCGTGCACGTTTTGTAGCTACATTCATCAGTTGTTGCGAAGAAATATAAGTCCTTGGCCCATTAGCTTTGTTGGTCTGAAAAAGACTTCGGTTAACATTAGATCTTCGAGTTTTTTGGCCATTGTTCTCCAGAGCCGGAGTATTTGCAACATCACTTGTAATGATGCTTTGTGTGTTTGTCTGTATACAAGAAAGTGAGCAAGCATTAGCACATAATACCCATAAAAGTGAACAGAAAGCAAATGGCGTGATGGGCACAAACCCAGCTGTATGAATTATTTGACTGAAAATATTGCAGATATGTATGCTAACACTATAAGAAAAGTAAAGTAAATTGCTCTGTTCGACAAGTACATAGAGTCAAATTGTGCTGGTAATATAAAATTGGTAATGAAACATTCTTCATTGTACTATTCTAGAACCATATAATCAAACATTTAGAGTTCAAATGGCTTAGTGCTATAGAGTTAATAATAGGAGTACATAAGACTACTAAAATGCTACCATTAATTGTCAAAGTAGTAAAACAAATAATAGAATTTGTAGCAATAATTTACAATAGGCGTAGTTGTGCACAATACACCATGTCATGGTTTTATGAATCATAATTGTACAACTAAATAGTTTCCAATATGTATTACGAGGTATTGTGGCTTGCCTCGATGCGCAAGTCTTGCTAGTAACTCGCCTGAGTTCTTCCCTTTTCTTATTCTCCTAATCCTGAAGTTCTTGCAATTTTTCTTGGAATATTCTCTCTTTTCTTCAAGCTGTTCTTTTAAATCTTCAACCTCACCTTGGAGCTTCATATTTTTTCGGTTGGCTTCTTGCTGTAGCACGAGCTTGTTCTTGGATTTTAGCATTCAGTTGTTGACTTTGTGTTGGATATTTTGACAAGTATCCATGGCCATGAAGTTTGGATCTTTTGGATCCTGTACTTTCTTTGTAGGTTTTCGGAAAACAGTGTTTGTTTCTTCTCTGAAATGGAACATCCTTCGGGTTGTTGGTTTCTCTCGATGAAATAATTTCACAAGCATTATCTGCGTGGAAAAAACAGTGATGATGTTATACTTTGACATTAAAATTTTATAGAATATTTTGAATCACCTTGTGACAGTGGCAAATCTAGGACGTAAATTGAGGGGGTGCTAGTGTAAAAATATATATAGTATAACCAAAGCAAACTAGAGATATATCCGCCCGATATTTCTAATGACACCCAAAATATGCATATGAACAAAAGAGCACACATTGCTTTTTTTCTCATTTTTAATTGGCAGCTAGATATATTAATATTCAAAAGATAAGTATGGTATACTGAAAGTATATATGTTCCATATTTGTAACTTTGAAAGCTAACAGCAAGCAACGAGGCAATCATCATGCAGCTATCTCCTTGGATTCTTGGCATACGGCTAGTTTTTATTGCTTAATTGCTAATCGGGATGATTAATAGCTAATTAGAGAGAAGAGATGGAGGTGGGGCTGGAGCCCCAACCAGCCCCAACAGTGGATCCACCACTGCCTTGTGAGTAGTGAATAGAGTAAACTACTCACATAGACAGCCTTAGATGCTTCATCTGACCATTGTCCATTCTTGCAGTGAGTACTCAACCAAAGATCTAAATCAGTTGGCTCTTCACCTGTTAGTGGGTCTCTCTGTGAAGGCAAGAATGTATCACAGGAGTGTGAAATTAATGCCAAGCACTATATGAGTATGTTCATATGTTGTAGCATTACCTGCTCATTGCTAATTTTGGAAAATGGTTTGGATCCAGAGCAATGTTTGGTCCTTTGTTTCCCACGGTTTTGAGTTCCGCTGCTCACCTTCTACACAAGATATCAACAAAAACAACACTTTAGCAATGCACTATTTATAAGTTTCACTTGTGTAATATGAAAGCAAAGGTAATGGCATAGTACCTTGAAGGCTTCACATCCAAAATACAAATTTAAATAGTGCCACTCAACATAGTCTATATCTTCAGGTATGTGTTTCATTCTCTCTGCATAATAGTTGTATGCCTTGTATGTAGCACTGAGTGTTGATCGCCATCCTTTGTACCTCTCCTTAGCTATTGCCCATATCTTTTCCTTTTCATCTTTAGTGTTCTGAATGTCCCACCTATTCTGGTATAATTGAAACACAAAAATACATGAACTCATCGGTAATTAGAGATATGACATGATTAGGCAACATAAAACATTGTACGTACAAGTATATCGGATGCTATTGAATTTTTGACGTTTTGATCTATATCTTTCCACTTTTGCACCCCAAAGAGTGGAGCCCTTTTCTTGTATACATTACCACTTCATCCACAAATGATCGGGCATTAGGACTGTGGGGCCCTCGAGCCTAGATGCAAATTCAATTGGTAGTTTAGGAGCAACTCTTTATTCTCTTGGTGGCTGCTGCTATACCCTTTAGGGTACCACGTCCACCTTTGTTGTGGCCTTGACAAGAATTTCCTAGGAAACAATTAAGTGTAAAATGATCCGACACTTTCACAATGGAAGATTAGAACCTTTAAAAAATTGTAAGAACTATCACATACCATTTACTTTACGCTTTTGACGACGAGCATGAGATGGCCTCTCTATTGATGGTGTTGATGGTGAAGGGCTGCTATCAAGACTTTGTTCATTTGTATTCTCATTCAAATAAGATACTGTATACATTGGAAGCATGAGCAAGTCCACATCCATTAGCAGAAGCAATATTATCTTAGACAAACTTAGTGAATGTAAATAAATTACCAATTTCAGGAAGATAGCCTTCACGCTTTAACCACTCTTTATACGTCTTGTTTGTTTCTTCCCTGTAATCATCCTTAAACTCTGCATGTACATTATGGATATGTTAGTGCGATGTTCAATGTAAGACATTGTATATTAATTGTGGTGACTAGAGAAACATAAATTTAATAACCTGTGTCCTGTTGATCATATTGCAGTTGTGCAAGCCAATCCTTGTATGCATCAATTGATTCTTCTCTATCTGGTTCATCACTAGTAGGGACATCTCTCTGTCGCTTTAGGGGTGTTATGCTCATCTGCAGTGTTGTCGGTTGCTCTCTTGATAGCACAAATCTGATTGTTTTATATGTCTCATTGTTTGATAGCATGGCTTCAGTTTGTTCCTCAAATTCAAACGCCTCGAGGCTTGCAATATCCCTGCCACATCTCTTCTTATAGTATAAGAAGTCTCTCATACCATACCCAAGCTTTGATTTTATAGAACTCAAGTTCTAAAGTGAGATGTGAACCCTATCACAATCGAGCTCGACAAATGCTCTATGTGCAGGCACACCGATGCAATGAAAACATATAAGACACAACTCACCAGTGAGCTGGCCACAATAAATAGTAATAAGGAAAAGTGAGTATCTTAAAATGTAGCGCCATGGGCTTTTCTATGCAGTACAGAAAAGAAAAACAACATAAACACAAAATTGTAAGTACAGCAATATATACTTGATTAGGAGGTGTCATAAATTCCAATCGCAACCAATTTTACTGAGACATCGCCATTAATTATGGTCAATAGTAAATAAATCTCTTGTTCGCAACTCTCATCTTATTAGCTTTCACAAAAAAGTTAGTCAATTTTTAAGCAGTAACAGATATTAGTTTAGTGTTATAAAAGACTGGATGCATTAGCAAAGCGCTTCTCTAGAGTCTAGAATCATAGCCCACCCACCAAGATACACGCCACAAACTATACTTCCCAGCCCCTAAGATGATCATAGATTCAAAATGTAAGAACTTTGTTTTTACCCTCTCATCTTTAAAACTGGAATACAATAATTCAATTTTGGAACTGTACTTAGCAAAGTGTTTCAACATTAATTAGCACAATTCCAGAACCATAGGCTGGTAAGCAGCTTAACAAAATTGAATTAACCTTTTAGAGTTAGCAACACGGAATCCAAATGGAATTAAAAAAAAGTTTTTTAATCATGGTTAGCAATGAGAAAACAGGAGGAACTTTGTCAAAAAGAAAAGAGAACTGGAGGAAACGAAACAGGGAATCCTAGTTTAGCAAACTAAATGAGAGAAATAATGTAGTGCATGACGAATCGCAAGGCGCATTATTGTCACAATTCTCTTGGTTTTATACTAATAAGCGGCACGTTCGCACCCAAGTTATTCAATCTGAAACCATATATGTGACATAATCGAGAGATAGGCGACACGTAAACAAGTGTCAAAATCATAGATAGTCAAACCATCTATGAATATGAGAGGAGAAAATTAAAGAACAGACCATCAAACACAATGCGCACTAGGTGATTCAGGATGGGGAGGGCACTTCCATGATTTTAGTTCATAGGATAGCGAATAAAACATAGAAAATCATCTATCACTTGGTTCCATAGGCGCTGGTAATCACATTCGTATACACGGTGCCCTAAGCAAATCGGGATGGGGAGTGCGCGGTGAACGTGCACAGGCTGCGGGAGCATCAAAACGCCGACCACCCCTTCATTGGTCACTTTAGGATGAACGGCGTCGCAGGTCCCGTGGTTGCGGCGGAGCCGTACTATTCGGCGGCGATGGCGGTGGCGGTGGCGGCGTCCTTTCTTGAGGCGCCATGAGTAAACCGCGAGACTCTCGTCTCTCCCAAACCCTCACGGCAGATTAGATCAAATGCACGATTATAGGGATACGGGTTGGCCTGTTGTGCATTATTTGGAAATATGGCGGGGTAATTTGGTGGCGCGGAATTGGTGTGGAAAACTGAAAACATTGAGAGGGAAATAGTTGAGGAACGGAATCAGTGGTTTATTTGATTGTATCAGAAATTTAAATCATTATCTAAAAATCAGAAATTTAAATAAAATCCTTGAACAAATTTGACCGACTCACAGGCGAGGTCGGTCGGCGGCCGGCGCAGCGTGGAGTCGAAGGAAGCCGCGGGCGGAGCCGACCGCAGGGCGTGGAGTCAAGGTCGTCCTCTAGCCATAGGCGATCGAGCGTGGCCGCCGGCGCGGAGGCCAGGGGCCCAGCCGCCGCCGTTGATGCGAGGGCAACCGCCGCCCGCCGGAGGGAGGCGAGCGCGGCCACCAACGTACAACCGGAGTTGCTATGTCCTCCATGGTGCCGTGCCCCTCAGCTGCTCGATGGAGCTCGCGCCGCCGTAGATCAGGCGCGACCTTTCGCCTAGGCTGCTGCTGCTCGATGGAGCTCGCGCCGCCGTAGATCAGGCGCGACCTTCCGCCTGGACTGCTGCTGCTCGATGGAGCTCGCGCCGCTGTAGATCAGGCTTGAGCTTGCGACCTTCCGCCTGGGCTGCTTCTCTGGTTCATGGTCCGGTCAACTGGGAAAATGGAGTGGCAGGTGAACGAGTGGCCGACAGTAACGATGGATAATAAACGTACATTTCCTAAGAATTTTGCGCGAACATTCACATATGCCACGTAGGTTCCTTTTCTGTTCCTCTCTGTATTTTTTGTGTCGTGCGTTTTTTCCAATCTTGTGGTTAAAACAAGTCAATATATATAATATTTAATTTTCATACGTGCAGCATGAAAAATTTAGTATTATTTTAATTCTTTCCAAATCCTAAAAAAATATACTAACTTAATGTTATCATATATATATATACCAACTTACTATGCACAATGCATATAAGTCACAAAATTGAGATGGCACGCTCTAGCATATCAATTTGAATTATAGTGGCTTAGACATTGTATTTAATTACTATGAGAAACGAAGGTAGTATAACTTATACGTATACATGCTGGACAATCGTACACCAATTTGCCATTTCACCCTGCATGTATAAATCAGTATTAAGATGCATGTCCAAGTTTATTTTAACAAACCTTTCTAAAAAAAGTTTATTTTAACAAAAAATACACACATATATGTAAATGTTTAATACATTTATACATAGGAAGCCACAACTGAGAAAATAAGTGAAACAACAACTCCACTCGCCGTCGGCTATCTCTCCCGCTCACCGTCGGCTCCCGCTCCCGCTCGCCGCTGGTGAGAAGATGGCGCCCCGCTGCCGCCACCTCCTCCCCCGTCGCCGCCATTTCCTCCCCTCCCCTTGCTTGCCGAGGGGAGAGGGAGAGAGAGAGGGAGAGGAAGAGAGCTAGGGAGAAGGAAAGAGATCTGAAAAATGTGCTAAGTGTTGGATCAGTGGAGAAGACGATGCGAGCCGGGGATATATATAGCCAATTCATCTTTAGTCCCGGTTGGTGCCACTAACCGGGACTAAAGATAATTTCCCATAATTTTTCAAATTTATTTGGTCCCAGCTAGGGTTAACAATTAAATAATCCATTTAATAGGGCCAAATTAAATTTATTAAATATAGGTTTAAAACAATAATATTAAAATTAAATCAAATATAGATAATCCTAGACATTAATGTGCTCCTCTAGATATTGTTCCTCTTTTGCCCCTCGATTTTCTTCATTTTCATCTGTGTTGAGCAAGAAATAAAAATTTTACTTTTTCTTTTTCTTTTTTTATATTTTTATGGACTTAGGAGCATACGAGAGGTAACCATATAAAATTTCAGCGTAAACAAGCAAAAGACGTGGCCTGTGAAAAATTCGGAAGACACGCTCAAAATCGGAAAAAAGCTTTCGGGCTCGAAAAGGCAATCTTCTGAAGCTTTTTGGGGAAAATAAAATCACCAAACGCGGCAAAGCGGTGAACAAGCGCATCCAAAATTTTTTTCTGATCTATTTTCATATATGGAACGTCTCGATCGGAGTCCGTATGTAAAAGTTATGGCCGTTTTAAAAACCGACTCCGAGTTAGAGGACGAAACGGGAACAATGCGCGTAAAACTTACGAAGGGTTTTAAAAATTACATTGTATTTACACTATAATTAAATCGTAATTACACTAGAGTTACATTTGTAATTATAGTGTATTTATAATGTAATTTTTAGTGCATTAGTTTATAATACTTATTTTAATTGCATTAGGTTGATCTGGTGAAAAAGCGTGTCTGTTATGTGGTTAACCGTTACTTTTTACCCTTGGATTCTAATCTAATGGTTAAGAAAATCTGTGTGATTTGGAAGAAAAAACTGTCCAAGATTTCGGCCTTCGGGCCTCCGAGCTGACAGTCTATCCCTAATCGTGACCGTGAGGGAAGAGAGAGCAGTCGCACGAAACCGGACGCCGCAAGCCCCACTTCTCCCTCCTCCTCCTCTAGCCCTAATCCACGAGCCGCTCGCCAAGCACCGGCAAGGACGGGACGTGCTTGCCCGGCGCCGAGACACGGCGGCGGGGCGCGGCGCGGCAGGGCGTGGGAGCAAGGGCAGCGCGGGAGCGGGACTCCAAACTGCAGTGTACTCGAAGGTTTGTTTCATAGTTCTAATGCATCAATTCAACATGTAAAGTTATTAACTAGAAGTGCGAGAATTAGTTTAAGTGGGTCAACTGCACTACTTTGAATGGATCAATTGAAATACAGAACTTTTATTAATGCACCGATTTCCTAAGTAATCGGATCAATTCAACAAGTATGAATACACTGATTTTTCTTCACCTAGAAATACTAAGAATTCTTCAATGGGGTCAAAATAATCCCTTTGTTTTAGCCACTCTCTTAGGATCGAAATATTATTTATGTCTGTCAAATATTTTTTCATGTTGTCTCGACATGGTTGGTTTTTTAGATTTTTAGAACATCATCCCCTCACCTTCAACCTCTAACCATGTCTCTGCATCTAAATTTTCCTTTTCGGATAAATTGGATCAACGTAGGCGGTGAAAGTCTTGAAACAGGAGTGACTCGGGAAAACTTGTGGGTGATGGCGGTAGCGCAATACACAACACATGTATCTTATCTCTTTCAATCTATGATTGGATCATCTATATTCTAGACTGATTTCCTTCAGTTTTCTCAACATAGATTAAAGGGTGGTGCTATCATTTATACATACTTGCTAAAAAGATAAAAAGATAAAAAGATATGTTATTCTTAAAAAAATAAATAGAAAGGTATTTTTCATGAAATATGTGAAGAAACTAGTGGATTCTGATTTCTCTATTTGTTTTCTAGTTTAGGCACATTTGTTCGGCAGCTTTCTCAACATATACTTCTTGATTTTTATGCAACGGTGGCTATGTCAGTTTTCGGGGTGAATTGAGGTAGTATTTATTGAATTAATCTTTTGATAACTCGTGCCAACACAGTGCTAGCACTACTTGCTGGTGAAAGTTGATTTTAAGAGGTAACGCAGAAACGCCACTCATTTACCATATCTTGAATCTTTACAACTTCATGCTGAAATTACTTGCTTGTATTCAATGCAATTTATTTTTGTATAAATGCAGGGCATTGAAGCAGTTTGAGGCCCCGATAATTGTTAATCACTTTGGTTCATAAGGTAAGCATGTGGCATGATGATAGGAGTTGGATGCGAATGCCAAAGTTTACCTCGAGTGGCGAAAGGATTCAAGGAATTTATAGAGAGTAGATTTGGTGGCACATCTAATGGAGAAACTGCACCTTGTCCATGCAAAAATGTCGCTCCATGTCATACGAACACAAAGTGAAGTTGAAAATCATTTGGTTACGAGAGGGTTTGATGAAAGTTTTATCCAAGGGGAAGGAACAGGAGAAGATTTAGATGAGGGTAACACTCAAAGAGATGGCAATGAGGATGCAACGGTGATGGTGCTGGTATGGGCAATTTGATTTCCACACTCATCGGGGTGCAATACATGGAGAAATTATAGATACGAAAATGAAGAGCCAAATGAAAGTGCTAAGAAATTCTATAAATTATTAACAGAGGCACAAAAGGAATTATATCCAGGTTGCAAGGAGGCTAGTAAGATATCTTTAATAGTGAGGCTCTTCCAGTTAAGTGCATGTTTGGTATTAGTAACAACGCATTAGAGGCCATTATTCAGTTGTTCTCATTGGTGCTCCACGAAGGCCATTGCGTGCGGACACATTAGAGAAAGTACAAAAGGTAGTTCGTGATCTTGGTCGGACTATGAAAAGATACATGCATGTATAAATGATTGTGTTTTATTTCGAAAGAAATACTCTGCCTTGGATTCATGCCCAACATGTGATGAGTCGAGATGGAAAATGGATGGTGAAAAGGTGGTGAGTCGAAACAAATACTCTGCCTTGGATTCATGCCCAACATGTGGTGAGTCGAGATGGAAAATGGATGGTGAAAATGTGGTGAGTCGAAAGAAATACTCGCCTTGGATTTATGCCCAAGAATAACATTATCCGTGCGAACCACATGTTAACGCCAAAATTTGGTAAGCCCGAAGTCCTTATCGGCTAAGGGTTAGTATCGGCTCGAAGCAGAATTGGCTGAGAATTTTGCGTCAGCCGATGGAGGATCCATATCTCTAGCAGTCGGATTCTTGTTAGATTCGGTTTGAGAAGATCTTATCTAGAAGAAACCGAGTCCGGGGAGGATACAGCTTGTATCTATTAATTAGAAAGAGGTTGCTAGTTTCCTATTTTATCTTTAGGAAAGTTTGTTTTGTAATCTGTTAGGATCTTTGTCATCCACGGGTATAAATATGTAAGCCGGGGTTCATGTAAATTATATCTCTTGATCAATACAATTCGGCGCATCACCACTTTTTATTCTTCATCTTCGTTCAACATCCGGCGAGACTTGGCACTGACGCGGGCTGCATCGGCTTCGATCTCCGGAAAAGGGGTAAGTCCAATGTCCCACCGGTTCGAGGCAATCGTATTGGCTACGTCGGCGTCCTCCAAGGCTGCATCGTACATTCGACCTCTTGGATTGCTTCGGTTCATTGATATGTTCGCCTGAATATTTATCATATGTCTCTATTAATCTAATCTTAGTATTTCAGTTTAGCCCTATCGGTTGTTTCTTGTTTTAGGGTTTCTATCGCTATCGGCTAAACTGTTTACTAGATTAGATTGATTTAGGCATCTACCACCCTGAAAATCAGCCAAGGGCTTGATTGTCTAGATATTGTCTACCACCCTGAAAAATAGGCAAGCTAGAGATCAAGCCGACTAGATTGATCTCTAGCTTGCCTGTTGGTTTCCACTAAGGGTTTCATCGGGGTTTCAGCCGGTGAGGTATCCGGATTTCGCATCGGCTTGCAAGGAATATATACAAGTTGGATCTAACCGATTGCAACAGAGGCTTCATTGAATATTTAATCATTTGGATTTTATGACATCGGACTTCCAGCCGATGTGTGTTTTAACCTTTAAGTAAGTATTTATTATATCATGTGATTGCTTTGTGCTATATTACATTGCTATATCATCATGTTATCATCGGTCGATCGCCTTTGTATAAAAATTTGCTCAGCGTACAGCCAATGGATTCAAACCCTAACACCATCGGCTGGCATCGGCGTCGGCTGGAATTGCACTACCGGCTTATTAGCCCATCTGTTAGTTTTTGGGTATCGGTCTATCAGCCGATATGATTTATGTTCTGCTGTTTTGCATAACTTGTCGGTGGCGAGATCAAGCGGCGCACGCCCGCGCTTCATTGATTCTAGGACTGCATTGGAGCTAGCGGATCTCCCGAGCCGACGTGTTGATTTTCTCGTCAACACATTTTTGGCACGCCTGGTGGGACCTAACCGATCAGCAGTTGGGCTAGAGAAGGACCGTGTTTTGGACAACATATCTTTTTACACGGCTAGGCGGACCCATAATTGCCACAATGTCTGGTAAAGAAGTCAAGGCCGAGGAAGAACAATCTCTCAAGGCGACAAAAAGACGGGGAACGGGCTGCGGCCGATAGATGACGAGACACTTCAAGAGATGGTTAATAGCGTCATTCATCATGCTGTGTTTGATCAATCTGGAGTTCTGATGAATACATTGTACGTTTTGATCGAGGAAACAGTTCCTAAGGTAATTCCTTTAAGAAGTCAGCATGAGGGGCAAATTGGTGAGCAATCCCAACACTATCGACAACAACAAAATTGGCTTGGGGGGCAAGTTGATCGATATCGGTGTGCAGAGCCACTTCAGCAATATCGGCCGGAGGAAATTCAAAGATATCCATCCAAGGAGGATTGGGCCGATATAATTGCAAAGGTAATGGAGGAGCAATTTGGAATTAAACGTAAAAATCAAATTTCTGTGTATCGGCTGCCATATCCTGAGTGGTTTGATAGAGTTCCACTTCCAAGCCGATACAAGGTTCCAGATTTCTCCATATTTTCAGGGCAAGATGGTATATCCACAATGGAACATATCAGCCGATTCTTAGCTCAATGTGGGGAATCATCGGCTGAAGAACCTCTAAAAGTTAGACTTTTTCCATTGTCTTTGACTGGATCGGCTTTTACATGGTTTTCATCATTGCCACCAAATTCCATCGCGGTTGGGCCGATCTTGAAAAGGTTTCACATGTACTTCTTTCTTGGGGTTAGCGAGTTGAGACTTGCAGATTTGATATCGAGTTAAACGGCGAGAAAGGGGAATCGGCTAAGGAATACATGCAAAGGTTTCGTAATATCCACAGCCGATGTTATAGTTTGAGCCTAGGTGATGAGCAGATAGCAGATCTTGCATTCCAAGGGTTGTCGGCAGCTAACCGAAGCAGGTTTTTCATCCATGAGTTCGACAGCCTGGCTCAACTATTACAGAAGGTATCGGCTTACGAAAGCCGGTGTCAAGAAAAAGGAAAAAAATCAGTTTTGGGGCGATCAAGACAAGGGCAATTTTGAAGCATGACTTCTCATACTCCAAAACTGGGGGGCATGTGATAACGCCAAAATTTGGTAAGCCCCGAAGTCCTTATCGGCTAAGGGTTAGTATCGGCTCGAAGCAGAATCGGCTGAGAATTTTGCGTCAGCCGATGGAGGATCCATATCTCTAGCAGTCGGATTCTTGTTAGATTCGGTTTGAGAAGATCTTATCTAGAAGAAACCGAGTCTAGGGAGGAAACACTTGTATCTATTAATTAGGAAGAGGTTGTTAGTTTCCTATTTTATCTTTAGGAAAGTTTATTTTGTAGTACGTTAGGATCTTTGTCATCCCACGGGTATAAATATGTAAGCCCAGGGTTCATGTAAATTATCTCTCTTGATCAATACAATTCGGCGCATCGCCACTTTTTATTCTTCATCTTCGTTCAACATCCGGCGAGACTTGGCACCTGACGCGGGGCTGCATCGGCTTCGATCTCCGGCAAAGGGGTAAGTCCAATGTCCCACCGGTTCAGGCAATCGTATTGGCTACGTCAACGTCGTCCAAGGCTGCATCAGTACATTCGACCTCTTGGATTGCTTCGGTTCGTTGATATGTTCGCTTGAATATTTATCATATGTCTCTATTAATCTAATCTTAGTATTTCAGTTTATCCCTATCGGTTGTTTCTCGTTTTAGGGTTTCTATCGCTATCGGCTAAACTGTTTACTAGATTAGATTGGTTTAGGCATCTACCACCCTGAAAATCAGCCAAGGGCTTGATTGTGTAGATATTGCGTTTCTTTTCATACTTAGTGCTGCATCACTTTGAATCTACAAAGTCGTGATTAGAATCGTAATCTCTAGCTTGCCTGTTGGTTGCCACTAAGGGTTTCATCGGGGTTTCAGCCGGTGAGGTATCCGGATTTCGTATCGGCTTGCAAGGAATATACACAAGTTGGATCTAACCGATTGCAACAGAGGCTTCATTGAATATTTAATCATTTGAATTTTATGACATCGGACTTCCAGCCGATGTGTGTTTTAACCTTTAAATAAGTATTTATTGTATCATGTGATTGCTTTGTGCTATATTACATTGCTATATCATCATGTTATCATTGGCCGATCGCCTTTATATAAAAATTTGCTCAGCTTACAGCGAATGGATTCAAACCCTAACACCATCGGCTGGCATCGACGTCGGCGGGAATTGCACTATCGACTTATTAGCCGATCTGTTAGTTTTTGGGTATCGGTCTATCGACCGATATGATTTATGTTCTGCTGTTTTGCATAACTTGTCAGTGGCACGATCAAACTGACTGGCACACCCGTGCTTCATTGATTCTAGGACCTGCACTGGAGCTAAGCAGATCTCCCAGGCCGGCGTGTTGATTTTTCTCGTCAACACCACGGTCTCTATCTAATATACTATTTAAAATACGACAATATCCCGGGATATGGTCCCATGCCGCATTACAATAAACAATCTAAACAAACTCCTAATTTACGAGATACAATTGTCGTTATAGGACTCTATCCGTAGATGGCAATATATTTTAACGCGCCATTTGGGAACCGAATCTTCTATTTATCGTTAAGCACTTTCATCAGAAACGGTCTTATCTTCCCCTCGACTCAGCATCGGCTATCGGCTAACCTTGCCCGACTCAACCTCAGCCGATTGACCTCGTAGCCGATCACATCACGGCCGATTTGATCATAGCCGATGCGGCCCCTGTTTCTCCGCAAATCATTCTCCCGATCCGACTCCGCTTCAAATTCGACCTTGAACTTAGGGATTTGGTTACCAAATTTGGTCGTTAACACATGCCCCCAAGTCCGTGATAATTTAATATCACGGATTTGCTGCCTTTCCAAATTCCCACTCTTTTCGACCTAAACCGTTTCGGCTGCCAAAAAACCCTTCAAATATTGCCCGTCCGGCGCCAAAACAAGCCACGCTGTCACTTTTCCGTACTCAAGCCCTAGCTAGCAAACCCTTCTTCTTCCTCGCTCTCTGGCGACTTCACAGCGACCTCGTCAGGACTGCTCCACATCCCGCCGGCGCACACCCCGCAGTGACATCCTCCCGACAGCAATGGCTTCTTCATGCGCTCCGTCCGACACGACCTCCGCCGAATACCGCGAGGTGAGTCCCCATCGGCTTAAAACTGCTCCTTTAACGCTGAAACCAATCGGATCCCATTTAGGTTTTCGACCCCGGATCTAGCTTATTGGATGGTAGCCTTTAAATCCTGGCCATCCACGGATAAATCCTGGCCATCTTGATATGCTAGAATGGCTGCTAGCAAACAAGCATTCTGGGATGAGATAGGCATCGGCCAATGCATAGCACTAACCCTAGCCGATATGCCTAAGGACAAACCTCTTCTATCGGCTGCCAGCTATTTCTGGTCGAACACGATGAACGCTTTCCTCTTCAAACACGGGGCGATGACACCGACTCTGATGGATATAGTGATGCTAACTGGTCTGGATATAACCTCAGCGCCGATCCTTCGATCGAACATCAAATGCCAACATATCTTCAAGACTAAGAGCATAGGCGAGTGGAGCGGCTATATTTCGATGAACATGAGGGACGGCCAAGTCTCCAACAGAGAACACACAACTTTTCTGATGATGTGGCTGGAGAAGTTTCTGTTTTGTGGATCAAGTTGCGGGCCGACCACCAATTGGCAACACATAGCCGAGGCGCTAGTGGAAAAAAAGCGAATCCCTTTAGGGAAATTTCTGCTCGGCTATTTGTATCAGACACTTAGCAATGTACCGCCAAGCTAGCTTTGAAGCAAACCATCGGCCTTTGGAGGCCCTGGTTGCTGCTATAGATATGGCTCAACTGTATACTCACAAGATCGCCAATCGGCGAGTTTGCTTAACGTCGATTTCCCACGAGTGAGCCGATTTATCGTGATGATGAAGAAATAACTACTCGGCGATGCGCGTCATACAGGGAAGCTGCCTCCACCTTCCCAGGCTCCAACCCTTCAGCTGAACACTTCAAAGATTGGTTTAGCAACTTCTACAACGGATTCTCAGCCGATTCCAGGATTTGGTTTGCCTATGACAAGTTCATCCACTTCGAGCGGCCAGACGACCTTCGGCTTGATGAGATCAACAATCCAAAATTTGAGAAGCCAAGGGAAATCTTCGTGACTGCTATATCCCCATGCATCCTGCCAGTCGGCATCCATCAAGGCTGAAATGTTTAGAAGACTTATGAATTTTACCATCCATCAGCCGCCGCAAGACAACTTGGATTGGGCCAACTGCCGATTGGGCTGTTCTGAAGGGTTACACGGAAGCTACAAGAGCTAATAACAAAAAATTTTCTACCGCGCAAACCAGGAACACTTGCAAGTAAGGGCCGATAGATCGTTACCGATTGGAGTAGAGTGCAGCGGACTAGCCAATCAGGGCTATCCGATCTGGAACAGTGCTGGCCGATGACAGCCGATTTGCCGACAGCCGATTCCCGGGGACAGTTGATTCACCAATTAGCTGATTCGCCAATGCCGCAGCCGATCCGAGTTGTCTGACTGTGTTCTCACGCCTCGCTCCGATGCACTCGACCGCAACCGATTCCACCACAGCCGATTCATAGCCAACGAACAGCACCGCAACGTAGCAGCACCTCTACCGATATCCACACATCCGGGGACAGAACGCCGAACACCCATGTGCTAGCACGCGATGCAAGGCTAGGGTTTAGCTCGAAAGTGGGGAGGGTTTCTGTGGAGATGGATCTCGCCGACTTCTGAAGACACGCGTGATCAGATTGATTCGGTTCCCAAAGCATACATCAGCTCTCCACCCCTCACCCCTTTATATAGAGTTGCCGGTTGGGCCTAGAGGCCCATCAGGACTCTATTTTTAATCGGATCCTATCCGAATCTCATAGAGTTGGCTAGCCGGACTTCGTAAGCCCATAGGACTCTATCCGATCGGATCCCTATCCGATCGAGCTGTATCCGAGTCCAACTCAAATGTCTGTTCTTATCCCCTTAAGCGTGCGACCCTGTAGGTCTAAGGACTTTGCACCAACACTACTTGAGACCAACCAATGGAACATTAATTCCTGTAGTGTCTCATGATGGGTCTATCCAACAATGTGTTCTCTAACACATGTGTCCATGTTTATTGATTTGGTATCTCCATACCCATGATCTATGAGACATGATCATCAATCAATAAAATGCCGATCTTAGAGTCATATTTGTTCCAATAATATGACATGTGATCAGGGATCATTTAGAAATAGATTTATTTATAAAGAGTCTCATAAATAAGTCACGTACTTATTGATCAATACAAGATGTCTATTTCATGGAACTAAATAACACTTTATTCATTTATACATAAACATTGACCATGATATCCAACATCTCCATGTTGCCTCTAGGGCATATCACTAACATGTTCTTCTCAGACAAAATTCAAACCAGAGGCATCATTGATGGTAGAATAATGATGTATCGGCTGATGAGCCTTCCCGGTCCTCCTCTTGGTCGATCGAGTTATTGAGCTGGCAATCACAGAATGAGCGCCTTTAGCCGATGGTGGGCCAAATGGAAATGACACCTCTTCCATCAATCGGTTCCCATGTTTCCGACAACCATCGATCTGAGATGATCCCACCGGTAAGATCCTTTTCATGTCTCCTCCTCTCCTTATCAGCCCACTATATGCACGTCCTGATATTCATGCTTTTACCCTTGCAGACAAATGACTCCTCCCCTCCCCGGATCAGCCGATCAGGAGTGGCTGTTAACTACAGCCCAGGCATATTGCCGAACGGCTGCGGACCGGCGCCATCGATCATCGGCTATAATGCGCCGAAAGTGGGCACACTCCTTCATGGCCAAACTCGCGAGCCGCTCCGTCGGACAAAGCGAAGCAAACCATCGGCCACCGCCGCATCGGCTGCACCGAATAAAAAGCCGGCCAAGAAGCAAAAACGGAGCACAACAGACGACCTGTCCCCAATCGACCTAGCAGTCGATGCGGTGCTCGATGAAGAGGTTGAGAACAAGGAAATCAAAGACGCAATCAACGAAGCCGCAGTCGAGTCGAGCTCCTCTGAAAGATACGCGCAAACCCCATCGACCGACGAGGCGTCTGTACAAAAAAACACCAAGTCCCCCAAGACGTCCCATTCGTCCGACGCCGGTAAGCAACTTTCAACACTTAATCTTCTAATGTCTTCATTCATAATTTTCTCACTGTATATTCTCTCTTCTTACATCAGCAAAGGAAGAAGCTAGCTACAAGGAAGAAAATAGCTCCCCCTCATTCGGTAAATTTTGACTCCATATTTTTTCCTTTAGTTAGCCGATTTTCGAACTAACTTCTTTTTTCAGCCTCCTCGTGCTCCGACACCTGCCCCCCAGGTGTCAAGTGAACACACTCCATCGGCTGTAGGTGGCGGCCATGCCGATGATGAAGTCGCTTCGGCTCCAGCAATCCTAGTAAGTTTTGTTCATTCTTCACAATCGGCTTGACGATCCCTGCTAACTTCCCACCTATTCCTTTTCTTGCAGAGCGTGGCCAATCTACTAGGCTTTGACTTGTCAGAGTTCGTGGAGCCAGACGATGGAGCCGAGCAAGCTTTAGTGCTGCTCGAAGAGGACCTGCGATCTACACTGGCCGATATCGGCAAACGGCTGGAAGCTTCTCTAGACACATTGGTGGCCGATTGTGGTCCCATCCGAGCTCGATTTGAAGACATCCAAACTAGACTCCCTGACGACCTGGCCGACGCAATTGTGCCAGCAACTTTTCTTGAGGCGCACCGGCTGAAATACAAGCGAGCCAAGCAACGCATCGCCGATCGCCGAGCAAATCAATCACTGACGGCTGCCATTAGGTCCAATCAAGAGGAAATCAAGGCAAGAAAGCTGAATTTGATGCCCTTAAGACGGAGCCGGCTGCCAAACTTGAACGGCTTCACGCACGCAAGGATGAACTGATAGCCGACCTCATCCAAACCACTACCGAAATCAACGTGCATGAGGAATACATGGTCGGCCGGCCCACGGAAATCGAAGACAAGCGATCAAGCATCAAAACAGTCGTGTCCTATCTCACAGACCTAACAACGGCGGTGAAGCGAGTGGCCGGGACTGATGCAGCAGACGCCAAGGCAATCGAAGAAGTTGATGAAATCCGGTGCAAGGCGTTGTCGGCTATAGCAGATTTCCTCAAGCAATGAGCCGATTGTAATAGTCTGCTAGGGCAAAATTGTAATCATCTCTTGTAATTGGCTAACATTGTCTACCTTTTGTAATCGGCCAACATTGTCCACCTTTTGTAATCGGTCGAAACCATCTTTACTCAACAATCGATCACTTTTGTAATCGGTCGAAACCATCTTTACTCAACAATCAATTGCTAGTGCCTGATCGCCGATCATGTTAGCTTCAAAAAACTTGAAATTTCTTCCATCTGTTTTTTCAATTGCCGTGTATATATGCCCCCCTAATTTTGTAGATGTTGGTGATGTCTATAAAATTATAAAATCTGCAACTCATGGCACTGTCGTCGTCGGCCAAACCTAGCCGATTTGTAGAAAAACTAGGGCAAAAAACTTGGCTTGAAAATGACCTAAAGGCAATGCGTGCGTCACAACGCATCGGCTAACACGAATCGGCTGAACAAACAGAACCGAATCATGAGTTGATCCATACACTTGGGTAGTATTTTTTCAAATATTTTCCGTTTAGAGACCTCCCAAATACTTCTCCATTCAAACCCTCTAGCATATAAGCTCCTTTAGAGACGCATTTGTGGATCTTGAAAGGCCCTTCCCAATTTGGTGACCACTTGCCGAATTTATTGTCCCTCGTTCCAATTGGCAGTATCAATTTTCAAACGAGTTCGCCCTCTTCAAAAGACTTAGGCACAACTTTCTTATTATAATGACGGGCTACTCGTTCCTTATCCCTTGTTACCTTTTCCAAGGCCCTCATCCGTGATAAAACGAGGTCTTCTGATTCATCCACCATCAAGTGATAATAATCATTGGCTGTAAGTTGATCTTGTAGCTGAACCCGTCTCGAGCCGGTGATATTTTCCCATGGAAGTACTGCCTCGTGTCCATGACCAACTTGTACGGAGGGACCTGGATAGATCCATGGCATGCCATCCGATAGGCCCACAGTGACTCGGCCAATCGGCTGTGCCATTGCTTAGGGTGCTCAGCAATCTTCCTCTTTATTAGTTTGATCAAACCTTTGTTTGAAGCCTCTGCTTGCCCGTTGGCCTGTGCATAGTATGGTGAAGAATTAAGTAATTAGATCCCCATGCCGTCAGCAAACTGAACAAACTCATCCGATATGAAGATAGATCCTTGGTCTGTTGTTATTGTTTGTGAGACGCCAAATCGGTAGATAATATGCTCTTTAACAAACTCGATTGCGTCCCCAGAATCAACCTTTTTCAAAGGAATTACTTCCACCCATTTTGTAAAATAATCTATTGCCACCACAATGAATTTATGCCCTTTGCTTGAGGGTGGATTGATCTCGGCCGATCATGTCGATACCCCATCCTCTCGAACGGCCAAGGCTTTATGATTGGGTTCATAGCCGATGCTGGTGCTCTTTGTACGGTGCCGAATTTCTGACAATCCTGGCAGCCTTTATAATATTTGAAACAGTCCTCCAACATCGTCAGCCAAAAATATCCTCCTCTCCGGAGCAACCACTTCATCTTGTGAGCCGATTGATGCGTGTCGCATATCCCTTCATGTACTTCTCCGATATCCACCTTAGCTTGATCGGCACTAAGACACTTGAGCAGCACACCGTCAATCGTCCGATAGTAGAGATCTTCGTCGAGCAAAACATATCTTGAAGCCTTGTACCGCAATTTCCTTGAAGCCGATTGAGAGGGGTTCTTTAAATAACTGTAGACCTCAAACCTCCAATCATCGGCTGTCATGACAGCGACTTCTATCTTGACTTCTTTTATCATCGGCCTGTAGCCTGATGCCCCTTGAGCTAAATCATTGGCTTCTTTATTCTGCTCTCTAGGGATGTGTTTCAGTGTAACTAGCCGAAAGCTAACCATCAATTCTTGGCATTGTTGGTAGTAGACCATCAGCGCGTCATTCCTGCATTCGTACTCCCCTGATAACTGGCTGATGACCAATAGTGAATCCCCCATTACTTCTATGGCGTCGGCTTCGACTTCTTTGAGAAGATGCAATCCCTTGAGCACTGCTTCGTATTCGGCTTAATTGTTTGTAGCATGGGGGTCGATGGAAAAAGCAAATTCAAAGCTTGCCCCCTGGGCGAAATAATGACTAATCCGATACCGCAGCCGCTGGTGCACACCGAGTCATCAAATGTCAATGTCCAAGGCATAATTTTGATTGAGCTGATTGAGTCATCTTTATGCTCCACGATAAAATCGGCTATAGCTTGTCCTTTAACTGCCCTAGGTGCTTGATACCTCAGATCAAATTCTATCAAGGCAAAAATCCACTTTCCAATCCACCCTTTTAAAACTGGAGCCGATAGCATGTATTTGACGACATCGGCTCTACATATTATTGTGCACTCATTGAATAGCAGATAATGCCTTAACTTCGTACATGAAAAATATAAGCACAGACATAGCTTCTCCACTGGTAAATATCTTGTTTCTGCATCCAACAGCCGTCGGTTGAGATAGAAGATAGCTTTTTCTTTGCCCTCGATCTCTTGGATTAGGACTGAGCCGATTGATTTGTCATCGGCTGACAAGTAGAGCTTGAACGGTATTCCTTTTCGTGGAGACATTAAAACTGGAGGCGAGCTTAAATAATTCTTGAACCATGTGAATGCTTGATCGGCTTTAAGCCGAAGCAGTGGTGTGAACGGCTCCATCTTCTCTGAAAGATTGGCTATGAATCGTCTGATGAAGTTGATTTTGCCGATCACTGATTGAAGCTGCTTTTTGTCCTTCGGAGGCTGTATCGTTTTGATAGCGTTGATGCTCCTTGGTGTAACCTCAATTCCTCTTTCATGAACAAGAAACCCTAGAAATTGCCTAGCTGACACGCCGAACGCGCACTTCAACGGATTCATCTTTAGGCCATATTTTCTTATCCGCTCCAAAACCTGCTTTAGATCGCTATGTGGTCCTATCTCCCTGGACTTGACAACGACATCGTCGATGTAGATCTCCACCCGATAGCCGATCATGTCGTGGAAGATATAATTCATGGCCCGTTGATATGTTGCCCCAGCATTTTTTAGCCCAAACATCATAACGACCCATTCTTATAAGTCGATTGCCCCAGGACATCGAAAAGTAGTTTTGTGAACGTCCTCTTCGGCCATGAAAATTTGATTGTAGCCTGCATTGCCATCCATAAAGCTGATGATTTTGTGGCCTGATGCAGCGTCTACGAGCAAATCGGCTATAGGCATTGGGTATTCATCTTTGGGGGTAGCCTTATTTAAGTCTCTGAAATCGATGCATACCCTAAGTTTGTCATTCTTTTTCAATACTGGGACAATGTTTGAGACCCACTCGGCGTATCGGCAAGGCCGAATGAATCCAGCATCATATAGCCGAGTTATTTCGGCTTTGATCGCATCATACATATCGGCTTTGAACCTACAAGGAGGTTGTTTGAATGGCCGATAGTCTGCCTTGATTGGCAGTTGATGAACGACTATAGATCGGCTAAGACCAGGCATCTCGAAGTACTCCAAAGCAAAACAATCTTTATATTCTTTTAACAAATTAATAAGCTGGGATCTACAACCAGAAGACAAATTTCTGCTAATATATGTCAGCCTAGGCCTGTCTCTAGAGCCTATGTCTATTTCTTCTAATTCGTCGGCCAACGTAAAACCTTGCCCTAGCTTGCCATCATCTTCGTCTGCGGTGTCCATGCCATAGACGTCGAGCCCTCCATGACGTCTTGCTCAAAGCAACAGCTGCGGCCCATCGTCTCCAATCGGTTGTATGGCAGAATCAGACACTTTTAGAAAATCGGCTTGCAAGATTTTCCCGGACAAACAATCAATGCCATCGATTTCCCAGAGTGGCAAATCGGCATTGACGACGCTTACTGACCTGTTGGCTGGTACAATCTCTATCTTGTTGTCGTCCCATTGAAGTAGACACTGGTGCATAGTGGAAGGGACACAACAGTTGGCATGTATGCAGGCCCTCCTGAGCAGCAGGCTGTGAGACCCCTTCCCGTCGATGACAAAAAAGGTTATGGGCACAGTCTTGTTGCTGACGGTCAGCTCGACATTCAACACGCCCTTGGTCTCCGATAGGTTGATGCCGAAGTCCTTTAGCACCATGTTGGTTTTGATCAGGTCTTCGGCTCCCTTTCCCAATTTCCTGAATGTTGCATAGGGCATAAGGTTCACTGTAGCTCCCCCATCCACTAGCATTTTTGACATTGGCTTGCTGTTAACGAATCCTTTTACGTACAGCGGCTTTAGATGCCGATTTTCGGCCCCCTCTGGCTTGTCGAAAACTGCTTGATCCGAGGATAATGCTAGTTTGACCAAGGTGTCCTCGATATTGTCTGCATCGGCTTCAGGAGCACCGAATTCGGCTGGCAATATGAATACCATATTGACCGATGCAGAGACTTTGTCTTTCCCTTTGGCTGCCCTTCTGGCTCGATCAGATGAACTGTCACGCCCAGAAATTCACACCAAAATTTCTGCAGCTAATTTGTGCATTACACCCTCGTCCAGGCATCAGCCGAGGTACACAAATCGACGTTATTGATAATACAGAATCCTCGCCTTAGAAACAATATAAAAGAGTTACACAAATGCAGCGGAAAGGAAAATAAAACTGACTTAAGCTAAACTTGACACGAGCGAAGAAGAACGCCAACACCACAGCTAACCCTTGACGAGAACAAGCCTACACCTCCTCGGAGACCTCGACCTCAACCTCTGGCACTGAAGGGGGAAAAAGAAGCAAGGCTGAGTACAACCACCGTACTCAACAAGTCACACCGGAAAAGGGGACATGATGCAAGATGAATAACAAGGAAAGGCTAAGAGGCTCAAGTTGCATAAACAGCATTTGCAGAATATAATAACATTATTTGAAGACAGTAAAACAGTAGTAATAATTAAGCAGTATTAAATAAACACTGTCCAACGCTCACACCACGTTACGACAGGCCCATCCATCCACCTGCACTAGTCATACTGCAACATTTTATTCAAATAAATAAGTGAGACTAATCAAGGTGAATCTGGTCGATCGCCCGTAACCGTGGGCACGGCTATTCGAATAGTTTTTACTCTGATCAGAGGTGTACAACTGTACCCACAAGACACAGTCCCACAACACGTTACCGTGCGCCGGTGCACCACCATGGTACCCCGGAAAGGAACTGTGACAGGACCCTTCACATAACCCCCTCTAATCAATCGTACCACACCAAGGTTTCGCCCCCATTCCCATCGGGCAATGGGCAGCCCCCTCTAGTCCCGCGGTGAATCCGGAAGTTGATCAACCCTTAAAACCGGGGACGACCCAACTCCATCACGCCCACCCTCTCTGGGATACGTTGACTAGAGATAGCTACGCTACAGACCCAGCCATTACCCATGCTGGCTGGTGGTATGCACAGCATTTCTTCCAGGGTTTCCCGAGAACCGGTCCTTAATCGTCATGAGCACGCTAACCAAAGTCCAACCGTGTGCTCACGACCCACCTTTTTCATAATTCAATATTATTAGAAATAGGGTCACAACTTAACATCATCTGAGAGTTAACTTCTAGTAATATACTTGATTAGTGTGATTCCCTTAAGTGAGCTAGTTGCGCTAAGCAAAACTAAGCAAACCTTAAGCTATCATCTAGTCACAATGAACCCCAAGTTATCAATGATATAAGGTAAACAATCCTATGGTTGAGTACAATAGGTATAATCATCCCATGAAATGACATTCTAAAACATATGCAGTATTTGAAAGAAAAGAGGTATTTACATAAAATAGGTACAACATGGTCAATGTAAGGTATGACTTGCCTTGCTCGAGGGCGAGGAACCTCGGCGACTACTTGAAGAGAACGGGCTCGCGGAAAACTCGGGATCTACACGACAAACAAACCACTCAACAAACACCCTAAAAAGTCTACTAAAACAGCACTGAAAAGTATTTTTAATGGATTCT
The DNA here is from genome assembly GCA_019925245.2 of Oryza australiensis. Lineage (NCBI taxonomy): Eukaryota > Viridiplantae > Streptophyta > Magnoliopsida > Poales > Poaceae > Oryza > Oryza australiensis. The sequence continues at coordinate 91,164 of JAIFGZ020000136.1, forward strand.
TGACATTTTTCTGGATTTAATGAAATTTGAATGGGCTAAAACGGAGCTCGGATTCAAAAGATATGAATTTTAGAAGTTTAACTGCGATTTTTAAACTAAACAGAAAAGATTAAAATATTTATTGCGCAATTAAGCCCCCAGGTGACGCAAGCATGACGCAAGAGGTAGGGCTGACGTCAGCTGGCGCAAGCGGCTGACGCAAGCGGCACGGGCGCGGTCCACGGTGGACTGAGTCCACGGCGGCGGCGGAGAGAGCGGGGCACGTGGCGCACATCGGTGAGGAGTGGCGGCGATCGGACGGCGACGGCTTGCGCGCGAGAGAACGGTCCGGATCCGCCCGATCCGAATAATCGGACGGTGCGGATCGCGGGTAGGGTTAGGGTTCGGGGCGGCCGAGGACGGACACGCAGCGGCTATCCGGCGTGCGGCGACCGGATCGAACGCGACGGATTGGGCGGGATCGGACGGTGCGGATTCTCCCGATCGACCGTCGAACGGCCCAGGAAAGCGGCGCTAGGGTTAGGGTTTTGGGCGGCGGCGGCTCGAGCTCGCCGCCGGCCATGGCGCGCGGCGGCCGGCGATCTTCGGCGGCACCGGCGACGGCGGCGAAGGGTGCTGCGGGCGCGGGAGACCACGGCGGAGAGCGAAAACGAACGCGCGGGGAACGACCCGAGAGGCAACACAGAAAACCGAGGAGAAAAGGGAACGGCGGCGCACTCACCGGCATTGGAGAAGACGATGATGGCAGCGGCGGTTTTGAGGGCTAGCGCTAGGGGAACCAAAGGGAAACGCGCGGCGACGAAGAGGAATTAAATAGGGGCACAACGAGACCGGAGCAGGCACGGGATCGGCGCGGATTCGTCGCCGTTGTTTACGGATTCGGAGAGAGAGAGGGAAACAACGGCAACGGATTCCTCGTGGATAAGGTTTCCATCGGGCGCGAGGGATGCGGAGATGGATGTGGCGTTGCGGGATTGGGCCCGGCATGGGTCCGACGTGGCTCGGGTTCAAACGGAAAGGAGCGGAGCGGCGGCGCGCATGGCGGGGCGGCGGCTGGGCCGACCGGGCGCGGGGACGGGGGACCTGATAGGCGGGACCCACCTGTCGGTGACTCGCGGGCGAGGGAGGCTTCGCGGACTTGCGCAGCGCGGTTGGCGTCGCGGGCTTCGGCCCATGACCGAAGGGGCGCGCGCGGGGCGGCTCGTGCCGGGGAGGGGAACCGGGCCGGCGGCCCAAGAGGGAAGAGCGGGAACACTGTGCGGCCATACGGAAAAGAAAAAGAAAAAGAGGAAAAAGGATTTTGGGGGCTTAATTAATTCCTGATTTCTTATTTAATTGATTAAAAATACTTAGAGTGCTCTAAAAATTTCAGTAAAAATCGTGTTAGCGCATTTTGACATGCAGAATTCAAGAAAAATCCTACCATGTCGTTTCCATTTATTAATTGCATTTTAAAATTACTGGTTGGCTCCAGGTTAATTTCAGAAATTCCGATTATTTCATGGTAAATTATTTAAATAATTTAGGGAAAAACCCAGGGTGTGACAACCTACCCCCCTTAAACGGAATCTCGACCCCGAGATTCGGAGGTACTGGCGAAAAGGTGCGGGTGCGCGGCCTTTAGCTCATCTTCTCTTTCCCAAGTGGCTTCTTCCTCGGAGTGATGAGTCCATTGAACCTTGCAAAACCTGATAACCTTGTTCCGAGTCCTTCTCTCGCTGATCTCGAGAATACGTGCTGGTCTCTCTACGTAAATTAAGTCCTCTTGGATTTCGATCAGTCCGGACTCTTTGCTCTTACGGTACCCTTAAACACTTCTTTAAGCTGGGACACATGAAACATGTCGTGAATACATCATCTTTGGAGGAAGCTCAAGGCGATAGGCCACTTCTCCTCGACGTTCCCGAATCCTGTATGGTCCCACGAAACGTGGTGCCAACTTGCCTTTGGTTTGGAAACGGTGTACTCCCGGAGTGGTGTAACGCGAAGATACACAAAATCCACCGCCGAAGCGAGATCTCTTCGACGATTATCTGCGTAGCTCTTCTGTCGGGACTGCGCAATCTTCAACCTTTCCCGAATCGTTCGGACCTTTGTCTCTGCTTCACTTATTACTTCTGTGCCAAACAACTGGCGTTCTCCCGTCTGATCCTAGAAAAGGGGTGTGCGGCATTTCCGTCCATACAGTGCTTCATACGATGCCATTTGAATGCTGGCCTGATAGCTGTTGTTATAAGAGAATTCTGCATAGGGCAAACTTTTGTCCCACGCTATTCCAAAATCGAGCGCGCATGCTCTCAGCATGTCCTCCAAAATCTGATTCACTCTCTCAGTTTGACCGTCTGTTTGCGGATGATAGGCCGTACTAAAATTCAAACGGGTACCGAGCTCTTCTTGCAACTTATTCTAGAACTTGGAAGTAAACTGACTTCCCCTATCGGACACGATCTTCTTAGGCACGCCATGCAAACACATGATCCTTGCGAGATAAAGCTCTGCTAGCTTCTTTCCCGAGTAGGTAGTATGCACTGGTATGAAGTGGGCCACCTTGGTGAGTCGGTCCACAACGACCCAAATTGAGTCGTATCCTGACGTTGTGCGGGGTAAACCCGTGATGAAATCCATTCCAATTTCTTCCCATTTCCACTCTGGAATCTGGAGTGGTTGCAACAGCCCGGTGGGCCGTTGATGTTCTGCCTTAACCCGCTGACAAACATCACAAAGTGCAACAAACTCAGCTATCTCCCTCCTCATACTGACCCACCAAAACTTTTCTTTAAGATCTTGATACATCTTTGTACTACCCGGGTGAATTGAGTATTGAGTTTGGTGAACTTCCGTAAGGATCATTTTTTTCAAATCCTTGTCTTCTGGCACACACAATCTCTTTCCCATCCAGATTGTGCCGTGTTCGTCTTCCGTAAAACCACGAGCTTTTCCGACTCTCATGTTCTTCTTGAGTTCGGCTATCTCGGGATCCGATGCCTGAGCAGCCCGAATTTGATCAATGAGAGTGGGTTGGGCTTCCAGAGCAGCCACAAAACCAAAATCCACCACTCGTAGGTTTAGATACTCGAATTCTGCTGCAACGGTCGCACATTCCTTCGACACCGAGGGTGGTGCAGTAACTCTTTCGGCTTAGTGCATCCGCAACCACATTAGCTTTGCCGGGTGGTAATGTATCCCTAAATCATAATCTTTGATCAGTTCCAACCATCTTCGCTGTCGGAGGTTTAAATCCGGTTGGGTGAAAATATACTTGAGACTTTTATGATCCGTATACACTTCACAACGGTTACCAATTAGGTAGTGTCGCGGATCTTCGGTGCATGAACCACTTGCGGATAACTCCGGATCATGAGTGGGGTAGTTGTTTTCGTGTGGGCACAATTGACGAGATGCATATGCGACCACTTTGCCTTCTTGCATCAACACACATCCCAACCCTTGGCAAGATGCATCGCAATAAACTTGGAAGTCCTTTGCTGGATCGCGGTATCAACACCGGTGCGAGACACCAACTTCCTCTTAAGCTCTTCAAAACTCTTGTTGCATTCTGCCGACCACTTAAATTTCTCATCTTTCTTCAACGGTTGAGTCATCGGTTGGCGATTTTGGAGAAGTTCTCAATGAAGCGCAGTAGTAACCGCGCAAGTCCAAGGAAACTTCGGATCTGCGTAACCGTTTTAGGCGGGGTCCACTTGGTAACTAATTCCACATTTGCTTGGATCGACGGCTACTCCTTGGGCATTCGCAATGTGGCGAGGAACTGTACCTCCTTTAACCAGAAAGCACACTTGCTAAACTTGGCGTAGAGTTGATGATCTCTCAACTTCTCGAGTACTATCTGAAGATGTTGCTCATGATCTTCTTCTGACTTAGAGTAGACCAAAATGTCGTCAATGAACACCACCACAAATTTATCCAAGAACTCCATAAACACCTTGTTCATCGATTCATAAAGAAGGCCGGTGCGTTGGTTAACCCAAAAGACATGACCGTACACTCATACAGCCGTACCGGTGGTGAAAGCGGTCTTGGGAATGTCCTCTTCCCGAATTCTCAACTGGTGATAGCCCGATCGCAGGTCTATCTTGGAAAACACCTTGGCCCCTTTGAGTTGATCGAATAAATCATCAATACTTGTTCTTGATAGTAACCTCATTGAGTGCGTGATAATCGACACACATTCTCTTGGTCTTGTCTTTCTTTTCCACGAAAATCACCGGAGCACCCCAAGGCGACGTTCTCGGGCGAATATACCCTTTTTGCAACTGTTCATCCACTTGCTTGTTTACTTCGGCCAACTCGTTGGCTCCCATCCTATACGGCCTCTTATGTATTGGGGCGGTCCCGGGTACTAGATCAATCCGGAATTCAATTTCCCTTTCTGGCGGCATCTGAGTTAAGTCTTCAGGGAAAACTTCAGGGTATTCTCTGACGATGGGGATATCCTCTAACTTCACAGGGGTCTTTGCCGCCATTTCGGACGATTCCCCGGTGGAAACATGATTCAAACTTGCTACGGGCTTGACTTGCATGGGAGAGCGAAAAACAATTCTTTCTCCTTTCGTATTGATTAAAGTAATGGTGCGACTAGCGCAGTCAATTACTCCCTTATGTCTGGACAACCAATCCATCCCAAGAATGACATCTATGCCTTTGGACTGAAGGAGGATGAGGTTGGCTAGAAACATAGATCCTTGGATTTCTATGGTCACTGAGGGACAATACTGAGTAGTCTCCAAGTGGTTTCCAGGGGTTTGAACCCGCATAGGTATCTTAAGTCTCACTACTGACAACCCATGTGCCCCAACAAATTGCTTTGAGATAAATGAATGTGTAGCTCCCGAATCAAATAATACTGTAGCAGGAGTAAAGTTTACAGGAAACATACCCTGTATTACTTCAGGAGCGGTCTGTGCTTCCTCAGCGGACGCATGGTTGACCCGGGCCTGGATGAACCTTGGCCCAGCGCGTCTTGGCTTTGGACACTTGTCTGCAAAATACCGGGGTCGCCACAGTTGAAGCAGACTCCTGGCTTGCCCCAGAGTCCTTCCTTGGAGGTGGTGGCTGTGACTGTTGCTGGGATGGCGCCGTTGGAGGGCGCGGGGCTGGAGTACGCTGTTGTTGACCACTGCCACTACTGCCAGTTTGGAAATTCCCTGGGTGATAAGGTCGATGCTGACGAACAATCATGGTGGTAGGTCCACTCTGACTCCCAGGCATGAAACGCGGCCTCTACTGATTTCCCTACTGTTGAGGAGGTCGGGACTGGAATACTTTTCTCTTCTTGATCATCTTGTTGCGCTGATCTTCCTATCGAATGGCCTTGTCAACCAGCTTCTCAAAGTTAGCATACTCTCTGGAGATGAGCTTGTCTGTGAGTTCATCATCCAAACCAGCTAAAAACTTTTCCTGCCTTTCTGCATCGGTGCGCACATCTTCTGGGGCATAACGGGCAAGACGATTGAACTCGTGCAGATACTCAGTAACTGATCTGTTACCTTGCTCAAGAGAACGGAACTCACGCTTTTTCTGTGCAACTATTCCTACAGGAATGTGTGCGGTCCTGAAACTGCGACGAAACTCTTCCCAGGTAACTGCTGCTCCCGCTGGGCGAGTAACCAGGTAGTTGTCCCACCAAGCTGAAGCAGGACCCTGTAACTGATGAGTGGCAAACGAGACTTTCTCCTGGTCCGTGCACTGCAGCAGATCTAACTTCTTCTCTATGGCATGAAGCCAATCATTAGCCTCCATGGGATTAGTGGTACCTGAGAAGGTCGGCGGTCGGACACGAAGGAACTCGGCAACTTGGTGGGGTGGTGGGGCGGAAAAGCGGATTGTTCTGCTGCTCGCTGCATTTGTTGCAGCATCGCTGTTGCATCCGATGGTGTTGTTGTTGCATCTGCTGCATCATTGCAGCCATCATCTCGTGTCGTGAAGCGAGCACTTGAGCAATGGTGGGGTTCTCGGGTGGTGGTGGAGGAGCGTTGCCATTGGCATCGTGAGCCTCGTTGTTGTTGGCACCTGACTGCCCATTGTTGTTGTTCGCCCGCCGGTCCCGGTGTTCACCATCCGAAGGAGACGATCGACCGAAGAGAGAGAAAAGAAGAAAAGCAGAGCAGACTTAGAACTAATCTTTATTATTAGAATTCAAATTCATTGTTCGATCTTGACTAAAAACAAGGAAAAGCACCAAACATCCTTAATTGGTCGTCATACCACACTTGATATCGACCGCGCCTATCCCACACACGCTGACCTAACACACAAGCAACTACCAAGAAGACAAACTAAGTTAAACGGTAAAACTAAGGAGGGCAACTAGAACGATCCACGAGGCGAGGAGTCGAAACTGCTTCCTTCAGAAGATCCCCATTCCTCCGAACGGCTCCTAGAGTCCTCTGGCGTCACTTCAGACTTGGACTCTTCTGAATCGGTTGCCGTAGCCCAACCGATCCTGCCACTTCCCTCCGAGGAATCTCGAGTCTCTTCGGAGTCCATGTCTTCAGCTGAATTCTCTGAGCTTGAGTTACTGGAGATGGAGATCCAACCGTTACTGCCACCTCCGCCTTGATTCGCCGAAGCCGGAGCAAAGGTGAGAGCAGAACCTGCAGCGGGAGGAACTGGAACCGGCGCTGGAACTGGAGCGGGTGGAGCTGGAGAAGGCGGTGGAATCCGAGGTGCCAGCTGGATACGGACAGGCGCGGTGGTGGTCTTCCGAGGCGTAGTGCGGAGCCTGACACCAACTGGTGGCGGAGTCCCTTCAACTCAGCTACCTCCTTCTTCAGACTAACCACTTCGTCCTGCAGTCGCACGATCCTTAGCATCTTCTTGTCGTTCAGCTCTTTGGTTGCCTTGTGTAGGTCAGAGTGCATCTTATCCAGTCCTTTGAGCACGGTGCACATGTGGCCGAAGGTAGAGTCATTCTCCTCTGCTGTAGACTTGAATGCACTGACCTCGGAGGAACTACCTCGACGGGGATGGTAGCGGTAGGAGGAGGTGCGAAGGTCAGCATCATGCAGCTCCCTCATCCTGGCCAACATCAGGTAGGCGGCTTCTTGACAAGCGTGATCTGACGTGCCTCCGGAAGCTGTGACCTCCATGTTGGGAAGACACGTTCCCACGAACCCGTGAACCTCCAACCGAACACGGTAGGGCAACTCGCCACTGAGAGGCGCAACTGTTGTATACTCTGGTGCTTCAGGATATCCGATTGCAAGGGCCATACGCGCCAGCTCTGCAACAAAGCTCGTCATCCCTTTTCCGCAGTGCGTCGCTGGGGAACCTGCCATCTATAGAAACAAAGGAGTGGGAAAATCAAAACATGCTCAAAAACCCACGACCAACATCCCATTTTCGCAATTCCTAAACCCTAGACGGACAACACTTTTCAAAACACCCCCTTTTTTTTAAAACATATGCACATAAAAAGAATTAGAGGGCTCTTAAGGTTTCTAGTTGGCTTGTCCTACAGTCACAGGAAGGCTCTAATACCAACTTGTCACGCCCAGAAATTCACACCAAAATTTCTGCAGCTAATTTGTGCATTACACCCTCGTCCAGGCATCAGCCGAGGTACACAAATCGACGTTATTGATAATACAGAATCCTCGCGTTAGAAACAATATAAAAGAGTAACACAAATGCAGCGGAAAGGAAAATAAAACTGACTTAAGCTAAACTTGACACGAGCGAAGCAGAACGCCAACACCACAGCTAACCCTTGACGAGAACAAGCCTACACCTCCTCGGAGACCTCGACCTCAACCTCTGGCACTGAAGGGGGAAAAAGAAGCAAGGCTGAGTACAACCACCGTACTCAACAAGTCACACCGGAAAAGGGGACATGATGCAAGATGAATAACAAGGAAAGGCTAAGAGGCTCAAGTTGCATAAACAGCATTTGCAGAATATAATAACATTATTTGAAGACAGTAAAACAGTAGTAATAATTAAGCAGTATTAAATAAACACTGTCCAACGCTCACACCACGTTACGACAGGCCCATCCATCCACCTGCACTAGTCATACTGCAACATTTTATTCAAATAAATAAGTGAGACTAATCAAGGTGAATCTGGTCGATCGCCCGTAACCGTGGGCACGGCTATTCGAATAGTTTTTACTCGATCGAGAGGTGTACAAGCTGTACCCACAAGACACAGTCCCACAACACGTTACCGTGCGCCGGTGCACCACCATGGTACCCGGAAAGGAAGCGTGACGGGACCCTTCACATAACCCCTCTAATCAATCGTACCACACCAAGGTTTCGCCCCATTCCCATCGGGCAATGGGCAGCCCCCTCTAGTGCCACGGTGAATCCGAAAGTTGATCATCCCTTAAAACCGGGCCGACCCAACTCCATCACGCCCACCCTCTCCGGGATACGTTGACTAGAGACAGCTACGCTACAGACCCAGCCATTACTCATGCTTGCTTGTGGTATGCACGGCATTTCTTCCAGGGTTTCCCGAGAACCGGTCCTTAATCGTCATGAGCACGCTAACCAAAGTCCAACCGTGTGCTCACGACCCACCTTTTTCATAATTCAATATTATTAGAAATAGGGTCACAACTTAACATCATCTGAGAGTTAACTTCTAGTAATATACTTGATTAGTGTGATTCCCTTAAGTGAGCTAGTTGCGCTAAGCAAAACTAAGCAAACCTTAAGCTATCATCTAGTCACATTGAACCCCAAGTTATAAATGATATAACGTAAACAATCCTATGGTTGAGTGCAATAGGTATAATCATCCCATGAAATGACATTCTAAAACATATGCAGTATTTGAAAGAAAAAGAGGTATTTACATAAAATAGGTACAATATGGTCAATGTAAGGTATGACTTGCCTTGCTCTGGAGACTGAGGAACCTCGGCGACTACTTCGAAGAGAACGGGCTCGCTGGAAAACTCGGGATCTACACGACAAACAAAGCACTCAACAAACACCCTAAAAACTGTACTAAAACAACACAGAAAAGTATTTTTAATGGATTCTTGACATTTTTTGGATTTAATGAAATTTGAATGGACTAAAACGGAGCTCGGATTCAAAAGATATGAATTTTAGAAGTTTAATTGCGATTTTTAAACTAAACAGAAAAGATTAAAATATTTATTGTGCAATTAAGCCCCGGTGACGCAAGCATGGCGCAAGCGGTAGGGTTGACGTCGGTGGCGCAAGCGGCCGACGCAAGCGGCGCGGGCGCGGTCCACGGTGGACCGAGTCCACGGCGGCGGCAGAGAGAGCAGGGCACGTGGCGCGCATCGGTGAGGAGTGGCGGCGATCGGACGGCGACGGCTTGCGCGCGAGAGAACGGTCCGGATCCGCCCGATCCGAAGGATCGGACGGTGCGGATCGCGGGTAGGGTTAGGGTTCGGGCGGCGGCCGAGGACGGACACGCGGAAGGCATTCGGCGTGCGGCGACCGGATCGAACGGCGACGCATTGGGCGGGATCGGACGGTGCGAATTCTCCCGATCCGACCGATCGGACGACCCTGGGAAAGCGGCGCTAGGGTTAGAGTTTTGGGCGGCGGCGGCTCGAGCTCGCCCGCCGGCCATGGCCGCGCGGCGGCCGGCCGATCTCCGGTGGCACCGGCGACGGCGGCGGAGGGTGCTGCGGGCGCGGGAGACCACGGCGGAGAGCGAAAACGAACGCGCGGGGAACGACCCGAGAGGCAACACGAAAAACCGAGGAGAAAAGGGAACGGCGGCGCACTCACCGGCGTTGGAGAAGACGACGATGGCGGCGGCGGTTTTGAGGGCTAGCGCTAGGGGAACCAAAGGGGAAACGTGCGGCGGCGAAGAGGGAATTAAATAGGGGCACAACGAGACCGGAACGAGCACGGGATCGGCGCGGATTCGTCGCCGTTGTTTATGGATTCGGAGAGAGAGAGGGAAACAACGGCAACGGATTCCTCGCGGATAAGGTTTCCATCGGGCGCGAGGGATGCGGCGTTGCGGGATTGGGCCCGGCATGGGTCCAACGTGGCTCAGGTTCAAACGGAAAGGAGCGGAGCGGCGGCGCGCATGGCAGGGCGGCGGCTGGGCCGACCGGGCGCAGGGACGGGGAACCTGACAGGCGGGACCCACCTATCGGTGACTCGCGGGCGAGGAGGCTTGCGGACTTGCGCAGCGCGGTTGGCGTCGCGGGCTTCGGCCCACAATCGAAGGGCGCGCGGGCGGCTCGGGCCGGGGGGAACCGGGCCGGCGGCCCAAGAGGGAAGAGCGGGAACACTGTGCGGCCGTACGGAAAAGAAAAAGAAAAATAGGAAAAAGGATTTTGGGGGCTTAATTAATTCCTTATTTCTTATTTAATTGATTAAAAATACTTAGAGTGCTCTAAAAATTCTAGTAAAAATCCTGTTAGCGAATTTTGACATGCGAATTCAAGATAAATCCTACCATGTCGTTTCCATTTATTAATTGCATTTTAAAATTACTTGGTTGGCTCCAGTTAATTTGAGAAATTCCGATTATTTCAGGGTAAATTATTTAAATAATTTAGGGAAAAACCGGGTGTGACATGAACTCTCTGTGGTCTGTTCCTCGTCGACTGTGGCGATTTTCTTTTTGAGGATCCATCTCCTCTTGATTTTACCTAGCCGACGACGTTGTTCTTCAATCATCTGCTGAACTTCTCCTTCCCTTCCTTCACGCTTTAGCCTCTGAATTCTTCGTTTCTGCGTTTTGGTGAAGAGGTTAGAGGGGCACCATTGTGGATTGGCCAATTCTTCATCATCGGCCTCTCCTTCGTCGTAGCAGTCATCGTTCTCGTCTTCGTCGAAGAAGTCTTGATGGATCGGCCCTAGCCAATCATGAACAGTCTGCCGGTGCCGGTTGAGCTATATGGCCCTCGGGACGAACTGAGTTGGACTGGTGATTGACTGGCTTCTGTGTTCGTCCTCGTGGTATTCGCTGTAGGATGCGGAAATTATCTAGCGTCGGCAATCTCATCCCGGTTTCCCAGCAGTGCCTGAAAAATTTGCAATGCAAATGAGGATCGGCACCACTGTGATTCCCATCGTACCAGCGGCCTCGCATTTCTGTCTATTGCCGATAAAATCTTTCAAACCGAGCCTTTTCCCGCCAAGATTGCTATTGGAAGCGACGTCGACCGTTTGTGTTGATCGGCTGTCGATCAGCCGATCGGGCAACGGGGCGCACCATGTTGATTGGCGTGGCTTGGCTTCCAGTCGGCTTATCCTCTGCCTTGACCCCTTTTAATGTTTCAGCTAAGCTGTACGTCATTCTGTGCTGCCGATCAGCTTGCTTGGGGCCGGTTTGAACCATATTGATTGGGAAGGGGTTGCCATCTACCTTCATCGGCCGAGTGGAATCGGCAAGCTTGAGTTTCCTGGCCTCTATTGCCGACTGGATTAGCTGCCTGAAGACTTTACAGTCGTTGGTGGCATGGGATGTAGAGTTGTGCCACTTGCAGTACTTTTTCATCTTTAGTTCTTCAGCCGATAGGATCACATGGTTTTCAGGAAGTTGGATATGTTTCTCCTTGAGCAATAAGTCAAAGATCCTATCGGCCTTGGTGATGTCAAAGTCATATTTTTCCTCTTTGGCCGTCTTCAGTAGCCATTAACAGATGATGGTCTTTTTATTCTTGGCCCATTCGGCTGTCGCCACCTCTGCGTCATCGTCGCTGGAATCGGAGTCTGATTCAACGATGACTTGAGTTATGTTCTTGACGGCCTTCCTAGTGTCTTGAAACCTCTGCTCATGGGCCGTCACCTTCTGCGCCAGATGTGCCAGGCTGTCGAAGTCTTGAGCAGAGAAGCGCTCGCGGATCGACGCGATTAGGCCATGGAAGGCCAAATCGGCTAACTGGATGTCCGACAGCACCAGGCTATAGCATCGGTTCCTCATCTCTCTGAAGCGTTGGATGTAGTCCTGAACCGATTCGCTGTGCTTCTGCCTGATACTGGTGAGGTTCGACAACTTCATTTCATGGTTGCCGGTGTAGAAATAGCTATGGAATTGTTTTTCGAGATCGGCCCAGCTCTGAATTGAGTTGTAAGGCAATGAAGAGAACCAGGTGAAAGCCGATTCCGAAAGAGACAAGGGGAACAGTCGAACTCTCAAGGCATCTGTAGCCGATGCTTCGCCGCACTGCGCCAAGAATCTGCTGACATGCTCGTAGGTTGACATGTTGTCTTGCCCTGAGAATTTCGAGAAGTCTGGGACTTTGTACCGGTTGGGCAATGGAATTCGCTCGAAATGCTCCGGATAAGGATACCGATACATGTTTCCTGAGTCCTTTGGCTTGAGGCCGAATTGATCGCGCATGACGTTCGCAATCAAATCAGCCCATGTCCGGTTGTCCTGCTGTATCGGCTCACATTGATCATATGGTGCGGGTGCTTGCCGATACAGTGGTGGTGGTGTCTGAGGCCTGTAGTGGTGATCTTGATGGCCTCCTTAGTACTGGTACTAGAGCGGATGGCCAGCGGGAGGCTGCCGATTTGCCGGTGATGGCGTTGATGGGCCCGGGAACAACAGTCAGCCACCGGCGTTGTACTGTCTATCCAGGCCAATCTGGGCAGCCGGCTCTAATTGCCGATTATCGTAGAACATGTTGGCGATCTGGTCCTAGGGAAGTGGTCATTGCCGGTCTAGCATGGTGACCACCGATCTCGCAGCCGATCCGGACGGATTCAGCAGATTGAGGATCCCTCCTGGAGACCCTGGTTGTGCTGGTGGTGGAATCGGCCGATTCTGGATGGCCAACGTCCTGTAACCAGGAAACTGACCGTCTGTGAAGTAAGTCGGCCCCCACTGCAGTTGATCGGCTATCTTGGCATCGACCACGGTGGCAATCATGTTGTTAAGGGTGTTGACAAGAATGCCACTCTGGTTGACCAGCGCATGGTGGACGGCCGAATCAATTTGGTCATGCAAAGTATGCAGGCCCGAATCATCTTGTTCTTGAATCGGCTCCTCCGTCTTTTGTTTGTCCTTTGATCCACCGGAGAAGGACACCTTGAGTTTGTCCATGCTGAATTTGTACTTTTGGTGCATAGCCCCAGACCTTGTCTGGGTGAACGACTATAGGTAGTTGTCTTGAAGCTCTTCTACCATCTTTTTGTAGTCGGCTTGTCGTTCAGCCGACAATTGTTCCATATTCACAGGCACGACGTTGTCCTGAGAAACGCTGGGGCTCTTGAGGTCGACCATCTTGTCAGCTGCGTCGATGCGTCCTAGCCGAGTTGACAGAGATAGTCCAACTGGGCGTGCCAAGAAGCGTGTTGATGAGAAATTTCTCTCACGCGCTGGCCTGGGAGATCTACATAGCTCCAGTGAAGGTCCTTCTCGGCTACCTGTGATGTACAAGGCGTGCCAGTTGGTTTGATCTGTTAACCAAAAAAAGATATATGCGTTAAGTGTTAAGTAAGATCCTACTGGATTGGCTGTAAGAGTCAATTTACATATATATGCTATCCCAAAGTGCATTTAAACTAATTGACTAGAATAGATCGGCTGCGCTGAGACAGTATTAACCACTTAATCCAAATATACAATGGGATAATAAATATATGCTTTAACAGCCTAGCCGACATCGTAAGTCCAACTGTGAACCGGCTAATACTCCGATTTATCTTATGAAAAGATATTGATATAAGCTAAATGCGCTAAACCTAGATCAGTCGGCTATCGGCTGTAGCTGACAAGCTGATTCTGGCTTAGGGCATTTAACTAGAGCAAGATCTTAATATAAGAGGCGGTTTTAATAAACCTGATAGTAAATATACCAAAAAGAATACTAAAACAGATAGGGCCGGCTGAAACCCCAACGTTGTCTCTCAAACATGCACATCTAGCCGAATAAATCATAAAGGCTCTAAAAATGACTTAATAGATCAACATTGATGCAGCATTAAGTATAAAAAGAACAATCAGATCTACTGTAGCTGATGTAAATACCTCAAGACGGTGGATATCGCATATAATCTAGGCCAACCTTTAGATCTAGCTCTATCGGCTGCTGATTCTTGATAGAAACAAGCCGATGTCAAGACAAATCTAAACATTGCTCTAGATTATATGTGATATATGATAACTAGCGCAGCATAAATCATCGAATTTAGAGTATCATAGCGATGGAAGCACTAAATTCGATGAGATAAACCACTAATGACAAACATTTACCTTCAACCGGGGATCGAAACGATGCAGCCCAAAGCCGGATCAATTGTTCGTTTGAAGAAAAAGGAGGCGATGCGCCGAAAGTTGTATTGAATGTGTATATATTTTTACAGGGATTTTGGGTCCTGTTTATACCCAAGAATAACATTATCCGTGCGAACCACGGTCTCTATCTAATCTACTATTTAAAATACGACAATATTTCGGGATATGGTCCCATGCCGCATTACAATAAACAATCTAAACAAACTCTTAATTTACAGATACAATTGTCGTTACAGGACTCTATCCGTAGATGGCAATATCTTTTAACGTGCCATTTGGGAACCGAATCTTCTATTTATCTTTAAGCACTTTCATCGGAAACGGTCTTATCTTCCCCTCTGACTCAACATCGGCTATCGGCTAACCTTGCCCGACTCAACCTCAGCCGATTGACCTCGTAGCCAATCGCATCACAGTCGATTTGATCGTAGCCGATGCGGCCCCTGTTTCTTCGCAAATCATTCTCCCGATCTGACTCCGCTTGAAATTCAACTTTGAACTTAGGGATTTGGTTACCAAATTTGGTCGTTAACAGAAGTCAACCAACTTGCCCAAAATTTGCTCAATCCCTTGATTCTCAACCATCTTCGGAACAATCTAAGTCCTTCTCTTTCCTCTTCTGCAATTGCAATCAGAGGTCCACCAAGTTCCTCCTAGCAAATCAACTAGTAACCATCACCAAGTAACAAATCCCAAATCACTAAGAAGCACCACCACTGGAACGGCTAGATCTAAATCACTTTCCCTTTACACTGCCATGGTACACGCAGATCCATCAGAACCGAAAACGCCTCTTCTCGGCATCACCACAGCTTCCACCGTAGACCAGGTCTAAGCCCCTCTCAACCATCTCCTTTCCTAGCTCCACAGTGGCGTCCTGGTAGCTTGCCTTCCTTTCCTTCGTGTTGAACAACAAGAATGATGCCTCCTGTACGTGCCACCCGGCCTCGGCGCTCGTCGCCTCAGGTTTGCTTGCACTGCGTTCTCCGCCTTCTCTGTCGTGTCGCGGCTCCTCTCCCCCACCTTCGGCAGCCTGTCACATACACAAATTCTAGGGTCAACGAAATTTTGTCCAAATAAAATAAAAGTAGGGCTTTTCAATGTTGTGAACCAAAAATTTTCTTTTACTAACCTAGGTGAGACCAACCTAGACTTTTCTATGATAAACAAAATTTTGGAACAAATTAAAAACTTTTTTCATTTATAACCTAGGGACAAAAATGCAAACTCATGTGAAGGCATGCAGACCATCATTTGCATGTTTTGACTTGAGTCATTCACGTGTATTTGGATTTTTGAAAACACATCTCATTATAGGTCATATACGCATTGCCTGAACGATTTAAATTTCCAGAGCGAGCCTACACTAGCCTTGGATAATAGTATGAGAGAATGAAAATTAATTTAAAGGTCACCTCCTCAGCCCAAGAGGAAAGTTGATACGAATCCGAAAAATAAAATAGTCGCATGCACATAAGATAGACGCATAAACCTAGGAAGGCTGCCCTAATTTTCCAAAATAAACCATGTGAGATAAAATCATGGAAAAATTTATGTAGATGCCAGATGTTATATTAAATTTAACATAATTCTTGTGAAAATTAAAAACTATGTTTGATGCCCCAAACAAATTAGAGAAAACAGACCAATATTAGGCTAATTAATGTCCTTAATCGGCCAAAACAATAACTTGCCTAAAAGACCATTAAGTGCACATAATTATATACATGAAATAATTTAATCAAATACTATATTAATTAGCCTAATTAAATATATTTTTTCTAGAATTTTTCTCCTCTGTCTTGGCCCTCTAAAAATTCAAATGTGTTCCAAAATACTCTATCTTTATTGAATTACTGAGAGCAAACCACAACTTATTTTTGAGTGAAACCAAAGAAAATGGAACCTAGGGATGATTAACTACCTCCAGTAAAAATCTCATGAATTACCATAGGGTTACAAAGTCAAAGGGAGGCAAATAATTCGAAAAGCTAACCTAAAAACACTGTATACCCCCTTCCATACCCATATCTCTCTCCCCTGCCTTGTCCTCTTCGCCTTGACCCCACCTGACAGCGTCTATAGCTTGCTCCCTCACCGTGTAAAACACCCCACTGCTTGAAGCCTCCCAGGACCGACCGGGGAATAAGTGAACCAGAGAAGGAGCGAGGAAGGGCGAGCCGCCGGCGTGCTCGATGCGTGTCCGACGTCGTGGCCACCACTAGCTCGCCTCTAAACTTCCAGAACACGTCGCCCACTTCACTTCTCACCCTGGAGCCAAAGAAAAACGAGAGAAGAGGCCCTCTGCCCTATCGTTGCCAAAGTTCTTGCCATCGGCCGTGGGGAAGACAATCATCGCCGTCGCCGATTGAGACAAGATCATCTCCATCTTTTTCGCGTTCCCAACTCTTCTCTCAATGCCGAGCACAAACCCTTTTGATCACTTGCCCTTTTGTGCCACACAGCCACGGGAATGAGGACCTCACCACTATCGCTCCGAAGCATGCACCGGGCGCCGCCGCTCGGGATCAACAACATTCCGGCCATGGTGGACCAAGGCAAGGCCAGAGCACTGTGTCATCCTCTTCACCGTGACTCCCTCGCCGTTTCCCCTCAAGGACCCCCAACAAACGGCGCACCGTGGAGGGAGATCAACGAGGAGACCTCCATCGCCGCCTTCGATTTCGGCCACCCCAATCAACGAGGAGACCACCACTAGCTTTGCCAGCTCTTCATGTACATTTTTCCTTTTGGTTGTTCCCCCTTCCGAGCCGCCGTTGGCCGCCGGCGAGGTCAGGAAATACCTCCGGCCACCGCCACCTCTTCTCTCCCTCGCACTGAATCACCGACATGTGGGCCCAAATGAGTTAGCGCGCATGAATCTAAAATTAGAGAATGTTTAAAACCCACGAGGACTGGAATGCAAAACATGTTAGACTTAGATATGGGGTCATGGATCCATCTGTAAAAACCCTAAAACTTAGGGACTCTCAATAAAGATTTCAATTCACATGTGCTTATAGGCTGCGGGTTGATTTCTCAAACTTTGAGGGTTTATTTGCAAATTGGCCAGACGCTGACAGCCGGACCCCACCCTTTGGGCGCCAAAAATCTCTCCCTCAAAACCCACTGCCTCTTACCCATGGGCCCCACGCGCAGGAGAAACACAAAATTAAGAGCAGAAAATGCCTCTTCTCACAGAAAACAAATCATCACTTACAAAATTCACACAAAATTCATTTGAACACTTTTTTAGTGAAACAAATTTCTGTAGACTCCCTAGATGATGAAATTTAACTTAGGATTATAAAACATTGCCTTCACTATACCAATTTTACCTTTAAAATTCAAATAAGGAAAATCATAGCTAGGGCTAGCACAAAATTATAAAATCCATAGCAAATTCAATTCAACTCATTTTTGGACAAACTCAAATTCTGTAGATTCCTCAACTCACACCCTATATTTAGGAGAAATAAAACATGTAGTTACTTTGTACCAAATACTCTTAAAATTAATTATGTTAAAATGGTGGACTAAAAGTAGGCTGAATTTAGAGATTTATTTAAAATTCATCTTAACTCCTTTTTGAGTAAACCCAAGTTCTGTAGGATCACCAAAGTATGTACTTTCTAGTTATAAAATAAAAATATGAGCTTACTGTGTGGCAACATCACTTAAACATTTAGGTAAGAAGTAAACCCTATTATGCACCCATCAACTTATAAAATTTGTAGTAAATTCATCTTTAATCCATTTTGGGTGAACTAAGTTTCTATTAAACCAGCAAGTAGTGAACTACATGTAGGTAAAATAAAATGTGGCAATTCATGTACTAAAATGTAGGAAAGCTTTAAATAGTTAACTTAGGTGCTAATCACCATAGGCAAATTAAGCATTATATGTGTGTGTGTATGCATAGATGTAGGTATAAATTATACCCTAGCCCTAACTGAATATAAATAAAACATGATGGACCAGTGAAACATTAAGATCCATCCTTAGTTGCCAAAAACATAGCACACCTAGCTCATATATCACTTCCTAGGTTAATATGCTAAAGAAAATTAACTTAGAATCCTCTCTAGTCTACACAACGTATGGTAGAATGACCTAAATTCTAAAATTATGAACTAAGACTAAATAGGTTAACAAAATCATTCATTTTGTTCATCCGTAGCAAATAAAACAGGTTCTGGACCCAAAAACCCTATAGACCTAGGACCCGTCTAGAATTTTTCTCTTCTGGTTAGGCTTCCTAAACATTCAAACAAATCCCAAAATACCCTATCTTCATTTAATTACTGGGAGCAAACCACTTAATGTTTTTGAGTGAAACCAAAGAAAATGGAACTTGGAGATGATCATCCACCCTCAGTAAAAATTTCATCAATTTACCATGCCCACGGATCAAGGTATTGAGCAGCAAAGAGGAGGGAGAGAAATAAACTGAAGAAAATCGACAAAAACCAGTTGCACTCTAGTCTATACCCATCTCTCTCTCCCTTGTCTTGCCTCCTTCACCCTGGACCCACATGGCAGCCACCTGGGCTTGCTCCACTCAAGTGAAATGTGTGCCACCGCTCAAGGATGAGCCTAAGGACGCCTGGAAGTGGTGGGAGCCTGGGAGAGCGTGTCAGCACCGCCATCTTCCACCTCGCCACGCCACTGCCAGCGCGATCACCCCCATTTGAAAAACCTTCTCGCCACCGAGTTCTACAACCTTCCCTCATCATGTTCCACAAAAGAACCAAGAGAGAATGCCCCTAAATTGCCTAGAACTAGCTCCATTTCCTCCCCGACCGTAGGTGTTCGATGCATCTCGAGACCTCTCTGGTGAGCTTCGCCCGAACCAACCCTGGGAACACGATCTACTCCATATGCCTAACCCATCCGTGCACTTGTTTTCCTATGTCGCGACGTGTGAGATCACCGGAGAACAACTGTCCAGGGTGTCGCCGCTCGGGATCGATGGCGTTCCAGCCAATGTGGGGCAATGCACAACCGAGGACCTGCATCACCATCTTCACCGTGACTCCCTCGCCGTTTCCCCTCAAGAATCGTGATCGATGGCGCTCTGTGGAGGAAGATCGACCCCGTCTTCCTCGGCTCCGGCCGGACCGCTGCCGCTGGTGCTCCGTCCTCCCTGGTGAGCCACTAGTCGTTTCCTTGCACATGAAGCATCACCATGGCCTAGGGAACCTCATGCACTTGCTCCTTTTCCAGATCAAAGGCCGTATGAAGCTATCACCGTCGACCCACCATTCCTTGTCGCCGCCGGAGCATTCCTCGGGTCGCCGTCGCCATTCAACCATCACCAGTGCCGGCGGGACATCTAGTAAGCTTCCAAGAACCCCATGGACACACAAGCATGCGTTAGGTTGCACTAATCCGAACCGTACCACGACATGCGCTTTCATGCCGAGAGTCGCCGCCACCCACACCATCGGCATGCGCATTCCCAGTGACCTCGTCGGGTGATTCAACCACTGATAGCTTCACCACCTTCTCCTCCGCAATTTTTCTCTTGGTCGCTCCCTCTGAAGTGCCGCCGTTCGCTGTCGGCGATGCTGCGAAGCTCGTCGGCGCCGCAGCCCTTGCCTTCTCCCTCGACCACGCCCCTGACAGGTGGGCCATGGTAGTTAGGCGCCAACAGATCCCATTTAGTGAAGGCTTAAACCTTGTGAGGTTTGATTTGCAAGGTGTCTCTGTATGACCGGTGGACCCAAGGACCCATATGTAAATAGAGTGTAACACAGGGACTCTAAATGAAAAGGGATGAACATGTGCCTAATCTTAAAGCTTTGAACAGGAAATCTACCAAACTTTAAAAATCCATATAAAATCAGAGAAATCTCCTTTTTAGATGATTCCAATTGCTATAGGTTCACAAGGTTAATAAATTCAATATTATGAAATAAAAACTTGCACTTACAGTACAAACTTTAGCTCTAAAATTCAAATAAGAAAAATCACCCATAACACTTGTACAAAATTGTAAAATCCCTATAAAATTCAATTTAGCATATTTTTGGACAAACCCAGATCCTATGAATTCCTCATCTAATCCTCTCTGAGTAAGAAAAATAAAAAGGTATACATTCTTTGGGTCAAATGCTTGCAAAACTAATTTAGAAAAAAAAGCTACCTTTTAGGGCAGTCAACCTTTAGGGATTTATTAAAAATTCATCCTAACTCCTCTTTGAACAAATTTAAGTTCTATAGATTCACCAAAACCCATACTTTCAAAATGTAAAATAAAAACATATGCCTACTGTATAGTAATATCACCTAAATAATTATGTAGGGAATAAACAACTTAGATCTACACTACAACTTGTAAAATTTGTAGAGAATTCATTTTTAATCCATTTGAAGTAAACTAAATCACTATAAGACCAGCAACTAATGAACTTCCATTAGGAAAAATAAAATATAGCAACCTATATGCTAGAAATGTCCATGAACATTAAACAAGACCACTAGGGTGCTAAACACTATAATAGTAATTGAGCACCAAGTGCATATACATGTATAAAAAGTATATATATATATATATATATACTTTAACACTAAGCAAATTGGAATAAAACCATGATGAACTAGTGAGACTTTAGGATCCATCTCTATTTACCAAAACATAGTACACTTAGCTCCCATAACACATCCCAGGCTCATATGCTAGGGAAAATAGCTTAGAACATCCTCTAGCTTACAAAGTGTATGGTAGAATAATATAAACCCTAGAGAATAAACTAGAGTTAAGTTGGGTAACTAAATTACATATTCTTATATACCCTTAGCAAATAAAACAAGTTTTGGACCCAAAACCCTTCAGCCATATAGATAAGAAATGCTATAGGCCTAGAACCCGTCATAAAATCATAAAATGCCTAAGCAATTCATACTAGCTCTAAAAATTATGAAACTAATTGTGTTAGTCTTAGAAAACCTATATCCACACCTCTGTAGAGTCAAATTAACAAAAATCAAATTATAGAGCCCTGTCCAAACAGTACCTACCCCATGTGTCACTAAGACTCGATAGAACTTCAAAAATTCATAACTCTTAATTGGGATAGAATAAATTAGAAATTCTTTCACCTAAATTCATTTTAGACCAGTAGCTACTTAATATGAGAAAATCATGCATTTTAGAGAATTTTAGATTTTTGCCTATTTCCGATGTTTGATTGCATACCGTACGTTTTGTTTAGATAATCGCACGGACGACGGAGGAGTGGATGGTACGCTAACATTTTCTCCAGACCAAGGCAAGTTCTTGCCCTTCCTTTGAACACTTTGAACCCATGTCTTTGGGCAATATGTTTTGTTTGTGCATTTGCATGCGTAATTTGTATTATCGATATTTTAAACTAAGATTGGTAGTTATATCCTGAAAACTTGCATGAATACTCTTTAAAATCACCCCCATGCTGTTTTGAACCTTAGGATTAACTAGTGTACTTCAAATGTGCTCATATGACTATGTTATGTTTTATAAATTGCAAATTGCTTAGCCCTTGCTCAAGTAGTAAACTAAGACATGGTTATGGATTAAATATTGTTTATTTGAAAACCATTTTTGGACATTTTGAACCAGAGGTGAACCTCTGAGTATTTGTGAAATAAAATGTAAATAAAATATGATTTTAGACTTGGGCGGCAAGTGGTATGCAATTGATGTATTTGTATACCGATAGGGGGAGTGTTTGCCCGAGTCGATTAAGGACTGAACTACATGTCATTCATTGTGTATACCGTACATCCACATGTGCTAGTATAGGATAGCCTTAGCCGAGTAATCTATTTAGCACCTAGCCTTGCATTATGGTAGGCCAAAGTGTATGGGTTCGGATAACCCATAGGAACTTCCTATTTACCACCGATGTGGTAGTTTAGGCGACTCAGTCTGTCCAATACAACGATATCGTGGCACGTGGGTGGGTTCCTATCGTGTCCACCATCACGGTATTAAGTTTAAGGTGTGGGCCTGCCACTTAACAGTTCTAGGTCACATTTCCAGTATGACCTAGGATGGAGGAAACACATATTGTGCTGGTGCAAGGCTATGGACTAAGTAGTGTAAAGGCTACGTTATGACCTCTAGGTCGCACTCAACGTGAAGAGTGTGATAGAGTCTTGCAAACTCGAAACAAACTAGAGTTTTCATATCATGTGGGTAAAGCTGTACAAACTCTGCAGAGTTATAAAAACTAATCGATTAGCCGTGCTCATGGTCATGAGCGACATAATGAAATGCTATGGGTATAAATTTCATATTTTGTGTCTTTCCTAAATGTTCTCGATCATTAAATGTTTTGTGATAAGTATGATGTTGATTTATGCGATGATATTACCTTACTCCCCATACGTGTGTAAGGAATTGAAAACTATTTACTTATATTGAAACATGCCATGTTTGGTGAAATTTTATACATTGCTAAAAATGCCTTGCTTAAATACATTGTGAATAGTTTGAAAACTAAAATTAGCTTTGTGCTAAAAATTGAGTCCACAAATAGCCCTCCTATGACTTAGAGCTATCATGTATGTTGGTTTGATTGTGCGCCTGTCAGTACATTATTTCTAATAATATACTGACACTTCCTATTGTAATATCCATTTTTTTGCAGGACTTAGAATTAGTCTTTTGAAGAGATTGCGGGTAATCGACTGCTTCTTTTAGGATTGAACTTAACGGGGTAAACCCCTAGTCAGTGTGCTTGTGGAATGGGTAGTTAAGCTACCGCTGTTCGCTGCTCTCTGATAATATTTATTTGGCCAGTCATCCTATGTAACTATTATGTTGTTGTAATTCTTTAAGTCAATTTCATATTAAGTATATTTGCTATGTATATCCATGCTAGAGATGAAAGTGTGAATCTAGTGCACGTCCTGGGAAGTAGATTCGCATGAGTACGAGTTAGGAATAATTGAGATGTTGTAGATCTTTAGCCATTTTTGTCAAGTCTCCTAAGTGTGTAACACATCTGGTCGCCACCTTCGAGTGATTTGACGGGCACACTTCAGGCTGAAGTTGACTGGCAGGCTAAAGGCCCAGCAATGTCTCACTTATCCCTCTCTCGGGACGTCGGACATCTCGTTACGTTTGCTTGATGACTTGAAGTGTTTCACTTCATCATGCAAATGAAATGAGATAGTCTGGGTGTCTTCGACACATAATAGCTCTAAAAATTATGAAACCAATTGTGTTAGTCTTAGAAAACACTTCTCCACGCCTCTGCGAAGTCAAATTAGTAAAAATCAAAGTTTAGAAGCACTGCCCAAACAGCGCCTAACCCTAAGCCGCTACAGCCCGATAAAACTTCTAAAAGGTGTAACTCCTAAACGGGATAAGATAAATCAAAAATTATTTCACCTAAATTTATTTTAGATCAGTACCTACTCAATGTATAAAAATTATGCATTTTAGAGCATTTTGGATTTTCACCTGATTTCGGTATTTTGATTGCATATTGTATATTTTTGTTTAGATGACTGCGTACACGGTGATGGAGTCGATTAGGTGCTGAAATTGCTCAAACAAGGCAAGTTCTTTCCCTCGTTCCTTTGAACACATTGAATCCCATGTTTTGAGGGATGAAATTATTTGTTTGCAAAGTTGCATGTGAATTTAGATTGTATCGGTATTTTAAAACTTGGGAATGGTAGATATAACTTACTTTCTGCATTTCCTTCCTTGATAATTTAATTCCTTACTATTTGTACCACTAGAAATGGATAGAGTACATCTTTTGTGCTCAAATGGGTTTAAAATGCTTTATACAACAACTTGCTTAGCCTTGCCTAGTATTTTGCAAATACTTGTTCCATCTATATTTAAAATGTGATTTTTTGGTAAAGTGTTCCCTTGCTGAAATGGGCAAAATATGATGAGTAATTGCAAAATAAAATGTGTGAAAATATGATTTTGACCCGGGCGGCAAGTGGTGTGCAATTGATGTATTTGCATTGCCGACAGGGGGAGTGTTTGCCCGAGTCGATCAAGGACTGAACTACATGTCATTCATTGTGTATACCGTACATCCACATGTGTTAGTATGGGATAGCCTTAGCCGAGTAATCTATTTAGCACCTAGCCTTGCATTATGGTAGGACGAAGTGTATGGGTTTGGATAACCAATAGAAACTTCGTATTTACCGCCGATGTGGTAGTTTAGGCAACTTGGTCTATCCAATACAACGATATCGTGCCACGTGGGTGGGTTCTTGTCGTGTCCGCCATCACGACGTTAAGTTTAAGGCGTGGGCCCGCCACTTAATGGTTCTAGGTCACATTTCCAGTATGACCTAGGATGGAAGAAACACATATCGTGCTGATGCAAGGCTAGGGACTAAGTAGTGTAAAGGCTACGTTATGACCTCTAGGTCGCACTCAACGTGAAGAGTGTGATAGAGTCTTTCAAACTCGAAACAAACTAGAGTGTTCATATCATGTGGATAAAGCTGTACAAACTCTGCAGAGTTATAAAAACTAATCGATTAGTCGTGCTCACGGTCATGAGTGCTTTGGTGAAGTGTCATGAGTATAGACTCAATTGTTTTAAAAATATGATTATGTGTTTTCAACGAAAAGTGTTGGGTTGTGTGAGTGTGATGATATAATGTGACTTGCTGTCATGGAGGATAACAAGATATTGATTACGATGGAACCAAAACAAAATTAATGATGAAACTAGAATGACTATTTTGTTAAATTGAATTGTCAACCCCTTCTCAAATGATTTGTGAACTAAAACTTGCTTTAGGTTGAAAATGAACTACTCATATAGCCTTTTCTTGATTATATGCGGATCATGTAGTCTGTTAGGTTTGATTGTGCGCTTGTCAGTACATTAATGTACTGACTCTTGCCACTGGTATATCCATTTTGTTTGCAGGACTTATACTTAGTCTTTTGAGTGAGGCGGGTAATCGACTGCTTCTTTTAGGATTGAATTTAACGGGGTAAACCCCTAGTCGGTGTGCTTGTGGTTGGGTATTTAGGCCATCGCTGTTCGCTGTAATCTGATTTATATGAATTTATTTGGTCGGTCGGCTTATGTAACTATTATGTTGTTGTAATCCTTTAAAGTCCTTTCATCTTACATGTATTAGCTTTTTATGACCATACTTGAGATGAAAGTGTGAATCTAGTGTATATCTTGGGAACTAGATTCACACGAGTAAGAGTTAAGAATATTTGAGATGTTATAGATCTTTAGCCAATTTTGTCAAGTCTCCTGAATGTATAACACATCTGGTCGCCGTCTTCGCGTGGTTTGACGGGCACATCTCAGGCTGAAGTTGACTGGCAGGCTAAAGGCCTAGCAATGTCTCCAATATTCTTCTCTCGGGACATTAGACGTTTCATTATGTTTGTCGGATGTTTTGAGGTGATTCATTTCATCCTACAAATATAATGGGAGGCCCGGGTCGTCTCCGACACAGCCACGACAAGCACCAGCACGAGGATGCCCTAGCCGACGACAAATGCCAACTTCTTGGGCTGGTTTGGGTTGGCAGCGTCCTCCTTCTTCTTCCTCCGGCGCTGCTCCTCTGTTGTCGTGCACTGCTGCTACTCCGCTGTGTGCTCACCTCCACCACGCGTCTGCTGCTCGCCAGCCAACGTATCACGCCAACCAGATGCAAATCGCTAACGTCATCGCCTCTTCTAACCCTAGCTCTTATATCATGTTGACATTTTAGAAAAAATGGTAGCTCTTGAGAGTTTCTCTCCTATCCTATGTCTATATTACACACACTTTTATATTTTACTCCCTCTACTGATCCTTGCGCATATATATATATATATATATATATATATATATATATATATATACCGACATATGTATACCAACAAAGAAAATATAGAAAATCTCTATTTCAATTACACTGGTAGCACTCACTGCGCCTCCAGTTAAAGAGCGGAGAAAGTAAATGGGAGAGACTGTGATGTTGAACCTGATCATCACGTAATTCTAGGATATTTATATTGCCACGTCCATTCCCCTTCACTGACTAATAGGATGAGATAGCCTTCCTGATGGAAACCATGTGCACAACCCTCATTAGTATACTTCTTCAAAATAAAGCTCATTACAATGGACCATAGCAAGCTCAAAACAGTACGATTGAATGCAAATTTATGTTTTTACAGACGTCAGTGATTCAGTCGGAGGTCAATGACTGCAATCACAGAAGAGGAAATCACACCTGGTAATTAAAAAGAGAGCGTTTCGGTCAAAAAAATTAAAAAGAGAGCGGACCCTTAATTTCTTCCCCCACAGATTTCCTCGCTTCCTTTTCTCTTATAAAAAAAACAAACGAATTTCCTCGTTGGAGGTTTCCACTTAGGTAACATTGGCGACAGGATTTGAGGGCTGGGCACTGAGAGGAGGGAAGGGGGCGATTTGGAGGAAGGGCATGCGAGAGGAGTGCACACGGGTTGGAGGTCATGATGTCCGGAGCGAGGCCGCATAGGGGGGAATTGCTTGAGGCCCGGGCACACGGCGCAATTTGGGCGAGACAGGGAGTACGCGCGAGGGGCAGGGAGGAGTGAGTTCGACGTTGCATCGCAAGACAGCTTAGGCAACTTCTGATCTGAAGCGTTGGATCGGAGAATCGTGTGGCTTCACTACTGGAGAAACCCACAACTGTTTCTGTTTGTAACCTCTTTTATTCCGGATATAAAACCAAGGACAATGACTGCTAGGGATCTTTAGTCCCGGTTGGTGTTACCAACCAGGACTAAAGATAGCAAGGTCACGTGGCTAGTTCCGCCAACACCAACCGGGACTAAAGGTTTTTTTTTCTTTTTTTAATTTTGTTCCTTGCTGCTTGTTAATTATATATATATATATATATATATATATGTCCAATATATATGCATACATATTTTACACACATATATATTTATATATATGCAACATGCATATATATAAATATATATTTTATACACATATAAATGCACTTAAGAAAATATATACATATATAATCAAAAATATGTACACATATATTATATTCTTTTACTATTCTATATCGTATGTTACAAAAAATTTTCTACGTTGTGGATCCAGGGTCTACGTTGCTCGAACTAAAGTGGAACTCCCCCGCACGATCAATAATCTGCTCGTTGATAAATCCCATCAGTTCTTCTTTAGCAGTATGAAACTCGCATGGGGAGATTGTCCCTTACGTGCATAAGCTGTCATTCGAATAAACGAGAAATAAATATATGAAATCAATAAGAAATAAAGAGATAATGTATGAATGGTTGTTATATGTACATCTAAATCCTGGGGACCTGTGACTTGGGTAACTAGGCGGTGAATGTAGTCGCAGACGTAGAAGCCGCATAAGTTTGTCCCCTTCGCCTGTTTTGCACATTGAAGGAGAAACGATGATAAATTTAATATACATTTTTATTTTAAATATACATTTCAATATAACTTTGAAGCATGTTACTCATTGGAAAATTCATTCTCACAGAAAACTTCTCTTTCCAATTCCCGCGAACCGTCTCACGGAGCCGTGCCCATGGCCTACGTGCAGTTGAAAGCTAGTGAGTAATTATCCGAAAACCGCATATATGCAATAGCAAGTAAGATGGCATTACCTGTTTAACATTTCAAAAATCTTTGCGTACGTAGACTCTGGTTAATCCATTGAGTCAAAGACATGGATCCGTGAGCTCTCAACGTCAATTACAAAAAGAGCCCAGTGGAATCTGCAAAATGCGTGAGATGACATATTATATGAAACTGTATGTATGCCGGGATTGATATTGGTACGGAAGGTAGTACAAACTCACGCTGTGTTGATGGCAGAAGTATAAATGTCTTGAAATGCTGATGCACTAGTATATTATAGATGTTCTCCTTTGTTTGCGTTGGATACTGGTCTGCCACCGCGGTGTTAATTTCCGGGGATCCATGAATCCATATTTGTTACATTCTTGCTTGTTGCAATGTTGGATAGCCATTGTACAATGGTTAAAAGAATTTTAGTCAGCTAATTACAAGGAGCTAAGGAATGAAATAAATATAACTGAACAACACTTACAAAACCCGCATGGCTATAAGAGAGACGTCGAGGGCATCTAGCTGATATAGGTCGAATATGTCCTCGAAGTGGAAGAAGTGGTCACCTCCATCAAAGAAATAGTCTATTGAGTATCTTCCCACGACCATCTCTGTACCTTTGCTTGATTCTTGCATGTACCACTTATGGAAGCGATACGTGTGTGTAAGTAAATTTTTGACCTGATCGGGATTTACAAGAGGTTTCCCGAGTTTGAACTTGTACTTCATCTCAACCTTCCCGATAGGTGCGCGTCCGGATACTTGGTCCATCATTATTCCCGCAGATTCCATAAATTTTCTTACTCAGCTCGAACATTTGGTGTTGTACTGAACTCAAAGGGTTTCTGAGGCTGTGTCCCGAGCTGAGGTACATCTTTTCCCTTTGCTGGCGCCTTCCTAGCAGCCTTCCTGATCGTCATGTTGTAGTCGGACTACGGTTACGGTTGCTGTTTATGCTGTGGCATACAGTACGTCTTCTTAAAAAAGGCCTTGGTCCCCGGGGCGATATCAGGAGGCTTCTTAGGAGACTTCTTCTTGAAATATGCCCTGACCTCGGCTCGAACGGCCTCGTCCAACTCCTCTTGAGTCTTGTCGTATGTCGTTTTCTTTGGGGCTGATGGGAGCGGGTCAAGTTTAGGCATCTTGCTTCTTGGGCCACTGGTTGACATTGATCGCGTGGCTCGAGCTCTACACTTAGGAGGCGACAGAGGAGGCGGAGGAGGCTGAGAGGCAGTTCGTTTAGGAGTCGGTACTCATTGTGGCGACGGATGAGGCGAAGGAGATGGTTCCCGTGGTGACAGCGGAGGAACGAAAGGCACCGCTTCTCGCTGGGGAAATACGATGAAGGGCTTGATCCATAGAATTATCTCGTGGGCTGTTTCTGCTAGCATCGTCTCCCCGTCTCCTCCGAGGATATCTAGCTCGAGATCTTCATAGCCGTGTTCCACTTGTTCAATTTTGACTTTCGAGTACCCAGGTGGAACAGGTCTGTAGTGGTAGGTCCCGTCTCGATCTACTGGTATCGCCATGCCCAACGCCATCTGTTCGAGAAGATAGCTTATTTTGATTAGTAATCAATCTTGATTGTCAAGTTCTTAAAGGGAATATATAACATACCTTGATTGACAGGTTCTTCAGTGAAATGTGCAGCTCGCACGGTGTTCGCTGCGTGATCTCGTCCACAGGGCATGGCGGATAATTTGGAGCTTGTGGTTCATCTTCATTTCGATGAAGCGCAAGCGCTGCTATTGTTGCTGTAGTTGCGCCACGTTGCTTGGATCGGGCTGTTGGCTAACAAAGTGGCTCCGCTTCTCGGCCAACTTTTCGACCACCTTTTGCATCACTATATGATCGATCTACGAGAGTTTCATCTCCATCTCTGTGAACCTCGCATCTGTATCTCGCTTCGTCCTCATGTGGCTCCTGTAGGTGTCGATGTCAGCTTGAAACCCGTATTTCCAGGGGACGACACTTTTTCTGCGCGTTCTTCCCGGATGCTCGGGGTTTTGGAGTGCGAGCGTTAGCTTGTCCTTCTCTCTGTCAGGCTTGAACGAGCCCGAGGTGTAGCGTTATGCGGAAGCTACGATAGCTAATAAAAAAAATTTCTACCGTGCAAACGAGGAACCTTGCAAGTAAGGTTCGATAGATCATTACCGATTGGAGTAGAGTGCAGCGGAAATAGCCAATCAGGAGCTATCCGATCTGAAACAGTGCCAGCCGATCACAGCTGATTCTTGAGTACAGCCGATTCGCCGACTCGACAGCTGATTCGCTGCAGCCGATGCGTCGATTCCACAGCCGATTTGCCGATTCGTCGAACCGCACTTGCGCTGTCGATCCGCCGTAAGCGCCTCGCTCCGATGCGCCGATTTGCAGCCGTCGAACAGCACCGCAATATAGCAGTGCCTCTATCGGTATCCACACGTCCAGGGATAGAACACCTAACACCCATGTGCTAGCATAAGATGCAAGGCTAGGGTTTTGGCTCGAAAGTGGGGAGGGTTTCCGTGAACATCAGATTGATTCGGTTCAATGCAATAGCGCAACTCTCTACCCGTCACCCCTTTATATAGAGTTACTGACTGGGCCTATAGGCCCCTCAGTACTCTATCCGATCGGATCCCCATCCGATCGAGCCATATCCGAGTCCAACTTGAATGTCTGTTCTTATCCCCTTAAACGTGCGACCCTGTACGTTCAGGTATACTCGGTTTCGACCCGAGTCCAACTCAGACGACCATCAATAGCAGTGCCTAACAGCACATATTGACACCATAGTATACAAGAATATAATATTGGCTCTGAACATGTAATGTGTACACAAATCCCTTTGCCTCACGATACCAATTAAGCTATAGGCAATATGTGTGCCATCCCTTCAATAGCTTAACCATTCACTCGAACCGTATTGGATTATCTGTCTGTTGATTGACTCCTCAATCAACTCGGCATGGCCATGCACTTCCATAAACCATTACCTCGAGGGGCCAAGAGATATCTCTCCAAAGGAGGGGCAAATTCCATATTGATCACTCATATCCCACTCCATGTTTCATAGCAAACCCGAAGACTACTTTTATAACTATCCAGTTACGGAATAGCGTTTGGTAGTCCCAAAGTAGGCTACTACGCATGTCAGAATTCATGATGATCTCAGGTCTAAGGACTTTACACCAACACTACCTGAGACCAACTAATGGCACATTAATTCCTGTAGTGTCTCATAGTGGGTCTATCCAACAATGTGTTCTCTAACACATGTCCATGTATACTGATTTGGTATCTCCATACCATGATCTATGAGACATGATCATCAATCAATAAACATGCCGATCTTAGAATCATATTTGTTCCAACAATATGACATGTGATCAGGGATCATTTTAGAAATAGATTCATACATAAAGAGTCTATGTCACGTACTTATTGATCAATACAAGTTGTCTATTTCATGGAACTGAATAACACTTTATTCATAAATACATAAACATTGACCATGATATCCAACATCTCCATGTTACCTCTAGGGCATATCACTAACACAAGGCAGAGGCCTCCAGTGCTTCTTCCAACCTCCTGGCCGCTTCTTGGATTTCAGCGTCGAAGATTACTGATCCATCGGTAGGATTCAGTGATCCGCCGTGAGCATATAACCAATGTTTTGATCATTCCGGCTAGTTGGTTGTGCCCAGAACGATATCTCGCGCCTCCAGGTTGGCTTCCATCTTCTCCCATTGCTGCACTGCTTTTTGATAGCCGCCCAACCCTAGCTTGTGATGGTATTGCTTCTTAGATGTGTTGGTCTTGTTCTTTTCAATGAGGGCTTGCGCTTGCTCCCCTGTCTTGTATTGCACAAAGGCCTCCCAGTGATCTCTGAGCTTTGGAAACATGCCAAAGTCTGGGTTCTGGCCCTTCAAGATGTATTTCTTGTGTAACTCCTTCTTATAGTTTCTAAAGAGCTCAGCCATCTTCTTTAACGTCCATTCCTTGACCCTTGACTGTTCTGACTCTAGGATGGTGAACGTCTATAGCATTGTCGTCCATAGCATCTCTTTCTGTGTTTGGGAGATAACTCTGCTTATCTCCTCCTGTCCTTGATCGCCTCCAGTTCACAACGCTGATGGGCACGTGATCCCTCACCACCCATCCATTGTGTACCACAAACTTCCTTGTGGCGTCGGCTGGGGCACTTGGCCGACCGTCCGGTGCCACTTCAGTTATGACATAGTGACCCTCAATCCGCTCATTGACACCGTGTTGCCCGCGTGTCCTCTTCTCTACAATGGCTGGAGTAGCCTCATTATCCATCTCGTTCCCCTCCTCGTTGAGGTATTGATTAGGATCCTCGTCCCCTCCTCAATGAAATATTGGTTGCTACCTGTGCGTTCTCGTCAAGGAGAAACTGTTCATCCTCACGATCAGCCATTTGATTGTTGTGAGTTCGAGGACTTGATCAAGGAATTCTGACAAGGAAGAAATTATCCAGTTAATACATGTATGATTCCCAATGCATAGATTTATGAACTAGTTACACTAAATATATAACTGAGGAAAATATAGGAGAAATATTGTCGAGCTACTCGTTAAATCAGTTTAATGTCATCGTACTATATAGGAGTGGGCGTTCGGTCTGACCGAACCGATCGGTCTTCGGTCCTCGGTTAGTTCGGTCTTCAGAAAGTCAGGACCGAACTCGATGTGTAAAAAGTTAGGACCGAGCACTTCGGTCTTTGGTGAGTTCGGTTCAGTCTTCGGTCAGTACCGAAATTTTCAGAAAAGTCACATTTAGAGAAAATTAGCTAGTTCACTAGACAATATGATGTCATTTTCCAACATGAAAGTGGTTACAAGCAACAATTAAACAAGTTCAAACGAACATACAACTTACAAGTGCCAACAATTGAAAGTTCTAAATAACAATTAATAAACAACAAATGAGCAAACAATAGGTTAGGAGACGACAGACCAAACTTCGGTCACTTCGGTTAGTTCGGGTAACCGAGGCACAAGACCAAAGTTTATTCGGTTATTTCGGTTATTGCATTCTTGAGAATGAAATTTAATTTGGTCTTTTCGGTTTCGGTCTCGGTTAATTCGGTCCGGTTCTTTGGTCTTGGTTATTTTTGCCCACCCCTAGTACTATATATTGATATATATATATATATAATCAAATTATAGATGTGTATTGCATTGTGTTTTTATTGTAACTTGTATTTATAATAAAAAGATCGAGTTTCGTGAGGAGAGGAGAGGAGAGGATTACATGAGGAAGATAAGGTGGAGAGGAGAGGATGACGTGAGGAAGATAAGGTGGAGAGGAGAGCAAGTGGAGAGGAGAGGAGATAAAGAGATGAGGATGACGTGAGGGAGATAAGGTCGAGAGGAGAGGAAGTGGAGAGGAGTTGAGAGAAAGAGAGGAGGATGACGAGGTTGATTTTATTTTTTTGTACAAACTATATACTACAACGTTTTCACGGGAGGGATGGTCGGTTGGCCGAAACACGCACGAGACCCACGTTATCACGGTACTAAAGGTCGGTCGGTCGGTCAGACGGACGGACGGATGAACAAACGAACGAACGAACGAACGACCGACCGACCGAATAAACTTGTTGGGTCGTGAAAATCTTTGTATCGTTCTATCGTTCATTCATGTCCGTTCAAATATAAACACAAAAAACATCATAGCACTATATATTGTCAAACAAATTCATATTCGCATTCCAAATTAATTAACATTCAAAAATAAACAAATTCGCATTCCAAATTATAACGGGAATTCAAATTCACAGTCCATATATATACATATACACATAAACAATCAAAATTCACATTCATATATACAAAATCAAAATTCACACATCCATATACACATAAACAATCAAAATATACAAAAACTCACACATTCACATATATACAAAATATATAAAAAGTCCATAAATACATTCATATATTCGAATTTCCATTCACATTCATATATACAAAATTCCATTCACATTCATATATTCAAAATTCCATTCACATTCATATATTCAAAAATTCCATTCACATTCACACTCATATATAGCAGAGGGCGGTTGCGGCGGGCGGCGGCGGCGACAAGAGGCGGCAGCGGCGGAATGCACCGACGGCAAGAGGGTGCTTTGGCTTGGAGACGGCAAAGAGGGCGGCAGCGGACGGCGGCAGCGACGACTACGATGGTGATGGCGCAGGGGGTTAGCTAGGGGTTTGCGCGCGGCATCAGAGGAAAAGAAATCGGCGCTTTTGGAACTAACCTGGAATGTGGCCACGACGAATGTGGTGGCGACGGCGGCTCCATGGCGATGATGACGATGGCGGCGGCGCGTGAAGAAGATGGTAGCGCGGCGACAGTATAGGGTTCTCGGCAACGAAGATGACGACGGATGCAAAAAATGGCTAAGTGTTTGGATCCATCGAGCGCACTGCTATATATAGATAGCGGGCTCTTTAGTCTCAGTTGAAGCCACCAACCGGGACTAAAGATATGTTTAGTCTCGGTTGGAGCCACTAACCAGGACTAAAGATATCCTCATCTCGGTTGGTGGCTTTAACCGGGACTAAAGATATGGCTTCAACCGGGACCAAAGATGTCTGTATCCCTGGTAGGTGAGAATCTTTAGTCCCGATTGGAGACACCAATAGGGATGGCAACGGGGCGGGTTCGGTTCGGGTATCCGTGGATTTTGGGTTTTTGGGTTTCGGTTTTGGTGCCTGTTTTTCACCCATTGGTTTGCGGTTTCAGATACCCAAAATATTTCGGGTTTGGTTCGGTTCTTAGTTTTAACCCACGGATAACTCAAACCTGACCCAAAAATATACACCCCACCCACCCAGTCTGTCTCCAACCGGACCCAAGTCCCCCGCGGCGCCCTAGCCCACACGTGACGCGAGCCGACCCCTAGCACCGCGCCGCACGCTTCCTCTCCTAGTGTCGCCGCCGTCGCAAAAGGACCGCGTGCGCCCACGATCTGCGCCGCCCTCACCCCGCCTCTCCCCGCGCGTCGTCGGCCGCCGCCGCCGTCCTCACCCCGCCCCGCACGCCGCCGCATCATCACCGCCGCGCCGCAAAAGCGCGCCACGCGCGGCCCGCGGTCCGCGCCGCCTCACCCCGCCTCCTCCCTGCGCGTCGCCCTCACCCCGCCTCCCCGTGCGCCGCCGCATCATCATCGCCGCCGCCGCAAAACAACGCAGCGCCGCACACGCGCCCGCGGTCCGTGCCGCCCTCACCCCCTCCTCCCGCGCCGCCCTCACCCCGCCACCCCATCGTGTCGCCCTCACCCTGCCTCCCCGCGCGCCGCCGCATCATCCCGCCACGCGCGCACGACGCATGGCGTCGCCCCCTTCTCTCTGCCTCACCCAATTTTGGGTTTCTGTTTTGGTGATGGATTTTCATCCGAATCGGTTTCGGTTTTGGTTTCGGGTTTTAGGTTCAGGTTTTGGTTTTGGTTTCGGGTTTTAGGTTCAGGTTTCGGTTTTCGGTGCCCAGAGACTCTACCCGAACCGAACCCACCCCGTTGCCATCCCTAGACACCAACCGGGACTAAAGATGTTTTCCCGCTATTTCCAAATATTTTTTGTCCCGGTTGATGTTAAAAACCGAGATTAAATATTAAAACAGTGCCCTATTGAAAAGTATTTTAAATTCATATATAATTTACATATGGCCTATTGAAAATTATTTTAAATTCTTATAATAATATATAATTTACATATGACATATTTAAAAATATTTTAAATTCTAATAATAATATGTAGTTAACTAATGCCCTATTGAAACAAACTTTTAAATTCTAATAATAATATCTAATTAACATATGACCTATTTAAAAATATTTTAAATTCTAATAATAATATATAGTCAACAAATGCCCTATTAAAACAAACTTTTAAATTCTAACAATAATATATAGTTAACATATGACCTATTTAAAAAATATTTTAAATTCTAAAAATACTATATACTTAACAAATGCCCTATTGAAAAATATTTTCAATTTTAATAATAATATATAATTAAGATATGGTCTAATTGAAAAATATTTAAAATTGTAATAATAATATATAATTAAGATATGGCTTATTTGAAAAATATTTTAAATTCTAACAATAATATATAATTAACATATGCCCTATTGAAAAATATATTAAATTCTAATAATGATCCTCCAGTAGTTGCAAGGCTACATTTCGAACTTAGATTATCCATGGTATTATGCAAAAGGTTAGATGCAAAGGTGAAGATAGGTGAAGATAGTGTCATAGTTCACACTTCATAGATGGGTTATGCAAAGTTGCAGACCACGTTTATTTGACATCACACACACCATCTTGCGGAGACAAAGCAAAAGTAGCTATGAAGCATGATACCATGCAATACATACTATAAGTACACCAGAATTACTGCTAGTACTAACCCTGAAGTTTAACACTGAGATAGGCTTACAATAATTTACAATAAATTCAATAAATTCAAATATTTACAATAAATTCAATAAATTAAAAAATTTAGCTAAGTAATGGTTGTCCTCGCGTACTTTCTCCGTACAATTGTTCCTTCGTTATGATTGTTGCGTGAGTAAGGGGTGTCCTCATTTGATAGGAGGATGCTCAGGTCAACCGCCACCGCGAACGGAGGTTGCCTGTCAAACTGATAGTAATATTTGTCGGTTCTATCCTCGACTCCCACGATTTTCCTTTTGCCTGGGAGAACCACGTGGCGCTTTGGCTCGTCGGACCCTTTTCCCTTATTTGCTTTGCTAGCCATGTCATTGACATAGAAAACTTGTCGTATATCATTGGCAAGGACGAAGGGTTCATCTGAATATGCAACCTTGCTCAGGTCGACCGTTGTCATCCCACTTGCATCAATGGTTACGCCTCCACCACTGAGCCTAACCCACTGGCACCAAAATAGAGGGACCTTCAGAGGTCCATAGTCCAGCTCCCATATATCATCGATGCTGCCGTAATATGTGCTAGCCGTACCATCGTATCCCACGGCATCGATGCGGACTGCGTTGTTCTAATTCGTGCTCTTTAAGTCTTTGGCCTATGTGTAAAATGTATACCCATTGATTTCATATGCCTGGAATGTGGTGATCGAGCAAGATAGTCCCCTCGCCAAGAAGGCTAGTTGTTGGTTAATGTTTGCGTTGTCCATGAGACGTTGTCGCAGCCAAACAGGAAATGCATCAATGTGATGGTGTGTAATCCAGGCATCGGTCTTACCGATGTTTTCCAACCGAACAATCGCCAAGCGCTCCTCGATGTAAGGAGCCACCATGGAAGATTGTTGCAACACAGTCCAATGTGCTTTCCTGAACAAGTCATTGTCTATGATCATTATTGTCTTCCTTCCAAGAGTTCCCTTCCCCCGTAGTATACCTTCATGGCTTGATCAGGCACTCCGATGGGACGAAGGTCTTCAATAAAGTCGACGCAGAACTCAATGACCTCCTCTGTTCCATATCCCTTGGCGATGCTGGCCTCCGGACGAGAACGGTTACAGACGTAATTCTTTAGAATGCCCATATACCTCTCAAAAGGGAACATGTTGTGTAGGAATACCGGACCGAGGATATGGATCTCTTTGACAAGGTGGCATTGGAGATGCATCATGATATTAAAGAATGAAGACGAAAAGATTATCTCAAAGCTGACAAGACATTGTACCACATCATTTTGAAAGTCTTCTAGTATGTCTGGATCGATGATCTTCTGTGAAATTGCGTTCAGGAAAACACATAGCTTTGTTATTGTTGCCCGGATATTATCAGGAAGGATACCCCGAATTATAACGGGAAGCAGATGTGTCATCAGCACGTGGCAGTCATGGGACTTTAGATTTGTGAATTATTCTTCGTGCTTATTATTCCCTTTATATTCGAGGAGTATCCAAACGATACCTTGATGCTCTCTAAGCATTCAAACATGATTTCCTTCTCTGCCTTGCTCAGAGTGTAGCTGGCTGGACTTAGGTAATGGGCTCCTTTCTCCTTTGGTTGCGAGTGAAGGTCATCGCGTTGTGCCATATGCTTCAGATCATTACATGTCTCAAGTGTATCTTTTGATTTTTCATATATACCTAGGAAGCCCAACAAGTTTACGTAAAGGTTCTTAGTGAGGTGCATCATGTCGATTGCGTGGCGGACATCCAAGACTTCCCAATAGGATAACTCTCAAAAAATAGACTCCTTCTTTCACATCGCCGCATGACCACCTTCACTTGCTATAGGTTGGCTGCCAAGTCCCTTTCCAAACACTACTTTGAGGTCTTTCACCATGGCAAACACGGCTTTTTCATTGCGATGCTTTGGCTTAGTACGATGGTCTGCCTTTTGATCAAAATGTTTGCCTCTTCTCCGGACAGGGTGGTTTGCAACAAGAAAGCAACGATGGCCCATGACACTACCTTCTTACAATATTTCAGGTACGTACATTCGGTCTCATCCATACAGTGGGTGCAAGCGTTGTACCCCTTGTTTGACTGTCCGGATAGGTTGCCAAGTGCAGACCAATCGTTGACGGTAATGAACAGCAACCCTCATAGGTTAAACTGCTCCTGTTTATCCTCATCCCATACGGGGACACCTTCTTTCTTCCGCAGCAGTTTTAGATCTTCGATCAACGGTCTCAGGTATGCATCGATGTCATTACCATGTTGTTTCGGGCCTTGAATAATAACTGGCATCTGAATGTACTTCCGCTTCATGCTTAGCCAAGGCGGAGGTTGTAGATACACATCTTTACAGGCCAAGTGTTGTGCCCGCTGCTCATCTCTCCAAAAGGATTTATGTCGTCCGTACTTAAGCCGAACCTTATGTTTCTTGCATCCTCGCCGAAGTCTTCAAATGTTTTGTCGATGTTTCGCCACTGTGACCCATCGGAGGGATGTCTCAGCATGTCGTCTTGTTGGCGTTCTTCCGCGTGCCAGCGCATCATCCTTGCATGCTCTTTGTTCCTGAACAGACGCTTCAGCCCTGGTATTATAGGAAAATACCACATCATCTTAGCAGGAACTCTTTTCTTCGAAGGTCGTCCGTCAACTTCGCCTGGATCATCTCGTCTGATCTTGTATCGAAGTGCTTTACAAACTGGACAGGCTTCTAGGTTCTCGTACTCCTCACCGCGGTAGAGGATACAATCTTTAGGACATGTGTGTATCTTCTGTACCTCTAGTCCTAGAGGGTAGACTAACATTTTAGCCTCGTACGTTGACTTCGGCAATTCGTTTTCCTCTGGAAGAATGTTCTTCACGAGTTTTAGTAACTCTCCAAATGCCTTGTCATAGACACTATTTTTGCCTTCCATTGCAAGAATTCCAGCGTGATACCCAACTTTTTGTGCCCCTGTTCACAACCTGGGTACAAGGACGTTTTGTGGTCCGCCAACATACGCTCCAATTTCTGCTTCTCCTTTTCACCTTCGCAGTCCTCCTGTACGTCACGCAACATTTGACCAAGGTCATCGGCACCGTCGTTTTCTTCAGCATCCCCGCCCGCCTCACCTGTTGTATTCTCTTTAAACCCATCGTGTTGACCACAGTTCGGAATGTTGTCATCGTCTTCTTCATCTTCTTCCATTGCAATCCCCACCTCTCCGTGCAATGTCCAGCAATTGTAGTGAGGCATAAATCCTAACTGAAACAAGTGGGCATGAATAATTCTTGATGAAGAATATTTCTTTTTCGTTTTTGCACTTTTTGCATGGACAATGTATAAAGCCCTTCTGCTTATTGGCATCGGCCACACTCAAAAAGTAATGCAGCCTTAAATAAACTCTGTCGACCAACGGTTCACTTTGTAGCCGATCCATCTACATGAAATGCACAAAAATCGTAAGAAAAAACCAAGAAAGTCAAACCATTTATATAATATTACAATAATTATATATATATATATGTAATCGACAATAATTATATAATAATGCAACATACGTAATGTGTTGTACTTAAAAAAATAGAATTATTTTTAAAAGTTTATTTTAAGTTGTAAATATAAAATTAATTAATGTACGTAGTGTACCTATTTCTAACTATTTTTAACGATCTTTAAATTACCTCAATTTTCTAATCTACTATCAATTTTTTTTATATTTTTCTTTGTCATTTATTTTATAACATTTTTTGTCCAAAAGTTTCTCTCTCATCATTTTTCATAAATATTTTTTGAGATGAAATTGTACGTAAAATATACCTACAAATGTAATGTGTAAGCATACTTTTCTCCCTCTTTATTTTCCCAAACAATTTTCTCAACAAAATGTAATGTGCTTAGTACAATAATTTTTTTCAAATAAATTTTCTCTCTCTTCATTTTTCCATAACCTATCTGGAGATAAAAATATATAGAAATCAACCGTAAAAAGCAAAATGCTAAGTGTAGATCATACAAGGATGAAATTGCTAACATTATAGATAGCAAAGATTTGTGTATTATCACCAAAAGAAATTCAAAAAAAATGTTGGCAGCACCTCCCCTCTAGCTAAATAAGTTTGAAGACACTGCAGGTGGCTCGTGCTGGAGGAGGAAGAAGTATAAAAAAAATTTCATCTTTAGTCCGTGTTGGTGTTACCAGCCGGCACTAAAGATCAAAATGATCTTTAGTCCTAGTTGATAACACCAACCTGGACTAAAGATCTCGGTGCTCCCGACAGTTCCGACAGAATCTAACCGGACTAAAGATCTTAGAAAGCCGTAGCCTTTTTTAACCGGGACTAAAAATATTTTTGAGTCTCGGTTTCTTTTGTAACCGGACTATTGTGGTTTTTGATAAGTGAACCAAAGATCGTTTCTAAGTGAACCAAAGATCGTTTCTCCATTAGTGCTCACAATCTTCTGTGTACACTTTTCGGTTGGATAGAGAAAAGAGTGAATCGTTACTTTATATATAAATTCTTAACTTAATCATATACCCTCCTACTACATATATGTGTAAAAGATATCCTTTTACACATATATCTCAATTTATCATATAAAAATATTGTATTCATGCTCAAATATTAGGTCCTGCTTACTAAGGAAGATTTCTAAATTTAACTATGGACTTTTATAACATGAGTTTATTCTAACTTGTTAATGTAGCATGCCCCGCATCCCGAAGAGAATACAAGTGATACTCATATGCCTACTCGTTTTCACGCCTTCGACCATAACATCACAGAAGTATATACCGGTTGTTCCATTTTCAACAAATATAATAATGTTTTGGCCGATCAACTCTAATTAAGTTTGATAATTCGTTTTGATAGGGAATGGTCCAAACCCGCAAACCATACCGAATTGGGTTCAACAACCAGGGGCTACATCCCATACTTAAAAGAAATTTGACGCCGGCATCGATTATTTTAGGAGATGCCGCATGATGTACCACAACGTTAGTTGACGAGCAGCGTCCCGGGAGAAAGCCACTAGCATGGCTCTTCACCAATCTCATCGGACAAAGAGGAGACCCCACAAGGTTAGCATTTCGCAGCGACAATCTCTACCTTGTGGGCTTCCGGACTAAACAGAACAAATGGTACACACGTTTAAAGATCAGGACCACCTGATTCCTGGTTCAACACCTCTTGCGTTCACAGACAATTATGCCTCCCTTGGTCCCCAAGATACTGGATGGAAACATCTTGTTGGAGTACAAGTTGGTAGAAAAGCTCTGACGGATGCAGCGGACACCTTATCTAATTATGATCCGGATGTTACAAAGGAAGAGGACCTCAAGGTTGCACTTCTGAGGGTCCTTGTAATGATTGCTGAGGCCCAGAGATTCTATGCCGTTCGCAAACTGGTATACAACTCATGGGAAAAGGGGGGAGTGATAGATGAAGACACTGCCAAATTAGTCGTGTATTGGAGAAGAGCATGCTGTGCGTTGCTAATTTGTAACATGACGGGTCGCCAGAGATGGGACAGCCAGGAAGCTTTTGAACTAAGAAGGATTGGTGTAAGAAACTCGATGCAAGCACTCAATACAGTTGATACCATGCTTTTACCAACAAAATGCTCCGTCCAGGGTTATTTGGCGTACCTTCCAAGGAATATAAATATATAGTAAAATGAGTCAATGTTATTTTGTTTTTAAGTTATCATCTTCATATATCTTTGTAATCAACACAAATTGTTTAGCAGTCTGAAGATATATGTCAAAGCTTTTTGTCCCCGGACAAAATATAACTGTATAGCATATATATTATTGCTTCTATATATACACATCATCTCCTGTATCACATAGTAGTAGAACCTAGAGTTTTCCTGGTGTGGACTGTTCGGCTTCCTCCTCCACTATCCACTCTAAACATATTAAATTATGATTGATCTTTGAACCGAACGACATCCAATTTTCTCCACGTTGAATAGGTGTTTCATAGGTTTAGATAGCTATACTCAGTAAAACAATATAAGGGCATAGTATTCACGTCAAGAACTATTGAGGCTCAAAAATGTAATAGCACTACGATGAAACACATCACCAAATACATACAAATTAGAATACAAAGATACCTATCCACAGTTCCTTTCATATTTCACAGTGTAAAATAAAAGAAATGAGTGATTATTCGCATCAATATATAACATTAACTTTACACCCGAATAGCTGGTTGCCTGACTTTACAAGACCTGCTGGGGTTCAGAGCTCTTCTGGTTTAGAGCACCTTCTTGAGGAGAAATGCAGTGTGGTGGCAACCTCCACCCCGCCAAAGCATTTCCTTTGTGATTGGTTAATAACATCGATCAACCGATCAAAGCTTTCTCAAACGACAAGATCGTCACCACTAGGGAAAGACTCCACATCAGTAGATATCCTCAGAAGCTGTGCCAGTTCTAACCTGTACTCCAGACCTCGGATGTAGTGCCCCAACAACATGCACCTGAACAAACCAAAAGAACAAAAGGTCAATCACTTTGATATGATGGTATGAACAAACAACTCCAAATAAGCAAAGCCAAATAAGTTTGTGTTCTATACCAGAATAGCAAACGTGCAAGGTAATCACGGGGAACAGATATTAGAGGCTGAAAAGGTAGGGATGCATTCTCCACAAGCTCTGCACAGTCATCATCCTCACCCCCAAGATTCAGTGCACCCCCAGAAGCATTACCTAGAGGAGGAGGGGCCTTGGAGTGTATCTTGGGGGAAAGAGTAGCAAGCAGACCATGCACAACAGAGTGAATAGCCTCTTGCACTCCGGGAGAGGTAGACTCTGAGAGTTCAGCAACCTGTGCAAAGCAGCTAATTAGGACATTCAACAGAGAGGAAACCCAAGATCAATCTATTGTTTTGTGGGTTTGGAAATTGTGTTAACAACAATTATCATCATTATGCAATTGAAATGTAACATGAGAAGAGGTTTTAGGTGAACCAAGCGTGCCAACATAGAACAGACCTTTTCTGGTGTTAGTGATCTTAGATAATCCAGCAAATCATCTTTTTCTTCTCCGACGAACTGTTGCATTTGCAGAGCAGAATTTTTCCTCCTAAGATCATGTAACTCCTGCAATATTTTTTTTAAGAAAATGCATACGGTCAGAAAAGAAAAATATCAAACATGATATTTTTTTCGTAACATTGGCATGAATTAGCAAGCAACATGCATTTTAGCGTATGGATTAATTTCTTGTGTGCCACTTTGCAAAATCCCTTGCTGTTTTCACAAGGTGTGCTCAGGCTTAAAGGTCTGTTAGACAAGAGGAATGTAAAATTAATCTACAATGATGCTGATGTAGGACATGGCATGCAAGGATTGCCTCCACAAACAAAGAAAAATAGAAGAGTAGCAAAACTCCACCCAGAATTGCTACAAGCCTACAACAATTGTAAAGTCACACCTTTGATGAAATATTTATGTTCTGAAACCAACACCATGTAACAGATACAGAACCACATAACATTATTGAGTGGCCCTGGGACGTCAGGCTTGGTGGGCTTTCCTCTGAAAAATATTAGTTTTGTGAAATGTTCTGCAACAAAACGTGTCATTCTCTGGATTTGTTTTTGTAAGAAACGTGGTCTTGTGATAGGTTTGGCAATTGTAGTGTGGTTTTGTGAATCTACTTAAAATCAAAATAGAACCTATGTTAAATAAAATCTCGACTGGGCAAAGCAAAGAAAAAGGAGAGGCTTCTTTATGATGTTTTGAATACCAATATACCATAATATTTCAGACTGCTGGTGCAATTTGGTTACTCAATATGTAGAATAGTAAACCATGTATCTGCAATGACTTGAAATAACTAATGGCTGCAGAAGAAAAATAGAAGGGTCTGACAAGTTACATATACTACAAGCAAATTTCAATATTTGACTTGGTTGTGAACAGGACTGAGGAACAAAATAAAGAGAAGGGAGAAACGAGCTAACACACATGTATACATAAACAACTCCCAAAAGATAGCAAATAATGATTTTGATGATCCTTTCAGGATTGATGCTGGGAGTAGAAGCAAAATGGTGGACACA
The DNA here is from genome assembly GCA_019925245.2 of Oryza australiensis. Taxonomy (NCBI): domain Eukaryota; kingdom Viridiplantae; phylum Streptophyta; class Magnoliopsida; order Poales; family Poaceae; genus Oryza; species Oryza australiensis. The sequence goes on from JAIFGZ020000136.1 coordinate 135,443, forward strand.
ATAACAAACAATAGAACAAATTTTATCCACCATTATTTGGACAACCTAATCAGGGAGATCAAAATGAAACTGCCAGTACCTTTTTCATGGCATCCAATCGTGACTGCAATTGGATTATGTAATCTTCCGCTTGAGGTGTCAAGTTACCAAGATCTTCCCCCACAGTTTCACGCGGTAATTCTTCATCCTTTTTTTCAGTGTCTTCTAGCATGTCTTCTTCAGATAATCTGAAAATTGTGACAGGGCTACCCAAATTGATGTTATGATGATTGTCTTCAGAGATATCTCTATTTTGACCTTCAGAATCTTCTTCTGAAAGCTCTAGGTTTCTTTCAAAAGAGAGCCTGTACTCGGCATTACGCAGAGTATACCTGGAAGGACAGATGAATTAATTAGTAAGTTATAAAGCCTCCTATGCTCCTAGCACATGCATACATGTGCAATCTGTTTGAAAGTACACAAATTAATAAATAACCTGAAGTTAGTCCAAAACTTCATGTGTATTACTGACTATATATGCTTAAAATAAGATATAGACTCTTGCTATCTCAGCTTTTGCATGCATACCTTATATAAGTATTATAAAAATTATTACAAGAATTATCAGTTTTTTTTCCAGGATACAAGAATTATCAGTTATCACATGGCAGATAGGTATATATCATATAAGTCTGTAGATTTGACGGAAAAACAATCCAAATTTTTTAAACATTGTTAAGTAGGTTGCTCTCAGTTTGCAGTAAAAAAAATTAAGGGTGAGTATTAACTGCCAACTCAAATGACATCAAGAAAACTAAACATGAGAGGTGCCTTCTATCCTGGAAAAGATAGCACAAACAAGGAATCCCAGCCACATCTAACAATCAAGCAGTAGTGAATTACTCATTTACACAATAAAGAACACTAACCTCAAACAGTTGATGCAAACGGAAGCTATACAAGCAGGATGGAATTCAATATTTAGAAAATGTGGTATATTGTCAACTTCCAAGAAGAAAGAGGCAGGAAATTAATAAACAATTGTTCTTCACTACTATTTAATAACAGGAGTATTTTTTAAGTTTCGCATGAGGTCATTCAATGGTGATTTAGAACTTCAGAAAGCTGATCAATGTTGACTTAACTTTCTGTTTGACCAGCTACAGATAAAAACATATCACATGTCTAATGATGGTAACAACACCTCAAAGTTCCTTTAAATAACACTTGAAGAAGCTACCTTTCAACTTAAAAACATACCCAGTCATAATTGAAGATACCAACAACTTGAAGAAGGGATTCCAAAGGGCTTCTACAACAACACGGAACTGATCTGATGGAAGCAGACCCAACATGCCAGAGATAGTCCTCTTCATTGCATCAACTGTTTCAGGAGGAACATCTTTCTGAATAACACTTAGATCCAATGGCTCTATGTCTTGAATCAAGTTCCATAGGATAGATTTCTACAAGCAGATCATACAAATAATCATTAAAATGCAGTATAATAGAACAGCCAAAATAATTCCTAATGGAATTAAGTTTTGTTGATGAGAGTTAAAGATCCCGTAGATATTTCTTCATGTAAAAGTCCTTCAACAAAGTGTAAGTTTTGCAAATGTATACTTCACCAACAGCAGCCAATTTGAACATGATAAGCATTTCAGATGCATAATACTCTCACCCTCAGAGGCGAGTTAACAATTGTACCAACACCTGATATGATAATGTTTCATGCATATAGGACAAGTGGGAGGTAATCCTGCTACTCCATTTAGAAAGTAAAAACCCAAGGAAAAGCACAGTTAACTCTATTTCACAGGATTATTACAGTCATTCTCTAGCTCACGTTCTGCATTTAACTAGCGATGGCACATTGTTCATTCAAATGGATAGTTTAAGAAATGAGTGCTACATAATATCAACACAATAGCAAACATGGTAGGCCATTACATACACAAACTTAGCATGTCAACTATCCAGAACAATATGGCCTAGCGCACAGGTTAGCCTAAGAAGACTAAAGAAATTTGATCCAAAACATAAAGATTATATATGTATAATCAATTATATTTTGACTAAAATATATCAGCCATACAGCCATTTCTGGAGCTCTTTTGCTTATAGTTCCTCACCAATATAGCACAGAGCACATCAACCAGGATCGCAACATTTAATTCCCATCCTTTTGCGTTTGCATATTTGTACCTTTCATTTCTTAACTCACACTCGCAATCAACAAGAGCAGGCTTTGTCTTTACAGGTGACAACAAATCCACCCATACAGGTGAAAACACAACTCCCTCACACTCTATCATTACCACAATAGGGAACAAATGTTAACATGGACTAAAGTACCACCCAATCATATTATCCTAAATTAAGGGAGTTAAATGCCTATTCCTTGTAACGATTTACCAAGCAGCATATCTGAAATTTGATCTTGGAGCAGTCACGGCTTTACTACTTTACAACACCTACCCTTTCAGAACCCTTGGAATAGCATGTCATACATTTCTAAGCCTAGACCAAACAATTCTCAGCAAATCATCACATTATACTTCTCTGTCAATCAAACTCCGGCTTATGTCTTTGAATCGACAGAACTAACAGCCTTATATTGATAACAAGTAATGAACATCCACGGTGAAGCATCACCAAAATATTAATCTTTGCACATAGCAGCTCATTTTCTAGTTGGTGATGTTAAAACTCCCGCATCATTCCACACGACGGCAGCGCCTCTACCACAACCAAGGCACCGGAACTCCAGAAGGTCACCAAGGCCAAATCTCAGGCGCAGGCAAATGAAAAGTGCATCCCTCCATCACCCGACCTCATAATTACCCAACCAACATAGGCAAATTAAAAAAAAGTAGGTAATTGTACCAATCGAACTGTTCAATCAATTGGGGAGAAAACAGGGCGAGCGATGCGACCAAGGGGAGGGGATAGGGGTAGCGGGGGACTGACTACCTTGGAGGAGCCATGAGCGGGCCTCCCCCGCGCGTAGAGCTCATCGAAGGGCGACGCGGATGCCGCCGCGACCCCTACCCCGGCGAGCCTCCTGCGCGGCAGCCGCAGCGCCGCCTGGAACAGCTGCTGCGCCGGCGGCGGAGGGAGGGGCACGCGGAGTCCCCGCGCCGCTGAGGCGGCGGCGGCGGAGTGGGGCAGCGGCGGGCGGAGGCAGGACGCGGTCGGCATGTGGCCGTCGCCGGCGTGGCCGGCGTGCGGTGGGGGCTACGGGTGGGTGGGGTCGAGGCGACGCGAGCGATTCCTTCCCTCGGGGCCGCGCGGCGGTGGCGATAGGCCTCTTTGGCTCTTTAGCTTAGCCGTCTCGTCCCCGTGTGGTGGCAAAGCTGGACTCAGATTCCTTTCCTTCCGTTGCCCCCACCCCTCCGTCGCTGACGTATGGGCCACCCCGCGCAAACTCGTGGACGGCCGCGGTTGGACCGGCCGTGTGTGGGTGGATTTGCGTGGATGACGCCGTCCACCTGTTCGTCCAAGCCCGCCAGCGGCCGGCCCACCTTGCTCTCGGCCCATTTCCGGTTACGGCCTGGCCCACTATAGCCCAGCCCAAGCAAAAGGGAACCCACCGGCGACTCGATGGCCGCCCCCGTGTCGCCGGCGCCGAGAGGATGGCTTGAGATAGCATTGGAGTATTGGAGAGGCTAAAACAAGCATGCGTTCCACCAAAAATAGGTGCCCCCGAAACGAGCGGAGGTAGCCACCACTTGATTAGCGCCACGAGCAGCACGCGCGGGCAGACGGTCACCAGCATTTGCGCCTCCGGTTACCTGTTCGTCCTATGGCCGCCGCCGCCGCGGGAGAGCAAGCCGCGGGCGCCGGACCACCAAGCCCGTCGGCAGCTGAGGAGCGCTCTCTGCTCCGCCCGTCCTTGTTCTCCGCCTACTCCGACGAGGACCTCGTCGAGCGCGCGTTCGAGCCGGCGCAGAAGGTCATCGTCTCCATCTCCAGCGACCCCGACGCCGACGACGAGCACCTCTACTACGGCGGCCGCGCGCCGCCATTCTCGTGGCGCAAGCTCTGGCTGTTCACCGGGCCCGGGTTCCTGATGAGCATCGCGTTCCTCGACCCGGGCAACCTCGAGGGCGACCTCCAGGCCGGCGCAACCGCAGGAGACACGCTGCTCTGGCTGCTCTTCTGGGCCACGGCCACGGGGCTGCTCGTGCAGCTGCTCGCCGCGCGCCTCGGGGTGGCCACGGGGAAGCACCTAGCCGAGCTCTGCCGCGACGAGTACCCGGACTGGGCGCGCCGCGCGCTCTGGCTCATGGCCGAGGTCTCCATGGTCAGCGCCGACATCCAGGAGGTCATCGGGAGCGCCATTGCCATCAAGATCCTCAGCAACGGCTTCTTGCCGATCTGGGCTGGCGTTGTCATCACTGCATTAGATTGGTAAGCTTTCTCGCCTCTTCCTGGGTTATTGAGATGTCATTGTGACCAAAACTTCGAATTATCGAACATTGAGATATTCGTGCAATCGATGAGATATTCGGGAGATTTTGTTACTACATCTCAATAGTTCCAAAATTTCGAGATTTAGGTCTAGTAATTGCATATTTGTAGTGTGATTCTTAAAAAACAAAGAAAAAAAGGCGATGTCGCAGCATTGATAAGTTGCAAAATGTTAAGCTTGATCAAGCAAGTTTCAGTGTGTACAATCATTTTGGTTCATTCCCACCATGGTATTCAGAACCTGTACTTAATATGCATTTGCATTTTCATATGGAGAACATCCGAGCCACATTTTCACAATTTATGACTTCGTAAAGATTAATGTTCTTTCCGCACTGCAGGATGGCAGATAGTTCCGTTTTATATGTTCTGGTCTAGCTAGCTATGCTTATGCACTTACACGCAGGGTTTCCCTCTCCCGGAAACCGGGGCGAAATTCGCGGTTTTCGCGGGTACCGCAGGGGTGCGGTACGGTATCCCCGCGGTTTCGTTTCAATAATTTCGCGCGAATTCAGAAAATTTTAAAAATATTCATTTTATCACAAAAATATATATATATTATAAAAAAATAAATTTCGCGCGGTTTGCCGCGAAAACCGCGGTATGTGGCGCGGTTTTCGCGCGGTTTGACCGAAAACCGCGGCATGACAGGATTTGAATTTGGTTCAAATTTAAATTACGGTTTTCACGGTTTTCACGCGGTTTGCGCAATTTTCACGGTTTTGCGGGGTTTTCGCGATTTTTGGCGCGGTTTTCGCAGTACGCACGAAATCATCCAAATTCAAATTTGTTACTGTTCATCACCGGCGGTTTTCGCGGCTTCCTCGGTTTTCGCGTGAAAATCGTCTTGCCGGCGAGGGGCGGCATGGCAAGGGCTAACGGAAAGGTGAACCCTGCTTACACGTGATTCCAATGTAACAAATGGACATAGATGAGAGTGGTGAATATGAATGGTGAAAACTAATTTGTTCATTGAATGATAGTCTAGAAAATGGTCCTAATGTTTTTCCCAAATTCGGTAAAGCGTACTACCTCCGTCTTTTAACATATGACGTTGTTGATTTTTTTATAAACGTTTGATCATTTGTCTTATTCATAATTTTTGTGTAAAACAAAAATATTAAGTCTTGTTTAAAAACATTTGACGATAAATCAGGTTATAATAAAATAAATGATAATTACATAAATTTTTTTAATAAAATAAATGATTAAACGTATCTACATCATATATTAAAGAACAGAAGAAGTACCTGCATTTTGTCAAACTTCAGAACGTAAAGCACAGTACGACACTATTTGTCTACATTTTTAAAATTTACAGTAGTTACTTTTATCTAGAATATTTTAAATACTAGACAACTTCTAGACAAGAGTCATTATCTAGTCTCCAACATTATGAGGCCAAATGTTGACTTGTCGTATACGAATAAAACTGAAAATGGAGTTCACATTCTTTCATATGATCTGAATTAATGCATGTAATACCTGTAACAATCATTGAGTTTTCTTCTTTTTCTTCTTCCTCTTTTGTGAGGAAGAATCACTGGGTTTGTTCCACTATAGTTATGAAACTCCTTTCTAACTTTACTTTTCACCAGCTTTTTTTTTCTTTCCCTCGAAAACTATGGGGTGAGGAAGTTGGAAGCTGTATTTGCAGTTCTGATAGCAACAATGGCCTGGTCGTTTGCTTGGATGTTTAAGAAAACTAAGCCGAACGGAAAAGACATAATTATTGGTGTGTATCTCTTTCTTTTGTATCTTTTGCTTGAGTACATTTCTCTGGTACTATCATTCTCGAGCTAATCATGATGTGAATTATTTAATATAGGTATTCTGGTTCCTAGGCTGAGTTCAAGAGTTATAAGCCAAGCTGTTGGTCTTGTTGGATGTGTTATCACGCCGCACAACGTGTTCCTTCATTCTGCTCTTGTACAATCAAGAAAGATTGATCCACACAACGAATATCAAGTCCGTGAAGCGCTGAGGTACTATACCATTGAATCCACCATGGCGTTGGTAGTGCCCTTCATGATAAATTTATTTGTCACGACAGTTTTTGCAAAAGGGTTTTATGGAACCAAAGAAGCAGGTAACATTGGCCTTGAGAATGCTGGACATTTTCTACAAGAGAAGTTTGGGGGAGGTTTTTTCCCTATCCTTTATATTTGGGGAATTGGGCTATTAGCAGCTGGCACAAGTAGTACCATAACTGGAACTTACGCTGGACAGTTTATAATGAGTGGATTCTTGAACTGGCGGTTGAAAAAATGGATCAGAGCATTGATCACTAGAAGCTTTGCGATTGTGCCAACTATAACTGTTGCTCTGTACTTTAACACATCTGATTCTGCACTCGATGTTCTGAATGAGTGGCTTAATGTGCTTCAGTCAATTCAGATCCCATTTGCACTCATCCCATTGATAACATTGGTATCCAAGGAGCAAGTAATGGGAGTGTTTAAGATAGGTCCAAGAACACAAGTAAGTACTTCCTCTGTTGATGTCTGTAAGAAATCAAGACATTTCAAGATTTAAATTTTTAAACTTGTGACTGACAAGCAACAATTGGTTGAACTATATACATGTTTTCTTTAAAAAAATACCATTAAATTCGTGTTTGAAAATACTTTTTATTCGATTATGGTATATATTTGTGGAGTGTAAATCATAGAAGTTAATGGTGAAAGTTGAATTCTGCAAACCATGTCAAATCAATTATCAATCCTTATAGCGGTTATGCATGTGCTCTACATCACTTAGAGTTTTCTTTTGTCAAGATAAGCCGTCATCAAATATCAATGTGGTATAGGACTACTGTCTGTGTGGTTCTGACCTCTTAAGACACACTTTATAATTAGGGTGTACTTGTAGGTTATATGCCTTAGCTACACACCTTACATCATTTCTAGTGATTATCATGAGTGTTAGATCTTCCCATGCCACAAATTTAACCAGTTAAATTGCAAGCTTCTGCATAGGTTATTCATGGGTTGGTGATGTTTGAGTTTTTTTTATGGGTTCTGAGTTATGTCATGGGAATCTGCTCGATTTTCTTGCTTTGTTTGAAATTGATTGCCTATGTAAATCTAAGACCATGGTAGTGTATATTTCCCATGTAACCATTTAATATCTATTAGATCTTGCATTATGATTCTGTACCATCAGCAGATGTCGATTGTATTACTGTTTCAGTAGGTTTAGTTTTAGACTAATTGTTACAGATACATATGTATGTAGAGCATTCTGAATTCTGTCATCTTGATGCAGATTGCAACTTGGGCAGTCGCATCCGTACCGATAATAATCAATGGCTGCCTCTTGTTGGATTTCTTCTCTTCAGAAGTGAAAGGCCTATTGTCCGGCTTAGTTCTCTTTTCAGCGGTGCTTGCTTATGTTTCGTTCCTACTCTATCTCATCTTCCGGGGTATTACCGTATTTTCATAGCAGAACATACCAACAGTTTGACATGACAAAGAAGAGGGATATACATGACTGGATGAGAAACATGCATTGCGGTGTTGCCTGCTGTAATTTTTTAGGAGATCAACAGATTGGGGATGGTCATTTTGTATCTGTATAGAGGACGGAAAAGATTCGGCTGTTGGGAAGAAGTGCAGCTGCTGTTGTGCCATTTATCACTGGCTGCAGATTTGTTTTTTTAGAAAATGGATTAAACCGGTCTCTACATCCAAAATGGGTGTACACAGCCAAACGCTGGCTGCAGATGGAAACACTGGAGGTTTTTTTAACCAGTGTTAGTTGTATACCCTGTAATTCTGTAGTTTGATGGGTGAATTGATGGATTGATGGGGTATTGCAATAGAAAGACAGAATGGAGCAAAGGCACACAGGGCATCTGCTCCTCTGCATGTAGGTAGATTGAGCACCCAATGCAACACAGTTAACCGACCGACCAGCAGGTGTCGAAGTTAAAATACGGTGATGTATATAAGCAGATAACCTCTTGTTGCATTTGATTGTATTCAGTTTGATTTTTTCTTTTTGCTGGGCCGACGAAATGAAACTGAATAGTACCGAAACTGAACAGTATTCAGTTAATCCGTGTAATGACGCATATCTGAAACTAATGTGATCAAATGCAAGATTATTCAGTTTATAAGCTGTGCGTCCCTCCAAATGCTCTTACCTTTCTCGTCACGGATTATCATCTCATCTCATATATCGATCTCTCCTGTCTTCAATTCTCTCCCACGGTAACATGTTTCGATCTAACGCTGACTGACCGACTGACCTGTAGTCTGTGATTATCATATCATACATTGCATATTGCCGTTGCCGATAGATTGTTTTTTTACCTCTACCATTATTACAGATTCAGAAATGCAACAGTTGGCCGTTGCCGATGTATTCTTTAACCTATGCCATTATTACAGATTCAGAAATGCAACTGTAAGAACCCCTTTTTTGATTTGAATTGAAGTATTACATTTCCCAAAATATAAGGCGTTTAAATGTTATATATGGATATTAAAAAAATAGATGAAATTAAATAGGTGGTTGTGATTAGTTTACGAGATGAGGTAGGTGAAGATATTAAGAGATAGAAGGTTATGATTTGTTGAAAAAAATTAAATTGTCATATTTTGATATAAATTTTAAATGATAAAATTTGTTACAATGTAGGGAGCAGTATATTCTTCACGTGGCATTTCTAGGTTGAGAAACTCACATGAATATACTCATGTTGAAACTGTGATGGAGGAGACAGCAAGCTGGAGGTCTCAGTTGTGGGCGGCCATGATCTTGGTGCAGAGGTCGTGGTCAGAGATGCCGGTGACCGCCTAGAAGTAGCTGACCTTGTCGTCGACGGTCTCCACCATGGCGGCGGCGGCTGGGAGGAGGGATGGCATGGCGACGACAGCGATGGCAGCGGGGGATGGCGTCGCGGCGGGGAAGGAGTGGAGGTGGTGGCGGCGGGGAATGGCATGGCGACGGTTGAAGGTGTGGAGGCGGCGGCGGCAGAGAGGTTTGAGGCGCGGGAGAGAGGAAAAAACTTCGCGGCAACAGAGAAAAGTCACGCGCGAGAAGAATAGCGAGTCACTTTTCGCTTGGCTAGAAGAAGCCAGCGTAAAAATCGGTCTACAGGGTCACTAAAAATATAAAGGCATATAAAAGATCTGTTGGAGAATATTTTTGATGTCAAATTTTTAATTTTTGGGATTGATAACCAGATAAAATATTCCTTGGAGATGCTCTAAGGGTCTGTTAGGATATTAGGATAGGAAGGGTAGGATTAGGATTGGGAAATGAACTGTGGGCTGGGATGGAATGAGGTGGTAAAAATAGGTGGTTAGGATTTATAGTTTCCTCGATATGTGGAAACCATTATATTTTTCTCATTGTCTAAACAGACCATAAAAACTAAAACAAACGATACGCTACATAGGAAATGTAAAAATTCCTTAATCACCGAAGTTCAGGTCGGGTGTTTGGTCTAGTGGTATGATTCTCGCTTCAGTTGCGAGAGCCTGTTTAAATTTATTTTTTTTCTTGCTCTCGGAACTGCTCTGAGAGAATTCATCCTGTTGCTTTCTTGCTCCAAATTTATCCTCTGTGTTAGCTGCTATTTTATTTAAGACTTGCATACATTTTCTGGTTCAAATTGGACATATATCACATTTTATGTTGTTCCGTGGTTTTTGCTTTATCTTTTCATAGAAATGTTCCTAGTAATTATCTTTTCGACTATCAGTTTTTGAAATTATTTTAGAATTACTACAACATGCTTAAATTATTAAGGAATATGAAAAAATTCATCGTGCTGAGATTATTATGGACAATTATATATTATTAATCCCACATAAAAGTAAAAAAAAAAATAAAGGGTAGTATTGTCTATCTACCCCTATCCTCTCTTTTAGGATTTCTGGAGCTGAGCCGGCTAGCCAAACATTTTCAGAGACATCTACAGCTCCTAAAAGAGCTAGCTCCCACTGAAGGTGGAGTTTGGAGTTAGGAGTTGAGAGCCGGAGCTCTACCAAACAGTTTCTTACTCCTGATCATCATATTATCAAACAGAAATTCTGGTTTGATCATCGCCCTGCTCTTTTTTACTGGGTGCATGAATGATTTAATGCGAAGTGATTAGTAGAGATTAGTTGGCCAAGTGCCATGCGCTACAGCCATACATGCGCGGGCCACCGAACCGACATTGCGGCGTTTTACCTTCATGAAAGCTAACTATCCATCCCTCACTTTATTTCTTCCTTGGTAGTATGGTTGCACAAACATAATACGACGATGAATTATGAACAGAAAGAGTAATGTTCAGTTTCCTTCTTCTGATGTTTGTGCCAGTCGATGAATTAATTAAATTTTAATTATTAATATCGTTGCCGTGTTGGAGTCCACTGAAGATGAAGATTAAAAAGACGCAAAATGAAAAAATTATTAGCACAGTTTTAATTACTTTAAATTTAAATAAGGATTTATTTGACATTCAAAACAACTTATATATAGAAATATATAGAAAGTAGCTGTTTAAAAAAACATGTTACCAAAAATAAGGTAAAATCTGTATCTTAAGAGCACATGCAATAGAATGGCTAAATAAATTCTCAATAATTATGTTTTTAGTCATTTCTAACAAAATTAATTTCCAATACATCATCTCTTATCCAACAGAATTCTTAAAATCTGGTTTCCTATAAATTTAAAATTGTTTTGGGCCTGATTTCAACGGCGTTATAGGATGCGGCGGCAGGAAGGAAAAGGGAGGAGGAGGAGCGCGGCGACGTCGATATGAGGAGGCAACGGGGAGAGGCTGAAGCGGTGGAGGATGCGGCGGCCGTGTACGAGGAGGGGTCGAGGAGGGGCGGCGGTGGTAGAGGAGGCGGGGGAGGATTTGGCGGTGGGGGACGAGCAGGGCCAGGCGTACGACACCAAAAACGCGTGCGCGGGAAGAACAACAATGGCGCAAAAAGTAATATTGGGCGCCAAACTCGATTAGCTATTTATGAAGAACAAAAATGATGGGAAATGGAACCAATTTTTTTTCGAAAATGAGGTAGGCAATCTATTGAAAGATAAATTTCGTTTAAATTAGTTAAAAATAGAGATTTCAGAGGATATTAAACATCTGTTGCATATGCTCTAATAAAAACAATCCATAAAATCCTACTCCGTTCTTTAAAATACATTATGTCCAATATTCTGATTATGATATAGGAAACTTTGATTGAAAAATCAAGCCAAGACGGAGCTAAGAAACACGAAATATAAGATTTATTTTTTTGGACGATCGGATATTTTGATTACTAAGTCAAATATTTCAATAAAACACGTTGAGGCAGATAGAGACCTCAATTCCCAAATCGTAGTCTGATATTCCGGTCAACAATTTAAGCGCTCGTAGTCGGATATTCCGGTCAACAATTTAAGCGCAAACAGATAACTAAGTTTTCGGGAAGACGAATATTCCAGTGGATCAAATATTCCGATCACTTTTGATAAGTGACAATCCTAGAGTTTAGTTCATACGAAAAATAGATATTCCGATACGTCGGATATTCCGATGCAAAACTAAAGAACACTTAAAATCGTTCATTGAGCAGTAAGATTGAATCCAAATCTACTAATGGAAAAACTATGTTAGTGTCAATTTGTAACCTTTTTAGTCTTTGGTTATAAACCAAAACAATCTTTAGTCCTGGTTAAAATAACCGGCACTAAAGATTACGGCGCCACGTGGCCGGCTTCGCTATCTTTAGTGACCAAAGGTTTTTTCTTTTTTTTTTAATTTTGGTCCTGTTGTTTTGCTTGTTTATATATTATGCATATATATTTATAAATACATATATATATATGCATAATATATATAGACTATATATGGTTTTTGCTTGTTGTTTGTTTATATATTATGCATATATATATATGTAAATACATATATATGTATAATATATATATTTTTATATCAGTATGCATATATATATACATATTTTACACACATATACATGCACTTCATTAAGTAAATATTTACATGTATTACCAAAATACATATATAAATATACACATATATTACATTCCTAATTAATTTGTAATGTTTCATATCGTATATTACAAAATCTAATCAATGATGTAGAACCAGGGTTAGCACCCCAATCCGAGTAGAACTCTCCCACAGGATCAATAATATACTCGTTAATAAATCCCATCAGTTTTTTTAACCAGCCTTTATAAATTCACTGTGGGGGAGTTTCTCCCTCACGCAAATAACCTGTCATTTGAATAAACGAGAAATAAATTTATGAAATCAATAAGAAATCGATACATAATATATGAATGACTGTTGTACATACTTGCAGATCCTCGGGACATGTGACTTGGTGAACTAGGCGGTGAATATAGTCGCAGACGTAGTAGCCGCACAAGTTCGTTCCCTGCACACTAAAGGAGAAAACGATGACATATTTAATATATATTTCTATTTTAGAACAAATCAATGATTCAATATAACTTTGTAGCATGTTACTCGTTGGAAATTTCATCCTCACAGCAAGTTTTTCTTTCCAAGTCCCGAACCTTCTCACGGAGCCGTGCGCATGCTCTACGTGCAGTTGTAAGCTAGTGAGTAATTATCCGAGAATCACATATATGCAATAGCAACTAAGATGGCATTACTCGTTTAATACTTCAAAAATATTTGCGAATGTAGACTCTGATTTATCCATTGAGTCATAGACATGGATCCGCGAGTGGTCAAGGTCAATTAGAAAAAAGATCCAATGGAATCTGCGAATTGCATGAGATGACATATATGAAGTTGTATATGCGTATGGGATGGAAATTGGTATGAAAGGTAGTAAAAACATACGTTGTGTTGTACGGTGAACGTATCCAGGACTTGTAATGCTGCTGCATCAGCATATGAACGATATTGTCCTCTGTTTTCCCCGAATATTGTTCTAACATCTTTGTGTTAATTTTGTGGGGGGTCCATGAATTCTATTTTCATCCATCCCCGCTTCTTGCACTCGTGGATCCCCATTCTACAACGGATAAAAGAATTTTAGTCAGCTACATACAAGGAGCTAAGGAACAAAATAAATTTAATTGAACGATACTTACAAAACACGCATGACTATAAGAGAGATGTCGAGGGCATCCTACTGATACAGGTTGAACATGTCCTCGAAGCGGAGCCACATGAGGTCACCTCCATCGAAGAAATAGTCATTTGTGTACCGTGCCACAATCATCTCTCTACCTTTCTTGTCACTATTCCATCTGTGCAAGTCGAAGCTCCATATCCACTAGCTTCGCATCCGTATCTCGCTTCCTCCTCATGCGACTCCTGTAGCTTTGGATGTCCTCTTGGAATCTGTATTTCCAGGGAACGACACCTTTTCCTCGTGTTCGTCCCTAATACTCAGGGTTTTGCAGTGCGAGCGTAAGCTCGTCCTTCTCTCTGTCAGGCTGAAATGAGCCCGAGGTAGAGGCCTCCATTGCGTCGCCCAATCTTCTGGCGACTTCTTGGATTGCATCGCTGAAGATTACGGAGCCATCGACAAGTTTTTGAACAACTCGGCCATCTTTTTAAGCGTCCATTCCTTCACCTTGGCCTGTGCTGTCTCAGGGATGGTGAAGGTCTCCAGCATTGTGGACCATAGCATCTCCTTTTCTGTGTGGGGGAGATAGCTTTGCTCATTCCCTCCTGTCCTTGTTCATCGGTAGTTCACTACGCTGATGGGCACGTGATCCCTCACTACCCATCCGTTGTGTGCCACAAACTTTCTTGCTGCGGTGGCTAGGGCACATGGTCGACCATCCTGTGCCACTTCCGTTATGATATGTCGACTTTCAATTTTCTTGCTAACATCGAGTTGTCCGCATGCCCTCTTCTCTCCAACTGATGGGGTGCCCTCATTCCCCTCAGCATTGCCCTCCTCGTTGAGGTACTGGTTGGGATCCTCGTTCCCCTCCTCAATGAAGTATTGGTTGTTCCCCTCTGTGATCTCGTCGAAGAGGATTTGTTCGTTCGAACGATCTGCCATTTGATTGTTTCGCTTGGATGACTAGATCAAGTAATTCTGAAATGGAAAAAAATTATTCAGTTAATACATGTATGATGTTCCTAAGTCTGATATTCAGGTAATGCATATACTCTGCTCATTCGGTCATAAAAGTAGTTCTCTAAGTTTTCAATAAGTCGTTCTCTAAGTAGTAAAAGTTGTTTTCATAGTCCATCCAATATAAGTCGTTTTCACTATTCGTTCGGTCGTAAATGTCGTTCTCTAAGTTTTCACTAAGTCATTCTCTAAGTCGTTCTTTAAGTTGTAAAAGTCATTTTCACTAAGTCGTTCGCTAAGTCATTCTCTAAGTCATAAAAGTCGTTTTCACTAAATCGTTCGCTAAGTCGTAAAAGTCATTTGCAAAGTCGTAAAAGTCGTTTTCACTAAGTTGTTCGCTAAGTCGTTCTCTAAGTCGTGAAAGTCGTAAAAAAGTCGTTTTCACTAAGTTGTTCGCTAAGTCATTTGAAAAATGCAACATTTAACTGTTTAAACTAATATTCACAAATATTCATTCAATTTATCCATTTAAACATTCAAATAATCACAAAATATCAAATATTCATCCATATATTCATAAATATTCAGTCCATCCAACACAAAAGTTTCTTTTTGAAAAATACAAAATTTAACTGTTTAAACAAATATTCACAAATATTCATTCAATTTATCCATTTAAACATTCAAATAATCACAATTTCTCAAATATTCATCCATGTATTCACAAATATTCACAAGTTCTCAAGTAACCGTTTAAACATTTATCCATTCTCAAATATTCACAGTCCATTCAATTTATATACAAATAGAGCATGTGGCGGCGACAGCGTGCGACGGTGACGACGACGGCAGCATGCGGCTGCAGCGTGCGGCAACGTGCGGCTGCAGCGAGCGGTGGCGGCGACGACGACGACGGTGATGGCGACGGCGTGTGGGGTTTAGGGTTCAACGACGGACTTAATATAGATGAAAACAACAAGATCAAATTGGTTACCTCGGAATGCGGACGACGAAGGGAGACGACGGTGACAGTGCAAGACAACGGCGACGACGCGAGAAGATGTCGGCGACGGTGGTTTAGGGTTCGGCGCAAGAAGACGATCGAAAATGGCTAAGTGTTTGGAGCTCGGTGGAGAAGATGATGCATGCTAATATATATATATATATATATATATATATATATATATATATATATATATATATATATACAGAGAGAGAGATGGGCTCGTGTGGCGCGCGCGACCCATCCCATGTGGCGTGGCGAATCTCTAATTTGAAAACTTAAATTGAAAATCCGAACCGTTCAAATTGTTCTACATATTAATATTGCCTTGTATACCAAATTTTATATTTTTTAAATTTTTTACTATTTTATCGAGATAGGTCAAAAATACAATAATCCAACGATTTTCGGAGTATCTATTTTATTGCATTTTGACCTATCTGAAAAAATAGTAAAAAAATCAAAAAAATATAAAATTTGGTGTACAAGGCAATATTAATATATAGAACAATTTGAACGATTCAATTTTCAATTTGAGTTTTCAAATTAAAGATTCGCCACGCCACACGGATGAGGTGTGTGGCGCCCAAATATATATATATATATATATATATATATATATATATATATATATATATATATATATATATATATAAAACCTTGGATCTTTGGTCCCGGTTGGTGGCACCAACCGGGACGAAAGATATCTTTAGTCCCGGTTGAAGCCACCAAGTGGGATCAAAGATATCTTCGTCTTGGTTGGTGTTAACAATCGGGACTAAAGATATAATATTTAGTCCTGGTTGAAGCCAATAACCGGGACCAAAGATCCCTGTACCCCTGGTAGGTGAGCATCTTTAGTCTCGGTTGTTGGCTTCAACCGAGATTAAAGATGTTTTTCCACTATTTCTAAATATTTTTTTCCTGGTTGGTGTTAACAACCGAGAGTAAACATTAAATAATCCATTAAACCAGGCCAAATTAATTTCATTAATTATAGGTTTAAAACAATAATAAGTAATGTGTTAAACTCTAATAATCATATATAATTAACATATGTTCTATTGAAAAATATTGTAAATTCTAATAATCATATATTTTAAATTGTAACAATCATATATATATATTAAATTGTAACAATCATATATAATTAACATATGTTCTATTGAAAAATATTTTTAAATTCTAATAATCATATATAATTAATATATGCCCTATTGAAAACTATTTTAAATTCTAATAATCTTATATAATTAATATATGCCCTATTGAAAACTATTTTAAATTCTAATAATCTTATGTAATTAATATATGCCCTATTAAAAAGTATTTTAAATTCTAATAATCATATCTAATTAACATATGCCCTATTGAAAACTATTTTAAATTTCAATAATCATATATAATTAACTATGCGGTACGGATGCCGATGAGACGACCAAGGTGATCTACTTCATCGATTGCAACTCGCTCGAGTGTGGCATTTGCTTCCTGCCTTTTGAAGCTCTATTTATTAACGAGATGGATCTTCAATAAATTCAAAACAATTTACATCATCCATACAATAATTTACAATAAATTCAATAATTTACAATTAATTCAATTAATTCAATAATTTACAATAAACATAATAAATTCAATAAATTCAATAATTTACAATAAATTCAATCAATTCAATTAATTCAAAATAATTTACATCGTCCATACAACAATTTAGTGCGTGATGGTTGTCCTCACGTAATTTCTCCTCACTAATGTTCCTTCGCAATGATCGTTGCGTGAGTAAGAGGTATCCTCATTTGATAGGAGGATGTTCGGGTCAACCGTCACCGCGATCGGAGGTTGCCCGTCAAACTGATCGTATTCTTCGTCAATCTTATCCTCGACTCCCATGATTTTCCTTTTGCCTGGGTGAACCACGTGGTGCTTTGGCTCGTCGGACCCTTTCCCCTTCTTTGCTTTGCTAGCCATGTCATTCACATAAAAAACTTGCCTTAAATCATTGGCAAGGACGAAGGGCTCGTCTGAGTATCCAACCTTGCTAAGGTCGGTCTTTGTCATCCTGTTTGCATCAGTCATTACACCTTCATCAGTCAGCCTAACCCACTAGCACCGAAACAGAGGAACCTTCAGAGGTCCATAGTCAAGTTCTGATATGTCCTCGATGCTACCGTAATACGTGCTAGTCGTATCATCGTATCTCATGGCATCGATGCAGACAACACTACTCTGATTCGTGCTCTTCCTGTCTTGGGCCTGTGTGTAAAATGTATACCCATTGATTTCATATGCCTAGAATGTGGTGATCGAGCAAGATGGTCCTCTCGCTAAGAAGGCTAGTTGTTGGTCAAAGGTCTCGTTGCCCATGAGATGTTGTCGCAACCAAGCAGAAAAAGCATCAATGTGATGGCGTGCAAACCAAGCATCTGTCTTATCGATGTTTTCGGAGCGAACAATCGCCAAGTGTTCCTCGATGTAAGGAGCCACCAAGGAAGATTGTTGCAAAACAATCCAATGTGTTTTTCTAAACAATTCATTGTCTACGGTCGTTATTGTCTTCCTTTCAAGAGTTCCCTTCCCCCGTAGTGTCCCTTCATGGATTGATTCAAGCACCCCGATGGGACGAAGTTCCTCAATAAAGTCGACGTAGAACTCAATGACCTCCTCTGTTCCATATCCCTTGGCGATGTTGGCCTCCAGACGAGAACGGTTACGGACATACTTCTTTAGAACATCCATGTACCTCTTGAAAGGGAACATGTTGTGTAGGAATATATGACCAAGGATACGGATCTCTTTGACAAGGTGGCATAGGAGATGCATCATGATATTGAAGAAGAAAGGCGGAAAGATCATCTCAAAGCTGACAAGACATTGCACCACATCATTTTAAAAGGCTTCTAGTCTGTCTGGATCGATGATCTTCTATGAAATTGCGTTCAAGAAAGCACATAACTTTGTTATTGTTGCCCGGAGATTATCAGGAAGAATAGCCTAAATTATAACGAGAAGCAGTTGTGTCATCAGCACGTGGTAGTCATGAGACTTTAGGTTGATCAACTTCTTCTCCTTCGTGCTTATTATTCCCTTTATATTTGAGGAGTATCCAGATGATACCTTGATGCTCTCCAGGCATTCAAACATGCTTTCCTTCTCTGTCTTGCTTAGAGTGTAGTTGGCTGGACTCAAGTACTGGCTTCCTTTCTTCTTTGGTTTCGGGTGAAGGCCATCGCGTTATGCCATATGCTTCAGATCATTTCATGCCTCAAGTGTATCTTTGATTTTCCATATACACCTAGGAGCCCAGCAGGTTGACACAAAGGTTCTTAGTGAGGTGCATCACGTTGATTACGTGGCGGACGTCTAAGACTTCCCAATAGGGTAACTCCCAAAAGATGGACTTCTTCCACATCGTCGTGTGACCATCTTCACTTGCTATAGGTTGACTGCCAGGTCCCTTTCCAAATACTACTTTAAGATCTTTCACCATGACAAACACGGCCTTTCCGTTGCGATGCTTTGGTTTAGTACGGGTGTCTGCCTTCTGTTCAAAATATTTGCCTTTTCTCCGGATAGGGTGGCTTGCAACAAGAAAGCAACGATGGCCATATATACTACCTTCTTATAGTGTTTCAGGTATGTATTTTTGGTTTCATCCATACAGTGGGTGCAAGCGTTGTACCCCTTGTTTGACTGTCTGAATAGGTTGCCAAGTGCAGACCAATCGTTGATGGTAATGAACAACAACGCTCGTAGGTTAAACTGCTCCTGTTTGTCCTCATCCCACACGGAGACACCTTCTTTCTTCTACATCAGTTTCAGATCTTTGACCAATGGTCTCAGCTACACATCAATGTCGTTACCAGGTTGCTTTGGGCCTTGAATAATAATCGGCATCTGAATGTACTTCCGCTTCGTGCATAGCCAAGGAGGGAGGTTGTAGACACACATTATTACATGCCAAGTGTTGTGGTCGCTGCTCATCTCTCCAAAAGGATTCATGCCGTTTGTACTAAAACCAAACCTTATGTTTCATGCATCCTCGCAGAAGTCTTTAAATGTTTTATCAATGTTTCGCCACTATGACCCATCGGCGGGGTGTCTCAGCATGCCGTCTTGTTGGCGTTCTTCTGCGTGCCAGTGCATCATTCTTGCATGCTCTTTGTTCCTGAACAGACGCTTGAGTTGTGGTATTATAGGAAAATACTACATCAACTTAGCATGAACTCTCTTCTTTGAAGGCTGTCTGTCAACTTCGCCTGGATCATCTCGTCTGATCTTGTATCGAAGTGCTTTACAAAACAGACATGCTTCTAGGTTCTCGTACTCCTCACCGCGATAGAGGATACAATCGTTAGGATATGCGTGTATCTTCTATACCTCCAGTCCTAGAGGGCATACTAACTTCTTAGCTTACGCTGATTCCGGCAATTCGTTTCCCTCTGAAAGAATGTTCTTCATGAGTTTTAGTAACTTGCCAAATGTCTTGTCACTGACACCATTTTTGGCCTTCCATTGCAAGAATTCCAGCGTGGTACCCGACTTTTTTGTGCCACTGTTCACAACCTGGGCACAAGGACATTTTGTGGTCTGCCAACATACACTCCAATTTCTGCACCTCCTTTACACCTTCATAGTCCTCCTCTACGTCGAACAACATCTGACCAAGGTCATCGGCACCGTCGTTTTCTTCAACATCCCTGTCCCCCTCGCCTTTTGTATTCTCTTCAAACCCACCGTATTAACCACAGTCCAAAATGTTGTCTTCTTCTTCTTCATCTTCTTTCATTGCAAACCCTACCTCTTCGTGTGATGTCTAGCAATTGTAGTGAGGCATGAATCCCGACTGAAACAAGTGGGCATGAATAATTCTTGATGTAGAATACTCATTCTGGTTTCGAACTTTTTGCATTGACAACGTATAAAACCCTTATGCTTGTTGGCATTGGCCACACTCAAAAAATAATGCACGCCTTGAATAAACTCTGTCAACTGTCGGTTTGCTGTGTACATCTACTGCCGATCCATCTACATTAAATACACAAAAATTGTAAGAAAAATCTACAAAAGTCAAACCATTTAAATAAGATTACAATAAATATAATAAATAACCAGACAATAATTATATAATAATCGAACATACGTAATGTGTTGTACTTAATAAAATTTAAAATTATTTTAAAAAGTTCTTTTAACATTCTAAACATATTTTAATGTATGTAGTGTACTTATTTCTAACTATTTCAACAATTTTTAAATTACCTTAGTTTCTAATCTCCTATCAAATTTTCTATATTTTTCTTTGTCATCTATTTTATAACATTTTTATCCACAAGTTTCTCTCTCATCATTTTCCATAAACCTTTTTAGAGATAAAAGTGTATGCAAATATACCTACAAATATAATATGCTAAGCATACACAGTAGAGTAGAGGATGGAGTTGTGGATTTTAAGAAGTAAAATATTTTTTTCCAAACAAATTTTCTCTCTTATCATTTTCCATGAGCCTATTTAGAGTTTAAAATGTATAGAAATATACCTACAAAAGTAATATGCTAAGCATAGATCATAAGAGGATGTAGTTGCTAACCTTGTAGATCCCTCAAATTTGTGTATTGTCACCAAAACAATTTCACAAAAAATTATGGCAGCACCTCCCTTCTTCCTCCAAACCTTTGAAGCAATGGCTCGAACTGAAGAAGGAAGAAGAAGTATAAAAGGCACCTTCACTTTAGTCCCGGTTGGTGTTACCAGCACGGACTAAAGATCATTTGGATCTTTAGTTGACAAATGATGTTACCAACCGGGACTAAAGATCTCTAATTGTAACGCCCGAAAATCGGAGAATTTAAAAATTGGAAATTAAAAATCGGAACTTACAAAAACTTTTTGCTTGTTGTTTCTTGATCGTGTTTATTGCTTCTTATTTTCCAGCTTGGTTGCATAAATTTATATGTGAGCGATTCATCTCGGTGTTTGTGAAAAACCAAATGATTTGGATTTCCGTTGGGGAGAAAAATCTCGGAGTTTAAAGTTAGGAATTTTTAAAATAGAATAGGAAAAGGGTGTGGATTCACCAAAAATATGTATTTGGGAAATAAAACATTAATTGGTGCTTGTGAAATATTAATTACAAGATAAAATGGGCAATAAAATATTTTAAACGATTTATATAAAGTCTAGAAATTAGTTGGAATTAAAAATTGTGATTTATGAATTTAAGAAAAGGATTAAATCAAATAAGGTGATATATATTTTGAAATAAATTAAAGTGGGTGAAAAGTTCAAAAATATATTTCTAAATTAATTTTGGGAATACTAGATTTTTATTTTGAATTTTTATAGTGAAAGAAAATGGGAATTGGAAAATGGAATTGAAAATCGGAAAAATCGAAATGGCACTGTTCAATATGTCACAAGGTGTTCGACGCCGTACGCCCGCTTGCGCCCGCCGCGTGTCGCCACGTGCGCGCCGCGCGCGCCGACCGGCCGCCCGCACGCGCGCACGCCGCGCCCGGCCTCGCCGCGCCGTGCGCCGCGCCGTGCCGCCGTACCGCCCCGCCCACGCACGCCACGCGTCGCCGCCGTACCCGGCCCCCCCGCGCGCGCCGCCGCACGTCGCCGCCGCACGTCGCCGCCGTCTGCGCCCGCGCGCTCGCCACGCGCCAACGCCCGCCGGCCCCGTGCGTCGCCCGCGTTCCCCGCGCCGGCCCCGCTCGCCCGCGTGCCGCGTGCGCCATTGCCGTACCGTGCGTTGGCCCCCTTCTCCCCGTTCTCTTCCTTCCCGGCCGTGCCTATAAAAGGGACCCCTCTCCCCCTCTGTTTCCCCTACCTCGCCGCGTCCCTCACCGTTTCCCCTCGCCGTTCCCTCGCCGCAACCCTAGCTCCCGAGCGCCATCCCTTCCCCTAGCGCCGTCTCCACGAGCCACCGCCGCCGTGCGCCGAGGTCACTCCACTGCCTCCCCTTGCCGTCGCCGTCGCCGGTAAGCCCCGAGCCGCCACCCTCCCCCTCGCTTGCGCCGGTCACCGGCCGGAAACAGAGTAGAAAAGGAAGGGAGTAGTCGGTCAAGCAGGTTGCAGAGTAATGAAAAAATAGGAAAAAATTGGAGAAAATAGGAAAAGTATTTAGGAAATATTTGGGCAAAAATATATTGTTTTCTCGTGTATTTTTCTCGGTACAAATTCGAAACTAGAAATCGGATTTTTCGGAGATTTAGTTTCGCGTCATTTTAATCCGGATTTTGTTTATTTCTTTTCCGCCATTAAAAATGTGTTTCTTTTAGTGCTCGAACCTCCAAAACCTCGAGCACAAAACCCCTTGATTAGCATTTCTAAATTTATTTTCTTAATTAAATGCGATTGACGTTTTTGCGAAAACCCTAGGGCATCAAACTCGTTTTTAACTTGGATTTTATCCTAACAACTCTCGTCCGAACTCTAGTAGAATTTTAGGCTAAACGTTTGGAGTCATTTTTATGGTTCTTTTCAATCTCTCGGTATTTTATTGAATTCTGATCAAATTCAATTGATCTTTCGCACGTAAGGATAGCAACCGAGGGAGCAAGCACTGACTACGTTGAAGACCCCGGCCAACAAGTGTGCGAGCAAGACAAGTCAACACTTCCCTTTGAACATATTGATCCTACTTTGTGAAATGATGTTGATTTCAATTACAAATTGCATGCTATACACAAATGAGTACCTATACTTGATATACCCTACCTTGATATTGATTACCCTTAGAAATATTCTTTGTAACCCACGATGTGATACAACCGGAGGATATCTTCGGTAAAATGCTTAGCCATGCTTATATTAGAATCTTGCATATTCATGTTTTTACAAAATGCTATATGCTTGGGCAACTACCTTAAGGGAAGGTAGTTGGAATACGACATGTGGAGACATGAGCGCCACATTGCCTAAAACATGATGAAATGAGTTTTTATGAAAACCAAAAATGCAAAAACCAATGTTTTTAGACTGGGGCGGATGGATGGATTTGGGTGGTTTCCGGGAAAGGCTAGTACCATCCCTGGTCAATTAAAGACCGAGCCATGAGACTTATAACTTAAAGTGAACCAATACAACCGTACTTCTCGAATGGGTATAGACCTAGCGGAGTAGATAGCCGAGTGGAGGCAGTATCCCTGCATAGTGGTTCAGGTGTAGGTGTTGAGTTAAGGACCTACCAATGGTAGAGTGCCCGTGATTGTGATGAGACAAAAGGCCTTTATGTGAATAATAAAATGAACTTAACGATGACTTAAAGATTAAGTGAGTTTTCTCTCTTACCCTGGGAACGCCAGAACTCCTCTCACTGCTAGGAAATGACGGCTAGAGTGCATGAGGACTTAAGTTCATGGAGTGGATACTGCCAAAGTGAGGTTATCGAAAGATTTTGCCGTGACCGTCCCATATAGAGGGATGTAAGCTCATTCAATGAGCAGTTGCGGAGTACGGGTAAAGTATACATCCACTGCAGTGTGAGTAAATCAATCTATTCGAATAGCCGTGCTCGTGGTTAATGAGCGATGTGACAAGTTTCTCCCGTGGCTAGACTCATAAATTTTAAAATGATGGGTTGGTATGCATAATGATTTTGTATGCTGATGGACTCAACTTCTCGACCTGCGAGAAGGGATAGACTCCCCAGAAAAACCATGACGATCCGGAGACGGGAAACCATCCTTGGTATCATGATGGATGGCAGACAGAACCGTCGCCGATTTAATATACTCTGAAACTAAAACTTGACCTGGCTAGATGTTAGGTTTGTGAAATGATTTGCGAAAATTGGCTTTGTGCAAATAAACCACAGCCTCCCTTTGAATGGCCCTATAATGTGCATCATTCCGTGTTAGCTTGCTGAGTACGTTGGGTACTCACCCTTGCTATACGCACAAACCTTCAGATGGAGGAAACGAAGAACTGGAGGACTCCTATGCTTACTACCAGGATGAATGAAGACAATGGAGTGCACTAGGTCTTAGTGCCCAGTCGTTGCCTGTGGCAATCGACATGCCGTTGCCTTTCCGACTGCTAATCTTATCTAAACTCTGCTTTTGGTTGTATCCGGACCAGTAGGTCCTATATGTATTGGATATTGCCTTCGGGCCTATTATTGTAATAAATTCGATGTAAGATTATTCGTGCACTTTGCACCTGGTAATTCAGAAGTGTATTCGTGGGTACCAAACTACTTGATCCAGGGATATGGTACTATGAACACGAATGATTCCCGTCCTCAAAAACGGGGGTCGACACTAATACCCTAACAGATTCTGACAGGAATCTAACTAGGACTAAAAATGATCTCTAGTCTCGGTTGGTAACACCAACCGGGACTAAAGATCTTAGAGAATCGTTGCCTTTTTAACCGGGACTAAAAACGTTTTCTAGTCTCGGTTCTATTGAAACCGAAACTATTATGGATTTTGGTCAGTGGAGCAAAGATCATTTCTCCAGTAGTGATCGTAGCTAATTCGTAGCATCCCCTTAATAGTACGATAGGCCTAGACTAGAGAAATCAAAAAATTACTTTTACCATAGAGTCTTGATACCGTATTTCCACAATTTTAGTCTTGGGTTTGCCATTTTATTTCTTCTCAACCATTCAAGAACTAAATCTTTACAACATGACTTAATAATATTCTGAATACACACACATCTAAAAAAGAACCCTTTTCTTTACAAGAATGTGGTGATTGAAATCGTGAGATATTTTAAGGCATTGTATTGCAAAACTATAAATTTAGCAAAAGATTTATCATAAAACTACAGAATTAATACCAAGTATCACAAATAGATGATGTTATCACAAAACTTTTAGCACTAATGTTATCTTTAAGATGTAAATGTTATAGTTTGGAGTTAAATTGGTGTTAAACTTATAGTTTTATGATAATTTTGTTACTAAATATGTAGTTTTATGATGCTTTATCTTAAATTTATATTTTTGTGATAAATTTGTTGTTAAATTTGTAGTTTTTGATAATTTGATTAAAGTATCTGTAGTTTTATGAAATTTACTTTAAAGTTTATACAAATGCTTCAATAAAACTAGAATGTTTTGACATTCCAGATTAATTATGCCTAGCTCCACTTTGTTTGTAGGTTTACAAACTTTGTCCGATGTTGCTATAGAGTGTGTTTTCACTTGCAATTTACTACTTATTTCTTTTATTCACGTTTTGCTCTACATCTGATAGGTGAGAGAGATAACACTATAGAACATGTTGGTTTATCCTTCGTTGAGTGCACATACAAGGTAATTGTATCTGGCAAAGGAGTTATCATTCCACTCGTGCACCTTGATGAGAGGCGTGAATCTCCTTGAAGATATTGTTGGTGTGCATTTATTATCTACTCCACGATGGATTGGGAGACGATGACTTGCTGGCTGGGTGGGTGGGTGAATAGAAACATGGCTTTCTAGGGATGGGCCAGTAGGGTGGGTGTGGGGCCAGTCTTTTGTGGGTGGTAATGATAGTTAGGAGTAGAATTGGTAGTTTAGTGATAAAAGGAGTACTAGGTTGTAAGATTTGGAAAAATTTTGAACCATGAAACTGGTTACATTGTGAGACGAAGGGGTATCTAAAATTATTGTTTATCATCTTGTAATGCCACTTCTTTATCCATAAGTTGTAGTGTAACTCGTCATAAACTTCTTTATCAGTGTGACATCATAAACCTCCAAACAGCTTAATTCATCACCACATTCTTAATGAATTGTCACCATTGAAGTATTGACCATTGATCTTCGTGCTATGCTACTATGAAGATCTACCTCACCACCCTATTGACTTCTGTGGACTTAAGTGGTGATTGGCGATTGGAGCCATCGAGCCACTCCATGTGGCTTTAGCCATAAGGTAAGTTAGTTTACAACTCGAGTATTCGTGCACTCATATTCTATATAACACCTAAAATATTGATAGAAAAACTTGATGCATAAATTGTAATGTTATATATCACCATACAAACCTAACATGAGACTAAATTCAACTACACGTTTAGCTTTTTTGGTTTTTAAACCACTGATGATACAAATATAAAAAGTAAGGGGCTACCTATCTGGCAGTCGCCAGATATTTGCCTCTCTCATCAGTCGATTTTTAGGCCATCCGATGCAGATCTAAAGGCAGGCAGAAAAAAACAATAAAAGAAGTCATCGCATGTATCCACAAGAACGAGGAACCTTAACAGGCCCGCATGGAGTCTTAACAGGCACCCACTAAATTCTTATGAGGCCCGCATGAAGTCTTAACGGGCTCACTAAATCCTTACAAGACTTCGTTGCTAGGCTTGTTTTCTGTTGAACGTTTGGGCCTCATTTTTACTGTCCATTGCGTACTGGGCTGGGCTTTTGTTCCTTGTCATAACTTTCAGGGCTTTTGTCCATTGTCACGTGTTATCTTTTCTTTAAAAAAAAACTCAACTGGAAAGCATCAAAAACAGAAAGCTTAGCCTGTGTAGAATTAGGATAAAAGAACAACAAACCTGTGCCAATCCAATTAGCTGATGTTTCTGGTGCAAAGACATCTCTTAAGGAAAAAAAGAGAGAATTTTGAAGTAAAAGTTGACAAAAAAAAGCTTTAAAAACAACAAATGTGCTGACCTACACAAAATTCGATACCACACATAGCTGAAAAATATAGTTTATTAAAAGAAGATATGTCACATAACAAAGTTTCCCAAGGCAAATTCTCAAAATACAAAGATCTGTTTTCATGGAACACATTACAGTCAGTACCAACTACATCCAAAACAGGTTGCTATCTTCTGAGGCAACATGTTTTTTTTTAAAAGGAGGTCAATGCTATTGTAGGCAGGTCATTTGTCTTCATAACTGTCCCTTTGCCCAGCCTACACACACATAAAAAATATACAGACAAGCAAATCAATGGTTGCATAAATTTATAACTAAGTTACACAAATTTATAACCAAAGTTGCACATATCTGAAAATGGCAACTACAACAACAGGGGAGTGCACAACAATTACATAGAACAAATGTAACAACATTTTTTTTACTGTGAATTGTAATTTTACCTATGGAAAAATGCATAACTGTTGAGCTACATGTTGCAGATGGCTCAACATAAATGTTACTAAAAATAGGAAAAATAATTAGAGCTATGCTATTGAAAAACATATGCTTTGCCTAGCTGTAGGAGAAAATCATCAGAACACAATATACACAAAATCAAATCAAGAAGCAACATGCATGGGATTGATTTAAAAATTCCTCATCACATCCCCATCATAATGCAAAATCACCCCTAATACGCCCTGTTGGGTGGATCCGTGGTCTACTGCCTAAAATTACATACATATCCACAAAGCTCCTCGACATATGCTGACAATAATAAAAAAATATGCAAGCATTCATATGCTGCCGATATATCATGTTTTTTAAAGTTGCTATGTGATCTAAAATTTTCATTTCTATTGTTAATATTAATATTTTGTAGGCAAACTGTTCATGAAAAATCTTTCCCACGCGCTGGCCTGGGAGATCTGCTTAACTCCAGTGCAGGTCCGTCCTTGGCTACCTTTGATGAACTAGACGTGCCAGTTGATTCGATCTGCTAACCAACAAGAAATAAACAACTACATGCGTTAAGGTTAAGGTTAGATCCTACCGGATCAGCTCAGGGAACCAACTTACATATAATTGCTATCCCAAAGCACATTTAAACTAAGTAATTGGGATAGATCGACCATGCCAAGACAGTATAAACCACTTAATCTAAATATACATCAAGATAATAAATATATGTGTTTATAACCTAGCCGATCTTGCATATCTAACGTGAATCGGCTAGTACTCCGATACATCTTATGAAAAGATATTAATCTAACCTAAATACGCTAAAGCTAGATTAATTGGCTGTCGGCTGGTGCCAACAGATTGATACCGGCTTAAAGCATTTAACTAGATTAATATCTTAATATAAGAGACAGCTTTAATATATCTGATAGTAAATAATGCTAAAAAATAATTAAAACAGATAAGACCGGCTGAAACCCTGACACTGTCTCTAATGATAAACATCTAGTCGAATAGATCTTAATAATTCTAAGAGCGACTTAATAGGTCATGGTGATGCAGCATCAAGTACAAGAAAGAAATACTAGATCTATATTAACCGATGCAAACCCCTTGAGACGGTGGATACAACATATAACCTGGTTCAACATCTAGATCTAGCTCTATCGGCTATTGTCTCCCGAGAGAAACCAGCCGACGGTGAGATAGATCTAGATATTGCTCTAGATTATATGCCGTATATGATAACTTGCACAGTTCATAACATCAAAACTAGAGTATCATGACGATGTAAGCACTAATTTCGACGATACAAGCCACTAATGACAAGTAATTACCTTACTTGGAGATCGAGATCGATGCAGCCCGAAGCGAGGTCAAGAACTCGTCTGAAAGAAAAAGGTTTGGCGATGCACGGAGTTTGTATTGATGTGTGTGTATGTTTTTACAAAGGGCCTTCGGGTCTTATTTATACCTAGGCATAACAAAGTCCGTGTGGAACATAATTTCTACCCTATCTACTATTTAAAGGACAACAATATCTCGGGATACAGCCCCATGTCGCATTATAAAAGAAATATCTAATAACTTCCTAATTTATATATACAATTGCCGTTATAGGACCTTATGCATAAATGGCAACATCTTTAACACACAATTTGGAGACCGAATCCAATACTTTATCTTCAAGTTTTCTTTCGGGACCGGCCCCAGCTTCATCCTCGCGCAGGATCAGCATCGGCTATCCTGGTCCGACTCGGACTCAGCCGACTGGCTCCGCAGTCGATTCGTACTTAGCCGACGCGGCCCCTATTTCTCCGCCAGTCGCGCATATCTTCCGATTCCGCCTCAATCTCTAATTCAAACCTGGAGATTTGGTTACCAAATTTGGTCGTTAACACATGCCCCCCAAGTCTGCAATATGAAAATGTTGCGGATTTTGTACAGTCTGAATTCCAAGCGCAACCCTAGGTCGATTCTATTTCGGCCGTAATGAAAACTCTTTAAATAACACCCGCCACCCACCGAACAAATCACGCCGTCAACAGATAACCACTCCAGCAAACGCCTTCGAGCTCTTCGACGACCTCTCCGACTCCCCAAGCTCACGGCGGCGATTTCTTCTTCCGGTGACCCAGCGCATCCCAATGGCGTTTTCCGCTGCTCCGTCAGCCGTGTCTCCTGCCGAGTTTCCTGAGGTATGCCCTAATCGGCTAGAACTCTTTTTTCTTGCTTGTTCCCCTTTATAGATCTGAATTCTAGGGTTTATGGTTCTGAAATCCGTATTTTCCGATTTTAGCATCTCACCCATCAAATAGCAATCCCCAACCTCTTACAGAATGACAGATATTTCCTAGGGCCGATCGGCAACAAGGACCCCACAGAGTTCATAATAGCTGAAACTAATAGAATGCCCTATAGGATGAAAAACCCAAATCTCAGCCACTGGATAGGCACCTTCAAATCTTGGCCATCAATGGACAAATCTTGGCTGGCATGGTACAAGAGAATGGAGCCGGCCAAGCGCAGCCACCGGGAAGAAATTGGGATAGCCCAATGTTTAGACCTGTCCATAGCCGATATGGCAAAAGATGAACCACTGATGTCAGCTGCAGTCTACTTCTGGAACAATACCTGGAATGCTTTCATCTTCCACCAGGGCCCAATAACTATCACCTTAGCCGATGTAGTAATGATAACTGGATTAGATGTTCTGTCATCAGCTAACCCTAACAATCTGGAAGGCAAAGGCCAGTTTCAATTCAAGACCAAGGCCATAGGGGGTTGGAATAGCTTCGTGGCTGCCAACATGCAGGAAGGGCCGATTAGTGCCAGGGAGCATGCTGCATTCTTAATGATGTGGCTAGAAAAATTCCTTTTCTGTGGATCTAGCTACGGGCCGACGACAAACTGGCAAGTAATAGCCGAAGCCTTAGTGAACAAAAAGAAGATCCCATTAGAAAAATTCTTGCTCGGCTATTTGTACCAAACCCTGAATCAAGCCGTCTCCAAGATCGCTTCTAATGCCAATATCAACACCGGGGGTCCGTGGTGGTTTCTTCAACTGTGGCTGGTGTTGTTTACACAAAAGATAGCCGGTCGGCCACAACTGACTGAGGCCCGCTTCCCCTTGTTAGAGCCGACCGAAGATGATGAAGGGGACGAAGTGACCACTAGGAGATGTCTGAGCTATGGTGAGGCAGCGGCCACGCACATTGGATCTAAGCAATCAGCCGAGCTGCTAGCCGAATGGTTTATGTCCCTATATGATGGTTTTGCCAAAAACAACCGATGCTGGCACTTTTACAGGGACAAAACACTCTTTGAGCTGCCACTCGAGTTAAACTTTGAAGATGTCAATTCAAAAGATTACCCCAAATGCTGAGAGATCTTCACCACAACACTTGCACCATGCATTCTGCCGACAGGAATCCACCAAGGCTGAAACGTGGCAAAGTCCTATGAATTTTATTACCCGGTATTGGCTGGTCGGCAATTCGGACTTGGGCAACTGCCCGTTGGCTGCTATTATGCTGACAAAATCAAAACCCGAGGGGTGGTGACCGAGAGACTGATAATGAACAAGCTAATGGAAATAGAAGGCCCACCTCTCGGCAGCATCAACACCTTGGGGTTATCTTACAAGAAGAGCACGACATAGATAGATGGTGGGTAGAGATCAAGAAACACCTGTTCCATCAACGATCGTCCTACTACATCACCTCCCTGTTGCCGGATGAGATCCCCTCGGTAAGTTTTAAACTTCAAACATTTTCCTTTCTCTGAGTGATCAGCTGATCTGTCTTGCTAATACTTGAGTCTTTTCCTCCTCTGCAGATGACAGAAACGGATCCGCCGAAAGTAAGTAATTCCGGGGCCACAATCGAGTACCGCCTAGGCGTTCTCCCTAACGGCTATGGCCTAGCTCCTTCGGCAATCGGCTGGGAAGCACCAAAGTTAAGAACCCTTCTGCATGGGCAAACACGCGAGCCACTGGCACGAAAGAAAAGGGCTGCTCCTGCTGTGAAACCGTCGGCTACATTTGCCATGAAGCAGAAGAAAAAGAAACCAACTGCACCAGCCGACAGCCTCCCATCCATAGACAGAAGTGTCGACCAAGCCCTCAACGAAGAAGTCATAGATGAGGAAATGTCTCGGGCCATCGAGGAGGCGGCCGAATCAAGTGATTTGAGCCATAACTCAGTGAGCCAACCAGCCGATGACCCGTCTCCTCCAAGCCCTCCTGCCAAGAAATGGCCAGTAAGTCCTTCTCTCGTCAAATCTGGTTCATGAGCCTTGATCACCTCAATCCTCAACCAAATCCTCTGTAGGTCAAAAGACTAGCTGGCCGTACTCCACGTCCTGTTTCACCAGTAAACCTCTAACCTTGCCTTTTCTTTGCCTTGCACTCCTTGGCCGATCTGAACTAACACTTTATCTCTTGTGCAGCCTCCTCGGTCTCCATCGGCTACCCCCCAAGTCTCAAGCGAGCACACTCAAACGGCTACGAGTAGTCATGACGCCGAAGATGTCACTGGGGCAATCAACGAACATACTGAGGGGGTGGCCACATCGGCCAGTGATCATGATGAGGAGGTCGCTGCTCCAATCAGTCCGGCTGTCAAAGAAACGGTTGCTCCAGCCCCTGCATCAAGAGTAAGCCTTGCTCCTTCCCTCTTTTTAGTCCTTGAATAATCGGCTACTTTCTGACTCACGATCTACCCTCTCCATCTCTTTTGCAGACCCTGGCCGATTTGTTGTCCTTTGACATCAAGGAGTTCCTTAGTGATGAAGAAGGCGAGGCAACCAGTCCAGACAAAGCTGTAGCCGATGAGCTTAAAAGCAAACTCCAAGACATCTACAATCGGCTAGATATCAACGTTGATCGCTTGGTTGTGGAATGTGGATCGGCCAGGTCATGGTTCTTCGAGATTGAAAACCAACTCCCGGAAGATCTGGCCACCAAAATCTCAGAAGCTGTCTACATCGACCTGCATCGGCCTAAGTTAGGGCGTGCGATGCAGAGAATGATAGAGAGAGCCACCCAGGCCGACGTAACAGCCAGGATCGAGGCAACGGTTAAGGATGTGGAAGCCGAAAAGGCGAAGTTAAACGAATTGACGGCTGGCCCATCAACCTCACAAGCCTGGATTGCCGATCTCAAGCTCGAGGAAGCCGGTTTGCTGCTGCAGTTGGAACAATGCCGAGCGAAGATCGCCGCCGAAGAACAGCTGCTAGCTGATCTGCCCAAAGCCACCGAGGACCAAAAGAGCAGATTGATGGCCACGATCAAGCACTTGAAGGAACTGCATAAGTTGGCCAAAGTTGTCCCCGGCTTTGATGTAGAAGATCTGGCTGTGATTGACAAAGTGAACGCCATCAGGACTTCAGCTGTCTCGGCCGTAGATGCATTCCTGGGCATGTAGTAGGACTCAGTTTAAGAAACTTGTGTTAACTTTGTTTAAACAGTCTTTTGTAATTGGCTCGTTGACCTTAATCTCATTTCTTCTGCCTATTCAAGATTTGAACGCCTTGAAAAATTTTTAAAACTTGCTAAGTCTGATTCTTGATGTTTGCCAAGTCTAATTCCTAATGTTGTATATGTATGTGCCCCCCTAGTTTTGTCGATGATGACTGTAGCATTGATAAAAGTAGTATTCTGAACAAACCGAGACGTGTCGGCTGTGTCGAGCCGATGGCGGAAAACCAGAGGGAAAAACTTATAAAAAATGGTCTAAAGGCGATGCGGGTATCCCACCACATCGGCTAACATGAATCGTCCAGGCATTAGCCGAATCATGAGTTGATCCAAACACTTGGGTAATACTTCTTTAGATATTTGTCGTTTAGAGCCCTCCCAAACACTTATCCATCCAAACCTTCTAGCATGTAAGCTCCTTTGGATACGCATTTGTGGATCTTGAAAGGCCCTTCCCAATTCAATGACCATTTGCCGAACTTATTATCTCGTGATCCGATCGGCAATATCAATTTCTAAACGAGTTCGCCTTCTTCAAATGATTTAGGCACAACCTTCCTGTTATAATGACGGGCTACTCGTTCCTTATCTTTTGTTACTTTTTCCAAGGCCCTCATCCGTGACAAAACTAGATCTTCTGATTCATCTACCACTAATGACAAGTAATTACCTTAATTGGAGATCGAGATCGATGCAACCCGAAGCGAGGTCAAGAACTCATCTGAAAGAAAAAGGTTTGGCGATGCGCCGAGTTTGTATTGATGTGTGTGTATGTTTTTACAAAGGGCTTTCGGGTCTTATTTATACCCAGGCATAACAAAGTCCGTGTAGAACACGATTTCTACCCTATCTACTATTTACAGGATGACAATATCTCGGGATACAGCCCCATGTTGCATTATAAAATAAATATCTAATAACTTCCTAATTTACAGATACAATTGTCGTTATAGGACCTTATGCATAAATGACAATATCTTTAACGCACAATTTGGAGACCGAATCCAATACTTTATCTTCAAGTTTCCTTTCGGGACCGGCCCTAGCTTCATCCTCGCGCATGATCAGCATCGGCTATCCTGGTCCTACTAGGACTCAGCCGACTGGCTCCGCAGTCGATTCGGACTTAGCCGACGCGACCCCTGTTTCTCTGCCAGTCGCGCATATCTTCCGATTCCGCCTCAATCTCTGCTTCAAACCTGGGGATTTGGTTACCAAATTTGGTCGTTAACACAAACCAAGAAAAAAGGAACAAATATTGGCCTAGGTGGCTTGTGTTAACCGGGGGCAAATGGTTTGAAAAAAGTTGCAGAAAATTATAGAAGAGGTTGCACATTGCTGAAATAGCAACTATAACGAATAGGAGTGCAATTGGCATAGCAAAGGGGCATTTATTAATACCTGAATTTGAATTATTAGATATATGAAGGAGTTACCTAACATAAAGCTCAGAATTTTGTGCAGTTTATTAGGATAGTGAAAAGTGTCGGAGGACACCCCGGACCTTCCATTATAATTAAGGAATGAAGAAAATAGCTCAAGTCATTATATCAATCATAATGAAATATCCGGAGTCTCAAGAGAAAGATATTAGAGACCTTGCTGGGCCTTTAGCCTGCCAGTCAACTTCAGCCTGAGATGTGTCCGTCAAACCACTCGAAGGCGG
The DNA here is from genome assembly GCA_019925245.2 of Oryza australiensis. Taxonomy (NCBI): domain Eukaryota; kingdom Viridiplantae; phylum Streptophyta; class Magnoliopsida; order Poales; family Poaceae; genus Oryza; species Oryza australiensis. Next base: position 170,130 of record JAIFGZ020000136.1, read on the forward strand.
CGACCAGATGTGTTACACATTCAGGAGATTTGACAAAAATGGCTAAAGATCTACAACATCTCAAATATCCTTAACTCATACTCATGTGAATCTAGTTCCCAGAATGTGCACTAGCTTCACACTTTGATCTTAAGCATGGACATACATAGCAAACACATTTAAGATGAAAGGAACTTAAGGACTTACATCAACTTAATAATTACATAGGCCGACCGACCAAATAAATATACCAGAGAATAGCGGAAGCTTGACTACCCATTCACAAGCACACTGACTAGGGGTTTACCCCGTTAAGTTTAAATCCTAGAAGAAACGAATCGAAAACCCGCATCACTCAAAGACTAAGTCCAAACCTGCAAGTAAAAGATTATATCCACAGCAAGAGTCAGTCATTAATCGAGTTAATATACTGGTAAACACAAGTCAAACCTAACATACTACATGTAAGATATATATTCAAAGAGGGGCTATATGAGTGGTTCATTTCCAGCATAAAGCGAGTTTTGTTTCACAAGTCTTTTGTAAAAGAGTTGACAATTCAATTAATAAATCAAGTTTTAAGTTTCATTAATTTCATCATGATTCCATCATATTCAACATCTTGTTGTCATCCTAGACATCAAGTCAAAATATTTCACCATACTCACACAACTCAACACTTTTATTCATTTCAAATCAAGTCACATGTTCACATTTTTAAAATAATTGAGTCTATACTCATGACACTTCACCAAAGCGCTTTTGACCGTGAGCACGACAAATTGATTAGTTTAGAGAACTCTACAGAGTTTGTACAGCTTTACCCACATGATGTGAACACTCTAGTTTTGTCCGGTACCCATCGGTACCACCATACTCTACACATTGAGTATAGTCTAGAGGTCATAACGAAGCCTTTACACTACTTAATATCTAGCCTTGCACCAACACGATACGTGTTCCTCCATCCTAAGCATACTGGAAATATAACCTAGAACCGTTAAGTGGTAGGCCCACGCATTAAACTTAACGCCGTGGTGGCGAACGTGATAGGAACCCACCCACGTGGCACAATACCGTTGTATTGGACAGATTTAGTCACCTAAACTACCATATCGGGGTAAATAGGAAGTTTCTCTGAGTTATACGAACCCATACACACCGGCCTACCATAGTGCAAGGCTAGGCGCTAAGTAGATTAGTCAGCTTAGGCCATCTCATAACTAGCACATGTGGATGTACGGATAACTTTAAGTTGGTGATACAAATTCGGTCCTTATAGACTTGGGCAAACATCTCTCCCCCTATCGGCATACAACTAACACCATATGCATGCCACTTGCCGCCCAAGTCAAAATCATATTTTTACACATTTTAGTTCACAAATACCCATCATATTCATTTTATCCCAGCAAGGGTTTTCATACCAAAATCACATTTTAGTTATTGATGGAATAAACATTTGCATAATACTAAGCAAGGCTAAGCATGTAGTTGCATAAAGCACATATATACCCATTTAAGTACAAGGAATTTGCTCTAACCATTTCTAGGGGTACAAACAACAAGAATTACAATTATTCAAGGTAGGAAATGCAGCAAATATGTCATAACTACCTTAACCAAATTTTAAATATCGATATAGTCTAAGTTCATATGCAAGTTTGCAAACAAACATTTTTCATTCCTCAAATCATGGGACTCAATGTGTTCAAAGGATGGGAGGAGAAGAACTTTCCTTTATCTTGAGAAATGTTATAACCTAATCCACTCCTTCACCGCTTATGCAATTATCTAAATAAAGTACACGATATGCAATTAAACATCGAAATAGGCAAAACTTCAAAATGTTCTAAAATGCATGATTTGTGCACATTGAGTAGATGCTGAATGAATTTATGTGAAAGAATTTCTAATTTTTCTTATTCCATTTAAGAGTTATGAATTTTAGAAGTTTTATCGGTATGTAGCAGTATATGTTTGGTACTGTTTTAAAGTGTTTCTGTAAAATGATTTTTATTAACTTTGACTTCACAGAGGTGAAGAGATATGGTTTTCTAATACTAACACCTTTGGTTTCATAATTTGTGGAATTACTATGAATTTCTTATATGTGTTACAACTTATAACGTGTCCTAAGCATATAGTGTTCTATATGTGCACGACTCTAGAGTTGTATGGAACATGTTACCTCTTGATTTAGTTGAGTAACTGAATATATTTTCTATTCATTCCATTTTAAGTCTACAATTTTAGATCTTTAATTATTTTACCTCATACTTTGCAACTAGAGGCATACTTTGCAACTAGAGGTGTTCTACGTTATTGTTTTAACATACTAACCTAGATATTGTCATATGATCTAAGTGCTCTAACTCTTAGTGAATGAGGATGGAACTATGGCCTCTCTGTTTTAACAAGTTTTACTTAGATTTATTTGGAGCTAAGGTGCATATATATATATATACACACACATATACACACATACTCACATATAGTGCTTAACTACTATCTTTGTGTTTAGCACCTAAGTTATCCATTTAAAGTTTACTGACATGTTTAGTTTATGAGTTGCCATATTTTATTTTACTTAGTGGAATTTCATTACTTGTTGGTTCTATAGAAACTTGGTTCACTTCAAATAGATTAAAGATGAATTTTCTACAAATTTTGAAGTGTGCACTAAGTTGTTTATTCATTATATAAATATTTAAGAGATATTACTATACAATAAGCATATATTTTTATTTTACAATTTGAAAATATTTGTTTTGGTGATTCTACAGAATGTAAGTTCACTCAAAAAGGAGTTAAAATGAATTTTTAATAAATTTCTAAAGTTTAGCTCAACTAAAACTCATTATTTAAACGACATTAGTTTTACATGCATTTGGCACAAAGATACTATATACTTTTATTTTTCCTAAAGAGAGAGTGTGATTTGATGAATCGTAGAATTTTAGTTTGTCCCAAAATAATTCAAATTGAATTTTTTTGCATTTTATAAATTTGTGCAAGTTTTATGTGTGATGTTCCTTATTTAAATGTTAGAGACAAAGTTTGTAGAGTGAGTCCTAAGTTTTATGCTTCTAAAATAAAGTCCAAAAGGAGTTATATTTGATTTTATATAGAATTTACAAGTTTGTACAATTTTCTGTTGAAAAGTTATTGTTTTAGTTATATTCTTTTATTTTCAAATTACAAATTCATGGGGTCCACTGGTCGGTGTCTGGTCATTTTGTAGAAAGGCTCCTAGAGTTTTTGAATTAGAACCCGAGGTCCCTAGCACGTGTTAAATCAAAATTTTATTAAGAGTCCTCAATGTTTTTCTATTTGTAATTAAGTCCTTGGTCCACATGTCATACTAAGCATTCTTACAAATTAAATCTTACAAGTTTTAAACCATTGCTAAGTGTAGTCCTCGCGATCTAATGACGTGGGGCCCGCTTGTCATACACACAGGGGAGAAGGGAGCTGGCTGAGGCAGAGCAGGGGTGCGACAGCGAGCTTCTCGCCGGCACCGGCGTTGAATGGAGACAGATCTCGACGTGCATCCAAAAGAGAAAAAGTAGAGGCGTTCTTGGTGAAACTATTGGTGGTCATCTTGCAAGCTATGGCGGCCGGAATCAATGGTGATGGTGGCACAAGTGGTGGAGGTCCTCGGGTTGGCGGTGCATGTCATTTTGGAGGCTAGATCTATACAATGTGAGTGCATGCATGTACTCTACGGGGCTCTTGGAGACTCACAGAAGGTCGCACGAGGCTCGATAAAGGTTGGACGGTGATGGCAACTTGAGAAGAGCTCCGGCGACTGAGGATGATACCGGCTCCATGGCGACGGCTCACTCCAGTTGATATTGTAGGATCGAATACCCAAAACTAAGCCAACCAGAGGGGGGGTGAATGGTTGGTACACCCAAAAACCAAACTTATAGCGGAAATAGAAGTTACCCTTGAATTCCGATGTAGATCGGTCTAACCAAAGTAGCTGTGTGGTCTGACTGCCTGGATGCCTCCAGTCTGACCGGTAATGTAGCTCCGGTCTGACCGCCTGACGTAGCCGATCTGTCGAACGTAGCCGATGAGCCCCGGTCTGACCGAAGTTGTTGCGCCGGTCTAAAAAGCATCAGAGTGCTCAAAAATCAATGAACATTTCTCCTCTTTTGAAAAGAAAGAAAATCTCTTGACCCTGAAAAAACTTGCACTTTTAACTTTGTTCTTCCCCTTTTGACAATGATTTCATCAAACATAAGAATTATGTTCATTAATATTCAAGAGCTTAGCACCATACATAGTGCAAGTCATGTCATGTGTTGCAATAATAAGAAGATAAACCCATCAATTATATAGCAAATATGCATTAGAGTATAATCATGAATCAAAGATTTGACAATTAAGAGCAATAATGCAATCAAAATTCATGTATTCAGACGATTTATAATGCAACATCTTTACAAACATATATGTTGAAAAATAAATCCAAATATATATACCTATTGCAACCATTACTCTTTCTCAAATTGGCTTTTTGAACACAATAATCAAGAGAATTTTTCTCATATTTATTTAAGCCAAGTTTTGCTCATATTATTTTCAATTATTCTGGGTACGTCCTTGTCGTCAAGACTGTTTCCAAGGATTCAACACCCTTATTTTTGCTCACATCGAATACGTTCTTGTCGTCACGACTGTTTCCAAGGATTCGATATTCTTTTTTTTCATAGATAATATTTTATTCTCTTACACAATGAGCAATTTTAAAGCAATTTGAGGAATAATAATTCAACACAATATATATAAGCATTTATAATCCAAAACATGCACTAGTATCAACATTGCATATTTCATTAATTCAAGTATTATATTAAAGTGTCATGCATCATTTCACTTAAAAGTAAAATCTAAGCCTCATAAAAATGCTAGAATACATACAAGCTATGCTAGTGATAAATAAACCTTCATAGTATTGCTAGCATGCACATGAAATACTATATGTATAAACAAAGCTATCTTTTTTCAATTTACTTTATTCAAAAATTGCTTGATAAAATCAAGAGCACAAAACTCCCCCTCAAACCATGCCAAAAGGATGAATAATTCTCAACTCTGCTCGAAGAAAAGCAAAGCGAGATGAATCCAATGGTTTAGTGAAAATATCCGCAAATTGCAACTTAGTATCCAAAAATTTCAATTCAACATCTCCCTTCTCAACATGATCCCTCAAAAAGTGAAAACGAATATCAATGTGCTTTGTGCGTGAGTGTTGTACATGATTCTTAGCAATGTTAGTAGCACTTGTATTGTCACAATAAAGAGGAACCTTCTCAAAAGTAAGTCCATAATCTTTCAAAGTTGAAATAAGCCAAAGAATCTGAGAACAACAACTAGCAGCAGCAACATATTCTGATTCAGCAGTTGATTGAGATTGCTTCCTAGAAGACCATGCAATCAATGATGTACCAAGAAAATGACATGTTACACTAGTACTTTTCCTATCAATTCTACAACCCGTAAAATCAGCATCGGAATAACCACTTAAGCATATAGAAGATGAAGTAGAATACCAAATTCCAAACTCAAGTGTATGATTCAAATACCTCATTATTCGCTTGACCGCTTGATGATGTGAAGAACGAGGAGAAGCTTGAAAGCGTGCACACAAACACATAGCAAACTGTATGTCTGGCCTAGAAGTAGTTAGATACAACAAAGATCCAATCATACTTCTATACTCTTTTTGATCCACAGCTTCACCATCTTCATCAGGATCCAACATGGCAGTAGAACCAATAGGTGTAGAGATTGGCTTGCTATTCTTCATCTTGAAACGTCACAAAAGATCCTTGGTATACTTCGTTTGATGCACAAACGTACCTTGAGGTGTTTGCTTTATTTGCAATCCCAAAAAGTATGATAACTCACCCATCATGCTTATCTCAAATTCCCTACGCATAGTCTCAGCAAACTCTACAACCAAAGCGTGAGTTGAACAACCAAAGATGATATCATCCACATAGATCTGAACAAAAAGTTGATTTTCACCATGCTTAAGAACAAAAAGCGTTTTGTCAATCTTCCCCATTTGAAAACCTTTTGCAAGCAAAAAGTTCTTAAGTCTATCATACCATGCTCTAGGTGCTTGTTTCAAACCATACAAAGCTTTAGACAATTTAAAAACATGGTTGGGAAGATCAGAATTTTCAAAACCCGGTGATTGTTTAACATAAACTTTCTCCTGTATAAAGCCATTTAGAAAAGCACTTTTAACATCCATTTGATACAATTTAAAACCTTTTGACGCAACAAAAGCTAACAAAAGTCTAATTGCTTCAATCCTAGCAGTAGGAGCAAAAGTTTCATCAAAATCTAAACCCTCCACCTAAGTAAAACCTTGAGCAACAAGTCTAGCTTTATTCCTAACAATTAAACGATCTTCATTTTGTTTGTTTTTGAAAACCCACTTGGTTCCAATAATGTTATGTCCTGAAGGTGGTTCAACTAAAGTCCAAACACTGTTTGTCTCAAAATTTTCAAGTTCTTCATGCATGGCGTTAATCCACGATTCATCAGTTAATGTATGAGTAACATCTTTGGGTTCAAAAGAAGAAAAAAAAACAGAATTTGTAGAATCATCATGAGTAGTTACCTTTGATCTTGTAGTCCGCTCACCTATATTACCTATTATTTGTTCTAGCGGATGTCGTCATTAAATGTGCAAAGGAGCAATGATTTCTAAAGTTGATTCACGTTCTGTACCTTCACTGGTTGCAGTTTCCGAAGAATCACCTTGATTTGCATCGACAGAACCCGAGGTGGATGACCCTTGCCGGTCTGACCGCGCGTCCTGCCGGTCTGACCGGGCCTCCTGCTCCGGTCTGACCGACGGCACTCGGGCGGTCTGACCGGCCAGGTGGACCTCGTCATCGTCGTCGTCGCATTCGTCTTCAAAAATACGACCATCCTCCCCCTGAGCCTGTGACAATGTACTTGCAAGTTCTAGTCTAGTACCTGGACTAGCCTCATCAAAAGTGACTTCACAAGTCTCAACAATTTTGTTAGTTTCCAAAATAAGTACACGGTAGCCACGAGAATGTGCGGGGTAACCCAGAAACAAACCATCGGTAGAACGTGACTCAAATTTATCCAAAATTCCAGATTTCAAGACAAAGCACTTGCAACCAAAAACACGCGAAAGTGAAACTTTGGGTTGACGACCAAATCGAAGCTCATAAGGTGTTTTTCCAAGTTTTGATCTCAAGAAAATACGATTGGAAACATAACATGCAGTGTTAATAGCTTGTAACACCTTGAAAATCGGAACTTATGAATCGAAACCTAGAATTTGGAATTCGCGAAAACTTTTGCATCATTGCCTTCATTTGGATCTTATTGCTTCTTATTTGTAAGTCTTGTGGCGTGTTATAATAAAATAGTAGTCATTTGAACTTGGGTAGCCAATAGTGCCGCCCGCAACTGCTAGCATCGGCCGCAGCTAACGGCATCGGCCGAAGCCAATGAAGCCGCCCACAGCCGACAGCATCGCCACGGCTGATAGTGCCGCAGCCGATAGCGTCGCCCACACCCGGCGTCAACGCTGCCCACGTCACCATACGCGCGCGTACCCACACACCCCCAGAGTCAACATTGCTGTCACATCCGCACCTGTGCACAACATCAGCCGATCCTATCATGCGCGTCGCACGCCCACGCTGTCATACGCATGCACGTACCGCGTGCACGTCGGCGTCAATGCGCCGTACTGCCCCATGCTGTGCCACGTCGCGTCGCCACCACTGTAGCCTCGCCACCCAGTGACAGCCGATTTTGCATGCCCGCGTTAGCCGATTCGACGCGCTGCACTGTGCCGACGTCGGCCACGCCGTGCCGTGCGCCCGCGTCAACGCTCTCCGTCACGTCCGTGCCCTGTTCTCGCCTCAGCCACACCGCGCAGCGCCGAGCCGTCTCTTCGCGTGCGCTGTAGCCATGCCGTTCCATCGTCAGCCTATTCCACACGCTGTAGCTGCCCGCGCCTATAAAAGAGGCCCCGACCTCCCTCTCGCCACACCGCATCACCCCTAGCCCCTTAGCCCCGTTAAGCCCATAGCCGACGCCACAGCCGACGCCCCCCCTTGCGTTGCTGCGTCGCCAGTGAGCCGATTCCCCTTTTTCTGTTAGGTGATTCACCTTGAGTCCAGCTTCTAATGCTCTATTCACGTCCATGCTTTAAGCCACAAGTTTTTTTTCGGAGTCTGGGAGTTTTGTATGCCTAAGACACAAAAGTATTTTCAATTTGGATATTGTTCTCCTTTGTTTATATGTACTTTTGACTCGGTGTTATCCCGGATTTCAAAACACTATAACTCTTTCTCACTCCCTTTCATTTCCAAATTTGGATTTATCAAACCTAACATTGTCTAAAACCGCCTTAGAACATTAGGAAGTGCTTTATGATTTTTATTTGGCTTTTGTTGGATTTTATTGAATTCTGACCGAATTCAATCTTTTCTCTCGCACGTACGATTAGCGTCCGAGGAAGGCGTTGAGTACGCGGAAGACCCCAACCAACAAGTGTGCGAGCAAGGCAAGTCATGTGCAGGGAATTGAAGTGGGGCTCACTGGAGTAGACGAATTTGAAGATGGAGTCCGCCGGCGGGTTCAGATCGGTGCTGAGGAAGAAAGGGGCATGTTCTCTGCATTTCGTCACTCTCTGCTTGCGGTTCTTAAGGAGTCTTGAAGAGGAGATCGAGGCGTGACTCTTGGCGCAGCAACTTGCTCCGGAGTGGACGAGGATGGCTGGATGACGAGGATGTCGAAGTGGCGGTGCTCCTGTGCACGCACGTGAAGGGTTACACGGAGGCTACAATAGCTAATAACAAAAATTTTCTACCGTGCAAAATAGGAACACTTGCAAGTAAGGGTCGATAGATCGTTACCGATTGGAGTGGAGTGCAGCGGATATAGCCAATAAGGAGCTATCCGATCCGGAACAGTACTACCCGATCACAGCGATTCCTGAGTATAGCCGATTCGCTAACTCGACAGTCGATTTGCCACAGCCGATGCGCCGATTCCATAGCCGATCCACCGCAGCCGATTTGCCGATTCGCCGAACCGCGCTCGCGCTGCCGATTCGTCGCAGCCGCCTAGCTCCGATGCGCCACCGATTCGCAGCCGCAGAATAGCACTGCAATATAGCAGTGCCTCTACCGGTATTCACACGTCCAGGGATAAAACGCCTAACACCCATATGCTAGCACAAGATGCAAGGCTAGGGTTTGGCTCGAAAGTGGGGAGGGTTTCCATGGAGATCAGATTGATTCTGTTTAATTGCAATGCCTCTGCTCTCCACCCCTCGCCCCTTTATATAGAGTTGCCGCCTGGGCCTATAGGCCCATCGGGACTCTATTTTTAATCGGATCCTATACGAATCTCATAGAGTTGGCCGGTCGGACATCGTAAGCCCATAGGACTCTATATTAAATTGAATCTTATCCGAATTGAGCCATATTCGAGTCTAACTCGAATGTCTGTTCTATCCCCTTAAGCGTGTGACCCTGTAGGTTCGGGTATACTCGGTTTTGGCTCGAGTCCAACTCAGCCGAACGTCAATAGCGGCGCCTAGCAACACATATTGACACCATAGTATACATGAATATAATATCAGCTCTGAACTTGTAATGTGTACATAAATCCCTTTGCCTCATGATATCAATTAAGCTATAGGCAAGATGTGTTTGCCATCCCTTCAATAGCTTAACCATTCACTCGAACCGTATTAGATTATCTGTCTGTTGATCGACTCCTCAATCAACTCGGCATGGCCATGCACTTTCATAATCCATTACCTCGAGGGGCCCAGAGATATCTCTCCAAAGGAGGGGCAAATGCCATCTTGATCACTCACATCCCACTCCATGTTTCATAGCAAACCCGAAGACTACTTTTATAACTACCTAGTTACAAAATAACGTTTGGTAGTCCGAAAGTAGGCTACTACACATGTTGGAATCCATGATGATCTCAGGTCTAAGGACTTTGCACCAACACTACTTGAGACCAATTAATGACACATTAATTCTTGTAGTGTCTCATGGTGGGTCTATCCAACAATGTGTTCTCTAACACATGTCCACGAATATTGATTTGGTATCTCCATACCATGATCTATGAGACATGATCATCAATCAATAAACATGCCGATCTTAAATCATATTTGTTCCAATAATATGACATATGATCAGAGATCGTTTAGAAATAGATTCATACATAAAGAGTCTCATAAATAAGTCACGTACTTATTGATCAATATAAGATGTCTATTTCATGGACTGAATAACACTTTATTCATTTATACATAAACATTGACCATGATATCCAACATCTCCATGTTGCCTCTAGGGCATATCACTAACAACACTAGGATGACGTCGGCGAGGTTCGTGTTCCCGGCTACTAGCTGCATGGTTTTGAATGAGATTAGAGGGGATGGAGTCGGCATCAAGAGGAGTTAATAGATCGGGAAAGCAATTGAAACTACCAAAGCTTGGTGGTGATGACGATGGCCGTCGTCTCCACGGCCGGCGATGGAGATGGGGGAGAATAGAGACACCATTGCTCTCTCTCTCGACTTGGTCCCCACAGGAGCAAGATAGAGAAGAAGGCAATGCAGATAGGGGATGATATGGGCGAGCTTAGCGGCGGACACGTCCTGGCCATGCGTCGAGCACGCCGGCGACACGTCCCTCTGCGCTCTCTCTCTTCTCACGCGTTCCTGGTTGGCTATAGACGATTGGCACAGGGTGACTGTCAGGTGGGTCCAGAGTGTGATAGGCTAGGTTGGGGTGAGAGGGATGGGTAGAAATCTGGGTATACACGATTTTGGACAAATTTTTAGATTGTTTTCTCCCCTAACTTTGTTAATCGATAGTTTAATATGTGGACCAGATAAATTAGTGTAAATTTTACTGGAGATATATGATTATACCTAGATTCCATTTTCTTTTGTTTCACACAAAAATTATTTGTAGATTGCTCACAGAAAATAGACAAAGATGGGATAATTGGAAACTAGTTTGAATTTTTAGAAGACTTAAACAGAAGATAAAAATTCTAGAAAAATTATATTTATTCATGATAATTAACCTAGTATCTGAATAAATTATTTCAGCTATACACTTATGTGTAGTTTAATCCATTTTTGGGTGAGGCATGGTTTTAGCCGATAAAGGATTTTATTTAGTATCCTATATGACTGTTTTGTTTAATTTGTTTGAGGCATCAAACTTAGTTATTTAAGTTTTACCAAAATTACATTGAGTTGAATTTAGTGATTGGCACCTGCATGAATTTTTCTATGTCTTTATCTTGTAGGAATTATTTTAGAGAATTAGGTTGACCTTTCTCCATACATGTGTTCCTATTTCATAAATGCATCTAATATTGTTCTAGGGATTATATTTAAATTTCTCTTGAGTTGAGGAGATGATCCTTTTGACTTATACTTTTATGTCCACCTGTTAGCACCCAAGGTTATCTGTGGGCTTGTTTTAGTGAGTTTAATATTTTGGTTATAGCTCATGAGACCTATTATGAAATGCGAGTTAAAAATTCCAAATGCACAAAGGACCTATTGTCAAAACATGTTTTATGCATGTGCATGCACATTTGTAGAATTGCAGCTATGCTCATGGTTAGGAAGGAAAAAGTTTTATTTTGTTCTCAAGTTTTAATCATACAAATAGGTTAAAGTTCTCAACCTAAGTTAGAAATAAAGAATTTTGGTTCACAAAAATTGAGAAACTTTACTTTCATTTATTTTTGACAAAAAAATTTTGACTCTAGGATTTGGGTATGTGACAGTCTATCCCCTTAAAAGAAATCTCGCCCCCGAGATTTGATTTGGGTTGTGGTTGGAAGTCTGTCGGCTAAACTAGGTTTGACCTATCTAGGACTTCATTCTAACAAGATGATGGGTAAGACATTTATTTAGGATGAGGCGGGAATCTATCGTTAAGTTCCTGAGGGTGATCCATTTCATGTTTTTGCCACATGACCTTATCTGTTTTTATCTTGTTTATAAGATTTTTCAAACATACAAGATTTAATAGGTCTAATGTTAAGCTTTTCTTAAGTTGTATAATAGACTTGCTATTCCAAAATTTTAGAGATCTTTATTTCGTAGATGGATAGTGATCCTGCATGGTATGGTTGTGGTACAGTGATTTTGTAGATAACGAGGGACCAGCAAAAGAGGGTTTGATTCTATCAAGCTACCTTACGGGGCACAATTTTGGGAGTCTATGGTCAAGCTTTACTTCTATTTAGCTTACATCCTTAAGAACCAGATTTCCGGACAGCAAGCTTAATTGTTTCAAAATTTGAAGTTAAACAGGATCCGGGCTTTGATTTCACATATTCCATCAAGTTCATTACATAAAGGGGTTACATGGTAGCCGGATTACATATAGTACATAACATAGTTCTTTCCAAAATGGGCCACCATTACATCATAGGATCTAACATACTGGGCATCCCTAGGCCTTCTAAGTCTTGTCATTTTATTCCTGTATCTTCAGCTTGAAGACCCGTTCATACCAATGAACATATTCCGGCGGTCCATAAAGTCCTGTGGTTCCAAGCGGAGGGTAGTCTCTTCTGACATCAACGTGGGGATGTGGAATCCTCTCGAAATAATTCCCAATTGGGGTGGTAGGTCTTCAGCAGGTGCAAGCATGGCATCCTCTTCATACATGAACTCTTCAGTATAATGTCCCTGGCGAAACCTTGGCATGATACTCTTTTCTAAAGCAGGTATCCTTGTGAGGACGCGTTGCAGCTCAGCAAAAGTGGTGCGATAAAGCGTATCTAAAGAACGAACAAAACCTGCTAGCTGGAGGTATGGGGTGTGCAAACCTAGTCCTAACTCAGTCAGCCCTGGGTAGGTAGTGTGTTCAGCTCCCTTGGCTAAAGATGGAATATAGCAGTAGAACTCTTCCCACTCGAGTAGTTCACAACTAAGGCGGGTAATGGCAACATAGGCACAATTCTGCATGGCGGACTTACTATCCCAACCGTAACTGGTGTACTGATGGTCCTCTTCTAATGGAGTTCTACCCCGAATTCTTATACGAGCCATCATAACGGTTTGGGAGGTTCCGTGGTTTTATTGAGGATGTGATATTCAGGTGGATAGGTGAACTGGGCACGCTGCAGCATGAGCCAGAGCATATGCTGAGTAGAGTCATGGGCGAACCCGCGGCAGTAGTAGAATGGTGTGTACCTGGTAGGCATCTACAATAAATAAATAAGAACAATGATTAATGGAAGATCCTAGGTAGTTATACATTTGCAAATTTTTAAGGTTAACTAGATATAACTCTCTCCTTACTCTACCAATTTAAGCAAAGATTTTATGTTCTCGACCTAATTAAGAAATAGGCAAGGTCTCATGCATGTCTCTATGTCTTCTGGTCATGTCACACTATCCCCCATAAAATAAATTAAAGTTTTGCACCGGGGTTTATCAACAAATCTTGATGGGAAGGAGCTAAACAGACATAGGTGCTAGGTGCTGTCCCATACAGTTCTGGAGTGTAAACTGAAGCCAAGACTATGCTATAAGTGTGGTAATATTGGAGAAACTTTATATCCAACATCCTAACAAAGTGGTCTACAAACTGTAAAGGGGTGATGATTTTTAGACGCATGGATTATTTTAGAGAAAACAATTTAGACGAATGATGCAGTGCTGGAAGGTGTCAGCCTACCGTCTGTCAATTTTTGAGTAAAAAATCAAAGAGGTAGGTGAATAGGATTGTGAGCTACCATGAAGAAATCAAGATTTTACCACCTATGGTTTAGGCTACGCAAATTCTACAACCGGATTGACGACTGTTTTCAGGTTGGGACTATGTTGTGCTATACGAGTTTTTATGCTATGATGCAATGACTCAAAAATTCAACAAAAATTTGTGGAGTCTATTGTCTGCAAAATTCTATAAAAAGATGCATGTTTTATCAATTAAGGTTTGGGCTACTTGAAGAGATAAATGGAACTGCTACAAATTTCCAGACATGATTATGTTAATTAATTAGACTGTTTTACCATGTTACAGGGGTCTAAAAATTATGCCAAAATTCATGAAGCTTAATGAGTTAGGCTACATGCTGTCTGTATAAATTCTAAAGTCGATGACCTACGGTTTAGCCTACACAAAATTAACAAGCAGACTGACTCAAAATTTCAAAACACAAACAACCGGCACAATATGAATCTTTATTCAAGTTTTAGGTTAGCTAAATTTATCATCTTTTTGTCTCGATATGTTCGAATGTTACAGAGGCTAGATGAAATTTGGATGGTCCATCTAAGCAAACAATCTAGAGGTTTAAGCACAACCACTCTTATTATATACCAACCTTCCTCCTTTAGGCCATATCGGTAAAATTTGAAAAGTCGAGAAAGAGGAGCTCAAAATCAACCCAATTCATTTTGGGTGCTGAGATAACATGAAGAGATGGAATTATTATAATGTCTATCAAGTTTTATGTTTTGTCAACCCATTCCAAAACCCATTCGCTAGAGGCTATTTCTAACCAGATATTTTGAAAATCCATACTACTACACAAATGGATTTCAAAACCTTTCAAAAGCTCTTTGGTACTGATTAGTGGTGATTATTGAGTATTTTCAAACTCCTTTTCACAAAAGTACAAACTTTCAAGGGTTTCGGCCCTATAGAGCAAGATAAGAATTTTAAAACTTGAAAATAGAGACATAGAGTAGAATAATCTCTAGAGAGAGATGAGATATAAGATTGAATACGGTTTTCATAAATAATTTGTAGCTGAGAGCGAAGCCCTCAAAATAATTTTTAAGAATCCATTCTAAACGACCGACTTAAGGGGCTCCTATAGTCGGTATTTGCTCCGATACCATTGTTGACTGTAAAATGTCATGCACTGGCTTGAGAGATTTGCTTTACTCTAGTGCAAGTCCAAATCTTGTATTTAGGTTCATAGGGCATGCCAGTCCAAATCTTGTATTGTTGACTGTAAAATGTCATGCACTGGCTTGAGAGATTTGTTTTACCTTTCGCTGGAGATCAATCCCAATGCAGCCCAACTTGAAGCAAGAACTCATCGAAATAATTGAAAGGAAAAAGGTGGCGATGCGCCTGTATTGAACTGATTGTTCATAAATTACATGGTCTTGGGCTGTATTTATACCCAGATACAAGATATGTCCTTGTCGGACACGATTCCTATCTCTATTACAATTCAAATTACAGATAAGCTCCTTAGGCGGACTCTTACCGACATTATCTATAAAAAACTCTTTAAAATAACCTAATTAATAGATACAATTGCTTTTCTTGGACTCTATGCATGTATGGCAATCCTCATGAAGCACTTCAAACGAATCCAAAAATGATTCCAATGTTATCTTACCAGAATCGGCTACATCGACTTATCTTGTCTGATTCGGTATCGACCGACAAATACCTTAGCTGATTCGGTCATCAGTCGACGAAATCCTTAGCCGATTTGGTCTGGAGTTGGCGCGCACTCTGTTTCTGAAAAACCCGATTCCCTCCAAATCGGCTTCGGCCTTAATTCCAAATCGATAATTGGCTTACCAAATTTGGTCGTCAACACATGCCCCCCAAGTCTGCTACATTGGTAATGTTGCGGATTTGCTTGATCTTATCTTAGAGAGATTTTAGGGCTTTCCATTTCGGCCGTCATCACGCCTCTTTAAATAATAACCATCGCTTTACAGTTTCTCATGCCGTCACTCTTGCTTTCACCTCCTTAGCCACAACCGCCCCCAAATTCACCGGCGACCTCTTCGAAGCTCTTGGCAATCCTGTAGACGGTCTCCCCCGCAGCGACAAACTCACCTCCAGCGATGTCGACCTCAACAACTCCCTCCGCGGCGCCGTTGGTCGAATTCCCTGAGGTAAGCCCCATCGGTTGTAACTCCTTTTTTACTGCAATTTGGTTTTTACCCTTCGTGATTCGCCTTTCCCTTTCTTTGTTATTGTAGCACCTCTCGAACCAAATTGCCATCCCCAGCCTTGTTCACCCCAATCGGTTCTTCCTAGGGCCAATCGGCAACATAGATCCCACAGAGTTTACAAACGCCAAAACCAACAGAATCCCCTTTAGGTTAATGAACCCTAGCCTGGCACATTGGACCGACACTTTCAAATATTGGCCATCAACGGACAAAACCTGGCCAGCATGGTACAATAGGATATATGCTAGTAAGCAAACCGACTAGGAAGAACAAGGGATAGCACAGTGTCTAGCCCTAACAATAGACGATATGCCTAAGGATGAGCACCTGCTGTCGGCTGCTAGCTACTTTTGGTCCAACACCCTCCTGTTTCGACAAGGACCAATGATGCCAACCCTCTTGGATGTAGTAATGATTACGGGCTTAGACATCACAGCATCGGCTAACCCTGTTAGCCTAAACACCAAATGCCAGTTTTCCTTCAAGATTAGGGCTATTGGTGGCTGGAACGGATTTATCAGCCAGAATATGGGAACCGGCCCAGTAGGTTCTAGGGAACACACAACCTTCCTTCTGATGTGGCTAGAAAAGTTTTTATTCTGTGGCTCAAGCTATGGTCCCACAACAAATTGGCACCACATAGCCGAAGCCCTAGTAGAGAAAAGATAGATTCCTTTGGGAAAATATCTGCTAGGGTATCTTTACCAAACTTTGAGTGCTGCATCGGTTAAAATAGCAGCCGATTTTGCCATCGGCACTGGTGGCCCTTGGTATCTTCTCCAACTCTGGCTGAATCTGCATACATATAAGGCTCCTGAGAGGTCACCACTAGTAGAAGCTGAATTCCCAAGATCACAGCCGATTATGGATGAAGAAGGTAAAGAAATGACCACACGTCGATGCATGTCTTTTGGAGAGGCAACTCCTCGTACACTGGATCCAAGCTATTGGCTGACTTGTCTACTGACTGGTTTGGAAATTTCTATGATGGATTCCCAAGGAACACAAGGATCTGGTTTGCCTATGAAGATTCTGAAAATTTGGAGCTCCCCAGTGACTTCCGATTCGATGAGATCAACTCCGAGAGATTTGATAAGTCTAGGGAAGTCTTCATAGCTGCCATCTTTCCTTGCATCCTCCCAATCGGCATCCACCAGGGCAGGAATGTCAAAATATCATATGAGTTCTATCACCCTGTGAGCGCTGCAAGGCAATTGGGAATGGGACAGTTGCCGATTGGCTTATACTTCACTGAGAAAATCCAAACCAGGGGAAAATCAGCTCAGCCCTTATGATGCAAAACTGTTAGACATTGAAAATCCCATCCTTGGCAATATTGACAATATAGAGCTGGCTACGATGAGGAGTACAGCCTTCGATCGATGGTGGGTTGAATGGAAGAAGCACCTTTTTCACCAATCGGCTTCGATGTACATGGCCACTATATTCCCTGAATCGGTTCCAGAAGTAAGCACTCCTCTTCTTCTCTGTCAAATTTTACATCATGACTTAACATTTTTCAATGTCTAACCATTTTTCTCTTTGTTTGCAGACTACCGATTCCTCTCCTCCTCATGTAACTACACTGGAGCCACCATCTGCTATGCTGCCGGGATAATTCCAAATGGTGGTGGCCTCACTCCTTCAGTGATCTGCTTTAACGCACCCAAGGTTACCTCTTTGCTCCATGGCCAGACCCGTCAGCTGATCCGCTCTGAGGCAAAAAAGAAAAGGGCCAAGCCATCGGCTGCCGATCCATCGACTGTAGGTAAGAAAACTTCCAAGAAAATAAATATAGCTCCAGCCGATGATCTGCCACCCTTGGATCTAGACGTGGAGGAGGCCCTTGATCAAGAAGTAATGGAGGAAGCTGTCGATGAAGTTGCGGCAGATACAAGTGAAACGAGAAGAACCGTGCAGACGCCGCCAGCCGATGACCAAGCTCCTCAAAAAAAGCCAACTCCTCCAAGACATCCAACTCGTCCTCAGCTAGTATGTATCTTTTCGTATTTTGCTTTCTTTCAAATTTTCACATTTTAATTCTAACCAAACTCCCTTGTTCTGCAGAAAAAGAAGCTGGCCAAGAAAAAATCAGCTCCACCTCCATCAGTAACTTTAAACCCAAGCTCTTCTCAATTTTCAAATAACCGATGCTTAAACAATCTTGTTTCTTTTGTTTTATGAAGCCTCCTCGTTCTCCATCAGCTGCCCCACATGACTCTAGTGATCATACTCCATTGGCTAGGGGTAGCCACAATGTTGAAGCAGAAGCGGCACCGACTCTCATCATCCCTGTAAGTTCCTTCTCTTGACCCCATATCGGCTATCTTCAAAGTTTTCACCGTCTAACATCCTCAATCTTCTCTTTGTAGGCTCTAGTCGATATGTTCCCTTTTGACATCAAAGAGTTCGTGAATGACAAAGAAGATACCAGTAGTAAGGCCCTAGCCCCTCTTGCCGATAATTTGAAGGCCATATTGCTGGATATAGCTAAACGGCTAGAGAGTTCTTTGGACTTCCTGGTTACCGATTGTGGATCAATCAGATCAAGATTCAAGGAAATCCAAGACCAACTTCCAGACCACATAGCCGACGCAATCTCCCAGGCTGCATATCTTGAACTACATCGGCACAAGTTTAAGAGGGTGAAACAAAGGATAGCCGATCGGCGAGAGAGAACGGCTCTTGAAGCCACTATTGAAGCCAATCGGCAATCCATACTTGAAGACAAGTCTAGGCTCGATGAAATGACTGCTGAGACCAACTCCAACCTTGATCTGCTGCGCAAACACAGAGAGGAGCTGCTAGCCGAGCTTGCGAAGTGTGATGCCAATATAGCATCGGAAGAGCAAAGGATTGTTGATCTCCCCAGGGAAATAACAGAACAAAAATCCAAATTGAAGGCTTCGGTAAAGCATTTGTCTTTAAAAGTGATCCCTGGGACTGATGTAGCCGACGCCAAAATCATTGAAGACATCGAGCAGATTAGGCTAAGGGCGATATCGGCAATCAGTGAACTCACATCTGGCTAAGCCGATCCATGTAACAAGGCCTAGAATTTTAACACCTGTGAACTTTTGTGTTGAATCTTGTAAATTTCTGTAATATAACTTGTTTGTGCCGATTTCCTACAAACTTTTGAGAATTCCGAGCCGATTCTTGTAATCTTGAACTTGCGTTGAAATTTTTTTTGAAGTCCACATATTCTATATGCTCGTATATATGCCCCCCTAATTTTACAATGTCAAACATTGATAAAATTATGGATTAAGTGAGGACATCACAAAATATCGGCAATCACACATCGGCAAAACTCAACCGATCATGATTAGTTAAAAAGACTAAGGGCGATATAACTTATATCGACCATCACACATCGGCAAAGCTCAACCGACTATGATAAGTTAAAAAGAGACTAAGGGCGATATAACTTATATCGGCCATCTAAAGGCGATATAAACACATCGGCTATCATGTATCGACATAACACAGCCGAATCATGAATTGATCCAAACACTTGGATAATATTTTTTCAAATATTTTCCGTTGAGAGCCCATCCAAAAACTTCTCCATCAAGCCCTTGCAACATGTAAGCTCCTTTAGAAATGGACTTGTAGATTCGAAAAGGCCTTTCCCAGTTAGGTGACCACTTGCCGAATTTATTGTCACGGGTTTCAATCGGCAAGATCAACTTCCAAACTAACTCGCCTTCGGAAAAAGACTCTGGCATAACCTTCTTGTTGTAATGACAAGCGATTCTTTCCATATCCCTTGTCACCTTTTCCAAAGCACGCATCCTGGATTGCACCAACTCCTCCGATTCATCCACCATGAGATTCTGATAGATTGGTTGTCAACTCATCTTGTAAATCAATCCTCCTTGAGCCGATGACACTTTCCCATGACAAGACAGCTTGATGTCCACAAACCAGCTTGTAAGTAGGCACCTGGATTGATCCATGACAAGCCATCCGATAGGACCACAATGCTTCAGCCAATCGTATGCCACTGCTTTGGAAACTCAGAGATCTTCCTCTTGATCAACTTGATCAAACTTTTATTGGATGCTTCTGCTTGTCCATTAGCTTGTGCATAATATGGTGAAGAATTGAACAATTTAATCCCCATTCTTTCTGCAAATTGGACAAACTCATCCTATACAAAGATAGATCCCTGGTCGGTTGTAATGGTCTGAGGAACACCAAATCGGTAGATGATGTGCTCTCTGACAAACTAAATTGCATCCCTAGAATCAACTTTCTTTAGCAGAACTGCCTCCACCCACTTCGTAAAATAATCGGTTGCCACCAATATAAACTTATGTTCTTTGCTCGAGGGTGGATTGACCTGGCCGATCATGTCAATTCCCCATCCTCTGAACGACCATGGCTTGATTATGGGATTCATAGCCGACGCTGGCGCTCTTTGAATTGCTCCAAACTTTTGACAATCTTGACAACCTTTGTAATACCTGAAACAATCCTCTAACATCGTCGGCCAAAAATATCCAGCTCGTCGAAGTAACCATTTCATTTGTGAGCCGATTGATGGGTACCGCATATGCCTTAATGCACTTCGCCCATCACAACTTTGGCTTGATCGGCACTCAAACATCTTAGCAATACTCCATCAATCGTCCAATAATATAGATTGTCATCGAGCAGAACATATCTCAAAGCTTTATAACGCAATTTCCTCGAAGCCGATTGAGAAGGATTCTTGAGATAATTAAAAACATCATACCTCCAATCATCGGCTGTGATTGTAGCAATTTCTACCTCGATGTCATTCATCATCGGCTTGTATCTTGATGCCCCTTGAGCCAAATCATTAGCTTCAACATTTTGCTCTCGAGGAATATGGGTCAAAGTCACTAGCGGAAAACTTTCCATCAATTCTCGGCACTTCTCATAGTAGATCATCAATTTGTCATTCTTATATTCATATTCTCCAGCTAGCTGATTGATGACCAACAAAGAATCTCCCATGATTTCCACGGCATCAGCTTCAACTTCCTTCAAGAGTTGCAATCCTTTGAGAGCTGCCTCATACTCAACTTGATTATTGGTAGCATAAGGCTTAATAGTATAGGCAAACTCAAAACTTCCCCCCTAGGCGATATGATGACCAAGCCGATACCACAACCATGAGTACAAACTGATCCATCAAAGAATAAAGTCCAAGGCACAATGGCAATCGAGCCGATTGAGTCATCACGATGCTCAACAATGAAATCGGCTATGGCTTGCCCCTTGACTGCTTTGGGTGACTCATACCTGATATCAAACTCTGTTAAAGCATAGATCCATTTTTCAACTCTGCCTTTTAACACCGGAGCCGATAACATGTACTTGACAACATCGGCTTTGCAGACTATGGTGCATTCATTGGATAACAAATAGTGCCTTAACTTTGTGCAAGGAAAATACAGGCATAAGCACAACTTGTCCACCGGAGAATACCTTGTCTCTGCATCCAGAAGCCTTCTGCTCAAATAAAATATTGCTCTTTCTTTACCCTCGAATTCTTGGATCAAGACCGAGTCGATTGACTTCTCATTGGCTGACAAGTATAACTTGAAAGACACCCCTTTCTATGGAGGAATTAGAACTAGAGGGGAACTCAAGTATTCCTTGATATTATCCAAAGCTTTCTGTTGCTCTGCCCCCCAAGTGAATTGCTGATCAGCTTTCAGCCTGAGCAAAGGTGTAAAGGGTTTCATCTTCCCAGATAGATTAAAGATAAATCTCCTGATGAAATTCTCCTTGCCGACCAGAGATTACAATTGTTTCTTGTCCTGCGGAGGTTGAATATTCTTGATCGCATTGATACTCCTTTGCGTTACTTCAATCCCCCTTTCATAAACAAGAAAGCCCAAAAATTGTCCAGCCGATACGCCAAAATCACACTTCGTGGGATTCATCTTTAGGCCATATTTTCTTGTTCTCTCAAGTACTTTCCTCAAATCGGCTATATGGTCATCAACCTCCTTCGATTTCACAACCACGTCATCAAATGTAGATTTAAACCAACAAGCCGATTAGGTCATGGAATATGTAATTCATGGCCTTATGATATGTAGCTCTAGCGTTCTTCAAACCGAAAGTCATGACAACCCACTCATATAAGCCAATTGCACCAGGACATCTAAAAGCAGTCTTATGGATGTCTTCTTCTGCCATGAAGATTTGATTGTATCCAGCGATGCCATCCATAAAATTGATAATCTTGTGCCCTGAAACAGCATCAATCAATAAATCAGCAATCGGCATTGGGTATTCATCCTTAGGGGTAGCTTTGTTTAGATCTTGAAAATCAATACACACCCTAAGCTTGTCGTTCTTCTTGATCACCGGAACTATGTTGGAAACCCACTCAACATATCGGCATGGCCAAATGAAACCAACATTATACAATCGAGTGATTTCGGCCTTAATTGCGTCATACATATCGGCTTTGAATCTCCTAGGCGATTGCTTAAATGGCCGATATGCCGGTTTGATAGGAAGCCGATGTTCGACAATCTATCGGCTAAGTCCTGGCATCTCAAAATACTCTCAAGAAAAACAATCTTTATATTCCTTTAAAAGTTCTATTAGCTTGGTTCTAAATTGAGAAGACAAATTTTTACTAATAAATGTTGGCCTAGGTCTATCTCCTGGACCTATATCAACTTTTTCTAAGACATCGGCCGACATGAAGCCTTGTCCCAATTTGCCATCGAGATCATCTACAATGTCCTTGGTGTAGAAACTTGAACCCTCCACGACGCCCTCAAAGCAATAGTCAGGGCTCTTCGTCTCCAATTGGCTGTATGTCACAATCGGACACTTTTAGGTAATCTCCTTGCCAAATCTTGCCAGACAAGCAATCAATTCTGCCCATCTCTCAAAGGGTTAGATCGACATTGGCAATATTTACTGACCTGTCGGCTGGCACGATTTTAACCTTGTCGCCTTGCCATTGGATTAAGCTCTGATGCATGGTCGAAGGTATACAACAATTGGCGTGAATCCAATCCCTTCATAGCAACAGGCTATATGATCCCTTCTCATCGATGACAAAAAATGTTGTGGGAACAGCCTTGCTGTCGATTGTCAATTCAACGTTCAAAACTCCATTGGTCTCCGATGGATTTCAACCAAAGTCCTTGAGGACCATGTTGTTCTTGATGAGGTCATCTAAACTTCTGCCCAACTTCTTGAAAATAGAATATGACATTAAATTCACGACAGCTCCTCCATCAACCGACATTTTGGACATCGGCTTGCCATTGACAAACCCTTTAACATACAGTGGCTTAAGGTGCCGATGCCCTGTCCCCTCTGGTTTTCAAAAATGGTCTGTTCTAGGGACAAAACCAACTTGGCCAGGGATTCTTCCATAAGATATGCATAGGCTTGGTTAGCCTCATATTCGGCTGGCAATACAAATACCATGTTAACCGATGTAGAAACAACAACCTTTCCCTTAGCCAACCTTTTCGCCTTGTCGACTTCGACCTCATCGGCTGAGATCACCCTGCTCTTAACACGCCACTCTTTCTTTGGGCGTTGATGTTCCTCCCTCTTCAGCCGATGATCGATCTTGGCTTGGACTTCCTAGAAACGTCCCCTATTCTTCATCCTATGTACCCTCCTCTTTTGACTCTTAGTGAAAGTACCAGAAGGGCACCATTGTGGGTTCATGGTCTCATCTTCATCTTCGTCAAAATCCTCTTACAGAAATCATGATGAATTGGACCTAACCTCTGATGAACGGGGAGTTTCTTTTGTTGTAGCCGATTTCCCTCAGAACGAGATCGGCTAGACTCTCCAGCATAATTGCTACCATAATCACTGCATGCTGGATAGTTCTCTATCGATGGCACCCTCATCCCTTCATTCCAGCAAAATCTAAAAAATTCGCAACTCCAATGGGGATCAAAGCTGTCATCTTCTTGATAGTACCTCTCTTCCTGTCTGTCATGTTTCTTCTGATGGTTGTCGATAATTCTAACAAAATTAGGCTTCCTAGACCGATAATCCTTCCAATCGGCTTTTCTCCCACTCATGTAAACCATGTTGACAGGAAAAGGGTTGCCATCAACATTCATCGGCTTCTTTGAATCTTCAAATTTAATTTTCCCTACTTCAATATCCGATTAGATATTTTGGACCCCCATTTTTGGAATGAGAATCTTTCGTGTTCATAGTACCATTTCCCTGGATCAAGTAGTTTGGTACCCACGAAATACAGTACTGAATAATCAGGTGCACATGCACGAATAGTCTTACATCGAAATTATTACAATAATAGGCCCGAAGGCAATATCCAGCATATAGGACCTCATGGTCCAGATACAACCAAAAGTAGATATTAGGTAAGGCAGCGAAATGAAGGCGGCGGCTTGTCGATTGCCACGAGCAACGACAGGAGACTAAGACCTAGCAAGCGCCATCGGCTTCTTCGCCCTCTGGTAGTAGGCATATGGATCCTCCAAGTCTTCATTTCCACCATCTGAAGGTTTGTGCGAATAGCAAGGGTGAGTACCAACCGTACTCAGCAAGCCAACACGGAAGTGATGCATATGATAGGGTCATTCAAAGAATGGATGGTGTTCTTTTGCATAAAGCCAATTTTCACAACTCTTTTCACAAGCCTAACAGCTAGCCAAGTCAAGTTTTAGTTCCACAATTCATTAAGTCGGCGACGGTTCTGTCTACCATCCATCGTGATTCCAAGGATGGCTTCCCGCCTCCGGTTCGTCATGGTTTTCTGGGGAGTCCACCCCCTCTCGCATCTCGAGAAGTTGATCCACCAGTGAATAAGAATCATCATGCAAACCCATCCCATCATTTTTAAAGTTTAGAGTCTAGCCAAGCGAAAGTCTTGTCACGATGCTCAATATCCGTGAGCACGGCTATTCGAATAGATTGATTCATTCACACTGCAGTGGATGTACACTTTACCCGTACTCCGCGACAGCCCAACGAATGAGCCTACGTCCCAACACATGAGACGGTCACGGCAAAGCCTTTCGATAACCTCACTTCGGCACTACCCGCTCCATGAACTTAAGCCCTCATGCACTCTAGCCGTCATTTTCTAGCAGTGAGAGGAGTTCTGGCGCACCCGGGGTAAGGGAAGACTTCATTCATCAAGTTATAATAAATTCCAATTTCCCATCATCCCTTTCAAATCTCATCTCATACATAAGAACCACTATGCAAGGGTACCGCCTCCGCTCGGCTATCTACTCCGCTAGGTCTATACCCATTCGAGAAGTATGGTTGTACTGGCTCGTTTCCCGACTATCTCATGGCTCGGTCCTTAATTGACCAGGGTCGGCACTTGCCTTTTCCGGAATCCACCCAAATCATCCAGTCGCCCCAGTCTAAAATAGTTGTTTGGTAATTTCAGTTTTCATCAAAACTCATTTTATCATTCTCATGGCAATGTGGCACTCATGTCTCCACATGTCGTATGTCAACTACCTTCCCTAAGATAGTTGCCCAAGCATAAAGCTCTTTATAAAATCATGAGTATGCATGAATCTAAAAATAGCATGGCTAAGCATCTTACCGAAGATATCCTCCGGTTGTATGTATCGCATCGAGGGTTACAAGGAATAATCCTAAAGGTAATCAATAACAAGGCATGGCATAACAAGTATAGGTAATTCTTTGTGTATAGCATGCATGTTTAAAGTTTAAAACAACATCATTTTGCAATTGGGATGACTTGCCTTGCTCACACGCTTGTTGAGCGGGGTCTTCAATGGAGTCGGTTTCTGCTTCTTCAGGTGCTATCCGTACGTGCGAAAGATCAATTGAATTCAATTAGAATTCAATAAAATACCGAGAGATCGAAAAGAACCATAAAAAAATCACGAAAACAACTCCAAATGTTTAGCCTTGAATTCTACTTGAGTTTGGGCGAGGATTGCTAGGGAAAAATCCGAGTTTGAACTCGAGTCGATGCCCTAGGGTTTTCGCAAAACGATGATCGTAATTATTTGAGAAAATAGATTTAGAAATATGAGCGGAGAGATTTGTACTCGAGGTTTTGAAGGTTCAAGCACAAAAGGAAAACATGTTTAGATGGCGAGGAAGAATTAAACGAAATCCAGATTTTAAAACGATGCGAAACGAAATCTCGGAAAAAGTCCGATTTCGATTTTCCGAAATTGCTCGAGAAAAATATACAAGAAAATAATTTTATTTATGCCCAAAAGTTCACCCAAATCATTCCAAAACATTTTTCCTAATTTTCTATAATTTTTCCTATTTTTCTCTATTTTTCCTTTTTCCTTTTCTTCTCTTTTCTTTTCTTTTCTTTTTCTTTTTTCACTGCCCACTATTCATTGGCCCACAAGGTGTTCGACCGGGCGCCTCTCTCTCTGCTCTCTCTGTTACGGCCGGCGGCCGGCGCAAACGAAGGGGGCGGCGGCTCGGGGCTTACCGGCGACGGCGACGGCAAGGGGAGGCGGCGGAGTGCGCTCACGGCGACGGCGGCGCGGCAACAACGGCGGCGCTCGGCACGGCAACGGCACTCGGGGCGGGGCCGGGTGCATGGAGCACGGGCGTGCACGGGGCGGTGGCCGGGGCGGGTGCACGGAGCACGGGCGTGCACGGGGCCGGGTTTGGGCGCGACGCGCGGCGAGAGCGCGATCGGGGTCGGGTACCGCGGCGACGCGCGCGGCGCGCATGGGCGCGGGTCGGCACGGCGGCTTGGCGCGTGGCGGAAGCGGCATGCAGCGCGGGTGGGGCCGGGCGCGGGCGCGGTACGGCCGGCGACGCGCGGCGGGCGCGCGGCCGGGGCGTACGGCGTCGAACACTTGTGACCTAATGAACGGTGTACTTTCCGATTTTCCCGAATTAAAATCCTATTTTCCCCATTTCTATCTCTTTCCACTCTAAAAATTCAAAATAAATTCTAATATTCCCAGAAAAATTTTTAAAATTATATTTTCAACTTTTTTTCCCACTTTTTATTATTCTAAATATATTTTTCATATTTATTTTATTTCTTCTTTTAAATTCAAGAAGATAGGGTTTTTGATTAAAAATAAATTTCTAATCTCATATTTCCCCTTCAAAATATTTTTATCATCCAATTCCAAATATTTGTTATCTTCCCTCCACCAATTAGGGTTTAAACCAAAATGTATCCTTTTTAAAATACCCTTTTGCAATCCACCAAATTTTATATATGCCCTTTTTCAAATATTTATTTATATTTTGAAATCTTTTTCACCATGGGATTTCAAAGCTTAGGGTTTTATCCAACTTTACATCAAAGTAATCTCAGAAGAAACTCTTAGCACTAAACTGGCAAATAAGATCGAAAAACACGATAAGAAGCAATGATTCCAAAAGGTTTTTGTGAGTTCCAATTTTTACGTTCCGATTTTAATTTCTTCTATTTTCAGGATGTTACAAACCTACCCCCCTAACAATAAATCTCGTCTCGAGATTTCTTACCGGTTGTTGAGTAGGTGTGGGTATTCAGCCTTTAGAAAATCCGCTTTTCTGCCTCGTCCAATATCTTTATTGGATGTTCTGGGTATGTGAGATCACTGTTGATATGGATGGTTTCCAGAGGAGCTTGCTCTTCTGGCACTCGCAGGCACTTCTTCAACTGTGACACTTGGAACACTGGGTGGACATCGGAGATGTTCTCGGGTAACTCAAGCTGGTAGGCCACTTCACCTCTTCTAACGCTTATCAGGAATGGGCCCACGTATCTTGGCGCAAGTT
Source organism: Oryza australiensis (assembly GCA_019925245.2). Classification (NCBI taxonomy): domain Eukaryota; kingdom Viridiplantae; phylum Streptophyta; class Magnoliopsida; order Poales; family Poaceae; genus Oryza; species Oryza australiensis. The sequence goes on from JAIFGZ020000136.1 coordinate 197,872, forward strand.
TCCCTTTGACCTTGAACCTTTCGGTCCCTCGTAGTGGTGAGACCTTTAGCTACACATAGTCGCCTATATTGAACTCTAAGTCCTTTCGACGAGTATCTGCATAGCTCTTCTGTCGAGATTGGGCCGCTTTTAATCGGTCCCGGATCAGGCGAACCTTTTCCTCGGCCTCTTTGATTATGTCTGGCCCAAACACGGCTTGTTCACCGATTTCTGACCACATCAATGGTGTTCGGCATCGCCGACCAAATAGGGCTTCATTTGGCGACATTTTCAGACTGGCTTGGTAGTTGTTGTTGTAGGAGAACTCGGCGTACGGTAAGCATTTTTCCCAATCCTTGGTAAAATCCAACGCACAGGCTCTCAACATATCCTCAAGAACTTGATTTGTCCTTTCGGTCTGCCCATCGGTCTGTGGGTGGTAAGCGGTACTGAAGGCAAGGTGACTTCCGAGTGCCTCATGAACTTTGCTCCAGAAATGGGACGTGAATTGAGTACCGCGATCCGATATAATTCTTTTTGGTACACCGTGAAAACACACGATCCTACTCATGGATAGTTCTGCCAGCTTGGCACTATTGTAGTTAGTCTTTACGAGGATGAATCTGGCGGTCTTGGTGAGCCGATCTACTATTACCCAAATGGAATCATATCCCGCTGCAGTTTTGGGTAGTCCAACGATGAAATCCATGCCTATCTCATCCCATTTCCACTCGGGAATCTTGAGTGGTGCAGCAACCCGCGTCGTTGATGCTCGGCTTTTACCCTTTGGCATACATCACATATGGCCACGTATTCGGCTACGTCCCTCTTCATATTGGGCCACCAGTATTCCTCCTTCAAATCCTGGTACATCTTCGTGCTTCCCGGATGTAACGAATAGGCTGATTCGTGTGCTTCTTTTGGGATCAATCCTCTCAAACTACCTTGTTCAGGCACGAAGATTCTTTTCTTATACCACAGGGTTCCCTTGTCATCTACCAAGAATTCCTTCGCGTGCCCAGTGGCCATGCGCTCTTTGATCGCTTGTTTTTCTTCATTACCCTTTTGAGCTTCTTCTATTTGAGTCCTCAGAAGAGGTTGGATTTCTAGTGAGTTCACTTCTTCGTGAGGAATCAGGTGTAAGTTGAGTCGAGGCATCTCTTCTTGGAGCTCACTGGCCATGCCTTCCAGTCTCATATGGTTACATTGGGCTTTGCGGCTTAACGCATTGGCCACTACATTCGCCTTGCTGGGGTGGTAATGGATTCATAGATCGTAGTCCTTGATCAATTCCAACCACCGTCTCTGACGTAGATTGAGATTGGACTGAGTAAAGAAGTATTTCAGGCTCTTGTGATCAGTGTATACATCACAGTGATTCCCGATCAGATAGTGCCTCCAGATTTTTAATGCATGAACAACTGCTGCTAATTCCAAGTCATGTGTGGGGTAGTTTTCCTCGTGGGGTCGTAACTGTCTCGAGGCATATGCTACGACCTTTCCATCCTGCATCAATACGCCTCCCAGTCTTTGTCGAGACGCATCACAGTATATCACGAAATCCTTCCAGTTGTCAGGTAGGGTTAAGATTTGGGCGGTGGTTAACTTTTCTTTTAGTTGGTCAAAGGCCTCCTGACACTTCTCGTTCCATACGAATTTCTTCTCCTTCTTCAGAAGTTGAGTCATGTGTCGGGCTATCGTGGAAAACCCTTTGATGAACCTCCGATAGTATCCGGCCAATCCCAAGAAACTCCAAACCTCTGTTACTGACTTGGGTGCCTTCCATTCTGTAACAGCTTCGACCTTGGCAGGGTCCACCGCTACTCCTCCGGCTGAGACTACATTGCCAAGAAAAGCGACTTCCTTAAGCTAGAACTCACATTTACTAAATTTCACATACAACTGGTGCTCTCGTAGCTTCTCTAGTACCAGTCATAGGTGTTCTGCATGTTTCTCATCGTCTTTGGAGTAGATAAGAATATCGTCAATAAACATCACCACGGATTTATCCAGATACTCCATGAATACCTTGTTCATCAGATTCTTGAAATACGCCGGGGCATTGGTCAACCCAAAAGACATTACGGTGAACTCATACAAGCCATAACGCGTAGAGAATGCTGTTTTGGGAATATCTCCGGCTCTAATCTTTAACTGATGGTATCCTGACCGAAGATCAATCTTCGAGAACACTTGTGCACCCTTGAGTTGATCAAATAAGTCATCGATTCGAGGTAGTGGGTACTTGTTTTTGATGGTCACTTCATTCAACGATCGGTAATCTACACACATTCTCATACTTTCATCCTTCTTTTTGACGAGGAGTACTGGGCTCCCCAGGGAGAAGAACTAGGGCGTACAAATCCTTTTTCTTGTAGTTCTTTGATTTGCCTTTTGAGTTCTTCTAGTTCGTTTTCCGGCATTCGGTAGGGTCTCTTGGATATGGGGGCAGTACCAGGCATTAGGTCGGTGATAAATTCTATGTCACGATCAGGGGGCATTCCGGGCAATTCCTCAGGGAATACGTCCGGGTATTTTTGCACTACTGGCATCCCGCTCAAAGGTAGCATGGTAAATACTCCCGCAGCTTACTCACATAGCATCGGGTTTTGGTCCATGGCTATGTTCATTGGTGATCCGCATGGGGTGGATACTGTGACTTCCCTTCGGCTATAGTCTATGACTCCATTGTTCTTAGTCAACCAATCCATTCCAAGTATGATATCAAGGGTTTGTGGTGGTAGTACCATAAGGTTTGAAAGGAATACCACGTCTCTAATCCGTATGGGCACATTGATGCAAGCATGGGGTACGGTTATGTTTCCCCAGGCGAGTGTACAACATGGGTCTCTTAAGTTCTACCTGGTGTAGGTGGTGTTGTTTGCTTACTTGTGATGATATGAATGAATGCGATGCTCCGGAATCAAATAAGACTTTAACTGGGGTAGAGTTGATAGAGAACATACCCATCAGCACGTCCTGATCCTCCTGCGCTTCTTTGGCACGCACATGATTCACTTGTCCGCGCCGGAATCCGATAGCAGTCTCATTGGGTTGTGGCGTCCTAAACAGACCGTGTCCCGCAGCAGGAGCAGTAGTTCCTCGTACGGCTGTTGTATTGGCGCCGGTATGCATGGGAGTGCTGCGTGGCTTGGGGCACTGTTGGAGTAGTGCCCAAACTCTCCACAGTTGAAGCAATTCACATTTCTTCTTCCGGAGCAGCTAGAGTTGGTGTCGGGTACGGAACTGGGGTGCAGCTGGCCTGCTGACGTGGTCGGGTGCAGGGGGACGACTGGTTGCCACGACGGTTGGCTTCCATCCGGACGGGGTGGCTCCCTTGGGACGCTAAGACGCTCCCTGAAGTGGGCGGGCCATAGCAAGCCTCCTCTTTCGGTTATTTTCCACCATCTTCTGGTCGTGCTCCAATCGTACAACCTTGTTGATAAGGCTTTGGAAGCTGACATGATCTTGACCGATCATTGGCCCTCTCAGCTCATCGCTCAATCCTTCGATAAATTTATCGATTTTCTCCTCTTCGTTTGCCAGGTCACCGGTGGCATATCGAGCGAGTTTGCGTGAACTCTTTCAGGTATTCCTGTACTGTGGTGTTGCCTTGGCGCAACCTTCGGAATTCGTTCTTCTTCATTCTTATGACTGCGGTGGGTACGAAATTTTCACAAAAGGCAGCTGTGAACTCCTCCCAGGTTGGTTCTCCGGCGTCTTCTGCCCGTGTCTCTTTGTAGGTGTCCCACCAATCACTTGCGGGGCCTTCCAATTGATTGGTGGCAAACATGACTCTGTCGGCTTCTCGTGCCCTGACGAGGGTCAATTTCTTCTCTATTACTCTCAACCAGTCTTCAGCATCCATTGGTTCGTCGGCCGTGGAAAATGTAGGTGGCTTAGCTCGCATAAATTCTCCCAAGCTTGACCCTCCGCGATTCCCTTGGTTGTTGGCGATAGCTTGAAGCAACTAGGTTTGCAAAGCCATGACCTTCGCTAGGGTGGAGGGATTAGGCTCTGGTGGGTTCTCGTTGGATGTTGAAGCTCTGTGACGATGCGCCATCTGAAGGAGGTAGATGAGTTAAGAGATTGGATCACTAAGGTCATGGTTTCCAAGTGATTTCTCTTCAAGTTGTTTTTAAGTGATCTTTGAACAGAGCAAGCATGGTGGAATAAGCTCATTAATAACATACCATAAAACATTACATAGGTCCATGGCGATTACATTAAAGGGGGATACAATGGATTGCACATACGCAGTCCCACACAACACAATGCAAAAGCTACCTCGTACTACTGCCATCAGCTACTAAGGGGAAGGGTGTGATCCTTGCTGCCAAAAACCATCCAAAGCAAGGTCAAAGTTGGGGCGGTCCTCTCGCCTAGTCATCCAACCAACCGCAGGAACCAGGTGCAGGAAGGGGGTGATCCTTAGGAGAAGCAAATCGAAGTCCCCATGGCTCAGAGGTAGTGGCCTCGGAGTCATGCTTGATCTTCCTTCTTGGTGGTCGGGTACTCTTCCGGGCAGTCCTGAGGGTGAGGGGACCTTCGGTGTGAGTCAGGCGACGAGTAGGAGCTGCCTCCTCCGCTGGATCAGTATCACTGGACTCCCACTTAATCTCCATAGGCTCTGTCTCGGACTCGGAGTCGGTACTGATCTGGATGGGGTTCTCCTCTCCCGAACCAGGCTCAGATGGTACAGCCATGGAGTTTGAGGTAGGTTCCATTGAGGTAGCAGCAGTGGGGTCTATCAGGTATGGTGCCGACTCTGTGCTCAACATAAAGGCCTGCTCCATCATGGCTTGAAAAGTGTTCAGGCATGCTGGAGTCATGAGGTAGTAGTGGTCGGGCACCGGGGCAGGGGGTGTTGGTGCAACTTTGGTGGAAGTACCTGCAGCAAGGACAGGGTGGAAGCGAAGTTGTTCTTCCAGCTGGTTGACCTGTTGTCTGCTCTTCCTGAGCTGTTCTTCCAGCTCCACCAAGGCTTCTCCACGGGCCATATAGCGGTCAGAGAGCTGCTCGTACTGGGCACCGTTAGCCTGCAGCTGGGTCTACAGCAAGTTGATCTGATCCTCGCAGTTTTGGTGTTCCTCGACCAGATCATTGAGGCGTCGCTACTGGTCGTCGATTTCGAGCAAAGCCTCTTCATAGCAGTCATCCGTTGTTTCTGCCCAGCGGGATATACGGGTGACCATAGGATTTTAACAGCAGGGGGTGGCTTCCACGGTGCAGACCGGATTGCCTTCCTCGCGGTAGGGGTGGTGTACAAACTCAGTCACGGTGAGCTCAACACGGTGAATAGCGTTGAGGCGGAGGAACGCTTCACGGGCCGCGTCCAGAAGAGCTGCTTCTACCAGATCTCGGTGGTAACGGGTGTGGAAGCAATAGGGTGTCTCACTCCTCATGCGGGCCTCAACTGAAACTGCTGCCTCCCATATCGGGTATCCTTCGGTGCCATGCCTCCTAATCTGGTAGGTGGGTGCCTCTGGGTACCTTAGGCACCACAGCAATAACTGGAGTTGCGCCACGAATCCTTCATCCCGTGGAACGGTGACCTCCCAAACTCCAACATGGTCTGACATCTGCTTTTGAAGGCAACTTAGGGTCAGAGAGAGATAATATCAAAGCAATTTGAGTAAAAGAAATGGGGATGGAAGTATAGGAAAAAGTATGTTTGTTTTTCAAAAATATTAGTTTGCGAAATGATCCTACGTACGGATATTTCCCTTTAGCCAGCTAGTCAGGGGTAGGGCGCCAGTTGGTCTCATCCTACAGTCGCATTGCTCTGATACCAGCTCTGTGGACCCCCATTTTTGGAACGGGAATCTTTTGTGTTCATAGTACCATTTCCCTAGATCGAGTAGTTTGGTACCCACGAAATACAGTACTGAATAATCAGGTGCACATGCACGAATAGTCTTACATCAAAATTATTACAATAATAGGCCCGAAGGCAATATCCAACATATAGGACCTCATGGTCCAGATACAACCAAAAGTAGATATTAGGTAAGGCAGCGGAATGAAGGTAGCGGCTTGTCAATTGCCACAGGCAACGACCGGAGACTAAAACCTAGCAAGCGCCATCAGCTTCTTCGCCCTCCTGGTAGTAGGCATATGGATCCTCCAAGTCTTCATTTCCACCATCTGAAGGTTTGTGCGAATAGCAAGGGTGAGTACCAACCGTACTCAGCAAGCCAACACGGAAGTGATGAATATGATAGGGTCATTCAAAGAATGGCTGGTATTCTTTTGCATAAAGCCAATTTTCACAACTCTTTTCACAAGCCTAACAGCTAGCCAAGTCAAGTTTTAGTTCCACAATTCATTAAGTCGGCGACGGTTCTGTCTACCATCCATCGTGATTCCAAGGATGGCTTCCCGCCTCAGGTTCGTCATGGTTTTCTGGGGAGTCCACCCCTTCTCTCATCTCGAGAAGTTGATCCACCAGTGAATAAGAATCATCATGCAAACCCATCCCATCATTTTTAAAGTTCAGAGTCTAGCCAAGCGAAAGTCTTGTCACGATGCTCAATATCCGCGAGCACGGCTATTCGAATAGATTGATTCATTCACACTGCAGTGGATGTACACTTTACCCGTACTCCGCGATAACCCAACGAATGAGCCTACGTCCCAACACATGAGACGGTCACGGCAAAGCCTTTCGATAACCTCACTTCGGCAGTACCCGCTCCATGAACTTAAGCCCTCATGCACTCTAGCCGTCATTTTCTAGCAGTGAGAGGAGTTCTGGCGCACCCGGGGTAAGGGAAGACTTCATTCATCAAGTTATAATAAATTCCAATTTCCCATCATCCCTTTCAAATCTCATCTCATACATAAGAACCACTATACAAGGGTACCGCCTCTGCTTGGCTATCTACTCCGCTAGGTCTATACCCATTCGAGAAGTACGGTTGTACTGGCTCGTTTCCTGGCTATCTCATGGCTCGGTCCTTAATTGACCAGGGTCGGCACTTGCCTTTTTCGGAATCCACCCAAATCATCCAGCCGCCCCAGTCTAAAATAGTTGTTTGGTAATTTCAGTTTTCATCAAAACTCATTTTATCATTCTCATGGCAATGTGGCGCTCATGTCTCCACATGTCGTATCTCAACTACCTTCCCTAAGGTAGTTGCCCAAGCATAAAGCTCTTTATAAAATCATGAGTATGCATGAATCTAAAAATAGCATGGCTAAGCATCTTACCGAAGATATCCTCCGGTTGTATGTATCGCATCGAGGGTTATAAGGAGTAAACCTAAAGGTAATCAATAACAAGGCATGGCATAACAAGTATAGGTAATTCTTTGTGCATAGCATGCATCTTTAAAGTTTAAAACAACATCATTTCGCAATTGGGATCAATATGTTCAAAGAGTGTGATGACTTGCCTTGCTCGCACGCTTGTTGAGCGGGGTCTTCAATGGAGTCGGTGCCTGCTTCTTCAGGTGCTATCCGTACGTGCGAAAGATCAATTGAATTCAATTAGAATTCAATAAAATACCGAGAGATCGAAAAGAACCATAAAAAAATCACGAAAACGACTCCAAATGTTTAGCCTAGAATTCTACTTGAGTTCGGGCGAGGATTGCTAGGGAAAAATCTGAGTTTGAACTCGAGTCTATGCCCTAGGGTTTTCGCAAAACGACGATCGTAATTATTTGAGAAAATAGATTTAGAAATATCAGCGGAGAGATTTGTACTCGAGGTTTTGAAGGTTCAAGCACAAAAGAAAAACATGTTTAGATGGCGAGGAAGAATTAAACGAAATCCGGATTTAAAAATGACGCGAAACGAAATCTCGGAAAAGTCCGATTTCGATTTTCGAAATTGCTACGAGAAAAATATACAAGAAAATAATTTTATTTTTGTACAAAAATTCACCCAAATCATTCCAAAACATTTTTCTAATTTTCTATAATTTTTCCTTTTTTTCTCTATTTTCCTTTTTCCCTTTTCTTCTCTTTTCTTTTCTTTTCTTTTTCTTTTTCCTCTCGCCCACTATTCATTGGCCCACAAGGTGTTCGACCGGGCGTCTCTCTCTCTGCTCTCTCTGTTACCGCCGGCGGCCAGCGCAAACGAAGGGGGCGACGGCTTAGGGCTTACCGGCGACGGCGACGGCAAGGGAGAGCGGCGGAGTGCGGCTCACGGCGACGGCGGCGCGTGGCAACTGCGGCGGCGCTCGGCAACGGCGACGGCGCTCGGCGGATTGCGCGCTTCGGCGACGGCGACGCTCGCGCTAGAGTTGTGGCAAAGGGAAACGGCGAGGGAAAAGGCGGTGGGCGGCGGCGGTGTGGGGGAACAGAGGGTAAGAGGAGGCCTTAAATAGGCGTGGCGGGAGGGGGGAGGAAACGCAGAAAGAGAGGAGGGCGGCGCGCGACGGTGCGACATCGCACACGCGACGCGCGGGTGGCCGGTGCGGGCGCACGGAGCGCGGCGCGCACGGGGCTGGGTTTGGGACGCCGACGCGCGGCGGAGCGCGAGCGGGGTCGGGGTGCCGCGGCGAGACGCGGCGCGCACGGGCACGGGTCGGCACGGCGGCACTTGCGCTTAGCGAAGCGGCGTGCGCGGCGGGGCGGGCGCGGCGCGGCGCGCGCGCGGGCGAGCGCGGGCGGCGCGGCGTGGCGCGGGCGCGGCCGGCCGGGCGACGCGCGCGGGCGCACGGCCGGGGCCGGTACGGCGTCGAACACTTGTGACCTAATGAACATTGTACTTTCCGATTTTTCCCGAATTAAAATCCTATTTTCCCCATTTCTATATCTTTCCACTCTAAAAATTCAAAATAAATTCTAATATTCCCAAAAAAATTTTAAAATTATATTTTCAGCTTTTTCCCCACTTTTTATTATTCCAAATATATTTTTCATATTTATTTTATTTCTTCTTTTAAATTCAAGAAGATAGGGTTTTTGATTAAAAATAAATTTCTAATCTCATATTTCCCCTTCAAAATATTTTTATCATCCAATTCCAAATATTTATTATCTTCCCTCCACCAATTAGGGTTTAAACCAAAATGTATCCTTTTAAAATACCCTTTTGCAATCCACCAAATTTTATATATGCCCTTTTCAAATATTTATTTATATTTTGAAATCTTTTTCACCAGCTGGGATTTCAAAGCTTAGGGTTTTATCCAACTTCACATCAAAGTAATTCCAGAAGAAACTCTTAGCACTAAACTGGCAAATAAGATCAAAAAACACGATAAGAAGCAATGATTCCAAAAGGTTTTTGTGAGTTCCGATTTTTACGTTTCGATTTTAATTTCTTTGATTTTCAGGATGTTACAGATGTGCTGCCTGAAGACTTTGCAATCATTGAAGCTATGAGATCCAGTGTTGTGCCACTTGCAATACTTCCTTTTTCTCAACTCCTCGGCCGATGGGATGACATGGCCAGCAGGAAGCTGAATTTGCTTCTCCTGAAGTAGCAGATCAAAAAAAAATTTGGTGATGTCAAAATCATACATCTCCTCCTTAGCAGAATTCATCATCCACTGACACGTGAGAATCTTCTTATTCCTAGCCCATTCGGCTGCTGCCACTTCGGAGTCACTTTCCTCTTCCGATTCGGAGGCATATGCAACATGGATAACCTTTTTGAAAGCTTTCTTAGCCTCTTGGAATCTTTGCTCGTGGGTTGTTACCTTTTGGGCCAAGTGAGCCAAGCTCTCAAAGTCTTGAGCCAAAAACCTCTCTATGATGGGCGTCAACAAGCCCTAGAAAGCGAGATCGGCTAGCTGGGAATCCGACAAAACCAGGCTATAGCATTTGTTCCTCATATCCCTGAACCTTTGAATGTAATCCTGAACAGATTCACCATGTTTCTGCCTAATAGCTGTCAGATCAGACAGTTTCATCTCATGAATACCACTGTAAAAGTATCTATGAACTGCTACTCCAAATTGGCCCAGCTTTGCACAGAATTATATGGTAGAGAAGAAAACCAAGTGAAAGCCAATCCAGATAAGTAGAGAAGGAATAATCTAACCCTCATAGCATCAGTAGCTGATGCCTCACCGCATTGAACCAGAAATCGGCTAACATGTTCAGAAGTTGACACGCTATCCTGCCTTGATAATTTTAAAAAATCCGGCACCTTGTATAGGTTTGGCAGTGGCACCCTCTCAAAGTATTTCGGATATGAGTACCGATACATGTTGCCAGTGTCCTTGGGCTTGAGGCAATAATGTTCCCTCATCACGTCTGCAATCATGTCGGCTCAAGGCTTTTGCTGATGTGCTCCTTGCACCTGCTGCTGCATCGGTTCGAATTGATCAAGTTGAGGCAGGTACTGGGGTTGAGGTGGTACCCCTTGCCGATACTGCGCCTGAGGTGAATGGGGCTGGTAAAGGGAATTGATAATGCCCCCATGTGATGCCGAGGAGACTGATGCATCATGGGAGGCTGTTGGTCAGGAACAAACTGTGAGTCGATCGGTTGATGCTGCGTGCCGAAAGGATGTTGAATTGGTGTCTGCTGATTTGGCTCAGCAATTGGCTGGCTTGTCCTGAACATGGCAGCAACTTGTTCTTGAGGAACTTGATGGATGTTATGTCTCACATGCTGAGGTTGTTGATTAACAAAAAGCATAGGATTGACTCTGGCTATTTTGGCACGGATGATGATGCAATTGGCTTTCTGGGTGCCGATACTGATGCCATCAGCTGTCCTGAGGCTATGCCTGAGACAGGTTGCAATCCATTGGTGGTCAGAGTCCTATATGGGGGAAATTTGCCCTCAGGAAGAAATATTGGCCCCTTGGCTTGATGTTCAGCAATCTTAGCATCAACCACCGAACCGATCATGTTGTTCAAGGTGTTAACAAGAATTCCCGATTGGTTGATCAGAGCGTGGTGTACAACATAGTCAATGCGGTCTTGGAGATTGTTGAGTTCAGGGCCTTCTTCCTGTTTGGTATCCTAAAGCTTTTTGCCATTACTGGAACTTGTCTCAGGTTCATCAGTGTTTGGCAAAGTTACTTTGTACCTTTGAATGACTGTCCCTGACCGAGTTTGAACAAAGGAGTGCAAGAACCAGTTCTGCAGTTTATTCATCATCTCCTCATATTTGGCCTTCTGCTCCGGCGTTAGCTTATCCATGATCATAGGAATAATGTTCTCCTGGTCAACGTCGGAAGTCTTGAAGTCCACCATGGTGTCTGTCTTGTAATCGTGTCCCCCTGGGCGTGCCAAAAGCGTGTTGACTGTAAAATTTCACGCATTGGCCTGAGAGATTTGCTTTACTCTAATGCAGGTCCAAACCTTGTATTTAGGTTCGTAGGGCGTGCTAATTCATTTGATCCTGCAACCAACAAGAAACAAAGAAAGAAAAACGAAGTTAGTCCGTAAACGATAGCCGATTGGCTAGTTGTGGATGACATATCATTAAATATTGAGTTGATGCAATGTGCACTGAATCGGCCAAGGGAAATTAAATATAATCGATTGGCTGTAGATATTCATAATATATAATCTAAATCTTGAAATACATTTAGACCAAGTGATTGGGATAGATCGGTAGCGTACCGAGACAGTATAAATCACTTATGTCTAAAAGTACTTATGTCTAAAAGATAAAGATCATACATATTTCTAGCATAGCCGATGTCATGGATCTAATGCATATCGGCTAGTACTCTGATACCACTTTATACTAAGATATCACTACAGATTAAATACGTTAAACAGGAACCGATCAAGTGTTAAGATGACCTAACAGATCGATAGCAAGCTTAACATATTTTGTCACAGTGAGATCTCAATATAAAGGGCAGCTTTAGCATATCAAGTAAACATATTAATAAACAAGATAGCTAAAACAGGTAAGATCGGCTGAAACCCCGACACTATCTCTAATAGTAATAATAAGACATGATAATTATTATGATTCTAATTATTACTTAATAGGTCAGACTCAACCGATGCAGCATTAAGCATAAAGAGAAGCATAACTTCTAAACAAGTCGATGAAAACCTTTCGAGATGGTGGATACACTATATAATCTAAGTCAACAATGATACCTAACCCTATCGACTATTATCTAATAACAGAGACTAGCCGATTAGGGTTAGATAGCAATATCGATCTATATTATATAGCATATATGATAACCGACGATTTACGTAAACAGGATTAGAGTGTCATAATGATGGAAGCACTAATCCCGAGAGCGCAAGCCGCCATAACAAGTTTTACCTTTCGCTGGAGATCGATCCCGATGCAGCCCAACTTGAAGGAAGAACTCGTTGAAATAATTGAAAGGAAAAAGGTGGCGATGCGCCGAGATTGCATTGAACTAATTGTTCAAAAATTACATGGTCTTGGGTCGTATTTATACCCAGATACAAGATATGTCCTTGCCGAAATCAATGGCGATGGTGGCGCGAGCGGTGGAGGTCCTCGGGTTGGCGGTGCATGTCATTTTGGAGGCTAGATCTATACAATGTGAGTGCATGCATGTACTCTAGGGGGCTCTTAGAGACTCACAGAAGGTCGCACGAGGGTCGATAAAGGTTGGACGGTTATGGCAACTTGAGAAGAGCTCCGGCGACTGAGGATGATATCGGCTCCACGGCGATGGCTCACTCTGATCGATATGCTGCTAAGAGAAGGAATCCGTGAGGTCTCTATGGTCCCTAGGACGACTCATGTGGAAGGAATTAAAGTGGGGCTCACCGGAGTAGATGAATTTGAAGATGGAGTCCGACGGTGGGTTTAGATCGGCGCCGACGAAGAAAGGGGCGTGTTCTCCGTGTTTCGTCACTCTCTGCTTGCGGTTCTTGAGGCATCTTGAACAGGAGATCGAGGCGTGACTCTTGGCACAGCGGCTTGCTCCGGAGTGGACAAGGATGGCTGGACGACGAGGATGTCGAAGTGGCAGTGCTCCTGTGCACGCACTAGGATGTCGTCGGCGAGGTTCATGTTCCCGGCGACTAGCTGCATGGTTTTGAATGAGATTAGAGAGGATGGAGTCGGCATCAAGAGGAGGTAATAGATCGGGAAAGCAATTGAAACTACCGCAGCTTGGTGGCGATGACGACAGCCGTCGTCTCCACGGCCGACGATGGAGATGGGGGAGAATAGAGACACCAGTGCTCTCTCTCTCTCTCTCGACTTGGTCCCCACAGGAGCAAGATAGCAAAGAAGGCGATGCAGATAGGGGATGATATGGGCGACCTCAGCGCCAGACATGTCCCCGACCACGCGTCGAGCACGCCGACGGCACATCCCTCTGTGCTCTCTCTCTCTCTTCTCATGTGTTCTCGATCGGCTGTAGACGATTGGCACAGGGTGAGGGCGAGCCAGGGTGACTGTCAGGTGGGTCCAGAGCGTGATAGGCTAGGTTGGGATGAGAGGGATGGGTAGAAATCTGGGTATACACGATTTTGGATGAATTTTCAGATTATTTTCTCCCCTAAATTTGTTAATCTATAGTTTAATATGTGGACCAGATAAATTAGTGTAAATTTTACTAGAGATAGATGATTATACCTAGATTCCATTTACTTTGGTTGCACACAAAAATAGACAAAGATGGGCTAATTGGAAAATGGTTTGAATTTTTAGGAGACTTAAACAGAGGATAAAAATTCTATAAAAATTATATTTATTCATGATAATTAACCTAGTATCTGAATAAATTATTTCACATGTACACTTATGTGTAGTTTAATCCATTTTTGAGTGAGGCATGCTTTAGCCGATAAAGGATTTTATTTAGTATCCTATATGACTATTTTGTTTAGTTTGTTTGAGGCATCAAACTTAGTTATTTAAGTTGTACCAAAATTACATTGAGTTGAATTTAGTGATTGGCACTTGCATGAATTTTTCTATGTCTTTATCTTGTATGAATTATTTTAGAGAATTAGGTTGACCTTTCTCCGTACATGTGTTCCTATTTCATAAATGCATCTTATATTGTTCTAGGGATTATATTTAAATTTCTCTTGAGTTGAGGAGATGCTCCTTTTGACATAAAATTTATGTCCACCTGTTATTACCCAAGGTTATCTGTGGGCTTGTTCAGTGAGTTTAATATTTTGGTTATAGCTCATGAGACCTATTATGAAATGCGAGTTGAAAATTCCAAATGCACAAAGGACCTATTGTCAAAACATGTTTTATTCATGTGCATGCACATTTGTAGAATTGCATCTATGCTCATGGTTAGGAAGGAAAAAGTTTTATTTTGTTCTCAAGTTTTAATCATACAAATAGATTAAAGTTCTCAACCTAAGTTAGAAATGAAAAATTTAGGTTCACAAAAACTGAGAAACTTTACTTTCATTGAGTTTTGACAAAATTTTCTTGACTCTAGGATTTGGGTATGTGACAAAAAGGAAAGCCACCAAACTTACATGGATAATTATAGATATGTGCCTCTTAAGGTTTCTAAAATGATCTGTAGCTTCGTTAACAACTAAGCTTAAACAACAGATATAAGTCAGGAGGCAACATGTTGGATACCCTAATCTTTAATGATGCAATTGGCCACCTAGGACTCATTGAACTGCCTTTGAAGGGAAGAGCTTTCACGTGGAGTAATAAGCAATCGGATCCTCTCCTAGAGCAACTAGACTGGTTCTTCATGTCCACGAATTGGACCATTGATTTCCCCAATATCTCTGTGATGCCCCTAGCCAAGATCACCTCTGATCATATTCCTTGTAAGATTGTTATCAGCACAAACATCCTGAAGGCAAGCATCTTTCGCTTTGAAAATTATTGGACTGAGCAGAATAACTTCCTGGAGACAGCGGCAATGTGCCGGGCTTCCACCCCAAGCTCAACTGACGCAGCGAAAAATATCTCAACAAAGTTCAAAACCCTCAGGGCCATCTTGAAGCATTGGAGTAAGAGCATATATAACCTCAGGGTTTTAATCAGCAACTACAATAAGGTGATCAGCTTCCTAGATACTCTTGAGGACAGAAGAGGTTTACATAACCCAGAATTCAACCTTAGAGTTGCAGTAAAGAAACAACTCCAAACCTGGCTAAACTACAAGAATCTGTACTGGCAAAACTGACATACAGTGAACAGGATCAGGCTGGGGGATGAATGCACCAAATACTTTCATGGGATGACAATATTTTCTAACAGAAGAAACTCAATAGCTCAGCTCAAGAATGATAATGGAATCTGGATGCAAGACCATGCCAGTAAGGCAGGAATTATCTTAAATACTTTCAGAAACTGCATGGGAAGCACTTCGGAACCAATAATGGTCTTTGATCTACCTAGCCTGATACCACAGGTTGATGACCTGGAGTCACTTTCCATGCCCTTTTCTCATCAAGAAATTGACTCGGTAATCAGAAAAATGCCTATTGACAAAGCTCCAAGGCTAGATGGTTTTAACGGTCTTTTCATGAAAAATGTTGGCAATTTATTAAATCGGATTTCTATTCCCTGTGCGATGCCTTCTAGGAGGGCAACATCAACCTTGGTCCTATTAACACTTCCTATATTACTCTCATTCCCAAGAAGGATAACCCAGAGAAAGTCAATGATTACTGGCCAATCTCTCTTATGAACATCTCCTAGAAAGTTATACCCAAGATCCTAGCTGACAGATTGCAGCAAATTGTTCTTAAGGTGATTCATAAGAACCAATATGGCTTCATTCGTACGAGAAAAATCCAAGACTGTCTAGCTTGGGGCTATGAATATATTCGTCAATGCCAACAATCCGGGAGAGAGATCTTAATCCTAAAGCTTGACTTTGAGAAAGCCTTTGACACTGTTGAACACTCAGCGATCATTCAGAGAATGTCCTGTCTAGGATTCCCAGATAAGTCGTTAGGCTGGGTGCAAGCTATCCTCTCCTTGGGGTCCTCAGCGGTTCTTCTCAATGGAGTTCCAGGAAAATTATTCCAAGTGCAAAAGAGGAGTGCGACAAGGAGACCCTCTCTCTCTTCTCCTGTTTGTTCTAGCGGCCAAACTCCTTCAGGTGCTAATCAACAAAGCAAGAGAGAGTGGACTCCTTAACCTACCAATTCCATAGCCAACAGATGATTTCCCCATAGTTCAATATGCTGATGACACGCTTTTACTTCTTCAGGCAGAGGATAAACATCTTTTCTTTCTCAAAGCTTTATTGCACGGCTTCCAGCTCTCAATGGGCCTGCAAGTGAATTACAAGAAGTCCCACATGTATCCCATAAATGTCAATGTGGATAAACTCACTATCCTGGCCAATATGTTTGGTTGTGGTGTGGGAACGATGCCCTTCACCTATTTGGGACTGCCGATGGGTACAACAAAGCCAAGAATAGAGGATTTGTCACCAATGATGGAGAGAAGATTCCTTCAAAAAAATGATGGATAGAATAGAAAGCAGTCTTTTGGCCTGTGCAACTTGGCTCTCTTACTCCGGCCGTCTAGAAATGATGAACTCTGCAATTACTCCAATAACAATCTACACAATGTGCGCAATCAAGATCCCAAAAGGAGTTATCGCTAACATTGACAGAGCTCAAAAATAGTGTCTTTGGAGAGGAGATGACACGGAGAAAAAGGGAGGGAACTTGGTAGCATGGCCGACAGTACAACTACTCAAAATGAAAGGAGGCCTTGGGGTTCTTAATCTTAGATTACAAAATGATGCACTTCTCATCAAACAGCTCAACAAGTTCATAACAAGGAAGACGTCCCTTAGGTTAATCTAATTTGGTACAGATATTACTCAAACAAAGTGCCCCATGCAGTCAGGGAGACAGACTCCTTGTGGAAGGATGTTCTTAGTGTTAGTAATATGCCCTAGAGGCAACATAGAGATGTTGGATATCATGGTCAATGTTTATGTATCAATGAATAAAGTATTATTCCGTTCCATGAAATAGACTACTTGTATTGATCAATAAGTATGTAACTTATTCATGAGACTCTTTATGTATGAATCTATTTCTAAATGATCCCTGATCATATATCATATCAATGAAACAAATATGATTCTAAGATCAACATGTCTATTGATTGATGATTATGTCTCATGGATCATGGTATGGAGATACCAAATCAATAAATGTGAACACATGTTAGAGAACATGTTGTTGGATATACCCACCTTGAGACACTACAAGAAATTGATGTGTCATTAGTTGGTCTCAAGTAGTGTTGGTGCAAAGCCTTAGACCTGAGATTAGTATGGATTCCAACATGTGTAGTAACTTACTTAGGGACTACCAAACGCTATTTCATAACGGGGCAGTCATAAAAGTATTCTTTGGGTTTGATATGAAACATGTAGTGGAATGTGAATGGTCAAGATAGAATTTGCCCCTCCTATGGGAGAGATATCTCTGGGCCCCTCGATGTAATGGATTATGGAAACACATGGCCATGCCGAGTTGATTGAGAAGTCAATCAATAGATATATAATCCAGTACGAGATCGAGTAAATGATTAAGCTACAAATAGGATGTCACGAGTCTTGCCTATAGCTTAATTGATATCTGAGGCGAAGGGATTTATGCACACATTATAGATTCAGCCGATATGATCTTCTCGTATACTATGGTGTCAATACGTTCTGCTAGGGGCCGCTGTTGACGGGTCGGCCGAGAAGTGTTCTCGGGTTGGAACCAAGTATACCATAGCCTACACGGTCACACACTTAACGAGATAGAACAGACATTCGAGCCAACTCCATATAAAAAGGCGTGTGGGGTGGAGATCAGTGCGTGCGATAGACACTAGAACATGCGTGCGTGTTCTAGTCGCGGAGTCAAGATCTTCCACGAAACCCTAGTCGCTGACTTCCGAGCCAAACCCTAGGCTTGCATCGCGTGCTAGCAGACGGGTGTTTGGCGTTCTCTCCCTAGATGTGTGGATACCGGTAGAGACATCACTACGTTACGGCGTAAGTCGGTGAGACTGGGCTGATTGAAACGACATCGAACCGGCTTCTTCTTCAGCAAATCTCTTGACCCCTTGTTCGTGAGGTCGGGAGGTCGAGCGGTCGGGCGAAGAGGTCGGTAAGGTGGTCGGCGAAGAGGTCGGGTGATTGGACCGAGGTTAACGTCGGGGTCGGCAAGGTCGGCACAGCTTCCCTACGTGTGTACGTTGGACCGGCTACTCCAACGTAGTTTTCCGCTGCACTGCGTGTCAATTGGTAACAATCTATAGACCCTTACTCGCATGTTTCCTGGTTTGCGCGGTAGAAAAAGTTTTGTTTTATGCTATCATAGTCTCCGCGTTATCTAACACATAGGCTAAATGAAATCTTCAGAACTATTTCCTGATGCCAGCTAGGCAGTAGACAGACAATTTGTTTTTGGAAAGACCGCTGGAACAACACTACTCTCTCCGAGGCTCATCCTTACCTGGCTTCTTTTGTAAAAAACAGTATCACTTTGGTGGCAGAAATCATGCATGCGATAGATCTGGACAACATTTTCTATCTGCCCTCATCGCAGCAAGCTTTCCATTAATTAGAAGATCTACAGGCCTATCTGCAAAACCTGCCATAAGAAGAAGGTATAAATGATTGCTGGACGCCAGTGTGAGGGAGTTAATATACTTCTGACAGATTCTATCAGCATGTCTTTAACAATATCGATCCACATCCTTTCTTCAAGAAAATATGAAAGTCCAGTTGCACGCCTCGTACCAAATTCTTTGCTTGGTTGCTACTAGTAGACAGACTCAACACAAAATCTATGATACAACGCAGACATCTGAATGTTCAAGATAACACCATCTATGCAATATGTGACAGGGGGAAGAGGAGACCATAGACCACTTGTTTTTTTGCTGCCCTTTTGCTGCTGAGTGCTGGGCTTCCATTCAAGTTCAGTGGGATAATTATCTTCATTGCACCGATAGACTCTGGCATTCTCACAATTCAAACTCCCTGCCCTTCTTCACCGAGATGACTCTCATAGCGGCTTGGGAGATGTGGAAACTTTGAAATGATAAAGTCTTTCAAAGAAAAAACCCGACTCTTAGACTTTAGAAATTTAATTTCAGAAGTGAGGGATATCTTCAATCCACAAGATTGAGGGAAGAGCTCAAATCTTCCTTTTGAGCTTGGTTAGATGCTTTTAGCTGATCCTCCCTCCATCCTCTCGCGTGCTTGTAAGCCTTCTTTGTTTGTTCGTGTCTTTTCCTTTCTCCAGACTTGTAAGCGTGCACGTCTGTAAGTCACTCTCTCTTTAATAAATAGCTTTGGTCGTTACTGTGAGGATCTCCCCTATAGTGTTTCCGGTAAAAAAAACAACTGAGCTTTAACCTGTTGCCAGTTCCAACTCTACAAAATGCAACAAAAGAATATCCATTTAACATAAATGTGATAACCGTCTGTTTTTACTTGATCCGTAACAGTTAGAACAGAAGGCATGAACAAAGTGAACATTTACAAAACAAAACAAATTGTTTCATGCTGAAAAGAGACGTAGGAACTCACGACCTAGACATAGTAGTTTAGGGAGAAATCAAGGAAAAAGGGATTAACTAGCAGCCACGGAAAACACCCCCAAATAACAAAATAAATTGGACAAACCCCAAATTATCTACTTCTTTGCCCCCTCCCCTGTCAATCTGCTGCTCAAAACAGAACCTGGTATGGTGAAGCTAGGAAAAGAAAGAGGTAGGGGATGGCGATTTTTCTGTATAAAGATAGTGCATGCCAATACAAATTGGATGGAAGCAAAAACTACATAAGCAACTTATTGTTTACAGACAAAAAAAATAGTGTCAACTCTTCTAGAATCATAAAACTTTGGTCTATATAGGCATAAAATGCATCTAGATTTATTGAACTTTGTTTGTTCTATAAAATGCACTTTGTTTGTTCCGAAGTTGCACTTTCCCATATTAGGCAAGTTTAGGTTAACTTTGTCCAAGTTTAGTCTATGCATTATGCAAGTGTCGGTGACTGATAGCTTTGGAAAAGAAAAGACAACTGATAAATAGCAAAGTCACACAACAAGATGATTCTTACGTTGCAACAGATTTTCATAGAGCAAATCAAGTTCAAACAAACACAAATCCCTCACCCTACAAAAATAACCTACGTGCAGCATTTTCAGAAGAATCAATAGAGAAGACAAACTTCAAGATCAAAATACTCATTTGTTGCACAGCACCACCACTTGCTGACCTGACACCTTAACCAGCCATTGCCCCATTGTTCGGCGAGCGCCCCAAAACTCCACCCAAATACAAAAATAACATAATAAGGTTGAGATTTTGACTTTGAGGTTAATACAGAAAATTGTTATTAAAACTTCTGGTTGCTTCACTACTGGAGAAACCATTTTCGGTTGAAGTGTCAAAATCCACAATAGTTTCGATTTAAATAGTAACCGGGACTAAAAAATATTTTTAGTCCTGGTTTAAAAAGTCTACGGATTTCTAGGAATATTAGTCCCGATTCATGACACGAACTGGGA
This sequence comes from Oryza australiensis, assembly GCA_019925245.2. Lineage (NCBI taxonomy): Eukaryota > Viridiplantae > Streptophyta > Magnoliopsida > Poales > Poaceae > Oryza > Oryza australiensis. Next base: position 218,261 of record JAIFGZ020000136.1, read on the forward strand.
CCAAAGATCATCTTTAGTCCCGGTTCAAATATTGTCAGATGTTGTCAGAGCGTCGGGAATCTTTAGTCCCGGTTGGTGTTACCAACCAGGACTAAAGATGCTATTTTTTGTCCTGGTTGGTGTTACCAACCGGGACTAAAGATGTCCGACGCTCTAACAGGTTCTAACAGCCTCTGACACCATCTTTAGTCCCGGTTGGTAACATCAACCAGGACTAAAGATGCTATTTTTTATCTCGGTTGGAGTTACCAACCGGCACTAATAGATAATTTTGATCTTTAGTGCCGGTTAGTAAGACCAACCGAGACTAAAGATGGCTTGTTTTTTATACTCCTTCTTTCTTCTCCAGCCCGAGCCAGCTACACTTGTCTTCAAAATTTTTCTCTAGCTAGAGGGGAGGTGTTTCCAAAATTTTTTGTAATTTTGTTTTGGTGATAATACACAATCTTTGCTATCTACAAGGTTAACAACTTCTTCCTTTTATGATCTATGCTTAGCACTTCGCATTTTACGGTTGTTTTCTATACATTTTCATCTCTAGATTTTTTTGTAAACATGAGGAGAGAGAAAATTTATTTGGACTAATTATTTTGCTAAGCACATTACATTGTGTTGAGAAAAAAGTTAGAGAAAATAAAGAGGAAGAAAAGTATGCTTTGCATGTACAATTTTATCTCAAAAAATATTTATGGAAAATGATGAGAGAGAATCATTTGGACAAAAAAGTTATAAAATAGATGACAAAGGACCTTTTAAAATAGATGTAAAATAATTAATTAATTTTATGTTTACCACTTTAAAAGACCTTCTAAAAATATTTCTATTTTTTTAGAACAACACATTACGTATATTGGATTAGTATATAATTATTGTCTGATTACATATATATATAATTATTGTAATAATATTTAAATGGTTTGAATTTCGTGGAATTTTCTTATGATTTTTGTGCATTCCATGTAGATGGATCGACAATGGATGTACAACGCGGATCAACGGTCGAGAGTTTATTCAAGGCGTGCATTATTTTTTTAGTGTGGCTGATGCCAACAAGCAGAAGAGTTTCATACGTTGTCCATGCAAAAAGTGCAAAAACAAGAAGGAGTATTCTACATCAAGAATTATTCATGCCCACTTGTTTCAATCGGGATTCATGCCTCACAACAATTGCTGGACATCGCACGGAGAGGTGGGGGTTGCAATGGAAGAAGATGAAGAAGACGATGACAACATTCCGGACTATGGTCAATACGGTGGGTTTGAAGAGAATACAGCAGGCGAGGCGGGCGGGGATGCTGAAGAAAACGACGGTGTCGATGACCTTGGTTAGATGTTGCACGATGTATAGGGGGACTGCGAAGGCGTAAAGGAGGTGCAGAAATTGGAGCGTATGTTGGCGGACCACAAAAGGTCCTTGTACCCAGGCTCTGAATAGGGGCACAAAAAATTGGGTACCACGCTGGAATTCTTGCAATGGAAGGTCAAAAATGGTGTCAGTGACAAGGTATTTGGCGAGTTACTAAAACTTATGAAGAACATTCTTCCAGAGGGAAAAGAATTGTCGGAATCAACGTACGAGACTAAGAAGTTAGTCTGCCCTCTAGGACTGGAGGTACAGAAGATACACGCATGTCCTAACGATTGTATTCTCTACCGCGGTGAGGAGTACAAGAACCTAGAAATATGTCAGATTTGTAAAGAACTTCGATACAAGATCAGACGAGATGATCCAGGCGAAGTTGACGGACGGCCTTCGAAGAAAAGGGTTCCTGCTAAGGTGATGTGATATTTTCCTATAATACCACGGCTGAAGCGTCTGTTCAGGAACAATGAGCATGCAAGGATGATGCGCTGGCACGCGGAAGAACGCCTACAAGACGACATGCTGACACATCTCGCCGATGGGTCACAGTGGCGAAACATCGACAAAACATTTAAAAACTTCGGCGAGGATGCAAGAAACCTAAGGTTCGGCTTAAGCACGGACGGCATGAATCCTTTTGGAGAGATGAGCAGTGGGCATAGCACTTGGCCTGTAACGATGTGTATCTACAACCTCCCGCCTTGGCTATGCATGAAGCGAAAGTACATTCAGATACTGATTATTATTCAAGGCCCGAAGCAACCTGGTAACGACATCGATGTGTACCTGAGACCGTTGATCGAAGATCTAAAACTGCTGTGGAAGAAAGAAGGTGTTCCCGTGTGGGATGAGGATAAACAGGAGCAGTTTAACCTACGAGGGTTGCTGTTTGTTACCATCAACGATTGGCCTGCACTTGGCAACCTATCCGAACAGTCAAACAAGGGGTACAACGCTTGCACCCACTGTATGGATGAGACTGAGAGTACGTACCTGAAACACTGTAAGAAGGTAGTGTACATGGGCCATCGTCGCTTCCTTGCTGCAAGCCACCCTGTCCGGAGAAGAGGCAAACATTTTGATCAAAAGGCAGACCATCATACTAAGCCAAAGCATCGCAACAGAAAGGCCATGTTTGTCGTGTTGAAAGACCTCAAAGTATTATTTGGAAAAGGACCTGGCAACCAACCTATAGCAAGTGAAGGTGGTCACGCGGTGATGTGGAAGAAGAAGTCAATTTTTTTGGAGTTGCCCTACTGGAAAGTCTTGGACGTCCGCCACGCAATCGACGTGATGCACCTCACCAAGAACCTTTTCGTAAACCTGCTTGGCTTCCTAGGTGTGTACGGAAAATCAAAAGATACACTTGAGGCACGTAACGATCTAAAATATATGGCACAACGCGACGGCCTTCGCCCGCAACCAAAGGAGAAAGGAGCCCAATACCTAAGTCCAGCCAGCTACACTCTGAGCAGGGCAGAGAAGAAAATAATATTTGAATGACTCGAGAGCATCAAAGTACTGTCTGGATACTCCTTGAATATAAAGGGAATAATAAGCACGAAGGATAAGAAGTTCACAAATCCAAAGTCCCATGACTGTCACGTGTTGATGACACAGCTGCTTCCCGTTATAATTTGGGGCATCCTTCCCGATAATGTCCGGGCAACAATAACAAAGCTATGTGCTTTCCTGAACGCAATTTCACAGAAGATCATCAATCCAGACAAACTAGAAGACTTTCAAAATGATGTGGTCAATTGTCTTGTCAGCTTTGAGATGATCTTTCTGCCTTCCTTCTTCAATATGATGACGCATCTCCTATGCCACCTTATCAAAGAGATCTGTATCCTGGTCCGATATTCCTACACAACATGTTCCCTTTCGAGAGGTATATGGACGTTCTAAAGAAGTACGTCCGTAACCGTTCGTGTCTGGAGGCCAGCATCGCCAAGGGATATGAAACAGAGGAGGTGATTGAGTTTTGCATCAACTTTATTGAAGACCTTCATCCCGTCGGGGTTCCTGAATCAAGCTATGAAGGTAGACTACGGTGGAAGGGAACTCTTGGAAGGAAGGCAATAATGAACATAGACAATGACTTATACAGGAAAGCACATTGGACCGTGTTGCAACAATCTTCTTTGGTGGCTCCTTACATCGAGGAGCACTTGGAGATTGTTCGCTCGGAAAACATCAGTAAGACGGATGCCTGGATTACACACCATCACATCGATGAATTCCCTGCTTGACTACGACAACGTCTCATGGGCAACGTGAGCCTTGACCAACAACTAGCCTTCTTGGCAAGGGGACCATCTTGCTCGATCACCACATTCCAAGCATATGAAATCAATGGGTACACATTTTACTCACGGTCCCAAGACTTAAAGAGCACGAATCAGAACAGTGCTGTCCGCATCGATGCCGTGGGATACGACGGTACGGCTAGCACAAATTATGGCAGCATCGATGACATATGGGAGCTGGACTATGGACCTTTGAAGGTCCCTCTGTTTCGGTGCCAGTGGGTTAGGCTCAGTGGTGGAGGCGTAACCATTGATGCAAGTGGGATGCAACAGTAGACCTGAGCAAGGTTGGATACTCAGACGAACCCTTCGTCCTTGCCAATGATGTACGGCAAGTTTTCTATGTCAAGGACATGGCTAGCAAATCAAAGAAGGGAAAAGGGTCCGACGAGCCAAAGCGCCACGTGGTTCTCCCAGGCAAAAGGAAAATCGTGGGAGTCGAGGATAGAACTGACGAAGATTACGATCAAGTTTGATGAGCAGCTCCGTTCGCGGTGGCGGTTGACCCGAGTATCCTTCTATCAAATGAGGACACCCCTTACTCACGCAACGGTCATACCGAAGGAACAATTGTGTGGAGAAAGGACGTGAGGACAAATGTCACTTAGCTAAATTTATATATGAACGATGTAAATTAAATGGAATCATTGAATATTATTGTTATCATTTGAATTTATTGTAAATTATTGAATATTATTGTTATCATATTATTGCTTCATCTATTTTTATAATTAGTTTCTTCTCATGAATTATCATTTAATTCTGCAATTATTTTTATAATTAGCCTGCCAGCTTTCAACACACACAGGGAGAGAGATGAAGGGAAGAGAGAAATGCAGCCCCAAAAAGGATATGTATATCGTGAATGCAGCACAAAAAAGATATGCATCATAACCAACTGTTCTTGAAGGTAAAATTTGTAGATGAGACAAGCATGCAAGCATACTTAAAACTTGTAACAGTTGCAGCCAAGACACTAATCAAAACACAAGAAAAGGCGAAGACATGATGCGCTCTGTAACTGTTAAACTAGCATCTTGAACTACAGATAAACGGCAGCTTCAGTAGCAATCAACTTGGAGTACTGACATAGCCATTGAGCGGGCAACTTAGCATCTTTAAGATGAAAAACAGAACAGTTCTATCATCGACCAAACAAGACCACTGTATCAATAACGGGCAGTTCAACTCTTAAGCGTAAACAATCAAAACTGATAATTAAACCAAAAAGGATCTAGCTGGCAACCTGAAGAGAACCCTTCAAGAAGCAGCAGCTTCCGCACTCTTCTCGCCCTCACCACATGCAGCAGCTGCTACAATTTTCGCCTCAGCCTCTACATCTCCATCCATTTCCTTTGCGGTAGCATCAACATCATCTGATGGTGGCCGATATATGAATTTAAAATATATTTCAATAGTCATAGTTTTAAATATGGCAAATGTTAATTATATATGAATTTAAAATATTTTTGAATAGGGAAAATGTTAATTCTATATGATTATTAGAATTTAAACTACATTATAGGATTGTTAGAAATTTAAATAGTTTTCAAAATATCTTTCAATATGTTAATTATATATGAATTTAAAATATTTTTGAATAAGGCAAATGTTAATTCTATAAGATTATTAGAATTTAAAATAGTTTTGAATATGGCAAATGTTAATAACATATTATTATTTAATTTTAAAATAATTTTAAATAGGCCATATGTTAATTATATATTATTATTTAAATTTAAAATAGTTTGGAATATGACAAATGTTAATTATATGTTATTATTTCAATTTATAATATTTTTTGTTAATTATATGAACATATGTTAATTATATATGAATATATGAACATATGTTAATTATATATGAATATAAAATATATGAATATATGAACATTATATGAACATTATAATTATATATGAATATATAAACATTATATGATTATATGAACATATGTTAAAATATAAAATACAATATAATACGGCACTGTAATACATTAATCCCGGTTTTAAAACCAACGGGACTAGAGGTGAATTTGGATGGGGGAAACCATCTTTAGTCCCGGTTGGTGGCTTCAACGGGACTAAAGATGCCCACCTACGGCCACGTGGCTGTCGAGCCATCTTTAGTCCCGGTTAGTGGCTCCAATCGGGACTAAAGATCCTATCTTTTATCCCGGTTGAAGCCACCAATCGGGACTAAATGATCTTTTGTCCCGGTTGGTGGCTTCAACCGGGATAAAAGAGCCGGTATCTATATATAGCAGGGGCCTCAGTGGGATCCAAACACTTGGTCGTTTTTCTTCGCACTTCATCGTCTTCGCCGCCGTCGCCAAGAAGCCTAACCTCGCCGTGCCCCAGCCCGCCCGCCGTCGTCGTCGCCGGAGAGGAGGAGCCATCGTCGGAGCCGCCGTCGCCGTCCGGATTCCGCCGCAGGTGAGTCGATCCGATCGAAGCCCCCTTTTATCGCCGCAGTTTCGAGGCCGGCCGGCCGGGCGCGCGCCATTGTCGTCGTCGTCGCCCCTTCCTGCGCGCCCCGCCGCCGCCGCCTCCTCCACGCCGCCACCGTCGCAACTACTCCACACGCGCCGTCACCGTACTCGTCGCAGCCGCCGTCACCCCTTGGCAGGCCCCACGCGCCGCGCCGCCCCGCCTCGCCCCGAGTCCTGCCTCTCCCTCAACGCCCTGCCACCCCTGCCGGCCCGACCACGCCACCGTCGTCTGCCTCCCCACCGTCGGCGCTGATCTGCCGCCCCTGCCTCCTCTGCCGCTGCCAAATGGAAATTTGTTAAATTTGATTAAATTTGAATGGAAATTTGTTAAATTTGATTAAATTTAAATGGAAATTTGTTAAATTTGATTAAATTTGAATGGAAATTTGTTAAATTTGATTAAATTTGAATGGAAATTTGTTAAATTTGATTAAATTTGAATGCAATAATGCATGGATGATTTGGATAATGGATGGATGAAATTTTGATGCAATGCGAAATGTGAAATTTTGAATGTATGTATGTGTATGTTAAATTTATATGTTAAAATTTTGATGCACGTTAAATTTGAATGTATGTATGTGTATGTTAAATTTATATGTTAAAATGTGAAATTTTGGAATGTAAATTTGTTAAATTGGAATGTATGTATGTGTATGTTAGAATGAATTAAATTTATGTATATGGACATTATGGACTTTATGTATAAATGGACATTATAGACTTTATGTGTAAATGGACATTATGGACTTTTTATTTAAATTTGAATGCATGAAGATTGTGAATTTTGAATTTTGAATGTGTATTTAAATTTGAATGCATGAATAGATTTAAATTTGAATGTGAATGTGACTTGTGAATTTTGTATTTTCGAACGAACGAGAACGATAGAATCAACGAATGGACATGAACGAACGGACGTGGACGAATGGACGGACGGACGGACGAACGAATGAACGAGTGTTCGTTCGTTCGTGGACGAACGGACGTGGACGAATGAACGGACGGACGGACAAACGTGGACGAATGAACGGACGGACGGACAAATGAACGAACGAGTGTGCGTTCGTTCGTTCGGTCGGTTGGTCATTCGTTCGGTCGTTACAACGTACATAGGCATGCAACGTCCTCTCTCTCTCCTCTCCTCTCCACTTCCTCTCCTCTCCACCTTATCTCCCTCACATCATTCTCCTCTCTTTCTCTCCTCTCCTCCAGACGATCGTACCCACGGACGTGAACGAACGATAGAACGAACGGACGATAGTTTAGGATTTGGGTTTGGGTTAGGGTTAAGGTCCGAACGAACGGACGTGAACGAACGATAGTTTGGGGTTAGTGTTAAGGTTAAGGGTCCGAACGAACGGACATGAACGAACGATAGTTTAGGGTTAGGGTTAGGGTTAAGGGTCCGAACGAACGGACGTGAACGAACGATAGTTTAGGGTTAGGGTTAGGGTTAAGGGTCCGAACGAACGGACGTGAACGATAGAACGAACGATCGGTCCGTCAGTCGGTCGGTCGGCGTGTTCTAGCAATGAGAAACAAAAGAGAAGAAGAAGTAAAATATAGAACGTAGTCTGTCGGATTTCATCTATTTTTTTCATCTTCTTCTTTTTGTCTATTTTTTTACGTAGACATACATGATTTCCCTGAATAATTGATACATGTATTAACCGAATAAATTTTTCTTTGTCAGAATTCTTTGATTACTCAACCCACAACAATCAAATGGCGGATCGTGACGAGGAACAGTTTCTCCTTGACGAGATCGCACGCAGTAGCACAGGGTTTTACAACAAGGAGGGGACTGAGGATCCAGACCAATACCTCAACAAGGAGGGGAACAAGGACGGGACAAGGAGGGGAATGAGGGCTCCGCCTCCACCTCCGCTGGACAGAAGAGCGCTCGCGGGCAACGCGGTCTCAGCAAGCGCATAGAAGGGTTGACATGTCATAACAGAGGTAGCATCTGACGATCGACCAAGTGCCCCAGAGGACGTCGCAAGGAAGTTTGTGGCACACAGTGGATGGGTGGTGAGGGATCACGTGCCCATAAGCATTGCCAACTGGAGGCGATCAACCAAAGGAGGAGATGAGCAGAGTTATCTCCTGGACACAGAGAAAGAAATGTTGTGGACCACAATGCTACAAACGTTCACCATCCCAGACTCACAACAAGCAAGGTTCAAGGAATGGACGTTAAAGAAAATGGCAGTGCTCTTCAGGAACTATAAGAAAGAGTTACACAAGAAATACATCCTGAAGGGCCAGAACCCAGACTTTGACAAGTTCCCAAAGCTCAGAGATCATTGGGATACTTTTGTTGAACACAAGACTAGGGAAGAAGCGCGAGCGATCATAGAAAAGAACAAGCCAACGCAGCGAAGAAAAAATATCACCACAGGCTTGGGTCAGGCGGCTATAAGAAAGCAATGGAGAAATGGGAGAAAATGGAAGCCGACCTTGAAGCGCGAGATATCGTTACACGCACAGCCAACTGGCCGGAACGATCAAAGCATTGGTTTTATGCTCATGGCGGCTCACTTAATCCTGTAGATGGCACAGTTATCTTCGGCGAAGAAGTCCAAGAGGTCGGCCAAAGATTAGAGGAGGCGATGAAGGCCACTTCGTCGGGCGTGTTCAGGCCCGACAGAAAGAAGGACGAGCTAACGCTCGCCCTCCAAAACCCAGAGCATCTGGGGCGTACGCGAGGAAAAGGTGTCGTCCCTTGGAAATATGGGTTTCAAGCTGACATCGAGACGTACAGGAGCCGCATGAGGTCCAGGCGAGAGCACGATGCGAGGTTCCCTGAGATGGAAATGAACATCTCGCAAATAGATCAAACTGTGGATGAAAGGCTGAACCGCAGGTTGGCAGAAGAGCGGAGCCATTGGGTTAGCCAACAGCCGGATCCAGCAACAACCGCTCAACTACAGCAGCAGTGCAGCAGTTGCGCTTCAACTGGAAAAGAAGGTGACTTGGCCCCACAAGCTGAACCAGGTCCGCCATGCCCTGTTGATGACATCACACAACGGACCCCATGTGAGCTGCACATTCCGCTAAAGAACATAACAATAAATGTATGTTCATACTTTTATGTTGTACGTATATTTCCTTGAATAACTTGTCAATCAATGTTCATTACTAACTAATAAGCAATCTTCTCGAACAGGTCGCGTCGGGCATGGCCATTCCAGTAGATCGAGACGGCACCTATCACTCCCGGCCCGTTCCACCTGTGTACTCGAAAGTTGAAATTGAACAGGTGGAACGCGGCTATGAAGATCTTGTGGACCCCCGATTTTGAATCGGGAATCTTTCGTGTTCATAGTACCATTTCCCTGGATCAAGTAGTTGGTACCCACGAATGCAGTTCTGGATAATCAAGTGCGCATGCACGAATAGTCTTACAATACCATTATTACATAAATAGGCCCGAAGGCATTGTTCATCCCACAGGACCTTATGGTCCGAATACAATATAAAAACAGAGTTTAGATAAGGCAGCGGAAAGAGGCAGCGGCTTGTCCATTGCCACAGGCAACGACCGGAGCTAAAGTCTAATATGCGCCGTCAGTTCCCTCGTCCTCCTGGTGGTAAGCATATGGATCCTCTGGCTCTTCAACTCCATCAGCTGGAGGTTTGTGCGTATAGCAAGGGTGAGTACCAACCGTACTCAGCAAGTCAACACAGAATTGATGCATATGACAGGGTTATTCAAAGAACATGGCTAGGGTTATCTTTGCGTAAAGCCAATTTTCACAATTCTTTTCACAAGCCTACCATCTAGCCAAAACAAGTTTTAATTTCATAGTTCATTAACCCGGTGACGGTTCTGTCTACCATCCATCGTGATTCCAAGGATGGCTTCCCGCCTCCGGTACGTCATGACTTTCTGGGGAGTCCACCCCTTCTCGCATTCTCGAGAAGTTGATCCACCAGCGAACAAAATCATCATGCAAACCCATCCCAGCATTTTAAGTTCAAAGTCTAGCCAAGCGAAAGTCTTGTCACGATGCTCAATATCCGCGAGCACGGCTATTCGAATAGATTGATTCACTCACACTGCAGTGGATGTACACTTTACCCGTACTCCGCGACAGCCCAACAAATGAGCCTACGCCTCAACACATGAGACGGTCACGGCAAAGCCTTTCGATAACCTCGCTTTGGCAGTACCCGCTCCATGAACTTAAGCCCTCATGCACTCTAGCCGTCCTTTTCTAGCAGTGAGAGGAGTTCTGGCGCACCCGGGGTAAGGGAAGTCTTTTCAGATCTTTAAGTTTAATTAACGTCGGTTCAATCCCACCATTCATAACAAAGGCCGCAGCCTCATCCTCATCCCATAACCACATCACAGAGAACCATCTATGCAAGGATACTGCCTCCGCTCGGCTATCTAGTCAGCTAGGTCTATACCCATTCGAGAAGTACGGTTGTACTGGCTCGTTTCCCGGCTATCTCATGGCTCGGTCCTTAATTGACCAGGGTCGGCACTTGCCTTTTCCGGAATCCACCCAAATCATCCAGCCGCCCCAGTCTAAAACATTTGTTTAGTACTTCAAGTTTTCATCAAATGTAATTCATCATGGTCATGTGGCGCTCATGTCTCCACATGCCGAATCTCAACTACCTCCCCTAAGGTAGTTGCCCAAGCACAAAGCTTTTTCATAAAGTCATGAGTATGCATAAATCTAAGTATAGCATGGCTAAGCAGTTTACCGAAGTTATGCTTCGGTTAGTTGTATCACATCGTGAGTTACAAGGAGTAATTTTAAGGGTGCTCAATAGCAAGGAATGGCACAACAAGTATAGGTATCATGGTAAAGCATGCATGTTTAGAGTGTAAAATAACATCATTTCGCAATTGGGATCAATATGTTCAACGGGTGTGAAGACTTGCCTTGCTCGTACGCTTCTTGAGTGGGGTCTCCTGCGGGGTTAACGTTCGCCTCCTCGGTCGCTAATCATACGAGCGAAAAGGAAAAGAAAAATAGATTCCAATTAAAATCCGATAAGAACGAACGAAAAAGCATGAAAAATCATAAAGAACTCTCCCAAACCAACTTCCCCTACGACCTTAATCGAATTACGGAGGATTTTATGAAACAAATCAAATATCAAACGTATATGTCGAAAAAGGGGTTGATCGGAATTTATATGAGATAGTTTATAATTCATGGGAAAGATCCTAGATTTGTGAATATGAACTAAGTGAATAAACGGGCCTCACAACGATATATAAATATTTTGGAAATTTATTAGATTAAAAGTTCGAGTCTAGGTAAATGCAAACTTCATAATTATTTGCAAAGAAATTTAAAAGTAAATAAATAAACCCCTATAAAAAGGTGCAAAATAGAGTTTTAGAATAGTTTAAAAGAGTATAAATATTTTCCTAGGATTTTTAATAATCTTATTCTTATTTTTAATCTCCTTAGAGAAATAAATAAAAAAAATTTCAAAAATTTTTGCCTAAGCCGGGGATCGAACCTGCGCCCTTCCCTTCCCTCGGCTCGGCTCAAACCACTGAACCAGCGAGCCGTTCTCGCTCTCTCTTCCCTTTCTTTCCTTTTCTTTCTTCTTCATTCCCCGGCGAGGCCGACGGCGCGGCATGGCCGAACGACGGCGAGGGGATCGGAGCTCGGCATCTAGCTAACCCTACACCATCTACATGACGCGGGAGTCCGTTTTGAGGCGCGGTTGGGCTAGGGAGGCGGCGGATCGGTGCGCGACGACGGGGCGGCGGCCCAAACAGAGGGCTCGCGGCGAAGGCGCACGGTGCGGCGGCACTCCGGTGACAATGCGGCCGAACCAAGGGGTCCTAGAGGATCTACGGAACACGGGGTGCTAGCTAGGGGGTCGGCTTGGCCGGAAAGGGCGGTGGTGGCATGGCGACGTGCGCACGGCGGCGGCCAAAACGAGAGGGTTCGGCGGCGCTCGTCGTCGGCGATTTCGGCGGCTAATTGGCTCGGGAGACTTAGGGAAATATAGCTTGGAGCACGTAGATCGTGGACGTACCTTCAATTCCGAGAGGAAATCAAGCGAGGGCGACGAATTTTGAGGTTTGCACCGGGCGGCCGAGTTAGGGTTCTTCGACCCGTGCTCCGATCTCTTGCGAAATTCTAGCGCTACGATGAACGGATTTTGGGGAAAATTGGTGAGGAGCTAGATGAGACAGTGTGGCACAATTTTTGTGTTGTGAGTTTCGGCCGAGGAGTGCTATATATAGTTGACCACGCGAGCTCGAACTCGGCGGCCATGGTAGCGAGCTAGGGTGACGCGCGAGTAGGGGAGGGTGAGGCCGACGCATGGTGGGCATGGTTACGGCACAAGCGGGATGTCACGGTGGTACGGCGCGGCGTGGACCGACGCGGCCACGGGCGACGGCATTGACTCGGCGCGCGCGTGGTAGGCGAGGCGACGGTGAGCACATGCGCGGCGTACGGGCGAACCGGCGACGTCTGCGGCGTGGCGGCGGCATGGCGCGGGTGCGTGGCGATGCGGTGCACGCGCGCGCGGTTGTGCGAGGACGTGGTGACGCAGCGACGTACGGCGCGGCGACGCGTGGTGAGCGTGCGCGCGGGCGCGGGACGTCGTCGAACACTGCATACGCATGAACAGTGTACTTTCTCTATTTTCCCGAATTTTGAAATCCTATTTTCTATTTCTATTTCCTTCCACTCTAAAAATTCAGAATAAATTTCAATTTTTCCAAAATAATCTTGAAATTATATTTCCAAACTTTTTCCCCACTTTTTATTTTTCAAAATATATTTTTCCTATTTTTATTTCTTTCTTTTAAAAATCAATAATTTGGGATTTTTAAATTCATATTCCTTGTCAAAGATATTTTTATTCCAAATCCAACTGTTTACTATTTTTCTTCCACCAGTTAGGGTTTAAACCAAAACATATTCTTTTCAAGAACCTTTTGCAAATCTCCAAAATTAATATGTTTACCCCTCTCAAAGTTCATATCTATATATTTATTTTTAAATTATTTCCCCAGCGGGGTCTCAAGCTTAGGGTTTAATTCAACTTCATTTCAAAGCAATTCCAGAAAAAAATTCTTACGCAACTGAATTGGCAAATAAAATTGAAGAACACGATAAGAAGCAATGATTCCAAAAGTTTTTGCGAGTTCCGATTTTCACGTTCCGAATTCTACTCCTTCGATTTTCAGGATGTTACAAACCTACCCCCTAACAATAAATCTCGTCCCCGAGATTTTCTTACCGATGGCTGAATAGATGTGGGTATTCCGTCCTCGGGAATTCTTCGCTCTCCCAGGTAGCTTCTTCTTCGGTGTGATTACTCCATTGTACTTTGTACATGCGCCATGACTTGGTTCGTGTCTTCTTTTCGCTCGTCTAGTATCTTGATTGGATGTTCGGATAGGTAAGATCACTGTGGACTTGGATGGTTTCTAACGGGGTTTGTTCTTCGGTACCCGCAGACATTTCTTCGCTGCGATACGTGGAATACCGGGTGGACATCCGAGAGATTCTCAGCGGTTCAATTGGTAGGCCACTTCTCCCCTCCTAGCGCTTATCGGGAATGGGCCCACGTATCGTGGTGCGAGTTTTCCTTTGACTTTGAATCTCTGTGTTCCCCGTAGGGTGAGACTTTAGATATACGTAGTCACCCTCTTTGAATTCCAATTCTCTTCGTCGAGTGTCCGCGTAGCTCTTCTGTCGTGATTGAGCAGCTTGTAATCGGTCCCGAATCAGGCGAACCTTTTCCTCAGCCTCCTTGATTATGTCAGCCCGAATACGGTTCGTTCACCGGTTTCGACCACATTAATGGGGTTCGACATCGGCGACCAAATAGAGCTTCGTTTGGCGACATCTTCAAAGCGGCTTGATAGCTATTGTTGTAAGAGAACTCAGCGTACGGCAAGCATTTCTCCCAATCCTTGGTGAAATCCAATGCACAGGCTCTCGGCATATCCTCCAAGATTGGTTCGTTCTTTCGGCCCGCCCATCGGTCGTGGATGATAGGCGGTACTGAAAGCGAGATGACTTCCGAGTGCCTCGTGGACTTTGCTCCAAAAATGGGATGTGAATTGGGTACCACGATCCGATATGATCCTCTTTGGTACACCGTGAAGACATACGATCCTACTCATATATAGTTCCGCTAGCTTGGCACCGTTGTAGTTAGTCTTCACGGTATAACGCGAGTCTTGGTAAGCCGATCCACTATTACCGGATGGAATCGTAGCGTCGTAGTTTTGGGTAGTCCCACTATGAAATCCATGCCTATCTCGTCCCATTTCCATTCGGGAATCTTGAGTGGCATGACAAACCGTGGGCGTTGATGCTCGGCTTTCACCCTTTGGCATACATCGCACACCGCTACATATTCGGCTACATCCCTCTTCATATTAGGCCACCAATATTCTCCTTTCAAATCTTGGTACATTTTCGTGCTCCCGGGGTGTAACGAATAGGCCGATTCGTGGGCTTCCTTTAAGATCAAGCCCCTCAAACTGCCCTGTTCAGGCACACAGATTCTTTTCTTGTACCACAAGATTCCCTTGTCATCCACTGAAAACTCCTGAGCGCGTCCAGCGGCCATGCGTTCCTTGATTTCCTGGGTCTCCTTATTCCCTGTTTGGGCTTCCTTGATTTCCTGGATCTCCAATGAGTTCACTTCTCCGTGAGGAATCAGGTGCAGATTGAGTCTGGCCATCTCTTCTTGAAGTTCGGACATACCTCCTAATTCCATGTGATTGCATTGGGCCTTGCGGCTCGCGCATCGGCCACTACATTTGCCTTGCCGGGATGGTAATGAATTCCTAGACGTAATCCTTGATCAACTCCAGCCATCGCCTCGTCGTAGATTGAGATCAGGCTGAGTAAAGAAATATTTTAGGCTCTTGTGATCGGTATACACATCACAGTGGTTTCCGATCAGATAGTGTCTCCAGATCTTCAATGCGTGTACAACCGCGGCTAATTCCAGGTCGTGTGTGGGATAATTCTCCTCGTGAGGTCGTAACTGTCGCGAGGCATACGCCACGACCTTTCCATCCTGCATTAATACTCCTCCCAATCCTTGCCGGGATGCATCACAAGTACATCATGAAGTCCTTTCGGTTGTCGGGTAAGGTCAAGATTGGAGCAAGTGGTTAACTTTTCTTTTAATTGGTCGAAGGCTTTTTGGCACTTCTCATTCCATTCAAACTTCTTTTCCTTCTTCGAAGTTGAGTCATAGGTCGGGCTATCGTGGAAAACCCTTCGATAAACCGTCGGTAATAACCGGCCAAGCCCAAGAAACTCCGAACTCACATTCGACTTGGGTGCCTTCCATCCCGTAACGGCTTCGACCTTGGCGGGGTCTCGCTACTCCTCCGGCTGAAACCACGTGACCAAGAAAAGCGATCCTTGAGCCAGAACTCACATTTGCTGAACTTTGCATACAGCTGGTGCCCTCGTAGCTTTTCCAGTACTAGTCGTAGATGCTCCGCGTGTTCCTCATCGTGTTTGGAGTAGATAAGTATATCGTCGATGAACACCACCACGAATTTGTCCAGGTATTCCATGAATACCTTGTTCATCGGGTTCATAAAGTAGGCGGGGCATTGGTCAATCCAAAGGACATCACTTGTGAACTCGTATAAGCCGTAACGGGTAGAGAACGCCGTCTTAGGAACGTCTCCGGCTCTAATCTTTAACTGATGATATCCTGACCGTAGATCAATCTTTGAGAACACCTGTGCACCCTTAAGTTGATCGAATAGGTCATCGATCCGGGGCAACGGGTACTTGTTCTTGATGGTTACCTCATTCAGCGATCGGTAATCCACACACATTCTCATACTCCCATCCTTCTTTTTGACGAAGAGTACGGGGCTCCCGGGGAGAAGAGGGGCGTACAAATCCCTTCTCTTGTAGTTCCCTTATCGCTTCTTGAGTTCCTCTAACTCGTTGGCCGGCATTCGATAAGGTCTCTTGGATATGGGGGCAGTACCAGGCATTAGATCGATGATAAACTCTACGTCGCGATCCGGGGGCATTCCGGGTAATTCCTCGGGAAATACATCCGGGTATTCTTGTACTACTGGCATTCCGCCTAGGGGTAGCATGGTGAACACTCCCGCAGCTTGATCACATAGCTTCGGGTTTTGATCCATAGTTATGCTCATCGGTGATCCCCACGGGGTGGATACCGTGACTTCCCTTCGACGCAGTCTATAATTCCATTATTTTTGGTCAACCAATCCATTCCGAGTATGACATCTATGGTGGGGGTGATAGCACCATAAGGTTTGAGAGAAACACCACGTCTCTAATCCGTATGGGCACGTTAATGCGAGGCATGGGGTACGGTTATGTCTCCCCAGGTGAGTGTACCAACATAGGCCTCTTAAGTGCTACTTGGTGTAGGTGGTGTTGTTTGCTCACTTGGGAAGATATGAATGAATGCGAGGCTCCAGAATCGAATAAAACTTTAACTGGTGTAGAGTTGATAGAGAACATACCCATCAATACGCTCGGTCCTCCCGTGCTTCCCGCCCGTACATGATTCACTTGGCCACGTCGAAATCCATTGGCGTCTCGTTGGGTAGCGGGGTCTGAGCAGGACCTCGTCCGCTGCGAGGGTGGGGGTTCCTCGACGGGTGTTGCATTGGCGCCGGTGCGTGCGGGCGTTGCGTGGTTTTGGACAGCTATTGGAGTAGTGCCCGAATTCTCCGCAATTAAAACAGCTCACATTCCTTCTTCCTGGAGCAGCCAGGGTTGGTGTGGGCGTACGTAACTGAGGTGTAGCTGACCTGTTGACATGGTCGGATGTGGAAGGACGTCCGATTCCGAGACATTTGGCTTCCATCCGACGGAGTGGCTCCTTTGGGGCGTTGTGGCGTCCCCGAAATGGGCGAGCCATGGCGAGCCTCCTCTTGCGGTTATTGTCCACCACCTTTTGGTCATGCTCAAGTCGGACGACCTTGTTGATGAGGCTTTGGAAACTAGTGTGATCCTGCCCGATCATTGGTCCCCTCGGTTCGTCATTTAGTCCTTCAATGAATTTGTCTATCTTTTCTTCCTCGTCGCCAGTCCTGGTGGCATAACGAGCAAGTGGGTGAACTTGTTCAGGTATTCTTGTACGATGTGTTCCCTTGACGCAGCCGCGGAACTCGTTCTTCTTCATCCTCATCACTGCAGTGGCACGAAATTCTCACGACGCAGCCGTGAATTCCTCCCATGTTGGTTCGCGGCGTCTTCAGCTCGTGTCTCCTTGTAGGTGTCCCACCAGTCACTCGCGGGACCCTCCAGCTGGTTAGTAGCGAAGACAACTCTATCAGCTTCTCGGACTCTGACGAGAGTTAGCTTCTTCTCTATCACTCTTAGCCAATCTTCGGCATCCATAGGTTCTTCGGCCGTGGAAAAGGTGGGCGGCTTAGCTCTCATGAATTCCCCCAGACTCGATCCTCCTCGACCTCCTTGATTATTGGCAATCGCTTGGAGTAGCTGGGTTTGCATAGCCATGACCTCCGCCGGGTGGAGGTTGGGTTCGGCGGGTTTTCGTTGGTTGCCGCGGCTCTGCGACGATGTGCCATCCGAAGAAGGGAGATAAATTAAGAGAGCGGACTAGTTTAAGTTATAGTTCACCGGAAATTTTTCTTCAAGCTCTATCGAATGATCTTCAATCCACAGACAAGGTGAAATAATAATAAGCATACGAATTAAGACATCGCAAGGCGATGCTTAGGTTCACATATTACATAAGGGGGTACATGGACTGTACACACGCAGTCCTTCATGCCAGGATAGCAATTATATCGTCCGCTAGATCAACTAATTAAGGGTAAACGGGAAGTCGCGAGCCGGAAGGTCCTCCCGCCTAGTCCTCCATCCATCCGCAAGAGCCGGCGCCGGAAGTGGGTGGTCGCGCTGAAGCAAACCGAAGTCCCCACGGCTCGGAGGTGGTGGCCTCGGGGTCACGCCGAATCTTCCGACTCGGTGGCCGCGTACTCTTGCGAGCGATCGGCGGGTGAGGGGGCCTCCGTGTGAGTCAAGCGACGAGGGGGAACTTCCTCCTCCATTGAGTCGGTGTCGCTAGACTCCCATTTGATCTCCATGGGTTACGCCTCGGACTCATCGGTGTAGATCTGGATGGGGTTACCCTCTCCGATCCCGGCTCGGATGGTACGGTATGGAGCTCGGGGTGGGTCCCATGGATGTAGCGGCGGTGGGGTAGACCGGTATGGTGCGGGCTCGTGCTCAACATGAAAGCTTGCTCAATCATAGCTTGAAAAGTATCAAAGCTTGCTTGGAGTCATATGGTAATAGTCGTCGGGCACGGGGCGGGATGTGATGGTACGAGGCTCGGTGGAAGTACTTGCGGCGTAGACGGGACGAGTGCGCAATGTTCCTCTAGCCGGTTGATCTGCTGTTTGCTCTTCCCGAGCTGTTCTTCCAGCTCCACCGAGCCTCCCTCGGGCCATGTAGCGGTCCGAGAGTTGCTCGTCTGAGCTCCATTGGCTCGGCATGATGCAGGATGCTTATCGGTCTCCGCAGCCTTGGTGGCTGTTGATCGATCATTGAGGCGTGACGCGATCGTTGATCTCGAGAAGGGCCTCCTCGTACGCGTCGTCTGCTTGTCTCGCCCAACGCGATAGACGCGTGACCATCGGGTTGTAACAGCAGGGGGTAGCCTCCACAGTGCAGACTGGATTGCCCTCTTCGCGGTAAGGATGATGCACGAACTCTGTCATTGTGAGTTCGGCACGGTGTTCCGCATTAAGGCGAAGGAAGGCCTCGCGAGCTGCATCCTGAATAGCCGCTTCTGCTAGGTCCCGGTGGTAGCGAGTATGGAAGCAGTAAGAGGTCTCGCTTCCCATACGGGCTTCTATGGATACCGCTGCCTCCCAGGCTGGATACTCCTCGGAGCCATGCCTTTTGATGTGATAGGTGGGTGGCTCTGGGTATCTCAAGCACCATAGTAGGGACTGGAGTTGGACCACAAACCCTTCGTCCCGCGGAACAGTGACTTCCCAAGTTCCGTCGTGGTTTGACATCTGCTTTTACAGGCAACTTAGGGTTAGCGGAGGGGAGCTATCATAATCATTTGGTATAAATAAAATACAGATGTAGAAAAGGTATATTTGCATTTTCGGAAATAATAGTTTAAAACTGATCCTACTGTAGGGATATTTCCCTTTAGCCAACTGGTTAGGGGTAGGGCGCCATTTGGTCTTAGCCTACGGTCGCATGGCTCTGATACCAGCTCTGTGGACCCCCGATTTTGAATCGGGAATCTTTCGTGTTCATAGTACCATTTCCCTGGATCAAGTAGTTGGTACCCACGAATGCAGTACTGGATAATCAAGTGCGCATGCACGAATAGTCTTACAATACCATTATTACATAAATAGGCCCGAAGGCATTGTTCATCCCACAGGACCTTATGGTCCGAATACAATATAAAAACAGAGTTTAGATAAGGCAGCGGAAAGAGGCAGCGGCTTGTCCATTGCCACAGGCAACGACCGGAGCTAAAGTCTAATATGCGCCGTCAGTTCCCTCGTCCTCCTGGTGGTAAGCATATGGATCCTCTGGCTCTTCAACTCCATCAGCTGGAGGTTTGTGCGTATAGCAAGGGTGAGTACCAACCGTACTCAGCAAGTCAACACAGAATTGATGCATATGACAGGGTTATTCAAAGAACATGGCTAGGGTTATCTTTGCGTAAAGCCAATTTTCACAATTCTTTTCACAAGCCTACCATCTAGCCAAAACAAGTTTTAATTTCATAGTTCATTAACCCGGTGACGGTTCGTCTACCATCCATCGTGATTCCAAGGATGGCTTCCCGCCTCCGTACGTCATGACTTTTCCGGGAGTCCACCCCTTCTCGCATTCTCGAGAAGTTGATCCACCGCGAACAAAATCATCATGCAAACCCATCCCAGCATTTTAAGTTCAAAGTCTAGCCAAGCGAAAGTCTTGTCACGATGCTCAATATCCGCGAGCACGGCTATTCGAATAGATTGATTCACTCACACTGTAGTGGATGTACACTTTACCCGTACTCCGCGACAGCCCAACAAATGAGCCTACGCCCCAACACATGAGACGGTCACGGCAAAGCCTTTCGATAACCTCGCTTTGGCGTACCCGCTCCATGAACTTAAGCCCTCATGCACTCTAGCCGTCCTTTTCTAGCAGTGAGAGGAGTTACGGCGCACCGGGGTAAGGGAAGTCTTTTCAGATCTTTAAGTTTAATTAACGTCGGTTCAATCCCACCATTCATAACAAAGGCCGCAGCCTCATCCTCATCCCATAACCACATCACGAGAGAACCATCTATGCAAGGATACGCCTCCGCTCGGCTATCTAGTCGGCTAGGTCTATACCCATTCGAGAAGTACGGTTGTGCGGCTCGTTTCCGCTATCTCATGGCTCGGTCCTTAATTGACCAGGGTCGGCACTTGCCTTTTCCGGAATCCACCCAAATCATCCAGCCGCCCAGTCTAAAACATTTGTTTAGTACTTCAAGTTTTCATCAAATGTAATTCATCATGGTCATGTGGCGCTCATGTCTCCACATGCCGAATCTCAACTACCTCCCTAAGGTAGTTGCCCAAGCACAAAGCTTTTTCATAAAGTCATGAGTATGCATAAATCTAAGTATAGCATGGCTAAGCGGTTCTGAGTTATGCTTCGGTTAGTTGTATCACATCGTGAGTTACAAGGAGTAATTTTAAGGGTGCTCAATAGCAAGGAATGGCACAACAAGTATAGGTATCATGGTAAAGCATGCATGTTTAGAGTGTAAAATAACATCATTTCGCAATTGGGATCAATATGTTCAACGGGTGTGAAGACTTGCCTTGCTCGTACGCTTCTTGAGTGGGGTCTCCTGCGGGGTTAACGTTCGCCTCCTCGGTCGCTAATCATACGAGCGAAAAGGAAAAGAAAAATAGATTCCAATTAAAATCCGATAAGAACGAACGAAAAAGCATGAAAAATCATAAAGAACTCTCCCAAACCAACTTCCCCTACGACCTTAATCGAATTACGGAGGATTTTATGAAGCAAATCAAATATCGAACGTATATGTCGAAAAAGGGGTTGATCGGAATTTATATGAGATAGTTTATAATTCATGGGAAAGATCCTAGATTTGTGAATATGAACTAAGTGAATTAACAGGCCTCACAACGATATATAAATATTTTGGAAATTTATTAGATTAAAAGTTCGAGTCTAGGTAAATGCAAACTTCATAATTATTTGCAAAGAAATTTAAAAGTAAATAAATAAACCCCTATAAAAAGGTGCAAAATAGAGTTTTAGAATAGTTTAAAAGAGTATAAATATTTTCCTAGGATTTTTAATAATCTTATTCTTATTTTTAATCTCCTTAGAGAAATAAATAAAAAAAAAATTTCAAAATTTTTTGCCTAAGCCGGGATCGAACCTGCGCCTTCCTTCCCTCGGCTCGGCTCAAACCACGAACCAGCGAGCCGTTCTCGCTCTCTCTTCCCTTTCTTTCCTTTTCTTTCTTCTTCATTCCCCGGCGAGGCCGACGGCGCGGCATGGCCGAACGACGGCGAGGGGATCGGAGCTCGGCATCTAGCTAACCCTACACCATCTACATGACGCGGGAGTCCGTTTTGAGGCGCGGTTGGGCTAGGGAGGCGGCGGATCGGTCCGGCGGACGAGGGGCGGCGGCCCAAAAGGAGGGCTCGGCGACGAAGGCGCACGGTGCGGCGGCACTCCGGTGACAATGCGGCCGAACCAAGGGGTCCTAGAGGATCTACGGAACACGGGGTGCTAGCTAGGGGGTCGGCTTGGCCGAAAGGGGCGGTGGTGGCATGGCGACGTGCGCACGGCGGCCAAAACAGAGGGTTCGGCGGCGCTCGTCGTCGGCGATTTCCGCGGCTAATTGGCTCGGGAGACTTAGGGGAAATATAGCTTGGAGCACGTAGGTCGTGGACGTACCTTCAATTCCGAGGAAATCAAGCGAGGGCGACGAATTTTGAGGTTTGCACCGGGCGGCCGAGTTAGGGTTCTTCCGACCCGTGCTCCGATCTCTTGCGAAATTCTAGCGCTACGATGAACGGATTTTGGGGAAAATTGGTGAGGAGCTAGATGAGACAAGTGTGGCACAATTTTTGTGTTGTGAGTTTCGGCCGAGGAGTGCTATATATAGTTGACCACGCGAGCTCGAACTCGGCGGCCATGGTAGCGAGCTAGGGTGACGCGCGAGTAGGGGAGGGTGAGGCCGACGCATGGTGGGCATGGTTACGGCACAAGCGGGATGTCACGGTGGTACGGCGCGGCGTGGACGACGCGGCCACGGGCGACGGCATTGACTCGGGCGCGCGCCGTGGTACGGCGAGGCGACGGTGAGCACATGCGGCGGCGTACGGCGAACCCGGCGACGTCTGCGGCGTGGCGACGGCATGGCGCGGGTGCGTGGCGTGCGGTGCACGGCGCGGCGGTTGTGCGAGGACGTGGTGACGCGCGCGACGGATGCACGGCGCGGCGACGCGTGGTGAGCGTGCGCGCGGCGCGGGGACGTCGTCGAACACCTGCATACGCATGAACAGTGTACTTTCTCTATTTTCCCGAATTTTGAAATCCTATTTTCTATTTCTATTTCCTTCCACTCTAAAAATTCAGAATAAATTTCAATATTTCCAAAATAATCTTGAAATTATATTTCCAAACTTTTTCCCCACTTTTTATTTTTCAAAATATATTTTTCCTATTTTTATTTCTTTCTTTTAAAAATCAATAATTTGGGATTTTTAAATTCATATTCCTTGTCAAAGATATTTTTATTCCAAATCCAACTGTTTACTATTTTTCTTCCACCAGTTAGGGTTTAAACCAAAACATATTCTTTTCAAGAACCTTTTGCAAATCTCCAAAATTAATATGTTTACCCTCTCAAAGTTCATATCTATATATTTATTTTTAAATTATTTCCCACGGGGTCTCAAGCTTAGGGGTTTAATTCAACTTCATTTCAAAGCAATTCCAGAAAAAAAATTCTTACGCAACTGAATTGGCAAATAAAATTGAAGAACACGATAAGAAGCAATGATTCCAAAAAGTTTTTGCGAGTTCCGATTTTCACGTTCCGAATTCTACTCCTTCGATTTTCAGGATGTTACAGATCTCGAGCTGGATATCCCCGGAGGAGACGGGGAGATGACGCTATGAGAAACAAGACACGGAATATTTCTCTGGAGGAAGACTTCATAATATTCCCCGGGCGAACAGCGTCTCCTATCGTTCCACCATCCTCGCCTCCACGTGGGCCGTCTCCTCCGCCTCCTTCACTGCCTCCGCCTCCTGTGTCGCCTCCACGAGCACCGACTCCTAAACGGTCGTCTCCAACTCCACCGCCTTCTCACCCTCCTCCGTCGCCACAACGAGCACTGACTCCTAAACGGTCATCATCAAAGAGCGTGCCGTCAATATCAAGCGGTCTCCCAAGAAGAAAGATTCAAAGAATTGAGAAGACTCCGCCACCCTCACAGAAGCTTTCATACGAGAAGACTCCAAAGGAGCTTGAAGAAAAGCCGTCCAAGCTAAAGTCAGGGCTCACTTTAGAAAGAAGTCTCCTGAGAAGCCTCCTGAAATCCCCTAGGAGACCAAGGACTTCTTCAAGAAAACATACCTAACGTCACAGCCTGAACCGCAACCTCAACCACAGTCCGACTACGACAGGACTATTCGGAAGGCTGCTGGCAAGGCGAAGAGAACAGGCAAAGATGTACCCCAGCTTGGCATGCAGCCTCAGAAACCTCTGGAGTTCAGCACAGTTCCAAATGTTAGATCAAAGTTAAGATAATTTATGAAATATGTTGGAATTTCAATGGATCAATTACACGGCCGTGCTCCCCTAGCGAAGGCTCCGCTGAAATATAAGTTCAAACTTGGAAAGCCTCTTGTGAAGCCGGATCAAGTGAAAAAGCTACCTACACAGATGTACCACTTCCACAAGTGGTACATGCAAGAATCCAGTAAGGGTGGAGAGATGGTAACGGGCAGATATTCACTGCACTATTTCTTCGATGGAGGTGACGACTTCTATATCTGATTCGAAGACATATTCGACCTGTACCAGCTTGATGCCCTCGACGTCTCACTTCTAGCCACGCGGGTTCTGTAAGTATCATTCTGTTATTTCGTTTCTTACCTCTTTGTATTTAGCTGACTAAAATTCTTTTTAACTGTTGTAGAATGGTGATCCAATACTACAACAAGCACAACTGCACCAAACATGGATTCATGGATCCACGCAAAATCAACGGCGTATTGGTTGATCAATTTCCTGATCCAACAATGGACAACATATATAATGCGCTGGTGCAGAACCACTTCCGATCGTTTATCCTTCTGCCCTACAACACTGCATAAGTTTTTTCTTCCTTTCATACCGATTTCAATCCCGTGTGCATACATAAATTTTCATATGTCATCTAAACCAATTTGCAGATTCCACTGGGTTCTATTAGTAATTGACATGGATCACTCGCGGATCCATGTCTTTGACTCAATGGATAAACCAGAGTCCACGTACTCAAAGATATTTGAACTGTTTAATAGGTAATGCCATATATCTTACTTGCTATTGCATATATGCGGTTCTCGGATAATTATTAGCTAACTTTCAACTGCACGTAGGGCATGGGAACGGCTTCGGGCGAATGTTCGCGGAAATTGGAAAGATAAGCTCTCCGTGAGGATGAACTTTCCAGTGAGTAACATACTCCAAAGTTGTTTTGAATCATTACTTTGTTCTAAAATATGAAATGTATATTAAATCTGTCGTCGTTTCTCCTTTAGTGTGCAAAACAGTCGCAGGGCACCAACTTATGTGGATACTACGTTTGCGACTACATTCACCGCTTTGTGACCGATGTCACAACTATCGATGATATAGATGTACGTATAACAGTCATTCATACATTACGTCTCGATTTCTTATTTACTTCATATATTTATTTCTCGTTTATTCGAATTAATGACAGCTTATGCGAGTAAGAGACAACATCCCCCACGAGACTTTCATACAAGCATCTCAGGAAGAATTAATGGGATTTATAAATGAGCAGATCATTGATCCCACGGGAGTTCTACTTTTATTTAAGTAACTTAACCACCGAGATCCACAAAATAGACAATTTTTTGTAACATACGAAATATATGTGGATATTGTGCATATGTGTACATATTTTGGTAATATATTGTAACATCTTGAAAATCGAAGAAACCGAAATCGGAACGTAAAAATCGGAACTTTCAAAAACCTTCGCTTGTTGCTTCTTCTCGGGTTTGTTGCTTCTTATTTCCCAGCTCAGTTGCATAAATTTAGATGTGATCAATCTCCCTTTCGGTGTTTTTGGATAATTTGGAGTTGTCAAAATGGAGGTGCGAAAGCCGCATCGGGTTTTTAAAAAGGAAATCGCGGAAAGCGCGAATTTATGAAAACGCGTTTTGGAAAATATAAAACAAAATTTTTGGTTGGGAGAAGATAAATTAAGACACAAAATAAATAATAAAATTCTCGGGAGTCGTACTCGAAATCCGGGAAAGTTTTGGAAAAATATAGGAGAGGATATTGAAATTTGAAAAAAAAGGGATTTTTAAAATAAATAAATATGAAAAATATTGTGGCAAAATAAAAGTGGAGAAAAGTTGAACATGTTGTGTTAAAAATTATTTTTGAATTAGAGGAATTTATTTTTGAATTTTTAGAAGAAAGAAAAATAGAAATGGAAAATTAAAATGGAAAATCGGGAAAAATCGGAAATGGCACTGTTCATTGCGCGCCAAGTGTTCGACGCCATACATGTCGACGGCCCGCCCCCGCGCGCGCCACGCGCGCGCGTGCGCTGCGCCGCCGCGGACCCCGCGCCCGACCACGCACGCCCGCCCGTACCGGCCCCGCACCGCGCCGCGCGCGCGCCGCCCGCCACGCGCCGTGCCACGCCGGACCCTCCACGCCGTGCACGCCCGTGTGCGCCGGACCGCCCGCGCCACGCGCCTCGGCCGCCGCGTCGCGCCCGCCGTACCGGGCCGACCCCGCACGTCGCCGCGTGTCTCCACCCGTGCCCGCGCCACGCCGGCCCTCCCTACTCCACCCCGCGCCGCGCCGAGCGCGCCTTGGCCGCGCCTATAAAAAGGCGGCGCCCGCCCTTTGTGCCGCACCACCGTCGTTTCCTCCCCACCCGGCGCCGCCGCCGCCGCCCTAACCACCGGGCCGTCGCCGCCGTGCGCAAACTCCCTCCATGCCCCCACTGCTCCTCCCCGAGGCCGCCGTCGCCGGTAAACCCCCCTCCTCCGTCCTTTTGTCGCGCTGCCGCCGCCTCTGTTTTGGCCGGACACCGGTCGAGCAGGTTGGCGCCAATGAATAGTGCCAAGAGAAAAAGAAAAAAAGAAAATTAGGAAAAATTTTAGAAAATTTGGGAAAATATTTTGGGTAGACTTGAGTAAAATTTTGGGCAAATAAATTATTTTCTTGCATGTTTTCTCAGTGCAAAGTTTGAAAATCGAAATCGGACTTTTTCCGGAATTTCGTTTCGCGTCGTTTTAAATCCGGACTCCGCTTAATTCTTTCTCGCCATTTAAATATGCCTCTCTTTTGTGCTCAAACCTTTAAAACCTCGAGCACGAATTCCTCCGCTGACATTTTCAAACCTAATTTCTCAAATAATTGCGATCGTCGTCTTTGCGAAAACCCTAGGACATCAACTCGATTCCAAAACTCGGATTTTTCCCTAGCGACCCTTGTCCTAACTCAAGTAGAATCTTAGGCAAAACATTTGGAGTCATTTTCATGGCCTTTATGGTTCTTTTCCATCTCTCAGTATTTTATTGAATTCTAATTGAATTCAATTGATCTTTCGCACGTACGGGTAGCACCTGAAGAAACCGGCATCGACCCCGCTGAAGATACCACCCCTCAAGTGTGCGAGCAAGGCAAGTCATCACACTCTTTGAACATATTGATCCTACTTTGTGAAATGATGTTGATTTCAAATTACAAATTGCATGCTTTACACGAACAGTACCTATGCTTGATACACCCTGCTTTGATATTGATCACCATTAGAATTTATTCTTTGTAACCTTCGATGTGATATGACCGGAGGATAACTTCGGTAAAAATGCTTAGCCCTGCTTACACTAGATCCCTGTATACTCATGATTTTGCAAGAAAGCTTTGTGCTCGGGCAACTACCTTAGGGGAGGTAGTTGAAATACGGCCTGTGGAGACATGAGCGCCACATGGCCATGAGAATGTTGAACTAAGTTTGATGAAAATTGAAAATGTTATACAAATGTTTTAGACTGGGGCGGCCGGATGATTTGGGTGGATTCCGGAAAAGGCAAGTGCCGACCCTGGTCAACTAAGGACCGAGCCATGAGATAGCCGGGAAACGAGCCAGTACAACCGTACTTCTCGAATGGGTATAGACCTAGCTGACTAGATAGCCGAGCAGAGGCAGTATCCTTGCATAGATGGTTCTCTATGATGTGGTTATGTGATGGAAATGAGGCTGCGGCCTTTGTTGTGAATGGTGGAATTAAATCGATATTAATTAAACTTAAAGATTGAGAAGTTTTCCCTTACCCCGGGTGCGCCAGAACTCCTCTCACTGCTAGAAAAGGACGGCTAGAGTGCATGAGGGCTTAAGTTCATGGAGCGGGTACGCCAAAGCGAGGTTATCGAAAGGCTTTGCCGTGACCGTCTCATGTGTTGAGACGTAGGCTCATTTGTTGGGTGTCGCGGAGTACGGGTAAAGTGTACATCCACTGCAGTGTGAGTGAATCAATCTATTCGAATAGCCGTGCTCGCGGATATCGAGCATCGTGACAAGACTTTCGCCTGGCTAGATTTTTAAACTTAAAACTGTTGGGATGGGTTTGCATGATGATTTCATTCGCTGGTGGATCAACTTCTCGAGATACGAGAAGGGGTACATTCCCCAGAAAATCATGACGAATCGGAGGCGGGAAGCCATCCTTGGAATCACGATGGATGGTAGACAGAACCGTCGCCGGATTAATAAATTATGGAATTAAAACTTGTTTTGGCTAGTTGTTAGGCCTGTGAAAAGAATTGTGAAAATTGGCTTTATGCAAAGGAAACTTCAGCCATTCCTTGAATAACCTTATCATGTGCATCAATTCCGTGTTGGATTGCTGAGTACGGTCGGTACTCACCCTTGCTATACGCACAAACCTTCAGCTGATGGAAATGAAGAGCCGGAGGATCCATACGCGTACTACCAGGAGGGTGAAGGAACTGATGGCGCATACTAGATCTTAGCTCCGGTCGTTGCCTGTGGCAAATGACATGCCGCTGCCTCTATTCCGCTGCCGTATCTAATTTCTGTTTCTGTGTTGTACCGGACCATGGGGTCCTGTGTGTTGAACATTGCCTTCGGGCCTATTGATGTAATAATGTTGGTGTAAGACTATTTGTGCATGTGCACTTGATCATCCAGTACTGTATTCGTGGGTACCAACTACTCGATCCAGGGAAATGGTACTAAGAACACGAAAGATTCCCGTCCCAAAAATGGGGGTCCACAGAGCTGGTATCAGAGCCATGCGACCGTAGGCTAAGACCAAATGGCGCCCTGCCCTTGACTAGTTGGCTAAAGGGAAATATCCCTACATAGGATCATTTTCAAACTATTATTTCCGAAAATACAAATATACCTTTTCTACATCTGTATTTCCTTTTATTTACCAAATGATTATAATGATAGCTCTCTCCCTCTAACCCTAAGTTGCCTTCAAAAGCAGATGTCGAACCATGACGGAGCCTGGGAGATCACCATCCCGCGAGACGAGGGGTTTGTGGCACAGCTTTAGTCCCTCCTGTGGTGTTTAAGATACCCGTAACCACCCACCTACCAAATCAGAAGGCATGGCTCCGAAGGATATCCAGCTTGGGAGGCGGCCGTTTCCGTGGAAGCCCGCATGGGAAGTGAAACATCTTTCTGCTTCCACACCCGCTACCATCGGGATTTAGCGGAGGCAGCCATCCAAGACGCGGCCCGCGAAGCATTTCTTCGCCTTAATACGATACATCGTGCCGAACTCACGGTGACAGAGTTCGTGCATCATCCCTATCGCGAGGAAGGCAACCCAGTTTGCACCGTGGAGGTCACCCCCTGCTGCTACAACCCGATGGTCACACGTCTATCACGTTGGGCGGAGACGGCAGATGACTGCTACGAAGAGGCCTTGCTTGAGATCAACGACCAGCAGTCACACCTCAATGATCTGGTCGAGAGCCACCAGAGCTGTGGGGATCAGATAAACATGCTGCAGACTCAGCTGCAAGCCAATGGTGCCCAATATGAGCAACTCTCGGACCACTACATGGCTCGTGGGGAAGCCCTGGTAGACCTAGAGGAGCAGCTTAGGAAGAGCAAGCAGCAAGTCAACCAGCTGGAGGAGCAGCTGCGCACTCGCCCTGTCCACGCTGCAGGTACTTCCACCGAGATTGTACCAACACCTCCTGCTCCTGTGCCCGACCACTATTACCTTATGACTCCAGCATGCTTGGATACCTTTCAAGCCATGATGGAGCAAGCTTTATGTTGAGCACAGAGCTGCGCCGTGCACGATAGACCCCATCGCTGCCACGTCCATGGGACCCACCTCGAGCTCCGTAGCGGTGCCATCCGAGCCCGGATCGGGAGAGGAGAACCCCATCCAGATCCACACCGACTCGGAGTCTGAGGCAGAACCTATGGAGGTCAAATGGGAGTCCAGCGACACCGATCCAATGGAGGAGGAAGCTCCCCCTCGTCGGCTGACTCACACTGGAGGCCCCCTCACCCGCCAGACCGCTCGCAAGAGTACGCGACCACCGAGCAGGAAGATTCGGCATGACTCCGAGGCCACCACCTCCGAGCCATGGGGACTCCGATTTGCTTCCGCAGCGGACCACTCACTTCCCGCACCTGGCTCTTGCGGATGGTTGGACGACTAGGCAGGAGGACCACTCCAGCTTGATCTTGCTCTGGACGGCTCGGCAGCAAGGACCACACTCTAGCCCCCCTTAACTAGTTAATGCAGCAAGACGATGTAGTTGTCATGACATGAAGGACTGTGCCTGTACAGTCCGTGTACCCCTTTTATGTAATATGATGGACCTAAGTATCGCTTGTGGTATCCTAATTAATGAGCTTATTTACCATGCTTGTCAAAATGAAGATCATTTAAAAACAACTTGAAGAAAAATCCCCTAGGAACCATGACCTTAACAGGTCCGATCTCTTAATTCATCTATCTTCTTCAGATGGCGCATCGCCGCAGAGCCGCAGCAACCAACGAGAACCCGCCGGAACCCAACCCCTCCACTCTGGCGGAGGTTATGGCCTTACAGACCTAGCTGCTCCAAGCAATTGCCAACAACCAGGGAAGTCGAGGAGGATCAAGTCTAGGAGAGTTCATGCGAGCTAAGCCACCAACCTTCTCCACGGCTGAAGAACCCATGGATGCTGAGGACTGGTTGAGGGTGATCGAGAAAAATCTAACTCTCGTCCGAGTTCGAGAAGCTGATAGAGTTGTCTTCGCCACTAACCAGCTAGAAGGTTCCGCAAGTGACTGGTGGGACACCTACAAGGAAACGCGAGCTGAAGATGCCGGAGAACCGACATGGGAAGAATTCACGGCTGCGTTCCATGAGAATTTCGTGCCAGCTGCAGTTATGAGGATGAAGAAAAACGAGTTCCGCAGGCTGCGTCAAGGAAACACCTCAGTACAAGAGTATCTGAACAAGTTTACCCAGCTTGCCTGTTACGCCACAAGTGACCTGACAGACGAGGAAGAGAAGATGGATAAATTGATCGAGGGACTAAATGACGAGCTGAGAGGACCGATGATCGGGCAGGACCACACCAGTTTCCAAAGCCTCATCAACAGGGTCGTTCGGCTTCAACACGACCAAAAGATGGTAGAAAATAACCGCAAAAGGAGGCTCGCTATGGCTCGCCCATTTCAGGGAGCGCCACAACGTCCCAAGGGAGCCACCCCGTCTGGATGGAAGCCAAACGTTCCGGCAGCCGGTCGTTCCCCCGCTCCCGACCATGTCAGCAGGCCAGCTACACCTCAACTTCGTACACCAACGCCAACCCTAGCCACTCCGGAAGAAGGAATGTGAGTCTGCTTCAATTGTGGAGAATTTGGGCACTACTCCAACAGCTGCCCCAAACCACGCAACACCCCGTGCGCACCGACGCCAATGCAACGCCCGTCCGAGGAACCCCTACCCCGCCGCGGGACGCGGTCCTGCTCAGGACCCCGCTACCCAACGAGGCCGCCACCGG
This sequence comes from Oryza australiensis, assembly GCA_019925245.2. NCBI lineage: Eukaryota > Viridiplantae > Streptophyta > Magnoliopsida > Poales > Poaceae > Oryza > Oryza australiensis. The sequence continues at coordinate 249,745 of JAIFGZ020000136.1, forward strand.
GTTTCGACGTGGCCGGTGAATCATGTGCGGGCTGAAGTAGCTCGGGAGGACCGGAGCGTGATGGGTATGTTCTCTATCAACTCTACCCCAGCTTAAAGTTTTATTCGATTCGGAGCCTCGCATTCATTCATATCTTCCCAAGTAAGCAAACAACACCACCTACACCAAGTAGCACTTAAGAGGCCTATGTTGGTACACTCACCTGGGGGAGACATAACCGTACCCCATGCTTGCATCAATGTGCCCATACGGATTAGAGACGTGGTGTTTCTTTCGAACCTTATGGTGCTATCACCCCAAACCATTGATGTCATACTCGGGATGGATTGGTTGACCAAGAATAATGGAATCATAGACTGCAGTCGAAGGGAAGTCACGGTATCCACCCCATGGGGATCACCGATGAGCATAACTATGGATCAGAATCCGAAGCTATGCGAACGAGCTGCGGGAATATTCACCATGCTACCTCTAGGCGGAATGCCAGTAGTACAAGAATACCCGGACGTATTTCCCGAGGAATTGCCCGGGATGCCCCCGGATCGCGACATAGAGTTTATCATCGACCTAATGCCCACGCCCCCATATCCAAGAGGCCTTATCGAATGCCGACCAACGAGTTAGAGGAACTCAAGAAGCAAATCCGAGAACTACAAGAGAAGGGATTTGTACGCCCCAGTTCTTCTCCCTGGGGAGCCCCAGTACTCTTCGTCAAGAAGAAGGATGGGAGTATGAGGATGTGTATGGACTACCGATCGTTGAATGAAGTGACTATCAAAAACAAGTACCCACTACCTCGAATCGATGACCTATTCGATCAACTTAAGGGTGCGCAAGTGTTCTCAAAGATTGATCTTCGGTCAGGATATCATCAGTTGAAGATTAGAGCTGGAGATATTCCTAAGACGGCGTTCTCTACACGTTACGGCTTATACGAGTTCACAGTAATGTCCTTTGGATTGACCAATGCCCCGGCATATTTTATGAATCTGATGAACAAGGTATTCATGGAATACCTAGACAAATTCATAGTGGTATTCATCGACGATATACTTATCTACTCCAAGAATGATGAGGAACATGCGGAGCATCTACGGCTAGTGCTGGAAAAACTACGAGAGCATCAGCTGTATGCCAAGTTTAGCAAATGCGAGTTCTGGCTCAAGGAAGTCGCTTTTCTTGGCCACGTGGTTTCAGCCGGAGGAGTAGCGGTAGACCCCGCCAAGGTCGAAGCCGTCACGGAATGGAAGGCCCCCAAGTCAATGACGGAAGTTCGAAGTTTCTTGGGCTTGGCCGGTTATTATCGACGGTTCATCGAAGGGTTTTCCACTGTAGCCTGACCTATGACTCAACTTCTGAAGAAGGAAAAGAAGTTTGAGCGGAACGAGAAGTGTCAAAAAGCTTTCGACCAACTAAAAGAAAAGTTAACCACCGCCCCAATCTTAACCTTACCTGACAACCGAAAGGATTTCGTAATGTACTGTGATGCACCTCGGCAAGGACTAGGAGGCGTGTTAATGCAGGATGGGAAGGTCGTAGCGTATGCCTCGCGACAGTTACGACCCCGCGAGGAGAATTATCCTACACACGACCTGGAACTAGCCGCGGTTGTTCACGCATTGAAGATCTGGAGACACTATCTGATCGGGAACCACTGTGATGTGTATACTGATCACAAGAGCTTAAAATATTTCTTTACTCAGCCTGATCTCAACCTACGACAGAGGCGATGGTTGGAGTTGATTAAGGATTACGATCTAGGAATCCATTACCATCCCGGCAAGGCAAATGTAGTGGCCGATGCGCTGAGCCGCAAAGCCCAATGCAACCACATGGGATTGGGAGGTATGGCCAATGAGCTCCAAGAAGAAATGGCTCGACTTAATCTCGCACCCGATTCCTCACGGAGAAGTGAACTCACTGGAAATCCAACCCCTTCGAGGACTCAAATAGAATAAGCCCAAAAGGGAATGAGGAAACCCAGAAATCAAGGAACGCATGGCGCCGGGCGCGCTAAGGAGTTTTCGTAGACGACAAGGGAATCTGTGGTGACAAGAAAAGAATCTGCGTGCCTGAACGAGGTGGTTTGAGAGGATTGATCTTAAAAGAAGCTCACGAATCGGCATATTTGTTACATCCCGGAAGCACGAAAATGTACCAGGATTTAAAGGGAGAATACTGGTGGCCCAATATGAAGAGAGATGTAGCCGAATACGTAGCCGTGTGCGATGTGTGCCAAAGGGTGAGAGCTGAGCATCAACGACCAGCAGGCTTGCTGCAGCCGCTCAAGATTCCTGAATGGAAATGGGACGAGATAGGCATGGATTTCATAGTGGGACTACCCAAAACTACGACTGGTTATGATTTCATTTGGGTAATAGTAGATCGGCTCACCAAGACTGCCAGATTTATTCCCGTAAAAACTAACTACAACAGTGCCAAGCTAGCGGAACTATACATGAGTAGGATTGTATGTCTCCACGGTGTACCAAAGAGGATTATATCGGACCGAGGTACCCAATTCACATCTCATTTTTGGAGCAAAGTCCACGAGGCACTCGGAAGTCACCTCGCCTTCAGTACCGCTTACCACCCACAGACTGACGGACAGACTGAAAGGACGAATCAAGTACTAGAAGATATGCTGAGAGCCTGTGCGTTGGATTTCACCAAGGATTGGGAGAAATGTTTGCCGTACGCCGAGTTCTCCTACAACAATAGCTATCAAGCCAGTCTGAAGATGTCTCCAAACGAAGCCTTATTTGGTCGCCGATGCCGAACCCCATTAATGTGGTCAGAAACCGGTGAACGAACCGTATTCGGGCCTGACATAATCAAAGAGGCCGAGGAAAAAGTTCGCCTAATCCGGGACCGATTACAAGCTGCTCAATCACGACAAAAGAGCTACGCGGACACCCACCGAAGAGAATTAGAGTTTAAAGAAGGTGACTACGTGTATCTAAAGGTCTCACCACTACGGGGAACTCAGAGGTTCAAAGTCAAAGGAAAACTCGCACCAAGATACGTGGGCCCATTCTTGATAAACGCTAAGAGAGGAGAAGTGGCCTACCGCTTGAGCGCCCGAGAACCTCTCCGATGTCCACCCAGTATTCCACGTGTCGCAGCTTAAAGAAATGTTTGCGGGTACCGGAAGAGCAAGCTCCTTTAGAAACCATCCATGTCCACAGTGATCTTACCTACCCGGAGCATCCAATCAAGATACTAGACGAGGCAGAAAAGAAGACACGGACCAAGTCATGGCGCATGTGCAAAGTACAATGGAGCAATCACACGGAAGAGGAGGCTACCTGGGAGAGCGAAGAGTTCCCGAGGACAGAATACCCACACCTACTCAAGAACGGTAAGAAATCTCGGGGACGAGATTTATTGTTAGGGGGTAGGTTTGTAACATCCCGAAAATCGAAGAAACCGAAATCGGAACGTAAAAATCGGAACTTTCAAAACCTTCGCTTGTTGCTTCTTCTCGGGTTTGTTACTTCTTATTTGCCGCTCGTTGCATAAATTTAGACGTGATCAATCTCCCTTTCGGTGTTTTTGGATAATTTGGAGTTGTCAAAATGGAGGTGCGAAAGCCGCATCGGGTTTTTAAAAGGAAATCGCGAAAAGCGGATTTATGGAAACACGTTTTGGGAAATATAAAACAAAATTTTTGGTTGGGAGAAGATAAATTAATACACAAAATAAATAATAAAATTCTCGGAGTCGTACTCGAAATCCGGAAAAGTTTTGGAAAAATATAGGAGAGGATATTGAAATTTGAAAAAAGGGATTTTTAAAATAAATAAATATGAAAAATATTGTGGGAAAATAAAAGCGGAGAAAAGTTGAAAATGTTGTGTTAAAAATTATTTTTGAATTAGAGGAATTTATTTTGGAATTTTTAGAAGAAAGAAAAATAGAAATGGAAAATTAAAATGGAAAATCGTGAAAAATCGGAAATGGCACCGTTCATTGCGCGCCAAGTGTTCGACGCCGTACATGTCGTACCGGCCCACCCGCGCGTGTGCCCGACCGCGCGGACCCCGCGCCGCGCGCGCCCGCGCCCGCCCGAGCACGCCCGCCCGTACGGCCCCGCACCCGCGCACCGCGCGCCGCGCGCCACGCGCCGTGCCACGCCCGGACCCCATGCCGTGCGCGCGCCGCGTGCGTCGGACCCTGCCGCGCCGCGTGCGTGCCTCGCGGCCACCGCGTCGCGCCCGCCGCACCGGGCCGACCCCGCACGTCGTCGCGTGTCTCCACCCCGTGCCCGCGCCACGCCGGCCCTCCCCACTCCACCCCGCGCGCGCGCCGACGCGCCTCGGCCGCGCCTATAAAGGCGGCGCCCGCCCTTGTGCCGCACCACCGCCGTTTCTCCCTCTCCCGAGCGCGCCGCCGCCGCCCTAACCACCGGAGCCGTCGCCTCCATGCGCAAACTCCCTCCGTGCCCCACTTGCTCCTCCCCAAGGCCGCATCGCCGGTAAACCCCCTCCTCCGCACTTTTGTCGCGCTGCCGCCGCCTTTGTTTCGGTGGACACCGGTCGAACACTTGGCGCCAATGAATAGTGCCAAGAGAAAAAGAAAAGAAAAAAAGAAAAATTAGGAAAAATTTTAGAAAATTTGGGAAAATATTTTGGGTAGACTTGAGTAAAATTTTAGGCAAAAATAAATTATTTTCTTGCATGTTTTCTCGGTGCAAAGTTTGAAAATCGAAATCGGACTTTTCCGAATTTCGTTTCGCGTCGTTTTAAATCCGGACTCCGCTTAATTCTTTCTCGCCATTTAAATATGCCTCTCTTTTGTGCTCAAACCTTTAAAACCTCGAGCACGAATTCCTCCGCTGACATTTTCAAACCTAATTTCTCAAATAATTGCGATCGTCGTCTTTGCGAAAACCCTAGGACATCAACTCGATCCCAAAACTCGGATTTTTCCCTAGCGACCCTTGTCCTAACTCAAGTAGAATCTTAGGCAAAACATTTGGAGTCATTTTCATGGCCTTTATGGTTCTTTTCCATCTCTCGGTATTTTATTGAATTCTAATTGAATTCAATTGATCTTTCGCACGTACGGGTAGCACTGAAGAAACCGGCATCGACCCGCCGAAGATACCACCCCTCAAGTGTGCGAGCAAGGCAAGTCATCACACTCTTTGAACATATTGATCCTACTTTGTGAAATGATGTTGATTTCAAATTACAAATTGCATGCTTTACACGAACAGTACCTATGCTTGATACACCCGCTTTGATATTGATCACCATTAGAATTTATTCTTTGTAACCTTCGATGTGATATGACCGGAGGATAACTTCGGTAAAATGCTTAGCCCGCTTACACTAGATCCTGTATACTCATGATTTTGCAAGAAAGCTTTGTGCTCGGGCAACTACCTTAGGGGAGGTAGTTGAAATACGGCTGTGGAGACATGAGCGCCACATGGCCATGAGAATGTTGAACTAAGTTTGATGAAAATTGAAAATGTTATACAAATGTTTTAGACTGGGGCGGCCGGATGATTTGGGTGGATTCCGGAAAAGGCAAGTGCCGACCCTGGTCAACTAAGGACCGAGCCATGAGATAGCCGGGAAACGAGCCAGTACAACCGTACTTCTCGAATGGGTATAGACCTAGCTGACTAGATAGCCGAGCAGAGGCAGTATCCTTGCATAGATGGTTCTCTATGATGTGGTTATGTGATGGAAATGAGGCTGCGGCCTTTGTTGTGAATGGTGGAATTAAATCGATATTAATTAAACTTAAAGATTAAGAAGTTTTCCCTTACCCCGGGTGCGCCAGAACTCCTCTCACTGCTAGAAAAGGACGGCTAGAGTGCATGAGAGCTTAAGTTCATGGAGCGGGTACTACCAAAGCGAGGTTATCGAAAGGCTTTGCTGTGACCGTCTCATGTGTTGAGACGTAGGCTCATTTGTTGGGCTGTCGCGGAGTACGGGTAAAGTGTACATCCACTGCAGTGTGAGTGAATCAATCTATTCGAATAGCCGTGCTCGCGGATATCGAGCATCGTGACAAGACTTTCGCCTGGCTAGATTTTTAAACTTAAAACTGTTGGGATGGGTTTGCATGATGATTTCATTCGCTGGTGGATCAACTTCTCGAGATACGAGAAGGGGTACATTCCCCAGAAAATCATGACGAATCGGAGGCGGGAAGCCATCCTTGGAATCACGATGAATGGTAGACAGAACCGTCGCTGGATTAATGAATTATGGAATTAAAACTTGTTTTGGCTAGTTGTTAGGCCTGTGAAAAGAATTGTGAAAATTGGCTTTATGCAAAGGAAACTTCAGCCATTCCTTGAATAACCTTATCATGTGCATCAATTCCGTGTTGGCTTGCTGAGTACGGTCGGTACTCACCCTTGCTATACGCACAAACCTTCAGCTGATGGAAATGAAGAGCCGGAGGATCCATACACGTACTACCACGAGGGTGAAGGAACTGATGGCGCATACTAGATCTTAGCTCCGGTCGTTGCCTGTGGCAAATGACATGCCGCTGCCTCTATTCCGCTGCCGTATCTAATTTCTGTTTCTGTGTTGTACCGGACCATGGGGTCCTGTGTGTTGAACATTGCCTTCGGGCCTATTGATGTAATAATGTTGGTGTAAGACTATTCGTGCATGTGCACTTGATTATCCAGTACTGTATTCGTGGGTACCAACTACTCGATCCAGGGAAATGGTACTAAGAACACGAAAGATTCCCGTCCCAAAAACGGGGGTCCACATATATGTATATATTTTCTTTCTTAAGTTCATTTATATGTGTGTAAATTATATATTTATACATATATATATGATATATATGTATAAATATATGTGTATAAAATATGTATATGTGTAATATAATATATGTGTGTAATATATAGTTAGCAGCGCTGCTGTAGAAAGGAGCAAATTAAAAAATAAAAAAAATCTTTAGTCCCGGTTGGAGCCACCAACCGGGACTAAAGATGGCGGAGCCGGCCATGACTCCACCATCTTTAGTCTCGGTTGGTGACTCCAACCGGGACTAAAGATACATCTCTCCAGTCCCAGATTCGTAGTCCCGGTTTGCTAACCGGGACTACTGAGGGTTGCCAACCGGGACTATTGTGGGGTTCTCCACTAGTGCTTTGCAGAGAGAGAACTGAATTTTGGTAGTAGTATTGGTGTACAATATCAGAATCCAACTTTTTTTTGAAATTAACATCCAAAGTCAACCCCTTCAGGAAGAAAATAATATGTCAGCAAGGAAGGTAATATGCCCTATTGTCAACTTCTTGTGCAAAGTCAACACAACATCTCAACCACTCCAGTTGATGCTAACTGAATCCTTGCTCTCAAAAGGGAGGCTGGCAGACAAACAGAGACAAGTAAGCACTAAACAAAAAGCATTTGCCTCATTATGTAATTAATGCCCAACTATGTACAATGTATGTGTCAGTTAGTGCTCAGTGTTTTCAAGCTGAAAAGAATGGCATTGGATTGTTGCTGCTAGTGTTGGATCAAGAGTCTTAAACGAAATATAACCAATGATACAAGTGTCAGCGATCCCGAAGAGCAGCTGTTATCCTTAAATTGGACTTTGAAAAAGCTTTTGATACTATTGAGCATACTGTCATTATCCAGATGATGCAAAGTCTGGGTTTCCGGAAAGATGGATTGGTTGGATCAAGGCAATTCTCTGTTCAGGTTCCTCAGCGGTACTGCTGAATGGGGTATCAGGGAAGACTTTAAAATGCAAACGGGTGTGAGACAAGGGGATCCCCTCTCGCCGCTCCTCTTTGTTCTGGCAGTAGAATTGCTGCAGATCCTGATCAGTAGAGCTAGACAAAGTGGACTTCTTCACCTGCCAATCCCCCAACCCACGGAGGATTTCTCAATGGTTCAATATGCTGATGACACGATTCTGATCCTTCAGGCTGAAGCGCAACAACTTTTCTTCCTCAAGAGCCTGTTGAACAGCTTTCAGATTGCCACTGGTTTGAAAGTCAATTTTAAGAAGTCGAGCATGTACCCAATTAATATTCCTCCTGACAAGCTAAGTCTCCTGGCCAATACCTTTGGATGTGATGTTGGGGAGATGCCTTTCACTTATCTAGGTCTACCAATGGGCACTACAAAACCGAAAATGGATGATTTAATGCCAATGATAGATAGGATAGAAAAAGGATTGTCGTCATGTGCAACTAGGCTCTCTTACTCAGGACGATTGGAGATAGTTAATTCTGCTATCATGCCAATAACAACCTATGCGATGTGCACTATCAAAATACCAAAATGGGTTATCGCGACCATTGATAGATCCCGTAAACAATGCCTTTGGAGAGGAAATGACCCAGAGAAGAAAGGGGGCAATTTGGCTGCCTGGTCTATGGTAACACGTTCGAGGTTAAAAGGAGGACTGGAAATCCTAAACCTACAGCTACAGAATGACGCCCTTCTCATTAAGCAACTTTTCAAGTTCTACGACCAGGAGGATGTACCATGGGTTAAATTAATCTAGTTCAGATACTACTCAACTAAAGTACCCCATTTGAGCAGAGAGATAGGGTCCTTTTGGTGGAAGGATATTTTTCGACGAAATGATTTGTTCAGAATGGTGTCCACCTGCCAAATAGGGAATGGGCGCACCGTTAGTTTCTGGGAAGATAACTGGAACGATACAAGAATCGTTGTCAATTATCCGCATCTGGTATCTTTTGCAAAGAGAAGGAATACTTCAGTGGCAGAGATCATGCAAGCCGAAGACTTAGATATTATATTCCACCTACCGCTCTCTGAACAAGTTTTTCAGGAACTAGAAACAATGCAAACTCTTTTGCAAGATCTGGCTTATGACGAGGAATCCTTGGATATATGGACCCCAGTCGGGGGGAATAGGTATACCTCCAAGCGCTTCTACAATCACATTTTAAGCACAATGGACGACCATCCAAGTTATAAGTATCTTTGGAAATCTAGTTGTCTGTCACGCATAAAATTCTTTGCCTAGTTGCTCCTGATGGATAGACTGAATACGAAATCAATGTTACAGAAACGGTGCATAAATATCCAAGACAATAACCTCTGTGTCATGTGTCATACGGATGAAGAAGAGACAATTGATCATCTTCTTTTTTGGTGCCCTTTCGCCAGCCAGTGTTGGTCCTTGTTGCAAATCCAGTGGGATAGCGAGCTGGACCGAATGGACTGATTGGCTAAGCTAATATCCACAAGTCCTTTGCCTTTCATGGCTGAACTAGTTCTCATTGCGGGTTGGGAAATCTGGAAGATGAGAAATGACAAGGTATTTCATCATGCAATTCCAAGCCTTTCACTCTGGAAGACTAATTTCAGAAACCAGTGTACCATGCAGATCATTCGTCTAAAAGAAAAGCTTAAATCAACCTTTTGCGCTTGGCTAGACGCCTTTAGCTAGATTTGCTTTGTTTTACACGCTTTTGTGGAGCATGTTTCCCCAGGCTTGTTTTTCTCCCCTCCAAAGTTGTACTCTAATCCTTTAAACTCTAAACTCTTTCCCTTTCTTTCTATAAAATGACACGTAACTACGAGGATCTCCCTCAGTTTTTTTAGGTCAAAAAAACCAATGATACAAGTGCTACTGGCAGCCTGGCACTTTTCTTACATAAAAAAAGAACCAACATGCTAGCAGCTGCAAAACATGCATGCATCCTATCCCCTATCGGTTGGATCTGAACAAATCCAGCACTCAAAAATGAAGGGATTACCAAAATTGAGCTTACATATATACACAAAAGGCAGAAGTCACAATGGAATGGATGGATCCCCCTCTCGCGTGAGCCGAACTCGCCGATTCGCCGCCAGAATCGAACACAAATCCCCCCTCCCTCACCTCCCCCTCTTCCTTCTCCATCCAATCAAAAAAACAAAGGACGCGAGCGTTAGTGTATTGTGGTTGCCGCACCTAAAACAAGAAACGTGATTAACATATAATTAATTAAGTATTAATATATAAAAAATTAATAATAAATTTATTAATTTTTTAAATAACTTTTATATAAAAAGTTGTTGTACGAAACATATCATTTAATAATTTAAAAAGCGTGCTAACGGAAAACCATGCACTCCCCGACGGGGCCAAAGCACATGTCACGGAGAAGACGACTCATACCTGGTGTAGCAACTCTGGATAGTCAATACGCGACGCGACCAAAAGGCCGATGGCGACAGCGAGGGATCAAGCGTGTTGCTGCGGGCTGTGGCACACATAGAAGCTATTGCTGCGGCACTGGCACAAATGGATGCATCCTAGTAGATGCTACGTAACGTAGCACGAGCTGACGACCAGGAAGGCCCGGAACCGTCGACGGCGATCGCTCGCACTTGACAGTACCATTGCATGCTACAGTAGCTACCACCGGGGACGAACGGTCGCACGCGACGTCCACTCACGAGATTAAGCTTTGGATGGACGTGTCACGCGTATAGATGGCCATATGGCCCGAGGCCCGACGGCCCGCCCACGGCCCAACAAATTGGTCCGGCCCAAGCACGACACGGCACGGACGTTGTTGGGCCCGTGCCGGCCCGGCACGACCACCGGGCCGTGTCTGGGCCGGAGGTGCAGCACGATGGGCCGGCACGGCCCGTCCCGAGACTGAAAGGCCCGATGGGCCAGCACGGCCCGGCACGGTCCAACGGTAGGCACGGCCCGAGAAAGCAACACTCCTCACAAAGTATATAAGCCCACTCGCAGTCGCGGCCGCTCCTCAAAAAACCCTAACCCTAGACTCCGCAGCTCTGCGACTGCTTCGTCGTTCCCCTTCCAGTCTTCCACTCGCCGCTCCTCAGAAAACAGTAACCCTAGCCTCCCTCCATTGCCGTCTCCGACGGTCGGCGCCTCGGCGGCCTCCCGGCTCCCACTGTGGGTCGTCTCCTCTTCTATCTCTATTTTTCTTTCATCTTAGCCTCTCAGTCTCCGGTCGCCTGATCTGTTTGCAATTTGTTCGGATCCGTGAGTTTTTCGCCTGATCTGTTCGGATCCGTGAGTTTTTCGCCTGATCTGTTCGGATCCGTGAGTTTTTCGCCTGATCTGTTCGGATCCGTGAGGTTTTCGCCCAATCTCTTCGGATCCGTGAGGTTTTTGCCATACTTGTTGTTGCTCCGTTAGCTCTTCGTCAGATCCACCCTCCCAAATCCTTGCTTGCTCTATCATCGATCTCTATCATCTAGGCCATCTCCGGTGCTCCGTGAGGTATGTTGTCTCTTTTTTCTTTCGAACCCATGAGCAGCAGCTCACCATCTGATCTTCGCCTCTCCTTCTATTGTTTTGCTTTTTTGCAGGTCGCCGAGCGGTAGCCGCCGTTGAGGAACCAGAGTGGCCATGGATGATCCAACGTCCTCCAACTATGAGTTGAGGTTGATGGGGATGCGGGGTGATGACGAAGAAGACTTCGAGGAGGAACGCGTGGAGGTGTTCGGCAACACCCAGTCCCCTCGGGTCGATGCAACTCCGCCGGAGACATCACCGGACGATGACGGGACCGGTGATGGTGGCCTCCGTGGCGATGGTGATGGCATCGGCCCGTCCGAGTCAAGTGCTACTCCGAGCAACAAGCGTTCACGATCTGGGGTATGGAATGATTTTGAAGAACTTTTTGAAAACGAAATGGCACTAAGTTTAGGGTTTCTGCTAAATGCAATTATTGTCATAAAACACTCTCTGCTCGTTCATCTGGTGGTACTGGCCATTTGATTCGACATTTAAAATCTTGCAAACCTAGAAATGCTGGTTCTCTATCTCAGTCTATGCTTAAGTTTAATCCTGATGGTTCTGTTAGTCAATGGGAGTATAAGCCAGATGTTGCTAGAACTGAGTTGGTTAGGTTGATTGCTAGAGAGGATCTTCCTCTTTGTTTTGGTGAATCTGATGCTTTTGAGGAGTACATTCAGAAGGCTCATAACCCTAGATATCGTCGTCTATCTAGGCAAAGTATCACTAGAGATACCTTTAAGTACCTTGACATCCAGAAGGCTATTCTAATTGAGACATTAAAATCTGTTAGTTCTGTTGCTTTGACTTCTGATATTTGGTCTGGTAATGCTAAGGAGGATTACTTAAGTGTTGTTGCTCATTTTGTGAATTCTAATTGGCAATTAGAGAAAAGGATTTTGGGTCTTGTGCTTATTGATGTGTCACAGGTCTTGAAAACATAGCTCAACGAGTAATTTCGTTGTTGAAGAGTATGGTTTGACAAATAAAATTTTTTCTATTACTCTTGACAATGCTTCGCTAATACTAAAGCAATGGATACTCTTAAACTTTCTCTGTCGGTTATGTTGGTGATTTGTATTTGCATCAGCGTTGTGCATGTCATATCATCAATTTAGTTGTTAAGGCTGGTCTTGAAAAATTCAAACACTTACTGGTTGATTTTAGAACTGCTATCTCTTTTCTGAATGCATCTAATCAACGCATTGCTTTATACAAAAGCTTCGCATTGCTAAGGGTGTTCGACCTCGTAAATTTGGTTTAGACATGGATGTTAGATGGAATGCAACTTATCTCATGCTTAAGCATCTCATGCCACACAAGGATATTTTTTGTTTTCATTGCAACTCACCATCCTCCCTGTTAATGGTCATGCACGCTAAGCGATTTGCACCGGAAAATTGCTTGAAACTTTTCGATATTCCTTGAACAATTTTATGATTCTACGTTATTTTGTCCGGTGTATATTATCCAACATCTCCATTGGTTATGCATCATATTCTTGAGATTTTTGGACATTTTCAAACTTATGAAAATGATATGAACTCGATAAATATTGTTGCTCCCATGAAAACTAAGTTCCTATCATCTTGGTGAGATTCCATTTACGTACTCATTTGCTTTTATCTTGGATCCTAGGGCCAAAATTAGAGGTTTTAGCAATGTTCTTCAAATTATGTCTCAAATGATGCCATCTAATCACTCTTCTTATTTGTCCGAGGTTAGGGCTGCATTGTTTGACATATTTGTTAAATATGAGTCAAAATTTGGTGATGTGAGATTACAAAGAACAACTCCAAGCAGTTCTAGTGGTAAGAAAAAGACGCTTGGGGAAAATTTTTGGAACATCGCCGCAGGATCTGGTGCCAGTTCATGTGCTGGACTTGGTGCCAGTCCAGGTGCTGGACTTGGTGCCATTCCAGGTGCTGGACTTGGTGCCATTAACAAGAGAACTCACGCTCTTGCATTGATGCAGTTGTTTCTTCTCCGCAAACATGAATGCATCGACTTGGATCGCTTATCTTGACAGTGACACTGTCAATCATTTTGATGATGACTTCAATATCCTTAGCTGGTGGCATGAGCACAAACACGCCTATCCTGTTCTTTCAATATTAGCTAAAGATATTTTGTCTGTTCCTGTTTCTACCATATCTTTGGAGTCTGCTTTTAGTTTGACTGGCAGGATCATCGATGATCGACGACGGCGTCTAGGACCTCCCCTGGTACAAGCTTTGGCGTTGATCAAGGACTGGGAGCAGGCAGAAACCCAGAAGCAGCATTCCATCGAGAATTCTGAGTTGATTACATCTTTTGATAGCTACTATGATGATGTAACGTATCGGGTGGGGATGTAATTGTATCGGGGTGGGGATTGATCATCCTCAGGTCTCGGTGCTGGGTGATGTTGCCGTTCATGTGCTGGACTTGGTGCGGTTGCCGCGCCCAAGTCGGACTTGGTGCCAGCCAGTCTTGGACTTGGTGCCATTCCGCATTCTTCGGGCCTGGGCCTGGGGATGGATCATCTTGGTATGGTTCTAGTGCTGGTTGTACCTTGATGTTGGACATACTTTGCTGGGGCTGGGGGCTGGGATCTAGGCTAGGGGGTCATTCTTGCGACCTTTCGTCGCCCTAACTTTTGGGTTATGTTGGACAAACTTTGCCGATGAACTTTATATGAACTTTATTCTTGTGGACTGGTTGCACTCTTTTTCCTTTCTAGGGTTTTCTCACGAGGTGTGAGTTTTTACCTAGAAAGGTTTTTAATGAGGCAACCATTGCACTACAAGCAACTTAATTTAGTACTTTGTCTTTTGTCGTGATTTGTCGTGATCGTGAATTTTGTCTCGTGATCGTGATCGTGAAATATTGCACTGATATTTGTCTGTAATCCTTAACCGTGCTTGGGCTGGCACGGGCCCAATGAGCTGACCGTGCCGTCGGGCCGGCCCGGCACGACCCAAGTACTTGTGGGCCGTGCTTGAGCCTGGTGTGCAGCCCGTGGGCAGGCACGGCACGGCCCGACAGTACGAGCGTGCCGTGCCGGCCTGACTGCGTTCGGCCCGAGCACGACCGTGCCTGGGCCGGGCCGGGCCGTGCCGCCCTTATGGCCATCTATAGTCACGCTCGCGTTCGTTATCCGGCGGGGCGGGGCCGGTCCCGTGCCTCGTTCACGGACCGGATTACGCGCTGTTGCGGCGCGGCAACCGATGAGCGTTTCCGGCCGGTCATCACGCACATACATTTGGAGTAACATGCACGCAAGAGTGGGCCACACCGACGCCTTTGGGCAAGGGTACGCGGCTGCTCGACACGTCGCTCGCTCTCCAGAGGCTTCCATTCCATGCCCCCGGCCTGCCCACAGACCCACAGCGGCCAGCGGCTTCTTGATGTCTGCCCATCCACATGGCCATCAGCCATGGCGGATAGTAGTACAAAACAGGAGCCCCTCCTCCGGACCTGAGCTGCATTGCATATTTGCTTTGCTCCCTTCACTACTCGTCGTGCCGGCTACTCCGGTTCTCCGGCCCTTCTCAGGCTCTGAGCTTAGCCATCTTGCAAGGAGCGAAGATCAGATCGAGCTGAGCCTGAGCTGGCCTCAGGTGTCTGAAGCGAACGATGAAGACCTGCCGGGGCGCACTACTAGTGCTCCTCCTCCTGCTGGTGGCGGCTGCCTCCTGGCCGCAGGCTTCCGACGCTGGTTCAGGTAAGACAAGTAGTACCGAGTAGTAACCGTTGCCTGATGAACCAATTAACACGATGCATGTATACGTTGGCTTTGGCTTTGCAGGGTTCTGCGCGAGCAAGTGCGCGGTGCGGTGCGGGAGGGGGCCGGGCCCGGGGCGTGCGCGGGGGAGCGCGTGCCTGAGGTCGTGCGGGCTGTGCTGCGAGGAGTGCAACTGCGTGCCGGCGGGAGCGGGGACGGGAGGGACGCGCGACGAGTGCCCCTGCTACCGCGACATGCTCACCGCCGGCCCAAGGAAGAGGCCCAAGTGCCCCTGATCGATCTCATATCGCACCTCATCGACTACCATCAACTTCATCTCATATTCTCATGCGTGCGCCTGCTGCAGCTACTACGTACTACTGTTGTAGTGTTGTGCATCAAGTGCAGTACGCCGGCAAGTACTCTTATACTGTTGGTATAAGTGTCTTATGTGTGAATGCACGTAGTTGTGTATACGTAGCAGGTGTGTATGTATATATACTAACCGGGACTAAAGTCTTGGGTAAAATAAATAGCCACGACTAAAAATTAATCTTTAATGGTTGATTATACCAACCGAGTAGGCGTCCTAAATATTTTTTTTGGTTTTTATTGTTTTTCTTTTCTGTTGAAATTCACATTTCTATACCATCTTCAAATTGAATTCACAGATTCAAATCAAATTTATAGATTTAAAATTAAATTTACATATAAATTATATGAACATACATCATAAATTCACGTATCAAATTCACGTATCAAATTGTGTTTGAACATCATAAAATTCTAAAAAAACAAAAAATTTCTCCTTGGATTCGGCCGTCACCGTCGAGCCGCGCCCGGTTCCGTCGGATCCGACCGTCGTTGGTCGCTGTCGTCCGTGGCCGTCGAGCCGCACGCAGCTCCGCCGGATCCCACGTCGGGCCGTCGGCGCCCGCCCCGCCCGTGTCCGCTGCTGCGAGCCGCGTCCGCGCGAGCAGCCCCGCCTCGACTGTCGCCCGCACCGCCGCCTGCTATATCTTCGACAGGGAGAGCTCTGAGAGCGAGGAAGAGAGAGACGGCTGAGAGCTCTGAGAGAGGGAGAGAGGGCCGACGGCCGAGAGATCAAGGGAGAGTGAGAGCTCTGAGAAAGGGAGAGAGGGCGGCTGAGAGATCAAGGGAGAGGGAGAGCTCTGAGAGCGACGGCTTGAGGAGAGAGAGATCTTTGAGATCTCTGAAGATCTCTGAGAGATGGGAAGGGAGAGGGGAGAGCTCGAGGAGATAAGGGAGAGAGGAGACAGGCGCGGCAGATAAGATAAAATTTTTTCAATGGTTCGGGACAAATGTTGATTTTTAGTCTCGGTTGATATTACCAACTAGGACTAAAGATCTCCGGTGTTCTGACAACCTCTAACAATATTTGAACCGGGACTAAAGATGATCTTTAGTCTCGGTTCATGTCATGAACCGGGACTAATGTTTAGAGATCTGTTGTCTTTTTAAACTAGAACTAACCAAGAATATTGTGAATTTTGACACTTCAACCAAAAATTGTTTCCGCAGTAGTTATGTGGTCACGCTCCGCGTGTAGTACGTACGTACATCTTGATGCCTGTAATCCTGCTGTATGGCTAGCTGTGTGCCGGTCAGCCGCCTGTTAGCCTGTGTTGATTTGTAAGGCACGTAGTTGTACTGCTTGCAGTGTACAGTACGTACTGTTTGTTTGTCTGTTGTTTAATTCCGTGTTGGTTACGAACAGGGGAGCTGGGCATGCACTTTACCTGAAAAAATGGATGAAATGCCACTTTTTAGAACGGGGTTTGATAAAATAACATGCCTAGCATTACTGCACACTTCAAAATGTCACTTCCTACCGTGCCTCTTAGAAAAAAGGTTTTTAATATATAATACTGTTGATTTTCTAAAGATATGTAAGCTTATTCGTTTTATTCAAAATTTTTATATAAACATAAAAATGTAAAATTATGATTAAAGACCATTAATGATGAATCAAATTAATGATGAATCAAATGATAAAAAATATAATTATATAAATTTTTTAAATAAAAAATTAACGAGGTCATATATTAAAAAAATAAAAATAATATATTTTATCATTGTGAACGCTTTAGGTCTTCTAGAAAATCAGCGCGATGCAAGGTACCGTTCAATCGGCAGGGATACGACGGTGAACGAAAAGAGTAGCAACAGCGGTCCTCCAATCCATCTGCATGACACCCGTTCCTCATGTCCATGGCCATGGCGGATGCGAAGGAGGCGGAGGCGTCGAGTGCTAGGGAAGACCGCAGAGCGGGTGCTCGACGAGGTGAAGATGGTGGCTCCAAATGAGCGGAGAGACGGAGGTGGTGAAGCCGATGCCGGTTCGTGAGGGACGCGGCGGCGCGGGGGCGGGAGGCAAGGCGGTTGTGTCGTATTTGGGGAGTTGAAGGTGGCTAACAGAAAACACAGAGCAGAGCAAGAAGGGAGATTTGTCGCCGCCGCCTTGCAGGCTTGCATCCCCTGCCCTTTAGTACCTTTGACAGATCTGGCCAAGGACGAGTGGGGACTGAATCGACGGTGTGATAGTGGTGGCAGCATTGAGTTGGCCAAGGGAAGCGCTGTGGGCAGATTGTGGAGCCGGCGTGGAAGAGTACAACCGTCAAATCAACTGTCCGGCCATCAACTTCGGATTGCACAGTAAGGAGCTCGATGGTGCATGGATGGAGAGAGTCGTGCGTTGGGAAGGAGAAACGGCCAGCTCTGCACAGCAGAGAAGCTCACCGGCGTCGTGAAAGACAAGGCCACCGGGGAGCTCGCCGGCTTCCTCCGCACCCTTCTCGGCAGACAACTCCACCATCAAGAGCTTAGTTCGTCGGCCTTCTCTAACCACTTCCCGAACGACCCACTAGAGCGGAGCAGGTGTATAGGTGTATCGAACGGAAACCCTCATCTGTGTCGATATGCGGTTTGATCATATATTATTGGTCAGTGATATAAAAACACGATGTGTTGGACCGATAGCCATCATTGATAGCAGCGGTATTTGTTGGGCCATATTTATCATCCGTGACTTTATCATCCGTCACGGATGAGAATTTATAATTTCTGAATTTTAAATTAAAAAACCCCCCATCCATCATGGATGAGAATTTACGAATCTTCACAGATAAGAATTTATGATTTTTGAATTTTAAATGCATAAAAACCCTAAAAAATAATAAGTTATTTATAGTGAGATTCGAACATAAAACCACTCAAGATTTGCAAAACCAATCTTACCTATAGACCATATTTTGATAGGTCTTAATGTTATCTATTATATACTAAAAATCTATTAAATTTTTTACAAACTCTCTGATAGTGACATTCCTAAATGCTCATAAACCGTCATGTGCTGTTCTAATAGATTAGAACATCTAGTCTTTTGATTTTCATTTAAACTGATAGGTCCACTATTTTAGAACATTGGATTATATTATAAACACAATTTAATTTCTTCAAAGTTCACTTCTTACAAACTCTCTCATGCCGCATGTGAATGCCAAGTGACGTAAACATCTGAAATTTTCATTGAAACTAATGGATCCACTATTTTAAACGGATTAGACTATAATTAGAATTTAATCCCTCCCTCTCCTCTTCCTCGCGCAACATACGCCTCCTTCCCGCATGTACATATGCAGGTAATGTACATACTCCCATCCTATTTTTTCTCCCCATTTATCCCCTTTTATTTTTTTTACTTGGTATACCTCACAATATATTTATATTACCTCCATTCTTTACGCTAATGACACTTTTATTGTATGTTTGATCATTCATCTGACTAAAAAAATACATAATTATAACTTATTTTGTATAACTTATTTTGTTGTGAATTTATATTGATTATTTATGTTGGCTATATTTTAGTGCAAAATACATTGTGACAGATGATGTTGACATGTAATAATTAATTTCATAACAATTTTTCAAAAAAATTCATATCATATTTTATGGTTTCAAATATTACTTAACAATATACAACGTTAATTTAAATCTAGATACGTAAAAGTGCAAACAACGTTATTTAGTTGTGTCTTTTTTCATGTAGTTCTGATCTAACATTTAATTCATGTGAGATTAAGATTCTCAAATTATTTTAAAACTTTCTGGAACTATTTGGTTGGTACTTCAACAGTGATAAACCTACATGATACATTAAAAAAATAATTTCAGCCAGTAAAATCTATATCATTGGTTTCTTTTTATATATTTTTTAATAATTTTGTAAATGATACAAATAGTCAGAATATAACAAAAATAGCATATTTCTTTTAGAAAAATAGTTAATATGGGTCTTTAACTGTAAATTAGTTAAATAATCCAAAGACTCAGTTGATAGAAAAATAGCTATTTATTTAAAAGATTATCAATTTTTAACTAATATAGCATGAAAACATGAGAGGCAATAGGAGGAGGAGAGAGGGCATGAATGAGGACGGAGGGGCAGCTGATCTGGTGATAGTGTACGTACATAGATACATACAATATCCCTCGGGCTCTCTAGATGTTTACTTTATGTTTTGATTGCCAATACATATCCAAGAATAACATCTAAACCTAGGGAATTAGGTTGGCTTTGAACTCTAGCTACAACAACAATGATAATTTTTACATATTTGTATATTTGCGGATTGATCAAAAAATCCAGTGCCGGTAGTTAGATGAAAGAATCAAATTACTTGCTGAAATTTCTGAAATGTTTCTACAAGAGAGCCAAATGATCTTCCACGTGCTCTAGAATATATTCTATGTTACCATTTAGATTACTTTAGATGGTGTCTTAGTCATATACACAGGATTCAGACATTTTCGAGCCCCGAGCTCACTCGCCGGCACTTAACCGAAACACGGTCAGCCCGACCCAACCAGCCCCGGATAGGAATGAAGTCATTACCCGAGGGACTCGGCGCCAAGCCAACCACGTTAAGTCGAAGCGGGTAATGAATGAGCCCCCAAGCAGCTCAAGCACAGAAGGCGGAACAACTTCTCTGAAACCCTTGACAAAGGGCCGCGTCGCTCAGGCTTTGCCATGAGGGTATCTGCGTGAGAAGGGATCAACGCGGCGGCAATGCTCGGGAGGGCTTCCGAGCCCCGAGTCTTTTCGGGGTTGGGTATATGATCTGCAGGTGGGGTTTACAGATAATTAAAAATTGCAGAATTGAAGGGGTCGGGGCTGGGTACTTAGCTGTTCAAGCGTAGAATCAGCACAGGTGCTCAATGTTCCAAGAATTTGACACTTCCTGTCCATCTTCGCGAATCAGCCTGTACGAGCCCGGACGGGTTATGGCAGAGATGATGAAGGGGCTTCCCATGGGGGTGAAAGCTTGTTCATGCCAGCGGTGGACTTCTTCGAAGAACCAAGTCGCCGACCTTGAAGGATCTTCCCTAAACATTGCGATCGTGGTATCGACGAAGTGCCTGTTGGTACCGATCCATCTGAATTGTGGCGGCCATACGCTCTTCTTTGATGCTGTCGATGTCCTCAGCCCGCGTTTGCTCGGCCATCCCTTCATCGTAAAGTCGAACCCTTGGGGATTCATGAAGCATGTCGACAGGGAGAACTGCCTCTGAGCTGTAGACCAGAAAGAATAGGGACCGTCCAGTGGCTCGGCTTGGCTGAGTGCGGAGTCTCCAGAGCATAGCTAGGAGCTCACGCAACCAGCGACCTTCATGCTTCCGAAGCGGGTCAAAGACCCGGGTCTTTAGGCCTTGCAGGATCATGCCATTCGCACGCTCGCACTGCTTGTTTGCTCGGGAGTGCGCCACCGAGGAATATTTGACCTCGATGCACCTCTCTTCACAGAAATCCCAAAAAATATTCCTGGTAAACTGTGTCCTGAGGTCGGTGATGATCTCCCTCAGGACGCCGAAGCGGAAGGTGATGCTTTCGATGAACTCGGCCGCCTTCTGGGCGGTGCAAGCTCTTAGTGGCTGCACTTCGATCCCCTTCATGAATTTGTCGATTGCGACAAAAAGGTGAGTGTATCCCCCTGGTGCCTTAGGGAACAGGCCGACCATGTCGAGCCCCCAGCATGCAAAGGGCCACGATGACAGGATTGTTTGAAGGGCTTGTGCTGGGAGATGGTGCTGTTTGGCGAAGAACTGACATCCCTGACTGCATCGGACTAGTTCCTTGGTGTCTTCATTGGTAGTTGGCCAATAATATCCCTCCCGGAAGGCTTTGCCGACTAGCGTCCTTGCGCCCTTGTGGTTACCGCAGATGCCCAAATGAATCTCATCAAGGATCTGGGTTTCGTGATCCCGAGGGACGCACAGCAAGAGTACTCGGGTGGATGCCGCACGCTTGAACAACTCGCGGCCCACCACGACGTACTGTTTGCTGCGTGGGGCAACACGCTCGTCTTTGGCCTTGTTAGGTGGGAGCACCTTGGTGGTGATGTAGTCTATGAGTTCTTGACGCCAGTCGTCAGGGGTGTCGGCGATGGCGAGTACTAACTCAGCTGGTTGTGCTGGGGCTGGTTCCAGGTGATCCGAGTCCTTGATCGATGGCTTGTGCAGGTCGTGGATGAAGATCCCCTATGGCACCGTTGCTCGGGAAGATCCGAACTTGGCCAGCTGGTCGGCCGCCAAGTTGGCGTCCCGGAGGACTTGGTGGAACTCGAGGCCAACGAACTTGCTTTTGAGCTTGCGAACCTCGGCACAATAGGCATCCATCTTCTCGCTCCAACAGGACCAGTCCTTGTGGACCTGGCTAATGACTTGTTGCGAATCCCCATAAACCATAAGATGCTCAACGCCAATGGATTTAATGATCCGGAGACCATGGAGGAGAGCCTCGTATTCAGCGGCATTATTGGATGCCTTGGACAGTAATCGGAGGACGTACTTGAGGTGCTCACCTTTCGGGGAGACCAAGAGCACGCCAGCCCCAGCTCCGTCAATGCTAAGGGAGCCATCGAAATACATGGTCCAGGTCAGGCGTGACTCGGAAGTCGGTGAGAGCTGGATCTCTGTCCATTCGGCCACGAAGTCGACTAAGACCTACGACTTGATGGCGTTGCGCGGCTTGTAATCGATGGAGAATTCGCCCATTTCCAAGGCCCACTTGACTATCTGCCTAGTAGCCTTGCGATTCCAAATGATGTCCCCGAGGGGAAACCCAGTCACCACCACCACTTTGTAGGCTTGGAAATAATGTCGCAGCTTTCGAGTGGTGATAAGGACAGTGTACAACAGCTACTGTACTTGGGGATAGCATGTCTTTGATGGCCCGAGGACCTCGGATACATAATAAACGAGCCTCTGGACCGGATAGGCGTGACCTTCCTCTGCGCGCTTGACAACCAGCACCGTGTTGACAACAGTGGTGGTTGTGGCGACATACAGAAGTAGCTGTTCCTCGGGGTTCGGAGCAGTGAGGATTGGCGGCATAGTCAAAAGGTGCTTGAAGTCGGCAAATGCCTTGTCGGCATCTTCTGACCACTGGAAATCCTTGCCCTTCCCGACTAGCTTGAAGAATGGCGCTCCGCGCTCGCCAAGTCAGGAGATGAATCTCCCAAGAGATGTCATGCTACCCATGAGTTTCTGCACATCCTTGATGCAGGACGGCTTCCGCATATTCAGGATTGCAGAGATCTTCTCGGGATTTGGCTTGATTCCTCGCTCAAAGACGACGAAACCGAGAAGCTCCCTGAAAGGCACGCCGAAGACGCACTTCTCGGGATTAAGCTTTCATCGGTACTTGCGCAGGTTCGCGAAGGTCTCTGCTATGTCGGCCAAGAGATCGTCAGGGATCTGCATCTTGATCACTATGTCATCCACATAAGCTTTGATGTTTCGACCAATCTGGCTGGCTAAACAACGTTGGACGACTCGCTGATAGGTCGAACCGACGTTCTTTAGACCGAAAGCCATCGTGGTGTAACAGAAGGCCCCGAATGGCGTAATGAAAGACGTCTTCTCCTGGTCGGACGCTTTGAGGCCTATCTGGTAATAGCCTGAGTAGCCATCCAAGAAACATAGGAGGGAACAGCTCGCGATAGAGTCGACGACTTGATCGATGCAGGGAAGAGTAAACGGGTCTTTAGGACAATGCCTGTTAAGATCAGTGTAGTCAACACACATTCTCCATTTCCCATTTTTCTTCCTTACAAGGACCAGATTGGCTACCAATCCGGGTGGTGCACTTCCCGAATGAAACCCACATCTAGAAGTTGAGTCAACTCCTTCCGGAGCTCGTCCTTGCGCTCCTGGGCGAACCGTCACAGTCTTTGCCTGACCGGCTTGGCATCGGGGGGAACATGAAGCTCATGCTCGACTAACTCCCTGGGTACTCCTGGCATGTCTGCCGGTTTCCAAGCAAACATATCAATGTTTGCACGCAAGAAGTCGACGAGCGCACTTTCCTATTTCTCCTCGAGGTGTAAGCCGATCAGCGCCATCTTGGAGGGATCGGTGTCAGAGAGGAAGACGGCATTGTACTCGACGGAGCCAGCGGAGAGCCTTGACGCTAGCGGTGCCGGACTTGGGTCATCCTTGACCATTGGTGCCTTCCCTCTTGGGTCGGCACACGAGGGAGGAAATCCGCCTACCCGGGCCAACTGATTGGCGGCCTCGCCGAGGGTGAGGCTCTCAGATTCACAGGCGTGGGACATGGTGACATCACCTCGCACGGAGAATTCCCCCCACGGACCTGGCACCTTGAGAACCAGGTACATGTAGTGGGGAATCACCATGAACTTGGCGAGGGCCGGACGACCGAGTACCGGATGATAGGACGTCTCGAAGTCGGCCACGTAGAACCTGACGAACTCGGTGCGGAAGTTCTCCAGCGTTTCGAGCATCACGGGGAGGGAAATCATACCGAGGGGCAGGCTTCCTCGACCCGGGACGATGCCGTAAAACGACGAGTCCGTAGGCTCAAGGGTGGAAAGGGAGACTCCAAGCTCGCGAAGGGTTCCTCTGAAGAGGACGTTGATGTCGCTCCGTCCGTTGACTAGAACACGCTTGAGGCACAACTTGAGCACCACTGGGTCCACCACCAATGAGAACCGCCCGACTTCGGGATTTCGGTCCATTGGTCAGCTCAAGAGAAAGAGATCGGAACCTCTGACAATTGAAGGCGCTCAGGTGAGTCAATCGAGATGGTGTTCACGCTACGAGAAAGGAGCTTTTGCTAGCGTCGACTCTCCAAGGTCGCCTCGCCGCCGAGGATCATGTTGACAGTGTGGGTCGGCTCCTGGAAGTCGTCCTCCCGTTGCTGGTCCCCTTTCCAGCACTTCAGGCCTTGGAGGTCGAGGGTTCTGTGCATCCCGGACTATTTGGTCTTGGAGGGAGTAGCACTGCTGGATGGTGTGGTTTTCGTCCGGATGGAGGAAGCATAGCTTGTCGAGTGCTTCCCAGAATGTTCCCCCCGAGGGTTCCCCCCTCGAGCTCGGTCCCTCGAGGGTCGTAACATCCGTGGTCGGCTGGCGTTTCGCATCATCTCGCCGACCCGCTGACGCGGGCGGTGATCTGACCTCCTCGGCGAGCGGCGCTCGGGGTTGGCCCGCTCCTTTCCCTTCGACTCCCTCGGGAGGCGGGAACCAGCGGGCACCATGAGCTGGTTCTCGACGTCCTCAGCATTGGCGAAGCCCTCGGCGATGGTAAACACTTGGACCGGGGTGGTTGGCTTCGTCCGAGCGAGAAAGCAAAACAGCTCGGAGGGTCTTTGAAGGCCGTCAGAGAAGATTCGCATGATGTCACTGTCGGAAATGCTCGCAACGGAGTTGTGGCGCTCTAAGAAATGTCGGATATAGTCCCGAATGGACTCGGTGGGGCCTTGCCGGACTCGCCCGAGGTCGTAGCAGGTGGCCGAGCATTGCCACGTGCCATGGTAGTTGGCGACGAAGGCATCACAAAGCTCATCCCACGAGTCGATGGAGTCCTTGGGCATACCGACAAGCCAGTAGATGGCCGTTGGCGCCAGCATGACCGGGAGATAGTTGGGCATGACGTGATCGTCACCATTTGCGGCTTGAACAACCATGCAATATAGCTGGAGCCACAAGGTGGGATCGGTCTTGCCGTCGTATGGCTCTATCCCCGTCGGGTGGAAACCCTTTGGCCATGTGACCTGCCGGAGCTTGGCGGTGAAAGCCACAAAGCCATCATGGCGGGGTGCGGGATCGGGCACGCCGTCAGGAGGTCCGTGCAACAGGTCATACTCGCCTTGTCGTCGTATCTCCTGGCGTCTCCAATCGGCGGCACGCCGCTCGATGGTGTTGCGGGCATCCATCCTCTGCACGATCACCTTGCGCAGATCACCCGTGTGGGAGCTCCCTTGATGCTCAGTCGAGCGAGCACTCCGGAAGCGTCGAGCCATGCCCACGGGGGAAACCATGGTCCTCGTGGCTACGCTCGCCGCAGGACACGGGGTGGCCAAATGCCCGACACTCTGCTGTTGTCGTGACCTCGAGCATCGAGCACTCCCAGGGGCGCTAAGACAGGGCCGGGACATTGAGCTGTGCTGCGGCGGCCTGGGTCATGGCCATGGCCTTCCGGATCTCCGGGGAGTCGGGAAGACCGTTGAGGGCACGCTCAATGGCGACGAAGTTGGCCGTCGGCGTCCGGAAAACTTGGTGTCCCTCAAACTCCATCGTGAAGTCAGACTACAGGCGTCGGGGCTGAACGTGAGGGCGACGAGCTTGCTCACGCCACGCAACTCTCCCTGCGTTACGGGAACAGTGCACGTTGCGGTGAGCATCGGACTCCTGAGAGCCCGTGATCTCATCGGTTGACACCGCCTTCGCCATCATGACGAAGTTGGCAGGCCAGCGGTTACCAGGGATGAACACTAGTCCACGGAGTCGCCCACTCGACGCCATGCGGGGGAGAGAGGCGTGGCGAACGGTCATGCTAGGGTCCTCTTCACCAAGAGGCGCGGGAACTCCCCCAGCAACACGCAAAAGCAAGGAAGACGACCCTCGGCGCAGTGAAGCAGAACGCGTGGCGCGGAGTCAAGCTGGACGCTAAATCCGAGCCCAAGCATCATATGCCCTTAGGACTGCCACGCGAGAAGTCGGGGGGTTTAGGCTGCCAAACCTTGATGGTCGCGTGGGGCTTGAGGGCTGAGGCCTCAGGGCATGAGACTACGCGCCTTGGCCTCGTCACCACGTGCGAAGGCGCGACCGCATGTCTTAGCTCGTCAAAGGCCGTCTGGGAGAGAGTAAGGCGACGAAAGTCGTCCGCGCGAAACACTAGAGTTCCGAAGACGAAGGTCATCCCGGCGGGAGCCACGAAGTCGGTGGCGAAGGAAACAGCCATCGGATTGCTCCAGGCGAAGAGCAGCGTCCCCTACCTGGCGCGCCAACTATCGACGGATGGTTCGGTAGTCCTCCAAGGGGGATCCCCAAGGAGGTGAAAGAGAGAGGGTGGTAGGGAAGGTGCCCTCCGACGGATCCGATGGTCAACTCGAATCTAATGATGAGCCAAGAAACAAGACACAGAGAGTTATACTGGTCCAGTCCTCCCGAAGGATAATAGGCCTACGTCTAGTGTGCGGTGTTCTTCCTTGGGGTGGATGATGAACAAGCATTACAAAGGAGTGTGCTAGGATGCAGAAGTTGGATCTAGAATCGTCCTCCCTGGCCCCGTCGCCCTGCCCTCCCTTTTATAGTTCAAGGGGAGCAGGTGCAGATGAGCTTGGAGGCCAAGAAAGCTAAGACTAAGAGAGACAAACAGTAGGGTACAAGGAATATCTGAGAAAGTACATGTTGGTCTGCTAGGTCTTGTACATCGTGGCCACCTTGTGCTCCTGTCAGCCCTGGGACCCTGCTTCTGTGCCGCCAGGTGGTGTCAGATGCTGCCGCGCTGTCTTCTCCCTCTTCCTCCGTGCCTGCCAAGTTTCTTCCCAAGTATGCTCGAGGTCGGGCGACGAGTCGGGGTCGAGAGAAAGGGGCCGAGGTCAGACTCGAGGGAAGGCCGGAATGACCGACTCCCGGGGGGGTTCGAGCTCTCAGTCACATCCCAAGGACACTCGATTTGACTTCTGTTGGGGTTCAATCCGGGTTTTTGAGGCACCCCGGGGTGACACCTCCCACACTTCCGAACAGAGCAGATCACGTTCGACGTAGCAGAGTTCGACACCGCCTACAATGCCATTCTCGGAAGGACAACACTTGCCAAGTTTATGGCAGCTTCGAATTACACCTATCAGCTGATCAAGATACTAGGACCCAAAGGAATAATCATGATACCGGAGAACGCAAAGATGGCCGTGCAGTGTGACAAGAGGAGCCTCGACATGATCGAGCAAACTCCCATCATGCTCACCGCAACTGACCTCCTCGGAAAGTGACCAAACCCAATGCGGCTCCCAAGCTAGATTGAGCTATAAAGATAATCCCGCTGTCCAGTAGCACCCCCGACAAGGCTGTCAAGATTGGAGCCAAGCTCGACAACAAATAGGAACTCGAGCTCATCACCTTCCTCCATGACAACCCAGACATGTTCGCTTGGCAATCGTCTGACATGCCCACGGTCCCCAGGGAGGTGATTGAGCACAAACTGATAGTTCGGCCTGACGCAAAACCCGTCAAGCAGAAATTGCATCGTTTCGCTCCAAACCACAAAGAGGCTATACGAGAAGAACTCAACAAACTTCTCAAAGCCAGTTTCATCAGAGAAGTCCTTCATCCGGAGTGGCTCGTAAATCTAGTCATGGTGTGCAAAGCCAACGGCAAGTGGAGGATGTGAATAGACTAGACCGATCTCAACAAGGCATGCCCAAAATACTACTTTCCCCTTACATGTATCCTGGCCAACAGATAGATTCTAACACCCGATGTGAGTTGTTGAGTTTTCTCGACGCATATTCCGAGTACCATCAAATTAGCATGGCCAAGGAAGACGAGGAGGAGATGACATTCATCACTGTAACACCCTGAGGTGTTTTCCCTGTTAAAAATCCAAAAGAAAAAAATCGTAAAAGAAAATCGTTGGAATTAACTAGAGAGAATAAATAATTTTAAAAGCCAAATGCTAATTGGAAATGGCATGGTAGGATTTTTCTAAAATTCTACATGTCAAAATACACTAACAGGATTTTTAGTGGAATTTTCAGAGCACTAGAAATAATTTCTAACCAATTAAAATAAAAATCAGAATTAATAAATCCCGGGAAAATCAGTTTCTCTCTCCTCCGTCCTTTCCTGCTCTTTTTCCCAGCCGTGGGCCGTCGGCCCGAGCCGACGGCCCAACCCCTCCCCGCGCACGGTCCAGCTGTTTCCCGCCCGCACGCCCCTCTCTCTCTCTCCCTTGCAGGCCGGCCGAAGGCCGCAGCCCGTTTAACTCGTGCGCCACGAATAAGTCCAGTTCGCCTTCCCCTTCTCCTCGGGACACTGGTAGGTGGGGCCCACTGTCAGCCCCGTCCCCTACCTCCGCCGCCCGCCGCCATTGGCGTCGCCTCGCCCGCACGGATCCCGCCGCCGCCGCTCTGCGCGCCCTAAAGGCACCGCCCTAACTCCCCGCCTCTCCCGCTGCCTTCAATCGCCCCGGCCGCCGCTCCCGCAGCCCTAAATGGCCGGAGTTAATCGCCAGCCATTATTTTTTCCCCAAATTCCTCCCTCTTAACTCCGGCGATCAATTCCCCCTTATCCCGGCCACCACCGACCTCCTCGTCCCCTTTAAAATCCGGCCCCCATCCTCCTCGAGCTCCCCACACCCTCGTCCGAGTTCCCTGCACTCCCTCTCGCTCTCGCACCGTGCGCCCGAGTGTTGCCGCTATCCGTTGGCCTTCAGCCGCGTTTCCCCGTCATCCTGAGCTGTCCCGGATGTCGCCGCCGCCTCCCTCTCTATGCCCGACGCCCGAGCTCCCTCGGTCGCCCCTCTTCATCGCCACCCGCCGTCTCCCTCACCGTCCGTGCCGTCGTCCCCTCCACCTCCGGCGACCCGCGGTGAGCACCCCTCCCTTTTCCTCTCTCGGCCGAATGCGCGCAACCGCTCCCAAGTGCACACGGCTCCGCCGACGAATGAGCCGCGACGTTCCGCCGCCCCACGCCGTCGCCCGAATGGCGCCGGCCGGTCTCCGACCGCCGTGCGCCATCGCCGGCCAACCGCGCGGCCCGCACCCCTCTCCCGACCGTCCGATCTGCCGATCTGCCTTGGCAGATCGGGGCCGTCAGCCCCCGCTTGCCCGCGTGGCACGCCGCGTGGCCCCCGCGTCGGCGCCACGTGTGCGCCACGTGGTGCATCGCTCTCTCTCGGCCCGTGGACCCGATCCACCATGGACCGGTGCTCCCGTGGCCAATGACGCCATCGCTGACGTCAGCCCTAGCGCTGACGCAATTCTGGGATTTATTGCACAATAAATTATTAAGGATTTTCCTGTTTTAGTAAAAACACAAATAATCTTCTAAAAATCATATCTTTTCAATCCGACCTCCGTTTTAGCCCATTCAAATTTCATTAAATTCATAAAAATGCCAAGAATCCATTAAAAATTGTTTTGTTCCCTGTTTTAGTGCTTTTTAGCCTGTTTTGTTGAAGTGCTTGTTTGCCGTGTAGATCCCGGTAGTCCCTCCATCCCGGTTTACTTTGAAGTCGTCGCGGAAGTCCCCCAAGCCGAAGAGCAAGGCAAGTCATACCACATTATTGATCATATTGCTCCCATTTTTTGTAAAACACCTATTTTATTTTATGAAATTGCATGTATTTTAAATTGTCATTTCATGGGAAATAGTACACCTTATGCTTAGTTTCTTAGGTTTGACACCCCAAACCCTTTGATAAAACCTGGGAAAATAATGTGATTAGATTCAGGACTAGGTTATGCTTAGCCTGGCTTAGAATCACTAGCTCACTAAATGGGTCATTCTCACTTAATTTATCTCTCCTGGACTTCTGTTCGGAGGATTAATAATTAGTTTTAGGTGAACCGGACTAATAACTAAAATATGACAAATGGTGGGCTGTGGACGCCATGGTTTTGGTTAGCGGCGTCCATAGTAGTTAAGGACCGGTTCATGGGACCCCTCGGAAGAATGACCGTCCAAACCACAAGCCGAAATGGGTAAGGTAGGTCCCGTAGTGTATCCTCTCCTAGCTGACGAACCTATCGGCAAGGGTGAGCGGGATGGAGTTTCAGTCGGCCCCGGTGTAAGGGTTGCTGGGCTGCCGGATTCACCGAGGCACTTGGGCTGCCCACTCCCTGTGGTCCGGAGTGGGGCGAAACCTTGGTGGGGTTCGCTTGGTTAGTGGGGGCGTGGCGGATCCACGGGTATGCGGGTGGGCCTTGGCATACCCTGGGGCCCACGTATAAAGGGGTGTAGTATATATGTTTATTTGGTGAAAAATAAAACAAACATATGGAGAGCAAATCGAATCGTCGCCTCGCTCATCGCCTTGGAACCGCGCGTGACGCGCGTCGCCGCCGCCGCCTTGCCGCCGCGCCGGCCGCCCACGCCGGCTTCCGCGCCGTCGGCGCGGCCCCCGCGCCGGCCACCCATGCCCCGGCGGCCCCCGCGCCGATCGCCCACGCCGGCTACTCGCGCCGGCCGCCCCCCTTCGCCCCCGCGCGGCGCCGCCACGCTGGCGCCGCGCGCGGTCCCCGCGTAGGCCGCCGCCCCCACGCGGCCACCGGCCCCTCACGCCGGCCGCCGGCGGTGTCCCCTGACCCGACCGCCCCCTGACCAGTGACCTGATGTGAAACTGAAATAGAAGAAGAAAGAAGAACAAGGAAGAGAGGAACAGAACAGGCAGGATCAGGGAAGGAAGAAAAGAAAACCGAGGGGCCCGACGCATCATCACACATGTACTACTACTTGAATACTTTTTTAGTTTTGATTCTCTCTACCCACTTGCACAGTAGCTGCTAATATAATATATACACAACAAGACACCAGCCCATTGTCTGCATAAGTGCATAACCACTTTTGCTATAAACAAGAATCTGAATAACAATTAGCAACTGAACCACGTTCTCCTCTGATTAGTTTATTAGTAATTTTTTTTGTTTTTAGTTCCTCTTTTACTCACGCACTGCATTGTACTGCACATCGTCACTAAGAAATTTTTGTTACGTTGATATTTTTTCAGAACGATTGGATTATGAAGAGACAAGGAGACATTGCATCTCTTTTTCAGAAACACGCTGCAAAGAAGGCGGCAGCAGCTACTGCTTTAAACACTGGCCAATCTTCGGTTGAAACTTTCGTACAAGAGTATAATCAAGAGCAAGATAGAGTGGTCATTGAAGAAATTGTGGATCGTGTGCCCTCGCCTCCGTCAGTGCCACCCCCTACATCACAACCGCCGGTTTATGATATCAATCGCCTTCCACATGATCCAGGTGAAAGGCAACCCATTGAAAGTTATCATGTTAATGATCAAGATGCAATTAGAAGAGCATATATTATTAAAGGTCCATTTAAACCTTTTGCACATGATTTTCCATCAAGAAAAATTGGAGCTAGAGATCGCCGATTCAATTTTGTATGGATGTATAATCATGAGTGGCTTGAATATAGTATCAAGAAGGATTCTGGTTTTTGCTTTATATGCTACTTGTTCAAGAAGGGTACAAGTTCAAATACATTTGTTGTTGATGGATGGAATAATTGGAATATAGGAAACAAAGCACTTCTTAAACATAGTGGTTCTATGGCACATAATGCAGCTCAAGAGAGATATATTGGTTTTATAAACCCCAAGGTAGCAATTGATTATCACATTGAGAAGTGGACTGATGAGGATCTTCGTCTTTACAAGAAAAGGTTAACATATTCACTTAGATGTATCAAGTTTCTTTTGCATCAAGGATTGGCATTCCGTGGACATGACGAAAGTGAAGAGTCTAGCAACAGAGGTAACTTTATTGAACTTTTGAAGTTTCTTGCCGAAAACAGTGAAGAAGTGAATAAGTATGTCTTGAACAATGCTCTAGGTAATTGTACCTTAACTAGCCCAGACATACAAAAGCAAATTGTTCATTGTTGTTCCATAGAAACTAGAAAGAAAATAATTGAAGAACTTGGTGATGAGCCCTATGCAATTTTAGGTGATGAGTCTAGTGATATATCACATAAAGGACAATTAGCTCTTTGCTTGCGTTATGTTGATAAATTGGGAAGGTCATGTGAGCATTTTATTGGGGTTGTTCATGTAGATGATACTACCTCTCTACCACTTAAGGACGTCTACCACTTAAGGATGCAATTGAAGCTTTACTTGTTACTCATGGCTTGACTATGACTCAAATCCGTGGTCAGGGATATGATGGGGCTAGCAACATGAAAGGAGATATTAAAGGGTTGAAAACATTGATAATGCGAGAATCTCCTTTTGCTTATTACGTTCATTGTTTTGCTCATCAACTCCAATTGGTTCTTGTTGCTGTTGCCAAGAGAAATATTGATTGCAAGAGTTTTTTTATCAAATATCTATATTGTTAAATATTGTTGGAGTTTCTTGTAAGCGTCATGATATGCTTAGAAATGCTAGACTTGAGAGTGTCAAGAATGCACTTGATTGTGGTGAAATTGAATCTGGAAGTGGATTACATCAACAGATGGTTTTGCCTAGGCCTGGAGATACTCGATGGGGATCTCATTACAAAACTGTATGCAACATTATTACTATGTATGAAGTTATCTATGATGTATTGGCTGATCTTGGAGATGATAATTCACATAAGGATGACTGGACCAAAATATATTTTGTTCTTGGAGCTTTTGAGACCTTCGAATTTGTTTTCTTTGCACACTTAATGTATCTTATTCTTGGATACACAAATGAGTTATCTGATTGTTTGCAAAGAAGGGAGCAAGATATTCTTAATGCAATATCACTTGTTAATGTGGCAAAGAAAAGAATGCAAGAATTGAGATCTGACGGTTGGGATAATTTTCTTGAGAGGGTCACTTCATTTTGTGATAAACACGGTGTTGATGTCCCTACAATGAATGGTGATTATGTTCCTTATGGAAAATCAGCAAGGGGAGCTCGTGCCCGAAAGCAAACCAATGATGACCACTTCAGAAGAGAAATATATATTGGTGTCATTGATCAAATAAGTCAAGAACTTGATAATCGGTTTGATGAGATTAATATGGAATTATTGTCTTGTATATCAGCCTTCAATCCTTCTAATTCATTTAATTCTTTTGATGCACGGAAGCTACGCAGACTAGCTGAGTTCTATCCAAATGAGTTCCCAAATTATAATTTGCTCAAACTTGAATTGTAGCTACATAATTGTATTGATGACATGACACAAGATGATAGTTTCAAAGGTTTAAAAATATTGTTGATCTCTCAATTAAGCTTGTTAAAACAAAAAGACACAAGGTCTATGATATGGTCTATGAGCTTATCAAATTGGTATTGCTTCTACCTGTGGCAACAGCAAGTGTTGAAAGAGCATTTTCTGCAATGGTTTTATTGAAAACAAAATTACGAAATAAGATGGGAGATAGTCTTTTGGATGATTGTTTAGTCACTTTCATTGAGCGGGATATTTTTTTTCAAGTTGATGAAGATGATATAATTGAGACATTCATGTCCCTTCGAAAACGTTGAATAAAATAACCAGAAAAATAGCATTGTAAGTCTCTGATACTCTTTTATGCATATATTTTAATTATCAGTATTGTGTTTGAACTATTTACATTTTATTTAATGGATCATTTCTATTTAATTTAAGAATCAAAACTTTATCGTGTTACTTAGTATGTATGTACACCTAATCACGTTATTAATTTTATAATTATTACCATAATCTTGTGTTGAATTTTGTTGGACGGCATACCCTAAGCTAAAATCCTAGATTCGCCACTGGTGGGGGGTTATACGAAAGGTCCTATCACAGTTCCCTTTCCGGGGTACCGCAGTGGTACTCCCGCGCACGGGAGACCGTGTTGTGGGGATGTGTCTTGTGGTATAGTTGTACACCTCTGATCAGAGTAAAACTATTCGAATAGTCGTGCCCACGGTAATGGGGCGATCGACCGAGCTCTCTGTGATTAGTCCCACACTTTTACACCCTAAATTATTGGAACATGACTAGTATAAGTGGATGGTTTGGGCCTGTCCCAGCATGGGGATAACGTTGGCAAGTGTTGGATTCAAAATGCTTTATTTACGTAAATTACCGTTGTTTTGTCTTTGTTCAAAAATCTGTATTGTTTGGAAAAAAACCCCTGCTGTTTGCGCAAAAGCAAACCCTAGCCAAACCCTTGTCTTCCTTGCATTCATTTTCTCTCCCCTTCCGGCGTGACTTGCTGAGTACGTGGAAGTACTCATCCTTGCCCCTTCATCAGAACCCGAGCCAAAAGCTAAAGAAGAAGACGATGTGGAGTAGGCTTGTCCTACACTCTGGAAGCTGCCTGTGGAGTGGTCGAAGCCGCGTGGCCAGCGTCAAGCTTAGGCTTGGGCCCTTTTCCATTTTCCGCTGCTCTTTTGTAATCTTTTTGTATTGTTTCTAAGACGTGGAACTGTAATATCAACAATTGTCGTATGTTTACCCTGGCTAGTCCTGGATAGGGATTTTAATACACATATAGCTTCGAAAATTCTGGTCTGAGTTTCTGGGCGTGACAAGTTGGTATCAGAGCCAATTCTAGACCGTAGGAAAAGCCAAACGAAAAAACCCTAGGAGCCCTCTGAACCTTTTCATATGCATAAGTCCTGGCATTTGGAGTCGTTTCGGGAAAATGGGTCTCTGTTTCCTTGGGA
Organism: Oryza australiensis; assembly: GCA_019925245.2. Taxonomy (NCBI): domain Eukaryota; kingdom Viridiplantae; phylum Streptophyta; class Magnoliopsida; order Poales; family Poaceae; genus Oryza; species Oryza australiensis. The sequence continues at coordinate 284,384 of JAIFGZ020000136.1, forward strand.
TTTGGGAGAATTTTGCGCATCTTTCAAAACAGAAAATTTTGAAACTAGGTTAGTCTAAGTGATAGGACTTTGAAGCTAAATTTGAAAAAAAAAACCATTTGCAATCTTATTCTGGATTTTTTCTAAGGGAGCAAAGTCCTAAGTCAAGATAGGAGGGAATGGTCGCTGATTTTATACTTATTATAACTAAGCATATATTTTTAAGCATTACCACATCATCTAGGGGATGTCGTTAGAAGCTTTACTTAGCCTCATGAAAATGTTTCTCAAAAACCCTCCTTTTCTCGTTTACTTTACTTGAGTCCTTTACCGTTTATCTAACTTGGGTTTGAGCATGCATTGATCCCCTACCTTGTCTTCTCTAGATGGCAGGCCGTCCCGTCACCCACAACGGTCAGGGCCTGAAGGGTTTCGTCGCAGAACTGGCAAGGATGGCTTTGGCAGTAGGCTATCCTGACACTCCCGAGTACACCGTCGTCTCACCATTCGGCAGCGAGTTGCCCCACCAGGTCCGTTTGGAGATGCACTGTTTCGTCGGCACCAACATCCTGAACATGGTGATCACTGCTTCGGGAGGAACGGATGAGCATGCCTTCCAAGAGGCTGCGTACCTGATGCTGTCCCGGATGAGGGAGATGCATGACTATCATCTTCGCCACTCTGCCTACCGATACTATCCCCGGCGCGGAAGTTCATCAGTGGTCAACTCCTTCCAATCTGCCGAAGGGGAGAATGACACCACCTTCTCTCACATGAGGCCTGTGATTGAAGGGCTGGACAAGATGCACTCAGACCTTCATATGGCAGTCAAGGCCCTGAATGACCAGAAGATCCTGAGGATCAAGAGCCTAAAGGATGAAGTGGATCGCCTCAAGAGAGAAATTGCCATCCTGAAAGGGCTTCCACCTCCCAACATCCTTCGGATCAGGATCACGCCTCGGAAGAACACCAAGGCCCCGGTGCGGATGCAGCTGGCGCCCAGGGTTCCCCTTCCTGCTCCGCCACTTTCCCCAGCTCCCGCCCAAATGATAGATCCTACTCCTGCTCTGGTCCCCGCTTCGAGCAGAGGAGGAGGATGGATCTCCGTGTCCAGCAGCAGCAGAGGCAGTAGCACTGGCAGCTCCAAGAGCCTAGGCAGAAAAGAGGAGTTAGCAAGCTCTCGAAGCCGCTCAAAGGAAAAGGAAGACGGGAACTCCCAAGGGAGTGGTTTCGACTCCACCGACCGCGGAAGCCGCTCCGACCCCTAGAATGTCGCCACCCTTAGTTTACCATTTTCCCTAGTTTTTCTGTTTGTTTAGTTGCTGTGTGTTAGGAGTGTTGTGTGTGGGGTAGTGGTCAACCAGTATCAAGTGTGGGTATGGGTTGCCCAGTTAAGGATGTTGAGTGTGTTTTAAGTGTTTCAATAAAGAACAGATCAAAACAAGTAATAAAGTTCAGCTTCTCAGTCCAATCTGCTTTACTCGTTCTCTCGTTTTATTCGTTCCGCTCCTTCAGATGGTGAACACCAGGAACGGTAGCACCAACACCAACACCGAGTCAGCGGAAAACAACACCAGAGCTAATGGAAACACCCCACCTCCTCCACCCAAGAACATCACCTTGGCTCAAGTCTTAGCCAACCAGACCCAAATAATGGCCGCAATGATGAAAAACAAATGCAACAAAGATCATCAACGATGCAATGCAAATGATGCAATAGTTTCAACAAAGAACCGAACCATCACGATCAATTCGCACCGCCACCTCCCCCACAAAACAAACTGTCAGAGTTTCTTTGTGTCCGACCCCCAACCTTCTCCAGCACCACCAACCCCATGGAGGCTAATGATTGGATCACCGCCATAGAAAAGAAGATGGACCTTCTCCAGTGCACGAACTAAGAAAGGGTGTCTTTTGCAACCCACCAACTCCAAGGCCCCGCCTTAGCCCGGTGGGACAACTTCTTGGTTACCCGTCGGGCAAATGCACCTGCTGTCACTTGGGCAAGTTCTGCCACCAATTCCAGAAGGCGCATATCCCCGGAGGGATAGTAGCTCAGAAAAAGAGGGAGTTCAGATCCCTGGAGCAAGGCACTCGGACTATCACCGAGTATCTACACGAGTTTAATCGCTTAGCACGATATGCTCCAGAGGACGTACGCACTGAAGCCAAACATCAAGAAAAGTTCTTGGCCGGGCTGGACGATGAGTTAACAGACAAACTCATCTCAGGAGAATATGTTGACTTCGAGAAGTAAGTCGACCAAGCCATCCATCAAGAAGATCAACGCAATAAAATGCTCAGAAAGCGGAAGGCCACTCAGTTTAGGCCATAACCTCCGCAAGGGAATCCCCAACGGTCGCGTTTCACTCCGGGTGGTCGAAGTGGACCTACCACTATGATCGTCCGCCAACATCGTCCATACCATCCCAGGAATTTCCAACCCAGTGGAAGCCGTCTCGGACAGCCGCAGCCAAACCCGGCTCCTCGTCCGCCAACGGCGCAGCCGCCACCTCAATCCAAGCCAGTACCGCCGAAGAAGGACTCGAGATTCAAACCCGACAATTGTTTCAACTGTGGAGAACCTGGACATTTCGCAAATAAGTGTCCAAGACCAAAACGTGCGCCCCGGTTCATCCAGGCAAGAGTGAATCATGCTAGCAGAGGAAGCATAGGACGCACCAGAAGTCATACTGGGTATGTTCCCTGTGAACTCCTTTAACGCATCAGTCCTGTTTGATTCGGGTGCAACCCATTCTTTCATATCAAAAGCATTTGTGGGGACACATGGGTTGTCCTGCACTCTGGAAGATGCCTGTGAAATGGTTGAAGCCACGTGGCCAGCGTCAAGCTTAGGCTTAGGCCCCTTTTTCCTTTTTTCGCTGCTCTTTTGTAATCTTTTTGTAATGTTTCTAAGACGTGGAACTGTAATATCAACAATTGTCGTATGTGTACCCTGGCTGGTCCTGGACAGGGATTTTAATACACATATAGCTTCGGAAATTCGAGTCTGAATTTCTGGGCGTGACAATCACACCCTTCGACATATTTACCTACATCAAGATGCCCTTCAGCCTGATCAACGCCGGGCCCACATACCAACGCGAGATTCAGAGGGCTTTTCAATCTCAACTCGGCAACAACATTGAGGCCTACGTTGATGACTTCGCCCCATAACCACAGGAAGAACTCTTCCTCTGCATCGCTACAACATCGTACGCCATAAGCAACATCATCGTTGTCGAACATGAGAAAGTACAGTGTCCAGTCTACTACATCAATGAAGTCTTGTATGACGCCATGGCCAGATACTCCCCAGATCCAGAAGCTGCTCTACACCGTGGTGATGACATTCCGAAAACTACACCACTATTTCCAGGCCCACAAGGTCACGATCATCTCCTCATACCTCCTTGGTGAAGTTGTTCGCAACAAAGAAGTTGTAGGACGCATTGCCAAATGGGTCGTCGAGCTCAGCCAATTCAATGTCCACTTCATCCCATGAACAACCGTCAAGTCCTAGGTGCTCGCAGACTTCGTCATCGACTGGGCCATCCTCGAGGATGGCAAAGTAGATCGAACAGACAACGAGCGATGGACAATGGCCTTCGACAAGGCTTTCAACAGCTAGGGAGCAGGAGCTGGATTTATTCCAACTTCACCGACCAGAGATCAGTTTCGACACGTTGTGCAACTAAACTTTCGGGCAACCAACAATACCGCCGAGTATGAAGGACTTCTCACTGGTCTGAGCGTTGCTGTATCACGTAAGGTCAAGCGATTAATTGTGAAAGGAGACTCAAAAATAGTTGCCAACCAAGTGCATAAGGATTACAAGTGCTCTAACCCCAAGCTGTCTAAGTGTCTCACCGAAGTCAGAAAGCTAGAACATAGGTTCGACAGATTTGAGGTACGCCACGTCAATCACAAACACAATGCCGATGTTGACAACCTTGCTCGCGGAGCTTCCAAAAGAGAACCAATGAAACCCGACCATTCCTTGAAGTGCTAACCAATCCCTCAGTCAAGAGCTCACCGAACGACGCATTGATAGAACCACCGATGTTGGCTAAGGGGCTATTACTAAGAACGACAAGATCGTTGCGGACATCGAGACTACCATGGATCGGCGCATGCTGCTAATGGAATTCCTCAATGCCGACAAGCTGCCGGACGATGACACGGAAGTAAAGAAACTTTCCCGACAAGTCAAGACCTATTTTATAATCGGGAATGATCTATACAAGAAGGCCGCCAACGGGGTACTGCTAAAGTGCATCACGTCCGACAATGGCAAGTAGCTACTGCTTGACATCCACGAAGGTATTTGCGTATCACACGCCGCGAGAATGCTAGTTGGCCAAGCCTTTCGACAAGGTTTTTACTGGCCATAGATGTCTCCGACATGGTAGAACGGTGCGAAGCTTGTCAGTTCCACAACAAACACACCAAGTTACTAGCCCAAGCCCTCCAAGCGATCCCTTTATCCTGGTCGTTCTCATGCTAGGGGCTTGACATCCTTGGACCCTTTCCAAGAGGATAAGGTAGCTACAAGTTCTTCTTCGTGACTATCAATAAATTAACTAAGTGGATCGAAGCGGAGCCAACAATAGAAATCAGAGCCGAAGATGCATTCAAGTTTATTAAGGGGATATTTTGCCGATATGGGCTTCCAAATCAGATATTGACAGACAACGACTCCCAGTTCATGAGCACCGGTTTCCAAGACTACTGCTCGGAATACGGGGTCAAAACCTACTTCGTAGCAGTGTCCCACCCTCAGAGCAACGGGCAAGTCGAGCGGGCTAACGGGATCGTGCTCCACGGGATCAAAACACATGTATACGATAGGCTTATGGCCTATGATTCACGATGGGATGAGGAGCTCCATATGTGTTATGGGCTGTCCTTACCACTCCGACTACACCAACCAAAGAGACCCCGTTCTTACTTGTGTACGTATCTGAACCTATGCCCCCTACCAAGTTACGCTATCGATCAACAAGGGTTCGGGAGTACTCAGATGAGGACCAGGACGACAGGCGAGCAGATGATGTCAACCTGCTAGAAGAACATCGAGAACGAGTTGCCATCCAAGCAGTCGGGTACCAACAAGCCTTATGTCACTACCACGAGAAGCACATTCAGGCCCGTACACTTGACATTGGCAATTACGTCCTTCGACGAGTACAAAACCAGGCAGCGTGCAACAAGCTCTCACCTAAGTGGGAAGGACCATACACAGTGGTACAAGTGTTACGGCTAGGTGCATACAAAATCGCCGATGACGAAGGCGTGAGTTATCCAATTCTTGGAACATCAATCAGCTACGGAAATTCTATCTGTAAGACCAATGTCTAAACTGTAAGTTGATTAATATCGGTTCATATATATATATATAGGCACACACATCTTTTGTCTTACATATAACAATATTTTGCCAATTGAACCTCCTTTGTATTATAATGCCACAAATCGAAGTCGTTTCTTACAGACCTATTACGTTAAGTCTTATTAATTACCGGATCTCAGCACCTTAGCCAGGGACAGCTAGCACAATTGGGCTAGTCGGATGCTAAGGGTCAAAGGACCATATCAGATCTGGTCATGTTAGAGCACCCACTGTAACGTATTAACTAGCCGTGTACTTGGGAATTTTTTCCAACTTCACGGCTGGGGGCTAGGAATTCACTGCTTCAATAATGGTCTAGCATGAAAATTCAAGCTACTTTTCTAAAAATATTATAATTTCCAAAAAACTAGTTGGGGTCTAGGAAGGGTACCTGACTTCACAATGCCAAGATCGGCTCAAGCGAAGAAGTACTCTCCTGTTGTTACAATAATATCACCACTTAATAGTTTACAACAAAATATTAAATTTTAGTGTGTGGTAATATCTTGTCTAGTCTATTGCTTTACAGGGCAGTACAATGACTAAACGTACCAGGAAGGCCACTGCCACTGCATCGAGGCAAAAACATCCTCGGCAAGTGGAGCAAGGGACTGCGCCAGTTGGTCGATCTTGGCAGAAATTCTTCGAGAATGAAAAATCTCTCCCATTGGAAGCTTAAATTCATCTAGGGACACGACTCATGGATACAAGCAAGGATGTGCCAACTGCGACACCGGCCCGACGACATTCACTCTTCAAACCGTTGTCGATCCTTTCAGCGGTATCGGCGAGCCCTTCACATGTACTCCGCAGCCACCCTAGATAGCTTGAGATTGACTTCTCGGGGGGAGGACGAACCACGCGCAGCTCTTGACATAGCTGATGTAGGGTAGAGCAGTTGTTCTCTAGGTGGGATGAGATCCATATCTCCCTGTCTTTGAGAAGTTCTAGGCTTTGTTCTCTCCTAACATTGTCAGAAGCCCGTTCCAATCCTTCTTTCTCGTAAATCGTCTTTTATTACTCAGCCCGCCGTCCTGTCTCTTTGAGAGAACCTGTCAGGCCTAGAAAGGATAACGACATCGTTCGAACTCTTGATCTGAGTGCAAGGGCAGTAAGCTACAATATCATAGGTTTCTTACTTTGGCATTGCACGCGAAGAAGGGCAATCTGGTTCCCTTGAGAGGACAATGCATCATCGGGAGTAACAATGACAAGAGCACATTCATCACCGCTTGGGGTGGATGAAGCCTAGGCGTACTGGGACCGACGATTAAGTCCGAGGAGCGCTCGCCTTGCTGTCCTCGTTCTCGACTTCAAGAAATCTGCAATACAAGGATGCGAAATGAACAAAAGCCCTGAAGAGGATGTAGCGAAAGAAAAGTGTTCTCGAACATCAAACCCAATAGTTGTCCTTACTTATTACAATAAAGGGCAAAACAGAATATTTACTCTTCAAAAAAAGGGATCACGGAGTCCCCGAGATCCTACACCTTCGACATGGCATCGTCGCGGAATCCGTCAGCTCTTTCCTTGGTCATCATCTCCTCCAGATTGGTCTTGGGGTAAGTGAGCTTAAGGCACGTGAGGACATGGTACATGCTGGACTTGAGTCCGGTTTGTACCCCATCCGCCACCTGGTCAGCGTTGTCGTTGGCGGCAGTCTTCAACACTGTGATGAGTGAGCCCAGAGACCCCATGACCATCGTCTCATCGTGGAAGGCGGGGCGGTCAATGTTTTTCCCCAAGCCCTTGGCCACCACATCAAGATGCCCATAGTTTTCGTGTAGAGCTTGATGGAGAGAGGCCAGATTGCCTTTCGACTCTGCGAGCTCATACCCAAGACCTCGGCGCTGTCGTTCATTCCCCGCTACCACCTTCCGCAACTTAGCGTTGTCGGCTCGCTCTTCCTTCACTTGGGCTTTCAGCGTAGCGATGTCGTCGTCAACAGTGGAAGCGACTCCCCCAAGCTGCCTGAGCTCTGCAATGGCATCCCAGGCGCTCACCTCAATTAGCCAACAAGCCTAGAATAGCTTGTCAGTAGACGAGGATGACCCCGGGATGATGAGAGCGCCAGCCGATAGGGGAGATGTCGGGAGAATGGTAGCCACGACAGCTGAGGGGGGTGATTTGGAGCTCACTTCTTCTTGGGCCCCGGCACTTTGCCCCGAGATCAAGGGGGAGGGGCTACGTCAAAGGAATTTTATTGCTACAAAGAGTGTATTATGAACAAGTATAGCGTCAAGAAGCTGACATTATGCTTACCCGACTTTTTGCTTCTTCAACAATGTCACCTTCTTTATGGAGGTGGGGTTCACGCTGGACATTGTCTGTGGAAGAGAAAATGTTAGATCGAGAAGGCTACTACATTTGTCAGATAAGCCTGTGGTCTGGTCCTCACCTCGGAGCCACTTGTCTGGACTATCTTCCCTGCTCTGGTAGACTTGATTAGCAAAGGCCAATGCCTCTTCTTGGTTCCACTGTCACCGGACAAGAGGGTAGCTGTTGACGGTCGTTAAGTACCAATTCTGACTGTCACAGACCTCGGGAATAAAAGGGAATTAGCTCTTCCTACACGCCTATAGGTTTAGAATTAATAAAGTTCCATATGTCCTTGGAGACTATTTGAATGCAGGAACATATATGAATAAATGAAGTGAAAGCACGCTTTCGTGGCGAAGAAACACAACTCTGACCAATCAACGATCACCATGTCAGCATCCCAAGGATTGAGGGGCCCACAAGTCAGCTTAAACAGACTAAAAGTGGGACTAAACCACCCTCAACCGCCTTAGGGGGCCACTTGGAAGTCACTGGTGAAAGGTGGTGGCCAGGGTTCGGTCGAACCAACCCTGGCCTCCCTCATCTCCACCTTCCATGTGGCATCATCCCATCCGTCAATTATGGCGGTTGTGGAAGTTTGGCGGTTGGGAACTGACTTTATAGCGGTTATAAAAGGGTTGCTTCACTTCACATTCAACACACACCACAAGAAGTAGTTTCTACATTTCATACTTAATCTCAAGGCTAGTGGAGTTAGGAGTTAGTTTAGAGCTTCTACTCGGTTCCGAGTCGTCTTCAGGAAGTCGGGTATGTCTTCTGTATCTCTCTTCCTTTGTACGACTTTGATCAATATAATATATATATCTTCTCGTATATTTGAGTGTGGTTCATATTTTACTTGCTTAGATAAATGTCCCATATATAGTTTATATGATAATTATAACATGGTTAGATGAGTAACACTATTGCCACTGTCACGGTCCAATGTGCATTTAGGATGTAGGTGTGGCCTTGCCTTAGTAATTGACATCCTAGGAGGCAAGGGTATCTGTGGCAATGTAAGCGCGGTGCTTAGATTGTTTCATAGACATTGGTTATGGTCATATTCCACGAGTGGTAGAGGTAGGCGACAGGTGGTGACGGCCCTGTATGTCCTTTGTAATCCTCCACGTTCAGGTATGATAGGGCGAACGGTAAAAAATCGCCTTTGGTGGTAGGCCGGGCCACTAGAGGCAGTACTCCCGTAGTCCTAAGAGTATAGAACTGAGTAACTAACCATGAATATAATTGTTTATATAACCTATACAACTATACTAGAAGTACATTAGGAACCTAGCTCTAACACTATACTCTCCACTTAGCATTAGTGTACTATTTGTTAGGACTCTTCTCTGTGTGTCACACCACCAAATTATCCATATCTCTTACCCTTGCTTAGACTTTGGCAATTCAACTATAACATATGAATATTCATAGTAACTTAATATTCTCTTCTTGACCGCCATCTTCCTTTGGAATAAAATAAATACGATACCCCGGAATACTCTAGAATATTCATAGTAACTTAGTATTCTCTTCTTGACTATCATCTTCCTTTGGAATAAAATAAATACGATACCCCAGAATACTCCAGGGTGATATGCTACAACAGTATATCCGTGCGCTTGCAGATTTGTCTGTGAACGTAAGAAATACCAACAGTAGCAGCTGCTTGTTCAGACATCGCCTGCTCCTTCAAAGAAGCAGATGTCTGGTGGTCCACGAGCAGGCGGATCACGTCCATTAAAGGCAATGCCTAAAAGAATCTAGATTACTACTCCTATGAGAATAGAAATGAATGACAAGGAGTAGTGGTCGACGATGCTTACATTAACAATGGTGTCACGCTTGGTGGACAGGAGATCGCGGCGCGCGGGGATGTCGGTGGCAGACAACAAATGGTCGACCACCACTTTTCCGATGCATTCCACCATGGTGTCCTCGGAGAGAACTGCAATTGAAACAAAAGTGATAAGGTTATAAACTGAAGATGTTTTTTGTTCTTTATATCAATGAAGAAACTAAAAATTGTATAGCCCGGTGCGATAGCTATGTTACATCCCGTTCCCGCAAGTACAAGTATGTGGGGTGAGAACGGGCCTGGAGAGGTTGGATCCGATGATGGACGAAGTCTTGAACGACCCTGTATCTGGTCAGACTGCGTTCTCAGAGATCATGGATTTTATCGACAAAGCTTGATAAGGTTGTGGTCACTGAAGGTTTGGAGGTCCGTGTATCTAGGCGCGTTTTTTTATGATTGGGGGTGCCAAGGTTGGGGAAGTTGTCCTCGACATGAAGAAAAAACCAACTCTTTCTCCAGTCTTTTCTCGATGACGGGAAGTTAAAAGGAATATATTTGTTCTTCATCCCATCCCGAAGACAAAGGACACAACATCCTGAGATTTTTTAGGCTTCCATCCATCTAACCTCGTAAAAGTATCTAAACAGATCTAGAAAAGGTTGTACCCCAAGGTACGCCTCGCATAGATAGGTAAAGATACTTTGAGAGGCAATGGAGTTGGGGTTGAGATGAAGAAGATCCCATCGAAGTCAAGAAGAAAAGACAAAACTTCGGAAGGAGGAACCAGAAAGCCGCATTGGACGAAAGATGCAAGAGTGATTATCTGACCAAGGTTGGTCAGGGGATCAGTACCTCCTTCCGAGCGTGCCATCACTTTCGCACTTGGTAAAGCTCCATCCTATTGTAGATCCCTCATCTCGCTCTGGCCAACGTTGGACTCTAGGAGATCAATGGAGATTGGTAAAGGAGATTGAGAGAAGTTGTGGTTTAGGGTTTTTGCGAGAGATTAGGCGAAGGAGATTGGAGGTGCAAGATGGAAGCTAGGGCTCTGTTTGGGTGAACAGAACTAAAATGGATCTCAAAAATGGAATTTATAGGTCACATCCGGCGTTTCGAATTTCGAGGAGGATGGAGAGATCACTATTGGGATTTTTTTCAGATTTGTTTATAACTGTTATAGTTTTTAACTTCAATCCAAATTGAAACCTATGTCAAGTTCTTGGATTTAGGATAACCTTGTCGCCTGCTCTAAACCTTCTCGGGCTATCGAGAACGGTTCAACGAGTCCGACAATGGTTGTTTTTAGAACTTCTACCGGGAGACATTGGTTAAATTATTTGCATTGAAGTCAGGGGCTACTGTCAGTGTCAAGGATAAAGCATACCTCCTATACATGGGTTAATGGAATACGACAATGCCATATACCTGACAGTATACGAGAAGGTATCCTATAATTATGGAAATATGGCTAATAAAGAAGAAAATTATCTCCCGCAATAGAAGGTGTGAGAGTCCTAATCGGGGAAGATAAGGCTTCCTTAGGCCCGTATTCTACTTTATCTCTCCGAGTTCTAGTTGGAAAGAAAGATGATCTATGCTATATATACAAGGCCCCTACGTTCAGGGAGGGGCATCGAGTTACAAGTCATAGCCAAAGCCACACCCAGAAGCAATCCAGAGAAAGTCAGCGTCGTATTCCATAATAGATATCGTCGGGTCGTTCTCGATAGCCTCTAGTCGGCAGATTCATCCAGTTGTTCTATTCCACATTATACTCTGAGTAATATTCCAATTCATAAATACATATAAACTGGAGTATGGTTATTACTCATCTTGAGGGCCTGAACCAGTATAAATCCTTGTTTCCTATTTGCTTTATGTATTCTCACGTATGCCCTGGTTCCAACGATCCCCATACTCTATAAATGCCTTGGTTCCATACTCTACAAATGTAAGTTTTCTTAAAATTGCAGCAATTTCATAAAACATGAACGTTTTGCACCTAATTCTTGAATTTTTAGTATTTGCAAAAAACACATATTCTGAAAGTCATTCTCAGGATTATGAAGTTTCATCCAATCTTTTACATTATTTCTACCGTTTAATTTTTGGAAATATAGGATATTTTGGGGCGAATCCAGCAGCTAAGTTTCATTAGCTTCTAGTGTACCCTCCGACTTTTCCAAAAAAATCATGTATATATATGATAAATTTATGGTATTTTTCTAAAATTTTGACCAATGATGTTTATTAAATTGCTTAAAAGTGAAAAGAATCAGGCTGACGAAGAGAAAGGAACTCAAAAGGAAGGGGCAAAAAATCAAATTGGACAAATGAAGTAAGAGTGATAATTTGCCCTAAGTTGGTGAGGGGATTTGTACCTCCTTCAGATTGATCCAATACTCGTGCACTCGGTAGGGCACCGTCTTGCTGCAACTTTGTCATCGCCTCCTTGTCAACAACGAAATCAAGAAGATCCATGAGGATTGATGGTGGTGATTGACAAAGTTTGTGGTTTAGGGTTTTGCGTCTGCTAGAGCGGAAGGTTGGGTGCACAAGAGGAAAGTGAAAAGCACTGTTTGGGCAAACATAACTCAAATGGATCTCATAAGTGGGAGTTAGTCACGTCTAACGTTTCAGATTTTGAGAAAGAAATAGAAATCACCGGGGGAATTTTTGTGGATTTGTTTATGGCAGTTTGAGTATTTGACTTCAATCCAAATTCAACCCATGGTCATGTTCTCGGGTTGAAGCTAGGCAATGAACTTAGTCGCATACTCTATGCCTACTCGGTCGTCCGAGAATGGTTAGGCAAGTTCGACAACTATAGTTCTAAGGTGTTTTGATCGAGAACATTGTCACGCTCATTTGCAATGAAGTCGGGGGCTACTGCCAGTGTCTAGGATAAGTTATACCTTCTATATTTGGGTTTGTGATATATGATAATACCATATACCTAATGATATATGGGAAGGTATCCTTTAATTAAGAAAATATGACGAATCTAGACTGAAATTATCTTCTCGGGATAGAAGCTGTTAGAGTCCTATTCGAAAAAGACAAGGTCTCCTTAACCCGTATCATGTTCTAATTCTTCGAGTTCTACTTGAAGAAAAGGTGATCATGCTATAAATACAAGTTCCCCCATGTTGAGGAAGGGAGATCGAGTGAAAACCATAGCAAAAGACACCTCAAGAGACAGTTCGGAGGAAGTCGAAGCCATATTTGCCGAGTAGATCTTGTCGAGCCATTCTTGACAACTCCTAGTCGACGGGTTAGTTTAGCCGTCTTACTCCCCCATTGTAATCCGTATGGTATTTTCTCATGTATTTATACAGACTGGATTATGGCTATTACTTTTTTTAGAGAGCCTAAACCCATATAAATCCTTGTCCCATGTCTTCTGGTTACGATCCCGTGTATATCCTAGTTCCACTGTCCCCTATACCCTTCAGATATTGTCTTCGGTTATAGCCGTTGACATAGTGTATACTATATTTATGCAAAGATTTCTTTCTTAAAAAAATTCCAACTTCATGTTCTCATTTCATTTTAAAACTTTACTCTATTTTTTTCTTACCCCCTATTTAATTTATGTCTACCCATGCACGATTAGCCGAGACGGTGACACATAAGAAACTCTAGCGCGAATGGCATGAGGGGGTGCAACGCGACGAGGCCAAACACACATGACCTTTTTAAGGTTTTATCCTAGTTAGGTGCCGATGAGCGCGCACACACATGCTAGAGTGCCATTTTTCTCCTTGTTTCCTAATGATGGATTCTCCAATTCACTTGTAAATTATCATGCCACGTACTTAGACCAATCCAATATCGACAGAACTATCAGTTATATTTCTTTCACACGTTCTGGCACATAAAAAGCCCTTCCTTGGATGTTGGATTGCCCCATACCCGTACAGTCCAGTGCTTGTCCCCCGACACGAGGGAGAAAACCTCTTTGCAGCCCTCCACCTAGTCGGGCTTTAGCTTGCCATTGCCATTCTCCCAACCTAACGCTACGATGCCTTACACCCTTGCCACCGATCATCACCACCACAACGAATGCCCGGATTGAGCAGGATATGTATACCAACAAGTGTAGGGAATCTTCGAGGTGGCAAATAATTCAGTCATTGGCTGACCACGTCATGGCAATTCTCATTGTCTATGTCATGAGAGAGAGAGGGTCGCGTGCAATGTGGAAGTGTGGAAGGGAAAGGGATGCGTGACATAGATGCATTGCTAGATTTGAGGGAGAATACTGGCCTTTCCATCTACCCAAGGATGTGGGAAAGAAATTAATTAAAATAGACTGGACATCTTTCTAATGGAAAAAGAAAAGGAAGAGCCATTGTTGAGGGTGACATTTTATATAGTGCAGCATTTGGACATTTTATCGAGAAGTCTATTATAAGAAAAAGGCATTCCGGGAATTATCTGCACGTTGCCGCACGTTTACCCTGTGATTGCAAAGTTTCGTCCTGCTCACACGTCACCTATATATCATTGCTTAGATTTCTATAGGAGTACTGTATTTTCCAAAGGTCCATTTCAGAATTCAGATGTCGTAAGCTGGATCAGTTGGCTCGTGCACAGAGAGAGCAATTGATGTATACAAAGTGGAGTAGTTTGTAATTATTGCGCTATAGAGATGACTTTGTTTAGGTTCTAAAGCTCCAATATCTACCTCAGAATTATTCTCCCGGATTGTTTGAAGTCACTTTTTATTAGTATGTATCTTTTGAATTTTTATCATTACAAAACAAATTCGAATATTGAAGGGACATTCTAACATTCGAAACCTAGATAAACTATAATTATATCATAAAAATGGTTTCGTTAGGCCTGTACATATTTCCTATCTAACTATAATTTATTTTAGTAGTAAATAAACTTACGCAACTATGTGAAAACAATTCTTAGTATAAAATCAACTTTTAAATAAAAATACTAATTTTGAAAGTCCAAAAATTGTTTTATTCTCTTGCCACATTAATTGCAACATATGTATCACGGCAATCAAAATCACTTTAATATTGGGTCAAGGTTCAGCAATGGATGATTTTGATAGTTAATGACTTAATGATAATTGAGTGGGCCCGGTTTTAAAGTTGAGACATTCAATTTTTTTAGATTTTAAATGGGAGTTGCAAAATAAGTTTATCATAAAAGTAATAACAATAATAAGCGTCGTGGGCATCCTATGTGACGAAGAAAGACCGTTTTTTTCCCAAGTGTCCATTTAAGCTGCGTTAAGTTTCCCTGATAGGACTAGGAGTGGCCGAACCATGTTACTACTTTGTCTTATTGCTACTACTACTATCAAATATCAATATACGCAAACATGTTACCGTACATTGCTGCGAGAGACTATGTACATATGAACAACATTGAAAAAATATACAAGCTATAAAGGGAAAAAAAGAAGGAACAAACAAACTAAAAGCATTTAGCACCACTACAAAATAGGTTTTCTTATGGCGCCACACCTTTTTAATTTTGCTGACAGGTAAAATAAAAAACGTCAAAGAAAATACAGCTAAAATACAATAGGAGGTTCTAGTTAGTGGCCGTCATTGAAAATCTATTTTTGCAAACAGTCATCTTAAGAGGACCGAAGGAGCACTTCCCATGAAAAAGTACAGTCATATTAAAAGTCTAGACGCCCCAAACATGATCTCCACCAGGCCTCTCCAAGTCTCCCTCTCCCTCCTCCTTCCTCCTTCCCCACCGGCGCCTCTCGGAGTCCACAGGCGCGCCCCCCTCTCCTCCTCCTTCCCCACCGGCGGTGGCGTCCACGGGCAATGGCGGAGCTCGGGCGAGGCGCGGGCCAGCGGATCCGGTGGCGGGCGACTCGCGAGGTGCGGGTCCGGTGGTAACGTGTCTCGCAGGCGAGAGGGGCATGGGCTGTGGATCCGCGGTCGGGAGGGGCCGGGGTGGCGGGCCTGGCCGCCGGAGGGCCATGGACGATGGACCCGGCCATGGGACGGGCGCATGCGGCGGATCTGGTGGCAGGCGGTGCTCGGGACCGCTAGATCCGCCTCCACGGCGGGGAAGGAGAGGGGCGATCATGGTGGAGGAGGTGGATCCGACGGTGGCTGCCACAATGACGACAACGGCTACCACGACGACGATGGCCGGGCCAAGCCTCGACGAGGGGCTGGGCCACGACGATGACGACAATGATTTGGGGAGCTCCGAATCCGTCGGGCGGCGGCGGTGCTCGGTCTTCGTCTCTCGACGACAGCAACAACGACTGGGAGCAATGACGATCCAATCCGGTTAGTTGATTTGGAGGTGGGGATTGATCCAATTGAAATCCTGTGAATGGAAATTTGTGACTGTAATTTTTGACTCTATTGTGATGATTTGTGGATTTGTTAACTTTGGAATTTGGGAATAATTTCAGTGGATTTTGGGATTTTTGACGTTGGCGGAGGCGGACGGAGCGGCGTCGCTCCGTAATTTTTCTTGCGTTGGCCAGTATTATCGCAGGCGGACGATATAACGTAGCCGTCTGTGCAAATTCATTTTTGCAGGCGGCTACCTTACGAAGATCGCCAGCAGAAATGGATCGGCGCTAGCGGTTGGCTAACACCAGCGAAAATACTGTATTATCATTGGCCTTTGGTCTCTGGCGGTGCCACTGGTCGCTTGTGAAAACCTATTTTGGCCACCATAAAAAATCATTTTGTAGTAGTGTAGGAATAATGAAATAAGAGTATCTATGACCAAGCATTTCATATTATACTAATTCATAAAACCATTAAATGTTTGTATATGCAGTATGCCAAGATCAGTATAAAAGAAATAGTGCCAAGCTAATTAAATTGTTGTGAAGAAACTATTTACTGGAGAAAACAATAAATTTATTGGAATAGCATGTGCACGCTAAGGAATCAAATTTAGAATGTTTGGGAAATGAATTGCGTAGTAGTAATACATTTTCTTTTTATGGTTGACCAATTTACCTTATTTTAATTTTTTTTTCTTAAAACCAGGATTTAGGATTTAGGATTATGGTTTAGGGTTTAGTGTTTAGCACATTCATTGCCGAATCCACGTAGTCGCTGCCATCGCCGAGGCCACCCTCCACACCCCTCCACTACCCCTCCACACCCCGATGGCGACGGTAACATGGATCCAACAGATCTACCCGTCGCGGGGCGCGATGGATCCGCTCGTCGCGGCACCACAGTTATCGTCGTCGCCGCCGATCCAATTGCGCCCATAACCCGAGGTCGTTGAGCCCACCACCCGCTATCGCCGAGCCGCCCGCCCGCCATCGGCCACTTGAGAGGGGAACTCGAGGGATAGAGAGGAGAGAAGGTGAGAAATGAGAAAAAGGAGAGATAATATGAGGAGGAGAGAAGGTGAGACATGAGAGAGAATGTGAAAAGATAAGAAGCATGACTAAAAAATTTGAAGTGTTGAAAGGAAAAAAGAGGAGGTAAGTTAGATTTTTAGGTGGACCTTTAAGAGGCTCGCCGGCAAAAATATATTTTTTTCATGTGGCCGTTTAAGACGCCCACCTGGAAAAATAAGTCCATTTTTGTAGGCGACCTCTTAAGGGTCCTATGAAAATTCCTTTTCACATGCATCCCATAAACCTCTCTTTGGAAAACAATTTTTGCCGATGTGACCGATTACGGTCTCGTGACCAGTTACGGTCCCGCTTGTAACCTATAAGGGTTCTTGGACAGAAAAATTATTTCTATAGTAGCGAATGGTTTAATAAATATGTTGATCATGACATGTCAAAAACTTGTACATATTTGCTTCCATGAAGTGTTGTTTATGCGGGTGCAGCAAAGTAATTAGATAAAGAAGAAACATAATAAAACATGATTATTTTTTATATGTATCATAATCACTTAAGTGTATTTTAGCATTACGAATTTGAGCTGCAACAATACAAACTGCAAATGAAGCATTCACATGGATAGCCAAAGTTTTTTTTTAATGAACCATCACTTAGAATGTGCCAATTTCATTAAATATAGTAGGAGTAAAAGTTGTTGTATAAGTATGAAAAGAAATGTACAAGAATAACTAAAGCTAAGAGATAGTTCTGAGAGTCCTTTCGCTCATGCGAGGGCTCAGGTTTTGAACTCCTCCTTGATTTTCTCCACCAGGGCTATCGTCGAAAGTTCTTTGTGTTGGAACACTCTCTGATTTCTCTCCTTCCAAATTTTTCATGTCGTTAGTAGGATGAGGATGTGGACTCCTTTTTCATAGTCCCTTGCTAGTGGCCAATGTCATCCACCATTCATGAACCGTCGTAGTTGTGCACCACATTATTGATTTGATTTGCTCAAGCGAGGTCCATGTTGATAGCATGTCCCATATTCTCTTCGTGTATCTGCATTCCATTAGAAGGTGGAAGGACGTTTCCTGGGTGTGCTGGCAAAGCGAGCAGTAGGTATTGTTTGACCAACCGTGGGTTGCAAGTCTGTCCGATGTCCATACTCTGTTTTGCACGATTAGCCATGCGAAGATCTTGCATTTCTTCGATGCCCAAGGCTTTCAAATGATCATCTTGTAGTTCGTGTTGACAAAGCCAAAGAACTGTGCTTTGTAACCGAAACCTGCAATGTACTCTTCATGTCTTGTGAGCTTCAAGAATTTCATTTCGTTCGTCGTGAGCGAGGTGCACTCCTTGTATTGTGTTTCATAGGGTGACTAGCTAGTTCGGAAGCTCGACTATCATGCTCCTGTTAGGAGTGAAGTTGAGATCTTGTATCCATGTATCCTGTTCAATGGCATGCTTTAAGGTTCTATTCTTCCTTTTGAAGATAACGTAGATTTTGGACGCAACATCTTTTGGACGTCTGCCAGGCATCAAGGCCGAGTCCGAGAAGTTTACAATTGCCCCATCTCCTATTGCTATTATGGTGGCAGCTGCGAAAAGGAGTATGTCAAGATTTTCACATGGGGTATCCGACCCCACCCATATCTTCTCAGGCGATTTTCATTCATGCCATAGCTATCTCACCCATAGCGTCCTCGTAAATTTTTTCAGGTTCAAACACCCCTATTCCACCGGCGCAAACACATTAACGTTATAGTTGAGAAAATTAAAGTACACCGATGAAGTGCATGTAAACCCAGGAGAACTAAAGACTTGACTCTTCTGTTTCATAGGGATCCTAGCCCTCCAACGAATGATCCAACGGTCATAATTTTTGAAGTGACAAGGCATCCATAATGAACGCTCAAATTGTGTCTTGTTTGAAGGAGCACCATATTTTGGGGTATAATATTTCACTTAACGCCAATTTATATAAAATATACACATTCCATTATTATATGTTGTATTTTAAAGCTTTATATATTCACATTAGTCTCAAACATGCACGTCCTTCGTGTCTACTTTATCGTACTTTTTCACACTGTTGGGTATGATTAAAAGACACAACGCAATACTCACTAATAATGACACGTGAACCGGTAGATATATACACACACATAAATAGCAAATAGAAATTAATTGCCAAAGTTAGATAATGAATATTGTGCTGACATCCAAAGTTCCCTGCTTGATATTTCGTACAAATCAGTCGTCCCACATGTGAAAAGAAAAAAAATGGAATTGCTCATTCCTCTTCAACCCTTTGTTACTTACAGTACATTTTATTTCTTTCCTCATATGTAATTAAAAATATTGTGTCTTATGCAAAACTGATATTTGACGATGTTTAACCTACTAACTGAAAAAGAGCATAGGCACCTCTCTATTAGTCTAAACATATACAGGATCACGCCCTCACGGGATTCCTATTTGTTGATTACTTTCTACGTGATCTCTATTTGTTTCTATGAGATAGGTCGTGTTTGACTGAATTATCCGTAAGTACACAGTATATTGTATATAATATGTATAAACAATTAAAATCATCTACACATATTATAAAACACGGTTTTATTTTGTCACTTGTTGTTAAGATTAAAACCTATAGTGATGCTGGTAGTGGTGGCTATGAGCACCTCCAACATGCTATCTATATATCTAGCTTGTCAACCTAAAATTTCATAAACTTAAAAAAAATTAGTCTCCAACAGACCTGTCATCAGATTGTCAAGCCAAATTACTTCTCGAATTTCCCACCTCACTAGCCAAATCTAGCAAGCCAAAGCCACTGGACAAATGGTGGGTCCCGCCATCCCACCTTTTTGCTCCTCTCCCCTTCCCTCTCTCAAGCTACATCACTGCACTCCTCCCGTGAAAGCCCACCATCGTCACCGTGCACCGTCACCTCCCTACCGTCGTTGTTGGCAGTTGCACCACCATCACATCGCCACATCCCCCATCATCATCGCTCAGAGGGGCGACAGATCCATGTCCTCACTAGGCCGAATCGTCACGCTGCGTAGCTCGGCCACCCCTGTAGCGTCACCACCCTTCCTCCTCGCCATCCTACTTTCTCCCTGTCCTCCTCCTCTTTCTGTCCCGCCTCGCTCCTTGCCCTTCTGGATGATCGGCTATGGTGGCTACTTAGCTTGGTTGGAGGCGACGAGGCAGGCTATGACGGTGGCTTTGATGAAGGTGATGGCGGCATCAAAAGATAGAGATAGGAGAACAGTCGATGATGATGAGGAGAGGAAAGAGTAGAATGAGGGAGAAAAAATACATTTAGACCTACTGTTAAATTGAAATGGACACGTAAATCAAAAAGTTATTGAAGTAAAAATAAAATAAATTTGGCTCAATAAATTTTTAGCTAAATAAATATTCAGAGAGTGCGATTTAAAGATGTTCTTTGAGAGCTTTCAATCCGACTTCCGATCTTTCACGCAGTCACACCCGGGCGACACGTGGCATTTTACATGCCAGTGCTGGTCCACAGGCCCACTCTACAGTTATCCTGAGGAGGAGTTGAGGACGTTGGGAGCACGAGAGCCTCCGGCTGGCAGAGTTGCAGCTCCGGCGCGGCATGACCGAGAACCACGCCTCCGCTGGAGAGCGCGCCGCGCGCACCGCCCCAGCCACCCCCGACGCCCTAGCCGATGCCGACGATTACCAGCTACCCGTCCATCGCCGCTCGTCCTTCTTCTCCGCCTACTCCGATGACGACGACGACCTCGAGGACAGCGCGTTCGAGCCGCTAATCGTCTCGGTCTCGGGTGACTCCGACGACGACCGTCGTCGCTTCTCCGGCGGCGGCCGCGTGCCGCCCTTCTCATGGCGCAAGCTGTGGCTGTTCACAGGGCCCGGGCTCCTGATGAGCATCGCGTTCCTGGACCCGGGCAACCTCGAGGGCGACCTCCAGGCCGGCGCGGCAGCCGGCGACGCGCTGCTCTGGCTGCTCCTCTGGACCACGGCCATGGGCCTTCTCGTGCAGCTGCTCTCCGCGCGCCTCGGGGTGGCCACGGGGAGGCACCTTGCCGAGCTGTGCCGCGACGAGTACCCGGATTGGGCGCGCCGCGCGCTCTGGCTCATGGCCGAGGTCGCCATGGTCAGCGCCGACATCCAGGAGGTCATCGGAAGTGCCATCGCCATCAAGATCCTCAGCAATGGCTTCCTGCCGCTCTGGGCCGGCGTTGTCATCACCGGGTTCGATTGGTAAGCAACATTTTTTCCCATGGATAAACTTTTTTTGTCGTTAAGAATGTCAGAATCACAACTATGTACGACAGACAGAATACAGAGAGAGTTCTCTCGACTCTTTTCTGTACCTAGCTCACTACTACTACTACAGACTGCAAATGTGTCTCACCTTTTAATTAATCACCATTTAAACAAGTCCTTACTTAATTATCAATTGTTGATTTCACATGTCAAATTTTGTCAAAAGATTCTTAATTGCGTTCGTTTATGAACAATTTGCTAATCGTTCAGTGCTTTCGTCTATGAACAACACCGGCAATTATTCAGTCCACTTACAGCACAGATACAAATCAAAGGTTCTTCTTCTTTCTTCGGTACTGAACTAAAGCACCTTTCTAACACACCAATTTTGATCAGCTTCATTTTTCTTTCCCTGGAGAACTACGGGGTGAGGAAGCTGGAAGGTTTATTTGCAGTTCTGCTTGCAACAGTGGCCTGGTCCTTTGCTTGGATGTTCATAGAGACCGAGCCCAATGGGAAAGACCTAATTATTGGTGTGTTTCCTTTCCTGCTTTACCTCGAACAAGTGTTTTCTCTAGCTAACCATAATTTAATTCTTTAATTTATCTGCACAATAGGCATTCTTGTCCCCAAATTGAGCTCAAGAACAATTCGGCAAGCCGTTGGGCTTGTGGGATGCGTTATCACGCCTCACAATGTGTTCCTCCATTCAGCTCTTGTACAGTCAAGAAAAATCGATCCCAACAACGAACACCGGGTCCGCGAAGCGCTGAGGTACTACACCATCGAATCCACCATGGCATTGGTAGTGCCCTTCATGATAAATCTGTTTGTGACAACAGTGTTTGCAAAGGGGTTTTATGGCACCAAAGAGGCAGGCAACATTGGCCTTGAGAACGCTGGATATTATCTGCAGGAGAAGTTTGGGGGAGAGTTCTTCCCAATCCTTTATATCTGGGGTGTTGGCCTATTGGCAGCTGGAACAAGCAGTACCATTACTGGAACTTATGCTGGACAGTTTATCATGAGTGGGTTTCTGAACTGGAAATTGAAGAGATGGATCAGGGCATTGATCACTAGAAGCTTTGCAATTGTGCCAACCATAGCTGTTGCTTTGTGGTTCAACACGTCTGATTCTGCATTGGATGTTCTGAATGAGTGGCTCAATGTGCTTCAGTCGATTCAGATCCCTTTTGCACTCATCCCACTGATAACATTGGTATCCAAGGAGGAAGTTATGGGAGTGTTCAAAATAGGTCCAAGAACACAAGTATGTACTCCTGGTGCTCTTTTTACACTAAAAGTACAAGATTTGCACTTTGTATCCTGCCACTAGTGATTAATCTAACAATATGTCTTTTTAGTAAACAAAACCGATATCATCAAATTCTTTCTTATCTATAACCTTTTTAAACCACTGATCAGAACACAACAATTCAATTCTTGCACTGAAACTAAAAATGATTTAATTCAAAATATTTTTTGGGTGAATCACTAAAGGTATAAAATAAAATGCTCTAATCTAGACAAGCATAAAAACTCATCAGAATTAGTGATTGCGTACTTCTGGTTTAACGAAACCCTGCTAGTGTATTAATTTACCTTTTTAGTTTCGCTAAATGTGAAATGCTACATATATTTATATGCACGGACGATAGCATTTGAACTAACTTTAGCATCTTGATGCAGATTGCGACCTGGATAATTGCATCCGTACCGATAATTGTCAATGGCTACCTCTTGATGGATTTCTTCTCTTCATCAATGCGAGGCGTATTATCTGCCTCAGTTATCTGCATGGCCGTGCTTGGTTATGCTTCATTCCTGTTTTATCTCACCATCCGGGGAATGAAGCTGCCTAATAGTAGTATTTAGTGTATATATAGCTTGTTTGCACACATGAGGAATTGAGGATCACGGCGTAGTTGTTGTACAGAGGAAATTAAAGACGACAGCAGCTACTGTTGCATTCTTTTGTAAGACGCTGGCTGCAGATACAGAGTGAAGATAGAATAGCAGGCATTGCCGTACATACTAGCACTAGTTTGATATACTTGGTACTCCTATTAGGTAATGTAAAGTGGTGATATAGAAACATGTAACACGGGCATATGTAGCGGTCTCTTCCTCTAAGTAGATTGACCATCCAATTGGCTGGGGGTCAAACCTTAATATATGCTGGACTGTTCAGTGGCACATATAAAGATTTTTTAGGTCTTTTTTTTGTTTTTGTGATGTCGTTATATATATATTCAGTCAGTTAAGGATCAAATACGAAATGTGTAATTTGGTTTAGAGGAGATTGCATATACTACCTCCTTTACAAAATATATAATGTCGTTAACTTTTCGTACAAGACCCTTTGTCTTATTCATAATTAGGTCTTTGTCTTATTCATAATTTTATATAAATATGTAAAAATATAAGTTAAGATCATATTTTATTTAATGATAAACAAGTCATTACAAAAGAAATAATATTTATATAATCTTCTAAATAAGACGAATGATGAAACATTATGCAAAAATCAACGTCGTCGGTAGGTAGTACTATAGGAGTGATGCTACTATTTCTATATGAGAGCTTTAAACACACTTTAATCAATTTTTTTAGGGAAACACTTTAATCAAATTCAATTTGGGATACTCTGACAAGAGACATTTTTTAAATCTTCATTCGAACCTGAAACTGGCAACTATTGCCATTCAAAGAGTCTTGTCTCCATCACACAATATGCACGTTGCAAAATGGAACAGCAACAAGAACTTTTTCTCTCCAATAAACGATGCGAAAAATAACCTATATATAGTACGTATAGACCCTATCAGACCAGCACTTAAAAAGAGTAGCGTTGTGTCACAACTAGAGGGTGATAAACCTGCCCGTGTGACAAAATGCGAGCTGCCTTGGCTAGCTGCAGGTTGCGTGATCTGCTAGCTGCCGGTGTTACGCGACCAGCCAATCTCGGGCTTGGGCTTCACTCCTGCCACCACCAGCCAGTTTCGATCTAACCACTCGGCACTCGCGCGCGCGCCAATGATCCGGTACAACCATACTATCCTTCCTGGAAAATACTGTCCGTCGAACGCAATCTTCAGCAACAGGGCACAGGCCACTAGTGCCTGCATGCCTGCCTGCCTGCCAATCGAAATTTTCAGTACAAATCATACCCTGCCTGGAAGAAATTAAATTTGGACGATTTCATATCATGCATATCTACCTAAATGATATATAATGCCTACTGTTTCGATCAAAGGTACTGGACACGGAATTTATTTATAAAACAACTTTCTACAACATCATTAACAGTGACGGAGTAAACGACGCCGTTAAGCCCGAATGACTAATATTGATTTTCGATGATCGATTAATTTTTAAAAATGTCGAAGGCTATCGACAGTGAATACGGCGGCGCCGGAGCCTGAACGGTCACCCGACCTATCCGGGAGTTGGTTCCGCCTCTGATCATTAACACATAATATATGTGTTATAGTATATGGTAGTTATAGATGTATTAGGATATAATTGATTTGTATGGACTTCTTTCTTATTTGTAATCTTTTCTTATCTCTACCCATATATACATCTCCTATATATACCAGCCTCTAAGGCTCAATACGTGTTCAATATTCATCGTAATTTTTCTCTCTACTATTCAACACAACAGTATGTATCTCAAATTCCAGGGTTGGGGAAAGAATCGCAAAAGCGTGAATCAGGCTTCAAATTATAGTGGCCTTTATAACAGGCTAATCCGCTATAGTGTGACATGGGCTGCCCATTTTAGAAGCATTTGCTTAGCACCTTAGAAAAAGTTCATTTCTAGTCCCTCAACTATGACCCAATTCTAATTCCCACCCGTCCCTCAATCGTAAAATTAGTATGTCGCATCCTTTAATTGTCAAAACCGACTCAATTTGACTCCCCTAGAAGTTTAGAGGACGGTTTTATCCTACAAAAGTGTCTACCCAGAATAGGAACCAGAGACAGCGACCTCGTTAGCGAGAGAGGTGATTACCTAAAACGGTTGGAAGCAGCCAAGCAGAGGCCTGGGGAATGATGCAGATTGGGCGAGGTCGACGATGGGTTCTTGGTGAAGATGGACGAGGGTGAGATCCTTGGCGATGAGCAGTGGCGCCAATGGAATGGGAGAAGGCAATGACGATGAGCAGGATAGTCTGGAGCTCCTCTACACACTCGAGTTCGCTCTTGTCACCATTTTTAGGAAGCAGGATGGATGAGGTGGCCAGACGAGGAGCTCCACTTCGGTGGCAGTGGGAAGCAAGAAAGGAGGTGGTGGAGGGGGTCTAGAGGCCAATCGTCATGATGGCGGCGCACTTCAGCCCCCATAGCATGGGGGCCATCGACAAATGCTAGCCCCACCCTTGCCACACTGCCGTCTTGCCCCCTGCTAGAGATCCAATCTGGTGCCCTTGCTGGAGATCCAATCTGGTGAAGGGTCATCTGCCTCTGCCCCCTCCCTTCTTTCTGATGGCGGCCTAGCAATGGCCCATACCCGCGACGTCGCCACCCTTGGTTTTCCAGTGGAGGAGAGGTTGCAGGTGGCAATAGAGGATGCTCTAGCTAGGCCAAAGGACAGCTTGGGCGAGAAATTCCTTCACCGGCGATGAGGCAGCAACTGTATCGCTGCATGGAGTTGTGACGAACCGAGTAGTGAGGTGGCTGTCAGCATCGTGGACTTGTCACGAATTGAGAGAGAGATGGAGTGAAGAGGGGAAGGAAGGAGGGAGAGAAGAGGGGAAGAGAGAAAGAGTATGGCATGTGGGTCTATTCATTTTTTAGTTACGTCCACGTTGGCGCTTACTAGGATACCGCGTTAGCAAGGATTTACAACTCAATAGACCATGTAAGATAAAAGCAGGTTATATATAAACTACCGAAGGAGGCAAGTTAATCCAGTCTTGACACACTTATATATATATATATATATATATACTATTCTATACCTCACCCCACCTCTAGAATAGTTATTCTACACCTCTCCCAAGGCTCAACCCATCTCCTCCTTTCTTTTTACATAAAACCCACCTCCCACCCAGTCAAAACACGGTAAAAGAACTATCAAAGCGCTTTCACATCGGTCAAACCTGTTTGCTACCTTTCCCACGTCCACCTTTTTGTCTAGTTCACTACTGGAGAAACGATTTTTCTGGACGAGGCCCCCAATAGGTTCCAGGCGGGCCATAAGAGCCCGCGCCTGAAAAAACCGTTCCCGGGGGGCCGGCAATTGGCCCGCATGGGATAATGCATTATCCCGTGCGGTCCACTTAAGCGACCGCACGGGCTATTATCCCATGCGGTTGCTTAAGGACCCGCACGGGATAATGCATTTTCTCATACGGGCTGTTAAGTGGACCGCATGCGATGATGCCCAACAGTGGCGCAACAAATTTCCCGCTCAACCCGACAGTGGCGCATTTACCCTGGTGTTTTCTCTCTCCAAAAAAGGCAATTATAGGGGGAAGGTTTTGAACTTGAATTTTTCAATTGGAGTTAATACAAAAGGTATCATACTTGATCTCCTCTTTCATTTGCTTCCATTTTTAAAAATTTTTATTGGTTGAATGCGAAGATATTTGAACTTTTTTAACTCGGTTTTTCTCTCTCCAAATAATAGGTATTTTATTTTTGGAAGGCTTTAGACTTTAAATCTTCAATTGAAATCAATATAAAAGGTAATGTGTTTGATCATCTCCTTCATTTACTTTCGTTTTTGTAAAAATTTCATCGGTTGAATGCGAAGATATTTAAACTTGTTTGAATTGTATATGTTGAGCTATTTTTGTAATTTGTAGGTCAAATATTTTGTTTTTTTATTAAACCATTTTTTGGTAACTACTTTTGTCTCATTATTATTATTTGTTGTGCAATATTAATTTATGTTGTCACTGTTTTTATTATTTGTCAAATATTTTACTTTGTTTTTATTATTTGTAGGATTTATGTTTAATTTGTTTATTTAGAAACACCGGCAATATAATATTAATTTATGTTGTCACTGTTTTTAGATGGATCGGATATGAATGTATGAGACACGGAGAACTCATCCGGTGTTCATGAGAGAAGCATCAACATTTATTGATAAGGCTAAGACACACGCTTTGAGGGAGAATAGGAAGGATATTTTTTGTCCTTGCGTGGATTGCAAGAATCAGAAGATGTTGAAAGATCCGAATGTAATTCTTGGACACATAATTAAGCGTGGATTTGTGGAGAAATACACAGTTTAGACTTATCACGGGGAAGTCGCCCCTCCGGAAGAGAATCCTGATATTTGTTTCGATGAGGCAGAGAATTTTATAATTGAGGACATGTCTCGTGAAACGACGGGTGATTTTGGCGGCTCGGTTTTGACGAGGCGAGGTTGATATTGATCTTGATCTTGAGGATTTGTTGCGGCACGATGAACCGGAGGTCCTAACAGAGAAAGCAAGAGATTTAAACAATTGGGAGGCGTTGCAGAAAGCAGCGAAAGATCTTTTATACGATCAAGCAAAGGGATGTGATATGGATTATACAGAGTTGCATTCGGTGCTAGAACTTCTTAGATTAAAAGCCAGGCACGGATGGTCTGATACTAGTTTCAACGACTTGATGGGTCTCCTGAGAGCTATGCTTCCTAAGCCTTACTTGTTGCCAGCTAACACCTATCAAGCCAAGAAACTGATATGTCCATTATCACTTGGTGTGGAAAAGATCCATGCATGTATTAATCACTGTGTACTTTATCGCAAGGAATACGCTGACTTGGACAATTGTCCAACTTGTGGGGCGAGTAGGTACAAAAAGGATAACAGTGCCGCCAATAGTGACGTTGCCGAACCAAATTCATTGGTTGAGCCAGGGAAAAAGATTCCAGCCATGGTGATGTGGTACTTACCAGTCAAAGATCGAATGAAGCGATTGTTCTCGAACCCCACCGACGCCGAGTTGATGAGATGGCATCAAGAGGGTCGAAAGACGAATGGTATGATTCGACATCCCGCCGATGCTCGACAGTGGAAAAACTTTGATTCGAAGCACCCAGAATTTACAAATGATCCGAGAAATGTCAAGTTTGCGTTGAGCACAGATGGAATGAATCCGTTCGGTGACCTAAGCAGCTCGCACAGCACTTGGCCAGTTTTGCTCACTATGTATAACCTTCCGACATGGTTATGTCAGAAGCGAAAGTACATTTTGTTGACTATCCTTATACAAGGGCCAAAACAGCCTGGCATCGACCTAGATGTGTTTCTTGAACCTTTGATGGAGGATATGCAAGAAATGTGGGAAGAGGGTCTACGATTATTTGATGCATACAGCCAGGAGTATTTTACTTTGCGTTCTATCATATTTGTTACTATTAATGATCTACCAGCCAATTTTTCCCTATCTGGACAGATTAAAGGAAAGACCGGATGTCTGATATGTCTGGACAACACATCGTACATATACATGACCTCGTCAAAAAAGTTAGTTTACATGCGTCATCGTCGTTTCTTACCACAGAAGCATAGGTATCGTGCGATGGCTACCTTTTTTGACAAAACTGTCGAGGTAGGTACTGCCCCCGAAGCAAAGGATGGTTCCACGGTGTTCAAACTGACAAAGAACATAAAGGTCGTGTTCGGCAAGGGAAAGAGAGCTTCAGGCAAGAGGAAGAAAGAAGTGGTAGAAAACACGCTGCCCTTCAATAAACATTCAATCTTTTTCAAGTACCTGACGTACTAGAAAGACCTGAAGATTCGTCATGCCATCGATGTCATGCACCTCGAGAAAAACGTGTTCGACAGCACCATCGAGACTTTACTTGACATCCCTAGTAAAACAAAGAATGGGTTGAAGTCACGTAATGACCTGGTCAATTTGGGCATAAGGAAAGATCTCCACCCAATAGAGCTAACGAATGGTAAGATTGAGATTCCTCCGGCATGCTACTCAATGACACTAGAAGAGAAAAAAACTTTTTGTAAATGTCTTCGTGGATTGAAAGTGCCGACTGGATTCTCATCGAATATTCGAAAGCTAGTATCAATGAAAGATTTATCGATTTCTGGATACAATGCTCACTACTGTCATAAGATGCTTACGGTGTTTCTCCCTATCGCTATAAGGGCGGTGAAACCAGTGCATACCAAGGTTGTGATAACAAAGCTGTGCTATTTTTTTAATCGAGTATCATAGAAAGTTTTTGATCCATAAGAATTAGGACCCCTTCGAAATTCGCGAGTCGAGACACTTTGCCGCTAGAGATGTTTTTTCCTCCATCGTACTTCGACATGATGGAACATCTCATTGTTCACATTGTCCCTCAAATTATTGAACTTGGTCCTCTATACCTACATCAAATGTGGGCGTATGAGCGATACATAGCTGTTCTGAAAGGGTATGTCTGTAATCGTGCTCATCCGGAGGGCTCGATGATAGAGGGTTACACAACTAAGGAGGTTGTCGAGTGTTCCCTAGATTATATGAAAGATGCCAACCCCATTGGGATACCGATGCCTCGACATGATGGAAGATTATCTAGGAAGGGTACGGTAGGAAGAAAATGCTTCTACAACAACGATTACAAAGCGGTATCAGATGCACAGAGCAGTGTTCTTCAACAACTCGTCATCGTTGCGCCCTACATTGAGCAACACACTTTCGAGATCAGAGCATGCAATCCTGGCGATCCGATGATTGGGTTTTGAAAGAATAGAAGCACACTTCCCCCAATGGCTTAAGGATCAAAATCTACCGTCTGGTGAATCACTCGAGGAAAAAACGGTAGAAAGACTTGCAGCTGGGCCAACAAGCCTTGTGACCTCATGGCAAGGGTATGACATCGGCGGATACTCTTTTTACACCAACAGCAAAGACAAGAAAAGCTCAGCGTAGAACAATGGGGTTCGTGTTGAAGCGTTGGACGCAACAGGGCAGAGGAAATCATACTATGGGATCATACAAGAAATATGGGAACTTGACTACGGTTTAAATATTCAGATCCCTGTTCAGATGCCAATGGGTGAAAGACAACATGGTAGATAAATTTGGATTTACGTGTGCTGAACGGAGTAAAATTGGACACAAGGATGATCCATGGGTCCTTGCCGAGCGTATTGCACAAGTTTTCTATGTGAAGGATCCTTCCGATGAAAAGATGGACATTATTGTATCGGGCAAGCAACACATCATTGGTATTGACAACATTGAAGACGCGTCCGACTATAATCAATACGATGTCATTTCGTTATTCACAGATCTTCCTACGCGGATGAAACGCATTGAAAGTGTCCTCGACGAATCAAAGTTTGCATCCGTGCGGAAGGATGTTAATCCAAAAATTGTAAAACGCTAGTTTGTTTTTTGTGTATATTATGTTTCTTCTCCACCCTCCAAACTTTCTCTACTATGTAAATGCAACATGTAACTCCTAATTATAAAATTTGGTAATTTTTTGATTGGTTTTGCTATATTTCTTTGATTTATTTTATTTTTATGAATTTTTTTGCCAAGTCTCATATTTGAACTACAAGTGATTAAAAAATAGAATAAAATTAGTGAAAAAATTATATTCTTGTTGTTTAGACTGCTTGAGTCATTATCCCGTAAATGAGAATAAATTTTGAATTTTTCTTCATGAAACATGATTAGGAACCTATTGACCGAATGATTTTAAAATTGTATAAATAGCAAACGAAGTCGAAAAATCATGAAAATTGTGTGGATGTCATGATATTATACGTAGAGGCTGTGGTAAAAAATTGAGAAGGTTTCAAATATTTTATCACATACGTTATCGTGTGCGGTCAGCTTAAGGGCCCTCGCACTCGGCAAAATTTTTGAAAAAAATTTCTTCTCCACCGTAAATACAACATGTAACTCCTAATTATAAAATTTGGTAATTTTTTGATTTGTTTTGCTATATTTCTTTGATTTATTTTATTTTCATGAATTTTTTTGCCAAGTCTCACATTTGTACTGTAAGTGATTAAAAGAATAGAATAAAATTAGTGAAAAAATTATATTCATGTTGTTTAGACCTGCTTGAGTTATTATCCTGTAAATGAGAATAAATTTTGAATTTTTCTTCATGAAACATGATTAGGAACCTATTGATCGAATGATTTTAAAATTGTATAAATAGCAAACGAAGTCGTAAAATTATGAAAATTGTGTGGATGTGATGATATTATATGTAGAGGCTGTGGTAAAAATTAAGAAGGTTTCAAATATTTTATCACATACGTTATCGCGTGCGGTCGGCTTACTGCCTCGCACTCGCAAAATTTTGAAAAAATTTCTTCTCCACCCTCCAAACTTTCTCTACTATGTAAATATAACATGTAACTCCTAATTATAAAATTTGGTAATTTTTTATTGGTTTTGCTATATTTCTTTGATTTATTTTATTTTCATGAATTTTTTTGCCAAGTCTTACATTTGAACCGAAAGTGATTAAATAGAATAAAATTAGTGGAAAAATTATATTCATGTTGTTTAGACCTGCTTGAGTCATATTATCCTGTAAATGAGAATAAATTTTGAATTTTTCTTCATGAAACATGATTAGGAACCTATTGACCGAATGATTTTAAAATTGTATAAATAGCAAACGAAGTCGGAAAATCATGAAAATTATGTGGATGTCATGATATTATATGTAGAGGCTGTGGTAAAAAATTGAGAAGGTTTCGAATATTTTATCACATACGTTATCGCATGTGGTCGGCTTAAGGGCCCTCGCACTCGGCAAAATTTTGAAAAAAATTTCTTCTCCACCCTCCAAACTTTCTCTACTATGTAAATACAACATGTAACTCCTAATTATAAAATTTGGTAATTTTCTTGAATTGTTTTGCTATATTTCTTTGATTTATTTTATTTTCATGAATTTTTTTGCCAAGTCTCACATTTGAACTACAAGTGATTAAAAAAATAGAATAAAATTAGTGGAAAAATTATATTCATGTTGTTTAGACCTGATTGAGTCATTATCCTGTAAATGAGAATAAATTTTGAATTTTTCTTAATGAAACATGATTAGGAACCTATTGACCGAATGATTTTAAAATTGTATAAATAGCAAACAAAGTCATGATATTATACGTAGAGGCTGTGGTAAAAAATTAAGAAGGTTTCGAATATTTTATGACATACGACGCTCACAAAACCGAAAATTCTCCAGAGAAGATTAGAAGTGTTAAGAAGGATTGGTTAGATTTGGAGAGAAAGTGATGACCGAATTGTCGTTTGATTTTAAAATTTTTTCCATAGGCAATAATTAGCATATATTGATGTATGGAAAGATTTGGTAATTTTTTGAGTTTGTTTGATAATTTTTTCATTAATTTCTATTTTGGTGCAAAAGTTAGAGGGGAGCGATTATCGCGTGCGGGTGGCCTAACGGCCCGCACGGGAAAATCATTTTCCCGTGCGGGCCGCTTAATCCGCCCGCACGAGAAGATCATTATCCCGTGCGGGCCGTTAAGCCGCCCACATGCGATAATCGCTGCCTATATAATAACGCGCGGCTCCCGAAAATTTCCAAGTCCCCGGAAAAACAGATCTAGCGCCGCCAGCCGCCGAAATTTTCCTCGCCGCCCTAGATCCGCCGCCTCTCTCGCCGCATCTACTCACCACGCCGCCCGTGCCGCTTCACCGACCTCACCGAGACCGCCGTGACTTCGGCCCCGATGCCCTCACCGTCGACCACCACCGCACCCGCCGCCTTGCCCTCGCCGCCCATCCCCCGCGACGTCGCCGACATACCGCGCCGCCACACACACACACACTCTCTCTCTCTCTCTTTGTTCCGCCGCTCTTACCGACCTTGACCTCGACCGCTCTTACCGACCGCTGGCTTCACCGACGCTGACGCGGGCCTCACCGACCTCGACCGCGCGTGCCACCGACGCCGTCAGCCGCCGCCGGCCTCAACCAACTCCTCCCCGCCGTCCGCCAACCGCCGCCCGACGCCTCCCCGCCGGACGCCAACCGCCGCCCGACGCCTCCCCGCCGGACGCCAACCGCCGCCAGCCTCTCCACCGTGCCACCGTGCCACCGAGGCCACCGCCGCCCTCACCGACTCCGGTCAGTGCATTTTTTCTTTGAATGGATGGATGCCATGCCGTGAACAAAATGGATGCTATGAATTTTGAATGGATTCTATGGATGCTATGAATAAAATGGATGCTATGGATAAAATGGATGCTATGAATATTTCAATGGATGAATTTTGAAATGATGTCGTGAAGGATGGATGGATGAATTTTAGTACTATCAAACATGCTAAAAAAATATATTGTAAATGGACTGTTTATTTTAGACGATTATAAATTTCAGTGACATGACAATCTATGGATGATTATAAATTTTAGGCGATTGTAAAATGGACTATTATTTATTTGATGGAACTATAGTTAATTTTGATGGAAATGTAAAATGGACTGTTATTTTTTTGATGAATTTTGTTGATGAATTTTTTTATGTGAAATAGTTGTTGTGAATTTTTATGTGAATTAGTTGACGTGAACGAACGGACGGACGAGCGAACGAACGAGTGTTCGTTCGTTCGTTCGTGGACGAACGGAAGGACGGACGAAGGAACGAACGAGTGTTCGGTCGTTCGTTCGGTCGGTCTGTTGATGTGAACGAACGGACGGACGAACGAACGAACGAACGAGTGTTCGGTTGTTCGCTCGGTCGGTCGCTGATGTGAACGAACGGACGGACGGACGAACGAACGAATGAGTGTTCGGTCGTTCATTCGGTTGGTCGTTGATGTGAACGAACGGACGGACGGACGAGCGAACGAACGAGTGTTCGGTCGTTCGGTCGGTCGTTGATGTGAACGAACGAACGGACGGACGAACGAGCGAACGAACGAGTGTTCGTTCGTTCGTTCGTTCGTGGAGAATAGTTCATGTGAATATTTTTGATGAATTTTAGATTTTAGGTTAGATTTTAAAATTTTCAAACACATACCCACCCCTACCGAACAACCTCCAAATCTAATCTCCCTCTCCCTCGGTCTCTCATCTCTCATCTCTTCTCCTCACCCTATCTCACCTCTTCTCATGGACAAAATAGGCAAACATATGTATTTTCATCTCTCATCTCTAATAAAGAGAAGAAGAAGGAAAGAAATATATTTTTTCATTCTTCTTCTCTTTACATATATAGATTGTGATAAAAATCGACAGCCACCTCATTCCGTGATGACTCCCCATGATTTAGAGTGTGCTTTCTCTCTGTTTTCAGCAGCATTAATATTCAAGTTCTCGTTGCTAATGTCTTCTGTTGTATTCTCGTGAATTGCCATATCTTGCCCGACGCCTTCTTCCTACCTTCTTCACCGATCTTGGTCTTTTCAACATGTCATGATCCATCGTAGTAGCCTTCTTCACCATCTTGGTATGTTCAACATGTCATGATCCGATCTTGGTCTTTTTCTTGCTCTTCTCCTTTGTTTCATAATCTTTCTGTCTTGCTCTTTCTTAGATAATTCTCCTCCGCTTGTAATTAGAAGCGGAGGAGGATTATCTAAGAAAGAACAAGACAGAAAGATTATGAAACAAAGGGAGAAGAGCAAGAAAAAAGACCAAGATTGGATCATGACATGTTGAAGAGACCAAGATGGGTGAAGAAGGCTACTACGATGGATCATGACATGTTGAAGAGACCAAGATCGGTGAAGAAGGTAGGAAGAAGGCGTCGATCAGGATGTGGCAATTCACGAGAATAAGGCAGAAGATATTAGCAACGAGAACTTGAACATTGCTGCTGAAAACAGAGAAAGCACACCTCAGTAGGCACAGGGAAGCCATCACGGAATGAGCTGACTGTCAGTTTATCACATGCATGCATAGGCTAGCTATAGACTTATGATTTCCTTCTGATGTGAAAGATGATTCAGAATCACAACTGATTCTCGCTTTCCGATCATCTTTCTTTTAGGGTAAACATTGTGCTCACATGTACACCTGTTATATACACCATACTACAACTGTCTAGTCCATTCGTTCACAAATTTCACAAGTTGTGCGTTATGAACAACCGTAGATCAAATGTCGAACGAGAAAGCTCCCTCCGAGGTACCCAACGTCGAATCAACAGATAAGTCTTCGAGCGAAGGCCCTTGGCGTGAACCAAGCGATCCCTTGATCGAAGTTATGCAAACACAAGCACCACCGGTTGAAGAAGACCCGGACTACATCCCTATAGAGCAAGCAGTAAGTCCAGCCATATTAATTGTTATTATCCCTATCGTAGGATCTCGTTTAACGTTCTTTGTTGTACGTACAGATGGAAGCAAGGCGCCGCTCAAAAAGAAAGGCCGCCAAGTCTGTCGTCCGGTCTGCCGAAGTCGAGGCGAACACAGCAACGTCCGGTCCGGTAGAAACCGATACGTCCGCGAGCGCTGAAGGACGTCAAAAAAGAAGACGTGGTCAGAGAAGTAAGAACCAACCCCCCAAGGAGACATATTATATCACCTCTCTGAACCAGGATGGGAAACCATTAGAGCATAAGTAGGAATGACAAAGTTCATTAGCGCTTGCGAGGTACTGGCCAGAACCCACGGCCCTTTAAATGTAGATTCCTGGGAGCAGGTGGATGACAACTTGAAGAACTTCATATGGAACGAGCTGCAGAAGTGGCTTGTATATCCGCCTGGTTCAGAGGCTCTGGGAAAAGAATTTGCGTTAAAAACGATTGGGGGAAGGTGGAGGCAGTGGAAATCGGACTTGAACACTCACTACGTGCAAAAGAACAAGTCCCCATTCGAAGACTACGGTGGTATTATGCCCGTTGAATGGGATAGGTTTGTGGCGAAGATGCCAAGCCCTGAAGCCTTAGCACGGAGGAAGAAGATGTCCGACCTTGCGAAAAGGAACAAGTACCCGCACCGGTTGGGCTCTAGCGGCTATGATGGCCACGTAGAGAAGTGGCGAGCAACCGAAGAACAGTTTGCCGCCCAAGGAAAGCCCCTGCTTGTAGATGCACTGAAAGAAAGAAGCAAAAATTGGGTGTGGGCACGCAACACGGGACAGGTCACCGACAAGGGAGAGATCCTTTTCGAGGATCCGGATATAGAGCGTGTGACCACAAGTCTAAAAGACATTGCTAAAAAGGAGAAGACCGGGGAATTTATTGCTAAGAGGGAACACGATCAGTTAACAGCTGCATTGGGCAACCCCGAACATTCTGGACGAGTAAGGGGTGTATCGTCAAAGACAAGTTGGAAAGAAGGGTTTCCTGAGGAAGCTGCAAGTTACAAGAAAAGGGACAGGTACAAACATAAACTTGAAGAGAGGATAGCAAAACAAGTTGAAGAACACTTCTACTCTCTTGTTGCATAGAATCGCCAATCCTTCCCTAACATCTTTCCACAATCCGAAGAACCCACAGTACAAATGCCTAGTAGCGTCGAGTCAGTTGAAACCACACCCTATCCCGTGGATACCATAACTGGCCCGACGCCATGCAGCCTCCTCGTGCCGATAGGAAGGGCTGGGAAGAGAAAGGAGGTGGGTACAGGACTTGCTATACCAGCGCGACAATTTCACAACACTCCAATCCCTGAGGAATATGCAAGGGTGCAGGTGGCCAAGGTGCATGCAGAGTATAAAAGCTTAGAACTAGACATTCTAGCACCTGAAGGGATAGAATTGCTTGGGGATGCAGTGAATCAATTCATTCTATGGCATCGACGAGATATCTTACTGGTCGGTACATCGTCAGCATCCCCAGTACAGCCGGTTCCTCAGATTGCTGCTGCGCCTGCACCGCCTTCTCCACCAGGGCCTTCTTCCCCACCTCGGCCTGCTTCCCTACCTCGCTCCCTACCTCGCTCCCCTCCTAAGGATAAAGGTCCTGATTCGCCAATGCCGTCAGCCCCTGAAGTCATTGCACAACATATTCACCAATCTCCTCCGAACACCGCAGTCGGCATTGGCGGTACCCCAAAGGCCCCTTCTAAAAACAACAAGCCTTCCAAGTCCGAGCAAGCTCTCTCATCAGATTATCCCAAAGATGGTTCGATCAAGCTATGACAAGGAATTAATGGCCAGACGAGAGAGACTGAGTGTTCTTGGCTTTTAGGGGGAGGGGGCCGACTGACAAGCCGCAGGATCAACCGTCCAAGGTTGTCGGACTCACAACAATCGTGAAGAACAAAGCGGAGGACTGCAAAATTGGACTTCGGACGAAGTGCCAACAAAGTACGAGTACGGCAAGCCGTTCCTGCTGTGGCACGTCATGGAAGACATGCCCTGGAAAATCAGGCTAATGCACGACTGGTACCTAAAGGCATCCAGATTGGGGCTCAACATGCTTACCGTGAAGGTCCCGGATGATGCGTTCACCAGTGGCCCAAATGGGATGCTGGTCATCGATTTCAACGACCTTCACGCATTATTCAGGATGGAAAAAATGGATATAAATCTCGTTGCTACGTTTTGCCCGTAAGTATCGCCTAACTTAATGTCATTAATGAATTGATTTACAAACTAACTTGTGAATAATTAATTACTCACCGCATTACTTAGGATGCAATACGCAGACATGAAAAGACCAACTATCCAGCTGCGTTCGTTAACCCAACAAGGATATGCTGGATGGAACACGAGTTACATATTCGTGAGGACTCCGCTGAGCTCAAAGGCAAAACAAAGAAACAAAAGGACGCGATCATCAAACAAATGCACAAGGACAAGATGATCGCGGTAGCCTTCTACTTGGGCGATGCTATGTTCGAGCACAGAGACAAAAATGTCCTAATGGTCCCTTATGCGTTGCAGTAAGTAATATTCATCCATAAAGCCGATATTTTACTAATATCACCTACAATTAACATATCTCTTCTATCTTTCGCAGCGATCACTACATACTATTTCTAGTATATCCGCGGGACCACTTGACCGTAGTGCTAGATCCGACACACTACAGCCAAGAAAGATTTAAAGAGTTCCTCGTCATTTTAAATTTGTAAGTACTATCATGCACCATTTAATAAGTTTTGTTTGTTTTTACTATCAAATAATTAAACAATTGATTAGTGAAACATGCAATTATTTTGTCTACGAGCACATCATAATTATGTAAGGCAAAGTGGACTGATGAAGGATCCACAAAAGAAGAAGCTTCTTGTGAAGACAAATTGGCCGGTAATTATATGCTCGATATATGCCGATATTTTATACTGTGTTTAACTTCAAATTACTGATGTATGCACATAATAAATTTTATTCAACACAGTGTTATAAGCAACCACCAGGCACTAACCTTTGCGGCTACTACGTGTGTGAGATGCTCAGAATCTACGGGAGATACACTACTAAGTTCGAAAAAGTAAGTTCATCAGAGAAATATATCTTTCTACATGTTATCGATCTTGTATAATTTTCCTAATCATATGTATATGTGTACTATTTTTTTCTTAAACAGATCACGGAAGTTCCAGTTGTAGGGAACCGGTTCGACGATAGAACCATGCTTAACTTGGTTGCAGATCTTTGCCGCTTCATCCGTCGCGATGTCTGCAACCATTTGGGCGATTTCTACGATCCGAGAGCGAGCGGCGACGGACGATAAATTCAAACGACTTAGAGAGTGGGAAAAGAGCACCGCCATTAAATAATTTGTAAATTTGTTGCTAGCTAGCTAGACTTATGTTAATTTGCGAGACGAAACTAGCTTGATATGTATATAAACATTACGCATGATCGATATGTGTTATATATATATCTTTTATGAGGAAATAATATTAAATATTTTTTTCTCGTGCACGAAAAAATATATATATTGACCCATTTAACATTATTGAGAGAGAGAAGAGGAGAGGGAGAGGACAGAGAGGAGAGGAGAGGAGAGAAGAGAGAGAGAGAGGAGAGGAGAGAAGAGAGAGAGGACAATAGCCACAGAACGTATACATAAAATAATGGGCACGACCATCTTCCCGCGCGGTCGGCTAAGCGGCCTGCACGGGATAATCGATCTTCTTGTTGCGGGCCGCTTAAACTGACTGCACGGGATAATCGATCTTCCCGTGCGGTTGGGCCGTCCGCACGCGAAAATGATCTTTTCCCATACCTTTTCGCGCATGCGGGCAGGCCTTCCGCATGGGAAGAGGTATTTCGGCCCGCATGGAAAAACCGTTTCTCCAGTAGTGGTTAACAGTTGTATAGCGATGTGAGCTAGTGCTAGCTAGGTAGTATCATTATGAGTTTAATATACTTAATTTTGATTAAATTGAAGTTATGAAATGCTTACTAATTTTATGGGTGATGCTCATACAGTCATATCGTTGGTATTTTGCACAAGCTAAGTACTCCCTTCGTTTCATAAAAAAACATGGATAGGATGTGGATATGACACATCCTAGGACTATGAATTGGAGGAAGCATACTTCAACCATAAAAATTATTAGTATTTTTGCAAAATTAATTTCAGTACTCATTGGTTTCAGGAAAACTTGCAAACTAAATTCTCAATGAATACATAAATAGATGGTCGGCGAATGATAATGCTTTAAGTGTGTCTTTAAGTTATCATTTGCAGATGCATTTCGAGCCGTACACTATCAAACACGCATGCATCCTAAAAAAATAAATATTTGATACATGTGCCAAAACTGCACGATTTATTTATGTTACAAAAGGGCTATACCCAGCATACATCAATACCTAAAAAAATACTTGCATTTATAGCCAGTTCACGCGTGATCATCAGCACCATGCGCAACACGGGAGTTGGAGTTGCACACCCGCCATATGAGAGTCGGAAAAGAGATCGCGACATGCACTTGGCATCAGTGGCTAAGGGTCTAGTGTGGTGAGGTATGACCTAAGTTATACCTCAGCTCAACCAACGGGGACCCTCCTCCAAATTTTTAATGCTGGCTGAGCAATTTAGGGTTGGGCGCGTCCTGGGAGGGGGCTGGGCGGCTGCTGGCGGTGGCGGGCGAGAGAGCGGTGCGTAGCGGTGGGCGAGCGAGCGGCGGGCAACGGCAGTCGGTGGCCCGCTAGGTGAGCGAGCGAGCGAGCACTGGCAGCAGCAGCAGCACAGTAACCATGCAGTGACGACACAGTAAGCACTGGTAGTAGCAGCAGCACAGTAACCGGGCAGCAACGACACAGTAAACACTAAGGTAATGACTGATTTTGTTCTTTGTTCTTATAGTTTGTTCATTGTAGTGTCTAGTGATTTTTTTAGCTATGAGCAAGAAAAAAATAGATGGTAAATTAGAGCATCTCCAACCGTTTGGTATATCACTTGCCATCCTTCAAAATTTAGCAAATCAAGCAAAAATCAATCTCCAAGAGTTTGCCAAAGTGACTTGCCAAAATTCTCAGGTTGCCATCCTTAAGTGCCGCGCGCGTATATTTGCGCACGCGAATCGAACTGCGTATCCTCCTGGCACGCCCGCGGCTCCTCTTCCCGCGCGGTCGAGGAATTTTCCTCTCCTTCCCGCGTGACCGAGGCGCGACTCCTCCTCTACTTCTTCCCGCCTCCGTCCTCGCGATATCTGCGCCAACACCGGTCGTTCTCGTGCACAGGTAGCAGCCCGGCCGGACTCACGCTTCCTGATCTGATCCCGGCCTCGACGTCCACCGATCTGGTGTTGGCAATCGACGTCCATCGATCTGATCCAGCCTCGACGTCCATCGATCTGATCGCGCAGGTACGTCGTCCCTCCTGCTCTCCCTGGCATATGTTCTAGTGCCCTCGATCGGATAGCCAAGTTTAGCCACCACCACCGCTGCACCTACCCCCTCATCCCCGGGCTTCCTCACGCACCACCTGCTCGACGAATTGTCTCGCCCGCAAGACATCGGTGACGTGGCCCGCCTTCGCCGCCTCGCAGCGTATCTCACGCTGCCCGCTGCGGAGTTCGTCATCCTCCGCCTGCCGTCCTGGCGCCACACGCTCGACTTCTTCCGCTGGGCCGCCGAGCAGCCGGGCTTCCGCCACTCTTGCTATTCCCTCAACGCCATGGCGTCACTCTTGCCACCGCACCAGCGCGCGCACCTCGACCGCCTCGCCACCGACGCTCTCGCCTCTCGCTGCTCCATGACACCCGACGCGCTGGGGTTCCTTCTCCGCCGCCTAGGCGCGGCTGGCCTCCCGGACACCGCTACCGCGTCTTTGGTGCAGCGAGGACTAGTCTGAGATAATCTACGTAATGATTTTGTAATAGCCTAGGTACGGTTTAGTATTTATGGTGATAGATGATAGTGTTTCTAGGTGGATGATCAATATATGTTCGATGTTCGTTGCTGATGATCGAAGATACAGTATGTTGCTGCTCAATATATTTTGCCCGTGCTTCAGTGACCAAAATAATCAGATCACTAAAGAGGGAATGTAGACGCTTCACACTATTCGATTCGATCTACCTAATTTGTTTGCTTGGTCCTAACATCATGCTTAGCTATCATCTACTCCATATCATTGTCTAGACAAGATAATTATACTATGGTGATGTTGCTTTACTGAGAGTGCTCACGAGAGATAGTCAGAAACTCACCATAATCTGTAACTGAAGAATAAACAGTGCAACTTAAGTGGTGTCTGAGGCATCAATTTATTAGGAGTAACCTGAGGCATCTTCTATATTCTATTGTTTACATTTGTTTAGACTCATGGAGATGGATGGAGAAGGTTTCTTGTCGGGCATTCTCCTGAATGGACAAGATGGCCATGTTGATGGTTTGGACGACCTCACCATTCCAATCTCTCCAGATTCACAGACTAGTCTAGATGTCGAAGTGGAAGTTGTGCCACCAAGTCGTGCTAACAAGGTAACTAGGCGGTCAAAAAATTTTCATTTTTTGGAAGACGAAGTTGTTTGCTCAGGCTGGTTGAACGCTAGCAAAGATCCCATCCATGGGGCGAACCAAAATCGTAATACGTTTTGGGGTAGAGTTCATGCTTTTTTTGAGAAGAACAACAAAACTGGGACTGTGCGGACAGAGAGTTCGATTATGCATCGGTGGCTCACAATTCAGCATCAAGTGAACAAATTTTGTTCATGCTATGAGGCGATTAAACGCAGGCATCAAAGTGGACATACTGTCACAGACATGGTATGTATTATGTTTTTAATCTTTTACCCCATTTTGTTTTATTTGAGATTGATATATAAATTGGTACATTGTTGTACAGATTTCAGAAGCATTGAAGCTGTACACAGAGCAAGACAAGGATAAAAAGAAATTCTCACTGATGCCTTGTTGGAACATACTGAAGGGGGAAGACAAGTGGGCAGCAAAGATGGTTGAAATTGCAGAGCTAGAGAAGATAGAAAAAAACAAGAAGAAACAGAACGCCGCACAGGTTTCCAGGCCAAGGGATGAAGAAGGCACAAACACTGAACAAGCAGTCACAGATGTTGTTGGGCAAGAAACACAAGCAAGAAAAAGGTCAGATGGGATTAAGAAGGTAAAAGAAAATCTTAGGCGCAGGGGTGCGGAAGCTTGCGTGGAGGCGTTGGAAAAAATGTGGGCAAAAAATGGAGGAGTCCGATAAAGAAAAAGAAAAGGCAAAATAGGAGAGGTTCATGGCTGCACTTGACGTAGACAAGGAAGCTCTAGCGCTAGAGAAAATAAGAGCTGATGCTGATCTCAAGAGAGCTGATGCAGAACAGAAGAGAGCTGAAGCAGAACAAAAGAGAGCTGAAGCGGAGTTGCTGAAACAGGAAAAATATATTATGTTGGCGGACAACAACGGCCTAAACCTGGCGCAACTTCAATGGCTTCAGATGATGCAGAAGGACATTGTTGATAAGCGTCTTGGAAATCAAGTTTAGTTGTCGAAATTTAGTCTATTTTAGTCTATATATTGTATCAGCTACAAACAATATTTTGTTTCAGGAATATTTGCTCTTAAATATATATGTATGCTTGCTCTTGTGCAATTGGACGTGCATATTACTGTTTCAACGGATGAAATATAAATGTATACCTAATACAAATGTGTCCATGAAAAACTATAATGTAACATAGAAATTTATATAGTGTACGAGTATAAATCTGGATGATGGTTCCACAGGTGTTCGATAAGGTCTTCTTTCAACTGCACATGTGTGTCCTTGTCTCTAATCTGTCTATGCGCTTCAATATATTCTTCAAGTGTACGATGAGCTTGACCACAATCAAGCTCGACATTTTCACTGCCGTAATCAAAACGCTCGTTAGGGTCGACAACGAATCCTTCATCTTCTACAATCATGTTGTGCATGATGATACAAGCCCTCATGATCAATGCCAAAGTCTCAATGTCCCAAGGGCGTGTGTGTCCTCGAATAATGGCGAACCTTGATTGAAGAACCCCAAACGCTCTCTCGACCATCTTTCTTGCTGCTTCTTGCGCTTTGGCAAAATATTGCCTCTTGTTCCCCATAGGTAGAGTGATGGACTTGACTAGAGTAGCCCATGAGGGGTATATACCATCTACAAGATAATAACCCATTGTGTACTCATGGCCGTTAATTGAATACTTCACTTCTGGAGCTATACCTTCCGCCAAGTTATCAAACAAAGGAGATCTATGAAGAACATTGATGTCATTGTGAGACCCGGGCATTCCAAAGAAGGCATGCCATATCCAAAGGTCTTCTGAAGCAACAGCCTCCAAAATGATAGTGGGCTTGTCCACATGTCCCTTGTACTGACCCTGTTTGTCATATGGACAGTTCTTCCACGCCCAATGCATACAATCAATGGACCCTAACATTCCTAGAAATCCATTTTTCTCACCCATTGCAAGTAAGCGTGCTATGTCCGCCTCATTCGGATACCTGAGGTATTCATCTCCAAAAATTTCAACAACTGTAGCAACAAACTTACGTAGGCTCTCAAGTGCAGTACTTTCGCCAATGCGAACATACTCATCTGTCGCATCAGCTGGAACCCCATAGGTGAGCATACGCATTGCGGCAGTGATTATCTGGAAGCAACTCAATCCAAGTACATTGGCCGCATTCCTTTTCTGCACAAAGTAATCATCATGCGCTTCAACAGCATTCATTATGCGTAAGAAAAGTTCCTTGGACATCCTGTACCTGAAGAAGCCATAACTAAAGATTCACAACTGAAATATAATTTTATCACGTAAAACAAATTCATCCGAAGTTATAAGAGTAAGAACCTTCGACGAAATATTTCGGGGCCGTA
Organism: Oryza australiensis; assembly: GCA_019925245.2. Lineage (NCBI taxonomy): Eukaryota > Viridiplantae > Streptophyta > Magnoliopsida > Poales > Poaceae > Oryza > Oryza australiensis. Next base: position 328,612 of record JAIFGZ020000136.1, read on the forward strand.
TGTTGGATTGTCCGCTAAATAATCTTGATACATCCTGTCATGGCCGCCTTCTCTATCACGGTAAAGAACTTTATGACCTTTGACAGAACCACCGTGTCTTCCTTTTTCATTGGAGAAGGCTTGCACAATTCGAGCAGCCGATAATATCAGGGATTCATCGTCATCGGATGATGACTCCTCCAATAGTCTTCGTGCACGGGATCTCTTCCTAGGCATTTATCCTGACCATGAGTAGAGAGGATGAAAAACAAAACCTAGATCACCTACACGAGCAGAGAGGATCAAGAACAAAACCTAGATCACCTAGAGTCCTATAGGATGGTCAAGCTTGACCTAAAGGGACAAGGAGATGGAGCCTTGGTGGAGTTCCTGACCTGCGACGGGAGGAGTACAAGGGGCATGACGAGATCCTGTTCCTGCGGCGGCGTGAGGTAGGCGGAGAGAAGGGGTCGCACGCGATGAACAGCGCTCGCGGTCACGCACGCACGAAGGAAGGGAAGGCGTCGGGGTTGTACCGGTCAACAACCTCACTTGGTGGGCCCTCCTCTTTTTTTATTTGGCAAGTTAAAATTAGGAAATTATTGGAGATGACCTCTTTTCAACTTGGTAAATTATTATAGCAACTTGCTAAAAGACAATATTTGGCAAGTGAGATATACCAAACTATTGGAGATGCTCTTAGATGCATATTTTACAGGGATTCAAACACAAATTATTGAGAATGGATAGAAAAAGAAAGGAAAAGAGACATGCATTGCAAAAAGATAGCTACTGGTAAAGTACTAAGTACATATGATTATGATTTATAAATATTTAGGAATTATTTTGATAGCCAAGTTTTCATTGCAAAAATGAATTTTTTGTCGGAGTATTAAAAAGGCTTTTCAAGGAAATAAACAAAGACAGATGTAGTTACCTAATTTCCTATCCAGACGTAACTAAAAATTCCATCATCGATATAACTTTTAATTTCACTATTATCTATATTTTCGTTATTCTCAATAGTACATTATCGATTCATGTTTGATCTATATTTGATATATTTTTATGGACTTCTAGGATCAGTTGGTAATATATAAGTTAACTTATTCTTATCAAGGTATTTTCAACACTTTTCTCTTTAAAATATTGCATGTTGATGGTATTATGATACTAGGATAATATTTAGGAATTTTTGTGTGCTTAAGTCTCCGCCATACCTTAATATTTTTTCGTCCTTCGCCACTACTTGGCGCCACTTAGCCTTTCTTTCCGAGTTTACTCAACAATTTTCTATAAATAATTAGATAAATTGTTGAGTTGTTTTCAAAATACGAGTCAAAATTTTTAAATTTTGAAATCACAGTTTTCAGTTTTGCTTGATTTTTTCTAAATGTTTCTAAGTGATTGGCACCCTAACTCTGAATTCTGATACGTCCACGCGCACAAATTAGCAAAACCGATTAGATAAGAATTCGATCCGGATTATGTCACTACTGTAGAAACCCACTATTATCCCAATTCGTAACCTTCTTTAGTCCCGGTTCTCGAACCGAGACTATGAATTCGGGACTAAAGATCGCTATCTTTAGTCCTGGTTTTAATAACCGGGACTAAAGATGACGGCGCCACATGGTTACCTCCGGCATCTTTAGTCCCGGTTGGTGTTACCAATGGGGACTAAAGGTTTTTTTATTTTTTTTAATTTTCTCCCGCTAGCTGTTAGCTTGCTGTCTTTTACACATATATATATTATGCATATATATTTTACACACACATATATATATGCAACATGCATATATATAATTTACACACATATAAATAAACTTAAAGAAAGAATATATATATATATATTACTAAAATATGTACACACATACAATATCCATATATATTTCGTATCTTGCAAAAAATTGTCTCTAATTTACTTTGTGGATCCAGTGGTAAAGTTACTCAAACTAAAGTAGAACTCTTCCGCGGGATCAATGATCTGCTCGTTTATAAATTGCATTAATTTTTCTTGAGCAGCTTGAACGAATCCGGGACTATTATGGTTTTTGCTGCTTTAACCAAAGATGGTTTCTAGTATGTACCTTGTGCTGTGTGTGTTTGGGTATATGCTGTTCCCTTTTGACTTGATCAATAATTATGGTAGAGATTTAGAGAAAACGATCAAATGACACATTGAATAATCAATATTTTTATCTAATTTCTGGGTATCCTGTCGGTAATGCATCCATACAGATATATTTTTCGGATTGGATAGAAATAAAAAAAATGGGGTGCTAACTAAAGTATAATAAACATTGTTTCATGCCACTAATTTTTACACTGTATTTGTAACACGTAAATATCAAACTCCACGAGTGATGCTTAGCCGGGTTCATGATTTCGTCCGGCCTTGCCGTGCCGCCCCCTTGCGGCACCACGAATTTCGTCCGGCTTTCGCGAAAGCCGGCGGTAGTGAACAGTGCGGAAATTTGAATTTGAAGAATTTCGTGTGAGCCGCGGATGTCGTGAATTTCGCGCGAAAACCGTGACTAATGGTGCGAAAAATTGCTAAACCGTCGTGAAAAATGTGTAAATATTGTCCAAAAAATTAGGAATAAATACTAAAATTATTGAATACATAAATTTGATATTTGCACTAATATATGTGTGTGAAAAAATTTATAGTAATAAGTACAATATTGATATGAGTATGGTTGTATGAATTACGAGGGAATACTTAATGTGATGTTTAAAATGTAGAAAAAATATAAAAATAATGATATATTTTGAATGATAAAAACATTTTGTGCAAATGGAAGATATAATGAACTTGGTTGGGCCAACTTCACGAAATAATTAGATTACGAAACGAGTACGAAATATTTATCTTAGCATATGTTACAAAGCTGCAAATAGGTCCCATAACATGGAAATAAAAATGATAATAAGCATCCACATATTTCGCCATCAGATGTTGTAGTCTTCATGACCAAAGAAGTGAGCGGCTGAGCGCGCACACATTTCGCCCGAGTCCGGCACATAAATAGAGATATGTCAGCATCAATATCAATTTTTGGCACAAATTAGAAGTACAGAATGCAATTGGCTAAGTATGATTTTTTTTGAAAAATTTGGCATGACCTTTGCTAATATTTGGTTATATGACAGATGTACAATGACTATACATTCCCCAGACAACATTTCATAAAGCGATAACCTCATTATTTACAAACATAGTATACGAAGATATCACATAGTCACAATGCAATTAACATATAGTTTAGAAACAAAGGAGAAGAGTATACCTGAATTGCTGTAGATGTGCATTCTATTGATTCCATTGTCTGCACGCCGACGAATATTCTTCGGTGGACATTACCATGAGGCCATTAGTTCGAAGCAACTCCACCTTGTACTCATTCCAAGACTGTCCAGTCCAAGCAGCGGTGGTTTGCCACTGGCTGTAGAGTTGAGCGTACCACTGTGGCTCTTGCCACTCGTACACCCAAGTGACAGGAGGACTGTCAGCCGCACTCGGTCTAGGGTAGCTGTAAGTAGGATAAGCACTGTCGACACTAGATGAGTTGTAGTCTGTGTAGCTCGATTGCGACGGATACTCTGGCCATATACCGTATGTCAGATATTGCCCCCATGACTCATTGTACTGTGCCGTGGAGCTGTCGGAGGTTCATAAGGGCCATGATCAGTGTCCTGAGTTGCGTGGGTGAAGTAAGTCTCACCTGTTGAGTGGTACACACGAACGATTAGAAAGTAATGACGTGTTCTTACAAATTTATTAACAATTCTGAATTTTGTGGAGTACCTGTGAAGTGAATCGGAGCCATAGGAGTTTGACCACCCTGTGGAGATGATTGTTCTGTTCTAGGTGCGGTAGTGTCAGCTTGCCCACCAGCGTTGCCTCCATCGTCCCCATTATCTCCTTCATCATCGTCTGAATCATCCTTTGACGATGAGCTGCTTTTTGTTGAGTCGTCGCTGAGGACTGTTTTTGATTTTTTTCCTTTTCTCGTTGAAGGACCCTTCATTGTCTTTCTTTTCCCAAGGTGTGTGGCCCCACATTCCTATCCGCCCATTTGCGAATAGAAGAATCCCCTGTGGCCTTCTTCAATTCATCCTTGTCTATTTGGTCCGTCACAAGCTGAGATGGAAGTGGGGTCTCACCTCCGTCGGAGTCCTCGTCAAGCACAGGGTCAGCATTTGATCTACCACTGTCCATCCAGGCCTTGATGTTGTTGTTAGTCTCATAGAAAGAAAGATCCACAAGTTTCTGAAGCGGGTCGTCGTCGTCAGGTCTTAAGTATCCTCCAGCCTGCTTAATCCTCAGCCGGAGGTTGTAGTTCACGTACACAAGCTTGTTTAACTTTTTGTGAGTTAGCCTATTACGGACCTTGGTATGGATGAGTGCGAACGTACTCCAGTTACGTTCGCATCCACTAGATGAGCAGCAGTGGGAAACAATCCGTAGCGCAAGCTGCCGTAAGTTTGGCGTATCCGATCCGAACATTAGCCACCATTGTGCTGCAACTCAATGAAAGTGTCGTTAGTTACACGTTAACCGAAAGAAAAGACACATTACACATTTAAAGTTTGTAATAATGCGTTTTACTTACAAGGTGATGTCCTTCCGTCTAAAGCCATCGTCTCTGCTAGGGGTTTACTAAATTCCCCCAATTTTCGACGATAATATCCACCTCATACAAGGCCGACGCCGCTGTATTCGTATCAGTCATCCACTCGAAGGCCTTGCGTAGGCCAATAAAGCATTGATCCGTCGTCACGAATCCATAATGTGTCCTTGGACTCAAGGCGGAAGCTGCAATATTGCAATCGACATGGAAGTGTATATGAGTTTGTATTCAAACCGAAAAAATAAAAATGTTTGTAATCACGTACCTGCCCACATAAGGGTGTCCTCAACGACGTCTTGCAGACGTCGCTTGACAATAGAGCTATACTAAGTGTACTTCGCCTTGTCGTTTCCAAATAAGCTTTCTCATTCACCTTTCAAAATTTCAAATCGCATTAAAAACTCACTCAATGTTGGGTATTTCATCTTGATCAGCGAATCGAAGCAATGAATATAGTGGTTGCACAACTCCAACCACATACTCCAAACCTTCCCACCACTGCATGCTAGAGAGGCACCCATGGGCATATCGGCCTTTCGCAGTCGAAACAAATTTACTATTCAAAAAACTTGCTGAGGCAACCCATTGCATGAACTGTTTTTTTTTCTTTCGAAAGCTGTCGAGGAACATGTAATTCGTTCCAAATCGGGTGATGTTCCACCTGACAAGCTCTCCACCAATGGCCTCTTTCATCATAGCATGTAGTTTAGTGTGGTTATACAACCAACGACAAATCTTCCTTGCACTTTCAATTACCGCCTTATGCTCAGGAATTATTTCAATATCTTTTAATGCAAGATTTAATGTGTGTGCCACACAAGGTTGCCAAACAATATGAGGATATTCTTGTTTTACCAATTTGCAGGCCTTCTTGTAGTTTGCTCCGTTGTTTGTAATAATTTGAACAATATGCTCGGACCCAACGTCGCGAACTACTTTCCTTATCTCCTACATCAATAAATATAGTAAAGTAAGCACGCGTCAATTGTTGTGACATAGCATTAGTACATGTAATGGGGTACTTACGGTATGTAAGTTGACGGCGTCCTGGCTGAATGACGTAGCATCCACGGACTTATGAAAAAACATCGTGCCATTACAATAGATCAAAAAATTTATCACTGCCATTCCAGTAGGTCCAGTCCACGAGTCGCACATTAGGGTCACACCATATGTAGGCCAATCCTCCTTGAACTTTTCAAATTGCTTTTCCACGTCTGCCACAGTTGCATCAAGGTACTTGCCATCGATATCACGTCCAGTTTCCCTTCTCCTACATTGCATAGATGATTTAATTACTTCATCACACGTGCAATAAGTAAATGAATGTAAAAATTAATGGTAGGACACATTTACTCACCCCATTTCTGTGTTTCCTTAATGGCACTGACAAAGTATGGATTATCCGCTTGCCGTGGAGCAATGCCGGCAGTGTAATAAAACTTCGCCCACGTCGTTCCAATTGCGTCCTTAGCTAACTTTCCCTTCTTTGACCACCAACTTGTGTCAATCCTAGGCTGCACCGTTGATCTCGCCGAAGCGATGTTATAATCTCCCACACGCTACGAAGGCACTTCTCTACTCGAAGCTGATCGCCTATAAAATCAGTGATGGGGTCACTTCCACCCCTAGAAGACTGTTTTTTTGATCGGGAAGTTGCGGCTCGCCCACTTGCACTTCCACTTCCACCTCCATGTTCGTACACACCACCTCTTTCTTCTACACCCCTTCTGAATTCCGCCTCGTGGCGCGATGCTGCCAACGCCGCCTCCATCTGCTCTTCCTCGTCAGCATCTCCAGTTAAATGAGTATATCTTCTCGCAGCTGCATCCTCCTTTCTTGCTTTTTCAAGTTTTCGTTGATCAGCAGCCTGCTCCTTTCTATCCAGGTGCCGCCTAAAGAAATCCCTAACATCGGGTGGAACGGCGGTGCAATATTTCACTTCTTCGCCACGGTGAGCCAAATGGAACTTAAATCTTGTAGCTCCACCCCCATTCCTCTTAGCACCACAATATTTGCAATGGAAACCACCACCTTGCCTTGTTCCATGTTCCCACACGATGTCTTGGTCTGCCATTTTGAACCTACAATTGACAAATTAACATGTAAAACATCTTAACAATTTACTACCAAACATATGTAAGCATAACATTTAAGCATAACATATCATCAGTGATTCATTACAAGTTCAGAACTAATTTAAATACAATCAGCTATCCAAACTTACATTAGCGCCAACATGTATAATATATTGCCTACAAATAAGAGCTAACATATATAATATAATCTATGAGCTAACATATTGTCGTTCGTAAAATCCGTAGGATTGCTTAATTTCACACATGCATAATACACAACATCATATAAACGATAATATACATGGTGGAATTTTGTCACTTCCGTGCGGTATGCATGCTCAACAGCTGCGGATTTCGCCACTTCCCTTCGAAAGCCATCCCTGCCGAGTGCGAAATCCGTGCCGCCTACACCGCGCGAAATGGCTCCACATAGAGACGAAATTCGTATGAAGCCGATGAAATCCGCCGAAGGCCGACGAAAGCCGTGCGCCACCAACGAAAGGAGAGTACGTACCTTATACCGCGGCTTTCGCCTGTGCCGCCACGAAATCCGCCGCTTGCCGCACGAAAAGTCCCTCTCCAGCCGTGGACCACCCAGATCTGCCGCCGCCGCCGCTCTACAGCGCTGAGGAGTGAGGAGAAAATGTGTTGCGCCAGATACAAACCCCGGAAGAGGGGTTTAGATGGATGGGGATCGATTTGGGCTTCACTGGGCGGATGAACAAGACACAAAAAGGCAAATTTTCCTTTTCTTTTCGCAACACGTAAAATGATTTTTAAGGGCCAAAGAATTGTGTATTTTCATGTCAAAAAATACCATAATTCTTGTAAAATCGAGATCTATTTTATGTATTTTTCAATAAAATTCTCCAAAATTTTTCAAATCTCCGAAAAATTTCAAACAATGCCGCGCATTTGCCGTTTTATTGCCGGCACGGATGAAAGCCGCAAGCCGCCCGGCTTTCGCGAAATCGTTAACCCTGATGCTTAGTTCTCCGATGACTTGATTTCTTGCATACCCTCTGAGATGCAGCTTCCGACTGATACTGGCTGCTCTGGCCTGTTTACGCTTCATGTGGTTGGTATGTGCAGTATTGATGAGCAATTTTGCCGTGACTGTGTGATCTTGAATTTTGATTGCTAGGAGGATGATCGAGCAACTTATTAGGAGGATCCACTCCCATCTTGAGGTATTGATTATAAGGGAAATTGTTTTACACTCAACTTGAAAAAGGTAAAACTGATGCGCGTCAGGATATATAAGAATAGATTGAAACAAATTACCTAAGAACCACGCTAGCGACCACCTATGGCGGTGACGAACCTCGCGGACGACCGCAGCGACAACCTCATGAACGACTGATGATGACATGTGGCAATGAAGCTTGTGTATGACCGGCCACGGCGACGAACCAGTGGCACACTACTGGAGAAACGATTTTTGCATGCGTGCCGAAAGGCATCTTTCCGTGCGAAAGACCGGCCCACACGGACGAGAAGGTTTAGGAAAATCAAATTTTCACGTGTGGGCGGCCCAACCGCATGGGAAGATCAATTATCCCGTGCGGGCCACTTAATCTGCCCGCACGGGATAATAGATCTTCCCGTGTGGACGTATTAAGTGGCCCGCACGGGAAGACAGATCCGTCCTATATGAATTATTGAATTATTTAATAATTTAATGATATTAAATCGACAACTAATATCACATCACAAGTAACACAAAATTAATTTCACATCATCACAAATTCACATATATACTTTTCAACTAATTTGTTTGTACAATTAAATTTACAAATAATTTCATATATATAATTAAATTGACAACTAAATTCACATCACAAATTAAAAATAATAATTTCACGGCCGGCGCCGCCGGCGATTGTGGCGTCGTCGTCGTCGGTGGCAGTGGCGGCGGTGGAGGCAGCGGTCGGTGGAGGCGGCGGCGGTGGAGGTGGCTGGCGGTGGAGGCGACCGTCGATGGAGGCGGCGATGCGTCGGCACACCCGAGAAGCCTCTGTAGTCGTTGTCGTGGGCGGCGGCGGCGGTGGAGGCTGGTGGCGAAGGAGGCCAGAGGCGGAGGAGGCCGACGGCGGGGAGGCGACGGCTGAAGGCGGAGGAGGCTGGCGGCAGGGAGGCGGAGGCGAAGGCTTAGGCCACCGACGGAGGAGAGAGCCCTCGACGGTGGAGGCGGATTTGGATTTCGTCTCATCAGGTGTTAGAAAATTTCGGAGCCCGCGCGCACCTATATAGGCGGTGGTGATCATCGCGTGCGGGTGGCTTAAGTGTTCGCACGGAAAGATTATCTTTCGTGCGGGTGGCTTAAGCGGCCCGCACGGAAAGATTATCATCCTTTGCGGACGTCTTAAGCAGCCCGCACGAAAATACTATCTTTCGTGCGGGCTTTTAAGCCGCCCGCATGCAATAATCTTTACATCTCTAAATTAGACTTCAAAAATATAATAATATCTAAATTTGGTTAGAGAACTCTATAAATTGACAAGACAACTTAATTTTGGTCCATAACACTTTTATAAAAAATTCAATCAGTTTTGATGAAGTGAGACTATATGTTGTTCATAAATATTTTTTCTATTTGATTCTATCCCATATCCAAGAATTAGATGGAGAATTCAATAGGTTTATAGATAATTAAAATCTTACATCTCTAAATTGGTTTAAAAAATACATGGGCATCATCTCGTGCGGTTCACTTAAACGACCGTACGGGAAAATGGATTATCCCGTGTGGTCCACTTAAACGACCGCACGGGAAAATGGATTATCCCGTGCGGTCGCTTAAGTAGACCGCACGGATAATGCATCTTCGGTTTTTCAGCGCGACCACTTATGGCTGTCTAGAACCCATCGGGTGTCTCGTCTAGAAAAATCGTTTCTCTAGTAGTGGCAGCGACTAACCTCGTGGATGACCGGCAGCGTAATGGCATGGCGACGAACCCTAGTAAAGTACTATCTTTAATACCGGCTGAAAATCCCCTTTAATACCGGTTGTAGAAATCGAGATGTGGGGTCTCCTTAGAGAGGTCAATTCCCACAATATCACATAACCTTCCAGGAGTCTGGTTATGCGTGAGATAATACAGATACAAGAACTTCGTGTATTAATACAAATTTATAATGTCTAAATACAACTCATACAATACAAGAAAACCGCGACACTTCCACAAGGATAGCTCGAGTGTAGAGTCGATCTAGAAATCGTATTCGTCTTCCCAATCCTCTAGGGTATTTGGAAACTCTTCTTCTGGTTCGGGGTTACCTGAATATAGTTATGCAAGGGTGAGCACCGAAGGTACTCAGCAAGCCAAACTGGATATAGTTTTATTTTAATAATCATGTATGCTATATCGACAAGAGAAACATATCAAGAATATCTCTAACATGTTAATGTATCCTATTTCTTTATAGAATATCTAATGCAATTATTTAAGAGTATGAAACATGAATTTAAATCTATACTCCATCCCATCCTAAGGTACCTAGATATGCATATTTCATTTGATAATATTTAAGAAAAGTGCTCATGCCATTATACTGGAGTCACTCATAGACATAACTCCATTGAACGTAAGTACGACGTATTCGAATACAATTAACCTCGCAGTGTTTGCCCAGCTTTACCCGAGGATTAACCTTAGTTAGCCAGACTAAAGAGTAATATAGCATTTATATAGTTCTAACCTTTTTTGATGTGTGAACGAGACCGGTGGACTATCTTAATAGGGGCACCAAACCTAACCAGTGAATGGCAACCAATCCCCTATTTAATAGTTGTTCGTCACACACTTACCCTGGCTTGGAGAGACATGTGGACTATCTTAACAGACGGTACCAATCTGGTTAGTATTGGCTTTTTATCCGTTGTTTACATAGTTTTTCTCCAATAATACTTTATCAACACTACAATCTCCAATGTTGTTATGCGCATAAATAAATCTCCTGAGTCCCGAGGGAGATTGGAGAGAAATATATAAATGCTATGCCGATAGAACCGGTCCATCGGATGGACGAAACTATGTCCTTATTCTGGCACAAGAGTTTTTATGTTTTCTGGCATATAACCAAAACCATTCTCATATCATATGAGATGATAGGACTTATATTTGCCTATCCCATAAAATAATAGATCACTTTTCTATTTTACCACATGAAATAACTTATTATGAGCATGAATGAAATACTAGTACATGTGATAATGTTTATTCTATCATGATGATAGTTTTATGCCTAGTCCAAGTTATCAAGGTATTTTTCTAAGGAGAAGGAGAATATATCTAATCATATGAAATAATAAGCTTCTTCTTTTTCTACAAATAAAATGATAAAATGCTTCTAATGCAATATTAACATGTATGATTTAAGGGATATCTAAATCTACATAAAATGATAGCTTATAACTATCTAACCCATCCCGTGAAATATTTTTAATTAAATACATTATTTAAAACATGATCATTTATTGTTTTTAAACTAGATGATCAAGAATAGTTTGACTTGCCTTAAGTATCAACGGTCTTAAAATATTTATTTGTTTGGAGGGTAACAAGGGCATTTACGTCGATCTCCTGATCGAGTTCTAACTTCTCTGCAGATTCGGCGTCACGATCTATCAATAAAGAAATAGAAAAAAATTACTAAACATACTCAAACAAACATTAAAATCTTCATATAAATAGAAGGATTTAATAAGATTTTAAAAGGATGATTCGCAAAAATTAAAAAGTCAGCTGGAATAAATATTAATATTAAGGGGTTTTTAAAATAATTATTTTTAAAGGATTAAAAAGTAAGTAAATAAGTTTGAAAGAGTATAAAACTTTTGAAAATAAAGTTTTGAAGAGGTTAAAAAGGTCACTGTATTTTTCTAGGGTTTTTCTTATGTCCTTCTTTATCTCTACCTCTTTTAAAAAAATAAAGAGAAAAAGAGCCAAAAATGGCATTCGGCCAGAGTGGAACCCGAGACCTCCCTCTCTCCACCCTAAATCCTTACTGGCGTTTCTTAGTTCTATTCTCCTCCTTTATTATTCTCTTCTTTCTTTTCGGCGAGGCAGCTAGAGCTTGGGAACTAGGAGCTTTATTACCATCTATGGGACCTAGGGATTCCACTTTTAGGCTAAGTTTGGCCGGGGAAACAACGAGATGAGCCGGCGGCGGCGGCGTGACTGCTGCGGCGGTGGAGCTTGTCACCGGCATGTTTCGGCCATATTCTGAGTAAATTAAGTGACTGACGAGCATCTATGGACTAAGGGGATGCTTCCTATGTGCTTAGTTTGGTTAGAAAGATGTTGGAGTGCTCTGGCACCGTGCATGTGCCGGCGGAAAACAGAGCAGTGCCGGTTGCATCCGTTGGTGGCGGGCTCTGGCGATCTAAGAACTCGAATAGGCTAGGGAAAAGAAGAGTTGGAACCTATAGTACATCGGCATACCTTTAATTTGGAGGTTAATTGGCTGAAGATCACCAATTTTGGATTTCCTCTCCGGCGGCCGGGTTAGGGTTCCTAAGAACCTTTCCTCGGTTCTTCACTAAATTGAGACAGTGTAGAGCGTGATCGATGGGGAAAAGTTGGGGGAATTATAGAAAAAGATATGGTGATGAACTTTTGTATACTGAGTTTTGCCTGTCATGGCCTTTTTATAGAGTTTCTATGTCGGTTCTTGCTTGGGATGAGGCCGGCGGCCATGGCGGTTCTTGAAGTCGTTTTGAAAAGGATAATTTTTTTGGTGACGTGTTTGATCCAATTGTATCTTGCCATTTGCACAAGAGGATGAGGATTCCAAGGTTTATAGTGCGGCGGTGAAATTCCGGTGGCCATGGTGGTTTGCACAATGTTGGTTCGTCGGGGATCAGGATGATGACGCATTGGATCAACTAGGTGTGGCTATGCATGCGCAAGTAGGGCGGCAACTAAGGTCGGTTATGGTCCTTCGGTGTGCGAGATCAACTCTCGAAGCATCAGCTTTGAACCCGGCGGCAGCCGTGGTTCAGAGCGAGACCGGCCAGGAAGAAAGAAAAGGGGAAGGAAGAAGAAGGAAAAAGAAAAAGGAGAAAAGAAAAGGAAAAAAAGAAAAAGGGGAAAATAGGGGAACTTGGAAAAAGAAAAAAGGAAATAAAGGAAATTTTGGAAAAGTTTTAAAGAATTAAATTTAGATTTTATAATTAACTTAAGTTTAGTTTTTAAGAATTTCCTTTATTTAAAAAAACTAAATTAACGTTTTTCATAAATAAAAATCAATACTTAATAGAGTTTTATTTCCTAATTGATAATAAGTAAAAGATTGATAAATATTAAAGAATTTTAAATGTTTCCTATACATAATAAAATTATTTGCAAAACTTTTTCTATATTTTTAAGAGTACATAATTTGGAGAATGTTACACGAGACAAGTAAATCGAGACTAAAGATCTCGATCTTTAGTACCAGTAAAAACCGATACTAAAGATGCATACTAAGTTTGGAATTCGAATTTAAGATCTCTCACCTCAACCCTCACGCGTGTTATCATCTCACCTACTCTACATATCTAACTTAAATAGATATGCTTCGTGTTATCAACCGGTACTAAAAGTATCTTTATTCCAGGTTAGTAACATCAACTAGTACTAAAAATACACCAATCGAGACTAAAAATCTATCAACATCAGTCCCGGTTGGTGCTATCAATCGGTAATAAAAGTACATCTTTAGTACCGGTTGATAACACCAACCGCGACTAAAGATGTTTTTAAGAACTTGGACTTTTAGAACCGGTATTAAAACATGTTTAATATCGATCTTTAATTCATACAAGATATTTGTGTGTTTGAGGCTTAGAATAAAAGAAGAGTCTATAGTAGTGGAAGCTTACAGCAGCACGGCAGCAATGGCAGGACGTACCTACTTGGGCATCTATTCTAAATTCTAAAATTTGGCATATCGTCGAATTGTGTGTCTGTGTGTGTATATATATGAGATTGAAGTCATCTTCTTCTATGTTCAGCCCATTCTTACAATACGTATGAACCTAATAATTGAGAGGGGCTAAGAGGGGGCTACACTAGTCTCACGGAGATAGAGGGAGCTAATGCCCCCTAGCCTCCTGCTGAATCCGCCGCTATATATATATGTATGTATATGTAGAGAGGGAGAGAAAGGGGGAAGAGAGACATTTGGTTCTGGCTAAGGGTTACGAATCAAACTCGATTAGGTTATCATTGAGGAAATCTCTATCTCTACCATTATATCTCTACCTTTATATAATACACCTTATTAACGATAGAGATATATTCACTTTCTCTTACTCATCATCCCACGGTCTATATTAACTGGCGCACCATCTCTCTGGTTTTCCATCCCAAGCGCCATCGGCTTCCTTTCCATCGCGCAGCGCCATCCCACGGCACGCCAACATCGGCGCAGGTTCCATCTCGCCCTTTTCATCGCACGGCGCCTTCCCACCGCGCGACATCATCGACGCGGGTTCCATCGCACCATTCCACCGTGCGCCATTGCCATCCATCGCGCCGCCTGCATCCGCCTCCGCGCCCATTCGCCGCCGCACGCGCTGCCGCCCCCATCCGTCGCCGTCATGCACCGTGTCGCTGCGTCCTCGCACGTGAGCCTGCGTCGCCGCTGCGCCCTCCGCGGCAGAGCAGCTTCTGCCTGGGGATGGACTTGCACGCGTACTCGCCGCCGTCAGACTTGCCGACGCACAGGTACGTGGTCCTGAACTGCCCCTGTCCGAGCTTCTTCCCGATGCGGTAGTGGTCCCGCACGTTCGCCGTCTTGTGAGGCAGCATCGACGCCAGCTGCCCCACCAACAGCGCCGTCACCGGCGGCGGCAGCCACGGGCCCGCGGTCTTTTCCCTCCCCAGCCCATGCGGCTGTGTGGAGATTATGGTAATCGAATACCCTCATGGCAAGCTTGTCTGACTAGTAATAGGGATATGTTACGCCTAATGATTATGTAAACAGGCTATGACTTGGGTGTTACGTTGCCGATCAGATAAGGCAACAGCTCATAGTCATAACTTGGTAAGATTGAGCAAACCGACTTAGAGTATGATAGGGTTTCCGACTTGTAAGCCCGTCCTCCAAGACTATATAAGGAGGGTAGAGGCGTCCCTTGAGGGATAAGCAACACAAGAGCAACAGATTTGATTTGTGCGATACACAAGATCTTGAGATCAATAAACACTCGGCGGATCAAATCCCCGAAACAGGAGTAGGGTATTACCTCACGAGAGGGCCTGAACCTGTCTAAATCCTTTTTTCCATCTAATCCATCGTGTTTGGCAATCTTGACTGCACCCCCAAATTTCTATTGCCGAAACCAAGTTTCGATAGTTGGCGCGCCAGGTAGGGGCCCGCGCATCAAGATTTCTTCTTCATCTTGCCGACAAGCGCGATGGGATCTTCACCAGGCGTCGACAACTTCGCCACCAAAAGATTCGATAAGCTCTCCTTTCTCAACTCGGATTCGGACCAGTCGGAAGGGGGAACCCGCTCGGCGCCGTTCGGGTTACCAAACGACGCTGAGATCTACTACAACGTTCTAACTTCCGAGCTGGAATCGATCCACTTGGAAGGAGGAATCCACTCGGTGCCGTTCGGATTACCAAACGATGCGAGGTCTACCGCAACTTCTTGACCTCCGAGTTGGGATCCATCCACTCGGGAGGCAAAACCCTCTCGGCACCGTTTGGGTTACAAAACGCAGCCGAGATCTATTGCAATCTCCTTTCTTCCGAGTTGAAATCAACTCACTCGAAGAACCATCGTCATCAAGCTACGACCCGGACTGGAACGATCTAGATTCAAACGATTCGGGCTCAAGGGAAGTCGCCGTCATTCTCCAACCGTTCGGGTCATGCTCATCCATGGAGCTCGATGAGTACCTCGGCTCTTCGACTTCGACGACCTCTACGGCACCACGGACGAGGCCAACGACTCCGACTTTGATAAGGATTACGAGCCAAAGTGCTTCGATGTTCTCATGGCTAAGGTGGCCGAGACCGACTCAGCCATGGCCCGCAGAATCGCAGAAGAAGAGCAAGCCAGGCTTGAGCAGGAGCGCAAGCTGGCGGAGGAAGAGAATAGGCGCAAGGAGTAAGCCGACAGAAGAAAACGAACCTGAGGGTGACTAGGCGATCCGCTCGAGAGGCCATACTACAGACACGAGTTGACAACACCAACATCTTCCAGACGCCTCAACAGAACGCCATTGCCGTCCTCACCCTCCTCGACACCGTTATCGAAGCGGCACCCGCTATGGTAACGCCAATCCTGGACAAGATCAAGACCATCGTCGCGGCTATAGCCAATTGCTCTCCCTCCACCTCAGCACGAAGGCCGACTGAGTCCGTTGCTGAAACACCCGACGGAAGCGGACTTCCGCCGCTGCGATCGAAGGACTACAGGAGGCCCGAGCAAGCCAAGACGGCCACTAGGTCAAGAGACCCCCGCCACGAGACGACACGGAGGCTTCAAGAGCAATCGGCCGACTCTCGCGAGAAAGGACATGGGACGACCACCCGTCCACGACCGGATCCGCCGCAACTACAACTTCGACTACCGTAGCAGCCTACAAAGAACCCCGCCGAGTGATCTGCGGGAAGTCCTTGACCGGCGCTATCAAGAGCGTGAGCAGCGCTCCTACGAAGACCGAAGGAGGTCACCCGACTGCAACGACGACGGAGTGCCCGCGTTCACTCGGGACCTGCGCCGAGTGGATTGGCCGAGTGGTTTCAAGCCCACAGGAATCAAGAAGTACGACGGAAAGACCGACCCCGAGTCGTGGCTGACCATGTACACCGTCGCCATCCGCGTAGCAGGAGGAGACAACAAGGCCATGGCCAATTACTTGCCTGTCGCCCTCGCCAACTCAGCCAGGAATTGGCTCACGAGCTTGCCGAGAGGCTCAATTAGCTCGTTGAGTGAGCTCCGGGACCACTTCATCGCCAACTTCGAGGGAACTTTTGAAAGACCTGGGACCCACTTCGATCTCTACAACGTCATCCAGAAACCAGACGAGCCGCTAAAGGACTACATCAGGCGCTTCTCGGAGAAGCGCAACAAGATCCCCAACATCACAGACGACATCATAATTGCCGCCTTCCAGAAGGGAGTCCGCGATGAGTTGCTGATCGGAAAATTTGGGCGTAAGCCACCGAAGACGGTGAAACAAATATTCGAGACAACAAATTCTTATGCAAAATCCAACGACGCGATCAAGGCGGCACGAAGGATCGGCACGACAGAAGGGACGACAAGCAGTCGGGAGGCAGCCGGCCTCCTAAGAAGGATAACGACAACAACAATCACGGCCAAAAAGATCGCAAGCGCCGGCCCGAGGACCTGGTTGCTACAACGTCCAACTCCCAACGCCGTCCCTGGGTTGTCGCCTACGACACGATCATGAACGCTCAGTGCACGCATCATCCAAATCACAAGCATGCGGCCAAAGACTACTTCATTTACAAGCAGTTCGCTGAACAATATGCGGCACAACTAAACAAGAAGCCGACTGACGAAGCTGGCCCATCGGGAACCAAGAAGAACAACCCGATTGGAAATTTAGAGCCTTTTCAAGACCCCGTGGGCGAGCTGAATCACATCTTCGGGGGGCCGCAGGCTTATGAGTCCAAGAGAAAGCAAAAGCTGACCGTCCGCGAGGCACAACCTGAAGTCCCACAATATCTACGATGGTCGGAGGTGGCCATCACGTTCAGTCACTCGGATCATGAAGGGTTGCGCGGAGGCTACGCTAGCCGAAAACAAAAATTTTAACCGCGCAAACCAGGAACACTTGCAAGTAAGGGCCGATAGATCGTTACCGATTGGAGTAGAGTGCAGCGGAATAGCCAATCAGGGCAATCCGATCCGGAACAGTGTAGCCGATTCCCGGAGACAGCCGATTCGCCAATCGCCCGATTCGAGTCGTCCGGCCACGTTCTCACGCCTCGCTCCGATGCGCCCGACGCAGCCGATTCCACCACAGCCGATCGCCCGATTGCGCCCGATCCGGCCGATCAACAGCGCGCAACGTAGCAGCGCCTCTACCGGTATCCACACGTCCGGGACGAACGCCATACGCCCGTGTGCTAGCACGCGATGCAAGGCTAGGGTTTGGCTCGAAGGTGGGGAGGGTTTCCGTGGAGATTGATCTCGGCGACTTCTGTTGCACGCGATGCAATTGACGTGTGGTAGCTCTCCACCCCTCCCTCCTTTATATAGAGTTGGCCGACCGGGACTAGTGGCCGATTAGGACTCTATTTTGAATCGGATCTCATCCGTATCTCATAGAGTTGGCCGCCCACACGTCGTAAGCCCATAGGACTCTATCCGATCGGATCCCTATCCGATCAAGCCGTATCCGAGTCCAACTCAAATATCTATTCTATCCCCTTAAGCGTGCGACCCGTAGGTTCAGGTATACTCGGTTTCGGCTATAGTCTAACTTAGCCGATCGTCGGCTCGAGTCCAACTCAGCCGACCGTCAACAAGCGGTGCCTAGCAGCACATATTGACACCATAGTATACAAGAATAATATCAGCTCGAACCTGTAATGTGTACACAAATCCCTTTGCCTCACGATACCGTTAAGCTATAGGCAAGATGTGTGCCATCCCTTCAATAGCTTAACCATTCACTCGAACCGTATTGGATTATCCGTCCGTTGATTGACTCCTCAATCAACTTAGCATGGCCATGCATTTCCATAATCCATTACCTCGAGGGGCCCAGAGATATCTCTCCAAAGGAGGGGCAAATTCCATCTTGATCACTCACATCCCACTCCATGTTTCATAGCAAACCCGAAAACTACCTTTATAACTACCCGATTACGGAATAGCGTTTGGTAGTCCCAAAGTAGGCTACTACACATGTTGGAATCCATGGTGATCTCAGGTTTAAGGACTTTGTACCAACACTACCCGAGACCAACTAATGGCACATTGATTCTGTAGTGTCTCATGGTGGGTCTATCCAACAATGTGTTCTCCAACACATGTGTCCATGTTTATTGATTTGGTATCTCCATACCCATGATCTATGAGACATGATCATCAATCAATAAACATGCCGATCTTAGAATCATATTTGTTCCAACAATATGACATATGATCGAGGATCGTTTAGAAATAGATTCATACATATAGAGTCTCATAAATAAGTCACGTACTTATTGATCAATACAAGATGTCTATTTCATGGAACTGAATAACACTTTATTCATTTATACATAAACATTGACGTGATATCCAACATCTCCATGTTGCCTCTAGGGCATATCACTAACAATCTCCCACTTGCACTAGAGTCAATCATGTAAGTATCTAATACCCATAGCTCTTGTGTGCACCTCGTGCTTCACGTGAGGGTGAGGTTTTGTCACGGATCGGCTATGTTGAGATCCGTGTGCACTTTGCATATCTTGACATCACCTCGTCCACAATCTCGCGGATGAGA
This sequence comes from Oryza australiensis, assembly GCA_019925245.2. Taxonomy (NCBI): domain Eukaryota; kingdom Viridiplantae; phylum Streptophyta; class Magnoliopsida; order Poales; family Poaceae; genus Oryza; species Oryza australiensis. Next base: position 347,778 of record JAIFGZ020000136.1, read on the forward strand.
TGATATCGCCGAAGTATGTGTTTGGACTTCGATGTGACCTCGGCTCCTTGGCTTGCGCAATGGCTCCACTATTGTCACAATAGAGAGACATTGGACCGTCGTACTAGTCATCACACCAAGCTCGAAACGAATTTCTTGATCCAAACAGCCTCCTTTGCAGCTTCCGAAGCGCAATGTACTCGGCCTCCGTTGTAGAATCAGCAACGTATCCCGCTTGGAACTCTTCCCTAATCGCGCCTCTGTTCAGCGAGAACACGAACCCAGATTACGATCTATAATCATCCTTGTCCATTTGGAAGCTAGCATCGGTGTAACCACTTACAACGAGCTCTTCTTCACCTCCATAGACTAGGAACATATCCTTAGTTCTTTTCAAGTACTTAAGGATATTCTTTACTGGCATCCAGTGACCTTCACCTGGATCGACTCAGTATCGCTCGTAGCACTCAAAGCGTACGAGACATGCGGCGTGTACAAAGCATGGCATACATGATGGATCCAATTGCCGAAGCATATGGAACCATACCCATCTTATTCCGTTCATCATGTGTCCGAGGACACCGATTCTTGCTAAGATTAATGCCATGTGACATGGGCAAGAAACCTTTCTTGGAATCATGCATGTTGAACCTTTTCAACACCTTGTCAATGTATGTACTTTGGCTTAATCCAATTAGCCTCTTGGATCTATCTCTATAGATCCGAATGCCCAATATATATGTTGCCTCCCCTAAGTCTTTCATGGAAAAACTATTTTTCAATGAAGACTTGACGGATTCAAGCATAGGATTATCATTTCCAATCGTAATATGTCATCCACATATAAGATTAGAAATACAATTGCGCTCCCACTCGACCTTTTTGTAAACACAGGCCTCTTCTTCATTTTTGATGAAACCAAACCCTTTGATTACTTCATCAAAACGAATATTCCAACTCCGAGATGCTTGCTTCAATCCATAAATGGACTTCGTAGCTTGCATATCTTTCCAGCGATTCGGATCGACAAAACCCCGAGGTTGTATCATGTATACATCCTCGCTAGGTTTCCATTCAGGAAAGCCGTTTTGACATCCATCGCCATATATCATAATCGAAATATGCTGCAATCGCTAGGATAATCCGAATAGATTTAAGCATTGCGACGGGCGAGAAGGTTTCATCATAATCAACTCCTTGAATCTGTTTAAAACCTTTCGCCACCAATCGCGCCTTATAGATGTGAACATTTCCATCCATATCGGACTTTTTCTTAAAAACCCATTTACACTCAATGGTTTTGACACCATCAGTGGATCAACCAAGTTCCAAACTTGATTGTCGTACATGGATTCTATTTCGATTTCATGGCTCCAAGCCACTTGTTGGAATCGGGTCCCACCATCGCTTCCTCATAGGTCTTAGGTTCATCGTTGTCCAACAACAATATATCACGTTGTTTCGCACTGTGTACTGTCGGCGCACGACGTGATCTTTTCGACCTCCGTGGGGCTGGTGTATCTACAACCGGTGGCGCAACACTTTGCTCCTCCTGTTGTGGTTCCGTGGTCGCTGAAACGTTTTCGGTGTTTCTTGAACTTCTTCAAGATGCACCCTGCTCCCACTAACCCTTCTTGAAAGAAACTCTTTCTCCAAGAAGACACCATGTCGGGCGACAAACACTTTGCCTTGTTCCCGATTATAAAAGTAATATCCCTTAGTTTCCTTAGGATATCCCACAAAGAAGCACTTGTCGATTTGGGTGTGAGCTTGTCGACGTAAACGTTTTACATAAGCCTCACATCCCCAAATTTTGAGAAAAGACAAACTAGGGGTTGCCCTGTCCATATCTCATATGGTGTCTTTTCAACCGACTTAGATGGAACTCTATTTAGTGTGAGCGCAATGTTTCAAGAGCATATCCCCGAAGGATAACGAAAGATCACTTTGGCTCATCATCGACCGCACCATGTCCAACAAGGTGCGATTTCTCCGTTCGGACACTCCGTTCCATTGTGGAGTTCCCTGGTGGAGTCAAGCGTGGAACTATTCCACAATCTTTCGATGATTACCAAACTCTTGGCTCAAGTATTCCCCTCCACGATCCGATCGTAGAAACTTGATTGTTTTCCCTAAATGATTCGTACTTCATTCGGAATTCTTTGAACTTTTCAAATGATTCGGACTTATGCCTCATTAAGTAGATATAACCATATCTACTAAAGTCATCGATAAAGGTAATGAAGTATCGATAACCACCTCGGCCGTTGAGCTCATTGGTCCACATACATCGTATGTATGAGTGCCAACAAGTCACTTGCTCTTTCACGTGTCCCGTGAAAGGTGCCTTTGTCATCTTACCAAGTAAACAAGACTCACATGTCTCAAATGATTCAAAATCAAAAGAGTGAAGCAATCCATCCTTATGGAGCTTCTCCATGCGTTTCTTATTTATATGGCCTAAGCGACAATGCTAGATAAACGTGGGATTTATATCATTAGAGAGTTGCCTTTCGTATTAATGTTATAGATGGGAGACGCTTCAAGATTCAAAACGTATAATCCATTCACCAATGGAGCATGAAAATAGAACATATCTCGAGATATATTGAACAACCATTGTTCATTGATCTAAAATCATATCCTTCCGCTTGCAAACATGAAGCGGAAATAACGTTTTGACATAGTGTTGGAACACAATAACAATTATTCAATTCCAAAACTAATCCCGAAGGTAGATGAAGTGGTATCGTGCCGATAGCAACCGTAGCAACGATTGCTCCATTGCCGACGCGCAGTTCACCTCGCCCCTTCTCAATCCTCTACTTCTTCTCATTCCCGCAACGACTTGCAAATATGAGCTACCGATCCGGTATCAAATACCCAAGAGTCGGAGGTGAAGTAGCAAGATTAATGTCTATAACATTAATACCGGCGAAGTCGTACTTTGCTTCTTTTTGAGATCCTCCATGTACTTCTTGCGGTTCCTCTTCCCGGCTTTGTCTCCTTGCAATAGAAGCAAACGGCATCCGATGCCGCCGACCCCTTCTTGCCCTTCTTTGCATTAGAGGCACTCGCGATCTCATCGGGAGTTAACTTCCTCTTGGTGCAAAGCTTCTTGACAGTGGTTTGCGCTTAGCCTTCGCATCATCATCACATGATGACTTTTCTCGGATACTCTCCTCACTGTCTTTAGCATCCCATGCAATTCAGCCAAGGTCCTATCCATATTGTTCATGTGATAATTCAATATGAATGGCTCGAAGCTCTGAGGGAGCGACCGGAGAATCACATCGTAGCCAACTCTTGGCTAAGGGGAAAACCTAGTTTTTCCGGACTCTCAATGTAGCCAATCATTTTTATCACATGCGGATCGACGGGATTCCCTCAACAAGCTCGCACGCAAATAAGGACTTTGAGGTGTTGAACCTCTCGGCCCGAGCTTGGTTCTCAAACATACCACGCAGTCCCGAATAATAGTGTGAGCATCATCGCTGCTCTCTTATTGCTTCGAAGCTCGGGGACATTGTAGCTAGCATGAGACAGCTTATGTCTAGGGCATCATTAGTGTGCTTCTCGTAAGCTCTCCGTGCGGTTAAAGTGGCATTATTAGGCAAATCCTCCGGATAAGGTACTTCAAGAACGTACTCCTTACGCTCTTGCTTGAGAACAATTCTCAAGTTGCGATACCAATCCATAAAGTTTGTTCCGTTTAATTTTTCCTTTTCGAGAATAGATCGCAAATTAAAGGTACTGGGTGTAGTATTAGCCGCCATTTATTCTACAAGAAAAAGCAAAGTTTAGCACAATGTTTATGCTATGTCTATTGTTAAACAATTTAACATTAGACTCCCATTACGTATTTTACACCTTCCCTCTAGGTTACGTATTGGGTCAAGATCCACATGTTATTTAATTTTCTAGTGAGCTTTGGCATCACTGCTAGAAAATTAGTAACATCGGTAAGCACCACCTTGCTAATCACATCTCTATGTGACTCTTGTTGTTGGTGTGGCATCTCCATGCCCCGACCCCAACCTATGCCCCAAGGCCCAAAACTGTTTTGATAGCCTTGTTAAGTAAATCAAATGCTCCTGCATGCATATGTCGACATATACCCCTCGTGTTATGATAGAGAATGACACTCGCTTTGGCGACCCACCATTGACGAGCATAACGGTGACGGGTGCAACATTTGGAAGGGCATCTTTACTACTTAATTTTGTGAGGGATGCTATCCTATCAAACAAACATATCACATATATGAAAGTAGGTAGAATAGCATGAAATAGTATGGCCCCCTTCATATGGTGATCTCCATCTCCATGCCGGTGTAGAGGATCTCCATCTTCATCACCGTTCTTTCGAGTGCCGAATGCTTGATTTCTTCAAACTAAGCTACTACTATAGAAGCTCTAATTGAAGATTACATCGACTCGCAGTCGTGAAAGAATATTACAAGCATTGCACATATGAAAGAATATTACGGGATTGCACATATGAAAGAATATTACATGCATCACATGCATCTCATACATACAATAGGGCCATACCATCTCAAAGCATTCTCTGCAAAAACAAGTTAGGCGTAGAAACGTTTTCTACCTATCGCGAGAGATACGGCACCGAGACGACCTATAAGGGGTACGCACACGGCGGTCCCGGAACGTGATCCCCTTACAGTGCCTAACATGTTCATGCCTTTCTCTCACACTTTGCATAGGTTGAGTCCACGGCGTCGCGGTCACCATCGCCGTCGGCAGCGCCGGAACACCACACGAAATTCATAGATCCAATCTATGAATTCGCTTACAACCATGTCGGCATAATCATATTATGCCGTCCCGATACACTATCAAGGGAGATGGTTTGCGTAGGCGCGACGCAGCTAACAAGATCGGACTACGAGATAGCTTCGGCATAATCATATTATACCGTTCCGATACACTATCAAGGAACGCTATCTCGAAGCCGACTCAAACCGAGTTATATGGAAATTGCTTCGACGTAATCACATTACGCCGTTCCGATACACTATCAAGGAACGCAATTACCATCAACTCTCCTCAACAAATCCCGTAAAACCGATTGATCTAATCAACCCGTGCGCAAAACTTATTCCGATCCAATCTAAAACCCGAACTAAGCAAGATTAGCTCGATACCACCGAAGGGTTGCGTGGAGGCTACGCTAGCCGAAAACAAAAATTTTAACCGCGCAAACCAGGAACACTTGCAAGTAAGGGCCGATAGATCGTTACCGATTGGAGTAGAGTGCAGCGGAATAGCCAATCAGGACAATCCGATCCGAACAGTGAGCCGATTCCCGAGACACCGATTCGCCAATCGCCCGATTCGAGTCGTCCGGCCGCGTTCTCACGCCTCGCTCCGATGCGCCCGCAGCCGATTCCACCACGGCCGATCGCCCGATTGCAGCCGATCAAGCCGATCAACGCGCGCAACGTAGCAGCGCTCTACCGGTATCCACACGTCCGGGGACGAACGCCGTACGCCCGTGTGCTAGCACGCGATGCAAGGCTAGGGTTTGGCTCGAAGGTGGGGAGGGTTTCCGTGGAGATTGATCTCGGCGACTTCGTTGCACGCGATGCAATTGACGTGTGGCAGCTCTCCACCCCTCCCTCCTTTATATAGAGTTGGCCGACGGGACTAGTGGCCGATTAGGACTCTATTTTGAATCGGATCTCATCCGTATCTCATAGAGTTGGCCGCCCACACGTCGTAAGCCCATAGGACTCTATCCGATCGGATCCCTATCCGATCGAGCCGTATCCGAGTCCAACTCAAATATCTATTCTATCCCCTTAAGCGTGCGACCTAGGTTAGGTATACTCGGTTTCGGCTATAGTCTAACTTAGCCGATCGTCGGCTCGAGTCCAACTCAGCCGACCCGTCAACGCGGCGCCTAGCAGCACATATTGACACCATAGTATACAAGAATAATATCAGCTCGAACTGTAATGTGTACACAAATCCCTTTGCCTCACGATACCGTTAAGCTATAGGCAAGATGTGTGCCATCCCTTCAATAGCTTAACCATTCACTCGAACCGTATTGGATTATTCGTCCGTTGATTGACTCCTCAATCAACTTAGCATGGCCATGCATTTCCATAATCCATTACCTCGAGGGGCCCAGAGATATCTCTCCAAAGGAGGGGCAAATTCCATCTTGATCACTCACATCCCACTCCATGTTTCATAGCAAACCCGAAAACTACCTTTATAACTACCCGCATTCGGAATAGCGTTTGGTAGTCCCAAAGTAGGCTACTACACATGTTGGAATCCATGGTGATCTCGGGTTTAAGGACTTTGTACCAACACTACCCGAGACCAACTAATGGCACATTGATTCCCGTAGTGTCTCATGGTGGGTCTATCCAACAATGTGTTCTCCAACACATGTGTCCATGTTTATTGATTTGGTATCTCCATACCCATGATCTATGAGACATGATCATCAATCAATAAACATGCCGATCTTAGAATCATATTTGTTCCAACAATATGACATATGATCAGGGATCGTTTAGAAATAGATTCATACATATAGAGTCTCATAAATAAGTCACGTACTTATTGATCAATACAAGATGTCTATTTCATGGAACTGAATAACACTTTATTCATTTATACATAAACATTGACGTGATATCCAACATCTCCATGTTGCCTCTAGGGCATATCACTAACAGATCACCCTGACCAAGTGGTTCACCCGGGGCGGTATCCCCTGGTACTAGACCCGGTGGTCCAAAACATAAAGCTCAAGCGCATCCTCATTGACGGGGGCAGCACCCTCAATATTTTATTCGCCAAGACGCTGGACGAGATGCAGATCCCAAGATCCGAGCTGAAGTCGAGTTCATCCCCCTTCCACGGAGTTATCCCAGGGCTGTCATCTATGCCACTCGGGCATATCGCCTTCCAGTCACCTTCGGAGTTCGGGAGAACTTCCGGACGGAGAACATCACCTTCGAGGTGACTGACTTCGAAACGGCCTACCATGCAATCATTGGAAGGCCTTCGCTCGCCAAGTTCATGGCGATACCACACTACACCTACCTCTGCATGAAGATGCCCGGCCCCAACAGTGTCATTACCCTACGCAGCGACGTCAAACAAGCCTTCACCTACGATAAAGAAAGCTGCGATATGGCCCAATCTCGTGAGAGATCACGTGGCCAGGAAGAAATCCGACTGGCTGCATCGACATCCGAACAGGGTGAAATCCCTGCAAAGAAGATAGCCAAGTCGGGACAAGGCGACGCCAAAACGAAGAAAATCTCCCTTGATCCATCTGATCCTTCCAAAACCGCTGTAATAGGTGCCGAGCTAGATCCTAAATAGGAAAGCGCGCTCGCCACCTTCCTCCAAAATAATAAAGATGTTTTTGCTTGGAAACCATCTGATATGCCGGGAATTCCTAGGGAGGTGATCGAGCACTCTTCACACGTCAAAGATGACGCGAAGCCGATTAAACAGCGACTACGCTGTTTTGCTCAGGATCAAAAAGATGCCATCAAGGAAGAACTCACAAAACTCTTTAGCCGCCGGATTTATCAAAGAGGTCTTGCATCCCGACTGGCAGGCTAACCCAGTCATGGTCCGAAAGAAGATAGGGCAATGGCGCATGTGCGTTGACTACCCGATCTCATCAAACAACACCGGACCACGTACCGCGCGCGATCGGAGATGCTTTCGGACACGGATCAGGAAGTGAAGCTTACATCGGCGCTTGGCCCGTCATTACCATACCAAGCGGGGAAGCCTGATTGTCGTGGAAGACTTAGAAGAAACCATCGCAAACATTCGGGCCTTCGAATGAAGTTGAACCCGGAGAAATGCACTTTCGGCGTGCCATCAGGCAAATTGCTCGGCTTCATGGTGTCCCATCGCGGCATCGAAGCTAACCTAGAAAAAAATCAATGCCATTTTGAATATGAAGCCCCCGAGTAACCAGAAAGATGTCCAGAAGCTCACTGGCTGCATGGCGGCGCTAAGTCGGTTCATCTCCCGACTCGGCGAGTGAGGCATGCCTTTTTCAAGTTATCGAAGAAAATCGATGACTTCCAATGGACCACGGAAGCCCACAAAGCCTTTGAAGATTTCAAAGAGTTTCTCACGACGCCGCCCGTCCAAGCCTCACCTCAGCCTCAGGAACCCTTGTTATTGTATGCCTCAGCAACTCACCAGGTGGTCAGCACGGTTCTCGTCGTTGAGCGTGAGGAAGAAGGACGAGTCCAAAAGATTCAAAGACCAATCTACTTTGTTAGCGAAATGCTGGCAGGAGCCAAAATTCACTACCCCCAGGTACAAAAATTATTATATGGTGTTCTGATAACCACGAGGAAATTGGCGCACTATTTTCAGGGTCACTCGGTTACCGTCGTCACTTCCTTTCCACTCGGCGACGTCATCCATAACCGGGAGGCGACTGGGCGCATCACAAAGTGGGCTCTGGAACTGATGCCGCTGGACTTAACTTTCAAGGCGAGGACGTCTGTAAAGTCACAAGCCCTGGCGGATTTCCTGGCCGAGTGGACCGAATACCAAGAAGACGTACCTAGGGAAGACCTACAATACTAGACCATGCATTTTGACGAATCCAAGAGGATCACTGGCTTGGGAGCGGGAGTTGTGCTGATTTGCCCGACTGGAGAAAGGCTGCGATATGTTCTTCACATTCATTTCTCTGCCTCACACAATGTCGCCGAGTACGAAGCCCTGCTACATGGCCTACGACTTGCTGTTTCACTCGGGATACGACGGTTGGTCGTGAAAGGAGATTCCCAGCTGGTTGTCAAGCAAGTGATGAAAGACTGGTCCTGTTTAAACGACACCATGGAAGCCTATCGGCAAGAAGTTCGCAAACTTGAAGACAGGTTTGATGGACTGGAGCTATCCCATGTCTTGAGACACAACAATGAGGCAGCTGACGAGTTGGCACAGTTCGGGTCCAAGCGAGAAACCGCCCCAACAGACGTTTTTGTAGAGCATATCTATGAGCCGACTGTTGTAGAAAAGCCAACTCCCAACGAGCAAGCTGCTAATCAAGTCGCCATGCTCGACGTCAACTGGAGGACGCTGCTCATCAAATTTTTAACTTAGCAAGAGCTGCCGAAAGACCGAGATGAAGCGGAACGAGTCCGACGTCATTGTCAGGGCTATGTCATGGTCAACTCCAAATTATACAAGAGAAGCCCTTCTGGAGTCCTAATGAGATGTATCACGCCTGAGGAAGGACGACAACTACTCCAAGATATCCACTCGAGTATATGTGGAAGCCACGCGGCGGCACGTACCTTGGTAGGCAAAGCCTATAGACAAGGCTTCTTCTGGCTCACAGCAGTCTCCAACGCCGACAAAGTGGTTCGCACATGTGAAGGTTGCCAGTTCTTTGCTCGGCAGAGCCATGTTCCATCCTAAGAGCTACAAACAATTCCATTATCTTGGTCATTTGCAGTATAGTGCTTGGATATGGTCGGTCCTTTCAAAAAGGCTCCAGGAGGATTCACACATCTGTTCGTCGCAATCGACAAGTTTTCCAAGTGGATTGAGGCTAAGCCGGTTGCTACGATCACCGCTGACAAGGCACGAGACTTCATCCTCAACATCGTGCACCGGTTTGGTGTCCCAAACAGAATTATAACCGACAATGGGACTCAATTCACTGGAGGCATTTTCGAGGAATTCTGTGAAGATTTCGGCATCAAAATCTGCTACGCATCAGTCGCACACCCTAAAAGCAACGGACAAGTTAAACGCGCCAACGGCATGGTTCTTCAAGGCATCAAGGCCCGAGTGTTCCACAGGCTAAATCCTTATGCCGGCAAATGGGTTCAAGAGCTGCCCTCGGTTTTATGGTCTCTACAGACTACGCCCAGTCGGGCTACCGGCCAAACTCCTTTTTTCCTGGTTTACGGGGCAGAAGCCATGTTGCCGAATGAAATGGAGTATGAATCTCTCAGAGTCTGCAGTTTCAACGACGAGCGCTATGACCAAGATCGAGTGGATGACCTGACCCGACTGGAGGAGGCCCGTGAGGCAGCACTGATCCAGTCGGCAAGGTATCTTCAAGGACTTAGACGATACCATAGTCGCAATGTTCGGGCGCGAGCCTTCATTGTCGATGATTTGGTTCTACGCAAGATTCAGACCACCAAGGACCGTCACAAATTATCTCCACTATGGGAAGGACCATACATAATCGACGAGGTGACTCGGCCAGGAGCATATCGACTAAAGCGTGAAGATGAATCCATGGTGGAGAACTCTTGGAACATCGAACATCTTCGACGATATATGCTTAAATTACTTTAAGTTTCATGTTATTCTCGACTGCCAACCTCAAGCAAGACGACTTCTTGAGTTGACAGTCGGGGGCTATACATGTGTCAATAAAGCATGGTTTTCTTCGACAACCTGTTTATATTTGGTTTATCATTGTTTAATGTTTTGATTCGAGTTCAATAGATAAGGACTGAGAATTTTTTGATGACCTAATCAAGCTTAGGCTTGGTGACAGTCGAACGAAAATTACTTAAGAAATTTGACATAAAGACTCGGATCAAGGCATTAACATAAATAAGCTAAATATTTACAAGTTCACACCAGAAGTTACATACAAAGTCTGCAAAAATAATCAAGATCGAAAGTTGTTAACTACGTCAGCAACTACCTTTTTGGCTGACTCCTGTGCTTCACTAATCAACTCTAAGGCCTGCTCATCCGAAGTGCCGTCAGCGAAGCCTTCCCCGACTGAGTCAACATCTATCCGAGGATGGAGTGACTTGGCCTGCGCAAGAGCGAGGCCTACTCCCATGGTGGCTGCCTCTGAGATGTTAGCTGTGTACTTTTACGGAGCCCTCCTGAGCTTGTCGAAGACTTCAACGGCATCCAGTGAGCTCGTCCGGAGCCCGTGCTGAAACAGCGACAAGAGGATCGGCGTGGCTACATTGGCAATATCGTCCCGTACGCTTTCGGCTCTTCGAACCCTTTCGACGAAGACATCGAATTGCGCTCGGGTCTTGACTTTATAAGCTGCAAGAGACATATGATCACGCAGACACTCAAAGATGAGGCAAAATGAAGAATGCTATCTTGAAAGAATTTACCTTCGAACTCACATTCTAGCTCGGCTTTGTTAGCGTTAGCTTCTTCCAGCTGGGTCTGGAGTATAGGGACTTCTGACGAGTTCTCTGCAACAAGAAAATTTTCTGACATCAAGATCAAGACAGATTACAAATGGAGGCGTAAAGAGACCGAGAGGATTAAACTTACTCCCGACCGAACCCCGAAGGTCAAGGTTTTCTTCCTGAGCACGGCAATCTCTCTCCACAGGGCAGCCTCTCTTGATGCAGCCTCCTCCCGAGTGGCCTTGAGCTCCTGCTGGATGTTCTCCAGGGAATTCAAGTGAGGGACCAGTTTCTCGAGGGCATCAGACTTGGCCATGGATTGACAATATACTCTCTGCACGCGAGTTCGGAGTTAGTCGACTAAAAGAAACCATAAGGCTATAACAGAGAAGAGTGATGCTTACATTTAGCAGCCGGGTAGCTTCATTCAGGCTGTCTACAAGCATGTCTCTTTCTTCATTTTCTTTCTGCTTGTTCAAGACGATGCCCTGCTTCAAGCCCTCGGAGTCGCGCCACTCTATTTTAATCGGAGGGATCTAGGTCTCTGAAGATCGCAGCCTGGGGATCTCCTCTTCTTTGGCTGAGCGATTCGAAGAAGACAATTGAAGACAAAGAAAAAGACAGATTAAAGACTAAAGTCAGAAGACTGCTTTAGAGCTTACCAGCATCAGTGGCCGAACCCTCGACTGGTACTTCCCGGCTGCCTTTTTCTTCTTGGTTCGCACCCGACTGGCTCTCAGTTGGGGCGCCTTGAGCGGCAGTCGGGACCTCTTCTTCCGCCGACTGGTTTCCAGCAGAGGTCTCATGACTGGCAGTCGGGGGCTCCTCCCTCAGGATATCTTCACTGGAAGGTGGGGGCTTCTCACTCGGAGCGCTCTCACTTGGGAGAGGGTCTTGAGTTTCTTGTTCTACGGGCTTTGCTTGTTCAGCCGCCGCAGATGGCTTAGAGGCCTCACTCTGCTCGGTGGGATCAATGTTCTGAGGCTTCCTGCAGAAAAAATATGGGAATAATCGGGACAAAGGAAGAAAGATTCTCAACAAGGACATGATTTCAAGACATACCTGGTTGATCGGCGAATCTTAGGTGTGGATTTGGGAGATGGCCTCGGAGAGGTCGCTTCGGCTTGGGGAGCCGGGACGTCATCATCCGAATCATCGATCACCAGCCTCCTTTTGCTTGCTCGCTTGCCGACATCCTCATCGGCAGCAGCCCTTTTGCCGACTGGATCACTCCTGATCTTGACGCCGTCGACTGGCTTCTTGGCAGGCCGAGCTGGCGCATCGTCATGATGCACCTTGTACGGCTTTGAGATGATGAAAGCATTTTCCTGCAAGGAAGATTTTATATACACTGAGAGGTGCAATATTAAGATTAAAAGGCATTAAAGAAGTTAAGTCAGCTTACCGGAGGAGGAGGACGGTACAAGCTGAATGGGAGAACAAGCAACATGAGGCTGCGCTCGATCGCGATCCCAAAAGAAAAGATCTTGTACATACGAGTCTTCAGGGTCTCGTAGCTCAAGGAATCACGGTCTTCCCGATTGGGGTCCCTTTCACCCTCATACTCGAATGCAGGCTTGGATCTTTCTTTAATGGGCGCCAGTTGGTTCTTGATGAAGTGCCGAGTGATTTGTTCTCCTTTAAGGTCCTTTTTCTTCATCTCCAGGATATTGGCCAAGAGCTTGTTGGCTTCATCCCAATCTTGGGCCATCGACACAGTGCTCCAGTTAGGCCTTGGAACTGTGGGAAGCCAACAAAGTTGGGCAGACTGGGTTCAAGATTTGAGATGTAGAACCAGTTCGCATGCCAACTTTTGTTGGAAGATTTCAAGGGGAGAGAGAAATAATCTTTGCGGAGAGTTCCGCTGAGTTGAAAGCCGACCCCACCAACGACGCAGGGCTCATCCTTGTTTGGATGTGGCTTAAGATAAAACATGCGGCGGAAAAGTTGGAAGTGGGGAAGGATGCCAAGAAAAGCTTCACAGACGTGAATAAAGATTGCAATGTGAAGCATGGAGTTGGGATTCAAGTGATAGAGTTGAAGACCATAATACTCAAGGAGGCCCCGAAAGAAATCAGAGGCGGGAAGGCCGAAGCCACAGTAGAAAAAAGAGGTGAAAATGACGATCTCACCGGTGTTTGGAGTGGGGAACTCCTCACCAGCCGCCGGACGCCAGCCGATAATCTCTTTGGGTGGAAGAACTCCGTTCTTCACCATCTCCCGAAGAGTTGATTCCTTGACGTCTGAGGTCGCCCATTGCTCGAAGGGGATTTCTTTCTCTCCTGCCATGGATGCGATTTGGGGAGAATGGATCTAGCACGGGAGATGGGGATTTGTCAAGGGAATCTTGAGGCTGGATGCGGAAGATGGCCTGTGGTGGAATGAGAGCTTCTAAATCGATGGATTTGGGCGCGCGCGAGTTTAGGGTTTTCCGCGAAGAGCTTGTGAACAGCGCTGCGAAAGAGAAAATTTTTGGGGAAGACGAAGTGGCGGGGATGAGCTCGAGGCTTCGTAAAAAAGACTTGAGGGTTTTGCTAAGTCATCTTGCGATTGGGCCGAGCCCATGAGAGACTTACAGCCCAGCTAAGGTGTGGCTTGACATATGTCCTTAGGGACTTAAGTGGATGGACTTAAGCAGATTTGTCTTGGCAATATGCACGTGTCATTTAGCCCAATACCTTTAAAATCCTTTCATACCGCGGTTTGTGCAACTTCATGAGAAGTTGACACGATGCAATTTGAAAGGTGACAAACAGTTAAGTTTTTCATGGTTGTCCTGATGACAGGAACTGTTTGGTTTTTAAGCATTTGATTAAATGATTATATCAATGCTATTTTTCCACCTTGGTGAAGATCTTTTTAGATTAAGACTAATATTATGGCAGGAGCTATTTAATATTTTGGTCATATTTTTCAGATGACTGGAAAATTTGTTTACCCATGAGGGTGGATTGAGCTATTTGTTCCGAGACGACTCGGGCAAATTTACTCGGATAAGCATGAGCTTGCCGAGTGAATTGATTTCTTACCTATAAGGGCTAATTAAATTATTTGTTCCGAGACGACTCGGGCAAATTTACTCAGACAAGCATGAGCTTACCGAGTGATGTGTTATATGATTTCTTATGATTGATTTAGCTTGAGCTAAGCATTTATATGAGTATGATTTTTTATAGTTCTTGACTATATGCTTAGTCTGTTTTTGACTAATCACATAGTCGAGGGCTACACCTAATTAGGTGCATCAAGAGATGCACCTAGATATTTATTTTTGAGAATTTTTTGAGATATTTTTTAGCCCTTCACAGTCTTTGGAACCACTCGGAAGACTCAGGCAGAGAAAATGAAACCACTCGGCAACAGAAGCATTCGGCCAAGGAGTTGTTTGGCCGTGTGCTATTTTGGTCTGAGGCAAAGTTATCTCATCGACTGCGAAGGACTCGGGGGCTACTGTGGAGATTATGGCAATCGGATACCCTCATGGCAAGCTTGTCCGACTAGTAATAGGGATAGGTTACGCCTAATGATTATGTAAACAGGCTATGACTTGGGTGTTACGTTGCCGATCAGATAAGACAACAACTCATAGTCATAACTTGGTAAGATTGAGAAAACCGACTTAGAGTATGATAGGGTTTTCGACTTGTAAGCCCACCCTTCAAGACTATATAAGGAGGGTAGAGGTGTCCCTTGAAGGATAAGCAACACAAGAGCAACAGATTTGATTTGTGTGATACACAAGATCTTAAGATCAATAAACACTCGACGGATCGAATCCCCGAAACAGGATTAGGGTATTACCTCACGAGAGGGCCTGAACCTGTATAAATCATTTTTTCCATCTAACCCATCGTGTTTGACGATCTTGACTGCACCCCTAAATTTCTATTGCCGAAATCAAGTTTCGACAGGCTGCGGGTCAGGCTGCATTCCCCATAAAAAAATTTGGAACCTTTCTTTTGCCTCCTATAGGGATTGGATTGAACAACACACGCAAAAAAACAAGATTGGATCTTGGATCAAAGGCTCTCGCCTAGGGCGATTCTTGAAGTGGAGATTTTTTTTAACAAAAGTATAATGATGATCTTTAGAAA
The DNA here is from genome assembly GCA_019925245.2 of Oryza australiensis. NCBI lineage: Eukaryota > Viridiplantae > Streptophyta > Magnoliopsida > Poales > Poaceae > Oryza > Oryza australiensis. Next base: position 363,009 of record JAIFGZ020000136.1, read on the forward strand.
ATGAATAATTAATTGGTGATTAGTGGGGTCGCATATTCCAAATTAAGCTCTCACGCATCATGTCATCATTCTAAGTTTATTATTTAATTAATCAGGTTCAATTCATTGCACCTTTTGACATTGTCCTTCTCACATAATTATAAGCATGTTGTTTCTTCTTTTTTTACACACGCACATGCCTCCGAAATATTTTGCTCTGATGAAAACTAAAGTATGTTTTGCAGGGTAAGTGGCAAGTGATGATCCCAATTCACTAAATTACTTGTTTGTGCATTGCTAATTGGAGTGATTAGTTAACTACATTACCTATTTGTGCATTGCTAATTGCCGTTCTCAGATTTCAGGCCAGCGAATCCACATGACCCTCCTCTTGACCCTTTTCTTGTGCACACATTAACCATAATGTTTGAAACGAAAAAACATATTTCCTCATCTATTGTTTGTTGAATCATAAAAATATAATTTTATGGACTCTTTTGTCTGCACGAGTTCAATTTTCATATCACATTTAATGGCAAACTGTGCAGCTTCAAATATTATTCCCCTGACTCATTTGATGGGATGCATGATAACTGTGCAGCTTCAAATATTATTCCCCTGACTCATTTGATGGGATGCATGATTTTTTCAGCTTTAGCCCTGCAAGAATGGACCAAACTAAAGTAGATATGCTCTCAACTGATACACATGAAGAGAAATCTAATGAGACACACCCATCAAGAGCATCTGTAACAAGCCTTCTCAGAATCTTCCTTGCAGTTCTACACCTGGTGAAGATCCTACAACATTTAGACAGCTAGCCATGCATCAAGGAAGTATTCTTTATGTTTGTCTCTCTTCAATATTATCTTACGTCTTATTTTAAGCTTTTGCCGTTAATTACTTCAAATAAAATTTTAAAGTAAGCACCGCCTCATGTCCTCACGCACTAGAGTTTGTCGATAATCAGGATGTTCTTGACCTTATTGAGAAGGTATGTATAAGTATCCAGAATATAAAATTTCTTAACATCCAAGTTTCTCGAAAAATTCCAGGTTAAATAATTCAGGAAAATTGAAATGTGCCACGTTTTCCATTAAATTTATCAAAATCCTTGTTTCCCCCTAATTAACTGCTTCATGATATGTATGAAGTCAACAACTCCACATAAAAGGATCTCTAGATTTGATTTCTCTAATTCCATCTATAAGGTGCATCAACATTGAACATCTCAAAATGCTGTAGTGTATAAGTTGTATGGTGAAACATTCAGTAGCACCTATTCTTATGCTGTCATGCTTCGATGTATTTACAAACTAGGTGTAGTTGAATACTTGAATGGCCGCCTCCTATAAGACCTGATTTCATTTACAGGATAGAATCCTAATTTTGGTCTGATCTGTTGTATAATGCTAAATTGGACTGTTGTTGCGTGCAGACATACATGTTCAAGTATGACACCGTCCACGACCAATGGAAGCATCATGAGGTCAAGGTCAAGGACTCCAAGACCCTTATCTTTGGCACGAAACAGGTTGCGGTGTTCGGCTGCAGGTTTGTTGGCATCCATTTCAGTATCATTTTTTTATATCTGCTTACAAGAGTTACAGCAGCCAGTCTGATAAGCCAATATTCTGATATAGGAACCTTGAGGAGATCCCATGGGCTGAGGCTGGTGCTGAATACGTTGTTGAGTCTACCGGTGTTTTCACCGACAAGGACACGACAACAGCTCACTTGAAGGTAGATTCCTGTGCCCATTGTTCTGTTTAGGGTCAAGCTGCTCTGAACCATTAATTCATATGTAGATCTGTTCTCAAACCATTTTCCATATGCAGGGTGGTGCCAAGAAGGTCGTCATTTCTGCTCCCAGCAAAGACGCCCCCATGTTTGTTTGTTGTTGGTGTCAACGAGAAGGAGTACCAAGTCTGACGTTAACATTGTCTCCAACGCTAGCTGCACCACCAACTGCCTTGCTCCTCTCGCTAAGGTGTTTATTCTGATATATTTTGGCGCTTGCTCATGTAGCTACTCCTTGAGGCTTAAGCAGGTCATCAATGACAGATTTGGCATCGTTGAGGGTTTGATGACCACTGTCCATGCCATCACCGGTAGTCATCACTTTGCTTTATACATTGGACTGAATAAATAGTTTGGTACTATCTATCTGATTTTAAGTGATTAACATTTGAATTCCCACAGCTACCCAGAAGACAGTTGATGGGCCCTCGATGAAGAACTGGAGAGGTGGAAGGGCTGCTAGCTTCAACATCATTCCTAGCAGCACTGGAGCTGCCAAGGTATATAACTTGTATTTCTTTATGTATTACATCTTTGATAATGTTTTGTTATCACACATTTGCACTTTATTTTGATATGTTTCAAGTATCTCATGGTATCATTTTGCATTGACTTTATAATACAAGTATAACATTAAAAAATTGAGTTTCCACTCCATCCGCCACCGCGCGCCCCCTCCATCTGCCGCTCGCACCGCCGCTGCGCCATCCGCTGCCGAGGGGTACTGCAGTGCTCAAATCACCAACGAGTCAATGACGACTTGGAGCAGAACCATGGAAAGGTGAAAGACCCAACTTTGCTTCCTGTCCTCTAAACTCCTACATATTTAGAGATATGTAAAGTTCATTTAGAGATATATCTTGCTCTGAAATCCAAATGCAAATTAGAGAAATATCATTTGCAAATTAGAGATATATCTTTTCTCTGCTGTTCATTTAGTGCTGAATCATGGTGATTAGAAAGGAAAGCATAGAAATCAGCTCTTTAGTTGCTTGTCAGGGAGCAACAATACATGTAGTGAAAATCTTAATTTTTCATGCTGTTATATTTTTAATAATTATTACACGTCTAAAGTTTCAAGCCAAGGAATTCGTCAGGCCATTTCTTTGTTGTCTCAATTTCCTTTTAAACGGCACTGAAAGACATCCTTTTGTTGAATGCTTGTTGACATTTCTAATCAAAGTGCACGTGAATTAAGAAGAAAGCGAGACCAGGGTAGTGATTTCGACCAGGGTAGGCTGCAATTGAAGACGGAGATTGCATGTTTCATTGTGCTGTATTTAGTCAATGGCTTACAAAAATTCTGCTACTGCTTGTTTCTTTGAAGCTGGTGGTATATGGGGGATAAAATTGGATATTATGTTAACAATTGTAATTGGAAAAATGTCTGCATTATTCCTTTGCAAGTCAAGTCAGCTTCACCCAAACTGGATTCTCATATAAGCTGAGAGAGTCAGTGAGCTAGCTCCTTATTTGTGAGGTTTTTTCTTCAATTGAGTCAGTGGCTCAAGTAGAAACGGGGTTTTCTTGAATTTTTAATGGTAGTCACTCATCACCTGTTATTTTCTCGACGCAATATTATCATTTGTGATGTGAAAAGTAAAAGAATTTCTTTGATGCAGTAACTTGATACTTTTATTCAATCCAAACTGTTTATAGATTGGGTTGGTTGCTTTAATATTGTGACTAATTCAGCACCTAATTATAGTTTGGTGTTCAAACTTTCTAGGCATGATGTACTTACTTGTTGTTCATATTAATACTCTATATTTTCTATCTGCATGCAATTGATATCTCGCGAGTGTTTACTTGGGATTCCACATTGCCTTTTGGTTTGGATTTTGACTTATCAATGCAATTGTTTGGCCTGTAGTGTGAAGCTTGTGGAGCAGTAAGTCTGCCAGCGGTAGGAGCAGGGTCTCATTGAGGTGCTCCCGGCCAGGACTGCGAGGCTGTTGATTCATTGTTGTGTCATGGCGAGATAAAGGCTTCTATCTTTAATTTGGTACATTCTCCCATGTTATACCCATAGAATCAAAATATACCAAGGTAAGAGTTTTAAGCCTTCAAATTTAGATGTGCATTGTTTCAGGTTCATATATCTGACCAAAGTAGTGTCATTGCCAAATTCAGTTCCAGAACAACATGCAATTCCCAGTAAAACCAAAAGGTGATCCCAACAAATCGGTCCCCATTGTTTCCTCTATACAATATCAGCCGTTGCTAAATTTTGAATTTTAAAACTTAATTTTAATATTGATTTTAAAGTTTTTCATCAAAGTTTATTTTTCAGCATTGACATTTAAATCGCTACAAACACATGTATAAAAGCTTTACTCATAAATTTTTTAATACATCATACAACATATTTTTTAGCATTTGGCCAAAGACGGGGACCTTCGTCTTGGTTCCACTGCTGCAAGGGCACATAGGAGCAGCAGTGTATTTTTAGCATTTGGCCAAAGACGGGCGCCTTCGTCTTGGTTCCACTGCTGCAAGGGCACATAGGAGCAGTAGCCTACGGTGCTACCTGGAGACCCTAGGTGAGATCATGCTAAAAATGAATAATTCATAAACTCCAGATGCTGTGATGAACTGGATTACTAACAATTGGCTATTATTGATATGTTTGGTTAGGTTTCGCCTTAGCAAGTCGCTATACAGATTGATGTATCTAGAATTGACATGGCCACAACTGTTGTAGGATTATATATCGCTAATTTATTTTCGATAAGTTAGGTTTTCCTTTTCAGAAAATGTGAGCATTTCAATAGAATATTCTTTTTCATTCTGATGTTTTAGTATTTCTTGCAGTATATTTGCATATATATATCTTCCTTCTTTGAAGGACATGCAGTACATTTGCATGTTCTTAAAAAGATATGTAAAACATCTGAATTCTGTAATTTCAGAGAAACCTCCAAATATAGAACGGGGACTATTACATTATATTAGATTTTGTTTCTAATAGAGGAAAAAATTATTCTCCTAATATCAGCACACCGTGTCTAAGGTTTTAATTTAATCAGCACACCGCGTCTAAGGTTTTAATTTATAAGGCTCAACTACTTATTCTATTTTATGTGACGTGAATTACTATCTTTTTTCCCTACGGCTATTTTTTGTCTACGATTTTATTATACGCACAGATTAGACAACATTATAATTGCTAGGAAAGTTTAAGTTTGCATTCTTTCTTAATCTCAATTGCTAGAGAAGAATTTCAGATCACATGGATTGCTTTATCTGATCCAGCCAAAGATCGATCTACCTAACTTTTTTTAATCATATATCCATCTTATTACATGTTTAATTATGAAAACATACATTGCTTATTGCTTTTGATTGTTTGATTTGCATTTCCAAATACTGCCATAAGGTAGCATCTGCAAGTGCAGGATGGTGAGTTAACGCAACAATTTTTGTTAAATCTAGGTGTACTAATAGAATGAATGTGAAAGCAACATTCCTAACGTCCTGCTAGACTTTTAGAAGTCTTTTAGAAGTGTATCACAAATGCTAACGTTAGGATTAGTTAATTAGCTACAAGATATAGAATAATTAATTTTTAACTTGTTTATGCCCACAACATATTAATGGATTTTTTACATATATATTGAAGTGATTATGTATAATTATTGATTATTTTGTCTTCAGGTAATATCATATTATTATATTTATTTGATATATTAAATATAATTTTGTTATAATGTTAACACGGAACACTATACTTAAGCAAAATGGACTTTTTCCCTAGCAACTTCTAGTTGTCATGCATGCATGCATGGTAGTTCTTCGTGGATCTGTGGCCTTGGCCCATGAATCTTTGGTTATGGCCTTTGGGGCTAAAATAAACATTGGCCTTGGCACATGAATCTTTGGTTATGGCCTTTGGGGCTAAAATAAACATTAGCCCATGGACATGTACAAGTAACATAGAAAAAGTGGAAATACACTCTAGTACGGGAGTATAAGCTGGTGATCCTTATTGAGTCGATCGGAAGGCACATTTGCTGCTGGCACGCTTACCAGCGAAGGAAGGTGGCCGCGCGCGTTGACATCTTCAACTTTACCACTCCTACTCACTAATAGTAGTACACTCAGTCTACCAGAGTTGCAGACCCTGCAGGTTGCGAAGGCTGCAGCCCAGCCACCCAACGACCAACCTGCAAGCAGCAGCAGCAGCGGTGCAGCCTGCTTCCATCTACCACCACACGTACGCCGTGCGCGCGCTTAGCGTAGCCGCGATGACTCTACGCTATATTCTAACACGTTTTTTAAACTATTAAATAATATATTTCGTATAAAAATATTTTTTATAAAAGTTGCTTAAAAATATAATAAATTTATTAATTAATTTTTTATAAATTAATATTTAATTAATCATATGTTAATTACATTTCTCGTTTTACGTGTGACTAATTAGCTAATTCTAACCCCGGAAAAGAACGCGGCCTCGCCTGCTGCAGAGTCCTGCACCATGCACTCCAGTACGCCGGCCGGCCGGCCAGCAACGAGCCCTGTGCCCTGCGCCACCCGGCCACTACCGCCTGCCTGCCTGCGCCTTCTGCCTACACGCTCGTTGGGCGCGTACGGCTCGATCTATCGATGTATCGCTCGTTCGTTCATTCGCTCCCCTGCGCGCGGCCCCGCGCGCATGCAACATGAAACACCTGCCTAGCTTGCCGCGAAAAGTATGCCCGTATGGGTAGCCTCGCTTCCACTCCAGTCCCCAGCGGTGGCCGGGTTGGGTTGCATCGTCTGCAGCTAGCTACCACATATCACTGTGCTACCAACTAGCGTTAGTTGCAAACTTGCAATTGCTCCTCGTCCTGCCTTTTTAAATGACCTATCTTGCTTCCGCTCCAAGCACCCACGTACCAATCAATCAGCCCCAAAATGACACTACAGTATACAGTATGTCATATCGATCTCTCTGGTTAATTTAAGCTCGCATCGCCGCAGGCGTTCACTGTTAGTTAGTATCGATTAACTACTACTGTTACAGGTAAGCGGGCCTGGCCTGCTTCACGTGCCGCACGCGTGCTACGTACTCATCGAATTGTATTACGTACGTACATATCTGGGCATCTAGCTGCCCTGTCCAACCTGAAGAAAATATCTAGTAAAATCATCAAATAAATAAAAACCCATAAAAAATCCGTAAAAATTATATTTTGTAAATTTGTAAAAAAATTATTAGAGGTAGGTATAGACATAAAATACATTCATACCAAATCTTAATTTCATCCTCAACTTTATTCGAGGGAAAAAAGATAAATTTTAGATAAATAGTGTTTTTATTTGAAATTTATCTTTTTTTACTTCATGATAAAGTTGAGTTTGAAATTGAGATACGGTGAGAAATACGAATGTATTTTATATTTATATTTATCTCCATTATTTTTTATTAAATTATAAAATTTTTAGGTTTAATTTTCACGTGTTTTATTTATTTATGATTTTCACCTGATTTCCCCCTAACCCTTTCGTTTTTAAACACAACGGAGCTATCGATAGCTGCATATGCTGCTGCCCAACCTAATTAGGTCTCCTTTTCGCTAACTCATCTCCCATCTCTCCACACGCTGTAGTTTGTCTGTAGAACCACCGACCAACCTTGTACTCGACCGCCGCTAACATATATTGCCTGCACGTGCACTGTTTTCAACACTGCCGGAGAAAACGGCACTGTTCTCAACACTGCTGAAAAAAAAGTTTTAGTTTCGATTTGTAACCCCTTAGTCCCTGGTATCAAACCGAATTACGAAAGCACGACAAAATATCGTTTTTAGTCTCGGTTGAAATACCTAAAATTAAAAATGATGAAACTATATAACTGCTCCGCCATCTTTAATCGTCCCGGTTGATATTACCAACCGAGACTAAAGTTTTTTTTACTTTGCTCCTACTGCTAACTTGCTGCTTGTTAATTATATAATATGGATATATTTTTGACACACATATATGCAATATGCATATATGTGTATGAATACATATTTTACAAACATATAAATACACTTAATTAAAGAAATATATGAATATATCATCAAAATATGTAGACACATAAATATACACATATATTATATTCCTAACTATTTTTTACTGTTCTATATCGTATGTTACAAAAATTTATCTATAATGTGGACGCAGGGTCTAGGCCACTCAAATCCATATAGAACTCTCCCACAAGCTCAGTAATTTGCTTATTGATAAATCTCATCAGTTATTCTTGAGCAGCTTGTATAAAACTCATATGAGGAAGTTTGTCTCTTATGCAAATAATCTATCATTCGAATAAACGAGAAATAAATATATAAAATAAATACAAAATCGAGACGTAATGTATGAATGGATGTTATACGTACATCCAGATCGTGAGGACATGTGTCATGGTTAACTAGGCTGTGAATGTAGTCGCAGACGTAGTAGCGCACAAGTTTGTCCCCTTAGCCTGTTTTGCACACTAAAGGAGAAACGGCGACAAATCTAATATATATTTCTATTTTAGAACAAATTAATGATTCAATATAACTTTGGAGCATGTTACTCACTGAAAAATTCACTACTACGAAAACAATCTTTCATGACGTTTGGAAAAACTTTTCTCTAGCGGCTACAAGGTGAAACCGCCACTCAAAAGATAGGGGTGGGGGTCTCGGGCGCCGGCGAAAACACATCTTCGGCGGCGGCCCCTAAAGCGGCCGCCGGCGAAGATGTGGTATTTTCTCGGCGGCCATCTTAAAGCACCGCCAGAGAACATATCATATCTTTCGCGGTAAGATGAGGTGGCCCGCTAGCGAAGATTCCTACATCTTCGCCGGCGGCCCACTTAAGCCGCCGCCACCCCTAAATATTTTCTATGGCGGTTCTATGCAACCGATATATGTTGACCGCCGTGGAAAATACCATCACCTATACCACCGAGTCCGGCTAGCACCATGGCATTTGAGCACGATTTTCTCTCTCTTGTGAACAAATACATAGGGGAAGGTTTTGATCTTCAATCTTTTGAAAGATCTACTGCACGAGAGGTTACATATACTTTCTTCTACTATATTTGTAAAGTTTTTTTTCATTTTTATTGGTTGTTTGTTGAGATTTTGCATAGCAAAAAATATATGACACGGGGAAAGAAAAGTATTTTTTATTTGTTATTTGGAGCTTAAAATGGGCAAACTTTGTAAGAAATATTGTGCATGATCGATGTTCCATATATCTATCTAGTTTTGATATGTTTATTTGTAGCAGATTTATATATTAGTTAACTGCAGAAAACGTTGAGAAGAAGAGAAAAAGAGCTAGTATTTTTATTTTTTTCTAGTTGTTTGTAGTTTGTAGATTTTTGGCTAGCTTTAATTAGCTTGTCTAGATTATAGTGGTTATAAATATTAATTAGTATAATTTTAATGTGACATATTATCAAAAATATATAAAGTGACAAAGTTGTACATATTTTTTCGCAAATAATGCATAGATGGCGGATAGAGCATGGATGTATAGAGAGAGATACCGGTCCTCATACATTGAAGGAGTTGACATATTCATGAAAGCTGCTAAGAAGAATGCTGCATCTAAGAAGACGAAGGAAATTATATGTCCATGCATACATTGCAAGAATCAGAAAATTTGGATCGACCCATCTATAATCGAGCAACACTTGGTGATGCATGGATTTGTTGCAGGCTACACAAATTGGTCACATCATGGAGAGATCCCAAGCAAACAAGTTCCCAACCGGGCGATAGTACAGGATGAAGTGTTCAACTGGGACGAGGATTTGATGGTAGTAGCAGAAGAAGGAGAAGAGGAAGTAGAGCCCATTAATGTTGATGATGATGTTGGTGGCGATGATGGTCAGCACAGTATAGTTGATGATGTCGATGATGGTAATGTTTGCGTAGATGATGGTAATTTTGATTTGGAAGAGATGTTGCGTCATGCTAAACCTGAGGTTGTAGCTGGGACCGCTCGTGGGTTGGAGAACTTCGAATCATTACAAAAGGCAATGAAGGTTCTTTTGTACGATGAGGCAAATGGTTGCATGAAGGATTTCACATTGTTGCGGACGTGCTTGAACTTATGAGATTGAAGGCAAGAAATGGTTGGTCGGACAGTAGTTTCAACGATTTGTTGGTTACGTTGAAGAAACCGTTTCGCAACCCAACTCCCGCCAACCAGCACCTATGAAGCGAAGAAGCTTATTTGCCCTTTATCTCGGGTGTGCGAAAGATACACGCGTGTGTTAACCACTGGCATCTTGTTTCGTAAAGAGTATGAGGATTTGGACAGATGCCCAACGTGCAACACTAGTCGATACAAAACAAGTCGTAGCCAGTCCGAGGGTCAGGATGGTTCCCAAGACGAGGTAGAAGTCAACAACAAGATGAAGATCCCCAGTTGGTCATGTGGTACCTTCCGGTGAAAGATCGATTGAAGCGTTTGTTCTCGAACCCGAGGGATGCCGAACCGATGCGGCGGCATCATGAAAAGCGGAAAAAGGATGGGATGATTCGGACATCCGGCCGATGCTCGACAGTGGAAGGAATTTGACAGAAAGTACCATGAGTTTGCAGAGGACCCAAGAAATGTAAGGATTGCATTGAGCACCGATGGAATGAATCCATTTGGTGACTTGAGTAGCTCACACAGCACGTGGCCAGTACTCCTAACCATGTACAACCTCCCTACGTGGCTGTGTCAGAAAAGGAAGTATATTTTGTTGACCATCCTTGTACGGGGACCACGACAACCGGCAATGACATGGATGTGTTTCGGAACCTTTGATGGAGGATATGGTTGATCTCGTGGAATCATGGGGTCCGGGTTTGGGGACGAATTCATGCAGAATTACTTCACGCTTAATGCAATTATCTTTGTCACCGTTAACGACTTGCCCGCACTGTTTTCCCTATCAGGACAACTCAAGGGGAAGACAGGCTGCGTTATTTGTGTTGATGGTACAGTGTACAGGTATCTTCAGGGATCGAAGAAGCTAGTGTACATGCGGCACCGATGTTACTTAAGAAAGAATCACCCGTACCGCTCCAAAGCTGAATATTTCAACAATACTGTTGAGGACGGTGATCCACCAGAACCATGGAAGGGTGATAAAGTGTTCACAATAATGAAAAAGCTCAAGGTTGTTTTTGGGAAGGCCAAAAAGAAGGAAACCAACAAGCGGAAGAGAAATGAGGCCAAAGAGCCAGCAAGCGCTAGCGGGCCATTCAAGAAGCACTCCATTTTCTTTAAGTACCTTCCGTACTGGCAAGATTTGGAGATACGTCATTCTATCGATGTCATGCACCTAGAGAAAAATATCTTCGATAGCACCATGGGTACTTTACTAGACATACCTAGCAAGACAAAGGATGGGCTGAAGTCCCGTAAGGACCTCGTGAATATGCAGATAAGAAAAGAGCTTCACCCTGTAGATGAGGGTAATGGAAAAGTGTATCTTCCGTCGGCCTGCTACACCTTGACAAATGAGGAGAAAATGGCAATGTGCAAATGCCTACGCGGGGTGAGAGTGCCTACTGGTTTCTCCTCAAACATTAAGCGACTGGTGTCGATGAAGGATTTGTCATTTTCAGGCTACAATTCCCATGATTGCCATGTAATGCTCACAGTATTCCTCGCTATCGCCATCAGAGCAATCGAACCATTACACGTTAAGGTGGTCATCACAAAGTTGTGTTACTTCTTCAATGCTATCTCACAGAGAGTAATTGATCTTGACGAGTTAGGTCCTCTCCGCACTTTCGCTATAGAGACCGTGTGCGAGCTTGAGATGTGTTTCCCACCGTCATTTTTCAATATGATGGAACACCTCATAGTTCATATTGTGCCTCAGATTATTGCACTTGGTCCCCTGTACCTGCATCAGATGTGGCCATTCGAACGGTACATGTCCATTCTAAAAGGCTACATACGGAACCGTGCGCACCCAAAGGGATCGATGATAGAGGGATATACTACCGAGGAAGTCGTTGAGTGTTGCATTGATTACCTAAAAGAGGGGAAAGCAATTGGTTTACCGGTACCTCGACATGAAGGTAGAATATCTGGAAGAAGGACAAAAGGGCAGAAAAGAATCCACGACGATGATTACAAGAAACTGAAAGAAGCTCATTTCACTGTGCTGCAACAGCTCGCGATAGTGGAGCCGTACATAGATCAGCACCTTAAGGAATTACAAGCAATGAATACAGGGCGTTCTGATGCATGGATCATGAAGCGACACAAGGCTTCCTTTACTGAATGGTTCAAGAACCTCGGCCTACCAGATGGCGATACTACGGAGGAAAACACTTTTAAGAGGTTGGCTGACAGGCCATCAAGTGTTTACACCTCATGGCAAGCATATGATCTGAATGAGTATACATTTTATACCAAAGCGAAAGACTAAAGGAGTGCATGCCAAAACAGTGGCCTTCGAGTAGAGGCAATCGACACAACTGGACAAAAGAGCACATACTATGGATTCATAGAAGAAATATGTGAACTGGACTATGGATCCAACATGCAGATTCCATTGTTCCGGTGCCAATGGGTGAAACACCCATCTGGCATGGTTGTCGACATTTTTGGCCTGACCATCGTCGACCTCGTCAACGTAGGGCACAAGAATGACCCATGGGTACTTGCTGATCGTGCCGCTCAATGACTGATCCATCTCAGTTGATGAAAGATATAGTTGTCTTGGGAAAACAAAAGATTTTGGGAGTTGACGATGTCGAAGATGTTGATGCATATAATCAGTATGAGAACATGACACTCTTCACGGACTTTACAAACAACATTAAGGTTGTGGAGGCAATGATTGGTGATTCTCCGAAGCCATACATGAGGAATAAGGGAGTAGGGAAGAATGTGAAAGGCTAATCTATATATGTAATTTCAGCACCTTATGATGGATGATGAATTTTTGTACGGATGATTACTGACTCTTTTTGTAATTAGTTCTATGGATATTTTTACATTTATTTGTGGAAAGAACTAAATATTGAAATGGGCCAAAAGTTTTATTGCTAGCGGTCAGGTAAGCCGACCGCCAGGGAAAAAGCCGCCGCCGCGAAAGATATTTTTGCTAGCGGCCGGGTAAGCCGGCCGCCGGGGAAAAGCCGCCGCCATCAAAAAGATTTTTGCTAGCAGCCGGGTAAGCCTACCGCCGGCAAAAGATTTCTGCTAGCGGCCAGGTAATCGGGCCGCCAGCGAAAAATGTTTTTGCTAGCGGCCTAGTAATCCGGCCGCCAGGGAAAATAATTTTGCTAGCGGCCAGTTAAGCCGGCCGCCAGCAAAAATGGTTTCCGCTATATGTATGGGCTTGCGGGAGTCTCAATTTTTTCTAAGTCCCGAAGGCGCGAAAACCCTTGAGCCGCCGCCAAGCTGCCAATTTTTTCAGTCGCCGCCACTGCTCGCCGCCTCCTCCTCCAGGCCGCCGCCAGCCGTCCTCACTGCCACCGCCGCCCTCCTCCTCATCGCCGCCGCCAGCCTCCTCACCGCCACCGCTCGCCGCAGCCTCCTCACCGCCGCCGGCCATCCTCACTGCCACCGCCGCCCTCCTCCTCCAGGCCGCCGCCAGCCTCGTCACTGCCACCGCTCGCCGCCTCCTCACCGCTGCCGCCCGCATCCTCACCGATGGTCGCCTCCTCACAGCCGCAGCCACCGGCAGCCTCCTCACCGCCGGCGCCACCGGCAGCCTCATCACCTCCTCTGCTCGTCGCCTCCTCCAGGTACCCCTCTCGCACGCGTGGATGATTGATGCAGTGGATGATTGATGAGTGGATGAATGAAGAATTCTTCGCATGAGGTGGTTGATATGCTGTAGGTTTTGCTGCTATATTTGCAGGGGCTGATTTTTGTGCTGATTTAGAACCGTGTGATGAAACTATACAGAAAGTGAAGTTGTGTGATGAAACCCTGTGATTTAGAACCCTGATCTTTGTTCAATGGGAATTTTAGAATCAAATTTCGTCCAAATAGTTGTGTGCGTTTGACAAACCGACTGAAATGCTCTTCTTCAAATGTATATATGGTGTGTTCACTTCATTTGATTGAGCAAGAATGAATCGACGCCACTGATAATATCATCCCTATTTTTTCTTGTTTTGAAGTTAATACGCCCTGTTGCTGCAACCTTAAGAATCACTTTGCATATCAGTATACACTAACCAACACAAACTCATATTTAAAGCCATACAAGATTATATTCTCCACGAGCACTCAGATTTCCATTTTCCAACTAATGGCAAATGATTTGTCCTTGCTAACATATTCTGAGAGCTAGACCTGCATGCTCTGAATCTCAAGGATAAGAACAGAGTATTAAATTGAGCACAGGATTGATTGAAAATGCATTTGTCACGTGGCATTTGGAAAAAAATTAGAAGGCTTATGTCAATGAATTATCAAATATGGACTAGAAGAACACATTTTTTGTCTTCAATCTTTACCATGCTGAAAATTGATGCTACAATTGGGCCTACAACTTTAGCAGGATAGCTTGTTTGTTTCAGACATTAGGACCCATGCTTTGGCCAGAGCACTAATTACTGCATTTGTCCATGTTGTTTCATTAACAAGTAGGAGTAGAATAGATGATGATTGGTAGCAAAGGCAGATGGGATATTTTCAGAGAAGGCATCAAGAGTGCCTTGTATGAGCAGGCATAAATGTATATTCCCCAGCTTGATTGGTTTGACAGGTAAAATTATTCTGCTGTTGATTGGCTTATATGAACAACTGGGGAAAACATATCACATATTTTTTGTTATCTTCTCAATGGAGCTATCCTGACAACCATAGTGGTGACCTTCCAAGTTTGGCCACCTAAGAAAATCTTTCTTGTTAGTTAGGTGATATTTTTGCTTGAGAAAAATTGTTTTTGTTGTTATTTTGTCAGAAGTATATAATGGATTTAGGTCCAACCTGGATATAAACATATGTTCTGTTTTTTAGATACATCCCACATTTAGTTTTCAGCCATTCCAAAAGGCGTGTTTCTGTTTGAGAGTACTCCATGCGAATGCGAACTGATATTTTTTTATATCACCCATTTTCAAGTGATAAGTGGAAAACGAGCAAGAGAGTGACCCTTAATATATGTCTCTTGATCTTTCGTCCATTCCTGTAACTGACATCAAGGATTCATATCACAACTTTTGTAGGAACATTCATCTTCCACTTAAAACTTTTTACATAAAATTACACAATTCAGTCTCTAAACGTATTCACGCGAGGAATTTGTACTAATTAATAAGGTTGAGTGAAAGTCTGAAAAATGGTTTCATATTTTGGTGACTTATGGATGAGCTCAAGCCCGACCAATTTATATCTGGGTATATTTTGTGATCATTTTCAATGTCCATTTTTGGTTATTGTCAGTTTCTCTAGATCACCATTTCAAGGAAGCATACCATGGTTTGGAATTAGAGCCAATTTTTGCCCACCCAAATTTGTTGGCAACTTCAATAGTATCACAAAGATATTCGGTTTGATACCAATTTTTGTCAACACTGTTACAAACTATACACTACCAATTATCGGTAGGGCAAATATTGGCTCCAATTCGAAGTTCCAAACTAACCCCATATTTCCTCGTGCGGTGTGGAATATGCATGATTGGATTAGCATTGACTTTCAGAAGCTGATAAAAAATAACCCTATATTTCCTTGGAGTTTTAACAGTTTAATTTCTACATGAAGCATGTCTTCACATCTCTCCTTGTTTTACCCACAACTGATCATGATTCTCTCTGCTGCAGCTTAGATCAGTTATTGAAGTTTGGAACTTCCTATGTGCTTCATTAATTAGAATATTTTGATGAGCTGTGTCATGTGGGTGTGACTTGAGCTCTACAATATATTGCATTTTATTTCCTTTCCTATATATTTGGGCATTTGGCTTGGTAACAACATTTGTGTACTTCTTTAGCGCACTAACTCGGATAATCTAGTGGAATTTTGAAATGCCACTAGGTCCTGTCTTGGTGATATTTTCCATAATACTAATTTGTATGTCTTCCCTTTCCATCGAGCTCATGGTAGAACATTAGGGGGTTAAGTGCTGGAAAGTCATTTGATGCAGTCTTATTTTTAAAAAGGTTAGCTGTTGAAATTTCGTTTTCTAAAATGATTTCATTCCGCATCTAATATAAACTCACCTTAAAAGGATACCAATGGAAAAACCGACCGAAGCGCAACCCTCGGGTGACAAGGGCAAGCAAACTCCACCGATGGTCGAGGAGGATATTTGCACCCAAGTAGTCGCGGAGGAATCATCGCCGTCAAGATCCGGTGATGAAGGGAGTGGATCGTATCACTCGCCAAGTGACCCCCATCCTTCTCCTACAAGGAAGAAAAAGGGTGGGAGCGACAATGAAGAAGTCGACTTGGACTACATCCCCTGCGAACCAGTGGTATGTAACATATTATATATGATTAGTTCCGATCGTATTAAGTATATTTATGGATTATAACCGATGTCACGTGAAATGCAAATATAGAAGAATGCTCCACGCCGATCTAAAAGGAAAGCCCAAGCCGCACCCGAAGCGAAAACCGAAGCTGGAACTGTCGTGTGCGTCTCAGCTTCGAGTAAACCCAAGAAAAGAAGGGGCGAGCGAGGGAAGAAGATGTTGTTGAAAGAAGTCAGCGTGCTGACGCGGATCAGTGAGAAAGGGGAACCCCTATCACCCGAAGATACATGTTCCAAGTATAGCAACCAATGTGGGGCGATAGTTAGGGATATCGTGGAGATCACATGGAAGGATTGGAAGAAAGTTCCTGACACTAGAAAGAACAACTGTTGGACGTCGCTGCAAAGCAAGTTTGAGTATCCGCAAGGGACAGACGACGATGCGGCAAAGGACTATGCACTCAAGACCATGGGCAAGCTATGGCGGAACTGGAAAACAGACCTTAGCAAGAAATATGTTCAGAAGGGACGCACGCCGTTCACGGAGTACGGAAAGATAACACCAACCCAGTGGGATGAGTTCGTTGCCCTGAAGACATCGGCGGAGGAAAAGGAGAAGAGCCAGAGGATGTCTGAACTAGCCAGAAGGAATGAATATCCTCATCGTTTGGGATCGACCGGTTACCGTCAAGCGGTTAAGAAATGGACAAAACAAGATGAAGAGATGGAAAAGGCTGGGAAACCGGTTCCTATGAAAAATCACAACCCACGAACCAGGAACTGGGTGCATGCAAGAACACCGGCCTTCACCCCGGAGGGGGATGTAGTCTTCAAGGATCCAAAGCTCCAGGAGGTAGCTGTCAAGATGAAGAACATCGTCGCGCAGCAAGAGACCAGGATGTTCGTGCCAGATAGAGACCGGGACGAGCTGACCTATGCGTTGGGCAACCCGGAGCACTCTGGCCGTGTCTGGGGAGTATCCTCAAAGACTAGCTGGAAGGATGGATTCAAAGAGGATGCTCATACCTACAAGAAGCGTGATCGCTATAAGGAGGAGATAGAATCCCAGGCTATGGCAGCAGCTCGTGAGGAATGCCATAGATATTGGAGCCAGCATATGATGCACGGTGGTGCCGTTTCGCAGCCTGATCTGAGCTATCCGATAGACGATGTAACGGAGGAAACTCCTTGCAAGCTCTTGATTCCGGTCGGCAGGGCAGGAAAGAAAATACAGGTTGCATTCATATCGGGCCGCAGGTTCCATTGCCAAGACATTCCGGATGACTATGCCAAGGTAGAGGTCCGGACGGTCAATGAGGCTCACCGGATGCACGAGATCGACATTCCAACACCCGAGGGGATTGTGTACCTTGGAGATGCCGTTGACCAGTTTGTACTGTGGCACAAGAATGATATTGAACTAGGGTCAACGGATGGAACGGATCGTCCACCAAGGATACCGGTGCCACCGTCTCGTCCACCAAGGGACGAAGAACCGAGAGATCCTCCAAGATCAGAGTCTGCTGTTGCGTCACCTCCAAGATCAGAGCCTGCTGTTGCGTCACCTCCAATTGAAAAGGAGACAGAAGTACAATCAGGGCTTGAAAAGGATCAATCAGAAGTACAAGTACAGGAAGTACAAGTACAGGAAGTACATGAAGTATAGGAAGTACAGGAAGTACAAGTACAGCCATCGCAACCGGAGGTGTCTAAGGGTGCCGATGTGCCAGTGATGGTAAGGACACACAAGCACAAAGGGAAAAGTGAATCGAAGAAAAGATATATGATAACGGCATTCTGAGGAAGGGACAAAGATATCAAAGATGCCGATTTTGATGACAGAAAGTTAACAGGCCTCAAGCAAACCATGGAAGATTATCTCAATTATATCAACTCCCCTGATGGGCCGCATGAGTTTCAGAATGGCCAACCATTCATCTATGCATGGCAACTAACAGAAGGTCCGTGGCAACTAAGGAGGTGGCATGAATGGTACATCAGGGCAAGCACCACAAAAGGCCTTTCATCGTTCACAGTTGCCGTGCAGGAGAACATCTTCTGGAGCGGGCCATGCCTATTCCAAGTTCATTTCTCCGATATGCATGCAACATGCGGACCATGCCTCTTCTTCTATCGTCAGAAGAGGCTCGACGCCAATTTGGTCGGCATCTGGTGTCTGTAAGTGCATGACTGGAACGTGTCAATAAATCATTGTACCTATGTGCGTACCTAATTTGACCTTACATTTTTTGAAGGATGAATTACATGGAAGCCGAAGCGATGCGAAAGCCTGTCGGCTACCTAAACCCGTGTCGGATAAGCAAGCCGAACCACACCTACGTGCTAGACGAGAACAAGCTACCAACACATGTTCAGGCGATGACGCGACAAGAGAGGGACGCATATATAGAACAAAGGCATCAGGAAAAGATTCTCGATGTTGCTGCTTATGTATCTATAGCACTTGAATCTACGCAGGACAAGGAATGTGTTTACGTGCCATACGCCTTTGAGTAAGTCTTCGTATCAACTACAAGTATATACATATAATCACGGCTAGACTAACCATTTCTTTTGCAGCGACCATTGGATAGTATTTCTTCTCTATCCAAAGTACAATGAAGTCGTCGTCTTGGATTCTCTTGATAAAGACAACAATACATATCAAGAAATGCTCAGAATTATCGATCTGTAAGTTATATGCATGGACGTTTCTTATTCTTATATATTCTCATGACGTGTTGTTATCTTTGACAAATTTAAATTAATTATCTCTGCAAATAGTGCATATAAAAGGTATTACCAGAAAGGCGGACAACGGAAAAACTCCAGACAACGCATAGTCATCCGCAATAAGTGGCCGGTAAGTAAATTTGGATGCCAAACAGTACTACTTAATTTTTATAAATGCATGTGTTTTTCTATTTAATTAACTAATATACTTATTGATGTTGAAAGTGTCATAAGCAACCGGTGGGAACCGTACTATGCGGATATTACACCTGCGAATACCTTAGGGTCAATGGGAGATATTGCGCGAATTACAACGATGTAAGTACAAACCATCAATAATCTTGTTAAGTTAATCGCTAACTCGCATTATTGTGAACAATTTCGTAATTTGTCATGATCTCGATGCAGCTTCCAAAAATTCCCAAGTCTGAAAGGGAGCTCGATGATAAATCCATTGAGAACATACAACGGGACATGTGCTACTTCATCCACCGTGAGTGCGCACATCAGCTTGGGAGGTTTTTCCACCACGATGGAGTTTTGGTCCTGCCAGAGAACGAATGTCTGTCTAACTGGAGCAGGAGTATAATATAGACAGGTTTCACCCGTATGTATATCGGTCGGGTTGTAAGACATTCAACTACTTGTATATCTGGTGTCGTTCCAATATATGTGGTGCTTAGAAATTGTATATATATGTATATATTAATCTTCATATATTATTTCCGCGTGCATGTATATTAATCATCAATGGCGGCTGCACGAAAGAGAACATACTTTATCGATAGCTCGATTAGTTATATCATCTACGTGTGACTCTAAAATACATGAACTGAAAAAATAATATATAATATTGTTTCATTTTTTTATAAATATTGCATCTTCGCAGGCGGGCCACGTGTCAAAATAAGGACGATGTCCTATTTTTACTTGCGGGCCATGTGTCTTTTCTAGAAATTGATGGTCTTTTTTCCTAGCGGGCCACGTGTCGTGAAAAGAGTGTAAGCCGCCAGAGAAGAATATTTTCGCTGGCGGCTTCCTTAAGCCAACGGCCAGCGAAGATATGGCTGAGCTGGCGGCTGACTTGAACTGGCCGCCATAGAAAATATGGCTTCTCTGGCAGCCGTCTTAAAGCAACCGCTAGCAAAGATGTTTCTTTAGTGGCGGTGTGTAGCCGCTAGCGAAGATCTTGATCTTCACTGGCCTTTGCTTTGTGGCGGCCCCGGTTGCCGCCAGCGAAGACCCAAAATGGCCGCCACGAAAAACTGTTTCCGTAGTAGTGATTCATTCTCACAGCAAGCTTTTCTTCCCAAACCCCGCGAACCTTCTTACGGAGCCGTGCCCATGCCCTACGTGCAGTTGAAAGCTAGCGAGTAATTATCTGGGAACCGCATATATGCAATAGCAACTAAGATGACTTTACCTATTTAACATTTCAAAATTTTTTGCATACGTACACTCTGGTTTATTCATTGAGTCAAACACATGGATCCGCGAGCTGCCAATGTCAATTATGAAAAGGGCCCAGTGGAATCTACAAATTGCGTGACATGACATATAAAACTGTATATATGCACGGGATTGAAATTGGTACGGAAGATAGTAAAAACTCACAATGTGTTGTATGGCAGAAGTATCCATGTCTTGTAATGATGCTGCGTCAGCATTTGGACGATATTGTCCTCTGTTTGTGCCGGATATTGATCTACCATCGCGGTGTTAATTTTCCGAGGGTCCATGAATCCAATGTTGGTCCATCCCCGCTTGTTGCAATCGTGGATTGCCAATCTACAACAGATAAAAGAATTTTAGTCAGCTACATACAAGGAGCTAAGAAACGAAATAAATATAATTGAACGATACTTACAAAACCCACATGGCCATAAGAGAGACGTCGAGGGCATCCTACTGGTATAGGTCGAAGATGTCTTCGAAGCGGAGCCACACGACGTCACCTCCATTGAAGAAATAGTCATTTGAGTACTTTGCCACGAACATCTCTGTACCTTTGCTTGATTATTGCATGTACCACTTATGAAAGCGGTACATCTGTGTAGGTAAAGTTTTAACCTGTTCGGGCTTTACTAGAGGTCGCCCGAGTACGAACTTGTACTTCAGCTGAGCCTTCTCGATAGGTGCGCGTCCGGATACTTGGTCCATGGTTATTCCCGTAGATTCCATAAATTTTCTTAAATTGGCTCTAACAGGTTGAGACGTGCTAAACTCAAGGGGTTTATGTGGTTGCATCCCGAGCTGCGGTACATCTTTGCCCTTTGCTCTTGTCTTCCTAGCCGTCTTCCTGATCGTCCTATCGTAGTCAGACTACGGCGGTAGTTTAGTCTGTGGCGTATAGTACATCTTCTTAAAGAAGGCCTTAGTCTTCGGGGCAATTTTAGGAGGCTTCTCAGGAGACTTCTTCTTGAAATGTGCTGCCACCTTAGCTCGGACAGCCTCGTGCAACTCCTCGTCCGTCATGTCGTACGCCATTTTCTCTAGGGCTGGCAGGAGCGGGTCAAGTCTTGGCATCTTTCTTCTTGGTCCACTGGTTGACATTGATCGTGTGGCTCGAGCTGTGCGGTTACGAGGCGACAAAGAAGGTGGAGGAGGCTGAGAGGCAGACCGTTTAGGAGTCAGTGCTCGTTATGGCGATGGAGGAGGCGGAGAAGGCTGGGGAGTGGGAGACGGCCGTTTAGGAGTCGGTGCTCATGGAGGCGACGCAGGAGGTGGAGGAGGCGGAGCAGACGGTCCACGTGGTGGAGACAGAGGAATGAAAGGCGCCGCTTCTTGCCCGAGAAAGACGATAAAGGGCTTGCTCCATATAATTACCTCGTGGGCTGTTTCTCCTAGCGTCATCTCCCCGTCTCCTCCGGGGATATCCAACTCGAGATCTTCATAGCCGTGTTCCACCTGTTCAATTTCGACTTTAGGGTACCTAGGTGGAACGGGCATGTAGTGGTAGGTCCTGTCTCGTTCGACTGGTATCGCCATGCCTGACGCCACCTGTTCGAGAAGAGAGTTTATTAATTAGTAATCAACCTTGATGGTCAAGTTCATGAAGGGAATATATGACATAAAACTACGAGCATACCTTGATCGACAGGTTCTTGAGTGAAATATGCAACTCACAAGGTGTCTGCTGCGTGATCTCGTCAACGGGGTATGGCGGGTAGGCTCGAGCTTGTACGACCAGTTCAGTGCCATTTCCTATAGAAGCGCAGCTGCTGCGCTGCTGCTATAGTTGCGTTGCTGTTGCTAGATCTGGTTGGGTCACATTGTGGCTCCGCTGCTGGGCCATCTTTTCGGCCAACTTTTTTTTCCACTATCTCATCGATCTGCGAGATATGGAGCTCCATTTCTGCGAACCTCACATCTGTATCTCGCTTCTTCCTCATACGGCTCCTGTAGGTGTCGACGTCCTTTTGAAACCCGTATTTCCAGAGAACGACGCCTTTTCCTCGTGTTCGTCCCAGATGCTCTAGGTTTTGGAGTGCGAGCATTAGCTCGTTCTTCTCTCTGTCAGGCTTGAACAAGCCCGAGGCAGAGGCCTCCATTGCGTATTCCAATCTCCTGGCGGCTTCTTGGATTGCAGCGCCGAAGATTACTCGTCCATCGGAAGGATTGAGCGATCCGCCGTGAGCATAGAACCAGTGTTTTGATCATTCCGGCCAATTGACTGTGCCTGGAACGATATCTCGCGCTAGGAGGTCGGCTTTCATCTGCTCCCATTTCTGCACTGCCTTCTGATAGCCATCTGACCCTAGCTTGTGATGGTATTGCTTCTTGGCTGCGTTGGCCTTGTTTTTCTCAATAAGAGCTCGCGTTTGCTCTCCTGTCTTGTGATCCACAAAAGCCTCCCAGTGATCTCTCAGCTTGGGGAATCTGTCAAAGTCAGGGTCTGGCCCTTCAGGATGTATTTCTTGTGTAATTCCTTCTTATAGTTCCTGAAGAGCTTGGCCATCTTCTTTAGTGTCCATTCCTTGACCCTTGCCTATTCTGACTCTGGGATGGTGAAGGTTTGCAACATTGTTAACCATAGCATCTCCTTTTCTGTGTCCGGGAGATAGCTCTGCTCATCCCCTCCTGTCCTGGTTTGCCTCCAGTTCACAACGCTGATGGGCACATGATCCCTCACTACCCATCCACTATGTGCCACAAATTTGCTTGCGGCGTCGGTTGGGACACATGGTCGACCATCCTGTGCCACTTCCGTTATTACATGTCGACCCTCAATCCTCTTACTGACACCGTGTTGCCCGCGTGCCCTCTTCTGTCCAACGACTGGAGTGCCCTCATTCCCCTCCTTGTTTTCCTCCTCGTTCCTCTTCTCGTTGAGGTATTGATTGGAATCCTCATTCCCCTCCTCAATGAAATACTGCTCATACCCCCGTGCGATCTCGTCAAGGATGAACTGTTCGTCCTCGTGGTCAGCCATTTGATTGTTGTGATTCAACGACTTGATCAAGTAATTTTGACAAGGAAAAAATGATTCACTTAATACATGTATGATTCCCAATGCATAGGAGCCATCATTAACAGTAGGATTTTTGGACATCCTTAACACTAAATATATAACTGAGGAAAATATAGATGAAATCCAACAAATATAATCAATATAGAAAAAAATTGTAATGTTTTTCCTTCTTCTCTTTGGGTTTTTTCTCTATGTTTTCTATATTGACTATATTTTAACTTGTAAAATAGACTTATATCTTGTATTTTATATTTTACATGTCATTACCGTTTAAACTTTCGCCGAGAGAAGGAGAGGAGGATGGCGAGGTTGATTATCTTTTTTTTGTATAAACTATCAAAATCATGTCCACTCACATTCACATTCAAAATCCATTTAGTCTTTCGCCGAGAGAGAAAGAGAGGAGGATGACGTGAGGGAGGTGGAGAGGAGAGGAGAGAAAGAGAGGAGGATGGCGAGGTTGATTCTTTTTTTCCATATAAACTATCAAAATTATGTCCACTCACATTCACATTCAAAATCCGTTTAGTCTTTCGTCGAGAGAGAAGGAGAGGAGGATGACGTGAGGGAGGTAAGGTGGAGAGGAGAGGAGGTGGAACGAACGACCGAATGACCGATTTATTCCTGGTAACGAGCGAACGAACGACCAAACGACTGATTTTTTTCCTTGTAACGAGCGAACGAACGACCGAACAAATAAACTCGTTCGATCGTGAAAATCATTGTATCGTTCTATCGTTTGTTCATGTCCGTTCTATCATTTTATCATTCTCGTTTGTTCATAAATAGAAAACATCGTAGCACTATATATTCACATCCACATTTGATAAACACAAAATTCCCAAATATACTCCAGTTTTCTCACTTCTAGCACAACACAATGCCCAATATACTTGAAACTAAATTTGAATTTTTCAATGCATTCAAAATTTTTCAATGCCCAGTATCTGTACATACCACAAATTTAAATATGTGTTAAACCATGGGTATAATGAATAATGTGAAGAAGACCTAAAGTTCCCTATGAATAAATATATTTTCTATGCTAGTTTGTGCAGTAGGAGAAAAATGTGTGCATGTGCATATTAGAAGCATAACCATTTTAAATCTCAACTAAAGGGAATAAGAAAAATGTTTAAAACCACCCAAGAGGTTGAGAAGAATATTGGACAATCATTTGAAAAATTAAGAAACACATTATGGAGTTGAAAATTATTTGATAAACCAAAGAACTAGACCTAAGGCCTCACAAAATGTTAAGTGCTGAAAATATTGGCAGAACTATGGACCCATTTTCAAATCAATTCCATAATTCAACCAGTTACCTACAGGCTGTGAAACTTGACCATATTTTAGTTCAAACTTTGCTTTACAACTTTGCCATTGGGCGCTGCCCCAAATTCGGCCTGAAAATGTTTTTAAATGGAGGCCAAAGTAGTAAAGTCACCACTGAGATCTAGACTTAGAAAATTTTCCATGGATGTTTGTAATTTGAATGTTGAATAAATGTGTTAGACGAACCACCGACGTTTTCCGACGAACTCTTGTACTTAGCTGAACAAGGAGAAGAAGAACCAGGCAAGTTTTTCACCTCCCCCTTTGAGCACATTGAACCTATACTTTGGAGGTTATTTTGAAAAGGATTGCGAAATATGCATGTTGGTTTTATGTTACAACACTAAAATTTTGTAATACACGTTAGATCAACTCCTTAACTTGCATTCCCGCTTAACCTCCACAAAACACCTTAGCCATCGTTCCTAGCCCCAGAAACAACTCAGTTTTGCTATAATGAGTATGAAACTTGCGATTGAAAATATATGAAAATGCTTAGTCTTGCTTGTAGTATATTTTCCTTAACATATGGGCAAAGTATATGAAAAACTAAGTTGATTTTTGATCTGAATTAATGATGAACAAACATGATATTTTCCAAATAAAGTGTTGAAGAATGTGGATTTTAGGTCTGGGCCTCATATGGTACGCATATGATAACTAGTTGTGTACCGATAGGGAGAGAGTGTGCCCAGACTGATTTTAAGGACTTCACTCAATGTATATTCATTTCGAATATAGTACAACCACATGTGCTAGTATAGGATAGTCCAATCTTAGTAAAATCTTTATGGTTTAGCCTTACATTTTGGTAGGCTGGAGGGTATGAGTTCGTATAACTCAGAGAAACCTCCTATTTATCCCGATGTGGTAGTTTAGGTGACTAAGTGTGTTCAATACAACGATATTGTGTCACGTGGGTGGGTTCTTGTCGTGTCCGCCTCCACGGCGTCAAGTTTAAGGAGGGCCACGCCACTTGATGTTCTATGTCATATTCCAGTGTGACTAGGATGGATGGAACACATATCGTGTTGGTGTAAGGCTAAATCATGAATTTTGGGAAGGGTTTTGTTGTGTGTAATAAATCGGATACTTATGTATCGCGTGACATGCTATGCATGATTATTATTACACTGAAGGGTGAAGCGGAGGCTACAATAGCAAAAACAAAAACTTTTCTATTGCGCAAACCAGGAACACTTGCAAGTAAGGGTCTATAGATCGTTACCGATTGGAGTAGAGTAAACATTTAAACAGGACCCTATTAAAAAATATTTCAAATTCTAATAATCATATAAAATTAACATATTCCGTATTGAAAAGTATTTTAAATTCTAATAATCATATATACTTAACTTATTCCCTATTGAAAAGTATTTTAAATTCTAATTAATAATCATATATCATTAACACACTCCCTATTGAAAAGTATTTTAAATTCTACTAATCATATATAATTAACATATGCCCTATTGAAAAGTATTTTAAATTCTAATAATGATATAGCATTAACATATTCCCTATAGAAAAATATTTTAAATTCTAATAATCATATGTAATTAACATATGCCTTAATGAAAAGTATTTTAAATTGTAATAATCATATATAATTAACATATGTCCTATTGAAAAATATTTTAAATTCTAATAATAATATATAATCCTCCAGTAGTTGCAAGGCTATATTTCGAACTTAGATTATCAATGGTATTATGCAAAAGGTCATATGCAAAGGTGAAGATTGTGCCATAGTTCACTAACGCTAAAGTTTAACACTGAGATAGGCTTACGTGTGACCCAAAAGCTGGCGAGCAAACACATGGAGCAGATGGTGAAGCATCAGACGTGCACGGTGACGGAGACGGTGCCGATGTAACGACGCGAACGGAGCGATCGACGAAGCCGCTTCCTGAAGTCAAGGAGAATGTTAAGTGGTTCATGTTCTACTGCTGAAGGGTTGATCTTGTTGAATAGAAGCTCATTTTGTACAACTGAAGTGTTGGTCTTTTGTAAAACTGTCAGAAACTTTTGCGGGGTTTAGATGTCTGTAGTGTTTGCAAATGTGAACGGATCGATCGACGAAGCCGCTTCTCATCAATTTGAATAGTAATTTATGTGCTTACCATAAAAGACAATTGCATTTGCATCTCGTAGTACTATTACCAGTAACTCAAGTTATTGCCCGATCACACCTTGTTAAGATTGTTGATGTATAGCTCTCACAGGAGCATCTAAATTCAATAATTTACAATAATTTATAATAATTTACAATAAATTCGATAATTTATAATAAATTATTATTGAATTCAATAAATTCAATAATTTATAACAAATTCAATAATTTATAATAAATATAATAAATTCAAATGGTTACAATAAATTCTATAAATTCAATCTAATTTACATTGTCCATACAGTGAAATTTACGTACTTTCTCTAGACTATTGTTCCTTCGGTATGATCGTTACGTGAGTAACGGGTGTCCTCATTTGATAGGAGGATGCTCGGGTCAATCGCCACCGTGAACAGAGGTTGCCTGTCAAACTGATCGTAATATTCGTCAGTACTATCCTCGACTTCCACGATTTTACTTTTGCTTGGGAGAACCACATGGCGCTTTGGCTCGTTGGACCCTTTCCCCTTCTTTGCTTTCCTAGCCATGTCCTTCACATAGAAAACTTGTTGTACATTATTAGCAAGGACGAAGGGTTTGTCTGAGTATCCAACCTTGCTAAGGCCGACCGTTGTCATCCCACTTGCATCAATGGTTACGTCTCCACCACTCAGCCTAACCCACTGGCATCGAAACAGAGGGACCTTCAGAGGTCCATAGTCAAGTTTCCATATCTCCTCGATTCTACCGTAATACGTGCTAGTCCTATCATTGTATCCCACGGCATCGATGCAGACAACGTTGTTCTGGTTCATGCTCTTTAAGTCTTGGGTCCGTGTGTAAAATGTGTACCCATTGATTTCATATGCCTGGAATATGGTGATCGAGCAAGATGGTCCCCTTGCCAAGAAGTCTAGTAGTTGATCAATGTTCCCGTTGCCCATGAGATGTCGTCGCAGCCAAATAGGGAAAGCATCAATGTGATGACGTGTAATCCAGGCATCCGTCTTACCGATGTTTTTTGAGCGAACAATCGCCAAGTGCTCCTCGATATAAGGAGCCACCAAGGAAGATTGTTGTAAAACAGTCCAATGTGCTTTCTTGAACAATTTATTGTCCATGGTCATTATTGCGTTCTTTCCAGGAGTCCCCTTCCCCCATAGTCTCCCTTCATGGCTTGATTCGGGCACCCCGATGGGAGGAAGGTCTTCAATAAAGTCGACGCAGAATTCAATGACCTCCTCTGTTCCATATCCCTTGGCGATGCTGGCCTCTGGACAAGAACGGTTATGGATATACTTCTTTAGAACACTCATATACCTCTAGAAAGGGAACATGTTGTGTAGGAATACAGGACCGAGGATACGGATCTCTTTGACAATGTGGCATAGGAGATGCGTCATGATATTGAAGAAGGAAGACAGAAAGATCATCTCAAAGCTGACAAGACATTGCACCACATCATTTTGAAAGGCTTCTCGTCTGTCTGGATGGATGATCTTCTGCGAAATTGCGTTCAAGAAAGCACATAGCTTTGTTATTATTGTCCGGACATTATCGGGAAGGATACCCTGAATTATAACGGGAAGGAGCTATGCCATCAACACGTGGCAGTCATGAGACTTTAGGTTTATGAACTTCTTATCCTTCATGCTTATTATTCCCTTTATATTCGAAGAGTATCCAGACGGTACCTTGATGCTCTCCAGGCATTCAAACATGATTTCCTTCTCTGCCTTTCTTAGAGTGTAGCTGGCTGGACTTAAGTAGTGGGTTCCTTTCTCCTTGGGTTGCGGGTGAAGGTCGTTGCGTTGTGTCATATGCTTCAGATCATTAAGTGCCTCAAGCGTGTCTTTTGACTTTCCATATACACCTAGGAAGCCTTGCAGGTTTACACAAAGGTTCTTAGTGAGGTGCATCACGTCGATTGCGTGACGGACATCCGATACTTCCCAATGGGGTAACTCCCAAAAAAGGACTTCTTCTTCCACATCGCTGCGTGACCACCTTCACTTGTTATAGGTTGGCTACCATGTCCCTTTTCAAATACTACTTTGAGGTCTTTCACCATGGCAAACATGATCTTTCCATTGCGATGCTTTGGTTTAGTACGATGGTTTGTCTTTTGTTCAAAATGTTTGCCTTTTCTTCGGACATGATGGCTTGCAAACAAGAAAGCGACGATGACCCATGTACACTACCTTCTTAAAGTGTTTCAGGTACATACATTCGGTCTCATCCATACAGTGGCTGCAAGCGTTGTACCCCTTGTTTGATTGTCCGGAAAGGTTGCCAAGTGCAGGCCAATCGTTGATGGTAAGGAACAGTAACGCTCCTAGGTTAAAATGCTCCTGTTTATCCTCATCCCACATGGGGACACCTTCTTTCTTCCACAGCAGTTTCAGATCTTCGATCAGCGGTCTCAGGTACACATTGATGTCGTTGCCAGGTTGCTTTGGGCCATGAATAATATTCGGCATCTGAATGTACTTCCGCTTCATGCTTCATGCATAGCCAAGGCGGGAGGTTGTAGATACACATCGATACAGGCCAAGTGCTATGGCCGCTGCTCATTTCTCAAAAAGGATTCATGACGTCCGTACTTAAGCCGAACCTTATGTTTCTTGCATCCTCACTGAAGTCTTTAAATGTTCTGTCGATGTTTGCCTTTAAATGTTCTGTCGATGTTTGCCACTGTGACCCATCGGCGGGATGTCTCAGCATGCCGTCTTGTTGGCGTTCTTCTGCATGACAGTGCATCATCCTTGCATGCTCTTTGTTTCTGAACAGACGCTTTAGCCGTGGTATTATAAGAAAATACCACATTACCTTAGCAGAAACTCTTTTCTTCGAAGGCCGTCTGTCAACTTCGCTTTGATCATCTCATCTGATCTTGTATCGAAGTGCTTTACAAACCGAACATGCTTCTAGGTTCTTGTACTCCTCACCGCGATAGAGGATACAATCGTTAGGACATACGTGTATCTTCTGTGCCTCCAGTCCTAGAGGGCAGACTAACTTCTTAGACTCGTACGTTGATTTCGACAGCTCGTTTCCCTCTAGAAGAATGTTCTTCATGAGTTTTTGTAACTCGCCAAATGCCTTGTCACTGACGCCATTTTTGGCCTTTCATTGCAAGAATTCCAGCGTGGTATCCAACTTTTTGTACCCCTACTCACAACCTGGGTAAGGATGTTTTGTGGTCCGCTAACTACGCTCTAATTTATATACCTCCTTTTCATCTTCGCAGTCCTCCTGTACATCGCGCAACATCTGACTAAGGTCATCGGCACCGTCATTTTCTTCAGCATCCTCATCCGCCTCGCCTGTTGTATCCTCTTCAAACCCACAGTATTAACTACAGTCCGGAATGTTGTCGTCGTCTTCTTCATCTTCTTCCATTGCAACCCCTACCTCTCCGTGCGATATCCAGCAATTATAGTGAGGCATGAATCTCGACTGAAATAATTCGACATGAATAATCTTGATGTAGGATACTCCTTCTTATTTTTGCACTTTTTTCATGGACAACATATAAATCACTTATGCTTGTTGGCATCGACCACACTCAAAAAATAATGCACGCCATGAATAAACTCTGTCGACCGCCGGTCCACGGTGTACATCCATTAATCGTAAGAAAAATCTACGAAAGTCAAACAATTTAAATAATATTATAATAATTAAATATATATATAATCAAACAATAATTATATAATAATCCAACATACGTAATATGTTGTACTTAAAAAATTATAATTATTTTAAAGTTCTTTTAAAGTTGTAAAGATATTTTTAAAGTACGTAGTGTATTTATTTCTAACTATTTTCACGATCTTTAAATTACCTTAGTTTTTAATCTACTATCAAATTTTCTATATTTTTCCTTTGTCATCTATTTTATAATATTTTTTCCAAAAGTTTCTCTCTCATCATTTTCCATTAACATTTTTAGAGGTAAAAATGTATGTAAAATATACCTACAAATGTAATATACTAAGCATACTTTTTTCTCTCTTTATTTCCCAAATAGTTTTCTCGAACAAATGTAATGTGCTTAGTAAAATAATTTTCCCAAACAAATTTTCTCTCTCTTCATTTTCCATTAATTTATCTAGAGATAAAAAATATATAGAAGTAAACCATAAAAAATATGCTAAAAATAAATCATAATAGGATGAAGTTGCTAACCTTATAGATAACAAAGATTTATGTATTATCATCAAAATAAATTCACAAAAATTTTGACAGCACCTCCCTTCTAGACAAATTTTTGGCAGCACCTTCCTTCTAGAGCAAAAGTTTGAAAACACTAGCTCGGGCTGGAGGAGGAAGATGAAGTATAAAAAACACCTTCACTTTAATCCCGGTTGGTGTTACCAACCGGTACTAAAGATCAAAATGATATTTAGTCTCGATTGGTGGCATCAACCGAGACAAAAGTTAGGATGTTTAATCTCAGTTGGTGTTACCAAGTGGGACTAAAGATCCCGGCGCCATGACAACCTCTGATATGCATCTAACCGGCATTAAAGATCCTAAAGAGCGTTATCTTTTTTAACCGGAATTTTTAGTCTCGGTTTTTATTATAAGCGAAATTATTGTGAATTTTAACAATTAAAGCAAAGATCATTCATCTACTATATTTTGTCATATGTATATATTCACGCGTACGCAACCGTACGCACGGCAATTTCGCGCGACCGATCGATACATTAATCGAGACAATATATATTTATACACGTACGCATGCAAATGGTGTTAGAACCTAGGATGGTACTACTAGCTAACTTAGCTACTGTCTGCTGTTACTGTACATGCATGCCGGTTGCACTCATGCTGCCTCTACGTTAGCTGCATGTACTACGTAGTTTTGCTGTTTTGCAAACATCAAACATGTACCACACCTAGTTATAATCAGTACGTACGGAAGGCATGGCCCCAGCTATCAATCATGCATCAGCCCATAGTTGCATGCGGCCGGGTTTATGCATGCATGCATGCATATTTAACGTGGCAAATCAACATGCTAGCCTCGGGAGGGAGGGAGCGATGGATGGATAGATCAGTTTCCTATCGATGCATGCGCGCCGGGGGGCTGTAGCCGGCGGCCCACACTTAAGCAGCGTTCGGACGAGAGCTATAAAGCCATTCCCAGGGAGAAGTATTATTTTTATGTTTCTAACTGTATCGTACAAGTAACAAGATATTTAATTGGTAATAAAAATAGCTTAATTATATAATGCATTGTTTTATTTTGGTTATTTCATAGGTATTATATATAAGAGACCAATTATACCGAAAACAGTGACATTTTCATATAGTAAAACTCATTTCATTTCTTATTTTATTATTTTTTGCCACATCATAGAAAATGCTGCCATGACACCCTATTAAGTTTTACATTCTTGATTGCACACACAAAATGGGACGAGTCATTACTTATTAGTGTATAATTAATTAAGTATTCTCTTCCCGTTTCAAATTATAAGTCGTTTTGATTTTTTAAGTAAAACTTTATAGAAGCTTGATCAAATTTATAAAAAATATAGCAATATTTATAGCACTAAATATAACATTACATATATTTTGATAATTTATTTATTTTGTATTAAAAATATTGCTATAGTTTTTTTATAAATTTGGTCAAAAATTTAAAAAGTTTGACTTAGAAAAAATAAAATTGACTTATAATATAAAACGAGTTAGTATTAACTATTAAAAACTTTTAAAATTAATTTATTTGATCTTTCTAAAGAAATTTTGTTTAGAAAAAACACACTGGTGTGCTCTAAGCTGTTCATCTAAATGGAACACGACATTACAATATAATTCTACATCTAACATGCAATTCACCTGTATTCCATGCATGTTTGTGCAGCTAATTTTGCCCTGGCAGGCTAGCTAGGGCATATATTCACTGGTGAAAGAATTCGTAACCCTTTGTTCCACAATAGTCCTGATTTGTAACCTTTTGTTGTCTCGGTTCTCGAACCGAGACTACGGTCGGACTAAGAGCATATGCAACTGCCCAATATCCTCTAAAATCCTTATTTTTAACTAATTTAAACGAAATTTATCTTTCAATAGATTGCCTATCTCATTCTCAAAAAAATTTGGTTCTCTTTTTTATCATTTTCGTTCTTCACAAATAGCTAACCAAGTCTGACGCCCAATATCAATTTCGCGCCATTCTTGTTCTTCCCGCGCACACGTTTCGGTTCATGCGCTTGGCCCTGTTCGTCCCCGCCCCGCATCCTCCCCGCCTCCTCTACCACCGTCGCCCTCCTCGACCCCGCCTCGTATACGGCCGCCGCATCCTCCACCGCCTCGGCCTCTCCCCGTTGCCTCCTCATATCGACACCGCCGTGCTCCTCCCTCTCCCTTTCCTTCTGCCGCATCCTCCCCCACCGTCGCATCCTACAACGTCGCGAAATCAGGCCCACAACAATTTTGAATTTATAGGAAACCAAATTTTAAGAATTCTGTTGGATAAGAGATGATGTATTGAGAATTAATTTTTTTAGGAATGACTAAAAATATAATTATTATGAATTTATTTAGCCATTCTATTGCATGTGCTCTAAAGATTACCATTTTTAGTCCCGGTTAAAGTAACCGGGACTAAAGATGCATCTTTAGTTTCGGTTGGAGGTACCAACCGGACTAAAGATATAGTGCTCTCCAGACATCCACTTTCCCAGATTTATTTTTTTGTTTTTTCTTGCTAAAATCCCGAAATCATCATAGATGCTGAAATCAAACATCACAAATTCACATACACTAATGAACAAATCACAGATGTTTTTTCATCTTTTTTCTCAACAGATCAAATACATCTTCAAAATCCACAAAATCATAGATCAAATACATATATCACATCACAGATCCAAATTACATATCATCAAACATCAAAAAGCATCAAAAAATTCAGATATGATGCGGCGCTCGCCCGAGCCGCGCCGCCCGCCCCGCGCGCGCGCCGCCGCGGCCGCCTCCGGTCGCCCGCCCGCGCGGGGCCGCTCGCCGCCACCACGGCCGCCGGTCGCCCGGCCCGCGGGGCCGCTCGCGCCGCCGCGCGCCGCCTGTAGCCCGGCCGCGCGGCCGCCGTCGCCCACCGCGGCCGCCTCCGGTCGCCCGGCCCGCCCGGGCCGCTCGCCGCCCACCATGGCGCGTGGCCGCCGTTGCCTGCGCCGGGAGGAGAGAGGGAGATGGAGAGATTGAGAGGGAGAGAATAAGGAGAGAGGGAGAGATGAGAAAGAGATAGGGATAGGGATGAGAAAGAGATAAGGTTGTGGAGATGGTGAGCACGGGAAACGAAGAGATAAGGTTGGTGGTTGGTCCCGGTTGATTATAAAAACCGAGACTAAAGACCTAAATGATCTTTAGTCCCGATTTATAACACCAACCGGGAGTAAAGATCCTATCTTTAGTCCCGGTTGATGTTATAAACCGAGACTAAAGATGATCGTCGGCCTGACAGATTCTGACAAGAATCTAACCGGGACTAAAGATGATCTTTAGTCCCGGTTTGTAACACCAACCGGGACTAAAGATCATGGAGAGCCGGTGTCTTTTTAAACCGGGACTAAAAACGTTTTTTAGTCTCGGGTATAATTCTAACCAAGACTATTGTGATTTTTGGTGTTTCAACCAAAAGATGGTTTCTCCAGTAGCGATTAATTTCGGCCAGTAGAAGCTAGCTTGCTAAGCTAACCCAATCGTTTCCCTATTCACGCATGTGAACCCACGCATAGGCATGCATGCGGTTGCACGGGAACACGTCGCCTCTCGCTCGTGCAAGCATGTTCGTAGCCAGCCGGCCGGCCGGCCGGCCCGGCCCACACTCCCGCATGCAGGCCCTCAGCTCTGCTAGCTAAAGGTGGTAGGTAGAGGTAGGTTTTGCCTTGGCGCCGAATTTAATGGCGCTTCCGTGCGTGTCGCTGTGTCGCAAGTGCGGGACCAGCTTGCGGAAGCGTATGTCGTCGATCGATCGATCAGATCACTTCACTTTGATCCGGTGCGATCGGTTATATATGCGCCGGACCGTAATTCATTCGCTCGATCACGCGCGCGCCGGCGTTGTTGCACGATATATCTATATATGTATGTACACACGTAATTAGAAGGCGACTAGAGGATGCGCGGTCGTGCGTTAGGCTAAAGCGACATCCATTCGAATATTATTGGACTTAATTAGGCCATAATATGCTTAAAGAAATTTTCACCAATAGTACGAATTTACTCGACGGTACTTCGTTAATTAAATATAGACTTGTCTATACGGTATATAAGCATTAGTTCTAACTTATAAAAAATAGCACCATGTCCTCTCTTCTCTCCTTATGTACATTTTTTCATAAAAAATGTTCGCATGTCCCTTTAGTAACTTATTTCTTTAAACCATATATTATTTTTTAACCCGTTTAAACTATTATGTTTTACATAAAATATATGATGAAATGATATTATACTTATTTCATCGTATATTTTGGGTGGAGTTCAATGGTTAAAACAAATTTAAAAAATAATACATAGTTTAAAATATATAAGTCATCAAACATTAAAAATAAATATAGGACGAGGACTAGAATGTATACATGTGCACATGCGTGCGCGTAGGATAGCTTCAATCCGATAGCCTTTACGGGCGTCTCACTAAAAAACTAATTCGTGTGCACGAACAGATTAAATTTTATCAATTAAAATATAGGTAAGGCTTCTATAATTTTTTGTTCATCATTGTCCGTAATGGCATCGACATCGGTGCGCGTGTTTTTCCCATCCATCACCATCTCTCGGCCGGTCCATTCGGCCTCTTCCTCCTGCTCCTTTTTTCTCTCCCTCCCGAGCCTCCATCTCTCTCCCTCTTGGTCCTTTCCTTCTTCGGCCGAAAGTACTTTTTCACTCCTCTCCTTTTCTCCCTGCCTTAGTCTGCTCCCTCTCCTCTGTCCCTCTGTCTGGCTGTGCTTGGGCTCGGCCCAGCTGTCACTCGTCCCGACTTGCTTCGCGCGTGCTCGTGCCTCTAGCCATCGCCCGTTCTTCTCTCCTCACCAAACCCTAACGCTGCCACCACATCGATCTGCTTCCATATGTGTTTCCTCGCCCAATTAATTGCAAAAATTGTTTCCCCACTCCCCCTCATCATTTCCCTCATTATTTCCCCTTTCAATTAGGCTTTAATTCACCAAAATTAATCTCCGCTCAACAGTTGAAAATGATGGCCGACCGCCAAGCTTCCCGCCATTTTTTTCTCGAGTTTTGCGGAATTAGGCTACGACGATTTGAATGTGGATTCACTCTGATTTTAGGGGAAACGAAAAGAGAAGATCGAGAAAGAATCATTCGGATTTGATGGGGGAGGATCAGCTCCAGCATTGTACAGGCATTGGACGGTTGTCCGAAGCACTACTGAGGAAATGTTTTTCTAGACGAGGCCCTCGGTAGGTTCCAGGCGAGCCATAAGTGGCTGCGCCTGGAAAAACCGGTCCCCAGGGGCCGGTTGTTGGACCGCACGGGAAGATTCATTATCCCGTGCGGTCCACTTAAGATACCGCACGGGATAATATCCCTTGCGGTCCACTTAAGGGCCCGTATGGGATAATGCATTTTCCCATGCGATCCCTTAAGTGGGCCACACACGATGATGGGCCATATATTTCTTTCCTAACCCGAATGTGCCATTTTGAACTTGGCGTTTCTCTCTCCAAAAAAAGCCAATTATAGGGGAAACGTTTTCAACTCAAATTCGTCGATTGCAATAAATATAAAAGGTAACATGCTTGATCTTCTCTTTCATTTGTTTTTGTTTTTGTAAAATTTTATTGGTTGAATGCGAAGATATTTAAACTTTTTCAACTCAGTGTTTCTTTCTCCAAAAAATAGGCAATTTATTAGAGGGAAGGTTTTCGACTCGAATTCTTTGGTTGCAATCAATATAAAAGTTAACATGCTTGATCTTCTCTTTCAGTTGCTTCTGTTTTTGTAAAATTTCATTGGTTGAATGTGAAGATATTTAAACTTGTTTGAATAGGTAATTTTGAGCTATTTTTAAAATTTGTAGGTCAAATATATTGTTTGAATGACAAATTTTTTTTGGTAATTACTAGTGCATGATGGTCCAATGTAATGTAGGTTTAGTTGTAAAGTAGGATTTAATATTTTATTTATGTAGAAAACACCTGTAATATAATATTATTTTTTGCTGTGAATTTTTTTAGATGGATCGGGCATGGATGTATAAGACGCGGAGAACTTATCCGGTGTTCATGAGAGAAGCATCAACATTTACTGATAAGGCTAAGGCACACGCTTTGAGGGAGAATATGAAGGATATTTTTTGTCCTTGCTTTGATTGCAAGAATCAGAAGATGTGGAAAGATCCGAATGTAATTTTAGGACACATAATTCACCATGGATTTGTGGAGAAATACACAGTTTGGACATATCACCGGGAAGTCGCCACTGCTGAAGATATTCTTGAAATTTATTTCAATGAGGCAGAGAATTTTATAATTGAGGACATGTCCCGTGAATTGATGGATGATTTTGGCGGCTCTGGTTTTGACGATGCAGAGGTTGATATTGATCTTGATCTTGAGGATATGTTGCGGCACGCTGAACCAGAGGTGCTAACAGAGAAAGCAAGAGATTTAAACAATTGGGAGGCGTTGCAGAAATCAGCAAAAGATCTTTTGTACGATCAATCAAAGGGATGTGACATGGATTATACAGTGTTGCGGTTGGTGCTAGAACTTCTTAGATTGAAGACCAGGCACAGATGGTCTGATACTAGTTTCAACGAATTGATGAGTCTCCTGAGAGCTATGCTTCCTAAGCCTAACTTGTTGCCAGCTAACACCTATCAAGCCAAGAAACTGATATGTCCATTATCTCTTGGTGTTGAAAAGATCCATGCATGTATTAATCATTGTGTACTTTATCGTAAGGAATACGCTGACTTGGACAAGTGTCCAACTTGTGGGGCGAGTAGGTATAAAACGGGTAACAGTGCTACCGATAGTGATGTTGCTGAACCAAATGCATTGGTCGAGCCAGGGAAAAAGATTCAGGCCATGGTGATGTGATATTTGCCAGTAAAAGATCATATGAAGCGATTGTTCTTGAACCCCACCGACGCCGAGTTGATGAGATGGCATCAAGAGGGTCGAAAGACAGATGGTATGGTTTGACATCCCGCCGATGCTCAAGAATGGAGAACCTTTGATTCAAAGCACCCAGAATTTTCTAAGGATCCGAGAAATGTCAGGTTTGCGTTTAGCACGGATGGAATGAATCCATTTGATGACCTAAGTAGCTCGCACAACACTTGGCCTGTTTTGCTCACCATGTACAACCTTCCTACATGGTTATGTCAGAAGCGAAAGTATATTTTGTTGACTATCCTTATACAAGGGCCAAAACAGCCTGGCATCGACCTAGATGTGTTTCTTGAACCTTTGATGGAGGATATGCAAGAAATATTGGAAGAGGGTATACGATTGTTTGATGCATACCACCGGGAGTATTTTACTCTACGTGCTATCATATTCGTTACTATAAACGATCTACCAGCAAAGTTTTCCCTCTCAAGACAGATTAAAGGAAAGACCGCATGTCTTATATGTAATTTTTTCCCTCTCAAGACAGATTAAAGGAAAGACCAGATGTCTTATATATCTGGACAACACATCGTACATATAGCTGACCTCGTCAAAAAAGTTAGTTTATATGCGTCATCGTTGTTTCTTACCACAGAAGCATAGGTATCGTGTGATGGGTACATTTTTTGACAAAACTGTTGTGGAAGGTACTGCCCTCGAAGCAAAGGATGGTTCCACGGTGTTCAAGTTGACAAAGAGCATAAAGGTTGTGTTCGGTAAGGAAAATACTGCTGCAGGCAAGAGGAAGAAAGAAGTGGTAGAAAACACGTTGCCCTTCAAGAAATATTTATTTTTTTTCAAGTATCTGACGTACTGGAAATACTTGGAGATTTGTCATGCCATCGATGTCATGCACCTTGAGAAAAACGTGTTCGACAGCACCATTGGGACTTTACTTGACATCCCTAGTAAGACAAAGGATGGATTGAAGTCACGTAACGACCTGGTCAATTTGGGCATAAGAAAAGATCTCCACCCGAAAGAGCTAACGAATAGTAAGATTATGATTTCACCGGCATGTTACTCAATGACATTAGAAGAGAAAAAAGCTTTCTGTAAATGTCTTCGTGGTTTGAAAGTGCCATTTGGATTCTCATTGAATATCCGGAAACTAGTATCAATGAAAGATTTGTCGATTTCTGGATACAACGCTCACGACTGTCATAAGATGCTTATGGTATTCCTCCCTATCGCTATAAGGGCGGTGAAGCCATTGCACACCAAGGTAGTGATAACAAAGTTGTGCTATTTTTTAATCGAGTTTTATAGAATGTTTTTGATCCAGAAGAATTAGGACCCCTTCAGAAATTCACAGTCGAGACAGCTTGCCAGCTAGTGATGTTTTTCCTCCATCATACTTTGATATGATGGAACATCTCATTGTCCACATTGTCCCTCAAATTATTGAACTTGTCCCTCTATACCTACATCAAATGTGGGCATACGAGCGATACATGGCTGTTCTGAAAGGGTATGTCCGTAAATGTGCTCATCCGGAGGGCTCGATGATAGAGGGTTACACAACTGAGGAGGTTGTCGAGTGTTGCCTAGATTATATGAAAGATGTCAACCCCATTGGGATACCGATGCCTTGACATGATGGAAGGTTATCTGGGGAAGGGGACTATGGGAAGAAAATATTTCTACGACAATGATTACAAAGCGGTATCAGATGCACACGCAGTGTGCTTCAACAACTCGCCATCGTTGAGCCCTACATTGAGCAACACATTTCTGAGATTAGAGCATGCAACCTTGGGTGATCCGCCGATTGGGTTTCGAAAGAACAGAAGTGTAGTTTTTCCCAATGGTTGAAGGATCAAAAGCTACCGTCTGGTGAATCACTCGAGGAAAAATAGAAAGACTTGCAGCTGTCCCAACAAGCCTTGTGACCTCATGGCAAGTGTATGACATCGGCAGATATTCTTTGTACACAATCAGCAAAGACAGAAAAACCTCAGCACAGAACAGTGAGGTTCGTGTCGAAGCGTTGGATGCAACAGGATAGAAGAAATCTTACTATGGGATCATGCAAGAAATTTGGGAACTTGACTACGGTTTAAACATTCAGATCCCTGTTCTCAGATGCCAATGGGTGAAAGATAGCATGGTAGATAAATTTGGATTTACATATGTTGAACGGAGTAAAACTGGACATAAGGATGATCCATGGGTCCTTGCCGAGCGTGTTGCACAAGTTTTTATGTGAAGGACCCTTCCGATGAAAAACATTATTGTTTCGGGCAAGCAACACATCATTGGTATTGATAACATTGAAGACGCGTCTGATTATAATCAATATGATGCCATTTTGTTGTTCACAGATCTTTCTACGTGGATCAAACGCATTGAGAGTGTCCTCGACGAATTAAAGTTTTCATCCGTGCGGAAGGATGTTAATCCAAAAATGTGAAACGTTAGTTTGTTTTTATGTACAATATGTTTTTACGAACGAATGTATCAAACTTATGGTGTTACGAGTGAATGTATGGTTCTATATCAAACTTATGGTATTTGTGTGGATGATTAATATGTTAATTAATTAATATGTGATCAACTAATATATTATGACTTGACCGAAATCGATTGAATTTTTTGGATATATAGGATAGAAACAAATATAGGAATAATTAATAAATGGAATAATTAAATATAAAATCAAATACATCATCAAAATTATTACTTGCATTGATACTTTTTAGTTTTATAGTTTTACATGGAATAATTAAAAATGGAATAATTAATATGTTAATTAATAAAATAGTATTTACATTAATTAATAAAATTAATATGTGCATTGATATTTTTTATTTTATACGTTGAGCAAACCATATAAGTTGTCATGTCAATTAATATGTGAATTGTATGTAATAAAAATATTTCTATAGGTTCATTCATAAGTGTCCATTATGCAATTACTTACAAAATAGATATTTTTTATAGTTCACATATAAGTGCATTGATATATTTATATGTGCATTGATATTTTATGGGCATTGATATTTTATGTGCATTGATATTTTTTTAGTTTTATAGTTTAAATATAAGGGCGGCGATTATCGCGTGCGGGCGGCTTAAGCGCCCGCACAGAAAAACTATCTTTCCGTGCAAGCTGTTTAAGCGGCCCGCACAGAAAGATAGTTTTTTCGTGCGGGCCCTTAAGCCGCCCACACGTGATAATCGCCGCCTATATATAGTCTGCTGGCTCCCAAAATTTTCTAAGTACCCAGCGAATCCAGATCTTGCACCATCAAGCTGCCGAAATTTCGAGCAACCACCTCCCACCGTCGACCGCCGCTAGCCGCTGCCACCGCCCTACCGCGTGTCGCCGCCATACATCCCCGCACCGCCGACCGCCGCGCCGCCACCCCGCACGCGACGCCGCCCATCTCTCTCTCTCGTCGCCGACCACCCGCCGGCCTCATCTACCGTCGCGAGCACCGACCGGCCTCACCAATCGCCCACTAGCCTCACCGACCGCCGCCTCCACCGCCCGGCCCCGTCGCATCCTCACCGACACCGTCCCTCATCGACCGCCGCCTCCACCGCCCGGCCCCCGTCGCATCCTCACCGACTGCCCGCCGGCCTCACCGACCGCCGCCTCCACTGCCCGGCCACATCGCATCATCACCAACGTCATCACTCACCGACTGCTGCCTCCACCACTCGGCCCTCGTCGCATCCTCACCGACATCATCCCTCACCGACCACCGCCTCCACCGCTCGGCCCCGTCGCATCCTCACCGACCCGTCGCATCCTCCGCCGCCGCTTCACAAATGATCAGAAGAAGGCCTTCCTGTCCAGAGAATTTTTGTGAATTTTATGAACTTTTCTGAATTTTTGCCTAGGGAGTATAGGTAATGTGATGTTACACATGCATGGATGGATTTAGGTGATACAACGCTTAAGCCGACCGCATAGGATAATAGATCTTCCCAGGCGGTTAGGCCGCCCGCACACGAAAATGTTCTTTTCCCAGACCTTCTCGGGTGTGCGGGCAAGCCTTTCGCATGGGAAGATGCCTTTCGGTCCCCACGGAAAAATCAATTCTGCACTAGTGGAGGTTGAAAACGCTACTGTAGCATGTGGGTTTTCCTTGGTAGCGAGAGGAGACAGCCGGATATGCTAGTTGGGCCTATGGCCCCACTTATGGGATGGGCCAAAGAGAGGCAGCTGAGCGGGGATAAAAAGAAAGGAAGGAATGGTCTTAAGGCCCAAAAATTTTAATCAACGTTTTAAATTATAGTGTACAATGATCTTAATGTTTTATTTTATTACTCAGCTCATAAGCTATTGTATCAATGAAAAATGTTTTTACCCGTTGCAATATATGGGCTTTTTTCTAGTTACTTGATGATTGATGATTCGGCCGCATTTTTCATTGGTGTCTACACTACTGGAGAGATGGGCTTTGCTCCACTTGCCAAAATCCACAATACTCCTGGTTGCAATAGGAACTGAGACTAGAAAAGTTTTTAGTCCTGATTAAAAAAGGTAATGACTCTCTAGGATCTTTAGTCCCGGTTGGTGTCACCAACTAGGAGTAAAGATCATCTTTAGTCCCCGTTAGATTCCTGTCAGAGGCTGTCAGGGCGCCGGGGATCTTTAGTCCTGGTTGGTAACACCAACCGAGACTAAAGTGAAGGTGCTTTTTATACTTCATCTTCCTCCTCCAGCCTGAGCTAGTGTCTTCAAACTTTTGCTCTAGAAGGGAGGTGTTGTCAAATTTTTTTGTGAATTTGTTTTGGTGATAATACACAAATCTTTGCTATCTATAAGATTAGCAACATCATCCTCTTATGATCTATGCTTAGCATATTGCTTTTATGGTTTATTTCTATACATTTTTATTTCTAGATAGGTTAATGGAAAATGAAGAGAGAGAAAATTTGTTTGGAAAAAATATTTTACTAAGCACATTACATTTGATAGTAGATTAGAAAACTAAGGTAATTTAAAAATTGTTAAAATAGTTAGAAATAAGTACACTACGTAAATTAAAAATATCTTTACAACTTTAAAAGAACATTTAAAAATAATTCTAATTTTTTAAGTACAACACATTACATATGTTGGATTATTATATAATTATTGTCTGATTATATATATTTAGTTATTGTAATATTATTTAAATTATTTGACTTTTGTGGATTTTTATTACGATTTTTGTGCATTTCATGTAGATGGATCGGCAATGGATGTACACCACGGACCGATGGTTGACAGAGTTTATTCAAGGCATGCATTATTTTTTGAGTGTGGTCGATGCCAACAAGCATAAGAGATTTATATGTTATCCATGCAAAAAGTGCAAAAATGAGAAGGAGTATTCTACATCAAGAATTATTCATGCCCACTTGTTTCAGTTGGGATTCATGCCTCACTACAATTCCTGGACATCGCATGGAGAAGTAGGGTTTGCATTGAAAGAAGATGAAGAAGACACCGATAACATTTCGGACTGTGGTCAATACGATGGTTTGAAGAGAATACAACAAGTGAGGTGGACGGGGATGCTGAAGAAAACGACGGTGCCGATGACCTTGGTCAGATGTTGCGCGACGTACAGGAGGACTGCGAAGGTGAAAAGAAGGTGCATAAATTGGAGCGTATGTTGGCGGACCACAAAACGTCCTTTATACCCAGGTTGTGAGCGAGCAGGGGAACAAAAAGTTGGGTACCACGCTAGAATTCTTGCAATGGAAGGCCAAAAATAGCGTCAGTGACAAGGCATTTGGCGAGTTACTAAAACTCATGAAGAACATTCTTCCAGAGGGAAACGAATTGCTAGAATCAACGTACGAGGCTAAGAAGTTAGTCTGCCCTCTAGGACTGGAGGTACAGAAGATACATGCATGTCCATACAGAAGATACTTCGGTGAGGATGCAAGAAACATAAGGTTTGGCTTAAACAGGAGAGTGAATGTGATTTAACCTACGAGCAGTTTAACCTACGAGCGTTACTATTCGTTACCATCAATGATTGGCTTGCACTTGGCAACGTTTTCGGACAGTCACACAAGAGGTATAACGCTTGCGCCCACTGTATGAATGAAACCGAATGTACGTACCTGAAACACTATAAGAAGGTAGTGTACATTGGACATCGTTGCTTTTTTGTTGCAAGCCACCCTATCCGAAGAAAAGGCAAACATTTTGAATAAAAGGCAGACCATCGTACTAAGCCAAAGCATCACAACGGAAACGTCGTGTGTTCCATGGTGAAAGACCTCAAAGTAGTATTTGGAAAGGGACATGGCAGCCAACCTATAGCAAGTGAAGGTGGTCACGCGGCGATGTGGAAGAAGAAGTCCATTTTTTGAGCGTTACCCTATCGGGAAGTCTTGGACGTCCGCCACGCAATCGACGTGATGCACCTCACTAAGAACCTTTGTGTAAACCTGCTGGGCTTCCTAGCTGTATATGGAAAATCAAAAGATACACTTGAGGCACGTAATGATCTGAAGCATATGGCACAACGCGATGACCTTCACCC
The DNA here is from genome assembly GCA_019925245.2 of Oryza australiensis. Taxonomy (NCBI): domain Eukaryota; kingdom Viridiplantae; phylum Streptophyta; class Magnoliopsida; order Poales; family Poaceae; genus Oryza; species Oryza australiensis. The sequence goes on from JAIFGZ020000136.1 coordinate 407,518, forward strand.
GCAACCAAAGGAGAAAGGAACCCACTACTTGAGTCTAGCCAGCCACACTCTGAGTAAGGCAGAGAAGAGAAACATGTTTGAATGCTTGGAGAGCATTAAGGTACTATCTGGATACTCCTCGAATATAAAGAAAATAATAAGCATGAATGATAAAACGTTCACAAACCTAAAGTCTCAAGACTGCCACGTGCTGATGACACAACTCCTTCCTGTTATAATTCGGGGTATCCTTCCTGATAATGTCCGGGCAACAATAACAAAGCTATGTGCTTTCCTGAACGCAATTTTGCAGAAGATCATCGATCCAGACATACTAGAAGCCTTTCAAAATAATGTGGTGCAATGTCCTGTCAGCTTTGAGATGATATTTCCGCCTTCCTTCTTCAATATCATGACGCATCTCCTATGCTACCTTGTCAAAGAGATCTGTATCCTCATTCCTATATTCCTACACAACATGTTCTCTTTCGAGAGGTATATGGGCGTTCTAAAGAAGTACGTCCGTAACCATTCTCGCCCGGAGGCCAGCATCACCAAGGGATATGAAAAAAAGGAGGTCATTGAGTTCTACGTTGATTTTATTGAAGACCTTCGTCCCATCGAGGTGCCCAAATCAAGCAATGAAGGGAGACTACGGGGGAAGGGGACTCTTGGAAGGAAGGCAATAATGACCGTAGACAATGAATTGTTCAGGAAAGCACATCAGACTGTTTGGCAACAATCTTCCTTGGTGGCTCCTTACATTGAGGAGCACTTGGCGATTGTTCGCTCAGAAAACATCGGTAAGACGGATGCCTGGATTGCACGCCATCACATTGATGCTTTCCCTGCTTGGCTACGACGACATCTCATGGGCAACGGGAACATTGATCAACAACTAGCCTTCTTGGCGAGGGGACCATCTTGCTCAATCACCACATTCCAGGCATTTGAAATCAATGGGTACACATTTTACAGACGGGGCCACGACTTAAAGAGCACAAATCAGAACAGCGTTGTCCGCATCGATGCCATGGGATATGATGATACGACTAGCATGTATTATGGTAGAATTGAGGAGATATGAGAACGTGACTATGGACCTCTGAAGGTCCCTTTGTTTCAGTGCCAGTGGGTTAGGCTGAATGGTGGAGGCGTAACCATTGATGCAAGTGGGATGACAACAGTCGACCTTAGGAAGGTTAGATACTCAGACGAACCCTTCGTCCTTGCCAATGATGTATGACAAGTTTTCTATGTGAAGGACATGGCTAGAAAAGCAAAGAAGGGGAAAGGGTCCGACGAGCCATAGCACCACGTGGTTCTCCCAGGCAAAAGGAAAACCGTGGGAGTCGAGGATAGGACTGACGAAGATTATGATCAGTTTGATGGGCAACCTCCATTCGCGGTGGCGGTTGACTCGAGCATCCTCCTATCAAATGAGGACACCCCTTAGTTATGCAACAAATTACTAGAGAAACAATAGTCCGGAGAAAGTACGTGAGGACAACCATCATTTAGCTAAATTTGTGTATGGACGATGTAAAATAGATTGAATTTATTGTATTTGTTGTAAATTATTATAAATTAGTGTAAATTATTTAATTTATTGAATTTAGATGCTGCTGTCAGAGCTATACATCAACAATCTCAACAAGGTCTGATGCTTCACCATTTGCTCCATGTGTTTGCTCGCCAGCTTTTGGGTCACACGTAAGCCTATCTCAGTGTTAAAAAATTCAGATTTAGTGAACTATAGCACTAACTTTAGGGTTAGTAAATGTGGGTGTCGTACATGTTTCGGCAGACCGACCGCCCGTCCTATGAAAACGATGGTCTCATTCGTGTTTTGGCCAATCGACGTGCCCATTGCTGTGAAAACGTGGGTCTCGTACGTGTTTAGGACGATTGACAGCCCATCCCTATGAAAACGTGGGTCTCGTACGTGTTTTGGCCGACCGACCACCCCGTCCCGTGAAAACGTGGGTCTCGTGCGTGTTTCGGCTGACCGACTGCCCATCCCTATGAAAACGGGGGTCTCGTGCGTGTTTCGGCCGACCGAAGCGCTTGTTCATGTGAAAACGTGTTCCCATGCCTGTTTAGGCGGACCGACCGCCCATCCCTGTGAAGACATGGATCTCATAAGCCTATCTCAGTGTTAAACTTCAGGGTTAGTGAACTATGGCACTATCTTCACCTTTTCATCTGACAATCTCCGTCAGCATGAACGTCGATCACTCCATTCGCGTCGTTACATTGGCACCATCACCGTCACCGTGCATGTCTGATGCTTCACCATCTACTCCATGTGTTTGCTCGCCAGCTTTTGGGTCACACGTAAGCCTATGTCAGTGTTAAACTTCAGGATTAGTGAACTATGGCACTAACTTCAGGGTTAGTAAACATGGGTCTCGTACGTGTTTCGGCCGACCGACCGCCCGTCCCGTGAAAACAGGGGTCTCGTGCATGTTTCGGCCGATCGAGGCGCCTGTTCCTGTGAAAACTGTTAGTGATATGTCCTAGAGACAACATGGAGATGTTGGATATCATGGTCAATGTTTATGTATCAATAAATAAAGTGTTATTCAGTTCCATGAAATAGACAACTTATATTGATCAATAAGCATGTGACTTATTTATGAGACTCTTTATGTATGAGTCTATTTCTAAATGATCCCTGATCATATATCATATCTATGAAACAAATATGATTCTAATATCAACATGTTTATTATTGATGATCATGTCTCATAGATCATGGTTTGGAGATACCAAATCAACAAACGTAAACATGTGTTAGAGAACAAATTGTTGGATAGACCCACCTTGAGACACTACAGGGAATTAATGTGCCATTTGTTGGTCTCAAGTAGTGTTGGTGCAAAGTCCTTAGACCTGAGATCGTCATGGATTACAACATGTGTAGTAGCTTACTTAGGGACTACCAAACACTATTCCGTAACTGGGTAGTCATAAAAGTAGTCTTCGGGTTTGATATGAAACATGTAGTGGGATGTGAATGATCAAGATGAAATTTGCCCCTCCTATGAGAGAGATATCTCTGGGCCCCTCGATGTAATGGATTATGGAAATGCATGGTCATGCAGAGTTGATTGAGGAGTCAATCAATAGATAGATAATCCAATACGAGATCGAGTGAATGATTAAGCTATTGATAGGATAGTATGAGTCTTGCATATATCTTAACTAATATCGTGAGGCAAAGGGATTTGTGCACACATTACAGGTTCAGCTGATATGATCTTCTTGTATACTTTGGTGTCAATACGTTCTGGTAGGGGCCGCTGTTGACGAGTCGGCCGAGTTGTACTCGGGTCAAAACCAAGTATACTTGAACCTACAGGGTCGCACACTTAACGGGATGAAACGTGTATTTGAGTTTCACTCAGATACGGCTCAGTTTGGATAGAGATCCGATTGAATATAGAGTCTCGATGGGCCACAAGGCCCAGTCGGCCAACTCTATAAAAAGAGGCGCTTGGGGTGGAAATCGGTACGAGAAAAGACACAACAGAACACCAGCACAACTTCAAGTTGCCGGGTCAAGATCTTCCATGGAAACCCAAGTCGCTGATTTCTGAGCCAAACCCTAGCCGAGCGTTGGGTGCTAGCACACAAGGTGTTTGGCGATTCCATCCTTGGATGTGTGGATACCGGTAGAGACATCGCTACGTTGCGGTGTTATTTGACGGCATTGAATCTCATCGAGATCCAACTAGCCGAATTCAACTCGGTGGTTGGGTCGGGCGGTCGGGAGGTTGGAGGGCCGAGCGAATTGGCACGGCATCATCGGCATCGACGAATCAGTACCAAGTCATCGGCATCAGTGTATCTCTGCGCCATCGGACGATTGAGTGGCGCGGGTGGAGCTCGGCGGGGTCGGGCGAGACGAACCGGGGTCGGGCAATACGGAACCGAGGTCGGTGAGGTCGGCTGGAACGTTTTTGAGGTCGGAAAAACTTTTTCGAGGTCGGCTAGCAACAGTTTGACTATTTTCGCTGCACTATACATCAACTGGTAACGATCTATAGACCCTTACTTGTAAGCTTTCCTAGATTGCGCGGTAGAAAATTTTGTTTTATGCTATCGTAGCCTTCATGTTTTCCTTCAAAAGCGTGGGTCTCGTACGTGTTTCGGCTGACCGATCGCCCGTCCCTGAGAAAACGTAGGTCTCGTACATGTTTCGGCCGACCAAGGTGCCCGTCCCTGTGAAAATGTGTCCCGTGCGTGTTTAGGCTGACCAACAGCCCGTCCCTGTGATAACGTGGGTCTCGTACGTGTTTCGGCCGACCGACCGTCCGTCCCATGAAAACGTGGGTCTCACGTGTTTCGGCCGACCGAGGCACCTGCTCCTGTGAAAACGTGATGCCATGTCTGTTTAGGCGGACCGATCGCCCGTCCCTGTGAAAACGTGGGTCTCGTAAGCTTATCTCAGTGTTAAACTTTAGGGTTAGTGAACTATGGCACTATCTTCACCTTTGTATCTGACAATCTCCGTCACTGTGAACGTCGATCGCTCCGTTCGCGTCGTTATATCGGCACCGTCTCGTCACTATGCATGTCTGATGCTTCACCATCTACTCCATGTGTTTGCTCGCCAGCTTTTGGGTCACACGTAAGCCCATCTCAGTGTTAAACTTCACAGTTAGTGAACTGTGGCACTATCTTCACCTTTGCATGCATCTGACCTTTTGCATAATACCATGGATAATCTATGTTCGAAATGTAGCCTTGCAACTACTGGAGGATTATATATTATTATTAGAATTTAAAATATTTTTCAATAGGGCATATGTTAATTATATATGATTATTACAATTTAAAATACATTCCAATAGGGCATATGTTAATTATATATGATTAGCGAGAATTTAAAATACATTTCAATAGGGCATATGTTAATTATATATGATTATTAATTAGAATTTAAAATACTTTTCAATGGGCATATGTTAATTTTATATGATTATTAGAATTTAAAATAGTTTTTAATAGGGCATATGATAATTACGTATCATTATTAAATACTTTTTCAATAGGTTAATTCTATATGATTATTAGAATTTAAAATATTTTTCAATAGGGAATATGTTAATTCTATATGATTATTAGAATTTAAAATACTTTTCAATAGGGCCCTGTTTAAATGTTTACTCTAGGTTTTTTACACCAACCGGGACAAAAAAATTAGAAAATAGCGGGAAAACATATTTAGTCCCGGTTGTTGGATTAAATCGTGACTAAAGATATTTGGAAATAGTGGGAAAACACTTTAGTCCTTGTTGGTAGCACCAACCGAGACTAAAGATTCTCACCTTCCAAGGGTATGGGGATCTTTAGTCCCAATTGGAGCCAAGCGGGACTAAAGGTTGGATCTTTAGTCCGGTTGCAGCCACAAACCGGGACGAGGATATCTTTGGTCCCGGTTAGTGGCTTCAACCGAGACTAAAGATATCTTTAGTCTCGTTTGTTGGCTCCAACCGGGACTAAAGATCCCGATATCCATATATAGCGAGAGGGCGCGGTGGATCCAAACACTTAGCCGTTTTCCATCGTCTCTTCGTCTTCGTCGTCGAGAACCCTAAACCACCACCGTCATCTTCTCGCATCGCCATCGTCGTCTCGTCTTGTCGCCGTCATCTACCGTAGTCGAGCCGTCGTCATCGCCGCATTCCGAGGTAAGCTTCCCGGCGCCGATTCTTTCATCTCTAGCAGCATGTGCGAAACCCTAACCCCGGCTCGCACGCTGTCATCGTCGTTGCCGCTATCACCTCCACACACCGCCGCAGCCACCACCGCACGCCCTTGCCGCATGCAGCCCTTGCCGCCGCACGCCCCGCCACGCCATCGCCTCACGCCCTTGCCACCGTTGCCGCCACCCACCCGCCACCGTCGTCGTCGACTTATTATGTGAACTTCATATTTTGATCAAGTGGACTTTATATTTTGAATGTGAATGAACTTTAGATTTAAATTTGAATGCGAATGTGAATGCAATTTATATTTGAATGGACAAAATTTTGAATTATGTGGACTTCATATTTTGAATGTGAATGGACTTTTAGATTTAAATTTGAATACGAATGTGAATGTGATTTATATTTAATTTTGAATGTGAATGGACTTTATATTTGAATGGACTTTTAGATTTAAATTTGAATATGAATGTGAATGCGATTTATATTTAATTTTCAATGTGAATGGACAAAATTTTAATTTGTTTGACAGTATATTTGGGAATTTTGTGTTTATCAAATGTGAATGTGAATATATATAGTGCTACGATGTTAATTATTTACGAATGAACGAGAACTATAAAATGATAGAACGGACGTGAACGAACGATAGAACGATACAACAATTTTCACGACCGAACACGTTTATTCGTTTGGTCGTTCGTTCGCTCGTTAGAAGGAAAGAATTGGCCGTTCGGTCGTTCGTTCTCTCATTACAAGGAATAAATCGGTCGTTCAGTCGTTCGTTCCATTTTCTCTCCTCTCCATCGGTCGTTCGGTCGTTCGTTCGGTCGGTCGTTCAGTCGTTCGTTCGGTCGTTTGTTCCACTTCCTCTCCTCTCCATCGGGCGTTCAGTCGTTCGTTCGTTCGGTCGGTCATTCGTTCGCTCGTTACAAGGAAAAAAAGAGAATAAACCTCGCCATCCTCCTCTCTTTCTCTCCTCTCCTCTCCACCTCCCTCACGTCATCCTCCTCTCTTTCTCTCGGCAAAAGACTAAACGGATTTTGAGTGTGAATGTGAATGGACATAATTTTGATAGTTTATGCAAAAAAAGAATCAACCTCGCCATCCTCCTCTCTTTCTCTCCTCTCTTCTTGTCACACCCGAGGTGTTTTCCCCTTTTAAAAATCTAAAGAAAAATCGCAAGAAAAATAGTTGGAAATTAACTGGAGCGAACAAATAATTTAATGTAAAAATCTAAATGGAAATAGCATGGTAGGATTTTTCCTAAAATCTACATGTCAAAATACACTAACAAGATTTTTAGTGGCATTTTCGAGCACTAGAAATAATTTTTAATCAATTAAAATCGAAATCAGAATTATAAAATCTCGGGAAAACCTTTTCTCTCTCCTCCCGTCCTTTTCCCGCCCATTCGGCCTATGGGCCGCCGGCCCAAAACCCATCCCCCGCGCGCGCCACCCCTCTTTCCCTCACGGGCCGGCCAAAGGCTGTGGCCCGTTTGCTCCCGTGCGAGAAAAAAAAGTCTGTTTCCCCTTTTTCTCCAGACGCCGACAGTGGGGCCCACCTGTTAGATCCATCCCCTACCTCCGGCCGCCCGCGCCATTTCCGCCGCCCGCCCGCGCGGATCTTGCGCGCCCGCCTCCCCCGCGCATTGGGACGCCGCCGCCTTTACTCCCCCGCCCCTCCCGCCGGCTTTAATCGCCCCGGCCGCCGCTCCCACGCCTCCTAATGGCCGGATTTAATCGCCGGCCATTAAACCTCGATTTCTCTCTCCCTCTTTACTCTGGCGAGGGATTACACCGCCTCTCAGCCAAAACCGACCTCCTCGTCCCCTTTAGAAGTCGGCCACCGAGCTCCCCGTCCTCCCCACGCCCTCACTCGAGCTCTCCTCTTTCCCTCTCGCTTCGGCACCATGCGCCCAAGCTCTCGAGCCTGTCGCCGGCCTTTGGCCACCATTCCCCACCATCCCGAGCTGCCCCGGACGTCGTCGCCGCCTTCATCTCCATCCCCGGCGCCCGAGCCCTCTCGGCCGCCCCTCTTCGTCACCGCCCGCCGTCTCCCTCACCGTCTGCGCCGTCGTCCCCCCACCCACGGTGAGCGCCCCCCCTTTTCCCCTCGGCCGAACGCGAGCCACCGCTCCCAGAGCGCGTGGCTCCGCCCGCGTGTGAGCCGCGGCATTCCGCCGCCCGCGCGCCGCCCGAATGGCGCCGACCGGTCTTTGGCCGCCGTGCGCCATCGTTGGCCGTCCGTGCCACCCACGCCCCTCCCGGCCATCCGATCGCCTCGGCGAGATAGGAGCCGCCCGTTCCCACTCGCCGCGTGGCACGCCACTTGGCCGCCACCTCGGCGCCACGTGTGCACCACGTGGTGCGCTGCCCCTTTCGGCCCGTGACCGGTGCTCCCGCGGCCGATGACGCCATCGCCGACATCAGCCCTAGCGCCGACGCAATTCCGGGATTTATTGCGCAATAAACAATGAAGGATTTTTTCTGTTTTAGTAAAAACACAGATAATATTCTAAAATCCATATCTTTTCAATCCGAGCTCTGTTTAAGCCCATTAAAATTTTATTAAATTCATAAATATGCCAAGAATACATTAAAAATTGTTTTGTTCCCTGTTTCAGTAGCTTTTTAGCCTGTTTTGTTGAAGTGCTTTATTTGTCGTATAGACCCCGGTAGTTCCTCCGACTCGGTGTACTTTGAAGTTTTCACGGAGTTTCCCCAGTCCGAAGAGCAAGGAAAGTCATGCTTTATCATTGATCATATTGCTCCTATTTTTGCTAAAACACCTATTTTATTCTATTAAACTGTATTTATTTTTGAATGTCATCTCATCGGGAATATTACACCGTATGGTTAGATTTAAGCCTTAGGCTTGCCACCCTAACCCATTTGATAAATTTGGGATAACAACATGACTAGCTTATAGGCCTTGGTTATGCTTAGACCTGCTTAGACTTACTAGCACACTAAATGGGTAATTTCATCTAGACTACATTATGTTGGACACATGAAATGAAAAATATAATCCGAGGACTTTGTGGACCGGACTAATAACTAAAACTTGACAAATGGTGGGCTGTGGGTGCTTTGGTTTTGATAGTGGTGCCCATGGCATTTTAGGACCGGTTTCCTCGGAAGACTGAGCGTACAAACCACAAGCCAGAATGGGCAACGATGGGTCCTGTAGTGTAGCCCTTCCTAGCCGACGAACCCAGGCAAGGGTGAGCGTGATGGAGTTGCAGTCTGCCGGAGACTTACCGGTTGCTGGGCTGCCAGATTCACCGTGGCACTTGGGGGGCTACCCACGGCCCAGGAACGGGAGCGGGGGCGAAACCTTGGTGTGGTTCGCTTGGTTAGCGAGGGGTTATACGAAAGGTCCTATCAAAGTCCCTTTCCGGGGTACCGTGGCGGTATTCCGGCGCACGGGAAGCCTTTTTGTGGGGCTGTGTCTTGTGGGTACAATTGTACACCTCTGATCAGAGTAAAGCTATTGGAATAGCCATGCCCACGGTTATGGACGATCAACCGACTTCACCGTGATTAGTCCCACACTGCTGAAAACCTGTTAATTTGACCTTGGCTAGGGCAGTTGGATGGTTTGGGCCTGTCTCAACGTGGGGATAATGTTGGACAGTGTTGGATTTAATATGAATTAATTAATTAATTTACCATTTTTCGTATTCATGTTCAAAACTCCTTTGTTTGCAAAAACCCTAGCTGTTTGTGCTAAAGGCAAACCCGAGCCAAATCCTTGTCTTCTCCCTTGCATTCATACCCTCTCTTTTCTGGTGTGACTTGCTGAGTACGTGGAAGTACTCATGTTTGCCTCTTCACCAGAACCTGAGCAAGAAGCCGAAGAAGAAGAAGAAGTTGAGTAGGCTTTGTCCTACACTCTGGAAGTTGCCTGTGGATTGGGTGAAGCCACGTGGCAAGCGTCAAGTTTAGGCTTAGGCTCCTTTCTTTTGCTACTCTTTTGTAATCTTTTTGTAATGTTTCTAAGACGTGGAACTGTAATATGAACCATTCTCGTATATGTACCCCTGACTGGTCCTGGACAGGGATTTTAATACACATATAGCTTCGGAAATTCTGGTCTGAATTTCTGGGCGTGACAAGTTGGTATGAGAGCCAATTCCAGACCGTAGGAAAAGCCAAATGGAAAAACCCTAGGAGCCCTCTGAACTTTTTCATATGCATAAGTCCTGGCATTTGGAGTTGTTTCGGGAAAATGGGTCTCTGTTTCCTCGGGGTTGGGGAGAATCTTGAGCGTTTTCCAAAACAGGAAATTTCGAAAACCAGGTCAGTCTAAGTGATTGGCCTTTGAAGCTAAATTTGAAAAAAAAATCGTTTGCAATCTTATTCGACCGTCAGTCGGGATCTCTCTAAGGGAGCAAAGTCCTAAGTCAAGATAGGAGGTAATGGCCGCTGATTTTATACTTATTATAACTAAGCATATATTTTAAGCATTACCACATTAGCTAGGGGATGTCGTTAGAAGCTTCACTTAGCCTCATGAAATACTAAAAAACCCTTCTTTTCTCATTTACTTCACTTGAGTCCTTTATCGTTTATCTAACTTGGGTTTGAGCATGTATTGATCCCCTACCTTGTCTTGTCTAGATGGTAGGCCATCCCGTCACCCACAACGGTTAGGGTCTGAAGGGTTTCGTCGCTGAACTGGCAAGGATGGCTTTGGCAGTAGGCTATCCTGGTCGGTATAAACCCTATTATAAACCAACAAAGATGACGAGGTCTTTGGAGACCGTCACGGATGACTCATCAGCGACGGTCTCTATGTTAGACCCGACGTCTTTGATGCGCATCAGCATTGGTGAATTTTTCTAACCCGTCACCAATGAGTAATTTACCAAAAAAATAAGTTTTATTTTTTGGCTAGCCTTAGGCCTTTGCTAGCTATGCCTGCTGCAAAAAAAAGAAACATATATATATTTCCATTCCCAGCAACCCCATTCACACAACCATTCCCAGCAACCCTATTTACACATCCATTCACATGCCATCAATCCATACATTCACAATCATATCCACATTCACACTCACCAAACCACCGATATGCATCTTTAAGAGTTAACCATCAAAACCTACAAAACCAAGTTCTAATTTGAAACAAATTATGTAATTAGCATTGCAAATGTATACATTTACATCAAAGATTGTATTAATACATAAATATTACATAACCACATGTTTTTGATAAGCATTGAAAATGTTCAACAAATTTTGGACGAGCTACTTTGATCTAAAGCTTCCTTTTAGAGATACGATTTCCGCAAGTATGAAGGCAGCTAGTTCGTCTCTAATTTCTTTGAGTTGTTCAGCGGAATGTTGGTAACTTTTGACTACAATTTAGGAGCCATGTTAGTATACATACATACATACTTACTTACTTACTTACTTACATATGTGTGTGTACACAATTGACTACTAGCTTTTATTTTCGTAATTAAGTATAGGTAAGCACAAACCTCGAGATCTAGCAATGTCACCTTATTCAGCAAAGTCGACACACGTGAAAACCACAAGTTTCACCAACTTGTTGATGACATGGGAAGTCTTTCTGGTGATAGAGGTCGGGACGTCCTTCTTTATGCTTACTGCCTTTTTGCACATATTGGGCACACGCGTCATTAAATGTACCTTTAAGTGTCCAAAAATTGTATTTCTCATTAATTTGGGAGTTAAGGTAGTAGACCTTACTCCACTTCGGCACTATGATGAGGAGAATCCAATGGAACCTACGACATTAATATATTGCAAGTTAAATACTAAAACTATACACGTCGTAGATTTATATCTAATTAGGTAACACACTTACTGTCGATTATGGGCTAATAGAATTACGAGCCCACAAACAGTCCTTGACATTAGTTGTCAATGATTCTAATGTATTCTACAGAATTATCTCGTTGACTAGGGTTGTATCTAGGAAGCCAACTTGAATTCTCTTTCTACATGCCTGCTTCCAACTTAACCTACAAGCAAGACAATAATCTTTATAATCATTCTATATGGATTGTTATTAGCATATTTTGTACTCATCAATACTTACAATGTGTGACACTTAAGGAGATTGGCATCCACCGCTCGCAGCCTAAAGAGGTCAAAGGGGTCCTCAAATCCTACTACAATATAGCTAGGTGGCCCAAGAAATGGCTCTGCACCATGATGGCCCATTATTTTCGTCTCTGTATTCTTTCTCCTTGAGTTGGACCTCTCCATGTAGTACTCGTGCAATTCTCGGCAAGCAGGACTCATCTTGGCTAGCTGGTGGTTTCTAACCAATGGCATGCCTAGTTGGAAGCTTTTCGGAGATAGGCTTTTAGGAGGAACTGATACCTCTTTGCCTAGATCTAGCTTCTAGGGAGCCAAGAGCGAGGTATGCACCTTTCCTTTTCCTTTTCCCCTTCCATGAGCTTTTTTCCTTGATACCATTGGTGGAGAAGAATGTGCCTTGCTCTTTCTGAAAGGAGGGGGAATGTTAGCCATGTCGTCGGCCTCCATAGGATCAAACCCAAAATCTGTATCATCTTGTAAAGGGATATCATTATGTGGTGGGCCTTCGATGGCAGGGGGGCTGAAGGAGCTACAGTGGGTCTTGGCAGCGGACAACTTGGTGTAGTTGACCTAGGAACCATCGTTATGACAATTTGGTCCTTGGGCCATTGGATAAAGGTCCCACGTGCAACTCCAAGGGTCAAAATTTTGTCGTTTGGTGGGTTCTCCAGAAGCCACTTGACCCAGTTGTCCTTGAATTTTTCCACCTGGACTTTAGCATGCCCAGCCACCAAATCCGCACTGTGCACTTTGGTTTCAGAGGTAGGCTTGAAAGCAACTCCCTCGACGGCGGTGGACAAAAACGTTTGTGTCACCCTAACTTCTAGGATGCACTATGTGGATCCCTGTGATAGATTCATCCATGTACTTAGAACAGGATATAATAGATGGATTAGTTTAGACAATATATGCAGGGTATCTTGGTTTTACCATTATATGGTCGACTGTGGCGGGGACTTGTTCTTGTTTTTGCGCCACCTCCGTTGCGTGAGGCTCTGTTGTACTCTAGGAACGGGGATGGGGTTGGTGTTCTGCTACTGGAGCTCTCCCTTGATGCGTGCCTCAACCTGAGAAAGTTTTTGATCAAATTTCTAGCTATGTTTGGCTCCGATCTTTTCTTTTAGGCGCTCCTCTTTCGCCGTCTTAGTCAGCTACCGCCTCCTGTACTGCCATGAGTACTGGGACAACCCAATCTTCCATGAAACATTAGAGCCAATGCCTCTTGTCCGTCCAGGATGTTCTGGGTTGCCTAGCACTTTTGCGAGGATGTCGTCTTCATCTCTTTGTGAGCACACCTCTTGCAACGACTGTCTCTTGGCAGCATATTCGACCTATAGTACAGTGAAGTCAGATTAAATCATACCTACTATACAAAGAGACATCATAATTTACTTTCTGATATCAAGAACTCACGAGTTGCTGGTACACTCGGCCATCATTAGCATTTGGGAACGTATGTGTTCCATCGCTGTTCCTAATGGCCCGTGCCCTTGCCCAATTTCTTGCCCATTCATCTAGGATGTCAGCAAATGGCGGCGGGGTGTTAGATTGTGTTGTAGCTTTATCCTCCTTCTGCCATTGCTCTTGCTTCCCGCTATATCCTCTAGTGCCAAGTTGGTGTAGATGTCTGTTTCTAGCCTGGAGTTGCTGAGCGGCCTCGCTTTTTTCCAGGAACTCAGGAGTTGTTTTTGCAGCCACAAACTCGCCCAAAATGGTTTTTGTGATCCACGGGTTCATGCCAAATGGTGTTGGGTGGTTGGGGTTGAGTACGAACTCGTTAACGAGCTTTGTCTTAAAATTTTTCCAACAATTGCCATCTTTTGGAGTGCATGACGCTTCAAAATGTCCTCGTCATCTCGAGGGTACTCAAAGCACTCCTTGAACTTCTCCCAAGCAATGTCCTTATCCTCATCTGGCACTTCCTTGACATCGTCCAATAGGATGCTGAAGTGTCGTCTTCCTAAGACTCCGCATGTACTTGCAAACTTCTTCACTACTAATGCTAGAGCCACCAGGAATCCTTGGTCGTCAACATCCGTTATTGTTAACCGTTCTCTAGGTAGCCTATTTGTAGTTCTAGGGTCACGTCTAGACGTGGTTACACTAGTTGTCGCCGATGTGGCTGGGGCTTGATTAGACATTTCCTAGAAACTTAAATACCAGAAAATTTAAAAATTGACACTAAAATTCTTAAATTACACTAAAATTCACCAAGTCACTATACACTAAGTGTAGGGTTTCAAATTCCACTAAATTACACTAAAATTTAGTATATGGTTTCAAATTCCACTAAAATTTAGTTTAGGGTTTCAAATAACCCTAAATTCCACTAAGTCTAGGGTTTCAAATACCACAAAGTTACACTAAGTCTATGGTTTCAATTACCACTAAATTACACTAAGCTCTATGAAGTCTACAACTGAAATTCCACTAAATTCCACTAAATTACTCAAATTACACTAAAATTTAGTTTAGGGTTTAAAATAACACTAAATTTACTCGAAGAAGGACGACGAGGGCGGGTACATTTTGGACGTACGACTTCAGAGTTCCCATGCACCTCTCGAATGGGTACATTTCTCTTAGAAGCTGGGCCACATAAATTTGTTTGCTTCACAAGATGAACAGGGAGATAAACCATGATATTAAAGAAAGACAGTGGAAAATACATCTCCAAGTGACAGAGAGTTTTGACAATATCTACCTGCAACCCATCAAGATCTTTAGGATCTATAACCTTTTGGCCGATTGCATTGAAGAAGGCGCACAGACGCATGATCGTATGGTGGATTTTGGGTGGAAGTATACTTCTTATAGCAACTGGTAAACAACTATGTAGTTAGCACGTGACAATCGTGGGACTTCATTCCAACCAGTTTGAGTCCATCCAACAAAACATATTTACTTATCCTTACTAAATTGCCCGATGGAACTTTTATATCTTTGAAGCAAGATAACATTTGGATCTTCTCATCCTTCGACAAGGTGTGGCAAGTTGAAGGGATGTACACTCTTCCTGTGTCCGGATTAGTTACTAACGCGAGTTCAGTTTGAATAATCATCTCCTGTAGATCTAGGCACAAGTTCAATCCGTTCTTTATCTTATTAGGAATATTTAGCAGTAGCCCGACTAAATTCTCACATACATTCATTTCTACGTGCATGAGATCAATGCAATGACATACCTCGATATCATTCTAGTAAGGTAGTAGCCAAAATGTTGATTTTTTTCTTCCACATACCCTTGTCCTTTGCCTTGCCACGTGTCCTTTTCTTCCCAAACTCATTAGTTATGTCCTTCACCATGTCGTGCACCTCATCTCTGATCATGTCCGATGGAGCAAGTTGAAGCTCTCTCTTACCATTAAAAATTTTGTTCTTTCTTCTATACAAGTGTCATAGTGGGAACCATCTCTTGTGACCCATGTAAAGCATCTTTCGCAACTTCTTCAGCCACTTACTGCGTGTATTTTCCATACAATCGGAGCGAGCCTTCTTTCCTTTCATAGTTTGTCCAGAAAGATTACCAAGTGCAGGGAGTCGTTAATGGTGCAGAACAATAGAACATGTAGATTAAAGTTCTCCTGATCACACGCATCCCAAGTTTGCACACCTTCTTTCTAGAGAATTTCTAGATCATTGATAATAGGCTCCAAGAACACATCAATATCATTGCTAGGCTGTTTCAGCCTTGGATTAACAAGCACAACATAATGTATTTTCTTTTAAAGGCATAACCATGGCGGTAGGTTATAATTTGCAATAAGAACTGGCCAAGTTCTATGTGAACTGCTCATATCTCCAAAAGGATTCATGCTATCCGTACAAAAATATATCGTCATGTTTCTCGGGTCAGCTGTGAATTCTGGGTATTCTTGATTGATATTCCTCCATTGAATCGAATCTGTAGGGTGTCTTAGCATACCATCATTCCTTCTCTCTATTGCATGCCAATTTACTAACTCCACTTTTTTGGGATTGGCAAAGATTATCTTGAAACGATCAATCATAGATAAATACTACACAACCTTCGCCGCACAACCCCTCTTTGATTTTTTTCCTTCCTCAGGACTTCTCTTTCGCTTGTATCGAGAAGCCTTGTAGACAGGACAAGCATCTAAGTTCGCATATTGCTTGTGGTACAATATGCAGTCATTTGGACAAGTATTAATTCTATGAACCTCTAACCCCAATGACACAAAACCTACTTTGCTTCATATGTCGTCTTGGGTAATGTGTTCTCCTCAGGAAGCATGCCTTTCAATATACCAAAAAAATTCTGTGAAACTCGTGTCTGTCCATCCACTACTTGCCTTTAGCTTCATTAGATAAAGGGTTGCTTATAATTTGGTGTGTTTTGACTTTCATCCAGCATATAGAGGTCTCTCTGAATCACTAACCAACTTGGTGAACTTCATGGAATTTCTCTCATTGTAAGCTTGCTCCTCAATATCGCGCAACATGTCTTGCAGTAGATCATGATCGACACCAGCCATTTCACCACCCAATACAGAAGGTACTAACATGTCTTGTTCATCTTCATCTTCCTAATTTTGTGCGCCAATACTCAGTGCTTCTGTAGTAATATCGACTTATTCCTTCTCTCCACACTTCGTCCAACATGTGTAGCCTTTCATGAATCTTCAACGTATCATATGTGCGTGTCCATCTACTCTGCTGTCAAACATCATCTCATTTTTGTAATCTGCACATGGACAAGTCATGTAATCGTTGTTTCTTCTTTTCCTCTCCTCCTCCGCGACGCTTAAAAAATTTGAAACGCCACTTCTATACTCTTTGCTATGTCGATCAGTTATGTACATCCATCAACTTCGGTCCATCACTACAAAAATGAACAAATATTAGATATTTTTTTGTAAGATAAGTTCCAAGTACCTAAATTTGTAGGGATTGTTTGTTACTTTCCAAGTACCTAAATAGACTTTTTCTGAATTTTCTATTCTTCTTTAAAAAGATAAAATTTTCCCCCCAACCCCTTCCACCACAAACGTGAACAATGGGATAACCATTTCTTGTTGACAGTTGGAGTATTTATAGTGCGCAATAAATATTGCCAACGGTTAATAAATGAATACTGGTTACGGGCTTCACCATTATCTTTGTCGGGTTTTACGGAGAGCCCGTCACCGATGATACTTATTGGTGATGGGCTTAGATGATTATCTTTGTTGAGCCTTTGTCTTAGCCCGTCACCGATAAAACTCATCTGTGAAAGGGCTATTTTTCAGCCTGACAAAGATTTATTTTTGTTGGGCTTTAACATAATCCTATAATGGATGAGTGTCATCGGTGACGGGCTTGGCCTAAAGGCCTATAAAAATTGCCTATAAGTGTACATCTTTATCGGTGTTTATTCTGGCCAGTCAAAGATGACGATAGTACGATGGCTGTGAGCCTCTGACATGGATAGGCCATTCACGATGAAAAGTTTTGTATTAGTATCATTTGTCAACCATGCTCTCTACAATCCATACTATACACATGTACTACATGCACACTTGCTATATATATATATATACATACATACATACATACACACACACACACACATATATATATATATATATAACTACTGGGGAAGTGGACTTTGCCCGGTTTACCAAAATTCACAACAGTCCTAGTTCCAATAGGAATCAAGACTAAATTTTTTTCCCGGTTAAAAAGTGCAATGGAACTTTATGATCTTACCAACCAGGACTAAAGATTATTTTTAGTTCTGATTTATTTTTTGTCAGACGCAGTCAGGCGCAGGGGATCTTTAGTCCCGCTTGGTAACACCGACTAGGTCTAAAGATCTTAACTCGGTTGGTAATACTAACTAGGACTAAAGATCTAAATGATCATTAATCCCCCTTGGTAACACCAATCGAGACTAAAGTAAATGTCCTTTTTATATACTTCTTCTTTCTTCTCCAGCTTGAGCCATTGCTACAAAGGTTTGGAGGAGGAAGGAAGATGCTGCCAAAATTTTTTGTGAAATTGTTTTGGTTAACAAATCGGAGGGATCTAAAAGGTTAACAACTCCATCCTGTAATGATGTACGCTTAGCATATTACATTTATAGGTATATTTCTATAGATTTTTCTCTCTAAAAGGTTTATGGAAAATGATGAGAGAGAAAATTATTTACAGAAAATTATGTTACTTTTTAAAATTAGAAACTTGTGGATTAAAATGTTATAAAAGAGATGACAAATAAAAATATAGAAAATTAATATAAAAAATATAAAACTAAGTTAATTTAAAAAGTTAAAATAGTTAGAAATAAGTACAACACATTAAAAATATGTTAGAACTTTAAAAAACTTTTTAAAATAATTCTAAACTTTATTCAGTACAATACATTAAGTATGTGGGATTGTTATATAATTATTGTGTGATTATTTATATATAACTATGGTATTATTATTTAATTAGTTTGACTTTCTTTTTTTTACATTTTTTGTGCATTTTAGTTAGATTGATTGGAAATAGATGTACACCGTGGACTGACGGTCGATAGATTTTATTCAAGGCATGCATTATTTTTTGAGAGTGGCCAATGCTAACAAGTATAGGGGTTTTATATGTTGTCCATGAAAAAAGTGCAAAAACCAGAAGGAGTATTCTACATCAAGAACTATTCATGTTCACTTGTTTGAATCGAGATTCATGCCTAACTATAATTGTTGGAAATCGCACGGAGAGGTAGGGGTTGCAATGGAAGAAGATGATGAAAAAGACGACAACATTTCGGACTGGGCTCAATATGGTGAATTTGAAGAAAATACAATAGGCGAGACGGATGGGGTTGTTAAAGATAACAACGGTGCGGATGATCTTGGTCAGATGTTGCGTGATGTAAAGGAGGACTGCGAAGGTGAAAATGAGGTCCAGAAATTAGAGGGCATGTTAATGGACCACAAAAGGTCCTTGTACCTAGGTTGCGAACAGGGGCACAAAAAGTTGGGTACCACGCTAGCATTCTTACAATGGAAGGCCAAAAATGGTATGAGTGACAAGGCATTTGGCGAGTTATTTAAACTCGTAAAGAAAAATCTTCCGAAGGAAAATGAATTACCCGAAACAACGTCCGAAGCTAACAAGGTAGTTTGCCCTCTAGGACTGGAAGTACAGAAGATACACGCATGTCCGAATGATTCCATCATCTATCACGGTGAGGAGTACGAGAACCTAGAAGCTTGTTCGGTTTGTAAAGCACTACGATACAAGATTAGATGAGATAATCCAGGTGAAGTTGACGGACATCCTTTGAAGAAGAGAGTTCCTGCTTAGGTGATGTGGTCTTTTCCTATATACCACGACTCAGGCATTTGTTCAGGAACAAAGAGCATGCTAGAATGATGCACTACCATGTAGAAGAACATCAACAAGACAGGATGCTGAGACACCCCGCCAATGGGTCACAGTGATGAAACATCAACAGAGCATTTAAAGACTTTGGAGAGGATGCACGAAAGATAAGGTTCGATTTAAGTATGGATGGCATGAATCCATTTGGAGAGATGAGTAGCAGCCATAACACTTGGCCTGTTACGATGTGTATCTACAATCTCCCTCCTTCGCTATGCATGAAGCGGAAAAACATCATGATGCCGATTATTATTCAAGGCCCCAAGCAACCATGTAATGACATTGATGTGTACCTAAGACCATTGGTCAAAGATCTAAAACTGCTGTGGAAGAAAGAAGGTGTCCCTGTGTGGGATGAGGACAAACAGGAGCAATTTAAACTACGCGCGTTGCTGTTCGTAACCATCAACAATTGGCCTGCACTTAGCAACCTATCCGGACAGTCAAACAAGGGGTACAAGGCTTGCACCCACTATATGAATGAAACTGAAAGTATGTATCTGAAACATTGTAAGAAGGTTGTGTACATGGGCCATCGTTGATTTCTTGTTGCAAGCCACCCTGTCCAGAAGACAAAAATATTTTGAACAGAAGGCAGACCATCGTACTAAGCCAAGACATAATAACGGAAAAGCTGTGTTTGCTATTGTAAAAGATCTAAAAGTAGTATTTGGAAAGGGACCTGGCAGCAAACCTATAACAAGTGAAGACACTACTAGAGAAATGATCTTTGCTCCGCTGGTCAAAATCCACAATAGTCCCGGTTCAAATAGGAACCGAGACTAGAAAACATTTTTTACTCTCGGTTAAAAAAGGCAACGACTCTTTAGGATCTTTAGTCCCGGTTCAAAAAAATCTGCAGGCCGAGGTCAGACCCATATTATTTTTAGTCCCAGTTGGTGTTACCAACCGGGACTAAAAATGAACATTTGTCCTGGTTTTTTATGACAATTCGAACTAAAAATCGGATGCCTCGATCTTCACGCCAAAAAATCTCTTATTATATGCGGCGGCCGGATGCGAGAGCGCTATCTTCCCCCACCTCTCCTTCCTCCATCTCCCCCGCCTCCTTAGTTCCTCCCCATCCACCCACCCAGCAGCTCGGCGGTGGCCAGATCCGAGCGCATCTCCTCCCGCCTCCTTCCTCCATCTCCTCCCGCATCCTTCCTCCCCATCCACCTGCCCAGCGGCTCGGCGGAATCCCGGTGGTGATGGCTCGGTGGCAGCCAGATCCGAGCGCATCTACCCCCTCCCTTTCCTCCTTCCTCGATCTCCCCCTGCCTCCTTCCTCCCCATCCACCTGCCCGGTGGCCTGGTGGCAGCCGGATCCAGCGTCGCAACAGCGGGCGCGACGTCGTAGCGGCTCGACGGTGGCACGGTGGCGGCTCGGCGGCATGCCCGGTGTCGCGCGGCTCGGCGGTGGTCCGCGGCCACTCGGTGGAGTCTTGACGGCCTGACGGTGGCTCGGTGTTGGCCTGGCGGTTGCATCGGATGTTGTTCATTTTTTTAGAACTACTCTGTGATGTTCATTTATTTTTTTAAGAACTCTATGAATTCGATATGTGATGTGTGATATGTGAATTTGTTGATATGTGAATTTGTGATATGCGAATTTGTAATGTCAAATTGATCTTTAGATGGTATTTTGGGATGTCATGGGTATTTGGGGTAACTTGGGTACTTGGGGATGTCAGCAGTAATAGAAAAAACAATGAAAAAAAGAAAAGGAGAAAAAGGACATTTGCTGGCACCTATTTCATTAGTCCCGGTTGGTGTTACCAACCGGGACTAAAGATCCTTTTTTAGTCCCGGTTATTTCACTTGGGAGTAAAGATTCCTATCTTTACTCTCGCTTTCGTAGTTCCGGTTTGCAACCCGAGACTAAAGGGGGTTACAAACTAGGTCTAAAGTGGGTTTCCCCAGCAGTGAGATGGTTACGTGGCGATGTGGAAGAAGTCTAAATTTTGGGAGTTACCCTATTGGAAAGTCTTGGACGTCCGCCACTCAATTGATGTGATGCACCTCACTAAGAACATGGTGTCAACCTGCTAGGCTCCTAGGTGTATATGGGAAATCAAAATATACACTTCATGCATGTAATGATGTCAAGCATATGTAAAAACTGACTACCTTCACCCGGAATCAAAGGAGAAAAGAAGTCATTACTTGAGTGCAGCCAACTATACTCTGAGCAAGGTAGAGAAGGAAAGTATGTTTAGATGCTTGGAGAGCATCAAGGTACCGTTTGGGTACTCCTCGAATATAAAGAGAATAATAAGCACGAAGGAGAAAAAGTTTACAATCCTAAAGTATCATGACTGTCATGTGTTGATGACCTAGCTGTTTCCTGTTATAATTTGGGGTATCCTTCCTGATAATGTCAGGGCAACAATAACAAAGCTATGTGCTTTCATGAATACAATTTCGCAGAAGATCATCGATGTAGATAGATTAGAAGCCCTTCAAAATGATATGATGCAATGTCTTGTCAGCTTTGAGATGATCTTTTCACCTTCCTTCTTCAATATAATTGCGTATTTTCTATGTCACCTTATCAAAGAGATCCGTATTGTTGGTGCTGTAGACCTACACAACATGTTCCCTTTCGAGAAGTACATAGGCCTTCTAAAGAAATACATTCGTTACCGTTCTTGTCCGGAGGCAAGCATCTCCAAGGCGTATGGAACAGAGGAGGTTATTGAGTTATGTGTAGAATTTATTGAAGACCTTCATCCAATTCGGGTGCCCGAATCAAGCCATGAAGGGAGACTACGGGGAAAGGGGACTCTTGGAAGGAAGCAATAATGACTGTAGAGAACGATTTATTCTGTAAAGCACATTTCACGGTTTTGCAACAATCTTCGTTTGTGGCTCCTTACATCGAGGAACACTTGGCGATTGTTTGCTTCACAAACATCGATAAGTCCGATGCCTACATTACACACCATCACATTGATACTTTCCCCGCTTGGCTGCGATAACATCTCATGGGTAATGAGACGATTGACCAACAACTAGCCTTCTTGGCGAGGGGACCATCTTCCTCGATCACGACATTCCAAGGATATGAAATCAATGGGTATACATTTTACACAAGAGCCCAAGACAGAAAGAGCACGAACCAGAATAGTGTTGTTCGTATCGATTCCATGAGATACGATGATACAACTAGCACATATTATGGTGGCATCAATAACACATGGGAACTTGACTATGAATCTTTGAAGGTCCCTATGTTTCGGAGCCCAATGGGTTAGGCTGAATGGTGGAGGCGTAACGATTGATGATAGTGGGATAACAACGGTTGACCTTAACAAGGTTTGATACTCAAACGAACCATTCGTCCTAGCCAATGATGCAACACAAGTTTTCTATGTGAAGGACATGTCTAGAAAAGCAAAGAAAGAGAAAGGGTCCCACGAGCCAAAGCGCCACATGGTTTTTCCATGCAAAAGAAAAATCATCGGAGTCGATGATAAGACTGGCGAAGATTATGATTAGTTTGACGGGCAACCTCCATTTGCGGTGATGGTTGATCCGAGCATCCTCTTATCAAATGAGGACACCCGTTACTCACGCAACGATCATAAGGAAGGAATATTAGTGAGGAGAAAGTACGTGAGGTCAACCATCACGCTGTAAATTATGTTTAATGTACTGAACTAGGTTGTTGTATGGACAATGTAAATTATTTTGAATGTATTGAAGATCCATTTGTTAATTATATATGATTATTACAATTTAATAACAATTTTGTATCAGGCATATGTTAATTATATATGATTATTACAATTTTAAATCGTTCATATGTTAATTATATATGACTATTACAATTTTAGAAAATTTTAAATCATGCATATGTCAATTATTTATGGTTATTACAATTTAATAATAGTTTTAAACTATTTTAAATGTTTTCTTTTTAATTTTGTGATTTTATTTCATTTTAATTCATTAGTTATTATTGTTTTAAACCTATATTTAATGAAATTAATTTGGCCCAAATTAATGCATTATTTAATTTTTAGTCCCGGTTGTTAACCCTAGGCGGAAAAAAAAATGAAAATAGCAGGAAATTATTTTTAGTCCTGGTTGGTGGCAACAACCGGGATTAAAGTTATATTTAGTCTCGGTTGGTGGCTACAACCGGGACTAAATATTGTATTTATAGTCGTGGTTGTTGCCACCTACTGGGACTAAATTGTCTTTAGTCCTAATTGTTGCAACCAATCGGAACTAAAGATTCAAGGGTATATATATACTGGCGCACATCGTCTTCTCCACCGATCCAACATTTAGCCATTTTTTCATATCGATCGTCTCTCTTCTCGCTGCGCGCCATCGTTCTAGGTCTTGTCGTTGCTGCCATCGCTGTCGTCATCTCGCCATTGTCGTCGCCGTCACCATCGTCGCGGCCACCGCTTCCGCCGCATTCTTGAAGTTAAGCTTCCATCCGACTGAGTCGATCTCTGCGCCACCGCCGTACGTCTTCTCGCTGTCGTCGTTGTCTTCATTGTCGTTGCACGCTGCCACCGCCGACGCCGCTGCCGCGCCACCGCCATGGCAGACTCCGGTTTCCTCCATTGCGTGCCACCACCACTGCCGCCGCCGGTGGCCATCGCAAGTCATCACTGCCGACGCCCCCCTTCATGGCCGACGTCGCCGCAAGCCGCCACTGCCGATGCCCCTGTCGACGCCCCTGCAATGGCCGAACGTGAATGAACGAACAAGAATGTGAATGAAAGTGAACGAACGAATGAGAATGATAGAACGAGAACAAACGAAGAGAACGTGAACGAACGTGAACAAACGAATGAGAACGATAGAATGATAGAACAAACATGAACGAATGATAGAACGATTACGACTTTCACGGCCAAACGACTTTCATGACCAAAAGAACATGAACGATAGAACAACCGAACGACTTTATTCATTTGGTTGTTTGTTCGCTCATTACAAGGAGGTAGTGGTTCAAGAAATTGGTTGAAAACAAATTTCCAAAACAAATTTTTTCATGACTCCTATGCATTGGGAGTTTGCCTTGACCCCTATGCATTGAGAATCAAAACAAAATTTTGTCTTGACTCCAATGCATTGGGAATCAAGACAAAATTTGTTTTGGTTGTTTTCACCCAATATCTTGAGTCACTATCTCTCACATAACGATGTATATATACATTGGAAATTTAGAATTAGGACCATTGTACATGTCTTAACTAATTCTTTTTTCTTGTAAGAATTACATGGTCCAACTGCTGACTGCCGCCGTCGATCAAGTTTAAGTGGTCCCAAGGCCTCCAATCAACACTAAGGCAAGTAACATGAATTACCTGAATTTAAAATGCACATATAGGTTTCATATTTCTTAACTAGCTAGGTGAAATTTAATTAGTTGTTCTTCGTAGTTATAGACAATGTCGATAATATATATAACAATATAAACATAGTTGATGTGTACTACTTAGTGTTGTGAATAGATGGCAGATTGCACTAACGAAAAGATCCTCTTGGACCAGATCACAGAGGGCAGCAATAAATATTGGATGGAAGAGGAGGGGAACAAGGATCCCAACCAATACCTAAAAGAGGAGGGAAACAAGGAGGGGAAAGAGGAGGATAGTGATAGCCCACCGACCGCTGGAGAGAAGAGGACACGCGGATAACGAGGTGTCATGAGAAAGATTGAGGGTTGGCACATTATTACTGAAGTGGCACAAGACGGTCGACCATGTGCCCCTATAGATGCAGCAAGGAAGTTTGTGGCACACAGCGGTTGGGGCATGAGAGATCACGTGCTCATCAACATGGTGTATTGGCGTCGAACAAGGACACACGGGGATGACCAAAGTTATATCCCAAATACGGAGAAAGACATGTTGTGGACTACCATGCTAGAGACCTTCACGATCCTTGAGGCAGAACAAGCCAAAGTGAAGGAATTAACTCTAAAGAAGATGGCTGAACAGTAAACTACAAGAAGGATTTGTACAAGAAATATATCCTGAAGGGCTAGACACCTGACTTTGACATTTTCCCCAAGCTGAAGGATCATTGGGATGCGTTTGTCACCTACAAGATAGGAGAGGCAGGGCAAGCACAGATAGAAAAGAATAAATCCAATGCCGCTAAGAAACAGTACCATCACCAGCTAGGGTCAGGCGGCTATAACAAGGCAGTGCCAAAGTGGAAGCGAATGAAAGCCAACTTGATAGAAAGAGGTATCGTTCCGGCCATAGTTGATTGGCCGGAACGATCAAAGCATTGTACTATGCTCACGGTGGAGCGCTTAATCCTGGTGATGGCTCCCTGATATTTAGCAATAAGATTCACGAAGCAGCCAACCGACTTAAGGAAGCAATAGAGGCCTCTGCTCAGGGCACATTCCAACCCGACATAGAGAAGGACGAGCCTATGCATGCACTGCAGAATGTCGAACATCCAGGACGAACACGAGGGAAATGCATTGTTCTAGGGAAATATAGATTGCAATGGACATCCACACATACAGGAGTCGCATGAGGAGCAAGCGAGGTACCGAGGCGAAGTTAACATATCTTGAGTATAGGCTCGTGACCACTAGCAAAGGATGCAAGAGGAGGTGCCAAGACAGGTGGACCAATGCCTGGCCGAACAGCGGAGCCAGCAGACCCAACCATCTATTCCACCCGTCATGGTGAGCCCCTCAGGCAATCGCAGCAGTTGCGCTTCTACAGTGCAAGTAGGAGAACATGGCATGGAAGTTGCAGACGGACCCCTTGCCCCATTGATGAAATCACGCGGCACACACCATGTGAGCTACATATTCCCTTCAAGAACTTGGCATACAAGGTATGCTCATAGTTTTATGATATATGACTTGTACATTGGGAAAGTTGGTGCAAAGGTCGATTACTAATTAATAACCTCCCTTCTCAAGAAGGTGGCGTTGGCATGACCATACCAGTGGAACAAGACGATGAAGGAGAACGCGGAGGCTACGATAGCATAAAACAAAATTTTTCTACTGCGCAATCCAGGATAGCTTGCAAGTAAGGGCTTATAGAGTGCTACCGATTGGCGTGCAGCGCAACGGAAATAGCCAATCAAGAGCTATACGATCTCGGACAAGTCTTGCCGACCTCAGCCGACCTCGCGGATGTGTAACATCCTGAAAATCGGAGGACCGAAATCGGAACGTAAAAATCGGAACTTTCAAAAAACTTGGCTTATTGCTTCTTCTCGGGTTTGTTGCTTCTTATTTGCCAGCTCAGATGCGTAAATTTGGACATGGTTAATTCCCTTTTTGGTGTATTTGGAGGTTTCGGAGTTGTCGAAACGGAGGTGCGAAAGCCGCATCAGGGTTTTAAAAAGAAATTCGAGGGAAAGTGCGGATTTGTGAAAACGCGTTTCGGGTAATATAAAGTAAAATTTTTGGTGGGGAGAAGATGAATCAAGACAAAAAATGAACAATAAAATTCTCGGGAGGCGTACTCGAAATTTGGGAAATTTATTTTTCCTTAAAAATGGGTAAATTATGAAAATTAGGAAAAAGGAATTTAAATAAATATGAAAAATAATTATGGAAAAATAAAAGTCAAGAAAAAGTTTAAAATATAATGTTAAAAATTATTTTTGGAATGATAGGATTTATTTTGGGATTTTTAGGAGGAAAGAAAATAGAAAATGGGAAAAGAAAATAGAAAATCGGGAAAAATCAGAAAAGTCACTATTCCTCGTGCGCCATGTGTTCGACTCCGTCTGCCGGCCGCGCGCGCACGCCACGCGCCGCGCCGCCGCGCGCGCGCGGCCCCCACGCGCGCGCCACGCGCCGCCGCCCGCCCGCCGCGCCGGACCCCGCTCGCGCCGCGCCGCCGCGCGCCGCCCGCCCGCCCGCGCGCGCCGGCCCGCCGCCGCGCCGCGCGCTGCGCCACGCGGCCCGCCGCCGTCGGCCGCACCCGCGCGCGCGCTGCGCCACGCGCCCGCCGCCGCGCCGGCCCCGCCCGCTCGCTCGCACCCTCGCGCGCCGCGCCGTCCGGACCCCGCTCGCATCCCGCTCGCCGCACCACGTCGCAAACGCCGCGCCGGCCCGGCCTTCCGCGCCGCCGCGTGGAGACCGCCGTCACGGCCCCCGAGCTGCGCCGCGTGTCGCGCCGCGCCGCGCACGCCCGAGCCGGCCCCTCCCTCTCCACTCGCGCCGCGCCGCGCCGCCTATAAAGGGCCGCGCCGCGCCACCGTTCGCCGCACCGCCACCACCCTTTCCCTCTCCCGAAGCGCCGCCGCCGCCGTTTAGCCGTCGCCGCCGTGCGCAAGTCCCTCTCGTGCCCCACTTCTCCTCCCGAGCCGCTGTCGCCGGTAAGCCTCCTTGCGCCGCCCCTGTTCCTCACTGCCGCCGCCTCTGTTTTGAAGCCCCGGTCGAACACCTTTGGAGCCGATGAATAGTGCGCTGAGAAAAGAAAAAAAAAGAAAAAAAAGAAAAATAGGGAAAATTTTGGGAAAAATTTTGGAAAATTTGGAAAATATTTTGGGATGACTTGATTAAAATTTTGGGCAAAAATAAATTATTTTCTCGCATATTTTCTCGGTGCAAGGTTTGAAAAATCGGAATCGGACGTTTTCGAATTTCATTTCGCATCGTTTTTAAATCCGGATTCCGTTTAATTCTTTCCCGCCATCGAAATAGGTTTCGCTTTTGTGCTCAAACCCTCAAATTTTGAGCACGAATTTTCTTCGCTGATATTTTCAAACGTAATTTCCAAATTTATTGCGATCGCCGACTCTGCGAAAACCCTAGGTCATCAACTCGATTCCAAAACCCGGATTTTCCTCGCAACCCTTGTTCTAACTCGAGTAGAATTTTCGGCAAAATTTTTGGAGTTGTTTTCATGGCTTTTATGATTCTTTTCGATCTCTCGGTATTTTGTTGAATTCTAACTGAATTCAATTAATCTTTCACACGTACGGGTAGCGCTGAAGAAACCGGCATCGACCCCGCGAAGACCCCACCCCTCAAGTGTGCGAGCAAGGCAAGTCTTCACACCCTTTGAACATATCGATCCCAATTGCGAAATGATGTTATTTTAAACTCTAAACCTGCATGCTTTACAGAGTTACCTATACTTGTTATGCCCTACCTTGCTGTTGATTACCTTTAGAATTACTCCTTGTAACTCGCGATGTGATACAAACAACCGAAGCATAACTTCGGTAAACTGCTTAGCCATGCTACACTTAGATTATGCATACTCCTGACTTTATGAAAAAGCTTGTGCTTGGGCAACTACCTTAGGGAAGGTAGTTGAGATTCGGCATGTGGAGACATGAGCGCCACATGGCCATGATGAACTAAGTTTGATGAAAATTGAAAGTACTATACAAATGTTTTAGATGGGCGGTTTGGATGATTTGGGCGGATTCGGAAAAGGCAAGTGCCGACGTAACATCCTGAAAATCGAAGGAGTAGAATTCGGAACGTGAAAATCGGAACTCGCACAAACTTTTTGGAATCATTGCTTCTTATCGTGTTCTTCAGTTTTATTTGCCACTTCAGTTGCGTAAGAATCTCTTCTGGAATTGCTTTGAAAAGAAGTGGAATTAAAACCCTAGCTTGAGACCCTGTGGGGAAATAATTTTAAAAAAATAAAATAAATATATAGATATGAATTTGGGGAGGAGTAAACATATTAATTTTGGAGATTTGCAAAGGATTCTTGGAAATAATATGTTTTGATTTAAACCCTAAGCGGTGGAAGAAAAGTAATAAACATTTGGATTTGAAGATGAAGATATTTTTGACAAAGAGATATGAATTAAAAAAAAATAATATATATAATAGGAGATCCCAAATTATTGATTTTTAAAAGAAAGAAATAAAAATAGGAAAAATATATTTTGAAAAATAGAAAGTGGGAAAAAAGTTTGGAAATATAATTTCAAAATTATTTTGGAAATATTGAAGTTTATTTTGAATTTTTAGAGTGGAAGGTAATGGAAATAGAAAATGGGATTTCAAAATTCGGGAAAATAGAGAAAGTACACTTGTTCATGCGTATGCGAGTGTTCGACGGCGCGTCCGCGCCCGCGCGCACGCTCACCACGCGTCGTCGCGCCGTCGCGCCCGCGTCACCAAGTCCTCGCACAACCGCCGCGCTGACACCGCATCGGCCACGCACCCGCGCCATGCCGTCGCCACGCCGGCGACGTCGCGGGATTCGCCGTCACGCCGGCGCATGCGCTCACCGTCGCCTCGCCGTACCACGGCGCGCGCCGAGTCAATGCCGTCGCTGTGGCCGCGTCGGCCACGCCGCGCCGTACCACCGTGACATCCTGTTTGTCTTGTAACCATGCCCACCGTGCGTCGGCCTCACCCTCCCTACTCGCGCGTGCGTCACCCTAGCTCGCCGCCATGGCCGCCGAGTTCGAGCTCGCGTGGTCAACTATATATAGCACTCCTCGGCCGAAACTCCCAACACAAAAATTGTGCCATCTTGTCTCATCTAGCTCCTCACCAATTTTCCCCAAAATCGTTCATCGTAGCGCTAGAATTTCGCAAGGGATCGGAGCACGGGTCGGAAGAACCCTAATTTGGCCGCCGGTGCAAACCTCAAAATTCGTCGCCCTCGGTTGATTTCCTCGGAATTGAAGGTACGTCCACGATCTACGTACTCCAAGCTATACTTCCCCTAAGTCCCCGAACCAATTAGCCGCCGGAAATCGCGGCGACGAGCGCCGCCGAACCCTCTGTTTTGGCCGCCGCCGTGCGCACGTCGCCATGCCACCACCGCCCCTTTCCAGCCAAGCCGACCCCTAGCTAGCACCCCTGTGTTCCGTAGACCCTCGGGACCCCTTGGTTCGGCCGCATTGTCACCGGAGTGCCGCCGCGCGTGCGCCTTCGCCGCCGAGCCCTCGTTTGGGCGCCGCCTGCCGTCGCGACCGATCCGCCGCCTCCCTAGCCCAACCGCGCCTCAAAACGGACTCCCGCGTCATGTAGATGGTGTAGGATTGGTTAGATGCCGAGCTCGAACCCCTCGCCGTCGTTCGGCCATGCCGCGCCGTTGGCCTCGCCGGAAAGTGAAGAAGAAAGAAAAGGAAAGAAAGGGAAGAGAGAGCGAGAACGGCTCGCTGGCTCGGTGGTTGAGCCGAGCCGGGAAAGGTTAGGGCACGAGGTTCGATCCCGGCTTAGGCAAAATATTTGAAATTTTTTTTATTTTATTTTTATTTTTCTAAGGAGATTAAAAATGAGAATAAGTTTATTAAAAATCCTGGGAAAATATTTATACTCCTCTAAACTATTCTAAGACTCTATTTACAATGATTTTGCACCTTTTAAAAGGATTTATGTATTTACTTTTAAATTTCCTTGCAAGAAATTATGAAGTTTATATTTGCTTAGACTTTGAACTTTTAACCTAATAAATTTCCAAAATATTTGTGTACCTTTGTGAGGCCCATTTATTCACTTAGTTTATATTCACAAATCTAGGATCGTTTCCAAGAATTTTAAACTATCTCATATAAATTCCGATCAACCCTTTTTGCGACATATACGTTCGATATTTAAATTGCTTCATAAAATCCTCCGTAATTCGATTAGGGTCGTAGGGGAAGATGATTTGGAGGAGTTCTTTATGATTTTTCATGCCTTTTCGTTCGTTCTTATCGGATTTTAAGCTGGAATCTATTTTTCTTTTCCTTTTCGCTCGTATGATTAGCGACCGAAGAGGCGAACGCTAACCCCGCAGGAGACCCCACTCAAGAAGCGTACGAGCAAGGCAAGTCTTCACACCCTTTGAACATATTGATCCCAATTGCGAAATGATGTTATTTTACACTCTAAACATGCATGCTTTACCATGTTACCTATATTTGTTGTGCCATTCCTTGCTATTGAGTACCATTAGAATTACTCCTTGTAACTCACGATGTGATACAAATAACCGAAGCATAACTTCGGTAAACTGCTTAGCCATGCTATACTTAGCTTTATGCATACTCATGACTTTATGAAAAAGCTTTGTGCTTGGGCAACTACCTTGGGGAGGTAGTTGAGATTCGGCATGTGGAGACATGAGCGCCACATGACCATGATGAATTACATTTGATGAAAATTTGAAGTACTAAACAAATGTTTTAGGCTGGGCGGCGGATGATTTGGGTGGATTCCGGAAAAGGCAAGTGCCGACCCGGTCAGTAAGGACCGAGCCATGAGATAGCCGGAAACGAGCCAGACAACCGTACTTCTCGAATGGGTATAGACCTAGGCGACTAGATAGCCGAGCGGAGGCGGTATCCTTGCATAGATGGTTCTCTATGATGTGGTTATGGGATGAGGATGAGGCTGCGGCCTTGTTATGAATGGTGGGACTGAACCGATGTTAATTAAACTTAAAGACCTGAAAAGACTTCCCTTACCCGGGTGCGCGAACTCCTCTCTTGCTAGAAAAGGACGGCTAGAGTGCATGAGGGCTTAAGTTCATGGAGCGGAGTCGCCAAAGCAAGGTTATCGAAAGGCTTTGCCGTGACCGTCTCATGTGTTGAGGCGTAGGCTCATTTGTTGGGCTGTCGCGAGTACGGGTAAAGTGTACATCCTGCGGTGTGAATGAATCAATCTATTCGAATAGCCGTGCTCGCGGATATTGAGCATCGTGACAAGACTTTCGCTTGGCTAGACTTGAACTTAAAAATACTTGGGATGGGTTGCATGATGATTTTATTTGCTGGTGGATCAACTTCTCGAGGATGCGAGAAGGGGTGGACTCCCAGAAAATCATGACGAACCGGAGGCGGGAAGCCATCCTTGGAATTACGATGGATGGTAGACGAGAACCGTCACCGGGTTAATGAACTATGAAATTAAAACCTGTTTTTGGCTAGATGGTAGGCTTGTGAAAAGAATTGTGAAACGGCTTTACGCAAAGAAAACCCTAGCCATGTTCTCTGAATAACCCTGTCATATGCATCTATTCTGTGTTGACTTGCTGAGTACGGTTGGTACTCACCCTTGCTATACGCACAAACCTCCAGCTGATGGAAATGAAGATCCAGAAGACCCCTACGCGTACTACCCGGAGGGCGAGGGAACTGACGGCGCATACTAGACCTTAGTCCCGGTCGTTGCCTGTGGCAATGGACAAGCCGCTGCCTCTTTCCGCTGCCTTATCTAAACTCTGTTTTTATATTGTATTCGGACCATAGGGTCCTGTGGGATGAACAATGCCTTCGGGCCTATTTATGTAATAATGGTATTGTAAGACTATTCGTGCATGTGCACTTGATTATCCAGTACTGCATTCGTGGGTACCAACTACTTGATCCAGGGAAATGGTACTATGAACACGAAAGATTCCCGACTCAAAATCGGGGGTCCACAGAGCTGGTATCAGAGCCATGCGACCGTAGGCTAAGACCAAATGGCGCCCTACCCCTAACCAGTTGGCTAAAGGGAAATATCCCTACAGTAGGATCAGTTTTAAACTATTATTTCCGAAAATGCAAATATACCTTTTCTACATCTGTATTTTATTTATACCAAATGATTATGATAGCTCCCCTCTCACTAACCCTAAGTTGCCTGTAAAAGCAGATGTCAAACCACGACGGAACTTGGGAAGTCACTATTCCGCGGGACGAAGGGTTCGTGGTCCAACTTCAGTCCCTACTATGGTGCTTGAGATACCCAGAGCCACCCACTTATCACATCAAAAGGCATGGCTCCGAGGAATATCCAGCCTGGGAGGCAGCTGTATCCATAGAAGCCCGTATGAGAAGCGAGACCTCTTACTGCTTCCATACTCGCTACCACCGGGACCTAGCAGAAGCGGCTATTCAGGATGCAGCTCGCGAGGCCTTCCTTCGCCTTAATGCGGAACACCGTGCCGAACTCACAATGACAGAGTTCGTGCATCATCCTTACCGCGAAGAAGGCAATCCGATGCACTGTGGAGGCTACCCCCTGCTGTTACAACCCGATGGTCACGCGTCTATCGCGTTGGCGAGAGAGAGACGGCATTACGAGGAGGCCCTTCTCGAGATCAACGATCAGCAGTCACGCCTCAATGATCTGATCAACAGCCACCAAGGCTGCGGAGACCAGATAAGCATGCTGCAGACTCAGCTGCAGGCCAATGGTGCTCAGTACGAGCAACTCTCGGACCGCTATATGGCCCGAGGGGAGGCTCTGGTGGAGCTGGAAGAGCAGCTCAGGAAAAGCAAGCAGCAGATCAACCAGCTAGAGGAACAGCTGCGCACTCGTCCTGTCTACGCTGCAGGTACTTCCACTGAGCCTGTACCATCACATCCTGCCCCTGTGCCCGACCACTATTACCACATGACTCCAGCAAGCTTTGATACTTTTCAAGCTATGATGGAGCAAGTTTTCATGTTGAGCACAGAGCCTGCACCATACCTGGTCGACCCCACTGCTGCTACATCCGTGGGACCTACCCCGAGCTCCATACCAGTACCATCCGAGCCGGGATCAGGAGAGGGTAACCCCATCCAGATCTACACCGACACGGAGTCCGAGGCGGAGCCCATGGAGATCAAATGGGAGTCTAGCGACACCGACTCAATGGAGGAGGAAGTTCCCCCTCGTCGCTTGACTCACACGGGAGGCCCCCTCACCCGCCAGACTGCTCGCAAGAGTACGCGGCCACCGAGTCGGAAGATTCGGCGTGACTCCGAGGCCACCACCTCCGAGCCGTGGGGACTTCGGTTTGCTTCGCGCAGACCACCCACTTCCGGCGCCTGGCTCTTGCGGATGGTTGGATGACTAGGCGGAAGGACCATCCGGCCGCGGCACTTCCTATTTACCCTTAATTAGTTGATCTAGTTGAACGATATAATTATTATTGCCATCCTGGCATGGAGGACTGTGTGTGTACAGTCCATGTACCCCTTTATGTAATATGATGAACCTGGGCATCGCCTTGAGACGTATTGATTCGTATGCTTATTATTTCACCCTGTTGATGGAAGATCATTCGAAAGGGCTTGAAGAAAAAAATTCCCTGTGTACTATGACATAAACTAGTCCGATCTCTTGATTCATATCTCTTCTTCGATGGCACATCGCCGCGGGGCCGCAGCGACCCACGAGAACCCGCGAACCTAACCCCTCCACCTGGCGGAGGTCATGGCTATGCGGACACAACTACTCCAAGCGATTGCCAATAATCAAGGAGGTCGAGGAGGATCGAGTGCGGGAGAATTCATGAGAGCTAAGCCGCCCACCTTTTCCACGGCCGAAGAACCTATGGACGCCGAAGATTGGCTAAGAGTGATAGAGAAGAAGCTAACCCTCGTCAGAGTCCGAGAAGCTGATAGAGTTGTCTTCGCTACTAACCAGTTGGAGGGTCCCGCAAGTGACTGGTGGGACACCTACAAGGAGACACGAGCTGAAGACGCCGGCGAGCCAACATGGGAGGAATTCACGGCTGCGTTCCGTGAGAATTTCGTGCCAGCTGCAGTAATGAGGATGAAGAAGAACGAGTTCCGCAGACTGCGTCAAGGGAACACCTCGGTACAGGAGTATCTGAACAAATTTACCCAGCTTGCCCGTTACGCCACCAGTGACCTGACAGACGAAGAAGAAAAGATAGACAAATTCATTGAGGGACTAAATGACGAACTAAGGGGACCAATGATCGGGCAGGATCACACCAGTTTCCAAAGCCTCATCAACAAGGTCGTCCGACTTGAGCATGATCAAAAGGTGGTAGACAATAACCGCGAGAGGAGGCTCGCTATGGCTCGCCCATTTCAGGGAACGCCACAACGCCCCAAGGGAGCCACCCCGTCTGGATGGAAGCCAAACGTCCCGGCAACTGGACGTTCTCTCGCTTCCGACCATGTCAACAGGTCAGCTACACCACAACTTCGTACACCCGCACCAACCCTAGCCGCTCCGGGAAGAAGGAATGTGAGCTGTTTCAACTGCGGAGAATTAGGGCATTACTCCAATAGCTGCCCAAAACCACGCAACACCCCTGTTCGCACTGGCGCCAATACAACACCCGTCAGGAACCCCACCCCTGCGGCGGGACGAGGTCTGCTTCGGGACCCCGCTACCCAACGAGGCCGCCACCGGGTTTCGACGTGGCCAAGTGAATCATGTGAGGCGGAAGAAGCACGGGAGGACCGGAGCGTATTGATGGGTATGTTCTCTATCAACTCTACACCGTTAAAGTTTTATTCGATTACGGAGCCTCGCATTCATTCATATCTTCCCAAGTAAGCAAACAACACCACCTACACCAAGTAGCACTTAAGAGGCCTATGTTGGTACACTCACAGGGGAGACATAACCGTACCCCATGCCTGCATTAATGTGCCCATACGGATTAGAGACGTGGTGTTTCTCTCAAACCTTATGGTGTTGTCACCCCAGACCATAGATGTCATACTCGGAATGGATTGGTTGACCAAAAATAATGGGATTATAGGCTGAGTCGCGAGGAAGTCACGGTATCCACCCCGTGGGGATCACCGATGAGCATAACTATGGATCAAAACCCAAAGCTATGTGAACAAGCTGCGGGAGTGTTCACCATGCTACCCTTAGGAGGAATGCCCATAGTACAAGAATACCCGGATGTGTTTCCCGAGGAATTACCGGAATGCCACCGGATCGCGATGTAGAGTTTATCATCGACTTAATGCCGTCTGCCCCCATATCCAAGAGACCTTATCGAATGCCGGCCAACGAGTTAGAGGAACTCAAGAAGCAGATAAGGGAACTACAAGAGAAGGGATTTGTACGCCCCAGCTCTTCTCCCTGGGGAGCCCCCGTACTCTTCGTCAAAAAGAAAGATGGGAGTATGAGAATGTGTGTGGATTACCGATCGCTGAATGAGGTAACCATCAAGAACAAGTACCCGTTGCCGGATCGATGACCTATTCGATCAACTTAAGGGTGCACAGGTGTTCTCAAAGATTGATCTACGGTCAGGATATCATCAGTTGAAGATTAGAGCCGGAGATATTCCTAAGACGGCGTTCTCTACACGTTACGGCTTATACGAGTTCACGGTGATGTCCTTTGGATTGACCAATGCCCCCGCCTACTTTATGAACCGATGAACAAGGTATTCATGGAATACCTGGACAAATTCGTGGTGGTGTTCATCGACGATATACTTATCTACTCCAAAACGATGAGGAACACGCGGAGCATCTACGACTAGTCTTGGAAAAGCTACGAGAGCACCAGCTGTATGCAAAGTTCAGCAAATGTGAGTTCTGGCTCAAGGAAGTTGCTTTCCTTGGTCACGTAGTTTCAGCCGGAGGAGTAGCAGTAGACCCCGCCAAGGTCGAAGCTGTTACGGGATGGAAGGCACCCAAGTCAGTAACAGAAGTTCGGAGTTTCTTGGGCTTGGCCGGTTATTACCGACGGTTTATCGAAGGGTTTTCCACTATAGCCAGACCTATGACTCAACTTCTGAAGAAGGAAAAGAAGTTTGAATGGAATGAGAAGTGCCAAAAAGCCTTCGACCAATTAAAAGAAAAGTTAACCACTGCTCCAATCTTGACCTTACCCGACAACCGGAAGGACTTCGTGATGTACTGTGATGCATCCCGGCAAGGGTTGGGAGGAGTATTAATGCAGGATGGAAAGGTCGTGGCGTATGCCTCGCGGCAGTTACGACCCCACGAAGAGAATTATCCCACACACGACCTGGAATTAGCCGCAGTCGTACACGCATTGAAGATCTGGAGACACTATCTGATCGGGAACCATTGTGATGTGTATACCGATCACAAGAGCCTAAAATATTTCTTTACTCAGCTGATCTCAATCTACGACGAGGCGATGGCTGGAGTTGATCAAGGATTACGATCGGGATCCATTATCATCCCGGCAAGGCAAATGTAGTGGCCGATGCGCCGAGCCGCAAAGCCCAATGCAACCACTGGGATTGGACGGTATGGCGCGAACTTCAAGAAGAGATGGCGGACTCAATGCACTTTGATTCTTTACGGAGAAGTGAACTCATTGGAGATCCAACCCCTACTGAGAACTCAAATCGAGGAAGCCCAAACAGGGAATAAGGAAACCCAGGAAATCAAGGAACGCATGGCCGCTGGACGCGCTCAGGAGTTTTCAGTAGATGACAAGGGAATCTGTGGTACAAGAAAAGGATCGTGTGCCGGAACAAGGCGGTTTGAGGGATTGATCTTAAAGGAAGCCCACGAATCGGCCTATTCGTTACACCCGGAAGCACGAAAATGTACCAAGACTTGAAAGGAGGATATTGGTGGCCTAATATGAAGAGGGATGTAGCCGAATACGTAGCCATGTGCGATGTGTGCCAAAGGGTGAAAGCTGAGCATCAACGCCCGGCTGGTTTGCTGCAGCCACTCAAGATTCCCGAATGGAAATGGGACGAGGTAGGCATGGATTTCATAGTGGGACTACCCAAAACAACGACTGGCTACGATTCCATCTGGGTAATAGTGGATCGGCTCACCAAGACTGCCAGATTTATCCCAGTGAAAACTAACTACAACAGTGCCAAGCTAGCAGAACTATATATGAGTAGGATCGTGTGTCTTCACGGTGTACCAAAGAGGATCATATCGGATCGTGGTACCCAATTCACATCCCATTTTTGGAGTAAAGTCCACGAGGCACTCGGAAGTCATCTCGCTTTCAGTACCGCCTATCATCCACAGACCGATGGGCAGACTGAAAGGACGAACCAAGTACTGGAGGATATGCTGAGAGCCTGTGCATTGGATTTCACCAAGGATTGGGAGAAATGCTTGCCGTACGCCGAGTTCTCTTACAACAATAGCTATCAAGCCAGTTTGAAGATGTCGCCAAACGAAGCTCTATTTGGTCGCCGATGTCGAACCCCATTAATGTGGTCAGAAACCGGTGAACGAGCCGTATTCGGGCCTGACATAATCAGGGAGGCTGAGGAAAAGGTTCGCCTGATTCGGGACCGACTACAAGCTGCTCAATCACGACAGAAGAGCTACGCGGACACTCGACGAAGGGAATTGGAATTCAAAGAGGGTGACTACGTATATCTAAAGGTCTCACCCCTACGGGGAACACAGAGATTCAAAGTCAAAGGAAAACTCGCACCACGATACGTGGGCCCATTCTTGTAAGCGCTAGGAGGGGAGAAGTGGCCTACCAATTGGGCGCACGAGAATCTCTCGGATGCCCACCCGGTATTCCACGTATCGCGTGAAGAAATGTCTGCGAGTACCGAAGAACAAACCCCGTTAGAAACCATCCAGGTCCACGGTGATCTTACCTATCCGAGCATCCAATCAAGATACTAGACGAAGCGAGAAAAGAAGACACGAACCAAGTCATGGCGCATGTACAAAGTACAATGGAGTAATCACACCGAAGAAGAAGCTACACTGGGAGAGCGAAGAATTCCGAGGACGGAATACCCACACCTATTCAGCCACGGTAAGAAAATCTCGGGGACGAGATTTATTGTTAGGGGGTAGGTTTGTAACATCCCGAAAATCAAAGGAGTAGAATTCGGAACGTGAAAATCGGAACTCGCAAAAACTTTTGGAATCATTGCTTCTTATCGTGTTCTTCGGTTTTATTTGCCACTTCGGTTGCGTAAGAATCTCTTACGGAATTGCTTTGAAAAGAAGTGGAATTAAAACCCTAGCTTGAGACCCTCTTGGGGAAATAATTTTAAAAAAAATAAATATATAGATATGAATTTGGGGAGGAGTAAACATATTAATTTTGGAGATTTGCAAAGGATTCTTGGAAATAATATGTTTTGATTTAAACCCTAACGGTGGAAGAAAAGTAATAAACATTTGGATTTGAAGATGAAGATATTTTTGACAAAGAGATATGAATTAAAAAAAAATAATATATATAATAGGAGATCCCAAATTATTGATTTTTAAAAAGAAAGAAATAAAAATAGGAAAATATATTTTGAAAAATAGAAAGTGGGAAAAAAAGTTTGGAAATATAATTTCAAAATTATTTTGGAAATATTGAAGTTTATTTTGAATTTTTAGAGTGGAAGGTAATGGAAATAGAAAATGGGATTTCAAAATTCGGGAAAATAGAGAAAGTACACTGTTCATGCGTATGCGAGTGTTCGACGGCGTCCCGCGCCGCGCGCACGCTCACCACGCGTCGCCGCGCCGTCGACGCCGCGTTACCAAGTCCTCGCACAACCGCCGCGCGTACACCGCATCGCCACGCACCGCGCCATGCCGTCGCCACGCCGCGACGTCGCCGGGATTCGCCGTACGCCGGCGCATGCGCTCACCGTCGCCTCGCCGTACCACGGCGCGCCCGAAGTCAATGTCGTCGCACGTGGCCGCGTCAGCCCACGCCGCGCCGTACCACCGTGACATCCTGTTTGTGCTGTAACCATGCCCACCGTGCGTCGGCCTCACCTCCCCTACTCGCGCGTGCGTCACCCTAGCTCGCCGCCATGGCCGCCGAGTTCGAGCTCGCGTGGTCAACTATATATAGCACTCCTCGGCCGAAACTCCCAACACAAAAATTGTGCCATACTTGTCTCATCTAGCTCCTCACCAATTTTCCCCAAAATCTGTTCATCGTAGCGCTAGAATTTCGCAAGGGATCGGAGCACGGGTCGGAAGAACCCTAATTTGGCCGCCCGGTGCAAACCTCAAAATTCGTCGCTCTCAGTTGATTTCCTCTGGAATTGAAGGTACGTCCACGATCTACGTACTCCAAGCTATACTTCCCCTAAGTCCCCGAACCAATTAGCCGCCGGAAATCGCCGGCGACGAGCGCCGCGAACCCTCTGTTTTGGCGCCGCCGTGCACGTCGCCATGCCACCACCGCCCCTTTCCAGCCAAGCCGACCCCCTAGCTAGCACCCCTGTGTTCCGTAGACCCTCTGGGACCCCTTGGTTCGGCCGCATTGTCACCGGAGTGCCGCCGCGCCGTGCGCCTTCGCCGCCGAGCCCTCTGTTTTGGGCCGCCGCCTCGTCGTCGCCAGACCGATCCGCCGCCTCCCTAGCCCAACCGCGCCTCAAAACGGACTCCCCGCGTCATGTAGATGGTGTAGGATTGGTTAGATGCCGAGCTC
The DNA here is from genome assembly GCA_019925245.2 of Oryza australiensis. NCBI lineage: Eukaryota > Viridiplantae > Streptophyta > Magnoliopsida > Poales > Poaceae > Oryza > Oryza australiensis. The sequence continues at coordinate 447,711 of JAIFGZ020000136.1, forward strand.
CGAACCCCCTCGCCGTCGTTCGGCCATGCCGCGCCGTCGGCCTCGCCGGGAAAGTGAAGAAGAAAGAAAAGGAAAGAAAGGGAAGAGAGAGCGAGAACGGCTCGCTGGCTCAGTGGTTGAGCCGAGCCGGGGGAAAGGTTAGGGCACAGGTTCGATCCCCGGCTTAGGCAAAATATTTGAAATTTTTTTTTATTTTATTTTTATTTTTCTAAGGAGATTAAAAATGAGAATAAGTTTATTAAAAATCCTGGGAAAATATTTATACTCCTCTAAACTATTCTAAGACTCTATTTACAATGATTTTGCACCTTTTAAAAGGATTTATGTATTTACTTTTAAATTTCCTTGCAAGAAATTATGAAGTTTATATTTGCTTAGACTTTGAACTTTTAACCTAATAAATTTCCAAAATATTTGTGTACCTTTGTGAGGCCCATTTATTCACTTAGTTTATATTCACAAATCTAGGATCGTTTCCAAGAATTTTAAACTATCTCATATAAATTCCGATCAACCCTTTTTGCGACATATACGTTCGATATTTAAATTGCTTCATAAAATCCTCCGTAATTCGATTAGGGTCGTAGGGAAGATGATTTGGAGGAGTTCTTTATGATTTTTCATGCCTTTTCGTTCGTTCTTATCGGATTTTAAGCTGGAATCTATTTTTCTTTTCCTTTTCGCTCGTATGATTAGCGACCAGAAGAGGCGAACGCTAACCCGCGGGAGACCCCACTCAAGAAGCGTACGAGCAAGGCAAGTCTTCACACCCTTTGAACATATTGATCCCAATTGCGAAATGATGTTATTTTACACTCTAAACATGCATGCTTTACCATGTTACCTATATTTGTTGTGCCATTCCTTGCTATTGAGTACCATTAGAATTACTCCTTGTAACTCACGATGTGATACAAATAACCGAAGCATAACTTGATGTAAACCGCTTAGCCATGCTATACTTAGCTTTATGCATACTCATGACTTTATGAAAAAGCTTTGTGCTTGGGCAACTACCTTGGGGGAGGTAGTTGAGATTCGGCATGTGGAGACATGAGCGCCACATGACCATGATGAATTACATTTGATGAAAATTTGAAGTACTAAACAAATGTTTTAGGCCGGGCGGCCGGATGATTTGGGTGGATTCCGGAAAAGGCAAGTGCCGACCTGGTCAGTAAGGACCGAGCCATGAGATAGCCGGGAAACGAGCCAGTACAACCGTACTTCTCGAATGGGTATAGACCTAGCTGACTAGATAGCCGAGCGGAGGCAGTATCCTTGCATAGATGGTTCTCTATGATGTGGTTATGGGATGAGGATGAGGCTGCGGCCTTGTTATGAATGGTGGGACTGAACCGATGTTAATTAAACTTAAAGACCTGAAAAGACTTCCCTTACCCGGGTGCGCTGGAACTCCTCTCACTGCTAGAAAAGGACGGCTAGAGTGCATGAGGGCTTAAGTTCATGGAGCGGAGTGCGCCAAAGCAAGGTTATCGAAAGGCTTTGCCGTGACCGTCTCATGTGTTGAGGCGTAGGCTCATTTGTTGGGCTATCGCGGAGTACGGGTAAAGTGTACATCCACCGCGGTGTGAATGAATCAATCTATTCGAATAGCCGTGCTCGCGGATATTGAGCATCGTGACAAGACTTTCGCTTGGCTAGACTTGAACTTAAAAATCTTGGGATGGGTTGCATGATGATTTTATTTGCTGGTGGATCAACTTCTCGAGGATGCGAGAGGGGTGGACTCCCAGAAAATCATGACGAACCGGAGGCGGGAAGCCATCCTTGGAATTACGATGGATGGTAGACGAACCGTCACCGGGTTAATGAACTATGAAATTAAAACCTGTTTTTGGCTAGATGGTAGGCTTGTGAAAAGAATTGTGAAAACTGGCTTTACGCAAAGAAAACCCTAGCCATGTTCTCTGAATAACCCTGTCATATGCATCTATTCTGTGTTGACTTGCTGAGTACGGTTGGTACTCACCCTTGCTATACGCACAAACCTCCAGCTGATGGAAATGAAGATCCAGAAGACCCCTACGCGTACTACCCGGAGGGCGAGGGAACTGACGGCGCATACTAGACCTTAGTCCCGGTCGTTGCCTGTGGCAATGGACAAGCCGCTGCCTCTTTCCGCTGCCTTATCTAAACTCTGTTTTTATATTGTATTCGGACCATAGGGTCCTGTGGGATGAACAATGCCTTCGGGCCTATTTATGTAATAATGGTATTGTAAGACTATTCGTGCATGTGCACTTGATTATCCAGTACTGCATTCGTGGGTACCAACTACTTGATCCAGGGAAATGGTACTATGAACACGAAAGATTCCCGACTCAAAATCGGGGGTCCACACCGACCCTGGTCAATTAAGGACCGAGCCATGAGATAGCCGGGAAACGAGCCACAACCGTACTTCTCGAATGGGTATAGACCTAGCCGACTAGATAGCCGAGCGAGGCGGTATCCTTGCATAGATGGTTCTCTATGATGTGGTTACGGGATGAGAATGAGGCTGCGACCTTTGTTATGGATGGTGGAATTAAACCGATATTAAATAAACTAAAAGATTGAGAAAGTTTCCCTTACCCCGGGTGCGCCAGAACTCCTCTCACTGCTAGAAAAGGACGGCTAGAGTGCATGAGGGCTTAAGTTCATGGAGCGGGTACTGCCAAAGCAAGGTTATCGAAAGGCTTTGCCGTGACCGTCTCATGTGTTGAGGCGAAGGCTCATTTGTTGGGCTGTCACGTAGTACGGGTAAAGTGTACATCCACTGCAGTGTGAGTGAATCAATCTATTCGAATAGCCGTGCTCGCCGATATTGAGCATCGTGACAAGACTTTCGCTTGGCTAGATTTTAAACTTAAAAGCTGGGGATGGGTATGCATGATGGTTTCATTCTTTGGTGGGTCAACTTCTCGATAAGCGAGAAGGGGTAGATTCCCCAGAAAATCATGACGAACCGGAGGCGGGAAGCCATCCTTGGAATCACGAGGGATGGTAGACAGAACCGTCACCGGATTAATGAACTGTGAAAGTTAAAACTTGATTGGCTAGTAGATAGGTTTGTGAAAAGAATTGTGAAAACTGGCTTTACGCAAAAATAAATCTAGCCATGTTCTTTGAATAACCCTATCATATGCATCAATTCTGTGTTGGCTTGCTGAGTACGGTTGGTACTCACCCTTGCTATACGCACAAACCTCCAGCTGATGGAAATGAAGAGCCAGAAGACCCCTACGCGTATTACCCGGAGGGCGAAGGAACTGACGGCGCATACTAGACCTTAGCCCCGGTCGTTGCCTGTGGCAATTGACGAGCCGCTGCCTCTTTCCGCTGCCTTATCTAAATTCTGTTTTTATGTTGTATTCGGACCATAAGGTCCTGTGGGTCGAACATTGCCTTCGGGCCTATTGATGTAATAATGGTATTGTAAGACTATTCGTGCATGTGCACTTGATTATCCAGTACTGTATTCGTGGGTACCAACTACTCGATCCAGGGAAATGGTACTATGAACACGAAAGATTCCCGTCTCAAAAACGGGGGTCCACAGGATGTCCTAGCCGACCCCGGGTACACCTTGCCGACCCTGGTAACGCCTCAGCTGACCCCGGGAGCAGATCAGCCATCCCACCGACCCCGGAGCGCTTCGCCCGACCTCGACAGCGAATCTGGTTCGCCTCGCCCGAGCTCGCCAAGTCCACACACGCCGCCTAATTGCCTGGTGGCGCTTAGGGTTTGCCAATGCCGATGCCGATGCCGATGCCGGTACCTATCCGCTTGGCCCTCCGACCTGCCGACCCCAAGCTCCCGAATTCAATTCGGCTAACTTGCATCTCGACGAGATTCAATGCTGTCGAAGAACACTGCAACGTAGCGATGCCTCTACCGGTATCCACACATCCAGGGAGAGAACTCCGAACACCCGTGTGCTAGCACGCGATGCACGGCTAGGGTTTGGCTCGAACGTGGGAGAGTTATTGTGGAGAGATCTATTCGGTTGTCTGTTGTGTTGTACCAAACCCTCCACCCCTCGCCTCCTTATATAGGGTTGCCGACTGGGCCTAAAGGCCCATCGGGACTCCTTGTCCGGTTGGATCTCTATCCAATTGAGCCGTATCCGAGTCCAACTCGAATGTCTGTTCTTTCCCGTTAAGTGTGCAACCCAGTAGGCTCAGGTATACATGGTTCCGACCCAAGTCCAACTCGGCTGACTATCAACAGCGGCCCCTAGCAGAACGTTTTGACACCAAGTATACAAGAGGGTTAATTCGGCTGAACCTGTAATATGTACACAAATTCCTTTGCTTCACGATACCAATTAAGCTATAGGCAAGACATGTGCCATCCTATTTAACAGCTTAATCATTCACTCGATCTCGTATTGGATTATCTTTCTGTTGATTGACTCCTCAATCAACTCGGCATGACCATGCACTTCCATAATCCATTACTTCGAGGGGCTCAGAGATATCTCTCCCAAAGGAGGGGCAAATTCCATCTTGATCATTCACATCCCACTACATGTTTCATAGCAGACCTGAAAACTACTTTTATAACTACCCAGTTACAGAATAGTGTTTAGTAGCCCCTAAGTAAGCTATTACACATGTTGGAATCAATGATGATCTCAGGTCTAAGGACTTTGCACCAACACTATTTGAGACCAACTAATGGCACATTAATTTTCTGTAGAGTCTCAGAGTGGGTCTATCCAACAATGTGTTCTCCAACACACGTTCACGTTTATTGGTTTGGTATCTCCATACCATGATCTATGAGACATGATCATCAATCAATAAACATGCTGATCTCAGAATCATATTTGTTTCACTAATATGATATACAATCAGGGATCATTTAAAAATAGATTCATACATATAGAGTCTCATAAATAAGTCACATACTTATTGATCAATATGAGTTGTCTATTTCATGGAACTGAATAATACTTTATTCATTAGTACATAAACATTGACCGTGATATCCAATATCTCCATGTTGCCTCTAAGGCATATAACTAACAGACAGGACATACCATTGCAGGCCAATTCCACCTCGGGACTCAAAGGTCAAAATTGAGCAGGTGGATCGAGGCTTTCACGATCTCGAATTGGATATCCTCGGAGGAGGCAGGGAGACAAAACTAGGAGACAGCCTACACCATTATACTATGGTGCAAGCGCTTCATTGTGTTTCCTAGGCGAGAAGCGACGTCCGTTCCTCCATCTCCTCCACCTGGACCGTCTTCTCCGCCTCCTCCGCGAGCAGCGACTCCTCCGCAGGCACCGATTCCTCCACGAGCACTGACTCCTCTGCATGCACCAGCTGCTAAGTCTTGCCCAACTCGTCCCGTGTCGTCAAGGTTAACAAAACAAATGAAGAAGCCAAGACTTGACGAGCCAAGGCTCCCCGCTCGCAAGAAAAGGGTGTACGACCGCACTGACGAGGAGGTTGATGAGATTGTAGCAGCTAAAGTGAAAGCGCAATTGAAGCCACGGAGTCCAGAAAAGAAGATTCTGAAAGTGCATCTAGCCCTCTAAGTGGGTTTTGATGGTTAATGACAAAGTGGTTAAGGGACTAATGCGTCCAATTAAGATAAGTGCAGGTAATTAGTCCCAAAGTGCTTAGGTGTGTGAAATATGCTCAAAGGAAACCCTCCAACAAAAACTGCAAAGTGGCGAGAAGATTCGATGCCTTATTTAAAGTTTCCTTTTCCTTTAATCTTGAGTTTTAGAAAAACCATACTATTAAGAGGGGTTTCAAATGATGGCCTAAGATGATCTAAGTGCTTAAAGTCATAATCTTGAGGAGTGACATTTTTTCCAACCTTTTTCAGCTTTTTCACCTTTTCAGGACAGAGAGTCCTGACCGGAAGTTCCGGGGTTCTTGACCGGAACTTCCGGACACCTTTGCCATTCAATTTCTAAGTGTTGACCGAAAGTTCCGAGGGTCCTGGACCGGAAATTCCGGATACCTCTACAGTTCAAATGTGAGTAACGGTTAGGTGACACCATCATTAACCTATAAATATCCCACACCCTCTGCAGCTCACTTTAGCAATCCAACTTTTATTTTTCTGTCCCCTAGCCTCTCCCATGTTGTTCTAGATCACTCCAACACAATTCTTGAGCTTAGGAAGCTAATTTGTGAGATATTTGAGTGATTTAATTGTTTTTGTGAGAGTGAGAGAGCTAGGATGACTTGAGCACTTGGTGATTCTTGCAGGGCTGTGGTTTGATGCTTATTACTTTTGGAGAGTGATCTCCTAGACGGTTAGACGTCTCCCGCAAGTATCCGACGATTTGTGGATTGACCCAGGAAAGTTTTTGAATGTTCTCCTCACCTCCGCAAGGAAACGACGTATGCATAGTGAAAATCCGAGTTGAGCTTTTAGGAGGTTGTCTTGGTAGAGCAATTGTCGTTTGTGGTTCTTGCTAGAGAATCAAGTTTGGGATCTAGGTGGTCACTTGATCTCCAGCTAAGAACCTAGAAATGTTGGGTTGGAGACCAGATACTTTCTCCTAGGGCTTTGTTTGGTGAGGCAAGGGGTTAATCGAGACCCAACTCTTCGGAGTTTCTCAATGGAGAGTAGGATTCTTTGAATCCGAACTTTGGGAAAAAATTCCTTCTCTCAATTGTTCTTGTCCTTTACTTTCTATTGAGTATTCCTGATTCCATGTTATTCCTTCATGTTATTTGCAATTAAATTGTCTTGGAAGTCACTTAGGCTCGTGATCAGATCCTCGAAGTCCCATAACACCGGAAGTTCCGAATCAGAACACCGAAAGTTCTGGTCAGCCTGAGCTGATCAAAAGTTCTGGAGTTCTAGCTCGGAAGTTCCGGTGCTTGTTTGTTTTAATCGCTGCGATTTTTAAGTAACTTTCAGGATCGCCTATTCACCCCTGACTAGTCGACATCTATGGGCTTTCGGATTCCTATAGACCAGATAGCTAAGAAGTTCTTTAAGAAGCTGATCTCACCGATTAAACTGACCTTCCCATCGGACTATGACCGTTTAATAAGAAAGTCTTTTTAGAAGGCAAAAGGAAAGTCCAAAGATGTCCCTCAACTTGGAAAGCAACCAAAACAAGCGGTTGAGCCTTTGCTGCCACCTGGTGAAAAGGAGATAACACTATTTATGGCAAAGACAGGACTAAAGAGGGAACAATTGTTTGGAGGCGCACCAATCGAAATGGCAACAAAAGAGGATTAGAAATACAAATTTACCCTCGGTGAACCACTTGTCAAGCCTGATCAGGTGAAGACCCTCTCTACACAGATGTACCGATTCCATCAATGGTACATGGAAAAATCAGCCATAGGTAGAGAAATGTTCGGAGTGAGGATAAAAAATGCAGATTACTTCCAAGGAGAAGATATTATGTGGATTCACTATGAGGATGTCTTCGACTTATACCAGCTAGATGCCCTCGACGTCTCTCTTCTCAGTTGCTAGGTTTTGTAAATATCGTTTAGTTAAATTTATTTTGTTCCTTAGCTCCTTTTATGTAGCTGATGAAAATTCCTTTTATCCATTGTAGAATGGAGATTCAACTGTGCCGTAGCAGGGGTGTTTCAATATTATTCATGGACCCCCAGAAAGTTAACACGGACATGATATGAGACTTTGAGCAAGATACAAAGGACAATATTATCCATTTCTTGGTGCAGCAACATTTCAAGACATTCGTACTTTTGTCGTACAACACAGCGTGAGTTTTTATTATCTCTCATACCAATTTCCTTCTCGTACATTTACAGTTTCATATATATATCATCTCACACAATTTGCAAATTCCATTGGTCCTTTTTTCCGACCTTTCCTCATGCAAAATCCAAGTCTATGACTCAATGGATAAATCGGAGTCTACTTTCGTAATGATTTTTGAAGTGATAGAGAGGTAATGCCATCTATTTCACTGTCCTTATGAATGTTGCTATTACTACTATGCAGATCTCGGATAATTACTCATAGGTTGCAACTATACATAGGGCAGGGGCACTGATTTGTACATTGGTCCGCGGGACTTGAAAAGAAAAACTTGTTGTGAGGACGAAATTTTCAATGAGTACATGCTCCAAAATTATATTGAATCATTAATTTGTTCTAAAATAGAAATGTATATTAAATCTCTCATCGTTTCTCCTTTAGTGTGCAAAACAGGAGAAGAGACCGCACTTGTGCGACTACTACGTCTATGAGTATACTCATCGCCAAATCATGACCGACAAGGATTTGGATGTACGTAAAAATCATTCATACATTATGTCTTGATTTATTATTGATTTCATATATTTATATCTCATTTTTTGAAATGATATATTATTTACACGAGGGACAGACTCTCCCACGATGATTTTATAAAGGCTGTTCAAGAAGAACTGATGGGATTTATCAATGATCAGATTATTGATCCCGCAAAGAATTCCACTGTGATGGAAAGCCAATTCGTCAACCCCACTCCATGGCTTAGATTTCGTAATATATGATATAGAAAATTAGAAATTAATAACGATTATAATATATGTATATATTTATGTGTATGTATATATTTTGGTAAAATATGTATATATTTAATTAAGTGCACATATATATGTGTAAAATATGTATTTATACATATATATATGCATACATATATTACATATATACATATTATATATATTATGCATATATATATATATGTTTTATACATGCATACTATATAAACAAGCAGCAAGCAGCAGCAGCAAAATTTTAAAAAAAAGGAAAAAATACATTTAGTTCCGATTATCGTTTGCAACCTGATACTAAAGGGGTTGCCACCGTGACTATAAAAGGTTTTTCCAGCAGTGTATATATGGCAGAATCATGAATTTTTCTTTCACGTCGACGACTTAGGATTAGGTATCTTAACATTGGCCATTGGATAGTGAGCATGAATCCATCGCGATCCTAATCGTTAGTTTTGACTACAACGGTCATGCTCATCTCAATTGGGCGGCAACCCTCATCTGTGTCGGGTATGGCGCCCGTCACAACGCAAAGGTCACTGTTGTGAGAAGTCATCTCTATTGGGCAAACGCCATCATCGATACACTTATCTTTGTCGTGCCTAAACTAAAGCCTATCACCGATAGGTTTGACCTAAAAGCCCAGTCAAACAAAGGCCCATCACCGATGAAACAATCTCAAACGAGTCCTAATTAATGCCCGTCACGGATGACTAATAGCTTAATCGGGCTTTAACTTAAGCCCGTCATGGATGGTGTCATCTCCATCGGCGCTAGGGTTTTGAGTGAGGACTTAAAAATTTTCGCGCTAATGTATAGAGCGAATCGATTTGGAAGCACATCCGTGACAGGCTTAAGTTTAAGCCCGATTAAGATTACATCATCTCAACGGGCTTAATCTAAAGCCCATCACGAATGAGATCTAAATTGGCTCCCTAGGAAAAATTTAAAGGTCGATCAAAATATTCTATCGGTGACAGGGTTAAGCTTAAGCCCGATAGAGATAAAATCATCTCAATCGGGCTTAATCTAAAGCCCGTCATGGATGAGATCATCGGTGACGGGCTTAGGGCTTAAGCCCGATTGGTACTGTCATCATTTCTATCGGGCTGTAGTTAAGGCCCATCACTGATGATCCAACATATCTATCGGGCTATAATTATGGCCCGATTGAGATGATGTCATCTTTATTGGGCTTGAACTTGAAGCCCCTCACCGATATAATTTTTCATTTTTACATATGAACAAATTAATTTTTAGTACAATATAATAAATCACTAAATAATTCAGTAAAGTTCACTAAATTACTATTTTCATATAAATTATTTTAGTGAATTAAATAAACTATATAAATTACTATTTTAGTGAATTATAATTAAATAAACTATATAAATTACTATTTTAGTGAATTATATAAACTAGTTTCATAAATTACTATTTTAGTTCATTAAATTCCTATTTAAATTACTATTTTAGTTCAGTAAATTACTATTTGAATTACTATTTATATATAATTCACTTAAATAATTCAAGAGAGTTCAATAATTTATTTAAGTCACTAAATAATTCTCTAAATTAACCAAATTCACTATATTACTTACTATTTTTATATAATTCACTAAATAATTTACACAAAAAGGCTTGTTAATACAAAATACTTCATTCATTATAAGAAATAGCAAAACAAATAAGTACAAAGGCATCAGTCATAAGGTTATGCCTTTTGTATGATCTGACGAGCATATGTCACATCCTCTTGGGGATCATCGTCAAGGTCGATGTGAGGTCTTACATTAAGATTCTCGGTTGTATTCTTCTTCATTGACGATGTTGTCAATCCCGACAATCGACGCTTGCCATCCCTGACAATGTGCATCTTCTTGTTTGCAGGGTCTTTTATGTAGAAAATCTGCTCGACCTGTTTCGCAAGTACGAATGGTTTATCGGCGTATCCAACCTTGGATAGATCTATTAAAGTGAAACCTTCTTTGTTGACTTTGACACTAGTGCGTATATTCACCCAACGGAATAAAAACAAAGAGACTTTGAACTTCACGTAGTTCAGGTGCCAGATCTGTTCAATGCAGTCGTAGTATGTGTTCGACCCAACTTGATCGTGGAATGCATCTATACGAACTCCGCTGTTTTGCACTGTACTTTTTGTCATCTTGCTTTACGGTGTAAAATGTGTATCCGTTAATATCATATCCTTGTCATGTGTCTATCTCCCAACACGGTCCCATTCCTAACAATCGTACTGTCTCATTTGAAACATCCATCGACATTGTAATACGATTCTTGAACCATTCGTTGAACCAAGAGTTATGTTCTCTATTAATCCACATATCCGATCACCCCAAGTTCTCCTATCGGATTTTCGCTAAATGCTCCTCAAAGTATGGGACAACTTCTGCCATATGTTGGAGCACAGTGAAATGAGCCTGCGAATAGGAGGCTCGATCGTGCACAGTTCTTTTCCTGCCTATTGTGCCAACACCTGACAACCTTCCTTCATGTTGAGATGCTGGTATTCCGATAGGATCGGCCTCGGACATATAATCGACACAAAACTCAATAACCTCCTCGGGCGTATAACCTTCAATGATGCTCCCCTTCGGTTTTGCTCTGTTTCGAACGTACGACTTCAGAACTCCCACGTACCTCTCGAATGGATACATTTCTCTTAGAAAAGCTGGGCCACATAATTTTGTTTGCTTCATAAGATAAACAGGGAGATGAATCATGATATCAAAGAAAGACAGCGGGAAAAAAATCTCCATGTGACAGAGGGTATTGACAATATCAGTCTGCAATCCATCTAGATCTTCGGGATTTATAACCTTCTGACCGATTGCATTGAAGAAGGCACATAGACGTTGGATCGTGTGGCGGACTTTGGGTGGTAGAATGCCTCTGATAGCAATTGGCAAGATCTATGTGATGAGCACGTGACAATCATGAAACTTCATTCCAACCAGTTTTAGGTCGTCTAATTTAACGTACTTATCATCGCTGAATAGCCGATGGAACTTTAATATCTTTCAGGAATGATAACATTGTGATCTTTTCATCCTTCGACAAGGTGTGGCAAGCTGGAGGGAGGTACATCTTTCTGTCTCTGTATCTGTTACACGCAGGAGTTCACTGCGAATATTCATCTCATGTAGATCAAGGCGCACGTTCAACCCGTCCTATGTCTTCCCGGGAATATTTAGCAATCGCCCAACCAAACTCTCACACATATTCTTTTCTATGTGCATCAGATCAATGCAATGACGGACCTCAATATCTTTCCAGTAAGGTAGTCGCCAAAATATGGATTTTTTTCTTCCACATACCCTTGTCCATTTCCTTAGTACGTTTTCTTTTCTTTCCAAACTCATTAGTTATGTCCTTGACCATGTTGTGACCTTATCGCTGGACAAATCCTTGGGTGCAGGCTGAAGTTCTCTCTTACCGTTAAAAGTTTCTTTTTTCTTCTAAATGCGTGATTGAGCGGGAGCCATCTCCTATGACCCATGTAAACCATCTTTCTTGATTTCTTCAGCCACCTACGGCGTGTATGTTCCATACAATTAGAGCATGCATTCTTTCCTTTCGCAGTTTGTCGAGAAAGATTGCCAAGTACGAAATAGTCATTAATGGTGCAGAACAATAGAACGTGTAGTTTGAAGTTCTCCTGACCGTACGCATCCCAAGTTTTCACACCTTCTTTCCAGAGAATTTCAAGGTCATCGATAATAGGCTCCAAGAACACATCAATATCATTGTCGGGTTGTTTCAATCCTTAGATGAACAAGCACAATATAATGTATTTTCTTTTGAAGCACAACCATGGCGGTAAGTTATAGTTTGCAATGAAAACTAGCCAAGTGCTATGAGAACTGCTCATGTCTCCGAAATGATTCATGTCATCCGTATGCAAACATATTCTCATATTTCTAGGGTCGGCTGTGAATTCTGGTTGTTTTCGATCGATATTCCTCCATTGAATCGAATCTGCAGGGTGTCTTAGCGTACCATTGTTTCTTTTCTCTATGGCATGCCAACGTACTAAGTATGCTTCCTTGGGGTTGACAAATATTCTCATGAAACGATTAATGATAGTTAGATACCACACAACCTTCGTCGGTCACCCCGCTTTGACTTCTTTCCTTTGTTAGCACTTTTAGTTCTCTTGTATTGAGAAGCCTTGCAGACATGACAAGCATCTAAGTCCGTATTTTGCTTATGGTATAATATGCGATCGTTTGGACAAGCGTAAATTCTACGGACCTCTAACCCCATGGGACACAAAACTGCTTTGCTTCATATGTCGTCTCGGACAATGTGTTCTTGTCAGGAAGCATGGTCTTCAAAATTCCCAAAAGCTGTGTGAAACTTCTGTTTGTCAATCCACTACTTGCCTTCAGCTTCATTAGCGCTAAGGTAGCTGACAATTTGATGTGTTTTGCCTTGCATCCGGCGTATAGAGGCTTCTCCGAGTCACTGACCAACCTGCTGAACTTCATGAAATCTCTCTCATTGTAGGCTGGGTCCTCAACGTCACGTAACATGTCTTACAGCAGATCGTGATCCACATCAACCATTTCACCGCCCAATGGAAAAGGTACAAACATGTCACGTTCATCTTCATCTTCTTGATTTTGTGCGTCAGTTCTGTCTGCAGCTGAACCACTGCCTGATTCTTGCTCTCCATATTTCACCCAACATGTGTAGCCCTTCATGAATCCTCGTTGTATCAGATGATTTTGTACGTCCACTCTGCTATCAAACATATTTTTATTTTTACAATCTGGACATGGACAACACATGCAATCACTTTTTCTTCTTTTTCTATCCTCCTTCGTGGCGTTTATAAAATTTAAGATGCCATTTCGATACTCTTCATTATAACGTCACATAGTTTTCCCATAAATCCAACTTCGATCCATCCCTGAGCTATAAAAATATAAAAAATATTAGACAAACATTTTGTAGGTAAGTATTTACTAAGTTTATGAGAATTGCCTACTATTTTTCAATTACTTTTCTACTTTCTAATTTCTTGAAAAAAGAGATCAAAATCGCCCCTCCCCCTCTCACCTAAATAGTGAACAATGGGATAACCAATACAATAGGTGATGAGAGTATTTGTAGCATGCAATAAATATCTGTAACGGCCAACGAACTAGCAAGTAACGGGTATTTCAGTTATCTTTATCGGACCTAAGTAAATGCCCGTCACTGATGACACTCATCGGCGACATGCCTAATTGTTATCTTAATCAGGCCATCATTTCGAACCCATCACCGATGATAAACATCGGTGATGGGCTTCCACTACTACGGAAACAGTTTTTCGTGGCGGCCATTTTGGGTCTTCGCTGGCGGCAACCGGGGCCACCACAAAGCAAAGGCCAGTGAAGATCAAGATCTTCGCTAGCGGCTACACACCACCAGTAAAGAAACATCTTTGCTAGCGGTTGCTTTAAGACGGCCGCCAGAGAAGCCATATTTTCTATGGCGGCCAGTTCAAGCCAGCCGCCAGCGAAGTCATATCTTCGCTGGCCGCTGGCTTAAGGAAGCCGCTAGCAAAAATATTCTTCTCGGCGGCTTACACTCTTTTCACGACACGTGGCCCGCTAGGAAAAAGCCCATCGGTTTAGAAAAGACACATGGCCCGCCAGTAAAAATATGACATCGTCCTTATTTTGACACGTGGCCCGCCTGCGAAGATGCAATATTTATAAAAAAATGAAACAATATTATATATTATTTTTTCAGTTCATGTAGTTTAGAGTCACACGTAGATGATATAACTAATCGAGCTATCGATAAAGTATGTTCTCTTTCGTGCAGCCGCCATTGATGATTAATATACATGCACGCGGAAATAATATATGAAGATTAATATATACATATATATATACAATTTCTAAGCACCACATATATTGGAACGACACCAGATATACATGTAGTTGAATGTCTTACAACCTGACCGATGTACATACGGGTGAAATCTGTCTATATTATACTCCTGCTCCAGTTAGACAGACATTCGTTCTCTGGCAGGGCCAAAACTCCATCGTGGTCGAAAAACCTCCCAAGCTGATGTGCGCACTCACGGTGGATGAAGTAGCACATGTCCCGTTGTATGTTCTCAATGGATTTATCATCGAGCTCCCTTTCAGACTTGGGAATTTTTGGAAGCTGCATCGAGATCATGACAAATTACAAAATTGTTCACAGTAATGCGAGTTAGCGATTAACTTAACAAGATTACTGATGGTTTGTACTTACATCGTCGTAATTCGCGCAATATCTCCCATTGACCCTAAGGTATTCACAGGTGTAATATCCGCATAGTACGGTTCCCACCGGTTGCTTATGATACTTTCAACATCAATAAGTATATCAGTTAATTAAATAGAAAAACGCATGCATTTATAAAAATTAAGTAGTACTGTTTGGCATCCAAATTTACTTACCGGCCACTTATTGCGGATGACTATGCGTTGTCTGGAGTTTTTCCGTTGTCCGCTTTTCTGGTAATACCTTTTATATGCACTGTTTGCAGAGATAATTAATTTAAATTCGTCAAAGATAACAACACGTCATGAGAATATATAAGAATAAGAAACGTCCATGCATATAACTTACAGATCGATAATTCTGAGCATTTCTTGATATGTATTGCTGTCTTTATCAAGAAAATCCAAGACGACGACTTCATTGTACTTTGGATAGAGAAGAAATACTATCCAATGGTCGCTGCAAAAGAAATGGTTAGTCTAGCCGTGATTATATGTATATACTCGTAGTTGATACGAAGACTTACTCAAAGGCGTATGGGGCGTAAACACATTCCTTGTCCTGCGTAGATTCAAGTGCTATAGATACATAAGCAGCAACATCGAGAATCTTTTCTTGATGCCTTTGTTCTATATATGCGTCCCTCTCTTGCCGCGTCATCACCTGAACATGTGTCGGTAGCTTGTTCTCGTCTAGCATGTAGGTGTGGTTCGGCTTGCTTATCCGGCACGGGTTTAGGTAGCCGACAGGCTTTCGCATCGCTTCGGCTTCCACGTAGTTCATCCTTCAAAAAATGTAAGGTCAAATTAGGTACGCACATAGGTACAATGATTTATTGACACATTCCAGTCATGCACTTACAGACACCAGATGCCGACCAAATTGGCGTCGAGCCTCTTTCGACGATAGAGGGCATGCATATCGGAGAAATGAACTTGGAATAGGCATGGCCCGCTCCAGAAGATGTTCTCCTGTACGGCAACTGTGAACGATGAAAGGCCTTTTGTGGTGCTTGCCCTGATGTACCATTCATGCCACCTCCTTAGTTGCCACGGACCTTCTGTTAGTTGCCATGCATAGATGAATGGTTGGCCATTCTGAAACTCATGCGGCACATCAGGGGAGTTGATATAATTGAGATAATCTTCCATGGTTTGCTTGAGGCTGTTAACTTTCTGTCATCAAAATCGGCATCTTTGATATCTTTGTCCCTTCCTCGGAATGCCGTTATCATATATCTTTTCTTCGATTCACTTTTCCCTTTGTGCTTGTGTGTCCTTACCATCAGTGGCACATCGACACCCTTAGACACCTCCGGTTGCGATGGCTGTACTTGTACTTCCTGTACTTCTGTACTTGTACTTCTGTACTTCCTGTACTTATACTTCCTGTACTTGTACTTCGATTGATCCTTTTCAAGCCCGATTGTACTTACTGTCTCCTTTTCAATTGGAGGTACGACGCAACGAGGCTCGATCTTGGAGGTGACGCAACGCGAGGCTCGATCTTGGAGGTGATGAAGCTGGAGGATCTCTCGGTTCTTCGTCCCTTGGTGGACGAGACGGTGACACCGGTATCCTTGGTGGACGATCTGTTCCATCCGTTGACCCTAGTTCAATATCATTCTTGTGCCACAGTACAAACTGGTCAATGGCATCTCCAAGGTACACAATCCCCTCGGGTGTTGGAATGTCGATCTCGTGCATCAGGTGAGCCTCATTGACCGTCCGGACCTCTACCTTGGCATAGTCATCCGGAATGTCTTGGCAATGGAAACTGCGGCCCGGTATGAACCTCCCGGTTGCAACTTGTATTTTCTTTCCTGCCCGCCGACCGGAATCAAGAGCTTGCAAGGAGTATCCTCCGTTACATCGTCTATCGGATAGCTCGGATCGGTGCAAAACGGCACCACCGTGCATCATATGCTGGCTCCAATATCTATGGCATTCCTCACGAGCTGCTGCCCTAGCCTGGGATTCTATCTCCTTCTTATAGCGATCACGCTTCTTGTAGGTATGAGCATCCTCTTTGAATCCATCCTTCCAGCTAGTCTTTAAGGATACTCCCGGGACACGGCCAAAGTGCTCCGGGTTGCCCAACGCATAGGTCAGCTCGTCCCGGTCTCTATCTGGCACGAACATCCCGACCTCTTGCTGCGCGACGATGTTCTTCATGTTGACAGCTACCTCTTGGAGCTTTGGATCCTTGAAGACTATATCCCCCTCCGGGGTGAAGGCCGGTGTTCTTGCACGCACCCAGTTCCTCGTTCGTGGGTTGTGATTTTTCATAGGAACCGGTTTCCCAGCCTTTTCCATCTCTTCATCTTGTTTTGTCCATTTCTTAACCGCTTGACGGTAACCGGTCGATCCCAAACGATGAGGATATTCATTCCTTCTGGCTAGTTCAGACATCCTCTAGCTCTTCTCCTTTTCCTCTGCCGATGTCTTCAGGGCAACGAACTCATCCCACTGGGCTGGTGTTATCTTTCCGTACTCCGTGAACGGCGTGTGTCCCTTCTGAACATATTTCTTGTTAAGGTATGTTTTTCAGTTCCGCCATAGCTTGCCCATGGTCTTGAGTGCATAGTCCTTTGCTGCATCGTCGTTTGTCCCTTGCGGATACTCAAACTTGCTTTGCAGCGACGTCCAACAGCTGTTCTTTCTAGTGTCAGGAACTTTCTTCCAATCCTTCCATGTGATCTCCACGATATCCCTAACTATCGCCCCACATTGGTTGCTATACTTGGAACATGAATCTTCGGGTGATAGGGGTTCCCCTTTCTCAGCGATCCGCGTCGGCACGGCGACTTCTTTCAACAACATGTTCTTCCCTCGCTCGCCCCTTCTTTTCTTGGGTTTACTTGAAGCTTCGGTTTCCGCTTCGGGTGCGGCTTGGGCTTTCCTTTTAGATCGGCGTGGAGCATTCTTCTATATTTGCATTTCACGTGACATCGGTTATAATCCATAAATATACTTAATACGATCGGAACTAATCATATATAATATGTTACATACCACCGGTTCGCGGGGATGTAGTCCGAGTCGACTTCTTCATTGTCGCTCCCACCCTTTTTCTTCCTTGCGGGAGAAGGATGGGGGTCACTTGGCGAGTGATATGATCCACTCCCTTCATCACCGGATCTTGACGGCGATGATTCCTCCGCGACTACTTGGGTGCAAATATCCTCCTCGACCATCGGTGGAGTTTGCTTGCCCTTGTCACCCGAGGGTTGCGCTTCGGTCAGTTTTTCCATTGATACCTTTTAAGGTGAGTTTATATTAGATGCGGAATGAAATCGTTTCTTGTCCTAAGTGTAAATTACAAATGACTAAACCACAAAGTCCTGATCTCATAAGATCTCCAAAAGTAATTCAGAAACTGAACTATTTTGTCCAATAGTTATCATCACTATAGTAACTCTTAGAGTATCCGTCTATTTTTCGTTAGGTTTATTGGGTTGCTTATCCATTTAAGAATGGTCATGATGTTGATGCCCCCCAAGATGACAAGAAAGGTGTATAACCACTAGGAGATATTCACAAGTACACACACATGCAGGGGATCATGAGAATTTCTGACTTTAGGTGTAAGTACCAAAAATCCGATTTTCATCGATCAACACTAATATATTAATTAACTATATATAGTGGTAACTGAAGATGCATGCATGGGATCCACTTGGGAGAAACCAACTAATAGAGCATACATACACACACATATATCCAAGGGCAAGCAACCAATTGAGCAACCAATTGCACCAAAAATATATAACGAGATTGATCATGCTTTATATATACAGGCTTATTTAATTTTTGCAAGTCCTTGCATGTTAATTGTCTACATTCTACAGAATGTATCTGCATATGTGAACATACAAGAGTTCATAAATCATAATATAAAAACATCTGTCAAGTTCAAAATTACAAGAGTTGATGGCAGCAGCTTCAAATTGCATTGCATCTTCAAATTGCATCTTCAAAATTGAATGTTCAAATTGAATGTTTGCTGCTATATGATCAATGAAACTACAGCATATGAGTTGTGCTCGGTCAACAGTTGGGGAACTTCTGTAAGTACCCATGGGTCATTCTTGTGCCCTACGTTGACGAGGTTGACGATGGTCAGGCCAAAAATGTTGACAACCACGCCAGATGGGTGTTTCACCCATTGGCACCGGAACAGTGGAATCTGCATGTTGGATCCATAGTCCAGTTCACATATTTCTTCTATGAATCCATAGTATGTGCTCTTTTGTCCAGTTGTGTCGATTGCCTCTACTCGAAGGCCACTGTTTTGGCATGCACTCCTTTGGTCTTTCACTTTGGTATAAAATGTATACCCATTCAGATCATATGCTTGCCATGAGGTGTAAACACTTGATGGCCCGTCAGCCAACCTCTTAATAGTTTTTTCCTCCGTAGTATCGCCATCGGTAGGCCGAGGTTCTTGAACCATTCAGTAAAGGCAGCCTTGTGTCGCTTCATGATCCATGCATCGAACGCCCGTATTCATTGCTTGTAAGTCCTTAAGGTGCTGATCTATGTACGGCTCCACTATCGCGAGCTGTTGCGGCACGGTGAAATGAGCTTCTTTCAGTTTCTTGTAATCATCGTCGTGGATTCTTTTACGCCCTTTTGTCCCTCTTCAGATATTCTACCTTCATGTCGAGGTACCGGTAAACCAATTGCTTTCCCTTCTTTTAGGTAATCAATGCAACACTCAACGACTTCCTCGGTAGTATATCCCTCTATCATCGATCCCTCTGGGTGCGCACGGTTCTGTACGTAGCCTTTTAGAATGGAAATGTACCGTTCGAATGGCCACATCTGATGCAGGTACAGGGGACCAAGTGCAATAATCTGAGGCACAATATGAACTATGAGGTGTTCCATCATATTGAAAAATGACGGCGGGAAACAAATCTCAAGCTCGCACACGGTCTCTATAGCGAAAGTGCGGAGAGGACCTAACTCGTCAAGATCAATTACTCTCTGTGAGATTGCATTGAAGAAGTAACACAACTTTGTGATGACCACCTTAACGTGTAATGGTTCGATTGCTCTGATGGCGATAGCGAGGAATACTGTGAGCATTATATGGCAATCATGGGAATTGTAGCCTGAAAATGACAAATCCTTCATCGACACCGGTCGCTTAATGTTTGAGGAGAAACCAGTAGGCACTCTCACCCCACGTAGGCATTTGCACATTGCCATTTTCTCCTCATTTGTCAAGGTGTAGCAGGCCGGCGGAAGATACACTTTTTCGTTACCCTCATCAACGGTGAAGCTCTTTTCTTATCGCATATTCACGAGGTCCTTACGGGACTTCAGCCCATCCTTTGTCTTGCTAGGTATGTCTAGTAAAGTACTCATGGTGCTATCGAAGACATTTTTCTCTAGGTGCATGACATCGATAGAATGACGTATCTCCAAATCTTGCCAGTACGGAAGGTACTTAAAGAAAATGGAGTGATTCTTGAATGGCCCGCTAGCGCTTGCGGCTCTTTGGCCTCATTTCTCTTCCGCTTGTTGGTTTCCTTCTTTTTGGCCTTCCCAAAAACAACCTTGAGCTTTTTCGTTATTGTGAACACTTTATCACCCTTCCATGGTTACGGTGGATCACTTGTCCTCAATAGTGTTGTCGAAATATTCAGCTTTAGAGCGGTACGGGTGATTCTTTCTTAAGTAACGTCGGTGTCGCATGTACACTAGCTTCTTCGATCCTGAAGATACCGTACACTGTACCATCAACACAAATAACGCAGCTGTCTTCCCCTTGAGCTGTCCCGATAGGGAAAACGGTGCGGGCAAGTCGTTGACGGTGACAAAGATAATTGCATTAAGTGTAAAGTAATTCTGCATGAATTCGTCCCAAACCCGGACCCCATGATTCCACGAGATCAGCCATATCCTCCATCAAAGGTTCCGAAACACATCCATGTCATTGCCGGTTGTCGTGGTCCCTGTACAAGGATGGTCAACAAAATATACTTCCTTTTCGACACGACCACGTAGGGAGGTTGTACATGGTTAGGAGTGCGGCCACGTGCGTGTGAGCTACTCAAGTCACCAAATGGATTCATTCCATCGGTGCTCAATGCAAACCTTACATTTCTTGGGTCCTCTGCAAACTCATGGTACTTTCGTCAAATTCCTTCCCTGTCGAGCATCGGCCGGATGTCGAATCATCCCATCCTTTTTCCACTTTTCATGATGCCGGCGCATCGGTTCGGCATCCCTCGGGTTCGAGAACAAACGCTTCAATCGATCTTTCACCGGAAGGTACCACATGACCAACCGGGCGATCTTCATCTTGTTGTTGACTTCTACCTCGTCTTGGGAACCATCCCGACCCTCGGACGCTACGACTTGTTTTGTATCGACTAGTGTTGCACGTTGGGCATCTGTCCAAATCCTCATACTCTTTACGAAACAAGACGCAGTGGTTAACACACGCGTGTATCTTTCGCACACCCGAGATAAAAGGGCAAATAAGCTTCTTCGCTTCATAGGTCTTGGTTGGCGGGGAGTTGGGTTGCGGAAAGCGGTTTCTTCAACGTAACCAACAAATCGTTGAAACTACCGTCCGACCAACCATTTCTTGCCTTCAATCTCATAAGTTCAAGCACCGTCCGCAACAATGTGAAATCCTTCATGCAACCATTTGCCTCATCGTACAAAAGAACCTTCGTTGCCTTTTGTAATGATTCGAAGTTCTCCAACCCACGAGCGGTCCCAGCTACAACCTCAGGTTTAGCATGACGCAACATCTCTTCCAAATCAAAATTACCATCATCTACGCAAACATTACCATCATCGACATCATCAACTATACTGTGCTGACCATCATCGCCACCAACATCATCATCAACATTAATGGGCTCTACTTCCTCTTCTCCTTCTTCTGCTACTACCATCAAATCCTCGTCCCAGTTGAACACTTCATCCTGTACTATCGCCCGGTTGGGAACTTGTTTGCTTGGGATCTCTCCATGATGTGACCAATTTGTGTAGCCTGCAACAAATCCATGAATCACCAAGTGTTGCTCGATTATAGATGGGTCGATCCAAATTTTCTGATTCTTGCAATGTATGCATGGACATCTAATTTCCTTCGTCTTCTTAGATGCAGCATTCTTCTTAGCAGCTTTCATGAATATGTCAACTCCTTCAATGTATGAGGACCGGTATCTCCCTCTATACATCCATGCTCTGTCCTCCATCTATGCATTATTTACGAAAAAATATGTACAACTTCGTCACTTTATATATTTTTGATAATATGTCACATTAAAATTATACTAATTAATATTTATAACCACTATAATCTAGACAAGCTAATTAAAGCTAGCCAAAAATCTACAAACTACAAACAACTAGAAAAAATAAAAATACTAGCTCTTTTTCTCTTCTTCTCAACGTTCTCTGCAGTTAACTAATATATAGATCTGCTACAAATAAACATATCAAAACTAGATATATATATATATATGGAACATCGATCATGCACAATATTTTTTACAAAGTTTGCCCATTTTAAGCTCCAAATAACAAATAAAAAATACTTTTCTTTTCCCGTGTCACATACTTTTTGCTATGCAAAATCTCAACAAACAACCAATAAAAATAAAAAAACTTTACAAATAGAGTAGGAGAAAGTATATGTAACCTCTGGTGCAGTAGATCTTTGAAAAGATTGAAGATCAAAACCTTCCCCCTATGTATTTGTTCACAAGAGAGAGAAAATCGTGCTCAAATGCCATGGCTGCTAGCTGGACTGGTGGTATAGGTGATGGTATTTTCCCTGGCGGTCAACATATGTCGGTTGCATAGAACACCATAGAAAATATTTAGGGGTGGCGGCGGCTTAAGTGGGCCGCCAGCGAAGATGTAGGAATCTTCGCTAGCGGGCCACCTCATCTTACCGCCAACGAAGATATGATATTTTCTCTGGCGGTGCTTTAATAAGGCCGCCAGAGAAAATACTACATCTTCGCTAACGGCTAGCTTTAGGGGACCGCCAGAGAAGATGTGTTTTCGCTGGCGACCCGAGACCCCCCACCCCCTATCTTTTGAGCTGGCGGTTTCACCTCGTAGCCGCTAGAGAAAATTTTTTCCAAACGCCATGAAAGATTGTTTTCGTAGGAGTGTTCTATTGGGACCCGACAAAGATAAAATTAGTTATCTTTGTCGGGTCTTAAATTGCACCCGTCACCAATATGTATCATTCGTGACGGGCTCGAGTTTCATGCACATCTAATATGTATATGTGAGTATATCTTTATTAATCTTTTTTAAGATCTGTTTAAAATAATTTTGTTGTGATGGTCCGTAAATCTCAGACATGTGATGGGTCGTCGTTGAGAAAAAAATTTGTACCGGTGTTTAATCCACCGTCCGCCGAAATCAGCTCATGTCGTTCGTTCTTGTTCTTGACTTGTCCACACTGTACTTTTTGGTATTTCTTATATTAACTTAATCACATGCACACTAGCTGATTGGATACATATACTATGGCCATGCAAGAATCTTAGTTGCATATATAGATCATATATCGGCCACTAGCTGAGCTAGCTGGCACTGGTAATTAAATTACTAGCTAGGGATCGCATTGCATGATCCGTAATTAGGATGACGTACTACATGATTAGCACCAGCTAATTGTACGTCGTTAAGGGAGGGATTAACGTTGACAAGCTCACATGTCTTCGGTTTAATTAGCTGCTTAATTGAGGCCTAACACCTAACTACATCTCTAGCTTAGTAGCTAGCGAAAAAAGCTGCGTTAGAAACTACTCCAAATAATTAAATCCCATATCATATGCATTGATTTTTTTTGTTAAATCTTTTAAGAGGATTTTTTATAATTATTTTGCTACTAAAATATACTAGTTAGTCACGTCGTACGTACGATCTTCGTTTTATCTACAAATTAAATAAAATAGACTGTATCGAGATTCGATCCATATTCGGTTTGAACTTCTGGAGCAGCATGCTGAGTCATGCATCCACTGACAGATAAAAGAGGAAGAAAAGCAACTGTGGTGATTGGGAAATGGGAACAACATGCCATGTTCCAAATATGGCAGGTTAAGTTTAGGATGGTGACGACTTTGCCTTTTGGCTTTCTACAAAAGCAGGGGCCTTTAGGCCTTATATGGTCTAGAAAAGATTGATTAGCAGGATGGTGCATCTTAGCTATTTATATTGGGAATTATGGGATATGTATTTGAAGATAAATGGCTAAATGGCATCACCAAACCACCTTTATTATAGAGTTCTACATGCATGTATCAATTTTGAGTATATATGTATGTATATACATATATGTATGTATATATTATATATATATAGTTTGGCTACTGTGTGGCGCGTCGCACAGCCTCATCCCGTGTGGCATGGTCGAATCTCTCATCTGAAAACTTAAATTTAAAATTCAAACCGTTCAAATTGTTCTACATATTAATATCTTCTTGTAGACTAAATTTTAATTTTTTTAAAAAAATTTTACTATTTTATCGGATAGGTCAAAGATGCAATAAAATAGATACTCCAAAAATCGTTGGATTAATGCATTTTTGACCTATCCGATAAAATAGTAAAAATTTTTAAAAAATATAAAATTTGGTCTACAAGGAGATATTAATATGTAGAACAATTTGAACAGCTCGGATTTTCAATTTGAGTTTTTAAATTAGAGATTTGGTCATGTCACATGGGATAAGGCTGTACGGTGCGCCACACAGCATGTGCTTTTCGTTGGCCTCCATTCATTGAACGTGTGTTATGAGTGGAATAAATTGCATCTGGTTTAGTATGTTCCATGTTATTAGAAAAATTCAAAATTTGTTACATGCCAATCAAAGTTGCTGGAGGACTGCAAGAATGTGTTTTTGTTGAAAGCATCGTAAAAAATGATAATCGATTGCTGAATACCCGTGTTATCATTTTATTATATCAAAGAAAAGGAGAAGAGAAATAGAGGTGAATGAACAATCCCTGTCTCCATCGGTTAATGATCCCAGTTAATCGACATTCTCTGAATATTCTACATCATAGTTAATCTACATCTCTCAATCCACATCATAGTTAATCCACAGCCATTCATCGATCGTGTTAAACATAATTGGTCAATAGACAAACTTATCTATAATAAATATTTCTCTTCTCATTTCTTCCAAATATATAAAAAAACCGCAGACATAACCGTGAATGTCCAGATACATGTTTTTCTTGCAGTGTCCTCTGAAAAAAATTAAATTTTAGGTATCAAATTTTGTCTTAAAAAACCATTCAGAAACCTAGAGCCACTTTGGAAATAAAGGATTCTTAGGAATATTTTTAGGTTTTAACGAATTCTATGCCTCTTTTTTCTTATACGATCTTTGCATTCATTATTTTGGAATGTACCCTTGTTGGAATCATGGGAATTTTTTTATGATATATAATTATTTAACATAAGTTCCAATTGCAAGGGAACATATATTGACCCTTGTTTCCTTCTCATTCATATAATATTGTTTCTTGGAAGCATTAAAAAGCAATATGTCCTAGGCATTGAACAATTACGACGTCCTGTTGACGTTTTTTTCTTACTACCTTTATTTTATTTTAAAATATAAGACATATTTTTAAAAAGTCGACATTTAAAATTTTTACTAACAATTAAGCTAAAAATATACTCTCTGTTTTTTTTATGAAGTTGGTTCAACATCATATATTTTGAAATTAAAAAAATATGTGTTTGGTGTTATGCTATAGTATCATTAGATTCGTGTTTAAAATTATTTTCGTTAATTTTATAGTTATTAATAATATATTATGAAAAAAATTAATGGTCAAAATGCATATCATGTCAAAAGCTAATAGTCTTACATAAGCTTATATTTTAAAAGAAATTATTACGCGTTAATAATACTATTAATGGCGTGATGTTTTCTTAGTTGTGTGTCCAAATTAAAAGAAATACTGAAAGAGTCTCGACTGGCGATAAGAAGAAAGAATATGAAGCACTCAATTAAATTATAGGGGAGGGGGGAATGAATTGGGTACTCACATGATACGTGATTCTTGAAGCCACGTGCCATAGACATATATATGCTTGGTAAATCCCCAACTAATAGCACTACCGTAGAATAGAAAATACTGAAGCCTAGTCAACATGTATGTTGGTCAATTCTAATTTTGACCGGTTTACTTTTTTTACATTACAGTCACCCTGATTTTAATTTTTTTAGAAACAGACTAAGCCCCGGATAACAATTGCTTAGCTTTTACTTATGAGCAGCTATATAAATATATCGCCATATTTTTTAAAAAAACAGTCAAATCTTTTTAATTTACATTATAAATTTCATAACTTATATATTGTAATTTTTCTAACATATAATACATAAGAAAATTAAGGTTAAAAATAATTCATTACCTACTCAAAAGAGGAGATAGAAGAGATGAAGTATGCATGTATGTATGTATGTGTGTATATATATATATAATAGTAAAATACCCGTGCGTTGCAACGGGACGACGACGTAGGGAGGAAAGCACGCGAAGGGCGAAGGTCCATGTGGCGGCGTGGGAGCTTCAAGCGACGATGAGAGGGAGAGGTGTAGGCGCGGCGCGGATGAGGAGGAGGTTTTTTTATCAAAGCCCTCCCTTTTTTTAGCATAGCATTGGGACTGCAGGTTAATTTATAAACACTCAAGGAGTTTTCTACAAAATAACCTTTTTTTCTTTAACTGAGTTTTTTTAAATAGCCAGACAGATTGTGGGTTAATTTCGAAAAAACTCAAGAGGTTTTGTGTAAAATAGCCAGACGAAACCAAGAAATACTACTTGTTTGAGAGAGCACAATCAGGTAGAAGAAAATGACTAAAACTAAGTAAAAAATATGGTGTTCTATTTTTAGCAAATCCGTTATACCAAAAGAGGTGAGAAGAAACACAAAGAAAATTGAAGTTCCCCATCTCGGGTGGCAGCTGATGCAAGACATGTTCACGAAAAGAGTCACATGCAAAGCCACGACTCACGAGAAGGCCTACCTAAAAGTAGAAACAAGTGGTCAGCACACCACGCCCATATTTTTTAGTGTGACAGAGAGATCATTAGCTGCATTAGGTCTTAAAATAGAGTAATTAAATCTGTCAAGGGAAATGATTATGGCATTAGGGCTGTTCCCGTACAATGTGACAGGCGCTCTTTTGTTTCTTTTCTCTTTGCAATAATAATATATATAGATATGATATTGCTGGTAGATACGAGCTTTTCGGAGGGGTGGATCAATTAAATCCTACCATCAACTTGGGAGACAGGCAATGTGCCTGCAAACCGGTTTGTCAATCTCCTCAAACCATGCATCCATGCTGCTGTTTCCTACCATTTCGTTGTCCTTTTCTAATTCCATATATTCATAACAGCGAGGATCAGATACAATACTTCCCGCCTATAGCATATACGAGTACTTACTCCCCCCAGCCCATACCAAAACAAGTACATTTATAGTCCTTAATATTCATATTAAAATAAGATAATTTTTCTATATCTTGTGATAACTTTTTTGGTAAAAAGACAAACACAATCGACACACCTAAACATCTTGTGGTGATATGGAGTCGCCAACCACCTCGATCTAGCAAAAACTAAACCAAGATAAGTTTTGTAGATTAAACCGGCTAGCGAAACCGATTTGAGTAGAACGATGGATAAATACCCGTCTCGTAGACAAACTGTTAACGACCAAATTTGATAAGCAAATCCCCAAGTTTGAAACAAGGCTTGAAGTGGAATTGGAGGAAACACATAATCTGCGGAAACAGAGGCCGCATCAGTCGACTACGGAGTCAGTCGACTGAGTTCGAATTGGACCAGGACAGCCGATAGCCGATTCCGATTGAAGGCTGAAGGTGGGGCCAATCCTGGAAGGAAAGCTTAAAGATGATTATTGGATTCGGTCTCCAGAAGACGTTAAAGATATTGTTATCTATGGATAAGGTCTTGTAACGGTAATTGTATCTATAAAATAGGATATTTTGTAGATTTTCGTTTTGTAACGCGACATGGGACTCCGTCCCGGGTATTGTCATTCTGTAAATAGTAGATAAGATACAAACCATGATCTACATGGATACTGTTGTAACGGGATATAAATAAGACCCGAGGGCTTGTTGTAAAGATAGATCACACATCAATATAACTTCGGCGCATCGTCAACCTTTCTGTTTTTACTTTTTCTCAATGAGTTCTTGCTTTGTTCTTGGGCTGCATCTGTCTCGATCTCCAGGAAAGGTAATTTCTTCTTACAAGCGGCTTGTGATATCGAGGCCAGTGCTTCCATCATCACGATACTCTGATTTTGATGTTGCAAACTGCTTAATTTACCATATGTGACATATAATCTAGACCAATATCTAGATCTATCTCATGATCAGCTAGCATATCTTTCAAGATAACAGCCAACAGAGTTAGATCTAGAGGTTGATTCAGATTATATGGCGTATCTACCATCTCGAGGAATTCTCATTAGTCTAGATAGATCTCATGCTTCTTTTGATACTTAATGTTGCATCTAATCGACCTATTAATTCACCTTTAGAATTATGTAGATCTATTCGGCTCAATGTTTATTATTAGAGATAGTGCCGCGGTTTCAGCCGGTCTTACCTATTCTAATCATCTTTTATGTATTATCACTGTTACATGTATTAGAACTATCTTTTATATTAAGATTTCAATCTACTTAAATGTGCTAAGCTCGGTATCAATCTGTTAGGTTATACTAACAGCCGATTGATCTTAGTTTAGCGCATTTAGTTTGGATTAATATCTTTTCATAAAACATATCGGAGTACTAGCCAATTTACATTAGATCCGCGACATCGGCTAGGTTATGAATATGTATAATTATTATTCTAACGTGCTTTTGGATACAACTGGTTTATACTGTCTCGGTATACTACCAATCTATCCCAATCACTTGGTCTAAATATGCTTTGGGATAACAATTATATATTCATTGATATCTATAGCCGATTGAGTAGGATCTAATATTAACCGAATGTCTATCTTTTTGTTTCTTGTTGGTTGCAGGATCAAACCAACTGGCATGCCCGCTCAATCACCAAAGGCGACCAATTTGGACCTGCATTGGAGTTAAGCAGATCTCCCTAGGCCAGCGCGTGGGAAAAATTCTCATCAACACAAACGGAAGGCTTTCAGGACAAACCTACAAAGAGATGTCGCACTCTTGCAGCGGCGGCAGACGATTTACAGTGCAAATCGACAAAGATGGACGAACTAATGTGGAAAAAGTAAAAGAACGATTCAATTGGCTAAAAACTAGACACTAGATTGATCTTGTGTATTGTGTATGTCTATTGCCAATTGAACCGGCCTTAACCCTTAAATAGGGGTTGGTCTTGCCTTCTACAGGCCCTCCTCCACGTCCAATTCGGGATATACACCTCAAAAAACCCGAAAAATATCTTATGGAGCAAGAAAATCCGAGTACCGATAAAATCGTCCCGGTTTCGGACTCTGCCGCCGACCGGCCACATGCTTTCGATGCCCCAGGCCTGGTGACCGGCCTATCTATGACGGTCAGACCGGCCTTCTGGAAGAAACCGGTAGATTTTCCAAATATCGGTAATTTTTCCCTATTTCAATCCTATGTGCCAATTTTCAGTGTAAACACATGTCCCCCTGCCTTTTATGATGAGTGAATCTAAAAGCATAGAACATGTTTGACTCAGGGCGATAATCTAATTACCGGCCATAAAACTTCCTAAGCATTTTGCCAAACACTCGGGAAGTATTTCTTTAGGTATTTACCGTTGATAGCTCGCTGAAAACATTGTCCTTGAAGTGTCTCCAGAAAATACGCATTCCCTCGAACGATTCCGCATATCCGATAAGGCCCTTCCCAACTTGGTGACCACTTAACCGAAATCTTAAGATCGAGAACCCGAAGGCAAAATTGTTTTCCATGCTAAATCTCCTACTTGAAACGTCTTTGTCTTCACCCTTTTGTTATATGCTTTAGCCACTCTCTTCTTCTCTTTCTCTATTTCTTCCAAAGGCTTCAAACGCCTGTCGATCACCTCATTAAGATTATCTCCCATCAATGTCTTGTAGTCTTCAACCAACAAATCGTCTTGCTTTATATATCGAAGAGAGCCAAGATTCACCTCAACTGGTAGAACGGCATCTTGTCCATATACCAACTCAAAAGGGGTTACCTTGGTAGCATCATGTTTAGATACTCTATGCGCCCACAATGCCTCAGAAAGCATCTCATGCCACCTCTTTGGATGTTCTTCGATCTTCTTTTTGACTAGTTTTAACAAAGTTTAATTACTCAACTTGGCTTGTCCATTAGCCTGAGCGTAGTAAGGAGAAGAACTCAACAATTTAATACCATAAGATTCGGCAAAACTTTTCAACTCTTTAGACATAAAGGAAGCTCCTTGGTCCGTAGTCAATGTTTGAGGAATACCGAATCTATGTATAATATGCTTAAGATAAAGTCAATTACCTTCATATGAATCATATTCTTGAGCGGCACGGCTTCGGCCCACTTGGTAAAGTAGTCCGTCGTAACTAGCACGAACCGATGCCCTTTTGATGACGAAGGATAAATTTGACCAATGAAATCCAAAGCCCAACCTCGGAACGACCATGGTTTAATAATAGGATTCAACACCGCAGCCGGTGCCAATTGAACATTGCCGAACCGTTGACAAGCTTCGCATCCTCTATAATACTTGAAACAATCATCAATCATCTCCGGCCAATAGAATCCATTCATTTTATGGGCCGATTGATGAGTTCCACAAATACCCTCATGCACTTCTCCCATAGCAACTTTAGATTGATCATTATCTAAGCACTTTAATAACACTCCATCTATATTTTGGTGATATAAATCTCCATCAAGCAAAGTATATTTGAACACTTGCCGCTGAATTTTTCGATCAACCTTAAGACTAGGATCTTTCAAATATTGAATCAAAGGAATTCTCCAATCTTCAGCTGTTTCTAGGGCACAAACGTCCGAATTTAAAATTAATTTGGCCTCTGTATCAGATGAATTGTGACCCCCAACACTTTCTTTGAACCCAGTCTGACCGGCCAAGCAACGCCGGTCAGACCGCCAACCACCCACATCGGAAAGTAACCCACCGGTCAAACCGCCTGCCATACACGGTCAGACCGGCAGCAATGCACCGGTCGGACCGCCTGCGATCTGTATCTTCGCCAATTTCGCCCAAAAAATTATAATCAAGCACCGGTTTTTCTAATATAAGAAATACCCATTTCTTGATACTATAACCAGATGCTTGCTGAGCCAAATCATTTGCTCTAAAATTTTCACTCCTAGCAATATGTTTAGTAGCAAAATCATCAAAATTGGCAATAATATCTAAACATTGATCAAGATACCTGTTTAGCGACCCATCAAGACATTTGTAAACTCCGACAACTTGTTGCACCACCAATTCTGAGTCACCAAACGCTTCCACGTGTGTTGCTCCAATGATCTCCATCACTTGTAAACCAAATAATAAAGCATTGTATTCGGCTTAATTATTTGTACAAAAATATTCTAAATGAACCGATGCTTCAAAACATTGATCATTGGGCGAAATTAAAACTACACCTATACCTTGACCTTCTTTGCATGAAGAACCATCAAAATAAATCTTCCAAGGTATAACACCAAGCAAGTAAACCTCATCTTCATAAGCAATATCCACATGATGCTCTACTATAAAATTTAGTACAATTTGGCCTTTCATATATTTCAAAGGTTCATAAGCCAAATCATATTCAATCAACGTATATGCCCATTTACCAATTCTCCCACTCAGAATTGGCCTTTGCAACAATTGTTTAATAACATCGGTTTGACAAGCAACTATGCAAGTACTAGATAACAAGTAATGACGCAACTTGGTACAAGCATAGTACAAGCAATGACAAAGCCTTTCCACAAAGACATACCTCATTTCGGCATCTAAAAGACAGCGACTCAAATATGTGATTATGTATTCCTTGCCATCTTCCTCTTGTGTCAAAATGACTCCAATGACTTTGTCTTCAGCAGCAATACATAACCAAAACAGAATCCCAGCTTTAGGCGCTCGCACTACAGGTGGAGTAGATAAATACTTTTTCAATCATTCAAATGCCTCTTGCTGAGCTGCCCCCCAACTAAAATCGGCTTCTTTTTTCAAACGTAAGATAGGAACAAAAACATCGATTTTACCCGCTAGGTTAGAATAAACCTCCTCAAGTAATTTACTTTACCTAGCAATTTTTGAACTTCTCTTTTGCATGTCGGCTCTTTGAAATATTAAATCTTCTCAACCTTCTTAGGATCAATCTCAATCCCTCTCTCATATACCATCAACCCTAAGAACTTTCCCGCCGACACACCGAAAGCACACTTGAGTGGATTCATCTTCAAACCATACCGGCGCATTCTCTCAAAAGCTAACCTCAAATCGGCTATATGACCATCCATGCCATCCAATTTGACAACAATATCATCAATGTAGATTTCTAAGATAAAACCTAGCAAATCATAAAAAATCAAGTTCATCGCCCTTTGATATATTGCATCAGCATTCTTCAATCCAAACGTCATGATGTCAGGACGCCTTCAGACCTCTCGATATACTTAGGAGCTGAATGGAACTCGACCATTCCTCTCCAGAGTATAGCAAGTCATCCGACGCTCCGAGAGAGAGAGAGATAACCGAGACATCGCTGGGCCTTTAGCCTGCCAGTCAACTTTAGCCTGGATTGTGCCCGTCAAACCACTCGATGGCGGCGACCAGATGTGTTACACAATCAGGAGACTTGACATCAAATGGCTAAAGATCTACGTTGTCTCAATTATCTTTAACTCATACTCATGGTTAATATGTTCCTAACAAAAGGAACGGGCTAACCACTTTCATCCAAGCATATGGTATCGATAACTGGTTTAATGACCCATTATGACTCATAAGCTATTACAACATAATAGGTCTTAGAGATACATATGGCCTTCAGGCCTATTAATTATATAGATAGTCATAGCGAACGGAAGCAAACAACATTTCCAAGGATCTTTCTCCAACCGACTAGGGAGTGCCCTAGTATGAACCGTTCAGGTAGAATGGTACTTCCTCGACAAATTCTTCCTCCTCGGGAGGAGTTTTCCCTGCAACCATGTCTATGCACAAACAAGTATAGACGCACATAGCAAGAATCAGTATAATAAATTGTACTGACAAGCACCCATCAAGCCTAGGACTACATGAACGGCATAATCAAGGAAAAGCTCATGTGGGGTTTCATTTTAGCACAAAGCTATCTTTATTTCAGCAAAGCCCAATTGTAAATATCCAAGTTTGAACAATTAATTTTAGCGAGCAAGTAGTTCTCTACATCGGGCATTAATACATAGTATTGCTCATAAATATTTCTCACTTTGCATTACAGGGCAGCAAAGGAGTATAATGTTCATAAACCATTCATCCTTTGCATTGTCGCGGCAGCAAAGAAATAAATCAGAGAGCAAGAAATTTTGAATACTTTTGGTAAAGAGTTGTACAAATATTCTCAAACACAGGAAGACTATACCCATGATACATTCACACGACGCTCGGAACCGTGAGCATGACTAACTGATTAGTTTTAAACTCTACAGAGTGCGTACACTTTACCCACATGATGTGACATAATAATCATGCAAACCATGGCACACGATACATAAGTATTCGACTTATTATACACAACAAAGCCCTTCAACTATCTGTGATTTAGCCTTACACCAGCACGATATGTGTTTCCTTCATCCTATACCATTTTGGAAACACGGTATAGGACCGTTAAGTGGTGGGCCCATGCCTTAAACTTAACACCGTGGGGGCGGACACAACGGGAACCTACCCACGTTGCACATTAGCGTTGTATTGGATAGGCTTAGTCGCCTAACTGCCTCGCCGGGGCATTAGGAAGCTCCTCTGAGTTATACGAACTCATACACTTAGCCCAATAATCATGGGAAAATGTATACTACTAGCAAACTAAGCATGGGGATAAATAAGTCATAAGACTTCAGATTGGTTCACTATGCTTTAGTTTGTGATCATTTCTAAGGTTTGGAATTGGTTAATGTGTTAAGTGGTGTTTCGAGGAGCATGCAACATGGTGTAGTACTAAACATGTTCATATCAAGTTTTTAGTATTACTCATCAAATATCATGCAAGTTCACATCCCTTTTAAAATAACCTCCATAAAACTAGGATCAATTTTTTCAAAGGGGCAGGTGAGGACTTGTCTGGTTCTCCTTCTTCCGGATCATACAAGTACGCGGGATCTTCGAAGGATGCCGACGTTTCGTCTAATGCGTATATACAATAACTTCAGATTACAATCACTTATGAAAGTCTTTATGAGCTATGATGAATGCATATGGGATGCAAGTGTTTTAGATTCTGGTTGTCCTCCCAAGTTGAGTCTTTATTTTAATCCTTTCTATCAAACCGAAAGATTTTATATAGTCCCATTTAACTAGAGTTTTTGGCTTCATACCTTTTTAAATTTGTTTAAGGCTAAACTATATGCCTTCTGGTGCGAAATTTATTTTTAGTTAGCAAAACACAATGAGATGGTCCTAACAAAATTTAGTCTGCATTTTTAGGAATTTTAATGTGTCCAATATGATTTTTGGAAGTTAGGGTGCTTTAAAATAACTATTTTAATAAATAAATCTATAAGTGGTTGTTCTGTCACAGAAAGTATATGATTTCTTATTTTTGGCTTGAAGTATATTTTTCACAGTGTCTACAGAGTTTTGTTTCACATTTTTCGGAGCTAAGGTGATTTTCCTATGATTTCTACAATTTTAACCTGCCCCTTTTGACAGTGTTTATAAAACGAATTTTTCTAGCTAAATCTACTACTGGGAGTTGTCATTTTTATTCCACAGCCTTAAAGCACATAACCTTATGGGTCTAAAAAAAATTTTCCATGTTAAAAGGTGTTGTTTTCCATTTTCTACAGATTTTCAAAGTACAGCTACTTTTCTGTTTGAAATACCTCTATTCGGATTTAATCTTTTATCTAGCGTGGGGCCTACATGTCAGCGGGAGCAGACATTTTAAAGCGTCTAATAGCGCGCTTGGCTCAGAGGGTCCCAGCTGTCAGCGAATGCTTAACGTTTAAACGAGGGATTGGTGCCTCACATGTGGGCCATGGTCGTTAGTGGCTTGGTGAGAAGAAAACGGGGCTGCGACGCACGATGAGTTTATCGCCGGCGCCGGCGGCGAACGGTGGATGGTGAGAGGTCGCAACCAAAAGAGAAAATGTAGCAGGGAGTTTGGCGAATCTATCGATGGTTCTTTCGCTCGTTACCGTGGCCGAAAAAGTTTCCGGCGACGGAGCGGGCGGCGGTGAGGTTCGAGACTTACATGCATGTGAGTTTCTAACTATTGCTTGGCTGTGCATGTGACAGAAATAGCTACTAGGGACACTGAGGAAGCTTACCGAGCAAAGGCGGGGTGCTGGCGAGGTCGAGGTGACAGTGGCGCCGTGCGGGGTCCCAAGGCGACGGCGGTCCTTGCTTCGGATGAACGGCGTAAGAGTGTTACGGTGGTCGGCTGCGAAATGGGAGTGTTGGCTCTTATCAAGGGGTTATTGGGGACGCTTGAAAGGAAAGGAATCGAGCTATAGTTTACCAGGGAGAAGAAGAGAGGAGTTTGACAGCGGCGGCCAGAGTTGGGGAAGAAAAGAGGGATTCTTCCCACAGTGCGTTTCCGGGCAATTCCTTCGGTTTTCAACCAATGTTAGGTGTCAAGTAATAAGGTGGCAAAAAGGTTCAGGCAACGGCTCACCATGGAGAGCTGGCGACAAGCGGGTGGTTTGGCGGCGGTCAGTGCAGAGTGCACGGTTCACGGCCTCGGCTTGATGGCGTTCCCGATCACCGGCTGTGTCATTTGGTTTGAGATTTGGTCATTAGAGAGAACAAACATCAAGAAGTTGGGAACGGGCATTGTCTAAAGGAGTAGCTCTCTGAAGTTTGAATGTGATCGAATCTTGCTCGCCGACAGAGAGGATTCACTGGTGTTTTCTAGGTGACCTCGGGGTGTTCGGTGTTGGATTCTTCGTGGAACGAGACAGGGGTGTAAAGGGGTCCAAGTCTAGTTTCAGTGCTAACTTCCCAACTTTGGGTCTCATTCAAACCTATTTCCAGGCAGATTCAGGGATGGTGCCCTATGGCAAACTTGTAAAATGTGATTCAATCTACAATACTGCCAAGTTTCACCGCCTGGGGCTTGCTGGTTTAATTTTGGCAACAATTCAAAGTCAGCCCCAGAATTCTGTCTCGGTCAGCACAACACTTAGAAAATTTTCCTAGGGTCAAGTCTAGTTTCATGTTAATTCCTAGTTTTCATCTTTGTAATGTGTCCCTAATTCTTGTGGTTGATTTGCTGATGTCATTTACAAGTCTTTAGATATTTTGCTCAGTTTTTCTTGGGCTCTTTTCAATTAAATTCCAAGAAGGAATTTCTCCTTACCATGCATATGCACCCCATTATATATATGAAAACCGAATACTCGCTCCTTGTTCAAAAGAAATTTTTGGGTTCAAAATTTACAGTATGCATTCTACTCTTTCCTTCAAGTACAAGATTTTCAGGATATGACAGCTCTACCCCCCCCCTTACAAAAGAATCTCGACCCCGAGATTCGTCTCTTCTAAAAGAAGCTAGGGAACTCGTTTTTAAGTCGGTCTTCGTGTTCCCACGTAGCCTCGTTTGCAGTGTGGTTACTCCATTGCACTTGGAGCATTTTGATGGTTTTTCTTTGGGTCCGTCTCTCTTTTTCTTCTAGGATTCGGATGGGATGTTCTTGGTACGAAAGATTCGGGTTCAAGTTTATGTCCTCCAAAGTAGTGTGTTTGATCGGTGTGCGAAGACACTTGCAGAGTTGAGATACATGAAACACGTCATGTAGGTTGGAGAGTTGTGGGGGCAGTTCCAGTTGGTAGGCTACTTGTCCACGTCTGGTAATGATACGTTAAGGTCCAATGTAGCGTGGAGCGAGTTTGCCATGTATTTGGAAGCGTTGTGTACCACGCAGAGGTGAGACTTTAAGATAGACATAGTCGTCTACGCTAAAGATTAGTTCCCGTCGTCTGTGATTAGAGTAACTCTTTTGTCGGGTTTGTGCTTCTTTCAACCGGTCTCTGATGAAAGTAACATTCTTTTCGGCCTTATTAATAATCGCAGGTCTGAAGAACTGCCGTTCTCCCATTTCTGACCAGTATAGCGGTGTTCGACACTTTCTTCCATAGAGTGCCTCAAATGGTGACATTTGAAGGCTAGATTGGAAGCTATTGTTATACGAGAATTCTGCAAACGGTAGACATTTCTCCTAATTTGTGTTATGCTCGAGGACACAGACACGAAGCATATCCTCAGGGATTTGATTTGTCCTTTCCACCTGTCTTCCGGTTTGTGGGTGGAAGGCAGTGCTAAAGAATAGTTTAGTTCCCAGGAGTTCATGTAGATTCTCCCAAAATCGGGATGTAAATTGAGTGCCACGATCAGATACAGTGACTTTTGGCACACCGTGAGCCTCACAATGTGGGTTAGGTATAACTCGGCTAACTTGGCTCCACCATATGTCACATGTACTAGTATGAAGTGAGCCACTTTCGTCAGTCGATCCATAATAACCCAAATGGAGTCATGCCCGCTAGGGGTCTTAGGTAAACTTGTGATAAAATCCATTCCGACTTCATCCAATTTCCATTCTGGAATATGCAAAGGCTGGAGCAGACCAGCAGGTCGTTGATGCTCAGCTTTGACCCGTTGGCAGGTGTCGCAGACGGCAACATAGGCAGCTATGTCTCGCCATAGGCTGGGTCACCAATATTGGGTCCAAATGTCTTGGTACATTTTTGTACATCCCGGATGGATAGTTAAAGGGGTGCAATGTGCTTCTGTAAGAATAGTCTCTCTAAGGCTATGGTTGTTTGGAACATAGATTTGCTTCCCATGCATGATTACTCCATCCGGATTGAGTGTGTACAAAGTTTGGGACTTCGTATTGATCTCCTTCAAAATTCAGCAGCCTGTTTATCAGAGTCCTGGGCTGCTTTAATTCGGGAGTAGAGAGTAGGCTATAATGCTAACGTAGCCACGTAGCCATCTTCCACTAACCCCAAATTTAACTTTTGGAACTCGGCTGAGCTATTGATTCATCATCAACTGGTCGGCATTGCTTTCGGCTTAAAGTGTCTGCTATAACGTTTGCTTTACCAGGGTGATAATGAATGCAAGATCATAATCTTTTATGAGTTCTAGCCATCTTCTTTGTCTCAGGTTCAGATCCGGTTGGGTGAAGAAATATTTTAGACTCTTGTGGTCAGTGAATATTTCACAACGATTCCCAATCAAATAGTGCCGCCAGATTTTTAGAGCATGCACGACTGTGGCTAGCTCTAGGTCATGGGTTGGATAGTTGAGTTCATGAGGTCGTAGCTGGCGTGCAGCGTAAGCCACTACCTTTCCTTCCTGCATAAGCACACATCCCAGTCCTTGACGTGATGCGTCATAGTAGACATGGAATGGATTGTTGACATCCGACATTACTAGCAGCGGGGCAGTGGTAAGCCTTCTTTTCAGTTCAAGGAAACTTGCTTCACAAGCTTTGGACCAAATGAACTTAGTTTCCTTTTTGAGGAGTTGGGTCAAAGGTCGGGATATTTTAGAAAATTTTTTGATGAAACGTCGGTAATATCCGGCCAAACCAAGGAAACTTCTGACTTCGAAGATATTCTACGGTTGCTTCCAGTTCAGTACATTTTGTACATTACTCGGATTAACCGCAATACCACCCTCCGAAAGGACATGACCGAGAAACCCAACTTTTTTTTAACCAAAATTCACATTTTGAAAACTTGGCGTAAAGTTGGTGTTCCCGCAGCTTATCAAGTACCATGCGCAGATGCTGCGCATGCTCTTCCTCATTCTTGGAATAAATAAGGATGTCATCAATGAACACCACCACGAATTTATCAAGATACTCCATGAAGATTTTATTCATCATATTCATGAAGGTGGCTGACGCATTGGTTTAACCAAAAGAAACCACGGTGTATTCAAATAGACCGTAGCGAGTGGTGAAAGTCGTCTTCGGAATATCTTCAGGTATGATCTTGAGTTGAAAATATCCCAATCTCAGATCAATCTTTGAAAAGACACGGGCACCGGTTAATTGATCAAATAAATCATCGATTCTAGGAAGAGGATATTTGTTTTTGATTGTGACCTCATTCAGGGGTCGATAATCGACACACATTCGCATGGTTCCATCCTTCTTTGGTGCGAATAGCACAGGACAGCCCCATGGAGATGAGCTTGGGTGAATAAAGCCTTTAGCCAGTTGTTCATTGATCTGCTTTTTCAGTTCTTTCAGATTTTCCGTGGTCATCCGGTAAGGCCTCTTGGCAATGGGTGTCGTTCCAGGGATTAGATCGATCACAAATTCAATGTCTCGATCAGGTGGCATTCCTGTTAGCTCTTCCGGAAACACATTAGGATATTGTGGACCCCCGATTTTGAATCGGGAATCTTTCGTGTTCATAGTACCATTTCCCTGGATCAAGTAGTTGGTACCCACGAATGCAGTTCTGGATAATCAAGTGCGCATGCACGAATAGTCTTACAATACCATTATTACATAAATAGGCCCGAAGGCATTGTTCATCCACGGACCTTATGGTCCGAATACAATATAAAAACGAGTTTAGATAAGGCAGGAAAGAGGCGGCTTGTCCATTGCCACGAGCAACGACCGGAGCTAAAATCTAACATGCGCCGTCGTTCCTCGTCCTCCTGGTGGTAAGCATATGGATCTTCCGGCTCTTCAACTCCATCATGGAGGTTTGTGCGTATAGCAAGGGTGAGTACCAACCGTACTAGCAAGTCAACACAGAATTGATGCATATGACAGGGTTATTCAAAGAACATGGCTAGGGTTATCTTTGCGTAAAGCCGTTTTCACAATTCTTTTCACAAGCCTATAGTCTAGCCAAAGCAAGTTTTAATTTCATAGTTCATTAACCCGGCGACGGTTCGTCTACCATCCATCGTGATTCCAAGGATGGCTTCCCGCCTCCGGTTCGTCATGATTTTCTGGGAGTCCACCCCTTCTCGCATTCTCGAGAAGTTGATCCACCCGAACAAAATCATCATGCAAACCCATCCCAGCATTTTTAAGTTCAAAGTCTAGCCAAGCGAAAGTCTTGTCACGATGCTCAATATCCGCGAGCACGGCTATTCGAATAGATTGATTCATTCACACTGCGGTGGATGTACACTTTACCCGTACTCCGTGACAACCCAACAAATGAGCCTACGCCTCAACACATGAGACGGTCACGGCAAAGCCTTTGATAACCTCGCTTTGGCGTACCCGCTCCATGAACTTAAGCCCTCATGCACTCTAGCCGTCCTTTTCTAGTAGTGAGAGGAGTTCTGGCGCACCCGGGGTAAGGGAAGTCTTTTTAGATCTTTAAGTTTAATTAACATCGGTTCAATCCCACCATTCATAACAAGGCCGCAGCCTCATCCTCATCCCATAACCACATCATAGAGAACCATCTATGCAAGGATACGCCTCCGCTCGGCTATCTAGTCGACTAGGTCTATACCCATTCGAGAAGTACGGCTTGTCGGCTCGTTTCCGGCTATCTCATGGCTCGGTCCTTAATTGACCAGGGTCGGCACTTGCCTTTTCCGGAATCCACCCAAATCATCCGGCCGCCCAGCTAAAACATTTGTTTAGTACTTCCAATTTTCATCAAATGTAATTCATCATGGTCATGTGGCGCTCATGTCTCCACATGTCGAATCTCAACTACCTCCCTTTAAAGTAGTTGCCCAAGCACAAAGCTTTTTCACAAAGTCATGAGTATGCATAAAGCTAAGTATAGCATGGCTAAGCAGTTCACCGAAGTTATGCTTCGGTTAGTTGTATCACATCGTGAGTTACAAGGAGTAGTTCTAAGGGTACTCAATGGCAAGGAATGGCACAACAAGTATAGGTAACATGGTAAAGCATGCATGTTTAGAGTGTAAAATAACATCATTTCGCAATTGGGATCAATATGTTCAAAGGGTGTGAAGACTTGCCTTGCTCGTACGCTTCTTGAGTGGGGTCTCCTGCGGGGTCGGCGTTCGCCTCTTCGGTCGCTAATCATACGAGCGAAAAGGAAAAGAAAAATGGATTCCAGTTAAAATCCGATAAGAACGAACGAAAAGCATGAAAAATCATAAAGAACTCTTCAAACCATCTCCCCTTACGACCCTAATCGAATTACGGAGGATTTGATGAAGCAAATTAAATATCGAATGTATATGTCGCAAAAGGGGTTGATCGGAATTTATATGAGATAGTTTATAATTCTTGGGAAAGATCCTAGATTTGTGAATATGAACTAAGTGAATAAACGGGCCTCACAAAGATATATAAATATTTTGGAAATTTATTAGATTAAAAGTTCGAAGTCTAAGTAAATGTAAACTTCATAATTATTTGCAAAGAATTTTAAAAGGTAAATAAATAAATAAACCCCTTTAAAAAATGCAAAATCTTTGTAAATAGAGTTTTAGAATAGTTTAAAAGAGTATAAATATTTTCCTAGGATTTTTAATAAGCTTTATTCTTATTTTTAATCTCCTTAGAAAAAAATAAAAAAAATTTCAAAAATTTTGCCTAAGCCGGGATCGAACCTGCGCCTTTCCCCTCACTCGGCTCGGCTCAACCATCGAGCCGCGAGCCGTTCTCGCTCTCTCTCTACTCCTTCCTTTCCTTTTCTTTCTTCCTTCATCCCCCGCGAGGCCGACGGCGCGGCATGGCCGAACGACGGCGGGGGATCGGAGCTCGGCATCTAGCTAACCCTACACCATCTACATGACGCGGGAGTCCGTTTTGAGGCGCGGTTGGGCTAGGGAGGCGGCGGAGCGGTGCAGCGACGACGGGCGGCGGCCCAAAACGAGGGTTCGGCGGCGAAGGCGCACGGTGCGGCGGCACTCCGGTGACAATGCGGCCGAACCAAGGGGTCCTAGAGGATCTACGGAACACGGGGGTGCTAGCTAGGGGTCGGCTTGGCCGGAAAGGGTGGTGGTGGTATGGCGACGTGCGCACGGCGCGGCCAAAACGAGGTTCGGCGGCGCTCGTCGTCGGCGATTTCCGACGGCTATTTGGCTCGGGAGACTTAGGGGAAATATAGCCGGAGCACGTAGATCGTGGACGTACCTTCAATTCCGAGGAAATCAACGAGGGCGACGAATTTTGAGGTTTGCACCGGCGGCCGAGTTAGGGTTCTTCCGACCCGTGCTCCGATCTCTTGCGAAATTCTAGCGCTATGGTGAACGGATTTTGGGGAAAATTGGTGAGGAGCTAGATGAGACAGTATGGCACAATTTTTGTGTTGTGAGTTTCGCCGAGGAGTGCTATATATAGTTGACC
This sequence comes from Oryza australiensis, assembly GCA_019925245.2. Lineage (NCBI taxonomy): Eukaryota > Viridiplantae > Streptophyta > Magnoliopsida > Poales > Poaceae > Oryza > Oryza australiensis. Next base: position 490,044 of record JAIFGZ020000136.1, read on the forward strand.
ACGCGAGCTCGAACTCGGCGGTCATGGCGCGAGCTAGGGTGACGCACGCGCGAGTAGGGAGGGGTGAGGCCGACGCACGGTGGGCATGGTTACAGCACGACGGAATGGCACGGTGGTACGGCGCGGCGTGGACTGACGCGGCCACAGGCGACGGCATTGACGTGGTCGCACGCCGTGGTACGGCGAGGCGTCGGCAAGCACATGCGCTGGCGTACGGGCGAACCCGGCGACGTCAGCGGCGTGGCGACGGCATGGCGCGGGTGCGTGGCTGATGCGGTGCACAGGCGTGGCGGTTGTGCGAGGACGCGGTGACGCGGGCGACGGTACGACGCGGCATGGCACGGGCGCGCGTGTTGACGCGGTGCACAGGCGCGAGGACGTCGTCGAACACCTGCATACGCATGAACAGTGTACTTTCTTTATTTTCCCGAATTTTGAAATCCTATTTTCTATTTCCATTTCCTTCCACTCTAAAAATTCAAAACAAATTTCAATATTTCCAAAATAATCTTGAAATTATATTTCCAAACTTTTTCCCCCACTTTTTATTTTTCAAAATATATTTTTCCTATTTTTCAAAATACGGCTCGTTCACCGGTTTCTGACCACATTAATGGGGTTCGACATCGGCGACCAAATAGAGCTTCGTTTGGCGACATCTTCAAACTGGCTTGATAGCTATTGTTGTAAGAGAACTCGGCGTACGGCAAGCATTTCTCCCAATCCTTGGTGAAATCCAATGCAAGAGCTCTCGCATATCCTCCAAGATTGGTTCGTCCTTTCGCCCGCCCATCGGTGCGTGGATGATAGGCGATCGAAAGCGAGATGATTTCCGAGTGCCTCGTGGACTTTGCTCCAAAAATGGGATGTGAATTGGGTACCACGATCCGATATGATCCTCTTTGGTACACCGTGAAGACATACGATCCTACTCATATATAGTTCCGCTAGCTTGGCACCGTTGTAGTTAGTCTTCACCGGTATAAATCGGCGCCTTGGTAAGCCGATCCACTATTACCGATGGAATCGTAGCGTCGTAGTTTTGGGTAGTCCCACTATGAAATCCATGCCTATCTCGTCCCATTTCCATTCGGGAATCTTGAGTGGTGCAGCAAACCGTGGGCGTTGATGCTCGCTTTCACCCTTTGGCACACATCGCACACCGCTACATATTCGGCTACATCCCTCTTCATATTAGGCCACCAATATTCTCCTTTCAAGTCTTGGTACATTTTCGTGCTTCCGGGTGTAACGAATAGGCCGATTCGTGGGCTTCCTTTAAGATCAATCCCCTCAAACCGCCTTGTTCGGGCACACGATTCTTTTCTTGTACCACAGATTCCCTTGTCATCCACTCGAAAACTCCCGAGCGCGTCCGGCGCCATGCGTTCCTTAATTTCCTGGGTTTCCTTATTCCCTTTTTGGGCTTCCTCTATTTGAGTTCTCGGTAGGGGCTGGACTTCCGGTGAGTTTACTTCTCCGTGAGGAATCGGTGCGATTGAGTCCGGCCATCTCTTCTTGAAGTTCGCTGGACATACCTCCTAATTCCATGTGATTGCGTTGGGCTTTGCGGCTCGGCGCATCGGCCACTACATTTGCCTTGCCGGGATGGTAATGGATTCCTAGACTCGTAATCCTTGATCAACTCCAGCCATCGCCTCGTCGTAGATTGAGATCAGTGAGTAAAGAAATATTTTAGGCTCTTGTGATCGGTATACACATCACGGTGGTTTCCGATCGATAGTGTCTCCAGATCTTCAATGCGTGTACAACCGCGGCTAATTCCAGTCGTGTGTGGGATAATTCTCCTCGTGAGGTCGTAATCGTCGCGAGGCATACGCCACGACCTTTCCATCTGCATTAATACTCCTCCCAATCCTTGCCGGGATGCATCACAAGACATCACGAAGTCCTTTCGGTTGTCGGGTAAGGTCAAGATTGGAGCAGTGGTTAACTTTTCTTTTAATTGGTCGAAGGCTTTTTGGCACTTCTCATTCCATTCAAACTTCTTTTCCTTCTTCGAAGTTGAGTCATAGGTCGGGCTATAGTGGAAAACCCTTCGATAAACCGTCGGTAATATCCGGCCAAGCCCAAGAAACTCCGAACTTCTGTTATACGACTTGGGTGCCTTCCATCCCGTAACGGCTTCGACCTTGGCGGGGCTCATCGCTACTCCTCCGGCTGAAACCACGTGACCAAGAAAAGCGACTTCCTTGAGCCGAACTCACATTTGCTGAACTTTGCATACACTGGTGCTCTCGTAGCTTTTCCGATTAGTCGTAGATGCTCGCGTGTTCCTCATCGTTCTTGGAGTAGATAAGTATATCGTCGATGAACACCACCACGAATTTGTCCAGGTATTCCATGAATACCTTGTTCATCGAGTTCATAAAATAGGCGGGGCATTGGTTAATCCAAAGGACATCACGTGAACTCGTATAAGCCGTAACGTGTAGAGAACGCCGTCTTAGGAATATCTCCGGCTCTAATCTTCAACCGATGATATCCCGACCGTAGATCAATCTTTGAGAACACTGTGCACCCTTAAGTTGATCGAATAGGTCATCGATCCGGGCAGCGGGTACTTGTTCTTGATGGTTACCTCATTCGGCGATCGGTAATCCACACACATTCTCATACTCCCATCCTTCTTTTGACGAAGAGTACGGGGCTCCCCGGGGAGAAGAGCTGGGCGTACAAATCCCTTCTCTTGTAGTTCCCTTATCGCTTCTTGAGTTCCTCTAACTCGTTGGCCGGCATTCGATAAGGTCTCTTGGATATGGGGGCAGCACTGCATTAAGTTGATGATAAACTCTACATCGCGATCCGGGGCATTCCGGTAATTCCTCGGGAAATACATCCGGGTATTCTTGTACTACGGGCATTCCTCCTAAGGGTAGCATGGTGAACACTCCCGCAGCTTGCTCACATAGCTTTGGGTTTTGATCCATAGTTATGCTCATCGGTGATCCCACGGGGTGGATACCGTGACTTCCCATCGATGCAGCCTATAATCCCATTATTCTTGGTCAACCAATCCATTCCGAGTATGACATCTATGGTCGGGGTGATAGCACCATAAGGTTTGAGAGAAACACCACGTCCCTAATCCGTATGGGCACATTAATGCAGGCATGGGGTACGGTTATGTCTCCCCTGTGAGTGTACCAACATAGGCCTCTTAAGTGCTACTTGGTGTAGGTGGTGTTGTTTGCTTACTTGGGAAGATATGAATGAATGCGAGGCTCCAGAATCGAATAAAACTTTAACTGGCGTAGAGTTGATAGAGAACATACCCATCAATACGCTCCGGTCCTCCCGTGCTTCTTCCGCCCGTACATGATTCACTTGGCCACGTCGAAACCCGGTGGGCCTCGTTGGGTAGCGGGGTCCCGAATGACCTCGCCCGCCGCAGGGTGGGGGTTCCTCGGACGGGTGTTGCATTGGCGCCGGTGCGTACGGGCGTTGCGTGGTTTTGGACAGCTATTGGAGTAGTGCCCGAATTCTCCGCAATTAAAACAGCTCACATTCCTTCTTCCTGGAGCAGCCAGGGTTGGTGTGGGCGTACGTAACTGAGGTGTAGCTGACCTGTTGACATGGTCGGAAGCGGGAGAACGTCCGGTTGCCGGAACATTTGGCTTCCATCCGGACGGGGTGGCTCCCTTGGGGCGTTGTGGCGTTCCCCGGAATGGGCGAGCCATAGCGAGCCTCCTCTTGCGGTTATTGTCCACCACCTTTTGGTCATGCTCAAGTCGGACGACCTTGTTGATGAGGCTTTGGAAACTAGTGTGATCCCGCCCGATCATTGGTCCCCTCGGTTCGTCATTTAGTCCTTCAATGAATTTGTCTATCTTTTCTTCCTCGTCTGCCAGTCACTTGTGGCATAACGGCAAGTTGGGTGAACTTGTTCGGTATTCTTGTACCGATGTGTTCCCTTGACGCAGCTCGCGGAACTCGTTCTTCTTCATCCTCATTACTGCAGGCACGAAATTCTCACGGAATGCAGCCGTGAATTCCTCCCATGTTGGCTCGCCGCGTCTTCGCTCGTGTCTCCTTGTAGGTGTCCCACCGCCACTCGCGGGTCCCTCCAACGGTTAGTAGCGAAGACAACTCTATCGCTTCTCGGACTCGACGAGGGTTAACTTCTTCTCTATCACTCTTAACCAATCTTCGCGTCCATAGGTTCTTCGGCCGTGGAAAAAGTGGGCGGCTTAGCTCTCATGAATTCCCTGCATTTGATCCTCCTCGACCTCCTTGATTGTTAGCAATCGCTTGGAGTAGCGGGTTCGCAATGCCATGACCTCCGCCGGGTGGAGGGTTGGGTTCCGGCGGGTTTTCGTTGGTTGCCGCGGCTCTGCGACGATGTGCCATCCGAAGAAGGGAGATAAATTAAGAGAGCGGACTAGTTTAAGTTACAGTTCACCGGAAATTTTTCTTCAAGCTCTATCGAATGATCTCCAATCCACAGACAAGGTGAAATAATAATAAGCATACGAATTAAGACATCGCAAGGCGATGCTTAGGTTCACATATTACATAAGGGGGTACATGGACTGTACACACGTAGTCCTTCATGCCAGGATAGCAATTATATCGTCCAACTAGATCAACTACTTAAGGGTAAACAGAAGTGCCGACGAGCCGGGAAGGTCCTCCCGCCTAGTCCTCCATCCATCCGCAAGAGCCGGCGCCGGAAGTGGGTGGTCTGCGCGAAGCAAACCGAAGTCCCCACGGCTCGGAGGTGGTGGCCTCGGAGTCACGCCGAATCTTCCGACTCGGTGGCCGCGTACTCTTGCGAGCGATCGGCGGGTGAGGGGGCCTCCCGTGTGAGTCAAGCGACGAGGGGGAACTTCCTCCTCCATTGAGTCGGTGTCGCTAGACTCCCATTTGATCTCCATGGGCTCTACCTCGGACTCCGTATCGGTGTAGATCTGGATGGGGTTACCCTCTCCTGATCCCGGCTCGGATGGTACTGGTATGGAGCTCGGGGTGGGTCCCATGGATGTAGTAGCAGTGGGGTCGACCAGGTATGGTGCAGGCTCTGTGCTCAACATGAAAGCTTGCTCCATCATAGCTTGAAAAGTATCAAAGCTTGCTGGAGTCATAGGGTAATAGTTGTCGGGCACAGGGGCAGGATGTGATGGTACAGGCTCAGTGGAAGTACCTGCAGCGTAGACAGGACGAGTGCGCAGCTGTTCCTCTAGCTGGTTGATCTGCTGTTTGCTCTTCCTGAGCTGCTCTTCCAGCTCCACCAGAGCCTCCCCTCGAGCCATGTAGCGGTCCGAGAGTTGCTCGTGTCGAGCACCATTGGCTCGCAATGAGTGCAGCATGCTTATCTGGTCTCCACGGCCTTGGTGGCTGTTGACCGGATCATTGAGGCGTGACTCGCGATCGTTGATCTCGAGAAGGGCCTCCTCGTAATGCTCGTCTGCTGTCTCCGCCCAACGCGATAGACGCGTGACCATCGGGTTGTAGCAGCAGGGGGTAGCCTCCACAGTGCAGACTGGGTTGCCCTCTTCGCGGTAAGGATGATGCACGAACTCTGTCATTGTGAGTTCGGCACGGTGCTCCGCATTAAGGCGAAGGAAGGCCTCGCGAGCTGCATCCCGAATAGCCCAACGCTAGGTCCGGTGGTAGCGAGTGTGGAAGCGTAAGATGTCTCGCTTCCCATACGGGCTTCTATGGATACATTGCGCCTCCCAGCTGGATACTCTTCGGAGCCATGCCTTTTGATGTGATAGGTGGGTGGCTCGGGTATCTCAAGCACCATAGTAGGGATTGGAGTTGGACCACAAACCCTTCGTCCCGCGGAATGTGACTTCCCAAGTTCCGTCGTGGTTTGACATCCGCTTTACAGCAACTTAGGGTTAGCAGGAGGGAGCTATCATAATCATTTGGTAAAAAAGAAATACAGATGTAGAAAAGATATATTTGCATTTTCGGAAATAATAGTTTAAAACTGATCCTACTGTAGGGATATTTCCCTTTGGCCATCTGGTTAGGGGTAGGGCGCCATTTGGTCTTAGCCTACGGTCGCATGGCTCGATACCGCTCGTGGACCCCGATTTTGAATCGGGAATCTTTCGTGTTCATAGTACCATTTCCCTGGATCAAGTAGTTGGTACCCACGAATGCGTTCGGATAATCAAGTGTGCATGCACGAATAGTCTTACAATACCATTATTACATAAATAGGCCCGAAGGCATTGTTCATCCCACAGGACCTTATGGTCCGATTACAATATAAAGACAGAGTTTAGATAAGGCAGCGGAAAGAGGCAGCGGCTTGTCCATTGCCACAGGCAACGACCGGAGCTAAAATCTAATATGCGCCGTCAGTTCCCTCGTCCTCCTGGTGGTAAGCATATGGATCTTCCGGCTCTTCAACTCCATCAGCTGGAGGTTTGTGCGTATAGCAAGGGTGAGTACCAACCGTACTCAGCAAGTCAACACAGAATTGATGCATATGACAGGGTTATTCAAAGAACATGGCTAGGGTTATCTTTGCGTAAAGCCAGTTTTCACAATTCTTTTCACAAGCCTATAGTCTAGCCAAAGCAAGTTTTAATTTCATAGTTCATTAACCGGCGACGGTTCGTCTACCATCCATCGTGATTCCAAGGATGGCTTCCCGCCTCCGGTTCGTCATGATTTTCTGGGGAGTCCACCCCTTCTCGCATTCTCGAGAAGTTGATCCACCAGCGAACAAAATCATCATGCAAACCCATCCCAGCATTTTTAAGTTCAAAGTCTAGCCAAGCGAAAGTCTTGTCACGATGCTCAATATCCGCGAGCACGGCTATTCGAATAGATTGATTCATTCACACTGCAGGTGGATGTACACTTTACCCGTACTCCGTGACAACCCAACAAATGAGCCTACGCCTCAACACATGAGACGGTCACGGCAAAGCCTTTTGATAACCTCGCTTTGGCGTACCCGCTCCATGAACTTAAGCCCTCATGCACTCTAGCCGTCCTTTTCTAGCGGTGAGAGGAGTTCTGGCGCACCCAGGGTAAGGGAAGTCTTTTTAGATCTTTAAGTTTAATTAACATCGGTTCAATCCCACCATTCATAACAAGGCCGCAGCCTCATCCTCATCCCATAACCACATCATAGAGAACCATCTATGCAAGGATACCGCCTCCGCTCGGCTATCTAGTCGGTTAGGTCTATACCCATTCGAGAAGTACGGTTGTACGGCTCGTTTCCGGCTATCTCATGGCTCGGTCCTTAATTGACGGGGTCGGCACTTGCCTTTTCCGGAATCCACCCAAATCATCCGGCCGCCCCAGCCTAAAACATTTGTTTAGTACTTCCAATTTTCATCAAATGTAATTCATCATGGTCATGTGGCGCTCATGTCTCCACATGCCGAATCTCAACTACCTCCTTTAAAGTAGTTGCCCAAGCACAAAGCTTTTTCACAAAGTCATGAGTATGCATAAAGCTAAGTATAGCATGGCTAAGCGGTTCACCGAAGTTATGCTTCGGTTAGTTGTATCACATCGTGAGTTACAAGGAGTAGTTCTAAGGGTACTCAATGGCAAGGAATGGCACAACAAGTATAGGTAACATGGTAAAGCATGCATGTTTAGAGTGTAAAATAACATCATTTCGCAATTGGTATCAATATGTTCAAAGGGTGTGAAGACTTGCCTTGCTCGTACGCTTCTTGAGTGGGGTCTCCTGCGGGTCGGCGTTCGCCTCTTCGGTCGCTAATCATACGAGCGAAAAGGAAAAGAAAAATGGATTCCAGTTAAAATCCGATAAGAACGAACGAAAAAGCATGAAAAATCATAAAGAACTCTTCAAACCATCTCCCCTTACGACCCTAATCGAATTACGGAGGATTTGATGAAGCAAATTAAATATCGAATGTATATGTCGCAAAAGGGGTTGATCGGAATTTATATGAGATAGTTTATAATTCTTGGGAAAGATCCTAGATTTGTGAATATGAACTAAGTGAATAAACGGGCCTCACAAAGATATATAAATATTTTGGAAATTTATTAGATTAAAAGTTCGAAGTCTAAGTAAATGTAAACTTCATAATTATTTGCAAAGAATTTTAAAAGGTAAATAAATAAATAAACCCCTTTAAAAAAATGCAAAATCTTTGTAAATAGAGTTTTAGAATAGTTTAAAAGAGTATAAATATTTTCCTAGGATTTTTAATAAGCTTTATTCTTATTTTTAATCTCCTTAGAAAAAAAAAAAAAAAAATTTCAAAAATTTTGCCTAAGCCGGGATCGAACTGCGCCTTTCCCCACTCGGCTCGGCTCAACCACCGAGCCAGCGAGCCGTTCTCGCTCTCTACTCCTTCCTTTCCTTTTCTTTCTTCCTTCATCCCCCGGCGAGGCCGACGGCGCGGCATGGCCGAACGACGGCGAGGGGGATCGGAGCTCGGCATCTAGCTAACCCTACACCATCTACATGACGCGGGGAGTCCGTTTTGAGGCGCGGTTGGGCTAGGGAGGCGGCGGAGCGGTCTGGCGACGACGGGGCGGCGGCCCAAAACAGAGGGTTCGGCGGCGAAGGCGCACGGTGCGGCGGCACTCCGGTGACAATGCGGCCGAACCAAGGGGTCCTAGAGGATCTACGGAACACAGGGGTGCTAGCTAGGGGGTCGGCTTGGCCGGAAAGGGGTGGTGGTGGTATGGCGACGTGCGCACGGCGGCGGCCAAAACAGAGGTTCGGCGGCGCTCGTCGTCGGCGATTTCCGGCGGCTATTTGGCTCGGGAGACTTAGGGGAAATATAGCCTGGAGCACGTAGATCGTGGACGTACCTTCAATTCCAGAGGAAATCAACTGAGGGCGACGAATTTTGAGGTTTGCACCGGGCGGCCGAGTTAGGGTTCTTCCGACCCGTGCTCCGATCTCTTGCGAAATTCTAGCGCTATGGTGAACGGATTTTGGGGAAAATTGGTGAGGAGCTAGATGAGACAGTATGGCACAATTTTTGTGTTGTGAGTTTCGGCCGAGGAGTGCTATATATAGTTGACCACGCGAGCTCGAACTCGGCGGTCATGGCAGCAGAGCTAGGGTGACGCACGCGCGAGTAGGGGAGGGGTGAGGCCGACGCACGGTGGGCATGGTTACAGCACAGACGGAATGGCACGGTGGTACGGCGCGGCGTGGACTGACGCGGCCACAGGCGACGGCATTGACGCGGTCGCGCGCCGTGGTACGGCGAGGCGTCGGCGAGCACATGCGCGGCGTACGGGCGAACCGGCGGCGTCGCGGCGTGGCGACGGCATGGCGCGGGTGCGTGGCCGATGCGGTGCACGGCGTGGCGGTTGTGCGAGGACGCGGTGACGCGGGCGACCGGACGACGCGGCATGGCACGGGCGCGCGTGTTGACGCGGCGCACAGCGCGAGGACGTCGTCGAACACTGCATACGCATAAACAAGTGTACTTTCTCTATTTTCCCGAATTTTGAAATCCTATTTTCTATTTCCATTTCCTTCCACTCTAAAAATTCAAAACAAATTTCAATATTTCCAAAATAATCTTGAAATTATATTTCCAAACTTTTTCCCCCACTTTTTATTTTTCAAAATATATTTTTCCTATTTTTATTTCTTTCTTTTAAAAATCAATAATTTGGGATTTTTAAATTCATATTCCTTGTCAAAAATATTTTTATTCCAAATCCAATTGTTTACTATTTTTCTTCCACCAGTTAGGGTTTAAACCAAAACATATTCTTTTCAAGAATCTTTTGTAAATCTCCAAAATTAATATGTTTACCCTCTCAAAATTCATATCTATATATTTATTTTTAAATTATTTTCCCCAGCAGGGGTCTCAAGCTTAGGGGTTTAATTCAACTTCATTTCAAAGCAATTCCAGAAAAAAATTCTTACGCAACTGAATTGGCAAATAAAATTGAAGAACACGATAAGAAGCAATGATTCCAAAAAGTTTTTGCGAGTTCCGATTTTCACGTTCCGAATTCTACTCCTTCGATTTTCAGGATGTTACAGATATTCTTTTACAACGGGTACCATTTTTAGTTCCGGTACAGAGAGAGATTGAGCGGATGGCTGCTTGGAAGTGGAAGACTTTTCACAAGTGAACCTAACCACTTTGTCTGTTAATGCTATGGAGCGTTACCGTCCCATGTGCACAATCAATGGTTCCTTTACGTTTGGATAACCAATCCATCCCAAGTATAATATCCAATCCCAAGGTGTCTAACAATATAAGATCGGCCGAGAATTTCACCCCATTCATATGGAATTATACCCCTTTGCATAATAATTTTGCGGCCATGGTAGACCCAGGTGATTGTATATGCATAGCATTACTAAGAAATTTTGGTTTCAGTTTAAGTTGTTTTCCTCTTGATGCTGACATGAATGAATGTGTTGCACCAGAGTCAAATAAAACTGTGATAGGAGTGGAGTATAGATAAACAGTACCAAGTACGATGCCGGGCGCGTCGGTTGCCTCCTCCACGGTGACGTGGTTCAGTCGCCCTTTGCCGAATGTTGGGGCCGGCTTCTGGGTTGCAGAAATTCCCCGTTGTCCAGCCTGAGTGGACTTGGGGCCAGAGGTGGAGCTGGTGTAGCTTGTGGACGTGAGCCGGTCTTCACAGTCTTCGGGTATGGGCACCTTGGTGAGACATGCCCCCCTCTTGTCACAGTTGTAACATATGATGTTAGCGGTGCGAGAGGCATCCCCAACTGCCTGTACTGGCCGAGGATTTTGACGATATCCCGGAACTGGCGGTCGTGGTGACGCATACATTGGCCTCGGTGGTTGCGAGTATATGGGCATGTTTGCTGGAGGAGAAATCAGCCGAGGACGAGTGGAGCTGCTGCTTCCCGTGAATTTCTTCGCGGCCCACTTGCGCTTGCGGTCCTCGACCACTTCCTTCTCGCTGGACTCGACCCAAAGGGCCTTATCCACCAAGGACTTTATGCTACTGATTTCATGAGCAGCTAAAGCATGCTTAAGCTCAGGTGACAATTTGTCCCTGCATGCTTCAACCTTTTTGGCCTCGGTGTTCATATCGGCAGTGGCATACCTGCCAAGATAGTTGAACCGCTCCATGAATTCCATGAAGGACATACTCCCTTGTTTCAGGTTGAGAAATGCCTTCTTCTTGATCTCCATGAGACCAGCTGGAACATGGGTAGAGCAGAACCCTTCTCAGAATACAGTCCAGGTGATGGGTTCATCAGAAGGAATCAATGTTTTGTAGGTCTCCCACCAGGCGGCGGCAGCACCTTGGAGATAGTAGGCAGCGAACGTGGCCTTCTCAATAGGGTCACATCGGCAGAGATCCAATTTATTTTCAATATCCCGTATCCAATTGTCCACAGCAAGAGGATCGGCTGCTGATGAGAAATGCGGCGGATGAGTTCGTTGGACATTTGATAATTTGGAGGGCGCTTGATTAGCATGATGTGCCATCGCTGCCTCCATATTCTCAAAGTTTTGCACCATTCATTCGAATAGGCAATTTTGTTGGGCCAACAGCTGTGCGAGAGTCAGATCATCATCACGCCGCTCGGATGAAGCAGTGCTGCGATTGTTTCCGGCACGAGCCATGGAATATGCGCCAGAGCGTGTATTGGTCATCCTGCACTCAGAGTACAATAGTACATGAGTTCTTGCGCAAAGAAATGACATATACATACCCTCTGTACGCAAAGTAGATTGGAATGTTGTATAATAGTTGAGTACGCAAGTTATCCTTTGTATATCCATATAGAATCAATCTTTGGACAGCAAGCAACTCATATATAAAAAAACATACATTCCATTCCGATACATAGGTTTTAAAGGAGGCAAGTGTTCAACAATTTGCATAGAGATGAAATAATGGTCATAAGCACCAAGTGCACAACTAGGTGTTACAAAAATTTGACCATACAAGGATTACATAGTAGGATGTCATCTCATACATCTTGTGGAAAAGCAAGAAATGAAAGTTACATCCGATACATTTCCTTTTCCTTGATATTCCTCTCTTACGAAGTCCGGGAGAATCCAATAGGATGGTGTGGCACCATGGTAGTTGGAGTGGCCTGTTAGTGATATGCCCTAGAGGCAACATGGAGATGTTGGATATCATGATCAATGTTTATGTATTTATGAATAAAGTGTTATTCAGTTTCATGAAATAGACAACTTATATTGATCAATAAGTATGTGACTTATTTATGAGACTCTTAATGTATGAATCTATTTCAAGCTACAGAAATCCATTTATGGATTGAAGCAAGCATCTCGGAGTTGGAATATTCGTTTTGATGAAGTAATCAAAGGGTTTGGTTTCATCAAAAATGAAGTGGAGGCCTGTGTTTACAAAAAGGTCAGTGGGAGTGCAATTGTATGTCTAATCGTATATGTGGATAACATATTACTGATTGGAAATGATATCCCTATTCTAGAATCCATTAAGTCTTCATTGAAAAATAGTTTTTCCATGAAGGACATAGGGGAGGAAGCATACATATTGGGCATTCGGATCTATAGAGATAGATCCAAGAGGCTAATTGGATTAAGCCAAAGTACATATATCGACAAGGTGTTGAAAAGGTTCAACATGCACGATTCCAAGAAAGGTTTCCTGCCCATGTCACATGGCATTAATCTTAGCAAGAATCAGTGTCCTCGGACATATGATGAGCGGAATAAGATGGGTATGGTTCCATATGCTTCGGCAATTGGATCCATCATGTATGCCATGCTTTGTACACGTCCAGATGTCTTGTACGCTTTGAGTGCTATGAGAAGATACCAGTCAGATCCAGGTGAATGTCACTGGACTGCTATAAAGAATATCCTTAAGTACTTGAGAAGAACTAAGGATATGTTCCTAGTCTATGGAGGTGAAGAAGAGCTCGTTGTAAATGGTTACACCGATGCTAGCTTCCAAACGGACAAAGATGATTATAGATCGCAATCTGGGTTCGTGTTCTGCCTGAACGGAGGCGCAGTCAGCTGGAAGAGTTCCAAGCAGGATACTGTTGCTCATTCTACAACGAAGACAGAGTACATTGCTGCTTCAGAAGCTGCAAAGAAGGCTGTTTGGATCAAGAATTTGTTTCTGAGCTGGGTGTGATGACCAGTGCAACTGGTCCAATGTCTCTCTATTGTGATAATAGTGGAGCCATTGCGCAAGCCAAGGAGCCGAGGTCACATCAGAAGTCCAAACACATACTTCGGCGATATCATCTCATCCGTGAGATAGTGGGCAGAGGTGATGTCAAGATATGCAAAGTGCACACGGATCTCAACATAGAGGATCCGTTGACAAAACCTCACCCTCACCCAAAACATGAGGCACACACAAGAGCAATGAGTATTAGATACTTACATGATTGACTCTAGTGCAAGTGGGAGACTGTTAGTGATATGCCCTAGAGGCAACATGGAGATGTTGGATATCATGGTCAATGTTTATGTATTTATGAATAAAGTGTTATTCAGTTCCATGAAATAGACAACTTATATTGATCAATAAGTATGTGACTTATTTATGAGACTCTTTATGTATGAATCTATTTCTAAACGATCCCTGATCATACGTCATATTGTTGGAACAAATATGATTCTAAGATCGACATGTTTATTGATTGATGATCATGTCTCATAGATCATGGTATGGAGATACCAAATCAATATACGTGGACATGTGTTAGAGAACACATTGTTGGATAGACCCACCATGAGACACTACAGGATTTAATGTGCCATTAGTTGGTCTCAGGTAGTGTTGGTACAAAGTCCTTAGACCTGAGATCATCATGGATTTCAACATGTGTTGTAGCCTACTTTGGGACTACCAAACGCTATTTCATAACTGGGTAGTTATAAAAGTAGTATTCGGGTTTGCTATGAAACATGTAGTGGGATGTGAATGATCAAGAAATAATTTGCCCCTCCTTTGGAGAGATATCTCTGGGCCCCTCGAGGTAATGGATTATGGAAGTGCATGGTCATGCCGAGTTGATTGAGGAGTCAATCAACAGACAGATAATCCAATACGGTTCGAGTGAATGGTTAAGCCATTGAAGGGATGACACACATCTTGCCTATAGCTTAATTGGTATCGTGAGGCAAAGGGATTTGTGTACACATTACAGGTTCAGAGCCGATATTATATTCTTGTATGCTATGGTGTCAATATGTGCTGCTAGCCGCCGCTGTTGACAAATCGGCTGAGTTGGACTCGAGCCGACGGTCGGCTGAGTTCGACTAGGGCCAAAACCGGGTATACCTGAACCTACATGGTCGCACGCTTAAGGGAATAAGAACAGGCATTCGAGTTGGACTCGGATACGGCTCGATCGGATAGGGATCCGATCGGATAGAGTTCTATGGGCTTACGAAGTCCGGCCAGCCAACTCTATGAGATTCGGATAGGATCCGATTCAAAATAGAGTCCCGATAGGCCTCTAGGCCCAACCGGAAACTCTATATAAAGGGATGGGGGTGGAGAGCTACGGCATGCAATTGGAACCGAATCAGTCTGATCACGCGTGTCTTCAGAAGTCGGCGAGATCAATCTCCACGGAAACCCTCCCCACTTTCGAGCCAAAACCCTAGCCTTGCATCTTGTGCTAGCACACGGGTGTTAGGCTTTCTGTTCCCGAATGTGTGGATACCGATAGAGGCGTTGCTACGTTGTGGTGCTGTTCGTCGGCTACGAATCGGCTGTGGTGGAATCGGGTGCGGTCGGGCGCATCGGAGTGAGGCGTGCAAGCGTGGTCGGACGACTCGGCGAATCAGCTACTCGATGAATCGGCTGATTGGTGAATCGGCTGTTCCCAGGAATCGGCTGTCGGCTTGCGAGAATCGGCTGTCGGCAAATCGGCTGTCATCGGCCAACACTGTTCCGGATCGGATAGCTCCTGATTGGCTAATCCGTTGCACTCTACTCCAATTGGTAACGATCTATCGACCCTTACTTGCAGGTGTTCCTGGTTTGCACGGTAGAAAAGTTTTTTTAGCTATCATAGCTTCCGCGTAACCCTTCATGGCCATAGTCAAGCGGTATCGCCTTCCGTTCCGCTCGAACACATAGAATGGTCCTAGCAGCTCTGGATCTCCAACAAGTGCGGGGTCTAGCATGGTGCGACGATTGCGATGAAAACCAACCCTCATACGGGCTCGAGTGTTTATGTTTTGATAAATGCTCATTGGAGATGGCAAAGTTTCAGTAAGTGGCTGAAGATCTTGGTCTCCATAAATGGTGGCATTGTCAAAGTACCCTTGATGTCCAAGTGGTTCTATACGCCTATCCAGCATTATTACCCTTGCTTGCAACCTACGCAATTCCGACATAGCGCTTGCAAGGTACATGTCCAAAGCTCGGACTAGGCCCGCTAAGAAGAGCTCTGGAGAGTTAACCTCTCTCTCTTGCCCCTCTAGACCTGGATAGTAATTGGCAGAAGCTTGGAGAGCACGTGCTGGAAAAATCCATCTATCCCGGGCCTATGGTGTCGAAGGTACACAATTGCCTGAAATGCAGCCTCGTTGATTGCGGAGGGTGCATCCCAGCCATAAGCCTGGAAATAGAGAGAAGTATCATGTACCCAACGTCTGGGTATGCATAACTCTGCCATGTACGCTCGGAGCGATGAGCTTCGTTCCATAACGAAGAAATGGTAGTCCGGGTGATGAATAAAACCGAGATGCTGCAGCATGAGCCTCAAGATGTGATATAATGATCCTTTCTCATAACCTCCGGAATAACCTAGTGGCTGCCACATGGTAGTCACCTACAACATTTGAGAATATATTGTTGCTGTTCAGAGGCTTGGTTGAGGTTCAGCAAAGTTTAGAAATAATTTTTGAAAAGACCGAGCCAAAATCTGTCTTTAGGTACCATTATGGTGGTAACGAGAACTATTGTGATGTACGGGAGATTTTTATTGCTGTAGGGTCATACCTGGGGTTCCCTGAATATAATCTCACGTTTATAACCTAGTTTTCGAAATTTTGAACACCAGAAATTTTCTGAAATGGCTTCTGAATTTTTAGTACAGGTGGTACTGGTCGAATTTTTACCCTATTCTCCAGTCATGAAAAAATTCTGAAAACATTACTGGGGTTTCAGGATCAAGTTGAGTAGCCACTGGTAAATCTTCAGAATTTTTGGCGCAGTATTCTGGTCTTTACAAAATTATGAAGGCAGACTGCGACGAGTTCTGGAATCTGCAGGGCTCCAAGTTTTCGGCATTTTAAAACATGATGCATGTATGCAAAACCTTTCGTGCCTAGGTAAAGCTACAAAATAGGTTTAATGCAACAGATTCACAACATCTGGTGGCCTCTACATGTCAAAGAATTTAGGGCTTTGACACACAAATTTCGTTCCTATCCCGTTCTACCCCGTTTCTAGGCTTTGTGTAGAAAACTCGGGTTTTAAATTTCGTTTTCAGAAGGGTGAGCATTCATATTTTGTTAGCAGAGGTCTTTAGAAACTCCCCATGGCTGCCATTACTTCAAATTTTTGGTTCCCTTATCCCTAGTACATGCCTACTATATTTCTAGGGTCTTTCCCTGGCCTTTTAGAAGCAAGATGAGGCTTTTCAAACCAAAATATAGAGTAAGTAGGAAAGATACCTTCCTAAAGACAAATAAGATGTAAGGCTAGATTTCATCTTTCGAAAATACTTTTGTAAGGGAGTGATTCTCCAAATTATTTTTCTTTTGAAGCCATTCTATTGCCCAGTTCATAAAAGGTTCCTATAGTTAGTCTTGGCTCTGATACCACTTGCTGTCGGGACGCCTTAAGACCTCTCGACCATTCTTCTCCAAAGTATAGCAAGACATCTGATGCTCCAAGAGAGAGATAACCGAGACATCGCTGGGCCTTTAGCCTGCCAGTCAACTTCAGCCTAGATTGTGCCCGTCAAACCACTCGATGACGACGACCAGATGTGTTACATAATCAGGAGACTTGACATCAAATGGCTAAAGATCTACGTTGTCTCAATTATCTGTGATTTAGCCTTACACCAGCACGATATGTGTTTCCTCCATCCTATACCATTTTGGAAACACGGTATAGGACCATTAAGTGGCGAGCCCATACCTTAAACTTAACGCCGTGGGGGCGGACATGACGGGAACCCACCCACATGGCACATTACCATTGTATTGGACATGCTTAGTCGCCTAACTGCCTCGCCGATGCATTAGTAAGCTCCTCTGAGTTATACGAACTCATACACTTCGGCCTAGCGAAATGTGAGGCTAAACCACAAATAGTATACTAAGCTAGGGCTATCACATACTAGCACATGTGGTTGTACTGTATTCGAGTTGAATAATCGCGGAGTGAAGTCCTTAGGGTAGTCTGGGCACACACACCCCCTATCGGTATACAACTAAACACCATATGTATACCACTTACGGCCCAAACTTGAAAACGAAGTTGTACCATGTTTTGTTGTTTTAACATAAGGCATACTTGTCATAACATAACTTTTGGAAAGAGAAGCTTTGCAAATAAAACATCGGTACTAGCCAAATAATCATGGGAAAATGTATACTACTAGCAAACTAAGCATGGGGATAAATAAGTCATAAGACTTCAGATTGGTTCACTATGCTTTAGTTTCTGATCATTTCTAAGGATTGGACTTTGTTAATGTGTTAAGTGGGGTTTCCAGGAGCATGCAACATCGGTGTAGTACTAAACATGTTCATATCAAGTTTTTAGTATTACTCATCAAATATCATGCAAGTTCCCATTCGTTTAAAAATAACCTCCATAAAAATAGGATCAATTTGTTCAAAGGGGGAGGTGAGGACTTGCCTGGTTCTCCTTCTTCCAGATCGTACAAGTACGTGAGATCTTCGAAGGATGCCGACTTTTCGTTTAATGCGTATATACAGTAGATTACAAGCACTTATGAAAGTATTTATGAGCTATGATGAATTCATATGGGATGAAAGTGTTTTAGCTTCTGGTTGGCCTCCTAAGTTGAGTCTTTATTTTAATCCTTTCTATCAAACCGAAAGATTTTATATAGTCCCATTTGGCTTCGTACATTTTTAAATTTGTTTAAGGCTAAACTATATGCCTTCTGGTGTGAAATTTATTTTAGTTAGCAAAACCCAATGAGATGGTCCTAACAAAATTTAGTCTGCATTTTTAGGAATTTTAATGGGTCCCCTATGATTTTTTGATGTTAGGGTGCTTTAAAACAACTCTTTTACTAAATAAATCTATAAGTGGTTGTTCTGTCATAGAAAGTATATGATTTCTTATTTTTGGCTTGAAGTATACTTTTCACAGTGTCTACAGAGTTTTGTTTCACATTTTTCGGAGCTAAGGTGATTTTCCTATGATTTCTACAAGTTTAACCTGCCCTTTTTGACAGTGTTTATAAAACGAATTTTTCTAGCTAAATCTGCTACTGGGAGTGGTCATTTTTATTCCACAACCTTAAAGTACATAACCTTGTGGGTCTAACAAAATTTGTTCCAAGTTAAAAGGTGTTGTTTTCAATTTTGTACAGATTTTCAAAATGCGGCTACTTTTATGTTTGAAATACCTCTATTCGGATTTAATCTTTTATCTAGCGTGGGGCCTACATGTCAGCGGGAGCATGCGTTTTAAAGCGTCTAATGGCGCGCTTTGCTCAGTGGGTCCCAGCTGCCGGCGACTGCTTAACGTTTAAACGAGGGATTGGCGCCTAACATGTGGGTCCTGGTTGTCAGTGGCTTGGTGAGAAGAAAACAGGGCTGCGGCGCACGGCGAGTTTCTCGCCGGTGCCGACGGCGAACGGCAGCCGGTGAGAGGTTGCAACCAAAAAAGAAAATGTAGCAGGGAGTTTGGCGAATCTATCGGTGGTTCTTTCGCTCATTACCGTGGCCGGAACAGTTGCCGGCGATGGAGCGGGCAGGGGTGAGGTTTGGGACTTACATGCATGTGCGTTTCTAGCTATTGCTTGGCTGTGCATGTGACGGAAATAGCTACTAGGGACACTGAGGAAGCTTACCAAGCAAAGGCGGGGTGCTGGCGAGGTCGAGGTGATGGTGGCGCCGTGCGGGGTCCCAAGGCGGCGGCGGTCCTTGCTTCGGGTGAACGGCGTCAGAGTGTTACGGTGGTCGGCTGTGAAATGGGAGCGTTAGTTCTTGTCAAGGGGGTATTGGGGACGCTTGAAACGAAAGGAATCGAGCTATAGCTTACTAGGGAAAAGAAGAGAGGAGTCTGTCCCAGAGTTCTGTCTCGGTCAGCACAACACTTAGAAAATTTTCCTAGGGTCAAGTCTAGTTTCATGTTAATTCCTAGTTTTCATCTTTGTAATGTGTCCCTAATTCTTAGTGGTTGATTTGCTGATGTCATTTACAAGTCTTTAGATATTTTGCTTAGTTTTTCTTGGGCTCTTTTCAATTAAATTCGAAGAAGGAATTTCTCCTTACCATGCATATGCACCCCACTATATATATGAAAACCAAATACTCGCTCCTCGTTCAAAAGAAATTTTTGGGTTCAAAATTTACAGTATACATTCTACTATTTCCTTCAAGTACAAGATTTTCAGGATATGACACGTGACAACCCACTCAAATAACCCAACAAATCCCGGAGACCTAAAATCCATCTTGTACATATCCTCTTCCGTCATAAAGATTTGATTGTAGCCGGCATTGCCATCCAAAAAGCTAATCACTTTATGGCCCGAAGAATCATTTATCAACATGTTGGCTATAGGCATAGGATATTCATCTTTAGGAGTAGCTTTGTTCAAATCTCTAAAATCTATGCATACTCTAATCTTGCCACTCCCCTTCTTCTCCACCGGAACGATGTTGGACACCCACTCTGCGTACCGACATGGCCTAATAAACCCCGCCTTCAACAATCGGTCTATCTCTTCTTTGACACGATCATATATGAGAGGATTGAAGCGACGAGGAGGTTGTTTATGAAGCCGATGCTCAACAAGATCACGGCTATGTCCCGACATCTCATGGTACTCCCACACAAAATAATCAATGTATTATTTAAGCAGCTCGATTATATTAACCTTATAATCGGCTTTCAGGTTTTTGTTTACAAAAGTCGGCCTTGGAATACTTCCATCTCCTATGTCCACTTCTTCTAATGGATCGGCCGATGTAAACCCTTGACCAAGTTTCTCTACTTCGTCAAAATCTTCAATAGTTTCTCCAATATCATTCTTTGTAGACCGATATTCTTGCACCCTCCTTTGCAACCACTCTAAATTGACTTCTTTACTCACTATATAAAGTAATACCACCTAGCCATGCTAAACTAGCCGGCTTTACAGTGATAGGTACAAAGCCATCTTTGGAAACACTAATGAAATCAAAGCTAGAAAGATCTAACCCAGATAAGCATTGTACATTCCCATGTTGCTACCCCATAGAAACATCAGCCATTGCAAGGTCAGTCGATGCATCTGTTTGAACAACTTCAACATCATCGTCGTCCCATTGAATCAAGCATTGGTGCAAAGTAGAAGGAACACAACAGTTGGCATGAATCCAACAACGCCCCAAAATAATGCAATAATTACCTTGCACCTCGACGACGAAGAAAGTTGTAGGCAACGTCTTGTTTTCCACTGTGAGCTCCACGGACAGGATTCCCCTGGCCTCCGTCGATTCACCACTAAAGCCGTTGAGTATCATATTGGTTTTCTTCAATTCAGCTTCTTCACGACCCAACTTCTTGACTAGCGAATACGACATCAGGTTCACAGCAGCACCTCCATCTACCAGCATCCTCGAGATCGGCTTCCCGTCAATATGGCCTTTGAGATAAAGAGGCTTCATATGACGGTTAGACTCATCGGGCTTCTCAAAAATTGCATCTCTTGGACCTAGTGAAAGTTGAACAACCTCAGTCTCCTCCAAGGCACAGAACTCCATGGGCAATATGCACACCATGCTAATATCCATGCTCTCACTCGGTGATGATACCTCAGCCGGTTGTTCATTTTCTTTCTTTTCCTCTTCCTCTCGAACAACCACCGGCTCTTCACCCTTCAACGGTTTAGATCTCCACTCCTTCATTGGCGGCGGTCGCAACTCATCAAATCTTCTATCTCTCCATTCTTCGGCCTATTTCTCTTTCAACTCACAAGCCCAAAGACGTTGCAACCTTCTCCTCTATTTAGCCGTCAAATCCAAATCCTTAGGCATCCACCTTGGCTTCGGCTGCGTGCCAGGAGGTATGTAATGCCCCCATTGTTCCTTCATGAAAAAAGAGGAAAAACCCGAACCACTTCCGTAAGATTGGCGGTCGACCGGGCGGTGTAACCGGCCGACCGGTCTTATACCGCGGTTAGACCGGCCGAGGACCCTGGCCGATCGGCTGCAGCACCTTCGGTCAGACCGGTCAGCAGGCCCGGTTAGACCGTCTGTAGATCTTCGGTCAGACCGACCAACAGGCCCAGTCTGACTGTTCTCTTGCGCAGAACTTGCGTCGACTTCGGTTCGATCACCAAAACCATCTTAGCTTTCTCCTCAGATGGTATTGGCACATCATGAGACCCTATTTTGATAGTAACCACCTCCAAAGTCCTCTCTTCTGCCTTAATACGCTTTTGCGCCTTCTTTTTCTCTTCGAACCGATTCCTTGATGGAAACCGGCTTCCGTTTGACGAAGATATGTGCTCACGTACTGATCTCCTCTCCCTTCCCCATCCTTGATGAAATTGCATTGGAGGCATATGATCATACATTGGTGGAATTGCACCCCATGGCATAAAATAAGGAAAAGGACATCCCGGCAGCGGCATTGGGCAAGGCCCCCATGGCATGACTTGAGGATAATGCGGGAACGGCGGCTCCAACGCCCTTGGTGAATGACCAAATCACTCCTTAGGAGATGATCTTGGTCTCTTACCCTTGTTATGCTCCTTCTCCATGCTTCTTTTCTCATATTTGTTCAGGAGCATATCAAAAGAGACCTTCGGCTTCTGGGGGTTTCTTGAACTTGAAGCTTTACCTTCATTCTTCTTCCAAACGCCAACCTCTGGATCCTTGGGCACGAGCATCTTGGGTCTAGACTCCCCAATCACAACTCCTTTTCCCTTAGCATATCCGACTTGTTCCGGACGAATCAACATTTTTTTTCATCGAAGTCAATGACATTAACAGGAAAAGGATTGCTATCAAGCTTCATCTTGGAGCCCTCAGTGAACTTCAATCGTCCTTCCTCTATGGCCGATTGAACCTGTCAACGAAACACATTACACTCATTAGTAGAACGAGAATAAGAATCATGCCACTTACAGTAAGACCGACGCTTCAATTCTTCTACTGAGGGTAGGACATGGCCTTTAGGTAGTTTAATCTGCTTCTCTTGCAAGAGATAAAGATTTTATCACATTTGGCCCCATCAAAGCTATACTTAATCTCACTTTGCCGATCCTTGCGAGGAGTCGGCATCAAGCTAGAGCAAACAAAAGGCTTATTTTTATTAGTCCAGGACCACTTAGCAACATACATATCATGATCGCCCTCATCATTATCAGAATCACTATCCTTGGAGCAATCAACCATACTAACACGCGGTCCTTTGTCATTAGCCCTAACAAATTTCTTACTATCCCTGACTCGGCTGTCCTGAGCGAGAGCCTTCTGCATGACTTGACTAATATCAATAAATTGTTGGCCATCTAACCTTTCTTTAATAGGAGCAATTAAACCACTAAAAGCGAGATCGACCAAATCTCTTTCAGTTATATTCAAACTAAAACATCAGTTTCTAGCATATCTAAATCTCTTAATATAATCAGTGACAGATTCATTATACTTTTGCTTAATCGATGTCAAATCACATAACCTAAGTTTAGTTTCACCAGTATAGAAATAATCATGAAATTTCTGTTCTAATTGAGCCCAAGTATGAATAGAATTTGCCGATAAAGAAGTAAACCATGTAAAAGCAGTACCGGATAAAGATAAAGAAAACAAGCGTAATTTAAAAGCATCAGGAGTGCGCTAAGAATTGGCCTATGTGCTCCCATGTAGTCCTATTATCCTCGCCACTGAATTTAGTGAACTCAGGAATTCTATAACCGCGAGGATATAGGATATTATCAAAATAATCGGGATACGGCTTTTGGTAAACCTTAGCACGATTCCTTGGCTCAATTCGAAATGATTCCCTAATGATGTTTCTAATCCGTTCCTCCATATTTTTAGGCCTTGGTAAATCAGGTAAGTTTGGCAACCTAAAAAGCGGTTGTTGTGGCGCAATATTGCCATATTGGCCATACCTAGTATCATGCGGATAACCCCTATTAGGATCATTGTATTGATTAGGTATATGTGGAGGAATTTGTGGATAAACAGTAGCTACAGAGGGATCATGTACGGGAATGTGATATAAAACCGAATTGCCCGTAATTGGGTCAACCTCCTGTATTGGCACCAATGCGCCGGTCTGATCGTCCCAAGGCCCGGTCTGATCGGTAGTGTGGGATGCGATCTGATCGGTCATATATCCGCCGGTCAGACCGGTGAAGGGGGCGGTCGGACCGGCCTACTGGTCGGTCTGACCGATATAGGGTGCGCCGGTCAGATCGGCCGATGGTCCGGTCAGACCGGTAGGAGTGGCAGAACTCTCCCCTCCGGCTTGTTGTATGGTTGCCCCATTGGTTTTGCTAAATATTTGATGGACAAGGGCTCGGCTAGCACTTGCAGCAGATGTAGATGGTAAATCGGCCATGAGAGAGCCAAATTTAGAACTCATATAAGCATCCATCATCTTATTAAAGCAAGATTCGATAGCAGGTTCAAGTTTATTATTAACGGCAACAATAACAGATTCATCTACTGAACTTGCTACGAGTTTTTGAATTGGAAGTGCAACATTATCAGTACTTACCTCATCACGGACGACCTTGAGCAGACTCCCAGATTTGAGGACCACGCCTTGACGGGTTTTGGTGCATGATTTGTCCAAAATCTCCTGCCTGATTACCTTGATCCGCTCCTCCATGATATTGCGCGCCTCTCCATCAAGATCATCCAACGATATGTGGACGACATTAGATAGACCTACCTCCTGTGCGGCTTGCTTTGACATCGCGGCGTCGAAGTTGAGATGGCGTTGAACGGATCTCCCCAGCGGAGTCGCCAAAAATCGTGTTGGCAACTTTTTTGGCAAGAAGACAAACACGATCGACACACCTAAACGCCTTGCGGTGATATGGAGTCGCCAACCACCTCGATCTAGCAAAAACTAAACCAAGATGGGTTTTGTAGATTAAACTAGCTAGCGAAGCCAATTTGAGTAGAACGATGGATAAATACCCTTCTCGTGGGCAAACGGAAGGTTTTCAGGACAAACCTACAAAGAGATGTCGCACTCTCACAGCGGCGACAGACGATTTACAGCGCAGATCGACAAAGATAGACTAATGTTGAAAAAGTAAAAGAACAATTCAATTGGCTAAAAACTAGAAACTAGATTGATCTTGTGTATTGTGTATGTCTGTTGCCAATTGAACCGGCCTTAACCCTTAAATAGGGGTTGGTCTTGCCTTCTATAGGCCCTCCTCCACGTTCAATTCTGGATAAACACCTCAAAAAACCCAAAACATATCTTATGGAGCAAGGAAACCTGAGTCCGATAAAATCATCTTGGTTTCGGACTCTGCTGGTCAGATCGGCCACATGCCGCCGGTCAGACTGGCCCTTAGGCCCGGTCAGACCGGCCTATCCATGGCGGTCAGACCGGCCTTCTGGAAGAAACCGGTAGATTTTCTAAATATTGGCAATTTTCTCTATTTACCTTAATTCTCTCAATTCGTGAATTCACGAATATCTTTACCTTAATTCTCTCAATTCACGAGTTGTGAAATTTTATTTCTTCGATAACCCTTACCCACCGGTCGACTAATATTGACATTTTGATCATTTCTCTTTCATATTAATTTGAATCCCAATTAACACGAATCAATTTTTTTACTATCTACCGAGTAATTGCATCTCATTCCACACGCATTTCCTATGGTACGAGTGTTATCAAAAGAAAACTAGTTTAATTTTATATACTCCTTCCTAGTTAAATATACAAAGAGTTAACTTTTGAATACCATGTTTTGTTATAAAACTATATGCACAACGGAGACACGAATTTTACGTGAAAAACCCTTACGAGAAAAAACCACGGGCGTCGACCGGCAAATATCACTATTGAGGAATTGATTACAAACATAGGGGAATAACAACGGGTGTGTCTCTTCCTGTACGGTTTACAAGAGTATATATAGGAGATAAAAGGAAACACCTAATAGGATACGACATAGAGTCTTACTAGGAAACTAATCCTATAAACCAAACTCCTATTAGGAAACTTATCCAAATTTGGATCATATATTTAACAGTCTCCACCTTGGAACGAATTTTCTCTTGTAGCATAAAAATCATCAATGATCAAAAATACCTCATGTAGGTAAAATCACCACACGCCAAATAGTCTCTAGGACTATACTGTAACACCCACCAAGCTTGAGCAAGGCTCAAACTTAGTAGCAGGAACTGACTTTGTCATCATATCAACTGGATTGTCATGAGTACTTAGCTTACATACCTTGACATCACCTTCAGCAATCATACCTCGAATAAAGTGATATCACACATCAATGTGCTTTGTTCTCTCATGGAACATCTGATCCTTTGTAAGACATATTGCACTTTAACTATCACAAAATATATTAATGCAAGACATAACTTCACAAAGCTCAGTGTACAAACCTCGAAGCCAAATAGCTTCTTTACAAGCTTTAGAAATAGCCATATACACTACTTCAGTAGTAGATAAGGCAATAGTTGCTTGCAGACTTGCCTTCCAACTAACAACACAACCTCCAACAGTGAAAACATATCTTGTGAGTGATCTTCTTCTATCCAAATTTTCAGCAAAATCTGAATCCACATAACCAACAAGTCCATCTCTATATCTCCCAAACTGCAAACAAGCACTAGAAGTACCACGAGATATATAAAAATTCACTGAACTGCTTTCCAATACTCTTTGCTAGGATTAGCCATGTATCGATTGACAACACTCAGTGCATATGATAAGTCAGGACGAGAACATACCATGGCATACATAAGTGAACCAACTGTGCTTGAATATGGAACTCTAGACATGTACTCAACATCATAATCGGACTGTGGACATAAATCTGTAGATAGTCTGAAATGTGCAGCTAAAAGAGTACTCACTGGTTTTGCATCATGCATATTGAAACGACGAATGAGTTTTTCAATATAACCTTTCTAACTAAGATATAACTTGCCAGACTGTTTTCTCTAGTAATTTCCATTCGAGATTTTCTTCGCTGCACCCAAATCCTTCATCTCAAACTCACTACTCAATTGTGCCTTCAACTTTGTTATCTCTGATTTATCTTTTGCATCAATTAACATATCATCAACATAAAGAAACAAATATATAGCTGAACCATCAACAACTTTGTGATAAACACAGCTATCAAAATTGGATCTTCTAAACTTTTGGGAAAGCATGAAAGAGTCAAATCTCTTATACCACTGTCTAGGCGATTGCTTCAAACCATAAAGAGATTTGTTCAACCTATAGACTAGGTTCTCTTTTCCGGGAACAACAAAACCTTCAGGTTGCTCCATATAAATGTCCTCTTCTAACTCCCCATGTAAAAATGCAGTTTTAACATCCATTTGCTCTAGTTCATAATCATGCATTGCAACAATACTAAGTAAAGTGTGAGAACTATGCTTCACAACGGGGGAAAAGACATCATTAAAATCAATACCTGGAATCTGGCTATAACCTTTAGCAACTAACCCTGCTTTGTATCTTGCCTCATCACTTGGAGATATATCTTCCTTTCTTTTGAAGATCCACTTTGCAACGGATAGGTTTCTTCTGCTTTGGCAATTTTACCAATTTCCAAGTATGATTCTTTTCAAGTGACTCCATCTCATCATGCATAGCAGTTATCCATCTATTGCAATCATCAGAAACAATAGCCTCAGGGTATGTAGAAGGTTTTGTAATACCTTCAATTTCTTCTGCCACACTCAAAGCATAAGAAACTATATTTGCATCTTTAATATATCTTTGAGGTCGTTTAATATTTCTTCTAGGGCCTATCTTGCGCAATAGAATGTTTGGGCGACTGCTCAATAGTAGAAGAATCAGAATCTTCAGTGACAGGTGCATCTTGGTTAATAGCAACATCTTATTTTTCTGGTGTGTGCCTTGAACTGATCAAGTGCTCTACCTGCACACTTGCTTTCTGCTGACTCTCAACAGGAACATTAGTAGAAGGTTTGTCATGTAACATAACTGATTCATGCTTACAAGAGCTAATGAACAAGAGCTATTCCCTTCCTCAGATTCAATTTAGAAGCTAAAAACATCCATAATGATGGAGGAAAGAAAGCCAACCTTAGCGGCCTGAACCAGGAAGAAAAAACTATGCTACGATAGATATAGTAGGAAACCTCTCTCAAACTAGAAAGTAAAGAGATCCGCCCTTTCCTAGTAGCTTATAGAGAGTACATCATGCTGCTAATGTACATCAGTCTTACGCAGTGGGAGTGATGAAGGCCGGGTCAAGGCTAGACAAAAGCCATATTGACACCAAGTCTTATTTCTTCCTGGAGAAGGCGCGCGCGCAGCGTTTCTACTAAGCACAACGTTTATTGTTTTAGGACACCATAACTTATAACCTTTCACACCAGATGGACAACCAAGAAAAATATACTTAATAGCTCTAGGCTCCAATTTACCATTATCAATATGAGCGTAAGCAGTACAACCAAATACTCTTAAGTCTGAATAGCTTGCCAGGAAACCAGACCATACCTCTATTGGAGTCTTCTTGTCAATGGCATAACTAGGTGATCGATTAATAAGATAACAAGCTGTGGAAACGACTTTCGCCCAAAACTGTTTAGGCAAACCTGCATTAGACAACATACAACGGGCCTTTGATATAATTGTCCTGTTCATACGCTCAGCTATGCCGTTTTGTTGAGGTGTATGAGGAACGGTGTAGTGACGCACAATGCCTTCAGACTTGCAATATGATTTGAATATCTTATAATAGAATTCCATCCCATTGTTAGTGCGAAGTTTTTTTACCTTTCTTTCAATTTGTGTTTCAATCATAGTCTTCCATTCTTTAAACACACCAAAAGCTTGATATTTGTGCTTCAAGAAATAAGGCCAAACTTTTCGAGAATAATCATTAATGATAGTCATCATATAACGAGCACCTCCAAAGATATCTTACGAGCTGGCCCCCATAAATAAAAATGCACATAATCAAGAATACCTTCTGTAGTATGTATAGATGTGTTGAACTTCAACCTCTTATGCTTGCCAAAGATGCAATACTCACAAAATTTCAACTTTCTGATGCTCTATCCATCAAGCAATCCTCGCTTACTCAATTCTGCCAAACCAATTTCGCTCATATGCCCAAGACGCATATGCCAAAGATTAGTAGCATCGGAATTAGATAATAAATCTGAAACTGTAGCAACATTACCTAATATAGTTGTACCTCGTAGATGGTACAGGTTGGCAGTTTTAATATCAACTTTCATCACAACAAGAGAGCCTTTGGTTACCTTCAAAATTTCGTATTCACCGGAATATTTGTACCCCTTGCGATCAAGAGTACATAAAGAGATGAGATTTATCTTCAAATTTGGAATATGCCGCACATCTGACAATGTTCTCGTACAACCATCAAACATCTTGATCTGAATTGTTCCAATACCTGCAACCTTGCATGGCGTATTATCACCCATCAAGACAGTACCACCTTGCACAACTTTATAGGTAGAAAACCAATCCCTATTCGGGCACATGTGATAGGTGCAAGCAGTATCAAGAATCCACTGGTCACTTGTTTGTGCAGAACCAGCATAAGCAACAAGCAACTCTGCACCAGGCTTATCATCAGTAACAACTACGGCTTTACCTTCTTCTTATTTATTACCTTTTGGTCTATAATTTGTGGTTCTCTTGTCTTTTTTTTAGCTTCCAACACTCAGAGATATCATGTCCATCTCTCTTACAGTATTTGCTGACTTATACCTACCTTTGGATTTTGATCTCCCACGGTAGCTACTTGAACTTCTATCTCTTGATTGGTTCTTTGTGTTTTTCTCTCGTTGCCTGCCCTGAACAACCAAGCCTTCTGCTTGTGAATTTGAACCTTCAGAGGGTACCAACTTCTTCATCTTTTCTTTGGCGTGCAAATCATCATAAACTTCTTTCAAAGTTAGAATATCACGACTATAGAGAATAGTATCTCTGAAATTTGCATATGAGCTAGGCAACGAACACAATAGAATAAGGCATAAATCCTCTTCATCGTACTTTACCTCCATAGACTCAAGGTCAGTAACAATTTTCTTGAAAATGAAAAGATGATCCATTACAGACTCATTGTCTTGTAACTTATGCAAAAGTAACTTTTGCTTTAGATGCATTTTACTGGTCAGATCCTTTGTCATGCAATCTGCTCCAGCTTTAACCATAGCTCAGCGGCTGTCTTCTACTTAAGCACCTTCTGCAAAATATTATTAGATAGATGAAGATGAATATATGCCATAGCCTTACGATCTCTTTTCTTCTCGTCGTCGGACCAATCCGTAGTTCTTTTGTCAAATCCCGATGGCGCATCATGGAGGTCTTGTTGTGCAAGAACGACTCGCATCTTCACTTGCCATAGGGAGAATCTTGTGTCTCGGTCTAGGAGCGGTAGATCATACTTCAAACTCACTATAGGAATGGATCCTGAATCTGCTGGTAAAAAATAGGGTAAACCTAGGAGAAACGCGAACATCTGGGTACACTTATCGTGTGAACCAAGCGAAGATCAGCAATATTCCTGGTACACAAGCTTGGGTGGGCTTAACAATTTTGTCGAGAGTGCTTGGCTGATTTTTTTGGGAACCGTGTGCATGCCCTTCCTGATTTATTTGCTGCTGCTTGGTTGATCTCTCTGGACGCGTAGGATGAGTGCAGCCTTTGAAAAAATCAGCACGACACGCGCGCTCCTCTGCCTGCTGCTTCTTTTTTTTTTGTGCGCGGCTGCTGCCATCCGATCAGAAAAAAAATTGGACGATGACGCACACGGGGCCGCCGCCACCATCGCCGCCGATAAAATTTTTAAAGCTCTGATATCACTTGTTATAAAACTATATGCACAACAGAGACACGAATTTTACGTAAAAAACTCTTGCGAGAAAAACCACGGGTGTCGACCAGTAAATATCACTATTGAGGAATTGATTACAAATGTAGGGGAAAAACAATGAGTGTGTCTCTTCCCATACAACTTACAAGAGTATAGGAGATAAAAGCAAACACCTAATACGATACCACATGGAGTCTTACAAGGAAACTAATCCTAGAAACCAAACCCCTATTAGGAAACTAATCCGAATTCCGATCACATATTTAACAATTGAAATCTCAGCCAACATTATAAAAAACGATTTCCACATCCGAGACCCATTTAGTTTTCCAGACGGACATAGCATTTGACATCATATGTCAGCTTGTAAAATCGAGATGAGAAACGAGGTTGCCGTATTTTCGCAGGCGGAGAACATAAGGCGCCGCCTACAAAGATGCATCCCCTAGGCGGCACCTTATGTCGTCCGCATGAGAAAATGGATGATTTTCACAGACAGATGGCTTAAGAGCTCCGCCTGTAAAACAATTCTTTCTCAGGTGATATCTTATGTTGTCCACCTGAGAAAATACCCCTATAAAGTACTTTTCCTCCTCGAGCAGATGTTCATTTATCCGAAGTTTCTCTCTAAAAACAACTAAAATATAGGAGGGAAGGTTTTGAACTCAAAATCTATCCATACATTTCCACTCTTGTTATATGGTTTTTTATTTTTTAGGCCTTAATTGTGATGGATCTATGCATGCAAAATAGTGAAAAAGCACCATCCATGTGTTTTTGTTTTTTTTACTTTTCTATGATATGATTGTGATGGACCTATGTATACACCTTGATTGCCATGTTGTCCTCTCATCCTTTAATGGTAAAATGTGATAAATTTGTTACCCAAAATAAAGTATTTTGCTCTCATCCATCCCTGGATCTTGAGAGAAAAACATATGTTTTTCCCACTTCCTATCCTCTAGGTCTAAATACCAAAATTATGTATTTTGTTTACAATAAATTTATAGATCACCATTCCTAGTTATTTATACTTCTCTTTCCCATAGCGAGCAAAGTTAAGTTTGTTTATAAATATGTATTATTACAAAAATTTGTTTTTTAATATAATTGTGAATGAAGTTTTTTAGAGATACGGACAGGCAATGGATGTATCATATGCCGAGGTATTTGCCGTCATATACGGATGAAGTATCTAAATTTATTGATATTGCCAAGGCGCACACTTACAGGAACAAGACAACAAAGATACATTATCCATGTGCTGACTGTTGGAACGAAAAAGTATGGGCAGATGCTATGACAATAATGAGGCACTTAGTGATGCGTGGATTTATGAATGGCTACACGATATGGATCCATCATGGTGAATAACAAGTGGATCCTGATGATAAAAAAGATCGGCTGGATATTGATCACATGAAGGCTGTTGACGGTGATTGGTTTGGTGATAATATTATTGATTTAGAGGAAATGCCACGCCATGCATAACATGAGGTGCTAATGGAGTCGGCTAGGGGTTTAGATAATTTTAAAGCTTTACACGAGGCAGCGAAGGATCTTTTCTACGATGAGTTAAAGGGTTGTGACAGTGAGTTCTCAACATTACGGTCAGTTCTTGAACTTATGAGGTTGAAGGCCATATTTGGTTGGTCTGATAGTAGTTTCGATAGCTTACTACAACTTTTGAAAATCATGCTACCAAAGCCTAACTCATTACCATCCAACACATATCAAGTGAAGAAACTAATCTGTCCTCTTTCTCTTGGTGTGGAAAAGATTCATGCGTGCATGAACTACTACATCCATTACAGGAAAGATTATGCTTCCTTGGATAAATGTCCAACATGCAGTGCTAGCCGGTACAAATCAACTAACAACACTTCCTTAGATGTTGATTTTGTCGACAAAGAAGAGGCTGACACATTTGAGGTAAATAAGAGAAAAATCCCCCAGCTGGTGATGTGGTACCTTCCTATGAAAAATCACATCAAGCATTTGTAAACAAACCCCCAAGATGCGAAACTAATGCGCTGGCATCAAGAAGGGCGCAAGAAAGATGGGATGCTCCAACACACAGCGGATGCTCGTCAGTGGATAAACTTTGATGCATTGTACCTAGATTTTGCTAAAGACCCACAAAATATTAGGTTTGCACTGAGTACAGATGGAGTTAATAATTTTGGAGACATGAGCAGCTCACATAGCACTTGGCCAGTGCTTCTGACCATGTACAATCTTCCTACCTGGCTTTGTCAAAAGTGAAAATACGTTCTAATCTATGTCTTCATACAAGGCCCCTGCTTGGTATTAATATTGATGTATTTCTTGAACCATTGATGAAAGATATGGAGGATTTATAGAAAGCTGGGATGAATGTGTGGGACGAGTACTTATGACAATATTTCACAGTGAAGGCCATTGTTGACAGTCGTTAAGTACCGATTCCGACCGTCACATACCTCACAAATAAAATGGAATTAGCATCTCTTACACACATGTATATTTAGAATTAATAAAGTTCCACATGTATGTGGAGATTATGTGAGTGTAGGTACTTATTCGAATAAATGAAGTGAAAGCGTGCTTGCGTGGTGAAGAAACACAACTCCAACCAATCGACGCTCACCACGTCAGCATCCCATGAATTGGAGGGCCCACAAGTGAGATGAAACCGACTCAAAGTGGGGCCAAACACCTGGAAACCGACTAAGGGGCCCACCTGTCATCCTCTAGCCAAAGGCGGTGGCCAGAGGTGGTGGCCATGGGTCGGGCATACCATGGTTTGGTCGAACCAACCTTGCCGGCCCTGACACCCTCCTTCCATGTGGCAACTTCTCATCCATCCATAATGATGGTTCTGCAAGTTTGGTGGGTAGAAACCAACTTCCCAACCAATATTTGAAGGCTATAAAAGGAGAGGGCTTCACTTTATCCAACACATACCACAAGGAGTTCCTACATTTCACTCTTAGTTTCTAGGCTAGTGGATCTAGGAATTAGGTTAGAGCTTATACTCGGTTCCCAAGTGGTCTTCGGCCAGACGGGTATGGCTTTTGTATCTTACTTACCTTGTACAACTTTGATCGATTCAATATATTTATCTTCTCATATAATTGAGTATCATATGCTAGTTCGTTAGTTATATGTCCAATCCGTAGTTTATATGATAATTATATCATGGTTGGATGAGTAACTCTATTGCCACGGTCACGGTTCAATGTGAAATTAGGATGTAGGTATGTTCTTGCTTTAGTCATTGATGCCGCGGGAGGCAAGAGTATCTATGGCAATGTAAGCGCGGTGCTTAGATTGTTTTATAGGCATTGGTTATGGTCATATCCCACGGTGTAACACCCTGGAAATTGAAGAATTTAAAACTGGGAATTTAAAAGTCGAAACTCACAAAAACTTTGGCTTATTGCTTCTCATCATGTTTATTGCTTCTTATTTGCTAGCTTTGTTGCACACAATTTATAAAGAGAGTGATTCATCTTGATGTTTGAGAAAAACCAAATGATTTGAAATTCCAAAGGGGAGAAAAATTTCAAAGTATAGAGTTGGAAATTTTAATATAAAATAGAAAAGGGTGGTGGATTTACAAAAATATACTATAAAAATATACTTTGGTTCAAAACATTATTTTGTGGTGGAGTAATATTAATTAGTGAGCAAAATGAGTGATAAAATATTTTTAAAGGATATATATTAAGTTTAGAAAATTATTTTGAATCGAAGTCGCATTTTCTTGAATTTAGAAAAGAATTAACTTAAATATGTAAATATATTTTTAAAATAATAAAAGTGGGTGAAAAGGTTGAAAACACATTTTACAACATAATTTTGGGTGTGCTAGATTTTATTTTAAATTTTAGAGGTGAAAGGAAAAATAAATGGGAAAATAGAAAATTAAATCAAGAAATTAGAAAATTGCACTCTTCATTGTGCAACACGTGAGCGACGCCGTACCGCCGTACCGTGCGCCCCGCCCCGCACGCGCGACACGCGCCGCGCTGCACCGCGCCGCGCCCGCCCCACCTCGCGCCGCGCACCCGCACGCCGTACTCGCGCGCCCGCGCCTGACCCGCCGCTGCGCGTGCCACACGCCGCCTCGCGCTCGGACCCGTAGTCCTCGCGCGCCGCACCGTGTCCGCGCCGGACCCCGCCGCCCACGTGCGCCACGCGTCGACCGCGCCGGACCCCGTCGCGCCGTGCCTCGCGCTCGCGCGCACGCCGCCCTGCTCCGTGCTCGCGCGCGCGCCCCCCCCCCGCTGCAGCGTGGCTCGCCGCACCACCCCGTCGCGCCGGCCATCCCTCTCTTTCTCTCCCTCTCCGCGCCGCTATAAAAGGGGACCAAGCACCTCTCCTTTCCTCCCCACTCGCCGGTCTCCTCCTCTCTCTTTTCCCTCTCTCTCGCCGTTCTTCTCGCGCCGCCGTCGCAAGTCGCATCGCCGCCGTGCCGCTTGCCCGCGCCGGTGAGCGCCGCCCCTCCTCATTTTCTTTCCTTTCTCCGTAGTGCCACGCCGTCAACGCCGTCCGCCGCCGCGCCGCTCGGCTCGGCCGAGGGTAGAGGAGAGAGAAGGAGGAATAGGGCAAGAGGGGTAGAAAAAAAGAAAAGAAAATGAAAAGGAAAGAAAGAGAAAGAAAGAAAAAGAAAAAGAAAAAAAGAAAAAAGAAAAATAGGAAAAATTAGGAAAAATCCAGAAAAATTAGGAAAAAAATTTTGGGAAATATTTGGAAAAATATTTGGGCAAAAATATATAGTTTTCTCATATATTTTCTCTGAGCAATTCGGAAATCAAAAATAGGAATTTCGGAGATCTCGTTCCCGCATCGTTTTTACTCTCGAGTTTATCTATTTTCTTTTTGCCATTAAAAATATGTTCTTTTGGTATTCGGACCTCCAAAACTTTGAATACCAATTCTTTTTGATCAACGCCTTTTCAAGTTTATCACCTTAATCAATTAGATCGGTATTTTGCAAAAAACCCTAAAAATTACAAACTCGCTTTTTAAATCGAATTTCATCCCAAAACCCTCACCCAAACTCAATTAAACTTTTAGGCTAAATATTTGGAGTCATTTTTATGGTTCTTTTTGATCTCTTGGTAATTTTATTGAATTCCGATCGAATTCAATTGATTTTTCGCATGTACGAATAGCAACCGAGGAAGCAGACACTGACTACAGTGAAGCCCCCGTCCAACAAGCATGCGAGCAAGGCAAGTCAACACTTCCCTTTGAACATATTGAACCTATTTTGCGGAATGATATTGATTTAAACTTCAAACATGCATGCTATACACAAATGAATACCTATGCTTGATATACCATGCCTTAATATTGATTACCCTTAGAATTATTCTTTGTAACCTTCGATGAGATATAACCGGAGGATATCTTCGGTAAAATGCTTAGCCATGCTTATATTAGATTTGTGCATACTCATGATTTTACCAAGAAGCTTCATGCTTGGGCAACTGTCTTAGGGAAGGTAGTTGGAATACGGCATGTGGAGACATGAGCGCCACATTGCCTTGAACATGATGAAAATAGTTTTGATGGAAAAATGGAAGTACAAAACCAATGTTTTTAGACTAGGGCGGATGGTTGGATTTGGGTGGATTCCGGTAAAGGCAAGAACCATCCCTGGTCGATTAATGACCGAGCCATGAGACTTATAACCTGGACCGAGCCAGTACAACCGTACTTCTCAAATGAGTATAGACCTAGCGGAGTAGATAGCCGAGCGGAGGCAGTATCCTTGCATAGTGGTTCTTGAGTGGAGAGGTGGTTCTGGTTATCGAGATAAGGCTGCGGCCTAAGTGTTGAGTAATGAATGAGAATTTTGTGAGTTTTCCCTTACCCCGGGAGCGCCAGAACTCCTCTCACTGCTAGAAAAGGACAACTAGAGTGCAAGAAGATTTAAGTTCATGGAGCGGGTACTGCCAAAGTGAGGTTATTGAAAGGCTTTGCCGTGACCATCCCATATGAAGGGATGAAAGCTCATTCAATGAGCCGTTGCGGAGTACGGGTAAAGTATACATCCACTGCAGTGTGAGTAAATCAATCTATTTGAATAGCCGTGCTCGCGGATAATGAGTGGCATGACAAGTTTCTCCCGTGGCTAGACTCATAAATTTTAAAATGATGGTGGGAATGCATAATGATTTTGTATGCTGGCAGACTCAACTTCTCGAACTGCGAGAAGGGGTGGACTCCCCAGAAAACCATGACGATCCGGAGGCGGGAAGCCATCCTTGGAATCACGATGGATGATAGACAGAACCTTCACCGACTTAATATACTATGGAACTAAAACTTGACCTGGCTAGATGTTAGGTTTGTGAAATGATTTGTGAAAATTAGCTTTGTGCAAAGAAACCATAGCCATCCTTTGAATGACCCTATCATGTGTATCATTCCGTGTTGGCTGCTGAGTACGTTGGGTACTCACCCTTGTTATACGCACAAACCTTCAAATGGTGGAAACGAAGAACTGGAGGTCCCCTATGCTTACTGCCAGGTGGGCGAAGAAGGAGAAGGCGTCTACTAGGTCTTAGTCCCCGGTCGTTGCCTGTGGCAATCAACATGCCGCTGCCTTTCGACTGCCATCGATCCAGGGAAATGGTACTATGAACACGAATGATTCCCGTTCCAAAAATGAGGGTCCACACACAAGTTGTAGAGGTAGGCAGCAGGTGGTGACTGCCCTGTCTGTCCTTTGTAACCCTCCACATTCAGGTATGGCGTAGGGCACATGGTAAGAGATCGACTCTTGTGGCAGGCTAGACCACTGGAGGAGGTACCCCCGTAGGCCTGGGAGCATAGAACTGAAGGGTTACGCGGAGGCTACGAAAGCTAATAACAAAAAAATCTACCACGCAAACCAGGAACCTTGCAAGTAAGGGTCGATAGATCGTTACCGATTGGAGTGGAGTGCAGCGGATATAGCCAATCAGGAGCTATTTGATCCGAAATAGTATTGGCCGATCACAGCCGATTTGCTGACCACAGCCGATTCCCGAGTCGCCTGATCGCAGCCGATCCGACTACAACCAATTTGCCGATGCCAAGTCGCCTAAGTGCGCCTGCCTCACTTTGATGCGCTCGACCGCAGCCGATTCGTAGCTGCCGAATAGCACCGCAATGTAGCAATGCCTCTACCGGTATCCACACGTCTAGGGATAGAACACCTAATACCCGTGTGCTAGCACAAGATGCAAGGCTAGGGTTTTGCTCGGAGGTGGGGAGGGTTTTCGTGGAGATCTTGAACTCGCCGACTTTTGAAGCCGCGCGTGTTTTAATCTATTGCACCAAATCAGATTGATTCGGTTCAATGTGATACCATCTCACAGCTCTCCACCCATCGCCCCTTTATATAGAGTTGCCGACTGGGCCTATAGGCCCATCGGGACTCTATCCGATCGGATCCCTATCCGATCGAGCCGTACCCGAGTCCAACTCGAATGCCTGTTCTTATCCCCTTAAGCGTGCGACCCTGTAGGTTCAGCTATACTCGGTTTCGACTCGAGTCCAACTTGGCCAACCATCAATAGCAGCGCCTAGCAGCACATATTGACACCAAAAGCTATTCCGTAACTGGGTAGTTATAAAAGTAGTTTTCGGGTTTGCTATAAAACATATAGTGGGATGTGAATGATCAAGATGGAGTTTGCCCCTCCTTTGGGGAGATATCTCTGGGCCCCTCGAGGTAATGGATTATGGAAGTGCACGGCCATGCCGAGTTGATTGAGGAGTCAATCAACAGACAGATAATCCAATACGGTTCGAGTGAATGGTTAAGCTATTGAAGGGATGGCACACATCTTGTCTATAGCTTAATTGGTATCGTGAGGCAAAGGGATTTGTCTATATATTACAGGTTCAGAGCCGATATTATATTCTTGTATGCTATGGTGTCAATATGTGCTGCTAGGCGCCGCTGTTGACAAATCGGCTGAGTTGGACTCGAGCCGACGGTCGGCTGAGTTGGACTCTAGTCGAAATCGAGTATACCTGAACCTACAGGGTCGCACGCTTAAGGGGATAAGAACAAACATTCGAGTTGGACTCGGATATGGCTCGATCGGATAGGGACCCGATCGGATAGAGTCCTATGGGCTTACGAAGTCCGGCCGGCCAACTCTATGAGATTCGGATAGGATCCGATTCAAAATAGAGTCCCAATGGGCCTCTAGGCCCAACCGGCAACTCTATATAAAGGGGTGAGGGGTGGAGAGCTGCGGCATGCAATTGGAACCGAATCAGTCTGATCACGCGTGTCTTCAGAAGTCGACGAGATCAATCTCCACGGAAACCCTCCCCACCTCCGAGCTAAAACCCTAGCCTTGCATCTTGTGCTAGCACACGGGTGTTAGGCGTTCTATTCCTGGACGTGTGGATACCGGTAGAGGCGCTGCTACGTTGCGGTGCTGTTCATCGGCTACGAATCGGCTGTGGTCGGGCGCATCGGAGCGAGGCGCGCGAGTGCGGTTGGACGACTCGGCGAATCGGCTACTCGGTGAATCGGCTGATTTGTGAATCGGCTGTTCCTAGGAATTGGCTGTCGATAAATCGGCTGTCATCGGCCAACACTGTTTCGGATCGGATAGCTCCTGATTGGCTAATCCGCTGCACTCTATTCCAATCGGTAACGATCTATCGACTCTTACTTGCAAGTGTTCCTGGTTTGTGTGGTAGAAAAGTTTTGTTTTTAGCTATCGTAGCCACCGTGTAATCCTTCAGTGGTATAAACACTAATCTTGCTTAGTTCGGGTTTTAGATTGGATCTGGAACAAGTTTTGCCCACGGGTTGATTAGATCAATCGGTTTTATGGGATCTGTTGAGGAGAGTTGATGGTAATTGCGTTCCTTGATAGTGTATTGGAATAGCGCAATGTGATTACGTTGAAGCAATATCCATAGAACTCGGTTTGAGTTGGTTTCGAGATAGCGTTCCTTGATAGTGTATCGGAACGGTATAATGTGATTATGCCGAAGCTGTCTCGTAGTCCGACCTTGTTTGCTGCCTCGCGCCTACACAAACCATCTCCCTTGACAGTGTATCGGGACGAGAAAATATGATTATGCCGATATGGTTTCCATAAGCGATTTCATAGATTGGATCTATGGATTTCGTATGGTGTTCCGGGCGCTGCCCGGAAGCCCGCGAGGGGGCGACTTCCCCCTCGACCCCCTGCCCACTAACCGACGTGTGCGCCCCCCCTTATAGGTCGTCTCGATGCCGTATCTCTGCGATAGGTAGAAAACGTTCTACGCCTAACTTGTTTTTGCAGAGAATGCTTTGAGATGGTATGGCCCTATTGTATCTATGGGATGCATGTGATGTGTGTAATATTCTTTCATATGTGCAATCCCTCTAATATTCTTTCTTACGTGCATTGCTTGTAATATTCTTTCACAACCTACGAGTCGATGCAATCTTCAATTAGAGCTTCTATAGTAGTAACTTAGTTTGAAGAAATTAAGCATTCGACACTTGGAAGATGATGCCGAAGATGAATATCCTCAGCACCGACATGGAGATGGAGATCACCATGTGAAGGGGGCCATACTATTTCATTATATGCTATTCTACCTACTTTCATATATGTGATATGTTTGTTTGATAGGATAGTATCCCTCACAAAATTAAGTAGCAATGATGCCCTTCCAAATGTTGCACCCGTCACCGTTATGCTCGTCAATGGTGGGTCTGCCAAAGCAGAGTGCTATTCTCTATCATAACACGAGGGGGTATATGTCGAACATATACAGCAGGAGCATTTGGTTTACTTAACAAGGCTATCAAAACAGTTTTGGGCCTTGGGGCATAGGTTGGCGCCGGGGCATGGAGATGACACACCAACAACAAGAGTCACATAGAGATGTGATTAGCAAGGTGTTGCTTACCGATGTTATTAATCTTCTAGCCGTGATGTCAAAGCTCACTAGAAATTAATTAACATGTGGATCTTGACCCAATACGTAACCTAGAGGGAAGGTGTAAAATACGTAATGGGAGTCTTATGTTAAATTGTTTAACAATAGACATAGCATAAACATTGTGCTAAACTTTGCTTTTTCTGTTGTAGAATAATGGCAGCTAATACCACACCCAGTACCTTTAATTTGCAATCTATTCTCGAAAAGAAAAAATTAAATGGAACAAACTTTATGGATTGGTATCGCAACTTGAGAATTGTTCTCAAGCAAGAGCGCAAAGAGTACGTTCTTGAAGTACCCTATCCTGATGATTTGCCTAGTAATACTACTGCTACTGCACTGAGCGCTTATGAGAAGCACACTAATGATTCCCTAGACATAAGTTGTCTCATGCTAGCTACAATGTCCTCTGAGCTTCAGAAGTAATATGAGAGCAGCATGCTCATACTATTATTCAGGGACTGCGTGGCATGTTTGAGAACCAAGCTAGGGCCGAGAGGTTTAACACCTCAAAGTCCCTGTTTGCATGCAGGCTCGTTGAGGGGAGTCCCGTCAGTCCGCATGTGATAAAAATGATTGGCTACATTGAGAGTTTGGAAAAACTAGGTTTTCCCCTTAGCCAAGAGTTGGCTACTGATGTGATTCTCCAGTCGCTCCCTTCGAGCTTCGAGCCATTCATATTGAATTATCACATGAACACTACGGATAAGACCTTGGCTGAATTGCATGAGATGTTAAAGACGGCTTAGGAGAGTATCCAAAAAAATGGTCATCATGTGATGATGATGCAGAAGGCTAAGCGCAAACCACCTGTCAAGAAACTTTGCACCAAGAGGAAATTAACTCCCGATGAGATCGCGAGTGCTTCCAACACAAAGAAGGGCAAGAAGGGGTCGACGACATTAGATGTTGTTTGCTTCTATTGCAAGGAGATAGGTCACTGGAAAAGGAACTGCAAGAAGTACATGAAGGATCTCAAAAAGAAGAAAATTGCGACTTCTGCTTTAGGTATTAATGTTATAGACATTAATCTTGCTACTTCACCTACTGACTCTAGGGTATTTGATACCGGATCAGTAGCTCATATTTGCAAATCGTTGCGGGGAATGAGAAGAAGTAGAGGCTTGAGAAGGGGCAAGGTAAACCTGCGCATCAGCAATGGAGCAAGCGTTGCTACAGTTGCTGTCGGCACTGTTCCACTTCATCTACCTTCAGGATTAGTTTTGGAAATAAATAATTGTTATTATGTTCCAACTCTATGTCAAAACGTTATTTCCGCTTCATGTTTGCAAGCGGAAGGATATAATTTTAGATCAATGGACAATGGTTGTTTAGTTTATCTCAGAGATATGTTCTATTTTCATACACCATTGATGAATGGATTATACGTTTTGAATCTTCAAGCATCTCCCATCTATAACATTAATACAGAGAGGCAACTCCCAAATGATACAAACCCCACGTTTATCTGGCATTGTCGCTTAGGCCATATAAATCAGAAACGCATGGAGAAGCTCCATAAGGATGGATTGCTTCACTCTTTTGATTTTGAATCATTTGAGACATGTGAGTCTTGTTTACTTGGTAAGATAACAAACACACCTTTCATGGGACACAGTGAGAGAGCAAATGACATGTTGGCACTCGTACATACTGATGTATATGGACCAATGAGCTCAACGGCCAGAGGTAGTTATCAGTACTTCATTGCCTTTACTGATGACTTTAGTAGATATGGTTATATCTACTTAATGAGGCATAAGACCGAATCCTTTGAAAAGTTCAAAGAATTCCAGAATGAAGTACATAATCATTTAGGAAAAACAATCAAGTTTCTACGATCAGATCGTGGAGGGGAATACTTGAGCCAAGAGTTTGGTAATCATCTGAAATATTGTGGAATTGTTCCACAGTTGACTCCGTTAGGAACTCCACAATAGAATGGAGTGTCCGAACGGAGAAATCGCACCTTGTTGGACATGGTGCGATCCATGATGAGCCAAAGTGATCTTCCGTTATCCTTTTGGGGATATGCTCTTGAAACAGCTGCGCTCACACTAAATAGTGTTCCATCTAAGTCAGTTGAAAAGACACCATATGAGATATGGACAGGGCGACCCCCTAGTTTGTCTTTTCTCAAAATTTGGGGATGTGAGGCTTATGTAAAATGTTTACAGTCCGACAAGCTCACACCCAAATTTTACAAATGCTTCTTTGTGGGATATCCTAAGGAAACCAAGGGATATTACTTTTATAATCGGGAACAAGGCAAAGTGTTTGTCACCCAACACGGTGTCTTCTTGGAGAAAGAGTTTCTTTCAAGAATGGTTAGTGGGAGTAGGGTGCATCTTGAAGAAGTTCAAGAAACACCAGAAAATGTTTCAGCTACCACAGAACCACCACAGGAGGCACAAGATGTTGCGCCATCTGTTGTAGATACACCAGCCCCACGGAGCTCTGAAAGATCACATCGTGCGCCTGACAAGTACACAGGTGTAGAACATTGTGATATATTGTTGTTAGACAACGATGAACCTAAGACCTATGAGGAAGCGAAGGTGGGACCAGATTCCAACAAGTGGCTTGGAGCCATGAAATCCGAAATAGAATCCATGTATGATAATCAAGTTTGGAACTTGGTTGATCCACCCGATGGTGTCAAAACCATTGAGTGCAAATGGGTTTTTAAGAAAAAGGCCGACATGGATGGAAATGTTCACATCTATAAGGCGCGATTGGTGGCGAAAGGTTTTAAACAGATTTAAGGTGTTGATTATGATGAAACCTTCTCGCCGGTTGCAATGCTTAAGTCTATTCGGATTATTCTAGCGATTGCTACATATTTCGATTATGAGATATGGAAGATGGATATCTTTCCTAAATGGAAACCTAAGTGAGGATGTATATATGATACAACCTGAGGGTTTTGTCGATCCACAATAGCCTGGAAAGATATGCAAGCTACAGAAATCCATTTATGGATTGAAGCAAGCATCTCAGAGTTGGAATATTCGTTTTGATGAAGTAATCAAAGGGTTTGGTTTCATCAAAAATAAAGAGGAGGCCTGTGTTTACAAAAAGGTCAGTGGGAGCACAATTGTATTTCTAATCTTATATGTGGATGACATATTACTGATTGGAAATGATATCCCTATGCTAGAATCCGTTAAGTCTTCATTGAAAAATAGATTTTCCATGAATGACTTAGGGGAGGCAGCATACATATTGGGCATTCGGATCTATAGAGATAGATCCAAGAGGCTAATTGGATTAAGCCAAAGTACATATATTGACAAGGTGTTGAAAAGGTTCAACATGCATGATTTCAAGAAAGGTTTCTTGCCCATGTCACATGGCATTAATCTTAGCAAGAATCAGTGTCCTCGGACACATGATGAGCGGAATAAGATGGGTATGGTTCCATATGCTTCAGCAATTGGATCCATCATGTATGCCATGCTTTGTACACGTCCAGATGTCTCGTATGCTTTGAGTGCTACGAGCAGATACCAGTCAGATCCAGGTGAAGGTCACTGGACTGCCGTAAAGAATATCCTTAAGTACTTGAGAAGAACTAAGGATATGTTCCTAGTCTATGGAGGTGAAGAAGAGCTCGTTGTAAGTGGTTACACCGATGCTAGCTTCCAAACGGACAAGGATGATTATAGATCGCAATGCGGTTCGTGTTCGCCCGAATGGAGGCGCAGTCACTGGAAGAGTTCCAAGCGGGATACCGTTGCTGATTCTACAACGGAGGCCGAGTACATTGCGCTTCGGAAGCTACAAAGGAGGCTGTTTGGATCAAAAAATTTATTTCTGAGCTGGGTGTGATGACCAGTGCAACTGGTCCAATGTCTCTCTATTGTGATAATAGTGGAGCCATTGCGCAAGCCAAGGAGCCAAGGTCACATCAGAAGTCCAAACACATACTTCGGTGATATCATCTCATCCGCGAGATTATGGACAGAGGTGATGT
This sequence comes from Oryza australiensis, assembly GCA_019925245.2. Classification (NCBI taxonomy): domain Eukaryota; kingdom Viridiplantae; phylum Streptophyta; class Magnoliopsida; order Poales; family Poaceae; genus Oryza; species Oryza australiensis. The sequence goes on from JAIFGZ020000136.1 coordinate 534,143, forward strand.
CAAGATATGCAAAGTTCACATGGATCTCAACATAACTGATCCGTTGACAAAACCTCTCCCTCAGCCGAAACATGAGGCGCACACAAGAGCAATGGGTATTAGATACTTACATGATTGACTCTAGTGCAAGTGGGAGACTGTTAGTGATATGCCCTAGAGGCAACATGGAGATGTTGGATATCTTGGTCAATGTTTATGTATTTATGAATAAAGTGTTATTTAGTTCCATGAAATATACATCTTGTATTGATCAATAAGTATGTGACTTATTTATGAGACTATATGTATGAATCTATTTCTAACTGATCCCTGATCATATATCATATTACTGGAAGAAATATGATTCTAAGATCGGCATGTTTATTGATTGATGATCATGTCTCATAGATCATGGTATGGAGATACCAAATCAATATACGTGGACATGTGTTAGAGAACACATGTTGGATAGACCCAACATGAGACACTACAGGATTTAATGTGCCATTAGTTGGTCTCAGGTAGTGTTGGTACAAAGTCCTTAGACCTGAGATCATTATGGATTTCAACATGTGTAGTAGCCTACTTTGGGACTACCAAACGCTATTCCGTAACTGGGTAGTTATAAAAGTAGTCTTCAGGTTTGTTGTGAAACATGTAGTGGGATGTGAATGATCAAGATGGAATTTGCCCCTTCTTTGGAGAGATATCTCTGGGCCCCTCGAGGTAATGGATTATGGAAGTTCATGGCCATGCCGAGTTGATTGAGGAGTCAATCAACAGACCGATAATCCAATATGGTTCGAGTGAATGGTTAAGCTATTGAAGGGATGGCACACATCTTGCCTATAGCTTAATTGGTATCGTGAGGCAAAGGGATTTGTGTACACATTACAGGTTCAGAGCCGATATTATATTCTTGTATGCTATGGTGTCAATAGGTGCTGCTAGGCGCCGCTGTTGACAAATCGGCTGAGTTGGACTCGAGCCGACGGTCGGCTGAGTTGGACTCTAGCCAAAACCGAGCATACCTTAACCTACAGGGTCGCACGCTTAAGGGGATAAGAACATGCATTCGAGTTGGACTTGGATACGGCTCGATCGGATAGGGATCCGATCAGATAGAGTCCTATGGGCTTACAAAGCCCGGCCGGCCAACTCTATGAGATTCGGATAGGATCCTATTCAAAATAGAGTCCCGATGGGCCTCTAGGCCCAACTGGCAACTCTATATAAAGGGGTGAGGGGTGGAGAGCTGCGGCATGCAATTGGAACCGAATCAGTCTGATCACGCTTGTCTTCAGAAGTCGGCGAGATCAATCTCCACGGAAACCCTCCCCACCTCCGAGCCAAAACCCTAGCCTTGCATCTTGTGCTAGCACATGGGTGTTAGGCGTTCTGTTCCTGGACGTGTGGATACCGGTAGAGGCGCTGCTACGTTGCGGTGCTGTTCGTCGGCTATGAATCGGCTGTGGTGGAATCGGCTGCGGTCGGGCGCATCGGAGCGAGGCGCGCGAGCGCGGTCGGACGACTCGGCGAATCGGCTACTCGGTGAATCGACTGATTGGTGAATCGGTTGTTCCCAGGAATTGGCTGTCGGTAAATCGGCTGTCATCGGCCAGCACTGTTCCGGATCGGATAGCTCCTGATTGGCTAATCTACTGCACTCTATTCCAATCGGTAACGATCTATCGACTCTTACTTGCAAGTGTTCCTAGTTTGCTTGGTAGAAAAGTTTTGTTTTTAGCTATCATAGCCACCGCATAACCCTTCACATATCACTAACAAGAACTTGGTAACTAACCATGAACATAATTTTTTGTATAATCTATGCAATTATATTATAAGTACATTAGGAACTTAGCTCTAACACTATACTCTGCACTTAACATTAGTGTATTATTTGTTAGGACTCATCTGTGTGTCATATTACCTCTTTTACCATATATCTCATGCCCCAGCCTAGACTTTGGTAGCTCAACTATAACATATGAATATTCATTGTAACTTAGTATTCTCTTCTCGACCGCTGTTTTCCCTTGGGATAAAATACGATACCTCAGAATACTCCTGGGTGAAATGCTACAATGGTATATCTGTGCGCTTGTGGATTTATCTGCGACCATAAGAAATACCAACAGCCATCATTTTCGTTACCATTAACAATTTCCCCGCCATCTTTTCAGTTTCTGAGCAGATTAAAGGGAAAAACATGATATGTGATCCGCTTGAATGGAACGTACTACAGGTACCTCCCAGGTTCCAACAAGCTTGGTTACATGCAGCACCAACGTTTCTTACGCATAGATCATAAATACCGCAAGATGACGTCAGAATTCAATGGTACTGAAGAGAATGATCCTCGACCAAAACCCAAAAGTAGGGAGAAAATATGTGCGAAGACAGAGAAAATGCAGTGCGTGTTTAGAAAAGGGCCTAAGAAATGTTCAAAGGAAACAAAGTGTAAGAAACCAGATGATGACCTCCCTTCCCCATTCAAGAAGCAATCAGTATTCTTTATGTACCAGCCATACTGGAAAGATCTGGGATTCGCCATGCCATAGATGTCATGCATCTATAAAAAAATGTGTTCGACAACATCATCGGAACATTGCTGGACATACCAAGAAAGACAAAGGATGGTCTACAGTCATGTACCAACCTAGTAGAAATGGGGATTTGGGAAGAGCTACACCCGAAAGAAGGAGAGAAGAATGGTAAAATATATCTCCCTCCAGTCTGTTTAACACTCACACCTAAGGAGAAGAAGGCATTTTGCAAGTCCCTTGGCAATGTCGAAGTGCCCATTGGTTTCTCATCAAACATCAGACGACTAGTCTCCATGAAAGATTTGTGGGTATCTGGTTATAATTCGCACGACTGTCATGTCGTGCTCACCGTGTTTCTCGCCATTGCTATAAGGGCCATTAAACCACAACATGGAAAGGTTGCTATCACAAATATGTGCTACTTTTTCAATACAGTATCACATAAAGTCATCAATCCTGAAGAGTTAGCACTTCTTCGTTCATTCTCATATGAGACCCAATGCCAACTTGATATGTGCTTCCCTCCATCATATTTTTATATGATGGAGCACCACATGGTTCATATAGTGCCCCAGATAATTGCACTTGGCCCGTTGTACCTACAACAAATGTGGTCGTATTAGCATTACATGGCCATTTTGAAGGGGTACATACGAAATCGTGCCCACCCAGAGGGATCACTAATTGAGGGATACAATACAGAAGAGGTCGTCGAGCGCTACATCGATTACCTAAAAGATGGAAAGACAATTCGAGTACCAGTACCTCGACACGAGAACAGATTGATTCGTAGGGGGACAAAGGAAAATAAGAGATTCGTCGACCTTAAATACAAATTAGTTCGAGAAGCTCACTACAGCATTCTTCAACAGCTTGCTATTGTTGAGCCATACATCAAGCAACACCTCAAAATCATAAGAGGTGACAATAAGTTTGACACAAATGAGTGGATCATGAAAGAACACAAGCGTCGCTTCGTAGATTGGTTGGGAAAACTTACCTTACCGAATGGAGAAACCACTGATGAAATTACCATGAAGCGATTGTCATGTGGTCCATCAAGTACAGTCAATTCTTGGCAAAGATATGACAATAATGGATACACATTTTCCACAAAAGCACATGATGATAAGACCGTCACTCAAAACAATGGCGTCCAAGTGGAGGCAATAGATGCCTCGGGGAAAAAATACATATTTTGGGTTTGTTCAAGAAATCTGGGATGTCTACTATGGCCTCACAATGCAAGTCCCCTTATTTAAGTGCCAGTGGGTCAAACACCCAAACGGTGTATTTGTTGAAAAGTACGGCCTTACTGTTGTTGACCTCGGCAATGTAGGTCACAAGAATGACCCGTGAGTACTTGTCGATCGCATGGCACAGGTGTTCTACATGAGAGACCCTGAGAATGTGAAAAAGGAAATAGTTCTACCTAAAAAGCAAATGATCTTGGGAGTTGATGGGGTCAAAGATGTCGAGGGTTATAATTAGTATGATAGCATGCCTCTTTATACTCAATTTCTACAAATTATTAAGCTTGTAGAAGCATCTACTGAAAATACCTTGAAGCCGTACATGCAAGAAGATGGAGTGGGAAAAACCATTAGAGGATAACATATGTATATGATTCCAATGATCACCGTTTGTAATGGCTATCTGTACTCATTTTGTAATGTATTTGAACAAGTTATTTATTTCCCAAATTTTGTAATGGCTAGTTGTATTTTATTTGAACACAATATGGATTTTTCATTTTTTAGGATTTCCCCATAATTTTGTTAATTTTTTAACAGTTACCATGGATTTTCTAGGAATATTAAAGATATAATCCACTCTTATTTTTTCTAATTAACAAAATATATGGACTTACCCCTTTTTATAGGATTTTTTCCTACCATTTTTATATTTTTACACAATTTATGGATTTTCTAGGATTATACCCACAATTTAAGGATTTTTATATGGACTTACCACAATTTATGGATTTTTTAACAATTCTCATGAATTTTCTAGGATTTCCCCACCATTTTGATATTTTCTTCACAATTTAAGGATTTTCTATAAATTTTAATTTTACTTTCAACTCAGACCCATCTTCATCTTCGTAGGCGGGTGGCCCGCCTATGATTCGTCTCCCCGGCCAATCGTCGTTGTCGTCAACCTCTTCCTTAGCAGATCATCATTCTCGACCAAACGTCGTCCTCGTCTTCGTCTGTAGCCGAACGACTTCCTCGACCGATCGTCGTATTCGGCCGAATGTCGTCCTCGTCGTCGTCAATCGCATGTGGGCGATTTGAATGCATGTGGCCACTTTTTGAATGCTTGAATATCTATATGTGTGTGGGTACTTTGGGTCATGGGTGATGTGGGTGACATGTGGGTGAAATATGTTGAATTAATTTTTAAATTTTGATATGTACTTGTTATGTATTTGTGATTTTAATTTTCCGTGCCATTATTATGTATGTGCGGAGGAAATAATTGTTTAATTTAACAATTTCTCGATGCCATTATCATGTATTTGTAGAGGAAATAAACATTTAATTTAACATTTTTATGTTTACTTTTTGGCGCTAGTACTTAACGATGGCCGATAGCATTAAAGGGACTCAAGGAATCTTGGAACACATACCCAATGAGAAGGCTCCACAGGCAATCGTGGAGGCCTCACAGGCCACCATGGAGACCTCACATGCCATCGTGGAGACCTCACAACCCACCATGGAGGCGCCCAAATGTAGAGGGGTCACAAGGTTTGGACAATGACGAACACGAGGAGGACGACACGTACTCATCGCCAAGAGACCCTTGCCCAAGCCCGAAAATGAGGAAGAAAGACGCCGATGGTGAAGAAGGCGACAGAGAATACGTCCTTGGTGAGAGAGTGGTATGCTTTGCAATTTGATGTTTTCATGCGAATTATGTAAAGGATAACTAGTGTTTCCTACTAATTCACTGGTATCTTAATCTCATAGGAAACGACCCCATGAAGATCTAACGTCAGGCAAAAAAAAGCCACCCAACTTGAAGACGTCCCAGCTATGACCTCTCGCTCCAAGAAAAGCGTAAAGTCAATAGATCCTAAAAAAGGGAGAGAGGAGCGTCAACAAGATAATCGACTGGTTATTTGTTGTGACCCATTGCTAACGCCAAAATTTGGTAAGCCCCAAAGTCCTTATCGGCTAAGGGTTAGGATCGGCTCAGAGTCAGTATCGGCTTAGAGTTCTGCATCAGCCAATGGGGGTTTTCTATTATCCATATCTCCAGCAGTCGGATTCTTGTTGGATTCGGTTTGGGAAGATCTTATCCAGAAGAAACCGAGTCCAGGGAGGATACGGCTTGTATCTATTAATTAGGAAGAGATTGTTAGTTTCCTATTTTATCTTTAGAAAAGTTTGTTTAGTGTCCGATAAGGACTTTATCTATTTCCTTTTATGTTTAGGAAAGTTTGGATTGTAATCTGTTAGGATCTTTGTCACCCTACGGGTATAAATATGTAAGCCCAGGGTTCATGTAATATATCTCTCGATCAATACAACTCGGCACATCGCCACCTTTCTTTTATCTGTTCTACTTTGTCATCCGGCGGAACTTGGGACCTGACGCGGGGCTGCATCGGCTTCGATCTCCGGCGAAGGGGTAAGTCCAAGGTCCCGTCGGCTCAGGCAATTGTATTGGCTACGTTGGCGTCGTCCAAGGCTGCATCAGTACATTCGACCTCTTGGATTGCTTCGATTCGGTTGATATCTTTGTCTGATTATTTATCATATGTCTCTGTTGAATCTAATTTTAGTATCTCGGTTTGGCTCTATTGGCTGTCTCTCATTTTAGGGTTTCTGCTGATACTGGCTAAATCATTATATTAGATTAGATTAGCTTCGGCATCTACCACCCTGAAAATCAGCCAAGGGATTGATTGTCTAGATATTGCTTTTCTTTTCATACTTAGTGCTGCATCAGTTTGATCTACTAAGTCGTGATTAGAACCGTAATATCCAGCCTGCCTGTTGACTGCCACTAAGGGTTTCATCGGGGTTTCAGCCGGTGAGTTATCTGGGTATTGCATCGGCTTGCAAGGATTGTATACAAGTTGGATCTAGCCGATTGCAGCGGAGGCGTCATTGAATATTCGATCATTTGGATTTTATGATATTGGACTTCCAGCCGATATGTGCTTTAATCTTTAAATCAATATATATTTCATCATGTGAATGGTTCATGCAATGTTATATATCATCATTTTATTGTCAGCTGATCACTTTTATATAGATGTCTGTTAAGTACACAGCCGATGGATTAAGACTCTTAACTACATTGGTAGATATCAGCATCGACTGTCGATCAATCGGCTGTTCTGGATATTAGCCGATCGGTTGATACATTTCATAATCGGTTGCTTTATGTATCTTGTCAGTGGCAGGATCAAACTGACTGGCACGCCCGCGCTTCGTTGATTCTAGGACCTGCACTGGAGCTAAGTAGATCTCCCAGGCTGGCGTGTTGATTTTTCCCGTCAAACCCATATAAGCCCGAAAGGAGAGCCACTGGCCTCTAAAACTGCTCCCAGTGTGGCACACTCATCAGAGATAAGATCCCAATCACAGTCAAGGACTGGGACCATGTGCCAGAAGAGTATAAAAAACACCTCTGGCTGGAGTTAAAGAAAAGGATACAATTCCTAGAGGGATCCAAAGCCATGGCAAGTAATTGCACATTGCAGACAATGGACAAGGCGTGGCGCGGATGAAAAGACACGGTTAACAAGAATTTTGTGCAGATGGGTCAGACACCTTTTAATAAGTATGAAGATCACGCCGTCCTAGTGAGATGAATTTGTTAAGTTCAAGACCTTCGCGGAAAGAAATGGAGAAGAGCAAGAAGATGTCTGAGTTGGCCAATAGAAACAAATGGGATCATCACTTGGGCTCCGGTGGGTACACACCTAACATTGAGCAGTGGACAAAAGAGGAGGGAAGGAGGAAGGCAGAGGCTCCGGTTCTAATGGAAGAATGGGAGGAACGTTCAAAGCACTCGGTAAAAGCAAGAACACACAAGATCACGGATAAGGGAGAAGTTGTACTTAAGACCCTGAGCTCCAAAGAGTAGCTGACAACATAGAACTTTTATCTAGCACACAGAAGAAGGGACAATTTACCCCCCGACAGAGAGAAGGATGCGCCTAGCAAGGTGTTGGGCAATCATGAGCACGAGGGTTGGGTTTGAGGGGTGTCCTCTAAACTCAGTTGAAAAGAAGGGTTCAAAAAGGACGTCGTTTTGTACAAGAAATAGGATGCCTAAAAGGATGACTTGAGAGAGCAAGGGATACTTGACTTCTAGAGAGAAATGATGGAATTTTCTATCAAACAAGGTATACTACCTAAAGAAGGTGGTTCCTCGAACATACTGGAGCCAGACTATCCTTGGGATGATATAACGGAAGATACACCGTGTAGGTTGCATGTCCCTCTTGGTAGAGCTGGTAGAACCCTTGAGGCAGGGATAGGAATGGCTATCCCTGGCCACACTTATCAGGAGAAACCTATTCCAGATGATTATGAGAAAGTGTAGCCATAATTCGGGAATCAAAGATTCGAGTCATACGACTTAGACTTCCCGACACCTGATGGTATATCCGTACTTGGGGATGCGGTGGACACTATAATATTATGGCACAAAAAAGATATAATCTTTGGGACCTGCACCAATGCTTCGCTGAAACCACCAAGGCCTCCTTAGAAGAAACCGATGAATGATGAGGTTGAAAAAAGATAATAAGGCACATGAGGAGGCACTGAGTGATGCACAGGTTGAAGCCAAACAATCTGCAGGTGAACAACCAAAAAATATAGAAGAAGCACCTATATCTGCGATATTGCCGATTGTGGTAGAGGCACATGGACATGAACCAAAAGTACAACTTGTGTCATATGTCCAACAAGATATTGAAGACACAACGGGTTTGGAATAGAAAAAAAAGAGAACCCAATGTGTACGAAGACTCATCTCCCTGCCAAAGAGGATGTAGACGCAACCAAGGTAAATGACAACGACAATGATAAGGCCGAAGTGCCTAGAGTGCTACGGAGCCACAACTCTAAGTCTGAGGATAAGCAAAATGAGAAGTTGATGGTAACCACTTTTTGAGGTGAGAAAAAGTAGCAAGGAATGCACGGATGATCAGAAAAAAGCCGATGAACTTGCCGACAAGAAATACATTGCAATCAATGAATGCCTGACGAAGTTCGAATCGAGCAAAGCCTTCTTGCCTGATTATGCGCTTGCTGAAGGTCCATAGGAGATGAGAAGGTTACATAAATGGTGCATGGATGCCAGCAAAAAAGGGCTTAGTCCATAATGGTTCGAACACCGCCCGAAGCTTTCATGGGCTGTGAAGGTTTTTTGTGACTCGATTTTGCTAACCTTCCTGCTGTGTACCGCTGGGAGAAGATGGACGTGAACTTTGTTGCTGCATGGTGCGTGTGAGTATAAATGTGCATTTACACAACTAAATAAATATACAACATAAACTGAGAAAATTATTAATAACCTTTTTTTGCTAGGATGCAATACATGGATGCTGAGAAGACAAAGAAACCAATCGGTTATCTCTATCCAACAAGAATTTGTCAAACCCAACATACTATAACTCTCCAAGATAATTTCGAACAGCTAAAGAACAAGACGCCTAAAGAGATAGCTGAATATAAGAAGGGCTCGCACAAGATCAAATTGCTCACCGTGGCACAATATATTGGACGAGCACTCTAAAAATTTCAAAATAGAAGAGTTGTACTTGCCGCATACAACTACAAGTAAATCTAATAGATCTCTCTGTATATCTGTCACTCCCAGAAATTCACTAGTAATTTATGAACTAATTTGTGCACAAAATCCACGTCCAGGAATCAGCCGAGGTACATAAAACAATAAATTAATACATAGATCCAAACATAAAATAAAGTGTAAAAAAATACTGATTGAAGAGGCACTTAGTCCTCACACCCAAAAACAGCAGCGAAAAAGACGATCCTAGCAAAACATCAACTTCACTCCACCGGCAAACTCAACTGAGGTCTGAGCCTTGGTCTTCTAACACTATATTCAACTCAGAAGCACTACACGTCTGAAAGGGGGACAAAACGCAAGGCTGAGTACAACCACAATACTCAACAAGCCACACCGAGACATGCAGACGTGCAAGGGAGACAAGAGTGGCTTGGGCTATTTTGCATAAAAGCATTTTACAAACTTTAAATGATTTAAAATAGTAAAACTGTTGATTAAGTTGAGTCATGTTTTATCCTCCACTGAACAACGTTGTCCCACGTTGAAGAAGCTCATCCATTCCACCTGAACTAACCAGTTCCATTAATTTCAACTATTAAGTAGTATGGGACTAATCATAGAATTTGGTCGATCGCCCATAACAGCGGGCACGGTTATTCGAATAGTTTTACTCTGATCAGAGGTGCACAACTTTACCCACAAGACACGATTCCACACATGTTATCATGCCCCGAAGTATCACCTTGATACTGCAAAGGGGAAATCGTAACAAGACTTTTCCACTACACCACAACACCGAAATACCAACTGACTTCAGTCGGTAAATATACGACATCACCATCAAACGGTCAGTTGGTAAAAGTTCATGACGTATCATCAGTCGGTAAATCTATTTTTGGTAACTATATGTCAGTAGGTAAAAATACCCTCCGAATATCAGTCGGTGAATACAAATTTATGTCTGAAGATCAGTCAGTATATATGGACCGATCACTGACGAGATCGATAAAAAAAAAGCCCACGCGCGCCTCCCCAAAATCAGCACAGTTGTAGCGTGCCTCCCCCAAAACCAGGCCAAAAAAATTTTAGGAACTACTACGAGATTCTCCTCCCTCGACTCCAGTTCGTCGCCCCCTCCCATCCGGCAAGCACCATCCCTGCCTCCACTGCCACACCCGCCCACCCCCTCCCATCCGACGTGCGCCATCCCCCGCCTCCATCGCTGCCCCAGCCCGCCCCCTCCCATCCGGCGTGCGCCATCCCCCGCCTCCATCGCCGTCCCAGCCCACCCCTCCCATCCGGTGCGCGCCATCCCCACCTCCACCGCCGCATCCCCGCTCGCCCCCTCCCATCCGCCGTGTGCCATCTCCGCCTCCACCGCCGCATCCCCGCCCTCGCCGCCACATCCCCGCCTCCGTCGGCCGGGAGATGGCCGTCGAAGTCTCCCCGGAGTCCGCCGCCAGCCTCCCTCCCGTCAGCGTCCCCCAAATCCCTCCCGGCCGTCAGAGTCTCCCCGGAGTCCGCCACCTGCCTCCCTCCTGTCAACGTCTCCCGGATCCCCGTCTGCTCGCCCCTCCGCTGTCCACCGCGTCCCTGCCCCACCCTTGTCGTCCGTCGCATCATCGTCACTTTCCTCCTCTCTTTGCTCCCGTCCGCCCACATCCCTTCAGTCCGCCACAAGAGACGGCCCCCGGCGTCTCCCTGCAGTGTGCCGCCCCAGTTCGCCGGCGTCTCCCCAACCTCCGATACGCCAGGAGCCATACGAATCCTCCGTCCCGCCGTCAGCCGCGTTCGGCCTCGACCCCGTCCACCCGCCTCCATCCCGTCCACCAGAGCTCCAGTTAATTTTTCCAAATATGTTTATGTTCTTGTTTTGTATTACCATTTCCCTTTTTGTTCCTACTAGCAGTAGGTGTTTCCTTGCAAGTATTCATTTTCTAAGAAAGCATATGATAGTATCCTTTGTATGGTTTATTAAGTAAATGCCACCTTTTTAGTTTCTTCCTTTTTTCTTTTGTTAATTTGCAGCTGTTTTGATTCAATCATTTGTTTTGACTTACCGGATCAACAAAGCCATGCAGAAATAGCTGCCCAGTATGCAAAACATTGGACTAAATCTGAATTAATTCAGATTGTCATTCGCAACTGAAGAGTAAGTGCCTCTTTATGAAGAATCTGAATCTCTTAGGTCATGCTAAACATATTCATTTTACTTGTTCATGTCTAGTTGATTGAGCACTACTAAAATTGACGTTGCACATACTTCTCTGTCCATGCTCTTGTAACACTTGTTATATTGGTTATAGTATTTTTTATGTTTTATATGAAATATATATACAACTCATGCTATATGATGTGGTCCAGGTTTAAAAATATGTCCTAGGCTGGAACCCTCATACCAGAAAACCACCACTATCAGGATGTAGCTACCAGTTCTTGGCAGTTCTGGGCTATATGATGAATTACCCTACTCTTTTAGCTAAACCTGACTCACATTTGTTTAGAAAATAATTAACGCCCATTAAAAGGGCAAAATTGGTTGTAGAGCATTGAACGCCCATTTAAATCATTTAATGCACTAAGTTCTTTCTAAGTCAAATTATTGCGTTAAGCTTTTTTATATCTTCTTAGTGTTGCGAAGTACGATCCCATTTCATAAGTGATCATCACTTGTTGTTTCCCCACTGCAGGATTGTTGGTGCACATCTCTCTGAAATAAACTCCAACACTCCATTATAAGGCTGATGTCTCATGGCAGGATATTTCTCGCATATAATGGTCAATCTTTGCCCATTGTTTCTTCAAACAGAAACATACAGTAGGAATCTATAGGAAATTTTCAATTCTCCAACCTTTCTGTATTCATTTTTCTTACTCAGCAAAACACAGAATTTTGGGTAACAGGGATTCACCTGCCATCTAAGTGGGCTCACAATTCAAACCCTGAGTTTTGAATGGAAGGAGTTGGCTGTTTTTGCCCACCCCAGAAAAAGGAAATTTCCATAACTCCCTGCATCCTTCTATTTTCACTTCTTGCACTGAGCGCTGTACAACTTAAATCAAGTCACTTCACTCCCTAATGACATTTGTTTCCTTCTTTCTCCGTTGAAATTCTATGGGATGTTGATGATATCATATCACAAGAAACTCAAGATGGACCTGCAAAACTCTATATGGGCTAACCTAAACATCGATGTGTAACAAAACTCAGCATAGATGAGTTCCTATGCCCTGTTGTCCTTTAGTTCCTTTTCATATTTCTCATGAGGAAACACAAAGCAGAGTATAGTCCAGTATACAATGTAATTGTGTAAGATCAAAAGAATTAATAATTAATGTTATTATTTACATTATAGAAAATAAACTAGTTTTCACAAAACATTGTTTCAACAGAAGAAGAGGAAATTAGTACTTTAGACCACAAAGGCACAAAGGCATGCTAGTTTTTCTTTGAAAATGATTGCTCACTAATTTCAGGCATCATTTTAGTTTTGACATGATAATGTACCATCTCTGGATCAACTTATTTCAGCACTATTGTTTTTTGTGTCCAAACTAATGAGACCAAATATATGTTACGTGGTAATTATTTTTTAGGGACAGCAGGGTATATGTTGCTCAATTTCTTCCGTTTTGGGTTGTGCATCAGAAAGTAATATGCTTTTGGTGAAATGAAGCAAGTAATATGCTTTTGTTTTTTTGTTGCTGAAAGTGACTGTAAGTGAATCTAGCTAGGTGGATTTTTTTGGATGTGCCGATCAATGGCTGTAGGTGGATTTTTTGGATGTACTGATCATTGGCTGATGTATAACAAACTGAATATGTTGATCCATGTGTACTGAATGGCTGATTGGTTGAATGGCAAAATTGAATGTTTACAACTGTTTATGAATGAAGCAATGGTTGTATAAATTATTGTTTGGGCTTGTTCATGAACTATTGAAATTTGAAATAAATTACATATAAATGAGCTTTCTTTTTTTGTTCATTTAACTAGTCCATCAAACAATCAGTCGCTAAAACCTATTAATAGACGTCTGATAGTCAGTCGGCAAAAGTTGTGTCAGTCGGTAAAAGTACTATAACAGATAGTCAGTCGGTAAATCTTGATCAGTCGGTAAAAGTTCACGTAGCATCGGACCATCAGTTGGTAAAAGTGTCGTCGGTCGGTAAAGACTTTTACCGGCTGAGGATTCATCGACTACAACTATCAGTCGGTATATCTTTTTACCAACTGATCCTCAGACACTAAAGCCGCTTTTGCCGACTGGTCATCGATTGCAAATTCGGGGTTGTGGTGTAGTGTTCGCATAACTCCCCCTAAACAATCGTACCACACCAAGGTTTCGCCCTCACTCTCCTAAGGGCAAAAGGGCAGCCTCCCCTCCCCCGCGTGCCGTGGTGAATCCGAAGCCTGTCAACCCTTTTAACCGGGGCCGACCCAACTCCATCACGCCCACCTTCACTAGGGTACGTCGGCCGGAGGAAAGATATACTATGAGTCCAGCAGTTGCTCAGTCTTGCTTTAGTAAGTGCTATAATTCTTTCAGGGTTTCCCATGAACTGGTCCTTAATTGCTATGGGTGCTACTATCCAAAGCCATGCACCCATAGCCCACCATTAAGTCATATTTTAATTAAGATAATTGTGACCAATAAGACTTGGCTAGGTGTTTTGAGCTTACAGCTCATTAGAGACTAGAGTAATTAGTGTAATTATCCAATTTAATTTAGTGAGCTAGTGATAATTAAGCATGGCTAAGGATATAATTCTAGCTAAAATCAACATCAGTGACTAAAGCTAGTCAAATTATCATCCAAGGTTAACAAAGAACAGATAACAAGTAAATAAGGCTCAAACAAGCAGATATGTAATCCATCATTTCATGTAATTAGCAAAGCAATGCAATTTTATTTGCAAATAGTAAAAAATTTATAAAAACAGGATCAATATGCTTCAAGGGAAGTGTGACTTGCGTTGCTTCTTCAAACAGACTCCTGGACTATTTTCCTCGTGAGCGTGGACTCCGGAAACGATGGAATCTACATGTTAGCACAAAAAAGAGGAAAACCCTAATAAAAACCAAATAACAGTACGTAAAGAGTAAACAAACATGTAGAGCTCAATTTTGCAATGAATTTTGCAATTTGAATGGCCCAATTTGGAGTTCGTATGGATTAGATATGAATTTTAGAAGTTTTGGACCATTTAAATGAATTCTAGAAATTAAAATAATTTATTCGCAATTTTGAATTACTTTTAGAAAGGAAAAGACTGGTGCTGACATCAGCAGCAGAGGGATGACGTCAGCGGCTGACGCAAGCGAGGGTTGACACCAGCGGCACAAGGGCTGATGTCAGCGGAGGGACAACTCGGCCCACGGGCGGTCCATCATGGACTGGGTCCATGGCAGTCCACGGGTGGGCATGCCACATCGCATCGACGTGGTAGCCACGCGGCCTCCACGCGACGGGCAACGTGGACGGCCGAAGGAACGGCCCCGATCCGCCGAGAGGCGAGTGGACGGTTGGGGCGACTCAGGGCGGTGGCGCTCGTCGGCCGGCCAGCCAGGCAGCCCGGCAATGCACACGTGGCGCAATGGTCGCCATAGGAGGCCATCGGAGCGGCGGAGAGCGCAAGGAGAGGAGAAAGAGAGGGAGGCTTACCGAGCGCACGGGACGATGAAACGGGTGACGCGGCGACGAATGGGAACGATAGCCGGTGCTCGGGATTGCGGTGGCACGGTGCTCCGGTGACTGCAAGAGGCGGCGGAGGGGCGGCCGAGGAGCGGAGGGGCACGACAGAGCCAGAGGGAGGGGCGGCTCGGCTCAAGAAGCGAAGAGGCGATGGGGAGCGGCGGCCGGAGGCAGAACCGAGCGGCGTCGGCTCGGGCTAGGGGGGATGGGGTTGATTCGGTGGCGTCCCGAGGACAAGGAGTGACAGCCGGGGTGCGGGGTGTTGCGAGGAAGGCGACGGTGACCGCAGCGTGCGGTGGCGGCAACCGGAGTGGCGGTTGCACGCGACCGGAATGCGGCGGCGAGCGGCGGAGCGAGGAGGGACGAAGGGAGAGTGTTAGGGTTTACGGGGAGCTTGGGCGATTTGGGGAAAACGGAGAGGGGAGCACGGGGAATATTCTTATAGCTTCAAGGGCGCGTGATTCGGCCGGGATGCGGCGGATAAGGCGGCAGAGCGGTGTTGATGAGAAATTTTCCCACACACTGGCCTCAGATATTTGCTTAGCTCTAGTGCAGGTCCGGACTTGGTTGCCTTTGGTGATTATGCAGGCATGCCAGTTGATTTGATCTGCTAACCAACAAGAAAACAAGCAATATGCATTAAGATTAGATTAGATCCTACCGGATCGGCTAAGAACATCAATAAACATATAATTATTATTCCAAAGTATATTTATACTAAGTGATTGGGATAGATCGATAGCATACCGAGACAGTATAATCACTTAGGCTAAAGGCACATTAGGATAACAATTATCTGCATTGATAACCAAGCCGATACTGCAGATCTAATGTGAATCGGCTAATACTCTGATACATTTTATAAAAAGATATTAATCTAATCTAAATACGTTAAACCTAGATCAATCGGTTGTCAATGTAACTTGACAGATTGATACCGGTTTAGGGCATTTAAACAGGTTGAGATCTTAATATAAAAGGCAGTTTTAATATATCTAATAGCAATTAAAACTAAGAGATAACTAAGACAGATAAGGCTGGCTGAAACTCCAGCGCTGTCTCTAATGATAAACATCAAACTAAACATATCTTGATAGTTCTAAGAGCGACTTAACAGGTCGATTAGATGCAGCATTAAGTACAAAAAGAAATAACATATCTGTATAAGTTAATGTGAACTCCTCGGGATGGTAGACACGACATATAATCTAATTCAACCCCTGGATCTAGCCTCATCGACTGCTGTCTTCAGAGAGAAACCAGTTGATCGTGGGATAGATCTAGGCATTGCTCTAGATTATAGGTCGTGTATGATAAATTGCGTAGTTTATAGCATCAAAAATAGAGTATCATGACGATGGAAGCACTAGTCCCTACGATACAAACCACTAATGACAAGGGATTACCTTGTTCGGAGACCGAAGCCGATGCAGCCCGAGCAAAAGCAAGAAATCATCGAAAATAAAAAGGGTGGTGATGCGCCGAAGTTGATTGATTGTGTGTTGGTTGTTGTTTTACATGAACCCCGGGCTTACATATTTATACCCATGGGGTAATGATATCCGTATAGGACACGTTTTCTACCTTATCTACTATTTACAGTACGATAATATCTTGGAACGCAGTCCCATGCCACATTACAAAAGGAATATCTATACAACTTCCTGATTTATAGATACAATTATCGTTACAGGACTCTATCCATAGATGACAATATTTTTAACAAATATTTGGGAACTGAATCTAATATTTATCGTTATGCTCCTTTTTCGGGATCGGTTCAATCTCCATCTCCTAATCGAAATCGGCTATCGGCCATCCTTATCCGATTCGGCTTCAGCCGACTGGTCTCCTAGCCGATCGGTCTTAGGCGATGAGGCCTCTGTTTCCCCATAGACTACGCTCTTGATCTGATTCTACTTCAATCTTGACTCTGAACTCGGGGATTTGGTTACCAAATTTGATCGTTAACAAGCGGTTAGGCCGACGGCGGATAAGGTGGCGGAAAACTCGGCTTCGGCCGCTGCGTGGGCGCGACGTGAGTGGGAAAAGCGAGTGGCGGTGTTAGGGTGAAGCGGGCGTGCGCGAGGAGGCCGAGAGGTGCTGGAAGCGGCGGCGACGACGCGGCGGAAGGTTAGGGATATGCCCGATAGGTGGGCCCACCTATCAGCGGCTCGGGGATAGAGGGGAGGGGCTGACTGCTGGGGGCCTGTTGGTTAGTGGCTCGGAGAGGAAGGGATGGAAAATGGACTTTGCGCGGAGCGAGCGAGCAATAGGCCGGAGCCGGGCCGACGCAAGGGAGGAGAGAAGGAATGCGGTGTCGGCCGGGCTAGGCCGCAAGGGAGCAAAGAAGGACTTTTGGGCCGTTTCGCCCAAAGCAAAAGGAGGATAACATAAATGATCTTTGAATTTCTATAAATACTTTCAATGCTCAAATAATTCCCAAAAATTCCTGAAAATATATGGGCACTCAAAGTATTTAATAAAAATATCACCAACTCATTTAATGATTAATTTTTTATTCAAATAATTTATAAAGTGTTCTTTGTGTTATTATAATTATTTTTGGAGCTCCAAAATTTCACGAAAAATTTCGAGAGAATATTTTAGGGCATGGAGAATATTTCAAAAATATTTCCAGCCATGATTTTTAGAGGAAAATTTAATTTCCTTAATACTTTCTATTGGTTAATTTATTTTTATTTTTATTTAATTTTTTGAAAATGATTTATTTGCTGATTTTTAATCCCAAACGAAAATCGGGCGTGACAAATCTACCCCCTTACAGAATCTTGTCCCGAGATTCGGGCTAGAAAGAAAGAAGGTAGGGTGAGATTGGGTTGGCTTGCTAACTGCTATGGTTTCTTTTGGCTCACACTGACTGATTCTGACCAAACTTGGACAGCTGAACCTATCTGCTTTAAGCTTGGTGTTCTATTGTTCCCCCAAAACTGCACTGGATAGTTACGAACACTCTGGCCCTGATATGGCTACAGATGTTGAAAGCTCCTTAGACTGCGAAGTTAACACTGGCGTCTTTGGTATTCTAAGAAATCTCTTCGTGGACTCGAAACTGGTGGAGCTATTTTTGAGCCCTTGAAACTGACTTCCATGAAACCACGGACTCTGAATTTTGCTTCAACTACTCTTGACCTGAACGATAGGCATTTCAAGAAACTGCTTGATCTGCCTTTATCTAAACTACGGGTGTCTTGAGTTATCATTTTTTTGGCTGGACTGTTGACATGACCGCTTGGGGTGTGCCTTAGATTCGAGCTTGTTAACTTGAGGCTGATGTAACTCTGTTAACGGCTCACAACTGTTTCCTTTGTTTGTAACCCAATCTGTTTCACAGGGTTTAATCTCGAAGCAAGACGGTTACGGGGTTAACCAAATTGGACTTCAAGCTTGCTTTACAAAGGTGGATAGGCTTTCGACCGACTATGACTGATGAGGCTACTACTCTTGAGAGTAATCAATCTCTTTAATTTATAGGCAACTTGATCCGTAGAACTGATTCTTCGCCATTCCATCAAAATGAAGTATTGGCAGAGCTCCTTCATTACGTTGGTCCTTGTATCGTGTGCTAGCTTTGAAGACTGATAGGACACAAACTTCGACGTTGCTTTCCCACAAATGTCAGAACTGGAGAACCGTTGGGGACTGCCTTTGACACAAACAGGGGTTCATGCTTTTGATCTCACTAGTTTGCTTTTAATCCTTGAGTAGAGATGATTCGCCGAGATGAACTCTCCAAATCATACTTGGATGGCTAGACGTTCTAGCTTGACATTTGGATCAATTCACTTCTAGGCAAGGTGATGGGAAATTTTCCAATGTCATCTTCTAGGAACATCGAGGTGGTTTCCGAGAACTGTAGTGGTCGCCTTGAACTAAGGATAACCATTCTTGATCCATGTTCATCGCTAAGGTGCAGTTGCACTTATTATTTTCCGAAGAAACTTCCCAATTAAGAGTGCAGATGTTTCTCTCGTGATGTTATTACCAATTTTTGTCATTCTTCTCATTTCGTTGAGGTGCCACTAATTTTTACTTTTAAGGGGATTGTATCTGTGGAGATTATGGCAATCGGATATCCACATGACAAGCTTGTCCGACTGGAGATAGGGATAGGTTGCGCCTGCCAAATATGTAAACCAACTATGACTTGGGTGTTACGTTGCCGATTGAGATAAGGCAACGGCCTATATTCACGGTTTGGTAAGATTGAGGAAACCGACTTAGAGTAGGACAGGGTTTCCGATCTGTAAGCCCGCTTCCCAAGACTATATAAGGGGGGTAAGGGGCGTCCCTTGAGGGATATCATATGCTTTACGAGCTATTACCTTTCAGCTTTAGATCACGAGATCAATAAAGACACTCGGCGGATCGAATCCCCAAAACAGGAGTAGGGTATTACCTCACGAGAGGGCCTGAACCTATCTAAATCCTTGTTTTCCATCTATCCCATTGTGCTTGGCGATCTTGACTACACCCCCAATTTTCTATTGCCGAAACCAAGTTTCGACAGTTGGCGCGCCAGGTAGGGGCCCGCGTGTCAAGACTTCTTCGACAATCTCGCCGACAAGCGCGATGGAATCTTCTTCAAGCTTCGGCGACCTCGCCGCCAACGACTTCGACAAGCTCTCCTCCTACGACTCGGATTCGAACCAGTCGGGAGGAGAAACCCACTCGGCGCCGTTCGGGCTCCCGAACAACGCCAAGATCTACGACGAAATCCTGGATTCCAAGATGCAGTCCATCTACTCTGAGGGAAGAACTCACTCGGCGTCGTTCGGACTACCGAACACCGCTGAGACTTGCAGCGACCTTCTCATCTCCCCAACAGAATTATAACCGATAATGGGACTCAATTCACTGGTGGCACCTTTTAGGAATTTTGCGAAGACTTCGAAATCAAAATCTGCTATGCGTCGGTCGCACATCCTAAAAGCAATGGATAAGTCGAGCGTGCCAACGGCATGATCCTCCAAGGCATAAAGGCCCGTGTGTTTGATCGCCTAAATCCTTACGCCGGCAAGTGGGTTCAAGAGCTCCCCTCGGTTCTATGGTCCCTACGGACCACGCCCAGTCGGGCTACCTGCCAAACTCCTTTCTTCTTGGTTTATGGCGCATAAGCCATGTTGCCAAACGAGATGGAGTATGAGTCCCTTCGAGTCCGAAGCTTCAACGATGAACGCTACGACCCAGACCGAGTGGATGACCTCACCCAACTGGAAGAGGCCCGAGAGGCAGCCCTCATCCAGTCGGCAAAATATCTTCAAGGGCTCAGACGATACCACAGTCGCAACGTCCGAGCACGAGCTTTTATGGTTGGCGATTTGGTTCTACGCAAGATTCAGACCACCAAGGACCGTCATAAGTTATCCCCCTTGTGGGAAGGACCATACATAATTGCTGAGGTGACTCGGCCAGGTGCATATCGATTAAAGTGTGAAGACGGATCCATGGTGGAGAACTCCTGGAACATCGAGCATCTTCGATGATTCTATGCCTAAATTGACTTAAGTCTCATGTTTCTTCTTGACTGCCAACCTCAAGCAAGCTGACTTCTTGAGTTAGCAGTCGGAGGCTGTACATATGTCAATAAAAGCATGGTCTTTTTTTGATAACCTGTGCGTACTTGGTTTATCATTGTTTAATGCTTCTTGATTCAAGTTCAATGTTTAAGGACTGAGAATTTTTTGATGACCTAATCAGGCTTAGGCTTGGGGATAGTCGGACGAAAATTACTTAAGAAATTTTACATGAAAACTCGGATCATGGCATTAACATAAAATAAGCCAAATATCTGTAAAGTTTACATCAGAAAGTTGCATATAATGTTTACAAGACAAATCAAGGCCGGAAGTGGTTCACTACATCGGCGGCCACCTTTTTGGCTGATTCCTATGCCTCACTAATCAAATCAAGGGCCTGCTCATCTGAAGTTCCCTCAGCGAAGCCCTCCCCGACTGAATCCAGGTCCACTCGAGGGTAGAGTGACTTCGTTTGTGCAAGGGCGAAGCCCGCTCCCATGACAGCCGCCTCGGAAATGTTGGTTAAATACTGGTCAGGGGCTCGCCTAAGCTTATCAAAGACATCAACTGGGTCCAGTGAGCTGGTCCCGACTACATGATGGAACAAAGACCGCAGGATCAGCGCTGCTGCGTTAGCTACATCTTCTCGGACCTCCCCAGCCCGTTTGACCCTCTCAAGTAAGACGTCATACTGAGCTCGGGTTTTGACTTTGTAGGCTGCCAAAAGAACATGATCATGCAAGGCACTCGAAGACAACGCAGTACAACGAATATCGTCTGAAAGAGCTCACCTTCAAACTCGGTCTCCAGCTCGGCCTTGCTAAGGCTGACTGCCTACAGCTGGATTTGGAGCGAGTGAACCTCCAATGAGTTTTCTACAATAAGAAGAGTCGTCAGCATCCAAAATTGACACGAAGCCATAAAGAGATTGAGAAGATTAGACTTACTCCCGATTGAACCCCGGAGGTCGAGGTTTTCTTCCGGAGTTCGGCTATCTCCCTCCTCAGGGCTGCTTCCCTCGATGCGGCCTCTTCTCGAGTGGTCTTCAACTTTCGCTGGATGTCCTCCAGGGAGTTTAGGTACGGGACCAACTTCTCGAGCGCCTCGGACTTGGCCATCGATCGGCAGTACTCTTTCTGCGTGCAAAACCCGAAGTTGGCTGACTGAAATGGAACAATGACGCGACAACGGAAAAGGATCAAGACTTACATTGAGTAGCCGAGTCGCCTCATTCAGCTGTTGACAAGGGCATCCCTTTCCTCGCTTTCCGCTTGCTTATCCAAGATGATGCCCGCCTTTGGCCTTTCGAATCTCGCCACTCGATCTTAATCGGAGGAACCCAGGTTTCAGAAGACTGCAACCTAGGGATCTCTTCTACTGTGGCTGAAAGATCAGGAGGAACAGTTGAAGATACAAAAGAGTCAAATTGAAGATTAAAGATGAAATGTTAATCCAAGACTTACCGGATTCGGTGGCCGAATCCTTAACCGGAGCAGCCTCACGGGCCTTTTCCTTCGACTTTTGACCGACCGGTCTTCGCAGGGGCCTTCGAGCCGCACCTGGGGCTTATCCGTGGCCAACCGGTTTCCACGGATGTTCCGCCTGGCAATCGGGGCTCCCTCCTTGGGATATTCTCGCTGGGAGGTGAGGGCTTTCCGCCAGGAGCACTCTCGCTTGGGAGAGGGCTCCGGGGTTTGGGTTCCGCAGGCTTGGATGCCTCTGACGCGGTAGCTGGCGTTGGCCCCTCACTCTGCCCTGCAGGTTCTATGTCTTGGGGTTTCCTACAAAGAGAACGACAGGAGCAATCAGAATGAAGACGAAGAAACCTTCAACGATGAGTTCAAACTTCAGTCACGAGGCGTACCTGGACGACCGGCGGATTTTCGGCGCCGCTTTCGGTGACGGTCTTGGAGGGGTTGTTTCGACTGGAGGGGCTGGGACATCATCGTTCGAGTCATCGATGACGAGCCTCCTCTTGCTCGCCCGTTTGCTGATATCTTCACTCGGGGCCGCCCTTTTCCCGGCTGGGTCACTGTGGATCTTCACGCCGTTGGCTGGCTTCTTGGCAGGTCGGGTCGGCACGTCGTCGTGAGGAATTTTGTAGGGCTTCAAGATGATGGAGGCATTTTCCTGCAAGAAAGTTTCTTACAACAGTAAGAAGTATGACATCAAGGTTGCAAGGCAATGAAAGAGTTCAGTCGGCTTACCGAAGGAGGAGGTCGATAGAGACTGAAGGGAAGGACCGACAGCACGAGGCTGCGCTCGAGTGCAATTCCAGTCGAGAAGACCTTGTACATCCGGATTTTCAAAATCTCAAAGCTAAGGGAGTCCCGATCTTCCCGATTGGGGTCCCTCTCGCCCTCATACTCGAAGGCTGGCTTCGATCGCTCCTTGATCGGCGCCAGTCGACTCCTGATGAAGTGTCGAGTGATCTGCTCGCTGCGAAGACCTTTTTGCTTCATCTCCAAGATCTTCGCTAATAACTTGTTGGCTTCTTCCCAGTCTTGGGCTACTGGCATGGTACTCCAAGTATGCTTAGGCACGGGGGGAAGGCCGACAAAGTTTGGCAGGCTGGGTTCAGGATTGCTAATATAGAACCAGCCCGCATGCCAACCCTTGTTGGAAGACTTCAAAGGGAGAGAGAAATACTCCTTGCGGAGGGATCCGCGGAGCTGGAAACCTGCCCCACCAACATTGCAGGGCTGATCTTTATTGGGATGCGGCTTAAGGTAGAACATGCGGCGGAAGAGCTAGAAGTGGGGGAGAATGCCAAGAAAGGCTTCACACACGTGGATGAAAAGAGTAATGTGAAGCATGGAGTTGGGGTTCAAATGATAGAGATGAAGACCGTAATAATCAAGAAGCCCCCTAAAGAACTCGGAGGTGGGGAGGCAGAAGCCACAGTACAAGAAAGATGTGAAGACTACGAGCTCACCAGTGTTCGGGGTGGGAAACTCTTCACCCGCCGCCGGGCGCCAGCCCACGATCTCCTTAGGAGGAAGCACTCCATGCTTTACCATCTCCTTGAGGGTAGATTCCCTCACATCCGAAGTGGCCCACTGCTCAAAGGGGATTTTCCTATCGTCCGCCATGAGTGTGGTTTGGATGAGGAGCAGATCTGGCTAAAAGGATGGGGATTTGAGATGGGAGTCGCTAAAGATGGGTGTGGAGGCTAACTGAAAGCGAAGCACAAGCTTCTGGATCGGTGGATTGGGCGCGCGCAAGGGCTTAGGGTTCTCCACTATGCGCTGGTGAATAGTGTTGCGATTGGGGAATTTCTTTGGGAAGACGAAGTGGCGGGGATGACCTCGAGGCTTTGTATAAAGATTTGAGGGTTGTGCTAGGTTTTCTCGCGATTGGGCCGAGCCCATGAGAAACTTGCGGCCCATCTAAGGTGTGGCCTGACGCGTGTCCTTAGGGACTTAAGTGGATGAACTTAAGCAGATTTGCTTTGGCAATATGCACGTGTCTGAGTGCCCTGTACCTTTGGAAATCCTTTCATACCGCGGTTTGCTTGACTTCATGAGAAGTTAGCACGATGCAATTTGACAGGTGACCAACAGATAAGCTTTTTATGGCTGCCTTGATGACAAGGGCTGTTTGGTTTTTTAGCATTTGATTAAATGATTGTATCAATGCTATTTTTCCACCTTGGTGAAGATCTTTTTAGATTGAGACCAATATTATGGCAGGAGCTATTTAATAATTTGGTCATATTTTTCAGATGACTGAAAAACTTGTTTACCCATGAGGGACGATTAAAATATTTGTTCCGAAATGACTCGGACAGATCCACTCGGATAAGCATGAGCTTACCGAGTGCTTTCCACCTATGAGGGTTGATTGAGTTATTTGTCTTGAGACGACTCGGGCAAATTCACTCGAATGAGCATGAGCTTGCCGAGTAATGAGATTTTTTATATTTGCTTTAGCATGAGCTAAGCATTTATATGAGTATGATTCTTTATAGTTCTTGATTGTATGTTTGGTCTGTTTTTGGCTAATCACATAGTCGGGGGCTACACCTAATTAGGTACATCAAGAGATGTGCCTAGATATTTATTTTTGAGAATTTTTTTAGATATTTTCCAGCCCTTCACAGTCTTTGGAGCCACTCAGGAGAATCAGGCAGAGATGATGGAATCGCTCGGCGCCAGAAGCATTCGACCAAAGAGTAGTTTGGTCGTGTACTGTCTTGGTTTGATGCTGAGTTGTCTCATCGACTGAAAAGGACTCGGGGGCTACTGTGGAGATTATGGCAATCGGATATCCACATGGCAAGCTTGTCCGACTGGAGATAGGGATAGGTTGCGCGTGCCAAATATGTAAACCAACTATGACTTGGGTGTTACGTTGCCGATTGAGATAAGGCAACAGCCTATAGTCACGGTTTGGTAAGATTGAGGAAACCGACTTAGAGTAGGACAAGGTTTTCGATCTGTAAGCCCGCTTCCCAAGACTATATAAGGTGGGTAAGGGGCGTCCCTTGAGGGATATCATATGCTTTACGAGCTATTAGCTTTCAGCTTTAGATCACGAGATCAATAAAGACACTCGGCGGATCGAATCCCCAAAACAGGAGTAGGGTATTACCTCATGAGAGGGCCTGAACCTGTCTAAATCCTTGTTTTCCATCTATCCCATTGTGCTTGGAGATCTTGACTGCACCCCCAATTTTCTATTGCCGAAACCAAGTTTCGACAGTATCATGTCGAAGGTTACTGTGGTCTGACTATTCGCATTTTCTTGGTTGACCATTTACTTTTCCTATTTAGCAATCATGCCTTGGAGTTTAACCAAAACTGGAATGAGCGGGGAAAATGAAACTCTAGGTTTCTTATAACACCGGCGGTTATACAAGTTAACATGTTTTAAAATTCTCAAGATGAATCCCAAAATAAGAGAAACTGTGTATCTCAGACTTTATTCAATATTCCCTTCTTATTACATAACTGCCATGAAACTTAGTACTTGAAGACTACTTGTAAACTTCTACCGACTTGACTAGCAGATGTCTTGACTGGTGCGACTTTTACTCCTGTGACTCAGGCCTGGTTGACTCAATCTAACCTTGATTACATGTTGGTGCTCCAATGGGAACACTGCCTTGCATGCGGCCTTATTGATTGCCAAGCATCTACGCTGAGGCAACACGAGATGTCTTGTTGGTTTTCATGGTGACCCTATGGTTTGAGTGGTGCACTATTTCCTTGGCATGGCTTGCCTTGATGTTGCTGGTTCTGTTGCTTGGGGGTACGTTGGCCGGTAAACCTTAGAACTTTTGCTGGTGCCCTTAACAATAATATGTCGTGGTGGAGGTTGCACGCATGGGCGATGACTGGTATCCTTCGCCTTACGGGCGCCTTTCTGCTCGATTTGACCACAATGTGCTGAAGCTGGGGCAACTTGCAAAACACTGGTGTTGCAGACAGTGCTGGTATCTTGAGGATATTGGCACTTGGGCACTGGACAACTTCTGGGTACATGACCTATTTCCCCATAGTTGAAGCAACGACGGGCTTCTTTTGCTACTCTTGGAAGTGGACATTTATCGAAATAGTGTCCTGGTTTGCGACAGTTGAAACAAATCAGTCCTGATTTATCACGAGGTGCACTCTTCTGGGTCTGCAGGCTCGCAGCTAGGACTAAAATATGCACTGACTTGTGAGCCTGATTTTCCACGCCTCTGTTACTACTGGTGGTCTTCACAGGGGTTAGAGCTAGTTGATGATCAGAAACATCTTCACTGTTGGTGGTACCAAGCATGAGTTGACTGACGGACCGTCGGGATATCCTTTGGTTTTCCTTTTCCTTATATAGGACCAAAATGAGTTGACAGTCCTTAGGCACGTGATCTGTTCCCTCACACAAGAAACATGTAGCAATTCTCATGTGGCATTCTACTGGCATATGGATGTCCTCACCACAATGGCAGGTGTGGATGCACATGCTCGTAGTGTGTCCAATTTCTCCACAATGAGTATCTACTTTGAGCTCCTTTTCTTTTTCACTATCATCTTTCAAGTTTGCTTCATCATCATCATCAGAGGACATCTCTTCTGATTCATCATCTTCTGGCTTGGGCGGACCATAAAGCCTGAGATGTCAGGTTAGCTGGCGTGCACCACGAAAGGTATTCTTTCTCAGGCGTTGGGGAATCTTCTCAGCATCTTCAGGAGTAAACCCTGTGTCGGTGATAATCATCTTGCTGGCACATCTTGCATTCCATATTGGTACCTTTCTCTTCTTATGGTCGGACAGTGGCATACCACAATCCTGGCTGATTAGTTGACCGCCTCTTCCTTCTTTCTTGTGCATTGCACCTCACCTTTGGTCGGGGTCCTGGTATTTATGTCCTTTGAATCATCATGACTTTCCTCATTGAAACCATAGCAGGTGCCATGTGTTTCCCTCCAACATGATGGCAGAGTTGGTATCATCATCTCCTTAAAACTGGACGGTATACTGACGGGAGTCATAAGGGCTTGCATCGGAAAATACTAGCGTTTCTCTTGATATTGACCCTGAGCTTGCTTCGAACTTGCATCCATTGCTGTTGAAACTATTGTTGCATCTGTTGCATCAGCATGGCCATTAATTGCGTCTGATTGGCCACTACTTGGGCTAGAGTTGGATCCCAGGAGATGGGAGTGAAATACTCGCAGTGTGGTCCTGAGCTGACCCAAGAGACGGTTGGGGTTCCGATCCACTGACATTGCCTCTGACTTTAACCATCTGATGCAGAAGGAGAAAGGAGGGGACAAGGAAGGGGTTAAACTAAAGATGAGACCTTAATCCGCATATCTTCTGATCTGATGTGAGTGTACTTTTATTGTTCAAGTTGATTAGGCAAACTACGTAGTATGGTCACATCCCCACCACAGATGTAAACCATACACCTGCACAGAGCAAACAACACACAACCTAGAAACTACCGATACTATTCTTCCAAGAAAGATTGGGTTTTAGGTAAGCTCCGGGGAGACTTCTCTTGATCCTCGAGAGCGCTGACTCGGGGCTGCTTGGTTTGATCTACTTGCTTGAAGCTTGGGCTAGACTTGACTTCCACTGGTTGACGAGCAACTGGGTTTGTCCTCCAGGTTCAACAACTAGAAGAGGTGAAGGGGAAAGAGAAAAATTTTTGGCAAATCAATTTGCAAAGACTCCACAGGGCTAGAAGAGATATTTTTGCAAATAAGGTTTTCGCAAACTTGTCCTTAGGGTTTGACCATTTGGCTCAACCTACAGTCAAAATGGCTCTGATACCAACTTGTCACGCCCGAAAATTCACTAGTAATTTCCAAACTAATTTGTGCACACAATCCTCGTCCAGGAATCAGCCGAGGTACACAAAACAACAAATTAATACACAGATCTAAACATAAAATAAAGCGTAAAATAAAATAGTAAAATAGTTAATTAAGTTGAATCATGTTTTATCCTCCACTGAACAACGTTGTCCCACGTTGAACAGGCCCATCCATTCCACCTGAACTAACCAGTTCCATTAATTCCAATTATTAAGTAGTGTAGGACTAATCATAGTGAATATGATCGATCGTCCATAACCGTGGGCATGGATATTCAAATAGTTTTACTCTGATCAGAGGTACCCATAAGACACGATTCTCCACATGTTACCTTGCCCCGAAGTATCGCCGTGATACTGCAAAGGGAAAAATCATGACAAGACCTTTCGCATAACTCCCCCTAACCAATCGTACCACACAAAGGTTTCGCCCCCACTCCCCTAAGGGCAATGGGCAGCCCCCCGCATGCCTCGGTGAATCCGAAGCCGATCAACCCTTTTAACCAGGGCTGACCCAACTCCATCACGCCCACCCTCACTAGGGTACGTCGGTCAGAGGAAAGCTATACTACGAGTCCAGTAGCTCTGCCCAAGTGACATCAGGTGCATCTGCCCGACAGGTAACCAAGAAGTTGTCACACCGAGCTAAGGAGGGGCCTTGGAGTTGGTGGGTTGCAAAAGACACCCTTTCTTGGTCCGTGCACTGGAGAAGGTCCATCTTCTTTTCTATGGCGGTGATCCAATCATTAGCCTCCATGGGGTTGGTGGTGCTGGAGAAGGTTGGGGGTCGGACACGAAGAAACTTTGACAGTTTGTTTTGTGGGGGAGGTGGCGGTGCGAATTGGTCGTGATGGTTCTGGTTCTACTGTTGAAACTATTGCATCATTTGCAACTGCATCTGTTGATGCTGCTGTTGCATTTGCTGCATCATTGCAGCCATTATTTGGGTCTGGTTGGGTAAGACTTGAGCCAAGGTGATGTTCTCGGGTGGAGGAGATGGGGTGTTGCCATTAGCTCTGGTGTTGTTCTCCGCTGACTCGGTGTTGGTGTTGGTGCTACCGTTCCTGGTGTTCACCATCTGAAGGAGCGAAACGAATAAAACGGGAGGAGTAAAACAAATTGGACTGAGAAGCTAAACTTTATTACTTGTTTTGATCTGTTCTTTATTAAAACACTTAAAACACACTCAACATCCTTAACTAGGCAACCCATACCCACACTTGATACAGGTTAACCACTACCCCACACACAACACTCCTAACACACAGCAACTAAACAAACAGAAAAACTAGGGAAAACGGTAAACTAAGGGTGGCGATACTCTAGGGGTTGGAGCGGCTTCCGCGGTCGGTGGAGTCGAAACCACTCCGTTGGGAGTTCCCGTCTTCCTTTTCCTTTGAGCGGCTTCGAGAGCTTGCTAACTCCTCTTTTCTGCCTGGGCTCTTGGAGATGCTAGTGCTACTGCCTCTGCTGCTGCTGGACATGGAGATCCATCCTCCTCCTCTGCTCGAAGCGGGGACCAGAGCAGGAGTAGGATCTGTCATTTGGGCGGGAGCTGGGGAAAGTGGCGGAGCAGGAAGGGGAACCCTGGGTGCCAGCTACATCCGCACCGGGGCCTTGGTGTTCTTCTGAGGTGTGATCCTGATCCGAAGGATGTTGGGAGGTGGAAGCCCTTTCAGGATAGCGATTTCTCCCTTGAGGCGATCCACTTCATCCTTTAGGCTCTTGATCCTCAGGATCTTCTGGTCATTCAGGGCCTTGGCTACTATATGAAGGTCTGAGTGCATCTTGTCCAGCCCTTCAATCACAGGCCTCATGTGAGAGAAGGTGGTGTCATTCTCCCCTTCGGCAGATTGGAAGGAGCTGACCACTGATGAACTTCCGCGCTAGGGATGGTATTGGTAGGCAGAGTGGCGAAGATGATAGTCATGCATCTCCCTCATCCGGGCCAGCATCAGGTAAGCAGCCTCTTGGCAGGCATGCTCGTTTGTTCCTCCCGAAGCAGTGACCACCATGTTCGGGATGTTGGTGCCGACGAAACCGTGCATCTCCAAATGGACCTGGTCGGGCAACTCGTTGCCGAATGGTGAGACGACGGTGTACTCGGGAGTGTCAGGATAGCCTACTGCCAAAGCCATCCTTGCCAGTTCTGTGACGAAACCCTTCAGGCCCTGACCGTTGTGGGTGACGGGACGGCCTACCATCTAGAGAAGACAAGGTAGGGGATCAATGCATGCTCAAACCCAAGTTAGATAAACGGTAAAGGACTCAAGTAAAGTAAACGAGAAAAGGAGGGTTTTGAGAAACATTTTCATGAGGCTAAGTAAAGCTTCTAACGACATCCCCTAGATGATGTGGTAATGCTTAAAAATATATGCTTAGTAATAATAAGTATAAAATCAGCAACCATTCCCTCCTATCTTGACTTAGGACTTTGCTCCCTTAGAAAAAATCCAGAATAAGATTGCAAATGGTTTTGTTTTTCAAATTTAGCTTCAAAGTCCTATCACTTAGACTAACCTGGTTTTGAAAATTTTCTGTTTTGAAAGACCCGCAAAATTCTCCCAAATCCCGAGGAAACAAAGACCCATTTTCCCGAAACGAGTCCAAATGCCAGGACTTATGCATATGAAAAGGTTCAGAAGGCTCCTAGGGTTTTTCCGTTTGGCTTTTCCTACGGTCTAGAATTGGCTCTGATACCAACTTGTCATGCCCAGAAATTCAGACCAGAATTTTCAAAGCTATATGTGTATTAAAATCCCTATCCAGGACCATCCAGGGTACACATACGACAATTGTTGATATTACAGTTCCACGTCTTAGAAACATTACAAAAAGATTACAAAAGAGCAGCAGAAAAAGGAAAAAGGGACCTAAGCCTAAGCTTGACGCTGGCCACGTGGCTTCAACAATTCGACAGGCATCTTCTAGAGTGCAGGACAAAGCCTACTCAGCTTCATCTTTTTCTTCGGCATCTTGCTCAGGTTCTGGTGAAGAGGCAAGGATGAGTACTTCCACGTACTCAGCAAGTCACACCGGAAGGGGGAGAGAATGAATGCAGGGAAGACAAGGGTTTGGCTAAGGTTTGCTTTTGCGCAAACAGCAAGGGATTTTCAAAACGATAGGAATTTTGAGCACGATCAAAACTGTAGTAATTTAAGTAATTAAGACATTTTGCAACCAACACTGCCCAACGTTATCCCCACGTTGCGACAGGCCCAACCCATCCAACTATACTAGTCATGTTCCATTAATCAGGGTTTAATAGTGTGAGACTAATCACGGTGAGTTCGGTTGATCGCCCAATTACCGCGGGCACGACTATTCGAATTGTTTTACTCTGATCAGAGGGGTGCAACTGTACCCACAAGACACAGCCCCACGACACGGTCTCCCGTGCGCTAGAATACCACCATGGTACCCCGGAAAGGGAACTGTGATAGGACCTTTCGTATAACCCCCCCCGCTAACCGAGCGAACCCCACCAAGGTTTCGCCCCCACTCCCGGACCATAGAACGTGGGCAGCCCCCACCCCTCGAGTGCCTCGGCGAATCCGGCAGCCCAGCAACCCTTATACCGGGGCCGTCTAAAACTCCATCCCGCTCACCCTTGCCGATGGGTTCGTCAGCTAGGAGAGACTACACTACGGGACCCACCTTACCCATTTTGGCTTGTAGTTTGCACAGTCATTCTTCCGAGGGTTCCCGTGAACCGGTCCTTAATTGCCATGGGCGCCACTAACCAAAACCATAGCACCCATAGCCCACCATTTGTCATATTTTAGTTATTAATCCGGTTCACCAAGTTCTTCAATTATTATTCTTCCGAACAGATGTCCAGGAGATGCATGTTAAGTGAGAATGACCCATTTAGTGAGCTAGTGAATCCAAGCCAGGCTAAGCATAACCTAGTCTTGAGTCTAATCATATTATTTTCCCAAGTTTAATCAAAGGGTTTGGAGTGTCAAACCTAAGGCATACACTAAATAGACGGTGTAATATATCCACAAGGATGAAATTATAAAATATATGCAATTTAATAGAAGAAAACAGGTATTTTAGCAAAAATGAGAGCAATATGATCAATAATATAGCATGACTTACCTTGCTCTTCGACTTGGGGGACTTCAGCAACAACCTCGAAATAAACCGGGTCGGCGGAACTACCGGGATCTACACAGCAAACAAGCAATTCAACAAAACAGGCTAAAAAGCTACTGAAACAGAGAACAAAACTATTTTTAATGGATTCTTGGCATTTTTATGAATTTAATGAAATTTGAATGGGCTAAAACGGAGCTCGCATTGAAAAGATATGATTTTTGGAAGTTTTCTGGTTTTTTTACTAAAACAGAAAAGTCCTTAATTAATTTATTGCGCAATAAATCTCAGGTGGTGAAGTGATCGGCTAGGGCTGACGTTAGCGGTCAAGGGCTGACGTGAGCTGTCCGCGGGAGTGCCGGTCCACGGTGGACCGGGTCCACGGGCCGGACGGGAGCGGTGCACCATGTGGCACACACATGACGCCGAGGTGGCGGCCACGTGGCGTGCCACGCGAGCGAGCGGCGATCGGACGGTGCCGATCGGACGACCGAGAAAAAGGGGTGCGGGTGGCACGGTCGGCCGGAGGCCGGCCGACGCCATTCGGGCGGCGGCGCGGGGCGGCGGAGTGCCACGGCTCACGCGCGAGCGGAGCCGCGTGCACCTGAGAGGGGCGACACGAGCGGCTGAGAGGGCGGAGAGGGGTGGCTTACCACGGGCGTCGCCGGCGAAGGAGAAGACGATGACGGCGGGGGCGGAATCGGTGGCGGGAGAGCGCGCGGAGGAGTGGCCGAGGCGACACGAGCACCGGCGACGAGGAAGGAGGCGGCGGCGGGGCTTGGGATGGCTTGGGACGGCGAAAAAACACAGCCGAAGGCCGGCGACAGGCGATGGGACTTGGGCTCACGATGAGGGAGCGAGGGAGAGAGGGATGAGCTCGAGTGAGTGTATGGGGAGGACGGGAAGCTCGGTGGCCGACTTTTAAAGGGGACGAGGAGGTCGGTGGTGACCGAATAAGGGCGGATTAACTCGCCGGAGTTAAGCGAGAGAGAGAAGGGGAAATAATGGCCAGCGATCAATTCCGGCCATTAAGGGACGCGGGAGAGGCGGCCGGGGCGTTTAAGGCCGGCGAGAGAGGCGGGGGAGTTAAGGCGGCGAGGTCCGGGCGTGCGGGAGGCGGTCGGCCGGAGTTGGCGCCGGGACGGGCGACCTGAGGTTGAAGACGACCTAACAGGTGGGCCCCACCTGTCAGGGTCTCGGCTAATGAGGGGACGCAAAGTGCACTTATTCGCGGGCGGGAGGGGCTAACGGGCTGTGGCCTTCGGCCGACCCGCGAGAGAGGAGAGAGAGGCGCACGCGTCGGGCCGCACGCAGAGCCACAGCCGGGCCACACGTGGGGAGGGATGGGCCATCGGCTCGGGCCGGCGGCCCACAACCGATTTGGGCGGGAAAGGAGGAGAGAGAGAAAAGAAAAAACCCAGGATTTATTAATTCTGATTTTGATTTTAATTGCTTAAAAATTTTTTCTAGTGCTCTGAAAATTCCACTAAAAATCATGTTAGTGTATTTTGACATGTATAATTTAGGAAAAATCCTACCATGCCATTTCCATTTAGAACTTGGCTTTTAAAATTATTTGTTTCTCTCAAGTTAATTCCAACGATTTTCTTTTGCGGTTTTTCTTTTGGATTTTTAAAGGGGAAAACACCTCAGGGTGTTACAATCATGCACCCAAAGCCCACCATTAAGTCATAGTTTAATTATGATAATTATGATCAATAAGACTTAGCCAAGTGATTCGACCTTACAATTCATCAGAGACTAGAGTAATTAGTGTAATTATCCCATTTAGTGAGCTAGTGGTAATTAAGCATGGCTAAGCATATAATTAGCAAAGCTAAAATCAATATCAGTAACTAAAGCTAGTCAAATTATCACCCAAGGTTAACAAAGGACGAATAACAAGTAAATAAGGCTCAAACAAGCATATAGGTAATCCATTATTTCATGTAATTAGCAAAGCAATGCAATTTTATTTGCAAATAGTAAAACATTTATAAAAATAGGATCAATATGCTTCAAGGGAAGTGTGACTTGCCTTGCTTCTTCAAACAGACTCCTGGACTATTTTCCTCGCGAGCGCGAACTCCGAAAACAGTGGAATCTATACGTTGACACACAAAACGAGTAAAAACCCTAATAAAAACCAAATAATTGTACCTAAAAAAGTAAACAAACATGTAGAGCTTAATTTTATATTAATTTTGCAATTTGAATGGCCCAATTTGGAGTTCATATGGATTAGATATGAATTTTAAAAGTTTTGGACCATTTAAATTAATTCTAAAAATTAAAATAATTTATTGCATAATTTTTAATTATTTTTACAAAGGAAAAGGCTGATGCGACGTAGCGGCCGAGGGTGACATCAAGCAATCGACGCAGCGGGGCGTCGGCGGCACAAAGGCGGCGTCGGCAACACAAGGGCTAACTTCAGTGGAGGGACGGCGCGGCCCACGGGCGGTCCACCATGGACTGGGTCCACGGCGGTTCTTGGGCGGGCGCGCCATGTGGCACCGACGTGGTAGCCACATGGCCTCCTGTTGACGTGAAAAATCAACACGCCAGCCTGGGAGATCTGCTTAGCTCCAGTGCAAGTCCTAGAATAGATGAAGCGCGGGCGTGCCAGTGAGTTTAATCCTGCCACTGACAAGTTATGCAAAACAGCAGAGCATAAATCATATCGGCCAATAGACCGATACCCAAAAACTAACTGATCGGCTGATAAGCTGATGGTGCAATTCCAGCCGATGCCGATGCTAGCCGATGGTGTTAAGGTTTGAATCCATTGGCTATGCGCTGAGCAAATATTTATATAAAGGAGATCGGCTGACAATAACATGATATATATACCATTGCAGGAACCAATCACATGATGAAATAGATATTGATTTAAAGGTTAAAGCACACATCGGCTGGAAGTCTGATGTCATTAAATCCAAATGATCGAATATTCAATGAAACCTCTGTTGTAATCGGCTATATCCGACTTGTATACAATCCTTGTAAGCCGATGCAATACCCAGATGACTCACCAGCTGAAACTCCGATGAAACCCTTAGTGGCAGTCAACAGGCAGGCTAGAGATTACGGTTCTAATCATGACTTAGTAGATCAAACCGATGCAACACTAAGTATGAAAAGAAAAGTAATATCTAGACAATCAAGCCCTTGGCTGATTTTCAGGGTGGTAGATGCCTAAACAAATTTAATCTTGTAAACAGTTTAGCCGATAATGACAGGACCCTAAACGAGAAACAGCCGATAGGGCTAAACTAAAATGCTAAGATTAGATTAATAGAGACATATGATAGATAGTCAGGCAAGCATGCTAACTAAACTAGAGCAATCCAAGAGATCGAACGTACTGATGCAGCCTTGCACAACGTCGACGTAGTCAATATGATCGCCTGATCCGACAGAACGTTGGACTTATTCCTTTGCTGGAGGTCAAACCTAACCGATGCAGCCCAGCGCCGGATGCCAAGTTTCGCCGGATGTTGAACGAAGATGAAGAATAAAAGAGTGGCGATGCGCTGAATTGTATTGATCGAGAGATGATTTACATGAACCTTGGGCTTACATATTTATACCCGTAGGGTGACAAAGATTACAAAACAAAGTTTCCTAAAGACAAACTAGGAAACTAACAATCTCTTCCTAATTAATAGATACACGTCGTATCCTCCCTAGACTCGGTTTCTTTTGGATAAGATCTTCTCAAACCGAATCTAACAAGAACCCGACTGCTGGAAATATGAATCCTCCATCGGCTGTCGCAAAACTCTCAGCCGATTATGCTTCGAGCCGATATTAACCCTTAGCCGATAAGGACTTTGGGGCTTACCAAATTTTGGCGTTAACACATGCCCCCCAGTTTTGGAGTATGAGAAGTCATGCTTCAAAATTGTCCTTGTCTTGATCGCCCCAAAACTGATTCTTTTCTTCTTCTTGACACCGGCTCTCATAAGCCGATACCTTCTGTAATAGCTGAGCCAGGCTATCAAACTCATGGTTGAAAAACCTGCCTCGGTTTGCTGCTGACAACCTTTGGAATGCAAGATCTGATATCTGCTCATCACTTAGGCTCAAACTATAACATCGGCTGTGGATACTACGAAACCTTTGAATGTATTCCTTAGCCGATTCTCATTCTTGTTGTTTAACTGATATTAAATCTGCAAGCCTCAACTCGCTAACCCCAGCAAAGAAGTACATATGAAACTGCTTCTCAAGATCGGCCCAACTTCTGATGGAATTCAGTGGCAATGATAAAAACCATGTAAAAGCCGATCCAGTCAAAGACAATGGAAAAAGCCTAACCTTCAGAGCTTCTTCAGCCGATGCTTCCCCACATTGAGCTAAGAATCGGCTGATATGTTCCATTGTGGATATACCATCTTGCCCTGAAAACATGGAGAAATCTGGAACCTTGTATCGGCTTGGAAGTGGAACCCTATCAAACCACTCAGGATATGACAGTCGATACACAGAAATTTGATTTTTACGTTTAATTCCAAATTGCTCCTCCATTACCTTTGCAATTATATCAGCCCAATGCTCTTTGAACGGATGTCTTTGAATTCCCTCCGGCCGATATTGCTGAAGCGGCTCCACACACCGATATTGATCAATTTGCCCCCCGAGCCAATTTTGTTGTTGTCGATAGTGTTGAGATTGCTCACCAATTTGCCCCTCATGCTGACTTCTTAAAGCAATTACCTTAGGAACTGTTGCCTCGATCAAACCATACAATGTATTCATCCAAACTCCAGATTGATTGAGCACAGCATGATGAATGACGCTATCAACCATCTCTTGAAGTGTCTCATCATCCATCGGCTCAGTAGACTGTTCCCTGTCTTCATTTATCAGCTTGAGAGATTGTTCTTCCTCGGCCTTGACTTCTTTACCAGACATTGTAGCAATTATGGGTCTGCCGAGCCGTGTAAAAAGATATGTTGTCCAAAATACGGTCCCACCGGGCGTGCCAAAAAGCGTGTTGACTATCGTCCTGTAACCAGGAAATTGGCCATCTGCGAAATACGTGGGCCCCCGTTGCAGCTGTTCGGCTACTTTGGCATCGACCACATTAGAGATCATATTATTGAGAGTATTGACCAAGATGCTACTTTGGTTGACCAGTGCGTGGTGAACGGCCGAGTCGATCCGATCTTGTAGAGAGTATACGGCCGAATCATCTTGCACCTGGGTCGGCTCTTCCACCTTCTATTTGCCTTTTGTGTCACCTGAGGAAGATGCCTTGGTATCGTTCAGGCTGAACTTGTACTTTTGGTGCACAGCTCCAGATCTTGTTTGGGTGAAAGATTGCAAATAATTAGTCTGGAGTTCTTCCACTATCTTCTTATATTTGGCCTGTTGTTCAACCGATAACTGTGCCATCTTCACGGGGACGATGGTGTCCTGCGTGATGCCAGGGTGACAAAGATCCTAACAGATTACAAAACAAACTTTCCTAAACATAAACTAGGAAACTAACAATCTCTTCCTAATTAATAGATGCAAGTCGTATCCTCCATGGACTCGGTTTCTTTTGGATAAGATCTTCTCAAACCGAATCTAACAAGAACCCGACTGCTGGAAATATGGATCCTCCATCAGCTGTCGCAAAACTCTCAGCCGATTCTGCTTCGAGCCGATATTAACCCTTAGCCGATAAGGACTTCGGGGCTTACCAAATTTTGGCGTTAACACCTCCACGCGGTGGCCACATGGGCAACTAGAAGGGAATGGCCCCGATCTGTCGAGAGGCAGATCGGATAGCTCGGGTGACTCGGGGCGGCGGCAACCGTTGGCCGGCCGGCCGAGCGGCGCCGCAACGCATGCGTGGCCTGATGGTCGCCGGCGGTGGCCATCGGAGCGGCAGCGCGTGGCGGAGAGCGGCGGAGGAGTGGGAAAATAGAGGGAGAGGCTTACCGAGTGCACTGCAGCAAGAAACGGCAAGCGCGGTGAGCGGCGGGAGGAAGGAACGAGCCGCCGCTTGGGATTGCGGTGGCGTGACGCTCCGCGCGATCGCTAGAGGCGGCGGAGGGGCAGCCTAGGAGCGGATGAGCACGGAGGAGCCGAGAGGAGGGCGGCTCGGCTCGGGAAGCGGCGAGGCGGCGGGGAGCGGCGACCGGAGGTAGAACCGGGCAGCGTCGGCTCGGGTTAGCAGCGATGGGGGTGATTTGGCGATGCCCGAAGGACGGGTAATGACGGCCGAGGTGTGGGGTGTTGCGGGGAAGGCGGCGATGGCCTCGGCGTGTGGTAGCGCGGCGGAGCGACGATGGCACGTGACCAAAAAGCGGCGGCGAGCGGCGGAGCAAGGAGAGACGCGGGAAGAGCGTTAGAGTTTACAGGGAGCTTGTGTGATTTGCGCTAAACAAAGAGGGGAGCACGGGGAAGATTCTTATAGCTTTGGGGCGCGTGATTTGGCCGCGATGGCGGATAAGGCGGTAGAGCGGTTAGGCCGGCGGCGGAAAACTCGGCTTCCGCCGCTGCGTCAGTGCGGCGCGAGTAGGAAAAGCGGGCGGCGATGTTAGGGTTAAGCGGGCGCGTGCGGGGAGGCCGAGAGGTGCGGGAACACGGCGGCGCAACGTGGGATCGGCGGTGGCAATGGCGCGGCGAGAGGTTAAGGATACGCCCGACAGGTGGGGCCCACCTGTCAATGGCTCGGGGAGAGAGGGGAAGGGCGACCGGCGGGGCCCGGCCGGTTAGTGGCTCGGAGAGGAGGGATGGAAAATGGACTTTGCGTGGGAGCGAGCGAGCAACGGGCCGGGAGCTGGGCCAACGCAAGGGAGGAGAGAAGGAAGGCGGCGTCGGCGGGGGCCGCAAGGGAGCAAAGGAGGACTTTTGGGCCATTTTCGGCCCGAGCAAAAGGAGCATTTTAATTTGTTTTTCATTTAAATCAATCACATAAATGATCTTTGAATTTATATAAATACTTCGAGTGCTCAAATAATTGCTAGAAAATTTCTAAAAATATATGGACACTCAAAATATTTAATAAAAATATTACTAGATCATTTACTGATTAATAAAAATATATGGCGCTGACACGTGTCCTTCTTCTCTCCTTCTCTTGGCTTCTCCTTGAGCGGTGGGGCATTCTTCACATTGGATGGAGCGAGCCTCAGTGGCTGTCAAGTGGGGCCAGTTCATGGAAGGCTAGGCAAGGGAGAAGAGTAAGGTTGAAAACTTGAGTATGCTTGATTTGGGTAAATTTTCGAATTATCTTTCTCCCTCTAACTTTTCAGCTCTATAGTTTATTTTGTGGGCATGGTAAATTCATGGACTAGAGGTAGCTGATCATCCCTACGTTCCATTTTATTTGGTTTCACTCAAAAATACTTAGTGGTTTGTTCCCAAAAAGTAGATGAAGATCGTATTTTGAAATTTGTTTGAATTTTTAGAGGGCCTAAACAGTGAGGAAAAATTCCATAAAAATTATATTTATTCATGGTTTTTATCCTAGTATTTGAATAAAATATTTTATGTATATACTTATGTGCATTTTATTGATATTTTGGGTAAGTTGGCATTTTAGCCGATTTAAGTTATTAATTGGCCTATTATGGGACTGTTTTGTTTAATTTGTTTGGGGCATCAAACCTAGTTTTAAATTTGCACAAAAATTTTGTTAAGTTGAACATAACAATTGGTTCCTTCATGAATTTTTCAATGAATTTATCCTATATGGTTCAATCTAGAAAATTGGGGTAGCCTTCCTTCATACAGTTGCTCCTGCTGTATGGTTTCACCTAATATGATCGTAGTGGTTTATTTAAATCCTTGGTCTGAGGAAAGGACCTTTGAACTAAATTCTTAAGTTTTACATGTTAGCATCTAAAATTTTTTGTAGGCTAGTTTTTGGTGATTTTTTAATCTCCTAGGTTGTTGCTTATGAGTCCTATTATGAAATGCAAATTGAAAACCCAAATACACGTAAATAACCTAAGTCAAAGTAGGTTTTATGTTAGTATGCATGCTTCCACATGAGCTTACATTTTTATACTAGGCTATAATTAAAAAGTTTTTAATTTGTTCTAAAATTGGGTCTATCATGCAAAGGCCTAGGTTGGTCTCACCTATTTAGAAAAGAAAAAAATGTAGTTCTAAATTTTTAATTCATGCAATTAGGTCGATGTTCTTATAACCTTCCTTAGGAAATGAAAATTTTTGGCTCGTAAAATTGAGAAACCTTACTTTTATTTTATTTGGGAAAAAATTTAATTGGCCCTAGAATTTGGGTATGTGACAGCGGGTCATTTAAGCCGTTTGCACGGGACAATAGATCTTCCCGTGCGGATGAATTAAGTGGCCCGCATGGGAAGATATGTCCGTCCTATATTACATATAGAATTATTAAATTATTAAATTATATAATTAAATCGATAACTAATATCACATCATAAATTGCACAAAAATAATTTTACATTATCACAATTTTACCAAAATTTCACATGTATAATTTTACAACAAATTTTACAATGCATGGATGTGACGGCGATGCGACGGCGGTGGCGGTGGCGGTAGAGGTGGCGGTCGGTGTTGCCGGCGGTGGTGCGCAGTGGAGGAGGCGGCCACGGTGGACGAGGCGGCCGCAGTCGGAGGAGGCGGCGGTGGAGGCCGGTGGTGCGGTGGACGAGGCGGCCGCGGTCGGAGGAGGCGGCGGTGGACGAGGCAGCCGCGGTCGGTGGAGGCAGCGGTGAGGAGGTGTTGGTGTGAATTTTTTACACGCGCTGCCCGGGGAGATCTGCTTAACTCTAGTCAAGTCCAAATTGGTCGCATCAGGTGATTGAGCGGGCGTGCCAGTTGGTTTGATCCTGTAACCAACAAGAAAACGAAGAATAGGCATTTGAATTAGGGTTAGATCTTACTCGATCGGCTATGGATATTAATAAATATACAATTGCTATCCCAAAGCACATTTAGATTAAGTGATTAGGATAGACCGGTAGTATACCGAGACAGTATAAATCACATGGATCCAAAAGTACATTAGGAACACAATTATATATATTCATAACCTAGCCGATGTCGCAGATCTAATGTAAATCGTCTAGTACTCCGATATGTTTTATAAAAAGATATTAATTTGAACTAAATGTGTTAAACTAAGATCAATCGGCTGTTAGTATAACCAAACGGATTGATGCCGAGCTTAACCCATTTAAATAGATTAGGATCTTAATATAAAAGGCGACTCTAATTCATCTAGCAGTAAAAATACATAAAAATGATTAGAACAGGTAAGACCGGCTGAAACCCCGGTTCTATCTCTAATAGCAAACATTGAACCAAATAAATCTACATAATTTTAAGGGCAACTTAATAGGTCGATTAGATGTAGCATTAAGTACCAAAAGAATTATAGGATCTATATAGGCTAATGAGAACTCTTCGAGATGGAAGATACGCCATATAACCTAAATCAACCTCTGGATCTAGCTCTGTCGGCTGCTATCTTCAAAGAGATATTAGCCGATCGCGAGATAAATCTAGACATTGATCTAGATTATATGCTGCATATGATAAATTAAGCATTTTGCAACGTCAGAATCAGAGTATCATAATGATGGAAGCACTGGCCCCGATACCACAAGCCGCTTGTAACAAGAAATTACCTTTCCTGGAGATCAAAGTCAATGCAGCCCGAGGTCAAAGCAAGAACTCGTCAAGAAAAACGTAAAACAAAAGGTTGGCCATGCGTCGAGGTTTGTATTGATGTGTGTTGATATGTTTTAAAAGGTTTCGGGTCATATTTATACCCGAATATACAATGAGTCTGTAACGGACACGATTCCTATTACAAATAAAATCTCTAAACAAACCGACGTTATCACAAAAGGAAGCTATACAAGATATCCTAACTTAAAAGATACAATTGCCGTTGCAGGACCTTGTCCGTAGATGGCAATATCTTTAATGCACTTTGAAAACCGAATCCAATGATTATCTCTTAAGCTTTCCTTCCAGGACCGGCCTTTCCTTTGGTCTTCAATCAGAATCGGCTATCGGCTATCCTACTCCGACTCGAACTCAGCCGACTGGCTCCGTAGCCGATTCGGACTTAGCCGATGCAATCTCTGTTTCCGCAGATCGTGCGTTCCTCCAATTCTGCCTCAATCTTCGCTTCAAACCTGGATTTACTTACCAAATTTAGTCGTTAACACATGCCCCCCAAGTCCGCGGCATTGGTAATGTTTTGGATTTGATTCA
Organism: Oryza australiensis; assembly: GCA_019925245.2. NCBI lineage: Eukaryota > Viridiplantae > Streptophyta > Magnoliopsida > Poales > Poaceae > Oryza > Oryza australiensis. Next base: position 576,324 of record JAIFGZ020000136.1, read on the forward strand.
ATCGTATTTCCAGCATAACCCAAGGTCGAATCTATTTCGGCCGTTCTGAAAACTCTTTAAATAACGCTTCTCCGCATCGAACAACTCACTCCGTCAACATAATCCACAAACTAGCAAACATCCTCGAGTTCCCCGGCGACCTCTTCGGCTTTCTCGACTCCGCCGCGGCGATCCCACCTCTTCGACGACCTCAACCGCAGCAATGGCGACCCCCGCTGCTCAACTAGGTTCTCCACTCGCCGAGTTCCCTGAGGTACGCCCAATCGGCCAAACCTTTTCTTTTACCGTCTTTTAGCCGTAGGTCTGAATTTTAGGTCTTCTGAATCTGAGATCCATCCCTTTTCCCAAATGTAGCATCTCGCGCATCAAATAGCAATTCCAAGCCTAGTTAGCGACGAGAGATATTACTTAGGGCCTATCGGCAATAAGGATCCAACTGAGTTCATCATAGCCGAGACCAACAGAGTGCCCTATAGAATGAGGAACCCACACCTAGGCCACTGGAACAGCACCTTTAAATCTTGACCTTCAACTGACAAGTCATGGCCATCATGGTACAAAAGGATGCAAGCCAGCAAACAAAGTCATTGGGAAGAAATTGGAATAGCCCAATGCCTCACTCTATCCATAGCCGACATGCCAAAGGACGAACCACTAATGTCGGCTGTCACATATTTTTGGAACAACACGCTGAACGCCTTTCTTTTCCAACAAGGCCCAATGACTCCAACCTTAGCCGATGTCTTCATGCTAACAGGACTTGACATTATGTCATCGGCTAACCCCAACCAACTGGACAGCAAAGGCCAATTTTCCTTCAAGACCAAAGCAATTGGGGGTTGGAACAGGTACGTGGCCATGAACATGGGAACTGGGCCGAACAGTGCCAGAGAGCATACTGCCTTCTTGATGATGTGGCTAGAGAAGTTTATATTCTGCGGATCAAGCTGCGGTCCCACAGCCAACTGGCAAATACTAGCCGAGGCCTTGGTTGACAAGAAAAAATTCTCCTTAGGCAAATTCCTCCTCGGCTATCTTTATCAGATGTTAAGCCAAGCTGTGTCCAAGATCGCAGCCGATGCCACTATTAACACTGGAGGCCCTTGGTGGTTTCTACAACTATGGCTTGTGTTGTTAACGCAAAAAGTGTCTGGTCGACCGAGACTAGCTGACGCCCGCTTCCCCCTCCTGGAGCCGATTGAAGATGATGATGGAAATGAAGTAGCTATCAGGAGATGTCTGTCATTCGGGGAAGCGGCAGCCACCCATACTGGATCAAGGCAATCGAGTGAGCTGTTGGCCGAGTTGTTCATTTCCTTTTATGACGGCCTGGCAAAAAATAATCAGACTTGGTTCTTCTACAAAGACCGAATGGAATTCGAACACTTATGTTTATTGCAGCCCCCTCGGTCTCCATCGGCTGCTCCCCATGTATCGAGCGAGCGGACTATGGTCGGCCACGGGCAGCCATCATGCTGAAGAAACAGTTGCGCCAGCTCCTGCTGTATGAGTAAGTACGCATCTCTTCCTTCTCAAAAGTTTAGGATCGGCCGTCATGCTTTGTTTTAATTGTGAAAATCTTCCCGCAGACTCTAGCTTTGCTTCCATTTGACATCAAAGAGTTCGTCAGTGAGGAAGAGGAAGCCACTAGCCAAGATCAAACTGCCATAGCCGACGACGTCAAGGAGAAGCTTCAAGACATCCATCGTCAGCTCGGCATCGATGTAGATCAACTGGTGATGGAGTGCGGGCCAGCCCAAGCGTGCTTCAATGACATTCAAGGTCAGCTCCCTGATGACTTGGCTGAGAAAATCTCCCGGGCCGTCTTCATCGACCAGCACCGATTCAAGCTGAAAAGGGCCGTACAAAGAATGGTCGATCGGCGACCTCAAGCCGACTTGGCGGCCTCGATCAACGCCACCGTGGAGAACATAGTGGCCGAGAAGGCCAAATTGGATGAACTGGCGGCTCGACCATCGGCTACGCAAGCCAAGATCGGCCTACTCGAAGAAGAAGAAGTTGGCATGTTGGCAAAGCTTGAGCAGTGCAGGGCCAAACTTGCAGCAGAGAAACAAGTGCTAGCCGATCTCCCCAAGGCAACCGAAGAACAAAAGGTCAAGGTGACCTCCACTATCAAGTACTTGGGAGAGCTCCATAAATCGGCCAGAACGATCCCGGGCACCGAAGAACAAGAATGGCGATGGTCGAAGAAATCAAAGCCATCAAAGAAGAGGTGACATTGGCCATAGAACAATTCTTGAGAATGTAATAGGACTTAGCCTTCAGAACTTGTGATGTTTTGACTTGTACCTTGGCTGCACATATGACTTTTGTAATCGGCTTACTGTGCCCTTAGTGTTAATCGTATGCCTTGCGCCGATTCATTTGTTTCCATGGACTGCACTGCTTGACAAAATTTCGAAGTCCCATAAAATTTCAAAGTACTTTGAGTTTTCAAAGTCCTAGAAAATTTTGAGTACTCTGATTGTGATCTCTGACTTCGTATAGTATATGCCCCCCTAATTTTGTCAATGTTGTCCTCGACATTGATAAAATTATAAGACGAAGCTTTGCATCACCTGTTGGCTAGATTCAGCCGATTGGAAAAACTTAGGAGGGAAAAACTTAGAGCAAAGATGTCCTAATGGCGATGTGCATTACACATCGGCTAGCATGGATCGGCAAGGACGTAGCCGAATCATGAGTTGATCCAAACACTTGGATAATATTTCTTCAAGTATTTGCCATTAAGAGCCCTTCCAAACACTTCTCCATTTAATCCTTCTAGCATATAGGCTCCCTTAGAGACGCATTTGTGGATCTTGAAAGGCCCTTCCCAATTAGGTGACCATTTGCCAAACTTGCTATCTCTTGAGCCGATCGGCAATATCAGTTTCCAAACAAGCTCGCCTTCTTCAAAAGACTTGGGTACAACCTTCTTGTTGTAATGATGAGCCACTCGTTCTTTGTCCCTGGTCACTTTTTCCAATGCACACATCCTGGATAGAACTAGGTCTTCGGACTCATCGACCATCAGATTATAATAATCATCGGCTGTCAACTTATCCTGTAACTGAATTCTTCTTGAGCTGATGATATTCTCCCATCGCAAAACTACTTCATGCCCGTAGACCAGCTTGTATGGAGGCACTTGGATTGATCCGTGGCAAGCCATCCGATAAGCCCATAGTGACTCGACCAATCAGCTATGCCATTGCTTTGGGTACTCAGCGATCTTTCTCTTTATCAGCTTGATCAAACTTTTATTTGAGGCTTCAGCCTGTCCGTTAGCCTGAGCATAATATGGTGAAGAATTCAACAATTTAATCCCCATGTTGTCGGCAAACTGAACAAACTCATCGGAGACAAAGATAGATCCCTGATCCATAGTGATATGTTCCTTAACAAACCCGATCACATCCTCGGAGTCGACCTTTTTCAAGGGAATTGCTTTCACCCACTTGGTAAAATAATCGGTTGCCACCAATATAAACTTGTGTCCTTTGCTCGAGGGTGGATTGATCTGGCCGATCATGTCGATTCCCCATCCTCTGAACGGCCAAGGCTTAATGATAGGGTTCATAGCCGATGCTAGTGCTCTCTGTATAGCCCCAAATTTCTGACAATCTTGGCAGCCTTTGTAGTACTTGAAGCAATCTTCCAGCATAGTCGGCCAAAAGTATCATGCTTTCCGAAGTAACCACTTCATCTTATGAATCGATTGGTGAGTGCCACAGATCCCTTCGTGCACCTCTCCTGTGGCAACCTTTGCTTGATCGGCACTCAGGCACCTAAGTAGCTCGCCGTCAATCGTCCGATAATATAGATCTTCGTCGAGCAAGACATATCGTAGAGCCTTGTAACATAATTTTGTTGAGGCCGACTGAGAAGGGTTTTGTAGATAATTGTAGACATCAAACCTCCAGTCGTCGGCTGAGATGGTTGCAATCTCGACTTCGACGTCTTTTGTCATCGGCTTGTAGCCCAATGCCCCCTGAGCCAAATCATTTGCTTCTGAGTTCTACTCTCTGGGGATGTGTTTCACGGTTACCAGCCAAAAGTTGTCCATCAAATATTGGCATTTCTGATAGTAGACCATCAGCGTGTCATTCTTGCATTCGTATTCCCCTGATAATTGGCTGATGACCAACAGTGAATCACCCATTATTTCGATGGTGTCGGCTTCGACCTCCTTGAGCAGTTGCAATCCTTTGAGCATGGCTTCATATTCGTCTTGATTGTTTGTGGCATGAGGTGTGATAGAAAAAGCAAACTCGAAGCTTGCCCCCCTAGGAGAAATTATCACCAAGCCGATGCCGCATCCATTCGTGCAAACCGAGCCATCAAAAGTTAAAGTCCAAGGCATAATGTCCACTGAGCCGATTGAATCATCTCTGTGTTCCACTATAAAATCGGATATGGCTTGTCCTTTTACTGCCTTGGGTGCTTGATACCTTAAATCAAACTCTGTCAAAGCAAATATCCATTTCCCAACTCGCCCTTTCAGGACTGGAGCCGATAGCATATACTTTACTACATCGGCTTTGCAAACTATAGTGCATTCGTTGGATAACAAATAATGTCTTAACTTCGTGTATGAAAAAAATGGGCACAAACACAATTTCTCCACGGGAGAGTACCTTGTCTCTGCATCCAAAAGTCTTCGGCTAAGATAAAAAATTGCCTTCTCTTTCCCTTCGATCTCCTGAATCAGAACTGAGCCGATAGACTTCTCGTCGGCTGACAGGTATAATTTGAATGGCACTCCCTTTTGTGGAGGAATCAATATTGGAGGGGAGCTCAGATAATTCTTAATATTGTCCAAAGCCTTCTGCTGCTCTGCCCCCCAAGTGAATGCTTGATCGGCTTTCAGCCGAAGCAGAGGTGTGAACGGCTCCATCTTCTCTCACAGGTTGACTATAAAGCGCCTGATGAAGTTGATTTTGCCGATCAAAGACTGCAATTCCTTCTTGTCCTTCGGAGGTTGAATAGTCTTGATATCATTGATGCTTCTCTGGATGACCTCGATTCCCCTCTCATGAATAAGAAATCCCAGGAACTGGCCAGCCGACACGCCAAACACGCACTTCGTAAGGTTCATCTTCAGGCCATACTTTCTTTTCCTCTCCAGCACCTTTCTTAGATCGGTTATGTGGTCTTCCACCTCCTTGGATTTGACAACGACATCATCAATATAAATCTCCACTAGGAAGCCGATCAAGTCGTTAAAGATGTAGTTCATGGCCCTCTGATACGTAGCTCCAGCGTTCTTCAGGCCAAAAGTCATGACGACCCACTCATATAAGCCAATTGCTCCTGGGCACCTTAAATCTTTCTTGTGAATGTCCTCCTCGGCCATGAAAATCTTGTTATAACCAGCGTTGCCATCCATAAAACTTGATTTTGTGGCCCGAAGCAACATCTACTAGCAAATCGGCTATGGGCATAGAGTACTCATCTTTAGGAGTGGTCTTGTTCAAATCTCTGAAGTCGATGCATACCCTAAGTCTACCGTTTTTCTTCATTACTGGAACTATGTTTAAAACCCACTCTGCATATCGGCAGGGCCAAATAAAACCAGCATCATATAGCCGAGTGATTTTGGCTTTAATTGCATCATACATATTGTCTTTAAACCTCCTGGGAGGCTGTTTGTACTGCCGATATCCAGGCTTAATGGGGAGCCGATGTTCAACGATGGATCGGCTAAGACCAGGCATCTCAAAATACTCCCAAGCAAAGTAATCTTTATATTCCTTCAATAAATCAATAAGCTTGGTCTTAAAATGAGAAGACAAATTTTTGCTAATGTATGTCGGCCTAGGCCTATCTCCTGGACCTATATCTACTTCTTTCAAATCGCCGGCCGACATAAAACCTTGCCCCACTTTACCGTCGATGTCGTCCATGGTGTCCTTGTTGTAGACGCTCGATCCCTCCACGACGCGCTCAAAGTAATAGTTGGGGCTCTTTGTCTCTAATTGGCTGCATGTCAGAATCAGACACCTTCAGAAAATCGGCCTACCGAACTTTGCCAGACAGGCAATCAATGTCGTCGACTTCCCGTAAAGTTAAGTCGGCATTAGTGATGTTGACTAACCTGTCAGCTGGCACGATCTCTATCTTGTCGCCTTGCCATTGGATTAAGCTTTGATGCTTTGTGGAAAGGATGCAGCAGTTGACGTGGATCCAATTCCTTCCGAGCAGTAGGCTGTACGACCCCTTCCCGTCGATGACGAAAAACGTTGTGGTCATGGTTTTGCTACGACGGTCAGTTCGATATTTAAAACTCCCTTGGCTTCCGATGGGTTGCCGCTGAAATCCTTGAGCACCATATTGGTCTTGATCAAGTCGTCGGCTCCCTTGCCTAGCTTTCTGAAGGTTGCATAAGGCATAAGATTGACGGTGGCCCCTCCGTCGACTAGCATTTTTGACATCGGCTTACCATTGACAAATCCTTTGACATACAAAGGCTTCAAGTGCCGGTTTTCTATCCCTTGAGTTTCTTGAAGATAGCCTGCTCCGGGGACAATAATAGTTTGGCCAAGGTGTCTTCAACATTGTCTGCGTCGGCCTCGACGCCTCGAACTCGGCGGCAATATGAACACCATATTGACCGATGCGAAACTACTACTTTCCCTTTCGCGCCTCCCGGCTTTGTCGATCGGGCTCGCTCTGGCCGTGGTTGCCTCGCTTCTTGACACGCCACTGTTTCCGCCCGCCGACGTTGCGTTGCGACATTGAATCATCTCTGGACTTCTTCGTCCTGTCCTTCGCTCTTCAGCCTCTAAATTTTCCTTTTCTGTGTTTTGGTGAACAGGTCTGAAGGACACCATTGGGGTTTGGCTGATTATTCTTTTTCAGCCTCTTCTTCATCGTCCTCTTCGTGTTCTTCTTGGTAAAAGTCCTGGTGAATTGGGTCGAGCCGATCGTGGACGGAAAGCTTCCGTTGGTTGAGTTAAATGGCTCGGGGGACGAAACCGCTCGAGCTTTCTATTGGTGGATCCCTGTATTCGTCCTCCCTGTATTAGCTGCAGGCCGGGCAGTTCTCAAGAGTGGGCAGCCTCATTCCCAATTCCCAACAGAATCGAAAGAACTCACAGCGCCAATGCCGATCACAGCCGTCATGGCGGTGAAAGTATGCCACTCCTAGCCGATCCGGTGTCCTCCGGTACAGCTTGCCGCCTCGGTTCTCTTCTTCTTCGTGAACCCTATGTTGGAACCGCAGTCCGCTGTCCACCTATTTGGGGCGTCGATCGACTGATCAGCCACCGGTGTAAACCATGTTGATTGACGCGGCATTCATCGCAGTCGGCTCTTGTTGATCCAAGTCGCCCTCGGTTGTTTGTTGGGATTTGGTTGAGCCGTACGCCATTCTGTTCTATTGATCAGCTCGTCTAGGGCTGGCTTGGACCATGTTGACAGGGAAGGGATTTCCGTCAACTCTCATCGGCTTAGCCAATTCCTCAAACTTAATCTTCTCTGCCTCGAATCGGAATCCATTGCGTAGGCGACGTGGTGACTTTCTTAAATGTCTTATTTGATTCTTGGAACCTTTGTTCATGGGCCGTCACCTTCAGAGCCAAATGTGCTAAGCTCTCAAAATCTTGAGCCGAAAACATCTCACGGATCGGGGCCAAAAGGCCATGAAAGGCTAAATTGGCTAGCTGTGAGTCTGACAGTACCAGGCTGTAGCAGCGGTTTCTCATGTCCCTAAACCGTTGGATGTAGTCTTGCACCCATTCCTTGTGCTTCTGCCTGACACTGGTTAAATCCGACAACTTCATTTTGTGCGTGCCGGACTAGAAGTAGCTATGGAATTGCTTCTCGAGATCGTCCCAGCTCTGGACCGAGTTGTAAGGCAGGGATCAAAACCATGTAAAGACCGATCCCGAGAGTGATAGTGGGAATAAGCGCACTCTGAGCGCATCAGTAGCCGATGCTTCTACACATTGTGCCAGGAATCGGCTAACGTGTTCGTAAGTTGATACGTTGTCTTGCCCAGAGAACTTTGAAAAATCTGGCACCTTGTACCGGTTCGGCAGAGGCACCCTCTCGAAATATTCTGGGTATGGGTACCGGTACATGTTGCCAGAATCCTTTGGCTTGAGGCCGAATCGATCACGCATGACATCTGCGATTAAATTGGCCCAAGGCTTGTTCTCTTGCATTTGCGGTATCGGCTCGTATTGCTCATGGTGGGCAGGCCCTTGCCGATACTGCATCGGTGGCATCTGAGGCCGATAGTGTCGCTCGTAGTTGCCCCCTGGAAACTGATGTTGAAACTGGTTCATAGCAGGAGGTGTACGAGAAGCGAGTGGTGGCGTCTGCTCAGGGAGAGGCCGATTGATGCCAGAGTTATGAGGTGGATCCGTCAGATAGTTACTAATCGGCACGTTATGTATGACGAATTGCCGATTGGTGTTAAACATGTCTTCCGCCTGCTCCTGAGTCGTCACTGGGATGCCGAGGCCCTGGTGTTGAGACTGCTGCCGAACCAGAACCTTGGGATGCGGCCGCATAGTTGACGACTGTGCATTCGGCTGGATCGGGGCTCCCCCTGGAGGAATCGGCTACCCGAGCGGAAGGACTGGCAAACCATGGGTTGACAGTGTCCTGTACGGTGGAAATTGGCCATCAGTGAAATATGTCAGCCCTCTTGGCAGCTGCTCGGCTATCTTTGAATCAACCACGGTGCTTATCATATTGTTCAATGTGTTCACCAGTATCCCTGACTGGTTGACAAGCGCGTGGTGGACAACCAAGTCGATCCGGTCTTGTAGCGTGTGGAGCCCTGAATCGTCCTGTTCCTACTTGACTTCCTCCATCTTTTTCTTCCCTTTCTTGTCCTCGCTGGAGGAAGTATCAAAGTCTTCAATGCTAAACTTGAATTTCTGGAGGACTGCCCCAGATCTGGTCTGGACGAAAGATTTCAGATAATGTGCTTACAGTTGCTCAACCATCTATTGATATTCAGCCTTTTGTTCAGCCGAAAGCTTGTCCATAGTCACCGAGATGACGTTTTCCTGGTCGAGATCAGCCGATATGACGTTCACCATTGCGCTGAATCCAGAAGATGTGGTCCCACTGGGCGTGCCAAAAGCGTGTTGGTGTGAATTTTTTACACGTGCTGGCTTGGGAGATCTGCTTAACTCTAGTGCAAGTCCAAATTGGTCGCCTCTGGTGATTGAGCGGGCATTCCAGTTGGTTTGATCCTGTAACCAACAACAAAACAAAGAATAGGCGTTTGAATTAGGGTTAGATCTTACTCGATCGGCTATGGATATTAATAAATATACAATTGCTATCCCAAAGCACATTTAGATCAAGTGATTGGGATAGATCGGTAGTATACCGAGACAGTATAAATCACATGGATCCAAAAGTACATTAGGAACACAATTATATATATTCATAACCTAGCCGATGTCGCATATCTAATGTAAATCGTCTAGTACTCTGATATGTTTTATAAAAAGATACTAATCTGAACTAAATGTGTTAAACTAAGATCAATCGGCTGTTAGTATAACCTAACGGATTGATGCCGAGCTTAACCCATTTAAATATATTAGGATCTTAATATAAAGGGTGGCTCTAATTCATCTAGCAGTAATAATACATAAAAATGATTAGAACAGTTAAGACCGGCTGAAACCCCGGTTCTATCTCTAATAGCAAACATTGAACCAAATAAATCTACATAATTCTAAGGGCGACTTAATAGGTCGATTAGATGTAGCATTAAGTACCAAAAGAATTATAGGATCTATATAGGCTAATGAGAACTCTTCGAGATGGTAGATATGTCATATAACCTAAATCAACTCTGGATCTAGGTCTGTTGGCTGCTATCTTCAAAGAGATATTAGCCGATCGCGAGATAGATCTAGACATTGATCTAGATTATATGTTGCATATGATAAATTAAGCAATTTGCAACATCAGAATCAGAGTATCATAATGATGGAAGCACTGGCCCCGATACTACAAGCCGCTTGTAACAAGAAATTACCTTTCCTGGAGATCATTAAGTCGATGCAGCCCGAGGTCAAAGCAAGAACTCGTCAAGAAAAACATAAAACAAAAGGTTGGCGATGCGCCGAGGTTTGTATTGATGTGTGTTGATATGTTTTACAAGGTCTCGGGTCATATTTATACTCGAATATACAATGAGTCCGTAACGGTGAAGGGCGAAGGAGGAGGCAGCGGTGGAGGAGGCGGCCGTGGTCAGTGGAGGAGGCTGGCGGTGGAGGAGGCCAACGGAGGAGGAGGCGGCGGCGGTGGAGGCGGGTCGGTGAGCAAGTCGCGGCGCTAGAAAATTTTGTCGGAAGTTAGAAAATTTTTGAGCCCGTGCACACCTACATAGGCGGTGGTGATCATCGTGTGCGGGCGGCTTAAGTGCCCACATGAAAAGATTATCTTTCCGAGTGGGCGGCTTAATGGCCCGCACGGAAAGATTATCATTCCGTGCGGGCGCTTAAGCGACCCGCACGAAAAACTATCTTTTCGTGTGGGCGCTTAAGCGGCCCGCACGAAAAACTATCTTTCCATGTGGGCTCTTAAGCCGTCCGCATGCGATAATCCATAAACCTTTAGAGATGGACTACAAAAATCATAATAATATCTAAATTCGGTCAGAAAATTTTATAAATTGACATGACAATTTAATTTTGTTCCATAACACTGTCATAAAAAAATTAATCAGTTTTGATCAAGTGAGACTATATGTTGTTCATAAATGGCTACACCTTTATAATAATTTATGAACTCTAAGTTTCAAAGTTTATATACCTTATAACAAGCTATGAACTTGTATATTACTCAAATTTGTACATAACATTAACATTAACTCATTATCACAACATATAAAGTTATATTGCCACTTGTGTTGTGAAAAAATATTTTTTCTATTTTTTAAGTAATAACCCTTTCTTTGGAAAAATTAACCTTTTATTTTTATTTTTTAATATTTTTTCTTGACTTAGGAGCACACAAGAGGTAACCACAGAAAATTTGAGCCTAAACAAGCGAAGGCGTGGCCTGTGAAAAATTCAGAAGACGTACTTAGAATCGGAAAAAAGATTCTAGGCTCGAAAAGGCAATCTTGTGAGCTGTTTTTGGGGAAAATAAAATCGCCGAACACGGCAAAGCTATGGACGAACGGATCCAAATATTTTTATGATCGATTTTCATATATGGAACGTCTCAATCGGAGTACGTATGCGAAAGTTATGGCCATTTTAAAAACCGACTCTAAATTAGAGGACAAAACAGGAACAATGCGCGAAAAACTTGTTACACGTGCACAAACTGCATTATATGTGTAGTGGGAGCCACTCTGTTATAGTTTCATCTAAATAAACTCTAAGTTTCGAGTTTATATATCTTATAAAAAGATATGAACTTATATGCATTTACATAAGCTTAACATTAACTCATTATCACAATATATGAAGTTATATTGTCACTTGTGTTGTGAAAAAATATTTTCTATTTGATTCTAACCCATATCCAAGAATTAGATGGAGAATTTAATAGGTTTATAGATAATTAAAATCTTACATCTCTAAATTGGTTTACAAAAATACATGGGCAACATCCCATGCGGTCCACTTAAGCGTCCGCACGAGAAAATAGATTATCCCGTGCGGCCCACTTAAGCGGCCGCACGAAAAAATGGATTATCCTGTGTGGTCGCTTAAGTGGACCGCACAGAATAATACATCTTCGGTTTTTCCATGCGTGGCCACTTATGACCCGTCTGAAACCTATCAGAGACCTTGTCCAGAAAAACATTTTCTTCAGTAGTGGCATAAGGAGAACTAATGATCTTTAGAACATCAAGCAAAAAGCCTATCCAATTTCTACAATCTCTGCAGAGTTTGAATATTGGTAGGATCTTCCAGTTTCCAGTTCTAAGAGAGGCAATTATCTTTACCTTATCTTGTAATTGTTTTCCTTTCACCGTTGACAATTTTGATGCCACATAGATTTTTTTCTATACTTTTTTCAGCCGATGTCATGTTTTGTTGAAACAATAGAAAATGCTCAAGGTCCACCAATGTTGGAATTACTAAACACATACTTTTCTGCCTATTGTCAACTTGAAAGACGGGTAATCTATAATATTTCCTATGTTATTAATCAGTAATGTTGTCTGGAGGAGAACAGGTCCTGAAGGGGTACATCGGTGCATGAGTCTAGGATTCTCAACCAAGAAATCAAAGACAACCATTGGACAGTGTAAGTTGTTTTAATGGCAAAATTTGAGGATTTTGTGAAGGCTGGCCTTTACTATTTTGTGAAGGGTTTCAAACATAAGCTTATTGTATACTAAATTTCTAGATTTCATTCTGAGAATTGTGTACTCTACACTTTAATGGGAGTCTACTAAATAAAAAAAGTTAACCTATAAATAATGAATAGTTCTTTTACAATCCCAATAATATTTTAGTTTATTTCCAATTGTCCAATGTTAGCATTATTAAACACATACAATAGCTCTGGACATTGAACACATTTAGTCCGGTCTATCTAATGAAAATGCTCAAGGTCCAACAATGTTAGAATTGCCAGGCGAAAACAATGTTACAATTATTAAATAGCACAGTAGTTTACATACTTTTCACTCATATAGGTAATTGCATTTTGTGCTAACAATTTCACTATTTTTCAGATGGACTATCTTTTGCATGTCAAATAAAGGATTAAGCTTGTTTCGTGTCACATCTATATTAGGATTCATAATAAAGGTTTGTTGCACTTTTGATGAAGAAAGCTTTGTCACATCTATATTAGTGTCATTCTATTAAAGCTTTATGTTTTCTCGCGCTTTATAGGATGAGGTTTGAACTCTATTCAAGATTTGTTGTTCGGTTAGCATGAACAATTATCTTTCTTGTTGCTTTCTTATGTCTTTAATGGTTGGCTTCGACAAATTGTAATATGTATTCTGTAGAATTACTCTAGCTTCATTGTAGGATGAACCTGTTGCTTCTGTTTGGCATAAGAAAAGGTACTCCAGTTTTAGACTTTGGCACTACAAAACTTTCCTTGCGCTGTTTAATGCTGCCTTATTATTATTTATCTTCAGACTTAATCGTATTTTTTCTCTGTTAAGAATCAATAAGGTTTCAGCATTTGGTCAGAAAGAAAGCTGGAGCTGAAAAGGATAAGTAGTGAACTTCATTGGTACTTCTTGAAAAGTTTGTTTATCCAATTGCTGACTCCCAGACTAACACTACTGTCATAAAAGGTACTAATATGTCACTATTCTACGGGCAATAATATGTAATATAGGGGTAACTAGACCATGCATAGAAGGGATGACTTCGCATCGCACTTTTTTTTTCTTATCTTGCATGTGGCAATATCAATATACCATTGTCCTTTTGTTTGGCATATTATATATACTAGCAACTGTGTCTATGCATTGCAACGGGTGAAGTTAGGGCGCGGCACAGATGGGGACAGAAGGGAGGGGCGCAGGCGCAGCGCGGGAGCTCTGAGCAGCGACGGGAGGGAGGGAGGGGTGCAGGCGTGGCGTGGGGCGTGGCGTGGATGGGGACGGGCGGGACGCAGGAGGTCTCTTTTCATCCAAGCCTCCCTTTCTTTTCAGCATTGAGACTGCGGGTTAATTTTATAAACACTCAAGGGGTTTTTTGCAAAATAGTCAGGCCGACAAAAATTTTGGGTAGAAACACTACTTGTTTTATAGATAGTTATATATATAAATATATATAGATATAAATATATATATACTTTGTATGTGTACGTATCTATACAAAGTGTATATACATAGGTTGAACAGTAGGCCTGCTAAAAAACCCGATTTGGTGTGTGTGAACGAATTGGACCGGCCTGCTAAAGAATAAAGCCCATAAAAAATTATAAAAGAGAAAGTCTGAAAACATGGAGCCAAATTTGGTAACGGGTCGAATTGATCGTATAGGCTTGGTCGAAAAAGGAAATTTTCAAAACAACCAATGAGCCAAAAACGGAAGTGGTCGCACGCATAGTGAGCCGTGCGCCTGGTCGTCCATTAGGGATTTTGGGCCTGGTTCGTGTTGGGCGCGAGATGGCCTCGGAATTGGATCAAATCCGAGGTGGATCGCTGCTTGGACCATGGCCTTTCATTTCGAAAAAACTCAAGAGGTTTTTTGCAAAATAGTCAGGCAGAACAAAATTTTATGTGGAAACACTACTTGCTTTATATATAGTTATAGATTATAGATCTATGCTCTATAAGTTAGAATCATGGATAAATTTTGGCTCACTTCTGGAGAAACGATTTTTGGTTGAAGCGTCAAAATCCATAATAATCCATGTTAGAGTTGTATCCAGGACTAAAAAAATTTTTAATCCCGGTTTAAAAAGATAACATCTCTCTAGGATCATTAGTCTCGGTTCGTGTCATGAACCGGGACTAGAGATCATCTTTAGTCCCGGTTATATTCCTGTCAGAACATGTCAGAGCGCTAGGGATCTTTAGTCCTGGTTGGTAACATCAACCGGGACTAAAGATGCTATTTTTTATCTCGGTTGGTGTTACCAACCGGGACTAAAGATCATTTTGATCTTTAGTGCCGGTTGGTAACACCAATCGGGACTAAAGATGGAGTTTATTTTTATACTTCTTCTTCCTTCTCCAGCCCAAGCCAGCTGCATTTGTCTTCAAACTTTTGCTCTAGTTAGAGGAGAGGTGCTGCCAAAATTTTTTATGATTTTGTTTTGGTGATAATACATAAATTTTTGCTACCTACAAGGTTTTTCTCTTATGATCTATGCTTAGCATTTTGCTTTTTACGGTTGTTTTCTATACATTTTTATCTTTAGATATGCTATGCAAAAATGAAGAGAGTGAAAATTTGTTTGGGACTAATTATTTTACTAAGCACATTACATTGTGTTGAGAAAATTGTTTTGGAAAATGAAGAGGAAGAAAAGTATGCTTAGCACGTTACATTTGTAGGAATTTATTACATACAATTTTATCTCAAAAAATATTTATGGAAAATGATGAGAGAGAAACTTGTGGACAAAAAGTTTTAAAATAGATGACAAATGAAAAAATATAAAAAATTTGATAGTAGATTAGAAAAATAGGGTAATTTAAAGATCGTTAAAATAGTTAAAAATATGTACACACTACAGAACTTTTAAAATAATTAATTAATTTTATGTTTACAACTTTAAAAGAATTTTTAAAAATAATTCTAATTTTTTTAGTACAACACATTACATATGTTGGATTAGTATATAATTATTGTCTAATTATATATATAACTATTGTAATAATATTTAAATGGTTTGACTTTTGTGGATTTTTTTCTTACGATTTTTGTGCATTCTATGTAGATGGATCGGCAATGGATATACAATGCGGATCGACGGTCGACAGAGTTTATTCAAGGCATGCATTATTTCTTGAGTGTGGCCGATGGCAACAAGCAGAAGGGTTTCATACGTTGTCCATGCAAAAAGTGCAAAAACGAGAAGGAGTATTGTACATCAAGAATTATTCATGCCCACTTGTTTCAGTCGGGATTCATGCCTCGCTACAATTGCTGGACATCATACGGAGAGGTGGGGGTTGCAATGGAAGAAGATGAAGAAGACGACGACAACATTCCGGACTGTGGTCAATACGGTGGGTTTGAAGAGAATACAACAGGCGAGGCAGGCGGGGATGCTTAAGAAAACGACGGTGTTGATGACGGTGTCGATGACCTTAGTCAGATGTTGCGCGACGTACATGGGGACTGCGAAGGTGAAAAGGAGGTGCAGAAATCGGAGCATATTTTGGCAGACCACAAAACGTCCTTGTACCCAGGTTGTGAACAGGGGCACAAAAAGTTGGGTACCACGCTGGAATTCTTGCAATGGAAGGCCAAAAATAGTGTCAGTGACAAGGAATTTGGCGAGTTACTAAAACTCATGAAGAACATTCTTCCAGAGGAAAACAAATATCCGGAATCAACGTACGAGGCTAAGAAGTTAGTCTACCCTCTAGAACTAGAGGTACAGAAGATACATGCATATCCTAACGATTGTATCCTCTACCGTGGTGAGGAGTATGAGAACCTAGAATCATGTCCGGTTTGTAAAGCACTTCGATACAAGATCAGACGAGATGATCCAGGCGAAGTTGACGGACGACCTTCGAAGAAAAGGGTTCCTGCTAAGGTGATGTGATATTTTTCTATAATACCATGGCTGAAGCGTCTGTTCAGGAACAAAGAGTATGCAAGGATGATGCGTTGGCACGCGGAAGAACGCCTAAAAGACGACATGCTGAGACATCCCGCCGATGGGTCACAGTGGCGAAACATCAACAGAACATTTTAAGACTTCGGCGAGGATGCAAGAAACCTAAGGTTCGGCTTAAGTACCGACAGTATGAATCCTTTTGGTGAGATGAGCATCGTGCATAACACTTGGCCTATAACAATGTGTATCTACAACCTCCTGCCTTGACTATGCATGAAGCGGAAGTACATTCAGATGCCGGTGATTATTCAAGGCCTGAAGCAACCTGGTAACGACATCGATGTATACCTGAGACCGTTGATCGAAGATCTAAAACTGTTGTGGAAGAAAGAAGGTGTCCCCGTGTGGGTTGAGGATAAACCGGAGCAGTTTAACCTACGAGGGTTGTTGTTTGTTACCATCAACGATTGGCCTGTACTTAGCAACCTATTCGGACAGTCAAACAAGGGAAACAACGCTTACACCCATTGTATGGATGAGACTGAATGTACGCGCCTGAAACACTGTAAGAAGGTAGTGTACATGGGTCATTGTCACTTTCTTGTTGCAAGCCACCCTGTCAAGAGAAGAGGCAAACAGTTTGATCAAAAGGCAGACCATCGTACTAAGCCAAAGCATCGCAACGGAAAGGCCGTGTTTGCCATGGTGAAAGACCTGAAAGTAGTATTTGGAAAGGGACCTGGCAGCCAACCTATAGCAAGTGAAGGTGGTCACGCGGTGATGTGGAAGAAGAAGTTATTTTTTTGGGAGTTGCCCTATTGGGAAGTCTTGGACGTCGACCACGCAATCGACGTGATGCACCTCACTAAGAATCTTTGCGTAAACCTGTTGGGCTTCCTAGGTGTATATGGAAAATCAAAAGATACACTTGAGGCACGTAACGATCTGAAACATATGGCACAACGCGACGGCCTTCACCCGCAACCAAAGGAGAAAGGATCCCACTACCTAAGTCTAGTCAGCTACACTCTGAGCAAGGCAGAGAAGAAAATAATGTTTGAATGCCTGGAGAGCATCAAGGTACCCTCTGGATACTCCTCGAATATAAAGGGAATATTAAGCACGAAGGATAAGAAGTTCACAAATCTAATGTCCTATGACTGCCACGTGCTGATGACACAGCTGCTTCCCGTTATAATTTGGGGTATCCTACTCGATAATGTCTGGGCAACAATAACAAAGCTATGTGCTTTCCTAAACACAATTTCACAGAAGATCATCGATCCAGACAGACTAGAAGACTTTCAAAATGTTGTGGTCCAATGTCTTGTCAGCTTTGAGATGATCTTTCCGCCTTCCTTCTTCAATATCATGATGCATCTCCTATGCTACCTTGTCAAAGAGATCCATATCCTCGGTCCTGTATTCCTACACAAGATGTTCCATTTCAAGAGGTATATGGGCGTTCTAAAGAATTACGTCTGTAACCGTTCTCGTTCGGAGGCCATCATCGCCAAGGGATATGGAACAGAGGAGGTGATTAAGTTTTGTGTCGACTTTATTGAAGACCATCGTCTCATTGGGGTGCCTGAATCAAGCCATGAAGGTAGACTACGGGGGAAGGAAACTCTTGAAAGGAAGGCAATAATGACCATAGACACTAACTTGTTGAGGAAAGCACATTGGACCGTGTTGCAACAATCTTCCTTGGTGGCTCCTTACATCGAGGATCACTTCGCTGTTCGCTCGGAAAACATCGGTAAGACGGATGCCTAAATTACACGCCATCACATTGATGCATTCCCTGCTTCGCTGCGACAATGTCTCATGGGCAACGCGAGCATTGACCAACAACTAGCCTTCTTGGCGAGGGGACCATCTTGCTCGATCACCACATTCTAGGCATATGAAATCAATGGGTAAACATTTTACACACAGGCCCAAGACATAAAGAGCACGAATCAGAACAGCGTTGTCCGCATCGATGCCATGGGATACGATGGTACGGCTAGCACATATTACGGCAGCATCGATGACATATGGGAGCTGGACTATGGACCTTTGAAGGTCCCTCTGTTTCGGTGCCAGTGGGTTAGGCTCAGTGGTGGAGGCGTAACCATTGATGCAAGTGGGATGACAACGGTCGACCTGAGCAAGGTTGGATACTCAGACGAACCCTTCGTCCTTGCCAATGATTTATGGCAAGTTTTCTATGTCAAGGACATGGCTAGCAAAGCAAAGAAGGGGAAAGGGTCCGAAGAGCCAAAGCGCCACATGGTTCTCCCATACAAAAGAAAAATCGTGGGAGTCGAGGATAGAACTGACGAAGATTACGATCAGTTTGATGGGCAACCTCCGTTCGCAGTGGCGGTTGACCCGAGCATCCTCCTATCAAATGAGGACACCCTTACTCACGCAACGATTATAATGAAGGAACAATTGTGCGGAGAAAGTACGTGAGGACACCCATCACTTAGCTAAATTTTTGTATGAACGATGTAAATTAGATTGAATTATTGAATTTATTGTAACCATTTAAATTTATTGTAAATTATTGTAAATTATTACATATTATTGTAAATTATAGATGATTGTTACAATTTAAAATACTTTTGAATAGGGCAAATGTTAATTATATATTATTATTTAAATTTAAAATACTTTTGAATAGGTCAAATGTTAATTACATATGATTGTTAGAATTTAAAATAGTTTTGAATAGGGCAAATGTTAATAACATATTATTATTTAAATTTAAAATATTTTTCAAATAGGCCATATGTTAATTATATATGAATTTAAAATATTTTTGAATAAGGCAAATGTTAATTCTTCAAAATGTTATTCTTGAACTTAAATGTTACTTTTGAGTAAAGCAAATGTTAATATGATTGTTAGAATTTAAAATAGTTTTGAAATAGGGCAAATGTTAATTATATATGAATTTAAAATATTTTTGAATAGGGCAAATATTAATTCTATGTGATTATTATAATTTAAAATACATTATAATAGGGCACTATTTAAATATTTAATCCCGGTTTTTAACACAAACCGGGAAAAAAATTTGGAAAGAGCGGGAAAACACCTTTAGTCCCGGTTGGTGGCTTAAATCGGGACTAAAGATGCTCACCTAACAGGGGACACGTGGCTGCTCCTGAAGGGTTACGCGGAGGCTACGCTAGCCAAAAACAAAAACTTTAACCGCGCAAACCAGGAACACTTGCAAGTAAGGGCCGATAGATCGTTACCGATTGGAGTAGAGTGCAGCGGAATAGCCAATCAGGGCAATCCGATCCGGAACAGTGTAGCCGATTCCCGGAGACAGCCGATTCGCCAATCAGCCGATTCGAGTCGTCCGGCCGCGTTCTCACGCCTCGCTCCGATGCGCCCGACCACAGCCGATTCCACCACAGCCGATCACTCCGATTGCAGCCGATCCGAAGCCGATCAACAGCGCGCAACGTAGCAGCGCCTCTACCGGTATCCACACGTCCGGGGACAGAACGTCGTACACCCATGTGCTAGCACGCGATGCAAGGCTAGGGTTTGGCTCGAAAGTGGGGAGGGTTTCCGTGGAGATTGATCTCGGCGACTTCTGTTGCACGCGATGCAATTGACGTACCACAGCTCTCCACCCCTCCCTCCTTTATATAGAGTTGGCCGACTGGGACTAGTGGCCGATGAGGACTCTATTTCGAATCGGATCTCATCCGTATCTCATAGAGTTGGCCGCCCACACGTCGTAAGCCCGTAGGACTCTATCCGATCGGATCCCTATCCGATCGAGCCGTATCCGAGTCCAACTCGAATATCTATTCTATCCCCTTAAGCGTGCGACCACGTAGGTTCAGGTATACTCGGTTTCGGCTATAGTCTAACTTAGCCGATCGTCGGCCGAGTCCAACTCGCCGACCGTCAGACGCGGCGCCTAGCAGCACATATTGATACCATAGTATACAAGAATAATATCGCTCGAACCTGTAATGTGTACACAAATCCCTTTGCCTCACGATACCGGTTAAGCTATAGGCAAGATGTGTGCCATCCCTTCAATAGCTTAACCATTCACTCGAACCATATTGGATTATCTGTCTGTTGATTGACTCCTCAATCAACTTAGCATGGCCATGCATTTCCATAATCCATCACCTCGAGGGCCCAGAGATATCTCTCCAAAGGAGGGGCAAATTCCATCTTGATCACTCACATCCCACTCCATGTTTCATAGCAAACCCGAAAACTACCTTTATAACTACCCGATTACGGAATAGCGTTTGGTAGTCCCAAAGAAGGCTACTACGCATGTTGGAATCCATGGTGATCTCGGGTTTAAGGACTTTGTACCAACACTACCCGAGACCAACTAATGGCACATTGATTCTGTAGTGTCTCATGGTGGGTCTATCCAACAATGTGTTCTTCAACACATGTGTCCATGTTTATTGATTTGGTATCTCCATACTCATGATCTATGAGACATGATCATCAATCAATAAACATGCCGATCTTAGAATCATATTTGTTCCAACAATATGACATATGATCGAGGATCGTTTAGAAATAGATTCATACATATAGAGTCTCATAAATAAGTCACGTACTTATTGATCAATACAAGATGTCTATTTCATGGAACTGAATAACACTTTATTCATTTATACATAAACATTGACGTGATATCCAACATCTCCATGTTGCCTCTAGGGCATATCACTAACAATCTTCCACTTGCACTAGAGTCAATCATGTAAGTATCTAATACCCATTGCTCTTGTGTGCGCCTCATGCTTTGGCCGAGGGAGAGGTTTTGTCGGCGGATCGGCTATGTTGAGATCCGTGTGCACTTTGCATATCTTGACATCACCTCTGTCCACAATCTCGCGGATGAGATGATATCGCCGAAGTATGTGTTTGGACTTCGATGTGACCTCGGCTCCTTGGCTTGCGCAATGGCTCCACTATTGTCACAATAGAGAGACATTGGACCGGTCGTACTAGTCATCACACCAAGCTCGAAACGAATTTCTTGATCCAAACAGCCTCCTTTGCGCTTCCGAAGCAGCAATGTACTCGGCCTCCGTTGTAGAATCAGCAACGTATCCGCTTGGAACTCTTCCAGTGATGCGCCTCCGTTCGGGCGAGAACACGAACCCGATTGCGATCTATAATCATCCTTGTCCGTTTGGAAGCTAGCATCGGTGTAACCACTTACAACGAGCTCTTCTTCACCTCCATAGACTAGGAACATATCCTTAGTTCTTCTCAAGTACTTAAGGATATTCTTTACGGCGTCCAGTGACCTTCACTGGATCGCGGTATCTCGCTCGTAGCACTCAAAGCGTATGAGACATCCGGGCGTGTACAAAGCATGGCATACATGATGGATCCAATTGCCGAAGCATATGGAACCATACCCATCTTATTCCGCTCATCATGTGTCCGAGAACACCGATTCTTGCTAAGATTAATGCCATGTGACATGGGCAAGAAACCTTTTCTTGGAATCATGCATGTTGAACCTTTTCAACACCTTGTCAATGTATGTACTTTGGCTTAATCCAATTAGCCTCTTGAATCTATCTCTATTAGATCCGAATGCCCAATATGTATGCTGCCTCCCTAAGTCTTTCATGGAAAAACTATTTTTCAATGAAGACTTGACGGATTCTAGCATAGGGATATCATTTCCAATCAATAATATGTCATCCACATATAAGATTAGAAATACAATTGCGCTCCCACTGACCTTTTTGTAAACACAAGCCTCTTCTTCGTTTTTGATGAAACCAAACCCTTTGATTACTTCATCAAAACGAATATTCCAACTCCGAGATGCTTGCTTCAATCCATAAATGGATTTCGTAGCTTGCATATCTTTCAGCGATTCGGATCGACAAAACCCCGAGGTTGTATCATGTATACATCCTCGCTTAGGTTTCCATTCAGGAAAGCCGTTTTGACATCCATCGCCATATCTCATAACCAAAATATGCAGCAATCGCTAGGATAATCCGAATAGATTTAAGCATTGCGACGGACGAGAAGGTTTCATCATAATCAACTCCTTGAATCTGTTTAAAACCTTTCGCCACCAATCACGCCTTATAGATGTGAACATTTCCATCCATATCGGCCTTTTTCTTAAAAACCCATTTACACTCAATGGTTTTGACACCATCGAGTGGATCAACCAAGTTCCAAACTTGATTGTCGTACATGGATTCTATTTCGGATTTCATGGCTCCAAGCCACTTGTTGGAATCGGGTCCCACCATCGCTTCCTCATAGGTCTTAGGTTCATCGTTGTCCAACAATAATATATCACATTGTTCCGCACTTTGTGTACTGTCGGTGCACGACGTGATCTTTCGGACCTCCGTGGGTGGTGTATCTACAACCGGTGGCGCAACACTTTGCTCCTCCTGTTGTGGTTCGTGGTCGTTGAAACGTTTTTCGGTGTTTCTTGAACTTCTTCAAGATGCACCCTGCTCCCACTAACCCTTCTTGAAAGAAACTCTTTCTCCAAGAAGACACCGTGTCGGGCGACAAACACTTTGCCTTGTTCCCGTTTATAAAAGTAATATCCCTTAGTTTCCTTAGGATATCCCACAAAGAAGCACTTGTCGATTTGGGTGTGAGCTTGTCGATGTAAACGTTTTACATAAGCCTCACATCCCCAAATTTTGAGAAAAGACAAACTAGGGGTTGCCCTGTCCATATCTCATATGGTGTCTTTTCACGACTTAGATGGAACTCTATTTAGTGTGGAGCATGTTTCAAGAGCATATCCCCGAAGGATAACGGAAGATCACTTTGGCTCATCATCGATCGCACCATGTCCAACAAGGTACGATTTCTCCGTTCGGACACTCCGTTCCATTGTGGAGTTCTGGCGGAGTCAAGCGTGGAACAATTCCACAATCTTTCGATGATTACCAAACTCTTGGCTCAAGTATTCTCCTCCACGATCCGATCGTAGAAACTTGATTGTTTTCCCTAAATGATTCTCGTACTTCATTCTGGAATTCTTTGAACTTTTCAAAGGATTCGGACTTATGCCTCATTAAGTAGATATAACCATATCTACTAAAGTCATCGTAAAGGTAATGAAGTCGATAACCACCTCGGCCGTTGAGCTCATTGGTCCACATACATCGTATGTATGAGTGCCAACAAGTCACTTGCTCTTTCTGTGTCCCGTGAAAGGTGCCTTTGTCATCTTACCAAGTAAACAAGACTCACATGTCTCAAATGATTCAAAATCAAAAGAGTGAAGCAATCCATCCTTATGGAGCTTCTCCATACGTTTCTTATTTATATGGCCTAAGCGACAATGGCGGATAAACGTGGGGTTTATATCGTTAGAGAGTTGTCTTTCGTATTAATGTTATAGATGGGAGACGCTTCAAGATTCAAAACGTATAATCCATTCACCAATGGAGCATGAAAATTGAACATATCTTTGAGATATATTGAACAACCATTGTTCATTGATCTAAAATCATATCCTTCCGCTTGCAAACATGAAGCAAAAATAACGTTTTGACATAGTGTTGGAACACAATAACAATTATTTAATTCCAAAACTAATCCGAAGGTAGATGAAGTGGTCGTGCCGACAAAGAATCGTAGCAACGCTTGCTCCATTGCCGACGCGCAGTTCACCTCGCCCCTTCTCAATCCTCTACTTCTTCTCATTCCCGCAACGATTTGCAAATATGAGCTACGATCCGGTATCAAATACCCAAGAGTCGTAGGTGAAGTAGCGAGATTAATGTCTATAACATTAATACCGAGCGAAGTCGTACTTTGCTTCTTCTTGAGATCCTCCATGTACTTCTTGCAGTTCCTTTTCCAGTGGCTGTCTCCTTGCGGTAGAAGCAAACGACATCGATGCCGCCGACCCCTTCTTGCCCTTCTTTGCATTAGAGGCACTCGTGATCTCATCGGGAGTTAACTTCCTCTTAGTGCAAAGTTTCTTGGACAGTGGTTTGCGCTTAGCCTTCGCATCATCATCACATGATGACCGTTTTTCGGATACTCTCCTCACTGTCTTTAGCATCCCATGCAATTCAGCCAAGGTCCTATCCATATTGTTCATATGATAATTTAATATGAATGGCTCGAAGCTCGGAGGGAGCGACGGAGAATCACATCGTAGCCAACTCTTGGCTAAGGGGAAAACCTAGTTTTTCCGGACTCTCGATATAGCCAATCATCTTTATCACATGCGGACGACGGGATTCCCTCAACAAGCTGCACGCAAACAAGGACTTTGAGGTGTTGAACCTCTCGGCCCGAGCTTGGTTCTCAAACATGCCACGCAGTCCCGAATAATAGTGTGAGCATCGTGCTCTCATATTGCTTCAAGCTCGGGGACATTGTAGCAAGCATGAGACGGCTTATATCTAGGGCATCATTAGTGTGCTTCTCATAAGCCCTCCGTGCGTAAGTGGCATTATTTGGCAAATCCTCGGGATAGGGTACTTCAAGAACGTACTCCTTACGCTCTTGCTTGAGAACAATTCTCAAGTTGCGATACCAATCCATAAAGTTTGTTCCATTTAATTTTTCCTTTTCGAGAATAGATCGCAAATTAAAGGTACTGGGTGTAGTATTAGCCGCCATTTATTCTACAACAAAAAAGCAAAGTTTAGCACAATGTTTATGCTATGTCTATTGTTAAACAATTTAACATTAGACTCCCATTACGTATTTTCCACCTTCCCTCTAGGTTACGTATTGGGTCAAGATCCACATGTTAATTAATTTTCTAGTGAGCTTTGGCATCACTGCTAGAAGATTAATAACATCGGTAAGCAACTCCTTGCTAATCACATCTCTATGTGACTCTTGTTGTTGGTGTGGCATCTTCATGCCCCGGCCCCAACCTATGCCCCAAGGCCCAAAACTGTTTTGATAGCCTTGTTAAGTAAACCAAATGCTCCCGCATGTATATGTCGACATATACCCCTCGTGTTATGATAGAGAATGGCACTCGCTTTGCGGACCCACCATTGACGAGCATAACGGTGACGGTGCAACATTTGGAAGGGCATCATTACTACTTAATTTTGCGAGGATGCTATCCTATCAAACAAACATATCACATATGAAAGCAAGAAGAATAGCATATAGTGAAATAGTATGGCCCCCTTCACATGGTGATCTCCATCTCCATGCCGGTGTACGGATCTCCATCTTCATCACCGTTCTTTCGAGTGCCGAATGCTTGATTTCTTCAAACTAAGCTACTACTATAGAAGCTCTAATTGAAGATTACATCGACTCGCAGGTCGTGAAAGAATATTACAAGCATTGCACGTATGAAAGAATATTACGAGGATTGCACATATGAAAGAATATTACATGCATCACATGCATCTCATACATCTCATACATACAATAGGGCCATACCATCTCAAAGCATTCTCTGCAAAAACAAGTTAGGCGTAGAAACGTTTTCTACTTATCACAGAGCTACGGCATCGAGACGACCTATAAGGGGGTACGCACACGGTCACCATCGCCGTCGGCAGCGCCCGGAACACCACACGAAATTCATAGATCCAATCTATGAATTCGCTTACGAAACCATGTCGGCATAATCATATTATGCCGTCCCGATACACTATCAAGGGAGATGGTTTGCGTAGGCGCGAGGCAGCTAACAAGATCGGACTACGAGATAGCTTCGGCATAATCACATTATACCGTTCCGATACACTATCAAGGAACGCTATCTCGAACCCAACTCAAACCGAGTCATATCGAAATTGCTTCGACGTAATCACATTACGCCGTTCCGATACACTATCAAGGAACGCAATTACCATTAACTCTCCTCAACAGATCCCGTAAAACCGATTGATCTAATCAACCCGTGCGCAAAACTTGTTCCAGATCCAATCTAAAACCCGAACTAAGCAAGATTAGCTCTGATACCACTGAAGGGTTACGCGGAGGCTATGCTAGCCAAAAACAAAAACAATAACCGCGCAAACTAGGAACACTTGCAAGTAAGGGCCGATAGATCGTTACCGATTGGAGTAGAGTGCAGCGGAATAGCCAATCAGGGCAATCCGATCCGAAACAGTGTAGCCGATTCCCGGAGACAGCCGATTCGCCAATCAGCCGATTCGAGTCGTCCGGCCGCGTTCTCACGCCTCGCTCCGATGCGCCCGACCGCAGCCGATTCCACCACGCCGATCACTCCGATTGCAGCCGATCCGAAGCCGATCAACGGCGCGCAACGTAGCAGCGCCTCTACCGTATCCACACGTCCGGGACGAACGCCATACACCCGTGTGCTAGCACGCGATGCAAGGCTAGGGTTTGGCTCGAAAGTGGGGAGGGTTTCCGTGGAGATTGATCTCGGCGACTTCTGTTGCACGCGATGCAATTGACGTACCACGGCTCTCCACCCATCCCTCCTTTATATAGAGTTGGCCGACTAGGACTAGTGGCCGATTAGGACTCTATTTTGAATCGGATCTCATCCGTATCTCATAGAGTTGGCCGCCCATACGTCGTAAGCCCATAGGACTCTATCCGATCGGATCCCTATCCGATCGAGCCGTATCCGAGTCCAACTCGAATATCTATTCTATCCCCTTAAGCGTGCGACCCGTAGGTTCAGGTATACTCGGTTTCGGCTATAGTCTAACTTAGCCGATCGTCGGCTCGAGTCCAACTCAGCCGACCGTCAACAGCGGCGCCTAGCAGCACATATTGACACCATAGTATACAAGAATAATATCGGCTCTGAACCTGTAATGTGTACACAAATCCCTTGGCCTCACGATACCAGTTAAGCTATAGGCAAGATGTGTGCCATCCCTTCAATAGCTTAACCATTCACTCGAACCATATTGGATTATCTGTCTGTTGATTGACTCCTCAATCAACTTAGCATGGCCATGCATTTCCATAATCCATTACCTCGAGGGGCCCAGAGATATCTCTCCAAAGGAGGGGCAAATTCCATCTTGATCACTCACATCCCACTCCATGTTTTATAGCAAACCCGAAAACTACCTTTATAACTACCCGATTACGGAATAGCGTTTGGTAGTCCCAAAGAAGGCTACTACGCATGTTGGAATCCATGGTGATCTCGGGTTTAAGGACTTTGTACCAACACTACCCGAGACCAACTAATGGCACATTGATTCCTGTAGTGTCTCATGGTGGGTCTATCCAACAATGTGTTCTCCAACACATGTGTCCATGTTTATTGATTTGGTATCTCCATACCCATGATCTATGAGACATGATCATCAATCAATAAACATGCCGATCTTAGAATCATATTTGTTCCAACAATATGACATATGATCAGGGATCGTTTAGAAATAGATTCATACATATAGAGTCTCATAAATAAGTCACGTACTTATTGATCAATACAAGATGTCTATTTCATGGAACTGAATAACACTTAATTCATTTATACATAAACATTGACGTGATATCCAACATCTCCATGTTGACTCTTGGGCATATCACTAACAGCTCCGCCATCTTTAGTCCCGGTTGGTGGCTCCAACCGAGACAAAAGAGCCCAATGACTATATATAGCAGGGGCCGCAGGGGATCCAACACTTAGCCATTTCTCGCCCTCTTTGTCTTCGTCGCCGTCGCCGAACCATAGAAGCCACCGCGCCGCCTTCTTCTTCTCCAGCCGCAGCCGTCGTCGTCGTCGGAGAGCTGTCGTCGCCGGGGAGCCGCCGCTGCCGCAAGTTAGATTTGAAGCCCCCTTTTTTCCTTCCTCTGTGTGTCGCGCGCGCTTAGGGTTTAGGCTAGTCCAGGCGCCATTGCTGCCATCGTCGCCGTCGCCGTCGCCGTCATCGTCGCCTCTTCCCGCCTCCCTTGATGCCACCACTGTCGCCCTTGACACTGCGCGCCCCGCGATCCCTTACCGCCGCCCCGCCTCCTCGACGTCGCCGCCGAAGCCCCCGCCGCCACGGCTACAATTTTGAATTATATATTCGAATTATATATTTAAATTTTGAATGCAAATGTGAATATATATGTGTGTTAATGGACTTTGAATGCATATGTTAACTTTTGAATGCGAATGTTAAATGGACTAGTGTTTACCTTTGAATTTTGTGTATACATTTGTATTAAATGTGAATTTGTATTAAATGGATTGACTTATATATAAATGTGAATTTGTATTAAATATGAATTTGTGTATATATTTGAATGGACTTAGATGGACTATAAATCTGAATGTGAATTTTGTGTATACTTATGTATTAAATGGACCTACGTATTAAATGGACTTATGTATTAAATGTGTATTAAATGGACTTATACACTTTTTATTTAAATTTGAATGCATGAATAGATTTAAATTTGAATGTGAATGTGAACTTGTGAATGTGACTTGTGAATTTGAATTTTGTATTTATGAACGAAGAGAACGATAAAACGATAGAACGGACGTGAACCGCAGCGACCGAACGATACAAGGCACGACCGAACGACCAAACGAAGAACGAACGACCAAACGAATAAACTCATTCGGTTGGTCGTTCGTTTGTTCGTTCGGTTGTTCGTTCGGACGTTCCTTCCGTCGCTCGTTCGGTCATTACAAGGATTATATAGAATCAACATACCTCGCCATGCATCCTCTTGTCTTTCTCTCCTCTCCTCTCCACCTTATCTCCCTCACGTCATCCTCCTCTCTTTCTCACCTCTCCTCTTATCTTCCTCTCCTCTGCACGATAGAACGAATGAACGTGAACGAACGATAGAACGAACGAACGTGAACGAACGAACGAACGATAGAACGGACATGAATGAACGAACGATAGAACGATCGGTCGGTCGATCGTTCGTTCGTTCGTTCGTTCGGTTGGTCAGTCGGTCGGTCGGTCGTTCGTTCGGCCGGTCGTGTTTTTACAAAGAGAAACAAAGAGAAGAAGAAGGAAAATGTAGATGAAGTCTGGCACATACTCAAGCCAAGTGTGCATATCTATAATTGCGACATTCTTTAGAAGTCTCTTCTAGAATTGAGAGAATTTGTGATTCTGAATCCTCTTCGTCATCAAAAGGAAATCATTATGGGAAATGGAGAACACATGGCAATAGGCTCCATCGCCACTGTGTTCTCCATCACCCTCATGATTTCCTTTTGATGAGGAAGATGATTCAGAATCACAACTGATTCTCTCATCCTAGAAGTGACTTCTGAAGAATGTCATCATTATGGATGTGCACAATTTGATCGAGTAACTGCCGGATTTCATCTATTTTTTCCATCTTTTTATCTTTGTTCTTTCTCTATGTTTTTTCTTGGTAGACATACATGATTTAACAGAATAATTGATACATGAATTAACTGAATAATTTTTTCCTTGTCAGAATTCCTTGATTAAGTTCTTGAACTCACAACAATCAAATGGTTGATCGTGAGGATGAACAGTTTCTCCTTGATGAGATCGCACAGGGTAGCAACCAATATTATATTGAGAAGGGGAACGAGGATCCAAATCAATACCTCAACGAGGAGGGGAATGAGGGGGGACGAGGAGGGAAACAAGGAGGGGAATGAGGACACCCCAGCCGTTGGAGAGAAGAGGGCATGCGGGCAACGCGTTGTCAGCAAGCGAATTGAGGGTCGACATGTCATAACGGAAGTAACACTGGACAGTCGATCAAGTGCCCCAACCGACGCCGCAAGGAAGTTTGTAGCACACAGCGGATGGGTGGTGAGGGATCACGTGACCATCAGCGTTGTGAACTGAAGGCGATCAAGGACAGGAGGAGATGAGCAGAGCTATCTCCAAGACACAGAGAAAGAGATGTTGTGGACGACAATGTTGCAGACGTTCACCATCCCAGACTCTGAACAGGCAAAGGTCAAGGAATGGATGTTAAAGAAGATAGTTGAGCTCTTCAGGAACTATAAGAAGGAGTTACACAAGAAATACATCCTAAAGGGCCAGACCCAGACTTTGACAAGTTTCCTAAGCTCAGAGATCACCGAGAGACCTTTGTGCAACACAAGACTGGGGAGCAAGCGCAAGCCCTCATTGAAAAGAACAAGGCCAACGCAACCAAGAAGAACTACCATCACAAGCTAGAGTCGGGCGGCTATCAAAAGGCAATGTAGAAATGGGAGAAGATGGAAGATGACCTGGAAGCGCGAGTTATTTTTCCGGGCACAGCCAACTGGCCGGAACGATCAAAATATTGGTTCTATGCTCACGGCGGATCGCTTAATCCCGCAGATGGATTAGTAATCTTCGGCGCTGAAATCCAAGAAGCCGATAGAAGATTCATATGTGTCATCTCATGCAATTTGCAGATTTCACTGGGCTCTATTCGTAATTGACATGGATCACTCGCGGATCCATGTCTTTGACTCAATGGATAAACCAGAGTCCACGTATGCAAAGAGCTTTGAAATGTTAAATAGGTAATGTCGTCTTACTTGCTATTGCATATATGCGGTTCTCGAATAATTACTAGCTAACTTTCAAATGCACGTAGGGCATGGGCACGGCTCGGGGTGAATGTTCGCGGAAATTGGAAAGATAAGCTCACCGTGAGGATGAACTTTCCAATGAGTAACATGTTCCAAAGTTGTATTGAATCATTGATTTGTTCTAAAATATGAAATATATATTCAATATGTCCTCGTTTCTCCTTTAGTGTGCAAAACAGGCATAGGGGACCAACTTATGTGGCTACTATGTCTGCGACTACATCCACCGCTTTGTTACCGAAGTGACAAGTCTCGACGATATAAATGTACATATAATAGCCATTCATACATTACGTCTCGATTTCTTATTCATTTCATATATTTAT
Organism: Oryza australiensis; assembly: GCA_019925245.2. NCBI lineage: Eukaryota > Viridiplantae > Streptophyta > Magnoliopsida > Poales > Poaceae > Oryza > Oryza australiensis. The sequence goes on from JAIFGZ020000136.1 coordinate 607,365, forward strand.
TTCTCGTTTATTCGAATTAATGATAGCTTATGCAAGTAAGAGACAATGGATCAAGACTTAACCACATTGGTTGATATCAGCATCGGCTGTCGACCAATCGGTTGTTCTGGATATTAGCCGATCGGCTGATACATTTTATAATCGGTTGTTTTACATGTCTTGTCAGTGGCAGGATCAAACTGACTGGCACGCCCGCGCTTCATCGATTCTAGGACCTGCACTGGAGCTAAGTAGATCTCCTAGGCCGGCATGTTGATATTTCTCGTCAACAGTAGTCCAACTCTCGCTCTCTCTCTCTCTCTATATATATATAATATACACACACCAGCACTTATATACACTATGGCAGAAGATAATACTAGTACAAAACAAGATGACACTACTGGAGAAAGCCACAATTGTCCCGGTTCGTAACCCTCAGTAGTCCCGGTTGTCAAACCAGGACTACGAATCCGGACTAGAGATGGGCGATCTCTAGTCCCGGTTAAATAACTGGGACTAGAAATGCATCTTTAGTCCGGTTGAAGCCACCACGGACTAAAGATGGCGGAGCCACGTGGCCGGCTCCGTCATCTTTAGTCCCGTTGGTGGCTTCACCGGACTAAAGATTTTCTTTAAAAAAAATTTTATTTGCCCTTTCTCCAGCCCACTACCCTCAGATTCTTTTGTTTTTTTGTCAAAATCCTAAAATCATAACAGATACTGAAATCAAATATCACAGATTCACAAATAGCAATGAACAATACATATCCCAAATGTTTTTTCATTTTTTCTCCACATATCAAATACATCTTCAAAATAAAAAAAATCACAGACCAAATACTATCACAAATTTGTTCACACATATATACAACAAAATCCACTATATACAATAAAATACAACAACATCAATTTTTCGCTCGGCTCGCCGCTGCTCCCCGCCGCCGCCGTCGACTCCGCCGCGCGGCTCCCGCTCACCGCGGTGAGAAGATGACGCCCGTGCCGCCACCTCTCTCCCCCCTGTCGCCATTTCCTCCCCTCCCCTTGCTTGCCGAGGGGAGAGGAGAGAGAGAGGAGAGGGAGAGGGAGAGGGAGAGGAAGAGAGCTAGAGAGAGGGAAAGAGATCTGAAAATGTGCTAAGTGTTGGATCTGTGGAGAAGACGATGCGAGCCGGGATATATATAGCCAATTCATCTTTAGTCCGGTTGGTGGCACCAACCGGACTAAAGATAATTTTCCGCTATTTCAATTCATCTTTAGTCCCGATTGGTGGCATCAACCGGGACTAAAGATAATTTCCCGCTATTTTCAATTCATCTTTAGTCCGGTTGGTGTCACCAACCAGGAGTAAAGATAATTTTCCACTATTTCTAATTCACCTTTAGTCCCGGTTGGTGCCACCAACCTGGAACAAAAGATAATTTTCCGCTATTTTTCTAATTTATTTGGTCGCGGCTAGGGTTAAGAATTAAATAATTCATTAAATAGGATCAAATTAAATTCATTAAATATAGGTTTAAAATAATAATATTAAAATTTAATCAAACATAGATAATCCTAGACATTAATGTGCTCCTCTAGATATTGTTCCTTTTTTGCCCCTCGCTTTTCTTCATTTTCATCTGCTGTTGAGCAAGAGAGAAAAAATTTAACTTTTTTGTTTTATTTTTTTATATTTTTTATGGATTTAGGAGCACACGAGAGGTAACCACATAAAATTTGAGCGTAAACAAGCAAAAGACGTGGCCTGTGGAAAATTCGGAAGACACGCTCAAAATCGGAAAAAAGCTTCTGGGCTCGAAAAGGCAATCTTCTGAGGTTTTTTCTGATCGATTTTTATATATGGAACGTCTCGATCGGAGTCCGTATGTGAAAGTTATGGCCGTTTTAAAAATCGACTCCAAGTTAGAGGACGAAACGGGAACAATGCGCGTAAAACTTGTTAAACGCGCATAAACTAGACGTGACGACCGGGTTTAAATGTCTTTATCAATATTGTACATCCCTCCGATTCATATATTATCACCAAAATAATTTTACAAAAGATTTTGTATATTGAGAATCATTAGTTAATAACAATATGATGATATGTAATAACAAAATTAAAGCTTCCTTCTATCTTCAATCATCCACCTCCACACAACACCACACTCTTTGAAATTACACATACTCTTAAATTAATTTTTGGCCATTTGAATCATGTAGCAAAATTTATATATTTTTATTAGGTTCGGTTAAAAAATAAGTACATTCACTTTTGTCCGGGACAAAAAAATATGGTGTCGAGGTCGTCGAACTCCGTCGAGTGCCGACATCTTTAGTCCCGTCCCGGTTTGTAGCACCAACCGGGACTAAAGATAGCATCTCTAGTCCCGGTTGGTGTTACCGACCGGGACTAAAGGTGTCTGGTGCTCTGACAGGCTCTGACAACATTTGAACCGGGACTAGAGGTGATCTTTAGTCCCGGTTCGTGACACGAACCGGGACTAATGTTTCTAGAAATCCGTAGACTTTTTAAACCGGGACTAGAGATCATCTCTAGTCCCGGGTGCAACTTAAACCGGAACTACTGTGGTTTTTACCACTTTAACCAATGATGATTTCTCCGGTAGTGTGAGTACGCACGTCAGGAACGGCTGCATATACTGATGCATTCAAAGATATACCTCGACGATATTCTAATGCTCAAAAGCATATCGATCCACACATGTATTAGAAATTCTACCATAACTCGTAATTAAGGCATAAGTTATTCTACAAAGACTAATATTGGTGAATAGTTGTATATGCAGAGATGCACTTGGGGCCCTGTCTAGTCGCCGTCTATGTTGATAAAAGAAAATGAAAAAAGAAAGAAAGATGAACAGGGCAATGTGGTTGGCACCACATGAAGCAAAAGGAGCAATAGCAGTGTGTGTGTGTCTGTTCCACATATATTATTGCTCCCTAGATAGGAGTAATATAACCAGCTATATATCTTAATTAATTAATTCTGAATCACGAATAGGGATTCAGTTAGATGTTGTTCGTAGGCATAGCTAGCCAATCAGCATGATTTGGCCCGGTCCGGACCGTTTGGTTGTTTGCAGCCATGCACGTCGATGTGCCACCATGTTACCCTAATTATGCTCTGCTCCATCATTGCATGTACCCTAGTGTATCCAGTGCTCCTCTAATCAAATCAAAACACTTTTGCTAATCTGAAGGAACCAATTATGATCTCCCCCACGGCTCTAGTGTGGCCATTGATAGTGATCACTCGCCAAGTCGCCATTGTGCGACAGTCAGCAGACCTGCATGCCTCATTGGTACATCGTACACAGGGACATACTTGAGGGCCTAGCTACTATTTCAATCCACAGATGACTTTTATTAATGGTTTAGTGGTTGAAGTGGACGAATAATTTGTGAAGCTTCACAATATTTTAATAGTATAATAAAATTAAATCCTGGTACTTTCATAAAAAAAATCTCGCTTTCTATATCCAAAGATACATGTAGGTTAAAAATCACTCTCTTCAGTCATAAGTATTTAGTTAAACATGCGAAAATTTAACTACCAACTAGTTGGATGACACATGTAATTATGCGGCTGATATCCATTTAAAATTATCTAAACCTTTTTACACATGATTTTCTTCAAAAAATTGTTAAATAGTTATCTTGGCATCTTAAGATTTAAAATAGTGAACCTTATCATCGTCGGATTTTCAGATTTTTTTTAGTTTTTAAAAGTCACACAGTCATCACCCTTACTTCTTTGACCCCTCCCACCATGGATTCCATTCGTTTTACTTGGGGTCTTTAAAAATTGAACAATTTTGTTTTTATAGTTTTTAGAAGTCTATCAAACATTGTTATCCTACTCCTTTACAGCCACCCCACTGCCCACTCTCATTGTCATTGGGTTTTTGAGAACTGAACCTAACCATCTTTGAGTTCTTTTTTTATTTTCTAGAAGTCTCGTCAATCGGCGACCCTATCCTTTATGGCAAGCCCATCATCCCTTCCTTAGGATTCTACAAATTAAACATAATTATCATTGGGATTTGATTTTAAATTTTTAGAAGTCGCATCAACCACCGTAGCCCTACTCCTTTATGGTCCGCTAGCTATGACCCTATTACTTTATGGCATGCCCATCACCCCTTCCTTAGGATTCTAAAAATTAAACATAATCATCATTAGGATTTTGTTTCATAGTTTTTAGAAGTCCCATCAACCGACCGCTGCCCCCCCACCCCCTCCCCCTTCATTGTCATTTGCCACCCTCGGCTCGCTCTCCTATAGCAACCGATGTCTCCCGCTCCTTTATCGCCCATCCACTTGTCCGCCTACCCTGTCGTCTCTCATCTTCGTTGTCATCGTCACCTTATAAAATTGAAAGTTAACATTTTTGAGGTTCCTTTTTATAGTTTTTAAGCCGCCACCGCCACTTTTCTCTTTTGTTGCCCCTCGGCTCACTCTCCCTTGAAAACAACCGCCTCACTACTCCTTTATAACCTATCCACTCGTCATCCTGCGTCGTCTCTCTTCTTCTTTGTCATCGGCGCTTAACAAAATTGAAACTTATTGTCCCAATGATTACATTAGAAGTCTTGCCAACTGTTTCTGCCACCGCATCCCCTATCTTCCTTGTTTTTCACCATCTAATGTGCCTTTTTTATTGTCAATCCTAGATTCTGTCATTTTTATAATCAAAATAGATCACATATGTACCTCAGTTGGTATTTGATACTATCAACTTAGAGTATTCCAAGGGTATCGAATCATAGGGAACATGTGTGTATCATCTAAGAACAGGCTCATCCAATGACAACAACTAATGGAAGGCATAGGATAGAGAGGATTCCTATGAATTAATAATCTTGAATTAAGTTAAAGTAAACTCCACAATTTCTTCGGGCACCCGTTCTCCCATGGTCTGCTAGTGGAGTCCAGCCTACGGCTTTATGATGTACCTGAACATGCAGGATTACAAAGGACGGACAACACTATCACTATTTGCCACCTACCTCTACATCCCGTGGAGCACACAACAAACGAAGACAACCTCTAACTCAGACACCACGTCTATGTTATTGAGTACTACTCTAGCCTCACGCAGGAACTTCCTTCTTTATCCAGTGTCCTAGTACTAGAGCACTTAATATAAATACTAAATGATGAACCCATAACGATGAGAATATATCTTACTTAAGCAAGAAAATTAAATACCAAAAAGAAATCTCAAACACTTACTTTATTAAAGAAACAGCCGTCAAGGTACAAGAGAGAAGAGAAAGTGCTGACAACCCCGACACTCCTCCAAAACTCCGCTAGAGAGAATGCTGACATCTCTAGCACTCCTCCGAAACTTTTCTTGGAGAGAATGCCGACATTTGGGGCACTCCTTCCAGAGTTTCCCCTCACTTTCTTCCTATATTCTAAATCTACTAGAGAGTAGCCTAAATATGAAATTGAGTTGTACTCTACTTTTGTTGTGCACTTTGCAAATGGAATGAGCACCTTCTTTTATAGTGTCAAATGGTGGTTATTCGGGTTGGTTCACCCACAACCGTCATCACCATCCAATGGAAAGACGCCACGTGGAAGACAGTGGGGAGAGGCGCCACCCCTGGATCGGTCGAACCAGGAAAACCACCATAGCCACCTACCTTCTTCCCAGTGTATGACATGTGGGGCCTTATGATGGTGCACGGTGAATACGCCTCAATTATGTCGTTTTTGCAGGATTTTTGGGCCCTCTAATCCGTTTATTCGTGTTTGATTGGCTGGAGGTGTATTTCGTCGCATGGCGGGTGGTTATCATCCATCCAAAATTACCTACATATAAATATTCTACCATACTTGTGGAAATGGTTAGTGATAAACATATTGTTGGTATTTGTTATGGTCACAGATAAATCCACAAGCGCATGGATACCACTGTAGAACTTTACCTCGGAGTATTCCAAGGGTATCGAATCACAGGGAATGTGGGTGTACTATCTAATATCAGGATTCATCCAAGGACAACAACTAAATTGTAGGCTTAGGACAGAGAGGATTCCTATGGGTTAATTATCTTAATTAAGTTAAGGTACAACTCTAACAATAGCTTCAGGCACCGGCCCTCTCCTGATCTGCCAGGGTGAGTTGTACTACACTTGACTTGTGCATTTGAGAGTGACTTGAGCTCCTCCTTTTATACGACCATATGACGGGTTGTAATGGTGGTAACTGCCGGGGAATCCGGCATAACCGTCCTTGGGGAGTCCTGAGGAAGCGACACGTGAAAGATGGGGGTGATCGACCGCTGTGGTGGTTCGGCCAAACCACTTTCACCAACATTATCCCCTGTTTTTGCCTGAGTCACTGTCTTGTGGGCCCTCATGACGGTACACAGGGTTTGGCCTCAAATATGTCGGTTTTGCTATGGCTTGTGGGCCCTCCAATCCGTGTACTCGTGTTTGATTGGTCGAAGGTGTGTTTCTTCGCATGGCAGGTGGTTTTCGTCCATAATTCACCTGCATACAAAATATTCATCACAACTCGTGGAAATGGTTAATAATAATCATTAGCTCTAAGTTTGGTATTTTATTTTATATTCTTTCATTTGCTTTTATGCATGATTTGACTGTCAAATTTGGTATTTAAGGACCGTCAACACCTATCACTAAGTTTGATGTTTCATTTTATTTGGTTTTATGTAGAAGTTGATGATCAAATTTAGTATTTAAGGACCATCAACAACCTCTTGTCTACATATAAAAATAGAGATGTAGTTCTTTAACTCTTCATTTCTGTTTTTTCTTAATCTACAATCTTATAATCTAGTTTCCTCACTCGAGGTAGCATTTTATTATTCAATTAATGTGGTAATTTTTAGATGTATAAAATGAACATTGGTGTTTCTTTTAGGCCATATATCAAACGCAACACCAGTACACCACGTTTTGTTTACTAAATATTTGAGCAGCTCTCCCTCCTGCGGCCATAGTAGGAATAATTTATACAAACCTTTTCATGATGTTGTAAATTTTATTTGGGATTAGCATTGAAATCCTATTTTAGAATTTATTTTATTGTTATTTTTAATTTCAATTAATCTTTCTTTTGGATATTTATAGATTGTGTTTTTCTATGGACTATTCATGATACGTAGTCTTTACTTGTCTATTTTTATTATATTTTTATTTAAAACTTTAGGATCTTTTTTATTTTATTTAGAATTCTATCGAAATCCAATTTCAAAATTTATTTTATTTTTTATTTTGAATTTTAATTAATCTTGTTTTGCGCTCTAGATGACTCTTCTTTTAATATTACTTTTTATTTATTTCTAAATTATATTCCTAATATACTTTTCTTTTTGCTCCTATTAATGTGGAAATTTCTATTGTCCAAATTGAGTTTTATTTTATTATATTTTATTTTCTAGTGTTAATATCTTTTAAAGTTTAGTTTGAGTTCAAATTGAAATCCAATTTTGGAATATGTCATATTTTTTATTTTTATTTTGAATTATAATTAATCTCGTTGTATTCTTGATGGACTTTTAGTATTCCTTAAATTTGTTTCCTATTTTATGCTAAAATTAAGTTATTTTTAAATTGTATTTATATTTTATGCCGAATTGTAAGACCTTTTAAAGTTTATTTGGAATAGTATCAAAAATAATTGCAGAATTTATTTTATCTTTTATGCTAAAAGGCAAAATTCCGCGATTTGGGGCTGCTATTTTTCTCCTATGATTGCCAGCAAAATCCGGCGACTTAGATATGTTATTTTCTGATTGCCAGCAGTGCAGTTGTATGTTGATTTCTTTTGACCTGATTTGTTGTTTAATTGATTTGCCGTGCTTTGTTTTGTTATTTACTTGGGCGTGAAGCCTGATGAGCATATGAATTGGTGAAAGCATAGTATGTGAATAGGTGTCTGTAATAGTTTCCTACTCTAGAAAGTCCATAGAAATCTCTATGTTGCTGCCAAGAGTCCGTATAATACAATATTTCTGGTGACATATATATGAACTAGTACTAATCTGAACTTGAACTGAGTCTGAATTGATAATACTTATTCGTCCAGTTTCTATTGCAGCGTGTACTATGTGGGAAATCGAGTACAAGCTACACAAACTCTCATTAAAACCTTACCATTTAAATATAGTACATGTACTATGATCCAGCGGCTACTTTTTCCTTTTTCTATGATTTGTAGTAATTTATAGGCTTTTATGCGAATATGATGTCTTTTTTAAGTTGTTTTAATAATACAATATATAGCTTTATAAATGCTTACTTTAAAATCTACTATTATAATATTAAAGATTTATTAGATTTTATAAATTTGTTTCATTATAAGTTGATGGTCTAAGTTTGATAATGCTGGCTGAATCTTGTTCTAGATAAATATTATAACCAATGGGACCGTAACTTTAATGTTCATACACATAGCACATATATAAAAAAGAGTTACATTAAATGACCTGTCGTTAAATTTGTAGGCATGTGTTATTTATGTCATAGACTCCTAAAATATTATCATGACCACTAAAAAATTTTACGGGTTGTTGATGTGGCATGCCACATGAATGCTGATGTGGTATATTCACCCATGCTACATCAATTGACAAGTGAGATCCACTTGGAAATTTTCTTTTTCCTCCTTTTTATGTTTTGTTTCCTTTATTCTTCTTCTTCTTTCAGAAGCCGAAGTTCTATTTATTTATTGGTGTAGAGTTAGTGATGATGTCCATGTGGCATGCTACGTTAATGTCATTTAGGATCTTAAAGGGTCGTGATAATTTAGGATCGAAATGAGACACTTGTGACAAGTTCTGGGTCAGGATGGGAATAGATCGAAGCTAAATCATTTTGAGTGTGTTTGTTGATCCAGAGTTAAATGGAGTCCACCATGAGTTTATTATATTAATAAATTATCTATGGGCATCTAAATTGATCAGCTAGACTACAAGTAGACCAAAAAGTTCGTATTACATGTGTGTAAGACTCGGATCTAAAATTTTTAAACTCATGTTCACACTATAAAAATTGTGTCAAATTTATTCGAATTTTGTAGAAATGATTTATTACGCAGAGAAGCAACTTTTTGTAAATTTTGAGCCATTTATATGTGTGGGCCCATAATGCGACTAAGAAATTTATATTATATATATGTAAAACTTGAACCCAAAATTCTTAAGCTCACGCTCACATTATAAAAATTTATTAAATTGAGTTGAATTTTATAAAAATAATTTATTATATTATACAAATTTTCAGCCATTAAACATGTGAGACCCACAATAACCCGAAATTTCGTAGTTATATGTGCGTAAAACTTGGACCTAAAATTTGAACTCATATTCATACTATGAAACTTTGTTAAATTTAGCTAAATTTTATAAGAATGATTTATTATAGAGAAAAATATTGTACATATTTTTGAAATATTTATATATATGAAACCATTTTGAGTTGAACCTTTAGACCCAGACTCTAATGGTTTGATCTATTTAGTCCATTCATATTTGTAGAGTGATCATAAAGGTTCGGTGGAGCAAAATTATAAATAGGTTCAATGAATAAACGATTCGATTCTAACCATATCTTTTATCCTGAGTAAAACTTAATCTGTATTTCGAAGGTTGAAGATCAAGATGACACAATCACATAAGTTTAAAGACCAGTCATGCACTTTACTTAAGAAAATAGAAGATAGAAGAGCTGTAATAAACGAAAATCTCAAGACCAACTGCTAATTTAAATCTCTACCCGTCCCAACTGAAAAACTCAGCATTGACCATTTCCATCTCAATTCGTGATAATAGAGCAACCAAATCCATGCATGGTCATATATAGTGGGACTGGGATATAAATTACCATCGTCCGTACAATGCGGATAACAGTAAATTAAAGAAACAGTGCCAAGTCAAGCCAGCGGGAAACTTAATTATTTAGCCAATTGACATATTTATGTGTGCCCTCTGCTCTAACCTCGAAGCAACGAAACAGTCGTCTTTTTGCAGTTTTTGCCACGGGGTCGCCGGCCTCTCGATCCTGTCTGGCCGACGACGAGCTGTGTGTGTGAGAGAGAGACTAAGCAAGCAGATCCAAGATTACTCCCGTGCTGCGTACGTATGACCCTACATCATCATGGCCAACATGGGATTGATTAACATCATATCGCCGCTCACCAACCAAGAAGGGGATTAATTAACCACACGACAGTGATGCATGCACGGCATATCCCACTGATCATGTTCGTGTGCTAGCTGATAGCTAGCTTGTGTGTAAAATAATCTTACTCTAGCAAGCTATGCAGATCTCTGCTGTTATTGTAGGAAACTGGCCACCCTTTGGTCGCCATCAATAGTGTCCCAGCACTGAATTTGGTAACAACAATACAGGGGGGAAACAATATCCGGATATAACATTCCAAAGCGTTTGGGACTGTTTATACAACCTATATAAGACTAGCATAATACCGATCTGTTACGACATATATACATATATTGATTTTTAAAATAGTTCATTACATATATTTTAAATTTAATGTCCATAAAAATATTTTTATTATCTAATATATTATCATGTTTATTTTGGTGTCATTTTTTAGTTCGTCTATTGAGTTAGCCATAGGGATCGAGCAAAGTCTTATCTCACATTGATGCATTGATGTTGTATGTTGGTGATGATAGACTCCTCACCATCATTACTATTTTTTATATTAATATAGAAAAGAAATCTTCATTTCAATTGTTCTTTTTCATCCATTGGATCAAGATTCTTTGGCCATATTAACTCTCTCTCACAATACATGTATTTTATATACAATGCAAAACCTAATCTTTTTATTTTCTAGCTACAATACCCCTTATATATTCTATCTCGTATGCCTCTTCCCTCCTCAACGCAGGCAAGGCTGTCCACTCCCAGCCACAATTATCACCACCCACCACACAACCTATACCACTCTCTGGTGCTGGTGATCATACCACCCTCTCCTCAACAGTCCTAACCATAAAACTTCATCTTCTTTCCAATCTCCAACTAGGTCCCCATACACCCGATCTCTCCTATTATTGCGGGGTCTGCTGCCGCCACTGCCATCCACCATCGAGCCACCGATGTTAGGATTTTCCTTTAAATCTAGGAGTTTTTTCTCTCTCCCACCGAAACTCTAACCCCGAACGCTAATATGAAGACCCGCTGGAATTTCCCGGAGCAGGTGAGGAGTACTTTGAGCACAAATCAAAGGAGTGGATTGAGCAGATAGATGGTTCATAATCTGCAAGATTCATCCTTGATTTTTCAACCGAATGTCATTTAACAATATGTTATTTTAAGCGAGTGCAATTTTAAAAGAGCTGTAGATCACTTTTTTTCCCCGGGTAGAAGTATCCTTTGGCCGATCATTGTTTTTTTCTACGCAGGATTTTGTTTCTTTTATTATACATTGGCATATGGAAATATAGCTGGGTTACATGCATACGTGGTTATGGCTTATGACTACCCATGACATATCGTTATCATAATACTATTGATCCTGATTTTAAAATTGACTGACCTAAAAGTGGACAATGGGTCAAATATTACTCACTTCTCTAAAATATAATAAAACGTGATCAAACTTAGATTGTGACTTTTAATTTCTCGTTTCCACTGTAATATTTATAGCAATAAAATCATCGTAACTATAAGAAAGAACATTCAATGGTCAATAATTTTTCTTCAAATAAAATTTAATCTATATTAGACTAATGTTGATCAAATTTACCAGAGCTGAATAAAATGTGTGCATGTATTATATCGTGAGGAGGAGGAAGTAATGACTAAATCTCGCAAGACAAACTACTACCTACCTAGGTAGTAGCTCCTTTGGACGCAAATCTTTCCAATTCAGTTGCTCTCCTCAACTTGTAGTGTTGTACAACAACGCTGAGATCCTTCCAATACTGCATAGCTGTAGCTCATTAACCCCCCTTTCAACAGACTTGGCAAAAGTACAAAATGAAGCCGTCCATGTCTAAGAATTAAGAACTCAAGACCGAGGCCACTGAATCATGACAAAACTATAGTGACATAAATTCTGTGGAAAAGAGTACGTACCGAGGTTATGCTGCTCTTCTCTTCCGTGTGTGTGATGCAAATCCATCCAATTTTCTCCACAGCCTTTCGACGCTAGCTAGCTACCCTCTTAAACGCAAGGCACCGTGCAAAGTTTATGTATACGTGTAGCCACGTCATATACACCTGGAGAAGCCACACGAACTTGTAACCCGTACGTACTTACTTGTTTCGGAGACGTGAATTGTAGACTGAAATTAATTTTGACGTAATTTCCTTGTGTACGTACGTGCACTGTATGTCTCTAAAAGAAAGCTAAAACTTTCTAGTGAAAACGAACCACGCCACTCTCCACCGGCAGTCCAGCACACAACATCGTGAAGCAAACGCTTGCAATACTTTTGCAAACGCGAACAGTATATATATCCTTCCAAACTCTGCACAGCTGTAGCGTACAGAGACTCTTCCCTTGGATCTTAGCGACTATTATAGCGTACCGTCACTACTGCTGGCAAAGCAAAGCGGCAAGTTTCCAAAACAGAGCGACGCATGCATGCATGCAGGGCCGGCGCACCGCGCAACAACAACTCGGTGGAAAACCGGCCATGCTACGCTCTCTCGCGTCTCTACTCTACCCCCCCAGCTTCCCCGTCACGCGTACGCATACGCGCGACGCGAGCCGTTCCAAGCTGTGCATCGCTGGGTGGGTGTGCGCGCGCGCTTTTCCGTCGGGCAAACCGCGTGAGCGGAGCACGAGGGAGGGGGGCCAGACGTAGTGGCCGAACCTCCGGCCTAACGGCGCCGTCGCGGCCTCGCGGGGGGATCGGATGGATGGATCGATCATGCCAATACGCGCGGGCGCGGCCCCATCTCCTCGCTCGCGTCGCGTGCCAGGGGCTGTGTTGTGCCATGGGTGGGTCAGCTCACCGTCCGCCTCTTCTGCTAGCGAGCCCACCGGGTGATGGATGGAAGCGCTAGGCGTCAGCGATTTGGGTGTTTTCGAAAGACTTTCCCATGTGTCAAAATGCCAGGGAGTTAATGGCAGTCGAATTTGCGGTTACCGAATTGAGATAGCTCTCAAATGGTTCAAATTAATAATATCTATACTAATTATATTGACACACTGACGATAATAGCTTCTAATCATTCTGAGAGGCGTCGTCCCTGGTTTCTATTGAATGCTCCCGTGACCACTGCACCCACAACACCGTTCAACCGTAACCACTGTTGTTGGGATAGATAAGCTAGCTTCTTGGCACTCTACTTACCGAGTTGTCTTCCATGGCTAGTGTTGTTTGCAAGGGCTGAGGTAGGAATTTATCAAGAGTAAGGCTCAACTATTTTTGGTTATAAATTTTTTTTGTTGAAATTCTTGCTAAAATCTAGTGTTTTCCTATTGGTTTTTTTCCATGCATGGCGGCTTAAGATTAAGCTTCACCCCTGGCCATCCACCTTTAGTTTTCTACCAGTGTATTGTAGTGATTGGCACAGCCTAAATTTATGACAATAACATATGTAAGTTTACTACAATCCAACCCAAACAGAACCATAGGAAAAAATGCACTGAAATCAGTATATGTTAATTAGCACAATGCAAACCAACTGGAAACTAGCAATTGAACACTAAGCCACAGAGTAATAACAAACAAATTTAGTACACATGACACGGCCTGGCTGCATACCACTATTGAGAACACCAAAATTGTCTGTCGTAGCAACTTGTAGCACGCTAACCCATCGACGGCCACCTCCTGCCCTTTGCTCTAACTCGACACTTGAGCGACGGATATGCGTGCAGGCACCCCGCGTGAATCCTCCCGGGCTAGGCCTAGCACCGGCGCCAACCATAATCTGCCACCCGTCACTAGGTCGCTGCCAATCTAGGGCATTGTCACATTGTGCAGTTCGTCGCGTCTTAATAGCAGCACCGGGCATTAAGGAGTTTGCCGGTAGGAAAAGTATTTGGGGAAAATGAAAGTGGGTCTAGCTTCTAGGGACATTGCACAAGTCAACCCATACGTCTACTTTCGCCCAACACCGCTCCAGATCAAACTGGTTCGTCGCTAATATGCCTGTAGCTTGTGATGCTTCTACTACTCATCGCTCCACTACACTCTTGGGAAGTCAATTTCCTGAGGAAGATGGGGATCAGGGTGTTCCCACCATCGGGTAGCTATGGCAGCCGTCACAACATGCCATAGTGGTAGGTTTGTCCCAGTTGCATTGCATTCACCATTTGCTCTAACGGGTGAAATAGACCTACCTTGCTTCATCTTACAGCTTTGGTGCCTTTTCCATTAGTGTGTTATTGTTTTCTATGTCCATTATCCACGTACGATTAATTTACATTGCTAATAAATAAGGGCTCACTGAGCCAAGGACCAAGGCCCAAGGCTTGGGCTGACCCAACCTATGCTATATTGCATTTAAATTATCTTTTGAAAACAAATATAGAAGTGTATGGGCTTTTTTCCTTGCGACGGCCTTGGCAGCTAAAGGCCCAGGTTTTCAGATTGCCAATTATCTCGTGACAAGAATGCTATTCTTAACACTAATTCGCTACATGCGTCACGCAACCAATGCTATGTAGCACGGCTTGTTGTGTACTGTAGGTAATGATTCTCTCCAAGCCAATTATCACTCCTCAAAGAAAACACAAAACTCCTGCTAAAATATTACCCTTGTCGTCACTTGCATGGAACACTACGTGTCTGTAGACCGGCAACAAACCTAGCGCATATCAACATTATTTTGGAAATCATTCACTATATGATTTTTTTACCTAAGTAATAATCATTTTTTGGAAACAAAACAACCACGATATCTAACTATCTAACTAAGTAGAAAAAGATATATGCTCTAAACTAGGATGACTGGAGTAGTTTTTGGTGGAGCAAAGGGGGTGAGTTCACCATGGGAGGTGAGGGGAAGCGGCAGCCGACTTGTGTGCGTATAAACGGCTTCTCTCGCTGTCAACACAACACACACCTCTGCATCCATTTCCTGCGTCCAGCTAGCAATCTTTGCCTTCCTTCCGGCCCCTACCCCACCTCTCCCTTTTTTTTCGTCCAAACCCCTCTCTTCCGTATAAATTCACAACCACCCCTCGTTCCCCACTAGTCTACACACCAAACTCTGTTGTCGAGCACCCCCGTAGTTTTCTCTAATTGCAAACAGGTCCTTGGCTGGCTGTCCATGGAGCGGAGAAGTGGTGGCGGCTTCTTCTCCGCGCTGCGGGAGGAGGTGGCGCGCGGGCTGTCGCCGGCCCGGGCGCGCAGTAGGAGCAGGTCGGATGCGGCGGAGCTGGCTGCGGCGATGAGGATGTCCGGAGGAGGCGGGGGAGAGATGCTGGCGCCGCTCATGGAGGGGCCCGATCCAGAGTCCGGCGACGGGGAAGGCGGGGGTGGGGGTGGTGGCGGTGGAGGTGGGGGTGGCCGGGGCGCGCGTGGTCGGAGGGGGAAGGGTGGGGGCAGTGGGTGAGGGGGCAGCTCGCGCGGTCGCCGTCCTCCGTGGCCGCCGCGGCGGCCGGGGCCGGCGCGGCGCGGAACGACCTCAGGCTGCTCCTCGGCGTCATGGGCGCGCCACTCGCGCCCGTGCATGTCTCCGCCGCTGAGCCGCTCCCGCACCTTAGCATCAAGGACACCCCCATTGTAAGTGCTTCCTCACGCTCTCCTCCTCATCCTCCTTGACAGCACACTCTCGGTGTTTCCCCTTTGGTGCTCTAGATTCGGTCTAGTCGAGTGTTCGACGAAACGTTCGAGCCATAATTTCCATGGATGAATATGCTTGAGTTCTCTTAATCCGTGAATTCATGGTACTGCATACTGTAACAATTTTTTTACTGATGATTATACTGCTCTTTTCTTTCTCTAGATTATACTGATTATTTTATTTAACTCCTCCATTCTTTCTCTAGAGGAGTTAAATAAACTTATTGACGTCATTACTGATGTCTACATATATGGTATGACAATCATGTTGGTTCTTTAGGAAATGATATGCGAAAATTTGTTATAGTTGTGCCTTGATTCAGGAATGTGGGTTATCTGCTGTAAAACATGATTAGTTTTTTTTTATTGTTGAGTAGACTGTAGAATGTGTTATTAATATGGTTGTCTACAGGAGACCTCGTCGGCACAGTACATACTGCAGCAATACCTGGCGGCCTCTGGTGGGCAGAAGCTTCTTGCGTCCGTGCGGAATGCGTACACTATGGGGAAGGTGCGCATGGTGGCCACTGAATTTGAGACTGCTGGCCGCCTTGTCAAGAACCGCAATGCTGCTCGCTGCGCCGAGCCAGGCCGCTTTGTCCTGTGGCAGATGGCTCCTGAGATGTGGTACATTGAGCTGGCTGTCAGTGGGAGCAAGGTGCATGCCGGCTGCAATGGCAAGCTCGTGTGGCGCCACACCCCGTGGCTCGGTGCCCATGCTGCCAAGGGCCCTGTTCGCCCTCTCCGTCGTGCACTTCAGGTATGACCACTGCTCGGGCCACACCTTGTATGTGGTTGCCTCTGCCCATTCAGCCATGGGAGAAGCTTAAGTTTTACTCAAATGTTTCGGTCAATGTCTTTATAGGGTTTGGATCCATTGACCACTGCAAGCATGTTTGCTGGTGCACGCTGCATTGGGGAGAGGAAGGTGAATGGGGAGGATTGCTTCATTCTGAAGCTGTGCACAGAACCTGAGACCCTTAAGGCACGCAGTGAGGGTCTCGCAGAGATCATTAGGCATGTCATGTTTGGATATTTCAGCCAGAGGACTGGCCTTCTTGTCCATATTGAAGATTCACACCTGACTCGGATCCAGTCAACAACCGGAGGAGATGCTGTTTACTGGGAGACTACCATCAATTCATTCATCGAGGATTATCGTCCAGTGGAAGGTATAATGATTGCACATTCTGGGCTCTCTGCTGTGACCCTATTCCGTTTCGGTGAGGTGGCCATGAGCCACACCAAGACTCGTATGGAGGAGGCATGGAGCATTGAGGAGGTTGCGTTCAATGTCCCTGGTCTGTCTATGGATTGTTTCATACCACCCACTGATATCAAGTCTGGATCTATTAGTGAAACTGTTGAGCTTTCTCATGGTGAGAAGAGCAAGGTTGGCCCTCCCCCTGGCCATCGTGCCAAAGTTGCTGCATTGGAGAAGGCAGTTGATGGGAAAGTAGCATGGAGTGGAACCATACTTGAAGATCACAATTGATCTGCAGCCTGTCCATACATGCTTCTTACATTGCAGTTGACTGACTTTGATGAATGTAGTGTAGGTGAGAAACAGGTCGAAGGAGGATTTGGAGTTTGTAGAACCAAATGCCCTTTGTGTACAGGGAGCACCATGAGGAATTCACCAGATCCTGCATGTCCTTGAGGGTGATCTGTGTGAATAATCCTTTCTAATCTCATCCTGATATATGGGTGGTAGCCTCGTTTGCTACCTCAGGCTTTTTGTCAGTGCCATCTGAAAGAACATGGTGCGTTCTCCATTCCAGGTTCCAGCCACATGTGGAAGGTCCATTGTGGTAATGCTGTTTGTTCTCCTTTAGCAATACTGGTTAGTCATTGGTGTCAGTGGGGAAGAAGAATTTCCTTGCTGGCAACCGACAGTGATTTAGTTGTCAACTTGTTGCCATGAAATCCGATTGGCGGGTTTAGTTTTCGTCATCACATCCAATTGGCGGTTCAACATGCTGTGCTTGGTGATGCTTCCTGGTCAAAGCTAACTTCAGAGAAAAGTAGAACCTCTGAAATGGTTGCTACTTCTTAGGTTTCTAATTGTAAGTTTTTTCCCCTTTGAACCTTCCTTTGCATCTCACTTATTTATCATGAGATGGAGGTGTACTCAACAGAAGTTTGATGTAATCCAAAACATTTATGATTGTGATGGGTTGAACTGTTTGTGATGTCTGCTACCCTGCTCGCACCCATCTGTTTTGAGTACTTTAAAAATGATTTTGGCTCCCTATGATGTTGCATTGCAACAGTGTGACATCAATGTGGCTTTTTGGTCTGCTTGCATTTTACTTTGGTCTGCAGTATGTTGGGGGAAGTAATGATTCATTACTATGATGGCATGGCCCCCATGTGCTTCTTCTAGTATACCTCCCCCAGGTGCTGTGTTAGTTTGATACTGTTGAAATTGTTGGTGAAGTGAGCTTTGCAACCATGGTAGCACCGTAGCAGTATCCTTTTTTTTATAGCTTTGCTCCATTCTTTGAAGCTTCAAAATCTTGATACCTTCTTGCCCCTGGCATTAATGGAATTGCACTCCCTTTTATTTCTTGATGTGAGCAATAATTTTATTCTTAGGGGTGCGTGTTCTTCCTGGGGAGAAGAAACCACTGTCTAAGATTGAGGAATACTAATATTCTCAAGTCCACTGTCTTAGTCCTTCCTCACCTA
Organism: Oryza australiensis; assembly: GCA_019925245.2. Lineage (NCBI taxonomy): Eukaryota > Viridiplantae > Streptophyta > Magnoliopsida > Poales > Poaceae > Oryza > Oryza australiensis. The sequence continues at coordinate 625,798 of JAIFGZ020000136.1, forward strand.
TTGGGAACTTGGAACTCACACACACATATCCTGCAAGGTCAAACTGTTGTATATTTTTCGAGCTTGGCAACAGTTATCCTGTCTACCATTGTAGTTGTTCGTTAGAGTTTTGGAGTTGTTTAGTGTCCGTTCCGTCGACGTCTTTTGTTGCTCTATTTTTAAACTTGTTCTGCCTATGGGAAGTGAAGCATGTGCACTGCAGAGTCAGTTTTTTCAAGTCAACGTTCGACGTACGCTGGCTTCGTCTTTCGAGAGTAATCTGAGCTATGGTTTGTTCGATCAACACCATGCAGAAATAATGGGATCTTCACTCTTCAGTCTTGTTCTATTTGCATTTGTAGTCTTGCTGTGCAAACCGATAACACAAACAAGAACTGCAGTAGGGCTGAAACCGAAAGCGTAGCAATCGCGCATAGCTAGCCTGGAAGACTGAAATTTCTATTTATATTGGGCTTAAATGCTGTGTATGAAACGGGATGGGACAAACACTGCAAGTTTTAGAGGCAGATTTGGTTCATTTCCAAACGACACTTTTTGGCCAAAATATTGTCTAAGGGGTGTGTGTGTCTACCAATTTACTCGCCTCACCATAAAGAAAGCTTAGCAAAAAAAAAAAAAAAAGTCCACGACAAGTGTAGAAAAAGTGTGCCCAAGCCATAGTTACAGGAATGAACCTAAAGATTGCCCAAGAAACTATGTCGTGCCTAACGTTTGGCAACCAACCAAGAAAGCCCTTAGATGTATAAACTTACCATCGAAACAAGCCTTTACAGAACATACTAGTTGTACCAAAAAATAAATCAGGAGCAGGATGGGACTTAATGAGTATTACATGTTTATATCAGAAGCTGAAGTTTTTTGGTCCAACGATTCAAACGCCTCTTATTAGATACAACTGGAGCAGTTGTCCACCCAAATGGATAAACAAAAAACAGGTACGTTCATTTGGAACAGCAAAATAGAACTGGCCAGCCAAACTGAAGACTTGGGCAATCCCAGCTGTTCCTTCACCTGCAGATATGGTAATGTTAAGCAGAGTAAGTACTTCCATAAACAGGACTCCTGAAATTATTAAGTCCAATTTGACATGTCATGCATGCAAAAGAAAGGTTTCCAAATTTTACAAAACATGCCAAATGACTAAATATCAAGCAAAGAGTTATAAATGGTGTTGCCTTCATGTTTTTACTTGCTACTACCTTTGGTTCTAGAAGTAATAACAACAGCACTTCCCTTGGGGCTTCAAAACAATTACAAACAAAAGCAACAGCTGTACTGTTTGATTTGGTCATTGTAAGTGCATAGCAGAAATGCAGAATTCAAAACATTCACAAAAAAAGTTCAACATTGAGAAAACATTTTTTTCTGGAAGCACAATAAGACAAGTGTATGTCCAATGGACAACCAATTTGCTCCTCAATGAATCCTTAAGTACCTCAATAAACAAATACACATTTACACATGTCAACAATTTGAGCGTGCTAAAGGTTCATATATGAGCTGCTGATAAAATTAAACAGAGTAGGGCATATAGCCAGCCAGCCAGGACAATACAATAACATTTTCTTTGAGATAATACTCCCAGCTCCAGAAAAAATCATTGATATGGCAAGGAACCATATGCAGTAACTCCAAACAGTGGTTTCATCGTAATTTGGGCCTGTTTGATAGGGCTCCAACTCCTAAATTTAACTCCAGGAGTTGGATCTGGAGTGGAGTTATGAAGCTGCATAAACCCAGCTTCATAACTCTCTAGTTCAATTTGTGAGAGAACTCCATCCAGCTCCACTTCCATTTTTAGTGGAGCTGAAACCGTTTGATTGGGCTCCAACTCTAGGAGAGGTGGAGCTGGAGCTGTGCCAAACAGGCCCTTAGTTGGGCTCTGAAGCACAGATAGGCTTGAACTACAAGGATATATAAGACATTAGTGATTGGAATCCCTTGTGCACTACTCAACAAAAATTTAAATCACAGTTAGCTGGTTTAGAAAATGATCTCTGATCAGGTTTTGTTTGAAAAATAAAATGGAAGCAACAATAAACGAATCAACAGCTACATGGTTGAGGAAATTTATTCATATAAACTATAGATTAGCTGGAAAATGCGTACGTGGAGTAAGAACCACCTCTTTTTTTTAACAGGTACATGCAATTTTCCTTCCATATTACAGCATTTCATACGCCTTTTCCAACTTTTGCATAAAACTATTTTTCAACATTTTTATATTACTAAATAGTAATCCCTATGTACTGCCTAAAAACATTCTGTTCCATGATGTATCACAATAATATTAGGAATCAAATTGCAACGTAGCATTATTTTCTTTCACACCCTTCTTTCTCTTAGCAGAGAAAACCTTATTTATAAAATGTAGTGTCAATGTATTTTGCATCCTTTTAATACTGATTACGAATGCCTGGATGTAAAGAAGTACATTTATCATTTGTGTATGTTCCATTCTTCTAAGTTTAGAAGGTAAAATTTCAGCACACTAAGAATAATCAGACTTTTTGCATCACTTCAAAAGGAAACAGGCTTCAAAAGCACACTTTTGTCCACAAAAAAAAAAAGAAACTGACTTGTACTCTCAGCTATGCTTTAAGAATTAACCACTTGCTATGTCCTTAATGCATTTTTCAGAAAACTTAGGCTATCTTGATTATGCAGCAATATAGGTGAGCAAAGTTGCCTAATCCTCACCTTCATGGACTAGTTAATAATCCTCATCTTCATGGACTTAATAACCACATCATAGAGAATGTGCCACGAAAAGACTCCTACACTTTATCCCCTAATCCTATCTACTGATTCCCCCAAATTACTCTCCCGTTTCCCCGGAAGTGCTGTTGCAGCAATCCTAGCGATTCGATTCAAATCGAAACCAAAGCATACCATGCCAGCATCAAGCAGGAACAAACAACAACAATAATAATCCCTTAATAGTTGTACAAACCCAGATCTACCGCAAGACGCGGAAGAACCAGATCTCAACCCGCGGGCAGACCAGATCAACGGGAGTGAGGAAGGAGGCGCGGGATCCCGCGGGGGGGAGGGGGGGTGTTACCTTGGGAGCACGGATCAGATCAGTGCTTCTTGTGCGCCTGGACGAACTTGGAGTTCTTGAGGTCCTCCTCGGTGAAGCCGGCGGTCATCTTGGTGATGATGGCGCCAGTGACGGCGAAGCCGGTGATGAAGGGCCAGCAGCGCTTCCACTCCCTCCGGAAGAACACCGGCCACGGATCGAAGCGGCTGAAAAACATCGTCGATCTCCCTTCTCTTCCTCCTCCGCGGCCTCACTGTGGTTCGGGGTCAAGTGGTTGCCTCTCGATCAGAGGGGAGAAGCGGATGGTGGAGGTTATCGCATCGCGTTAGGGTTAGGCAGGGCGCCGCCGCACCGCCTCTCCGCGCACGTGGGCCAGGTTCGATTGGCCTCTGGAGCAGTTCACATGGGCCGTATCAACTACCGGCTCCAGTTCTCAGGGCTTTCCTAACCAGCTCGTCTGTTCACGTGGCCCGTGAAAATCATGGACATGTGTGGATGATAGTAGCTCGATAGTTAACCTAACTCTGATGAATTTATAAGTTCATATGGTCGACAAATTAAACTGAGATTTCAATCCTTTAAATATTTCACCAAAAACCAAAGTATACAACGTACCGGGAAAATCACAAAGGAGAAATCCCCCAAAAAAATCACAAAGGAGAATTTGAAGAAATGGAGACAAATAAGACGGAACAAAATGAATAATTATATATTATTTAAAAGGAAAAAACATATATCAATATCTTAACAACCAAAATAAAGGAATGATAAAATTTTAAAAAGATCACTAGCAGAAACCACGCACCATACGACATGCTGTTGTCCAATGACAATGGTTAAACACCTATTTTAAAGCATCTCCAAGAATTTTATTATTTTCTCAAATTCAGTTGTTTTGCAACTCCCCGAAAGTATTGGAAAAGAAAAAAGACAAACTTCAAGAGTTTTTTATAAATAATTTTCAAAAAAAAATCAAATTTAGGCCCACCGTCATTCTCTGTTGTATTAGGAAGCATCGCTCCTGCGTCAAATACTGTTCCTGCGCCAAACAATGCTGTCCCTTCTGCTGTGGCTGGCACTATTTAAGATAATAAAGTGCTGTCCTGTTTAAGAAAATAAAGTGTTGTTTAAGAAAATAAAAGTGCTGAAAGTAATTCCAAAACAAATCTAATCAAGACACATGTATAACAATTTGTCAATTTTGCACCAAAATTCACAAAGGAAAAGAAAAACAAGTCTGTATGTTTCGTATCAGATTCCAGCATCTCCTAACAACAAGAAAGAGCACGCCAGTGAATGATATACAAAACTACAAGAAGAGGAAAACAATCCTAAAATCCTACAAGGTGTAAGCGAGAACTGATACGATCCCTAGAAACTTAAAACCAACTCAAGACCAGAGGAAGAGCAATTCTGACATTATCTTATAGTTGCAAAGGATCTTCGACTGCTTTTTGAGGACCAGAGAGTCATTCGTTAGCATTGATTCTATCTGTATCTGAATGCATGTCTTTAAATCACATAGCAGAAACACTTCCAAGGAAATATCTCTGTCTCCCCTATATTATTGGTTACAAACTAAGCTAATTTATTAGGCCAATAAACAGGAAAATGAGCAAATGTATCAGAACTCGCCAAAAGCAGAAGCATATGCAGTACTGTCTGGTGAAATTTGTATCGACATTCCCCTTCCAGGCTTCATAGACTCGCTGCGGCTGCGCCATGGGGCAGCCAAGTCCCGCACGCAAGACACTTAAGTATATGAATTCGACGCGAAGAAGATAGAGTAGGCCGGCAGCCAAGGAATAGATGGTGGACGCTGATGGGCGGCCCATGGGCCGCGGCGGAGGTGTTGCCCGAGCGCGGCAGCTGTGGGCACCATGTGGCCGGCGACGGGGTGGCCCATGGGCGGCGGCGGCGGGGTTGCCCGAGCGCGGTGGCGGCGGGCACCATGTGGCCGGCGACGGGGTGGCCCATGGGCGACGGCGGTAGGGTTGCAAGAGCACGACGGCGAGGTTGCCCGTGGCCTGGCTGGTGCTCCCGCCAACACTAAAAGCTTGCAAAGAAAAGAGGAGTGGCTTACCTAAACCCTCGGCGGAGATCGAAGGATGAGGTGTGGCGCGGGAAAGAGAAGTTGCGGCGCGGGAAGGAGCGATGCGCGCAATGGACAAGCGTGTATTTTCCGTGTTTCACCGTGATTTTGCCAAGTGTGTAAAGATGGGGAATAAATATGAGGAACTGTTGGATACTAATTTTTATATTTTCCCTCAAATTCAAAGGATGAGAAAGACATATATGGCACTCTTGGAGATGCTCTTAGCTCTCAGACCATCACGATAGAACTAGACAGGTGGGGATGGGTCTAATGCGCGCATGTTTGCACGGCCTATCTACCCAAGACAATAAAATCCCATGTTGTCTCATGTAGGCACAAATTGCCCAACCCATGGTTGCTTTCTTTTCATTCCCTCCTTGTCTTGGCTATCCAGTCATCCCGATCGAGCGAGTCTGAGTCAAAGCACTGGTGCAGGAGCACGTGATGGCTAGCACCAGTGAACTCACTTCGCTCTCCCTTCGGCAAACTCTAGATCTAGGTCAGCTTTGATCCCCACTGCCCCTATCTCTCGTGACGCTAGCCGACCTCGTTGGCGTAGAAAGGCGTCAATCAACGAGGCCCACCCAACCAGACACCTTCTCCTTCGTCCTCTCCCATCTCACTCAGTTTTTCACTTGTCATCAACACCAAGCCACTAGCCGCTGTCGATCTTACTGTTAGTGATATGCCTCATAGGCAACATGGAGATGTTGGATATCATGGTCAATGTTTATATATCAATGAATAAAGTGTTATTCCGTTTCATGAAATAGAAGTCTTGTATTGATCAATAAGTATGTGACTTATTTATGAGACTCTTTATGTATGAATCTACTTTTAAATGATCCCTGATCATATATCATATCTATGGAACAAATATGATTCTAAGATCAGCATGTTTTTTGATTGATGATCATGTCTCATATATCATGTTATGGAGATACCAAATCAATAAACGTGAACACGTGTTAGAGAACACATTGTTGGATAGACCCACATTGAGACATTATAGGAAATTAATGTGTCATTAGTTGGTCTCAAGTAGTGTTGGTGCAAAGTCCTTAGACCTGAGATCATCATGGATTCCAATATGTGTAGTAGCTTACTTAGGGACTACCAAACGCTATTTCGTAACTGGGTAGTCATAAAAGTAGTCTTCAGGTTTGCTATGAAACATGTAGTGGGATGTGAATGATCAAGATGAAATTTGCCCCTCCTATGGAAGAGATATCTCTGGGCCCCTCAATGTAATGGATTATGAAAGTGCATGGCCATGCCGAGTTGATTGAGGAGTCAATCAACAGATAAATAATCCAATACGAGATTGAGTGAATGATTAAGCTATTGATAGGATGACACGAGTCTTGCCTATATAGCTTAATTGATATAGTGAGGTAAAGAGATTTGCGCACATATTATAGGTTCAGCCGATATGATCTTTGTGTCTATTTTGGTATCAATATGTTCTAACAGGGGTCGCTGAAGCCGGTCGAAATGGTGGTTTCGGGCCGGGGCCAATTGTACATGTACCTATTGGGTCATACACTTAACGGGATAGAACAGGCATTCGAGTTTGACTCAGATATAACTCAATTGGATAGGGATCCGACCGGACATAGAGTCCCGATGGGCCTTTAGGCCCAGTCGACAACTCTATATAAAGGAGACGAGGGGTGGAGGGTTGAATACGTAACACATAGCCGGATCAATCTTCTCCACAGAAACCCTCCCACGTCCGAGCCAAAACCCTAGCCGTGCATCGCGTGCTAGCATGTCACGCCCAGAAATTGCTACCGGAATTTCCGATGCTGAGTGGTATTAAATTCCCGGTCCAGGACCAGCCAGGGATACACAAACGACAAATTGTATATACAGATCCATGTCTTAAAAACATATATAAGTCTTACAATGCAGCGAAAAAGGAAAATAAACTTATTAGACTAAGCTTCGACGCTTGCGGCGCGGCGACTCCACTCCACAGGCATCCTTTGACTGCAGCGACAAGCCTACTCGTCGACGAACTCATCTGCAGCTTCATCCTTCAGCTCTGAGGTGGGGGAAAGGAAGCAAGACAGTACAATCCATAGAACTCAGCAAGTCATACCAAAGGAAGGTATGATGCAGGATTGTTCCAAGGGGAGGCTAATGGTTAACTTTTGCACAAAGCAGGCATTTCACAAAGATAAGTTGAAAGCAGTAAAACGGTGATTAAACTTAAATAAACAATATTAATCATCTCTGCTCAATGCTAAACCACGTTGAGTCAGGCCCAAATCCATCCAACTATTCTAACCAGTTCCATTTAACCAAGTTATTTCAGTGGGACTAATCACGGCGAATTTGGTCGATAGCCCATAACCGCGGGCATGACTATTCAAATAGTTTCTAACTCTAATCAGAGGTGTACATCTATACCCACAAGACACAGCCCCACAACACATTCCCGTGCGTCGACATGCCACCACGACATATCAAAAAGGGGTCTGTGATAGGACCATTCGCATAACCCTCCCTGACCAAGCGATACCACACCTCAGGTTTCGCCCCTACCTTTATATCCAAGTTAGGCAGCCCCCTCTCGTGCCTAGGTGAATCCGGAAGCCGCATAGACCTTTCCCGGTCCATCCAAACTTCATCACGCCCACCCTTGCCTGGATGCGTCGGCCATAAAAAACTACACAACAAGCCCAGCCGTTACCCATACTGGCTTGTGTTACGTACTAATTATTCTCCCAAGGTTTCCCGCGAACCGGTCCTTAACTGACATGGGTGCTTCTATCAAAACCGTGCACCCACAACCCACCATTTGGTCATATTTTAATTAACCGTTATCCTTTACCCAAAGTAACTCCGGTTCGAGACCGTCATTTCATGTGAATAAAAGCTAGTAACATAACTCTTCCATTAATGATCTACTTTTACTAAGCGAACTAAGCATATCCTAGCCATATATCTAGTCATATTAGTACCCAGTTAATCAACGATATAGGGTAAACGACCTAGCTAAGTATTATAGGTCCCATCCCGATGACATTATAAACAATGCAATTTAATAGATAAATCGAGATTAATTTATAAAATAGGTACAACATGATCAAAAGGTACAAGACTTGCCCTGGTTTTGCTCCTGCTGAACTTCCGCGACTACTTCAAAATAAACCGAAGCGTCCGCGGAACTAGAATCTAATTGACAATCAAAGCACAGCAAAAACAGGCTATTAAACTACTGAAACATGCAATTAAACTACTTAGTGTGTTCTATACATTTTTATGAGTCCACTGCAACTTGAACGGACTCAAACGGAGTTTGGATGAATTTTCTATGATTTTTACAAGTTTCAGTGATTTACTAATTAGAAATAAAAGAAAAACAACGGTTTATGACGCCTAGACTTGTGGGGCCCACAAGTCGGTCCCCCAACTGGGCGGGGAGGCGGCCTAGACTTGCGCAGGCGGCCAGGCGGCTTGGGCTGGCCCAGCGGGAGGGAAGTGTGGCGCGCAGGAAAGAGAGAGGGGTTGGGTGGCGGGACTTGGGCCGAAACATGGGGGCGGCGGGAGAGAGAGAGGAAGGAGTGGGTCGGCAACCCACGAGAGGAAAAAGAAAAAGAAAAAGGGATAAAGGGAAAAAGAAAAGGAAAGCCCTTTTCCTTAAGGAATTAAATTACGATTAGACTAAATTAACTTTTAAAATTGTTTTTGGTGCTCTGAAAATTCTGATAAAAATCGTGTTAGTCTATTTTGACAAGGGGAATTTGAGAAAAATCCCACCGAGCCATTTCCAATTATTAAATGGATTTTAACTTTGGAGTTTGTCTTACTTTATATTTTCGGTTGATTTCTTTTGCACAATTTTTCCTAGGTGATTTTTACACTAAGGAGAAAAGCGAGGTGTGACATAGCACACGGGTGTTCGGAGTTCTCTCCCTGGATGTGTGGATACCGGTAGAGACATCGCTATGGTACGGTGTAAGTCGGCGGCTTCAAATCTCGTCGAGATCCAACTAGCCGTATCTAATTCGGTGATTGGGTCGGGCGGTCGGGTGGTCGGAGGTCCGGGCGAACCGGCACGGCGTCATGAGCATTGGCAAACCGACATGGAGTCATTGGCATCGACAAATCCTAGCGCCATCGGGCGATCGAGCGGCGCATGTGGAGGTCAGCAGGGTCGGGCAATTCGGACCCGGGGTCGGCGAGGTCGGCTGAGGCTGTTCGAAGGTCGGCAAGGCCTGTTCGAGGTCGGCTAGCAACAGATTGGCTATTTTTGCTGCATTGCGCGTCAATTGATAACGATCTATAGACCCTTACTTGCAAGCTTTCCTGGATTACGCGGTAGAAAATTTTGTTATGCTATCGTAGCCTCCGTGTTTTTCTTCAGTGGTATCAGAGCTAGACTTGCGTAGTTTGGGTTTTACATTGGATCTGGAACAAGTTTTAGCACATGGGTTGATTAGATCAATCGGTATACGGGGTCGGTAGAGGAGAGTAGATGGAAATTGTGTTCCTTGAGATTGTCTCGGATCGACATAATGTGATTATATCGAACCGGTGTCCATAGTACTTGGGATGAGTATGGGTCAGATTCGAGATGGCGTTCCTTGACAGTGTCTCGGAACGGTATAATGTGATTATGCCAAAGCTATTTAGAAGTCCAACTATGACTGCTGCCTTGCACCTATGCAAACCATGTTCCTTGAGAGTGTATCAGAGTGGTATAATGTGATTATGCCGATGTGGTTTTCATAAGCGATTTCATAGATTGGATCTGTGATTTCGTGTGATGTTCCGGGACCGCCATGTGCGTACCCCTTTTATGTCGTCTCGGTATTGTATCTCTGCGATAGGTAGAAAATATTCTACGTCTAACTTGTTTTTGCAGAGATTGCTTTGAGATGGTATGACCCTATTATATGTATGAGATGCATCTGATGCCTGTAATATTCTTTCATACGTGAAATGACTGTAATATTCCTTCACGACCTGCGTGTTGATGTAATCTTCGATTTATAGCTTCTATATTAGTAGCTTAGTTTGAAGAAATCAAGCATCCGACACTCGGGAGAACGATGATGAAGATGGAGATCCTCTATACCGGCATAAGATGGAGATCACCATGTGAAAGGGCCATACTATTTTATTATTAATTGCTATTCTTCTTGCTTTCATATATGAGATATGTTTGTTTCATAGGATAGTATCCCTCATAAAATTAAGTAGTAATGATGCTGTTGATGCCAAATTTGTACCGTCGCAAGATGTGTTGACATCGAATCACATGCTGGCCTACGAGATCTGCTTAGCTTCAGCGCAAGTCCTAAAATTGATGAATTGAAAACATGCCAGTCAGTTTGATCCTGCCACTAACAAGATATGCAAAACAGCAGAGCATACATCATATCGGCCGATAGGCCGATAATCAAAACAGCCGATCTGTTGACAGCCGATTGTGTGAATACAACCAATGCCGATGTCCAAATAACTCGTTGGCTGAAACCCCGACGAAACCCTTATTGGTAGCCATCAGGCAGGCTAGAGACACGGTTCTAATCACGACTTAGTAGGTCAAACTGAATTGATGCAGCACTAAAGAAACACAATATCTAGACAATCAAACCCTTGACTAATTTTCAAGGTGGTACCTGTCTAAACTAATCTAATCTAGTAAAGAGTTTAGCTGGTATCGGCAGAGACCCCAAAACGAGAGACAGCCGATAGAGCTAAATTGAGATACTATGACTAGATTAACAGAGACATATGATAAGACCGGCTAACCCTCCGATAAAATATTAGCATGAACCTATTGGCTTAACAATCCTTAGATTATCGATAACAATCTAGTAGGTCGGACCTAACCGATGCAGCACGAGATTATATATGATAATCTAATACTCGATGAGCCAATAGATCTGTCTAATGTGATGGATATAACAAATCTACCTAAAGCGACATTACGTTTACAGAAACATCGACTTGATCAGAATATCAGACCTAACCGAGAAAGTCCTAACTAAGCCGATGTATCTATGAACGGTAATGAAACCGAATCTGATAAGAATTCGACTGCTGGAGATACTGATAAGGGAAAATCCCCATCGGCTGACCAAAACTCTAGGCCGATACTGCCTCTGAGCCGATTTGAACCTTGAGCCGATGTGGGTTTCAAGGCTTACCAAATTTTGGCGTTAACAGATGCCCTTTCAAATGTTGCACCTATCACCGTTGTGATCGTCAATTAGTGGGTCTGCCAAAGCAGAGTGTCATTGTCTATCATTATACGATGGGGTTTATGTCAGACATATACATGCAAGGACATTTGGTTTACTTAACAACGCTATCAAAACAATTTTGGGCCTTGGGGCATAGGTTGGCGCCGAGGCATGGTGATGTCATCCAACGAACAAGAGTCAGATAGGGATGTGATTCGCAAGGAGTTGCTTACCCATGTCATTAATCTTCTAGAAGTGATACCAAAGCTCACTAGAAATTAATAAACATGTGGATCTTGACCCAATACGTAGCCTTGAGGAAAGGTTTAAAACACGTAGTGGAAGTCTTTTGTTAAATTGTTTAATAAAAGACAACGCTTAAACATTGTGCTAAACTTTTCATGTATTTTCTATTGTGGATTATGGCAGCTAATACTGCACCTAGTTCTTTTAATTTGCGATCTATACTTGAGAAAGAAAAGTTGAATGAAACAAACTTTATGAATTGGTATCGAAACTTGAGAATTGTTCTCAAGCAAGAGCGAAAGGAGTACGTTATTGAAGTTCCTTATCCTGATGATTTGCCTGATAATGCTAATGTTACTGCACGGAGGGCTTATGAGAAGCACACTAATGATTCCCTTGATATAAGCCGTCTCATGCTTGCCACAATGTCCTTGGAGCTTTAAGAAGCAATACGAGAGCAGTGATGCTCATAGTATTATTGAGGGTCTATGTGGCATGTTTGAGAACCAAGCTAGGGCCGAGAGGTTTAACACTTCAAATTCCTTGTTTGCGTGCAGGCTTGTAGAGGGGAATCCCGTCAGTCCGCACGTGATAAAGATGATTGGCTACATTGAGAGTCTTAAAAAACTAGGTTTTCCTCTTAGCCAAGAGTTGGCTACATAAGTGATTCTCCAGTCGCTCCCTCCGAGCTTTGAGCCATTCATACTAAATTATCACATGAATAGCATGGATAAAACCTTGGTAGAATTTTATGGGATGGTAAAGACTACTGAGGAGCGTATCCAAAAAAAAGGTCATCATGTGATGATGATGCAGAAGGCTAAGTGCAAACCTCCTATCAAGAAACTTTGCACAAAACGGAAGTTAACTCCTGATTTGATCGCGAATGCTTCCAAAGCAAAGAAAGGCAAGAAGGGGTCGGCGGCGTCAGATGCCATTTGATTCTATTGCAAGGAGGCAGGTCATTGGAAGAGAAACTGCAAGAAGTAGTACTTGGAGGATCTCAAAAAGAGGCAAAGTGCGACTTTTGCTTCAGGTATTAATGTTACAGAAATCAATCTTGCTACTTCATCTACTGACTCTTGGGTATTTGATACTGGTGTTGACAACTTTTTTGGCAAGAAGACAAACACGATCGAAACACCTAAATGCTTTGTGGTGATATGGAGTCGCCAACCACCTCAATCTAACAAAAGAGCTAAACTAAGATGAGTTTTGTAGATTAAACCGACTAGCGAAGCTGAATTGAGTAGAACGATGGATAAATACCCGTCTCGTGGGCAAACGGAAGGTTTTTAGGAAAAACCTACAAAGAGGTGTCGCACTCTCGCGGCGGCGGATGATTTACGGCGCAAATCGACAAAGATGGACTAAACTAGGGTAAAGTAGAAAACATGGCTGAAAAGTAAAAGTAAAAGAACGATTCAATTGTAGAGATTGGGGTATAGATTGTATCTATTGTCTGTCTCCAATTGAACGGCCTTGGCCCTTAAATAAGGGTTGGACTTGCCTCCTACGTCCTCCTCCACATCCAATTTGGGGTAGATACCTTAGGAAACCCGAGACATACCTTATGAAGTAAGGAAACCCGAGTACCGATAAAAATCGACTCGTTCTCGAACTCTGCCGGTCAGACCGACCACATGCCACCGGACTGACCGGCCCTTAGGCCCGATCTGACCAGCCCATACATGGCGGTCAGACCGGTCCTCTGGAGGAAACCGACAAATTTTCCAAATATTGGTAATTCTCCCTATTTCAACCCTAGGTGCCAATTTGGTGTAAACACATGCCCCCTGCCTTTTATGATGAACATCGTGAATCTAAAAGCATAGAACATGTTTTTCTCAGGGCGATAATCTAATTACCGGCCATAGAACTTTCTAAGCATCATGCCAAACGCTCGGGAAGTATTTCTTCAAGTATCTTCTTGAAATGATCATGCTTTCACTCTTTTGTTGTAAGCCTTAGCCACCCTCTTCTTCTCTATCTCTATTTCTTCCAAAGCCTTCAAACTCTTGTCGATCACCTCATCAAGATTATCTCTCATCAAGGTCTTATAGTCTTCAACCAACAAATCATCTTGCTTTATATATCGAAGAGAGCCAAGATTCACCTCTACCAGCAAAATGGCTACTTGTGCGTAGACCAACTCAAAAGGAGTAACCTTGGTAGCATCATGTTTAGATATCCTGTGAGCCCATAACACTTCAGAAAACACCTCATGCTACCACTTCGGACGTTCTTCGACCTTCTTTTTGACTAACTTCAACAATGTTTTATTGTTCGACTCGGCTTGTCCATTAGCCCGAGCGTAGTAAGGAGAAGAACTCAACAATTTGATACCATAAGATTCGGCAAAACTTCTCACCTCCTTGGACAAAAAAGAAACCCCTTGATCCGTAATCAAAGTTTGAGGAATACCGAATCTATGCACAATATGCTCCAAGATAAAGTCAGTTACCTCCGTGTGTGTCATATTCTTGAGCAACACGGCTTCAGCCCACTTAGTGAAGTACTCCACCGTAACTAGCACGAACCGATGCCCTTTCAATGACGAAAGATAAATTTGACCTATGAAATCTAAAGCCCAACCTTGGAATGACCCCAAGACTAGGATCTTTTCAAATACTCGATCAAAGGAATTCTCTAGACTTCTTTTGTCTCCTGAGCACAAATGTCTGAATTTACAATTAATTCGGCCTCTGAATCAAGTGTATCGTGCCCGGTCTGACCGGTCATGCAATGACGGTCAAACCTCTACCTCTCACTGGTCAGACCGGCCACACAAAGCTGGTCAGACCGTCGGCCACCTGTGGTCAGACCAGCAGTGATGCGCCGGTCAGACCACCCGCAGTTTGTGACTTTGTCAATTTCGTCCAAAGAATTAAAATCAAGCATCGGCTTTTCCAGTATTAAAAATACTCCTTTTTTGATATTATAGCCAGATGCTTGGTATATAAAATTATTGGACCAAAATTCCTTCTTTCTAGACATATAAAAATTATAACATGCAATTAATATACCTAGATAAATACTAATTCAAGTGGCTCTTGAAACAATAATCATGAAGGCATCAAAACACTTAGCCACTTGAAGTATGATCAATAATGAATCACTAAAGTCATATATCTCACATGCATGAATTCCAATAAATTACAAGTGTAAGTAATTGGCTTAAACATGTATGCAAAATATTAAAACAATGCCAATGTTCCTAAAGAAAACAACACTAGAACAAATCATCACATTGACCATTGACATTAGCCGGATTACTAAGAAGCAAAATTTCATGATGCAATAATTATGAAATCTATATTCTTTATGGTGATTAATCAAAACATGCATGATTTGGATTTTAATAAATATCATAGACCAACGAGCCAAATCATACTTTAAATAAATTATATGCCAACTTGTCAATTCCACCACTCAGAATTGGCATTTCAACATATATGCATAATATCAATTTGACAAGCAAAACTCACATGTGCTAGATAGCAAGCAATATTCTAACATGGCATAGGCATACTATAATTATGAGTACGATAAACCCATACCTTGCCTTAGTATCCAACAAATGGCGACTCAAAGATGTGATGTTGTATCCATCGCCGTTCATCTTTCTTGATTTCTTCATGAGCATATTAATGTCTTCCCTCGAGCAAAATCGGCTTTTTTGATTGCACGATTTCGAAGGCAAGACAAACACCGTAGTAGAACCCATAGCAACATGTGGAGGAGAATTTTCTCTAATGACCGAAGATTCTTCTCTCTTCAAATTGGATTTACTACTACTTTGGGAAATCACCGGTCTCTTAGCTTTTGCTTTCTTGGGTCTCCACACTTGCTTATGTGTTTTGAAGCTTCAAATCATCACATGTCTTGTTCTCCACATCTTTGGCCTTCTTTTCTTTTTGACCTATGGCTCGAAGATGTTGTAGCCTCCTCTTTTGAGAGCGAGATAAGCCAGAAGGTATCCACTTCGGCTGTGATTGTTTTTTAGGAGCCAAGCATTGATTTTTAATATTTGTGGTCGAAGTGAAAGCTCCTGTGTTGCTCTCATTCTTCCCACTCATCTCAGATGCCTCCCGGTCAGACCGGCCTTTGGACCCGGTCAGACCGGCGCCACGCTGTCGGTTAGACTAGCCTGATGGTCCGATCAAACCGGTAGTAGGCTGGCGGTTAGACCGCTCAACTATCTCGGTCTTCTCTGCTTGTAACCCCTTTGTTGCATCTCCAGTAGGTACTTGAACATCTTGAAACTCCTCCTTGATAGTAACGACCTCCAGAGCTTTGGCTTCTTTTCTCACCCATACCTTCATCATCTTGTTCGCCTTTGATCTCGGACCGATTCTTTTGTGAAAAATGGTCTTGTCTTGATTTAGATGAATGACTTGATATTGGCCTAGGTGATTCCTTTCATTCTTGATGAAACGGCATAGGTGGTTGAGGCATCCACGACATATAATACATAAAAGGATAACTAAATGGTGGCATTTGATATGGATACCATGGCGTCACAACCGGAGGTTTGTATAGAGTTGATATTGTTGATGGTTCCGATTGCTTTGGCGTTTGAGCAAATCGCTTTCTAGGAAGCGATCTTGGTCTTCTTGTATCACTAGTACGATTATCAAATCATTGACCAGCTAATCCCTTCTTGTATTTAGCCATAAGCATCTCAAAAGTGAGCTTCGGCTTTTTAGTCTTTATAGAACTAGATGACTCATCTTCTGTAACTTCACGATCTTTGGCCTTAGATTTATTGATCCTGATTATCTCAGGCCGAGGATCCCTAATAATAACATTTTTCCCTTTTGTAGTTCGGCTTGGCTAGACCGAATCAACACTTTCTTGTCATCAAAATCAATAGGAACAATAGGAAGAGAATCACGAATAATTTTGGTCTTAGCAATAGGTGTAACCGAAATAGTATCACAATTGACCGATGAATTATCAATCGATCTTTGCTCCATCACGCTCAAATCTTTAAAATAATCATGAAACTTATGCTCCATTTGTGACCATGTAGAAATTGAATTAGGAGCAATTAAACTAAACCATGTAAATGAAAAGCTTGACAAAGAAAGAGGAAACAACTTTAACTTAAGCAAATCATCATTACCGGCCTTAACACATTGATCAATAAAATGGCCGATATGCTCCGTTGTTGTTCTAGCATCCTCACCTTTGAATTTTGTGAAGTTGGGCACCTCAAATCCTTGCGGGTATGGGACCGAATCTATATGTTCTGGATACGTCCTTTCACATTTATGCAATGTTGCTTTAAACTCTATTTCATCACTACCCTGCAAGACATTGTCACTATCTTTTCCAACATTCACATGACCGATCTGTGACTCGGTCTTAGGTGACAATACTATTTCACTATCGCCTGTGATACAATCCAAACCGTCATTTAGTTCGGCTATATTTTCAATGATTCTATTATCCAAGCTAGCAACACAATCCGAACCTATACTTGGTTCAGCTATACATGCATCATTGTCCAAACTAGCAACACAATCCGAACCATCACTTGGTTCGGCTATGCATGTTATTCCATTATTGTTCAAAGTAGTAACACAATCCGAACCAACGCTTGGTTCGGCTATATTGGTTATTGCATTATCATCCAAACTAACATTTAAGCTATTATCATCCACTCGGCTTTCCTAAGCTAGAGCTTCATGCAAGAGATGATCAATATCAAGAAATATCTGGCCATTCAATCTCTCTTTAATAGAATCAAGCAATCCATTATATGCAATGTTGGCCAAATCTTTTTGAGTTGTGTTCAAACTAAAACATTGGTTTCTAGCATCTCTAAACCTTTTGATATAATCACTGACAGATTCATTGTGTTCTTGCCTAACCGATGTTAAATTAGACAACCTAAGCTCATTTTCACCAGTATAAAAGCAATCATGGAATTGTTGTTCTAATTGAGCCCAAGTATGAATAGAATTTACTGGTAAAGAAGTAAACCATGTAAAAGCAGTACCAGACAAAGACAAAGAAAACAAACGCAATTTGAGAACATCACTGGTACTAGTCTCACCATATTGTGCAAGAAATTGGCCTATGTGTTCCCATGTAGTCCTATTATCCTCACCACTAAATATAGTGAACTCAGGATCTCTATAACCACGAGGATATGGGATATTATCAAAATATTTAGGATACGGCTTTTGGTAAACCTCAGCACGATCCTTTGGCTCAATTCCAAATGATTTTCTAATGATGTTTCTAATTTGCTCTTCCATATTCTCAGGCCTTGGTTGTGGATTTGGCAGTCTAGGAATAGGTGGTTGTAGTGGCACAATATGATTATACTGGCCATAATGCGTGTTTTGTGCCAATCCATCTACTTGACAATTTTGTACTGGCTCATAGCAACTGTTGGCACAAATAGCATGGGTATGTGGAATAACATGACTAACAATATTAACAGGTGATGAATAATAATTAAAATCAGTACTACTTGTCATGGTATGAAAACCTCGCAAAATTTCCAGGGAACCGGTCTGACCGGCTATAGATTGCCCGATTTGACCGGCCAAGCACCCGGTCTAACCGGCCCATGGCTCGGTCTGACCAGTGGTCAGTGGTGTGGTCAGACCGGCCGTAGGAGGCCCGATCTAGCCAAGATTGGGCACGGTCTGACCGGCTATGGGGGGCACTGTCTGACCGGCATAGCACACGGTCTGACCGGCCATGGTGGGTGTTAGTGATATGCCCTAGAGGCAACATGGAGATGTTGGATATCACGTCAATGTTTATGTATAAATGAATAAAGTGTTATTCAGTTCCATGAAATAGACATCTTGTATTGATCAATAAGTACGTGACTTATTTATGAGACTCTATATGTATGAATCTATTTCTAAACGATCCTCGATCATATGTCATATTGTTGGAACAAATATGATTCTAAGATCGGCATGTTTATTGATTGATGATCATGTCTCATAGATCATGGGTATGGAGATACCAAATCAATAAACATGGACACATGTGTTGGAGAACACATTGTTGGATAGACCCACCATGAGACACTACAGAATCAATGTGCCATTAGTTGGTCTCGGGTAGTGTTGGTACAAAGTCCTTAAACCCGAGATCACCATGGATTCCAACATGTGTAGTAGCCTACTTTGGGACTACCAAACGCTATTCCGTAACGGGTAGTTATAAAGGTAGTTTTCGGGTTTGCTATGAAACATGGAGTGGGATGTGAGTGATCAAGATGGAATTTGCCCCTCCTTTCGAGAGATATCTCTGGGCCCCTCGAGGTAATGGATTATGGAAATGCATGGCCATGCTAAGTTGATTGAGGAGTCAATCAACGACGGATAATCCAATACGGTTCGAGTGAATGGTGAAGCTATTGAAGGGATGGCACACATCTTGCCTATAGCATAACCGATATCATGAGGCAAAGGGATTTGTGTACACATTACAGGTTCGGAGCCGATATTATTCTTGTATACTATGGTGTCAATATGTTGCTAGGCGCCGCGTTGACGGGTCGGCTGAGTTGGACTCGAGCCGACGATCGGCTAAGTTAAACTATAGCCGAAACCGAGTATACCTGAACCTACGGGTCGCATGCTTAAGGGGATAAGAACAGGCATTCGAGTTGGACTCGGATACGGCTCGATCGGATAGGGATCCGATGGGATAGAGTCCTATGTGGGCTTACGACTTGTGGGCGGCCAACTCTATGAGATACGGATGAGATCCGATTCGAAAATAGAGTCCTGATCGGCCACTAGTCCTAGTCGGCCAACTCTATATAAAGGAGGGAGGGGTGGAGAGCTGCGGCACGTCAATTGCATCGCGTGCAACGAAGTCGCCGAGATCAATCTCCACGGAAACCCTCCCCACTTTCGAGCCAAACCCTAGCCTTGCATCGCGTGCTAGCACACGGGTGTACGGCGTTTTGTCCCCGGACGTGTGGATACCGGTAGAGGCGCGCTACGTTGCGCGCGTTGATCGGCTTCGGATCGGCTACGCATCTCGCGAATCGGCTGATTGGCGAATCGGCTGTCCCGGGTATCGGTGTCGGCTTGCGAGAATCGGCAACACTGTTCGGATCGGATAGCCCGATTGGCATTTCGCGCACACTCCAATCGGTAACGATCTATCGGCCCTTACTTGCAAGTGTTCCTGGTTTGCGCGGTAGAAAATTTTTTGTTTTCGGCTAGCGTAGCTTCCGCGTAACCCTTCAGTGGTATCAGAGCAAATCTTGTTTAGTTCGGGTTTTAGATTGGATCTGGAACAAGTTTTGCGCACGGGTTGATTAGATCAATCGGTTTTATGGGATCTTTTGAGGAGAGTTAATGGTAATTGCGTTCCTTGATAGTGTATCGGAACGGCGTAATGTGATTACGTCGAAGCAATTTCCATATAACTCGGTTTGAGTTGGGTTCGAGATAGCGTTCCTTGATAGTGTATCGGAACGGTATAATGTGATTATGCCGAAGCTATCTCGTAGTCCGATCTTGTTAGCTGCCTCGCGCCTACGCAAACCATCTCCCTTGATAGTGTATCGGGACGGCATAATATGATTATGCCGACATAGTTTCTGATAATATGATTATCGGACCGCCATGTGCGTACCCCCTTATAGGTCGTCTCGGTGCCGTATCTCTGCGATAGGTAGAAAACGTTTCTACGCCTAACTTGTTTTTGCAGAGAATGCTTTGAGATGGTATGGCCCTATTGTATGTATGAGATGCATGTGATGCATGTAATATTCTTTCATATGTGCAATCCCTGTAATATTCTTTCATACGTGCAATGCTTGTAATATTCTTTCACGACCTACGAGTCGATGTAATCTTCAATTAGAGCTTCTATAGTAGTAGCTTAGTTTGAAGAAATCAAGCATCATGCACATTGAAAGATGGTGCCGAAGATGGAGATCCTCGGCACGACATGGAGATGGAGATCACCATGTGAAGGGGGCCATACTATTTTATTATATGCTATTCTTCTTGCTTTCATATGTGATATGTTTGTTTGATAGGATAGCATCCCTCTCAAAATTAAGTAGTAATGATGCCCTTTCAAATGTTGCACCCGTCACCGTTATGCTCGTCAATGGTGGGTCCGCCAAAGCAGAGTGCCATTCTCTATCATAACACGAGGGGGTATATGTCGACATATACATGCAGGAGCATTTGGTTTACTTAACAAGGCTATCAAAACAGTTTTGGGCCTTTGGGCATAGGTTGGCGGGGCATGGAGATGCCACACCAACAACAAGAGTCACATAGAGATGTGATTAGCAAGGTGTTGCTTATCGATGTTACTAATTTTCTAGCGGTGATGCCAAAGCTCACTAGAAAATTAACTAACATGTGGATCTTGACCCAATACGTAACCTAGAGGGAAGGTGGAAAATACGTAATGGGAGTCTTATGTTAAATTGTTTAACAAAAGACATAGCATAAACATTGTGCTAAACTTTGCTTTTTCGTTGTAGAATAAATGACGGCTAATACTACACCCAGTACCTTTAATTTGCGATCTATTCTCGAAAAGGAAAAATTAAATGGAACAAACTTTATGGATTGGTATCGCAACTTGAGAATTGTTCTCAAGCAAGAGCGTAAGGAGTACGTTCTTGAAGTACCCTATCCCGAGGATTTGCCAAATAATGCCACCGCAACTACACGGAGAGCTTACGAGAAGCACACTAATGATGCCCTAGATATAAGCTGTCTCATGCTTGCTACAATGTCCCCCGAGCTTCGAAGCAATATGAGAGCAACGATGCTCACACTATTATTCGGGGACTGCGTGGCATGTTTGAGAACCAAGCTCGGGCCGAGAGGTTCAACACCTCAAAGTCCTTGTTTGCGTGCGAGCTTGTTGAGGGGAATCCCGTCATCCGCATGTGATAAAGATGATTGGCTATATCGAGAGTCCGGAAAAACTAGGTTTTCCCCTTAGCCAAGAGTTGGCTACCGATGTGAATCTCCGTCGCTCCCTCCAAGCTTCGAGCCATTCATATTGAATTATCACATGAACAATATGGATAGGACCTTGGCTGAATTGCATGGGATGCTAAAGACAGTGAGGAGAGTATCCAGAAAACGGTCATCATGTGATGATGATGCGAAGGCTAAGCGCAAACCACTGTCAAGAAGCTTTGCACCAAGAGGAAGTTAACTCCCGATGAGATCGCGAGTGCCTCTAATGCAAAGAAGGGCAAGAAGGGGTCGGCGGCATCGATGCCGTTTGCTTCTATTGCAAGGAGACAGCCACTGGAAGAGGAACTACAAGAAGTACATGGAGGATCTCAAAAAGAAGCAAAGTATGACTTCGCTTCGGTATTAATGTTATAGACATTAATCTTGCTACTTCACCTACGACTCTTGGGTATTTGATACCGGATCGTAGCTCATATTTGCAAGTCGTTGCGGGAATGAGAAGAAGTAGAGGATTGAGAAGGGGCGAGGTGAACTGCGCGTCGGCAATGGAGCAACCGTTGCTACGCTTCTTGTCGGCACAGTACCACTTCATCTACCTTCGGGATTAGTTTTGGAATTGAATAATTGTTATTGTGTTCCAACACTATGTCAAAACGTTATTTTCGCTTCATGTTTGCAAGCGGAAGGATATGATTTTAGGTCAATGGACAATGGTTGTTCAATATATCTTAGAGATATGTTCTATTTTCATGCTCCATTGGTGAATGGATTATACGTTTTGAATCTTGAAGCATCTCCCATCTATAACATTAATACGTAAAGGCAACTCTCTAATGATATAAACCCCACGTTTATCCGGCATTGTCGCTTAGGCCATATAAATAAGAAACGCATGGAGAAGCTCCATAAGGATGGATTGCTTCACTCTTTTGATTTTGAATCATTTGAGACATGTGAGTCTTGTTTACTTGGTAAGATGACAAAGGCACCTTTCACGGGACATAGTGAGAGAGCAAGTGACTTGTTGGCACTCATACATACCGATGTATGTGGACCAATGAGCTCAACGGCCAAAGGTGGTTATCGTACTTCATTACCTTTACCGATGACTTTAGTAGATATGGTTATATCTACTTAATGAGGCATAAGTCCGAATCCTTTGAAAAGTTCAAAGAATTCCGAATGAAGTACGAGAATCATTTAGGGAAAACAATCAAGTTTCTACGATCAAATCGTGGAGGGGAATACTTGAGCCAAGAGTTTGGTAATCATCCGAAAGATTGTGGAATTGTTCCACGTTGACTCCGCCAGAACTCCACAATGGAACGGAGTGTCCGAACGGAGAAATCGCACCTTGTTGGACATGGTGCGGTCGATGATGAGCCAAAGTGATCTTCGTTATCCTTCCGGGGATATGCTCTTGAAACATGCGCTCACACTAAATAGAGTTCCATCTAAGTCGGTTGAAAAGACACCATATGAGATATGGACAGGGCAACCCCTAGTTTGTCTTTTCTCAAAATTTGGGGATGTGAGGCTTATGTAAAACGTTTATCGACAAGCTCACACCCAAATCGACAAGTGCTTCTTTGTGGGTTATCCTAAGGAAACTAAGGGATATTACTTTTATAATCGGGAACAAGGCAAAGTCTTTGTCGCCCGACATGGTGTCTTCTTGGAGAAAGAGTTTCTTTCAAGAAGGGTTAGTGGGAGCAGGGTGCATCTTGAAGAAGTTCAAGAAACACCGAAAACGTTTCGGCGACCACGTAACCACAACGGAGGAGCAAAGTGTTGCGCCACCGGTTGTAGATACACCACCCCACGGAGGTCCGAAAGATCACATCGTGCGCCCGATGTACACAGTGCGGAACAACGTGATATATTGTTGTTGGACAACGATGAACCTAAGACCTATGAGGAAGCGATGGTGGGACCCGATTCCAACAAGTGGCTTGGAGCCATGAAATCCGAAATAGAATCCATGTACGACAATCAAGTTTGGAACTTGGTTGATCCACTGATGGTGTCAAAACCATTGAGTGCAAATGGGTTTTTAAGAAAAGGCCGATATGGATGGAAATGTTCACATCTATAAGGCGCGATTGGTGGCAAAAGGTTTTAAACAGATTCAAGGAGTTGATTATGATGAAACCTTCTCGCCCGTCGCAATGCTTAAATCTATTTGGATTATCCTAGCGATTGCTGCATATTTCGATTATGAGATATGGCGATGGATGTCAAAACAGCTTTCCTAAATGGAAACCTAAGCGAGGATGTATACATGATACAACCTCGGGTTTTGTCGATCCGAATCGCCGGAAAGATATGCAAGCTACGAAATCCATTTATGGATTGAAGCAAGCATCTCGGAGTTGGAATATTCGTTTTGATGAAGTAATCAAAGGGTTTGGTTTCATCAAAACGAAGAAGAGGCCTGTGTTTACAAAAAGGTCGTGGGAGCGCAATTGTATTTCTAATCGTATATGTGGATGACATATTACGATTGGAAATGATATCCCTATGCTTGAATCCGTCAAGTCTTCATTGAAAAATAGTTTTTCCATGAAAGACTTAGGGGAGGCAGCATATATATTGGGCATTCGGATCTATAGAGATAGATCCAAGAGGCTAATTGGATTAAGCCAAAGTACATACATTGACAAGGTGTTGAAAAGGTTCAACATGCATGATTCCAAGAAAGGTTTCTTGCCCATGTCACATGGCATTAATCTTAGCAAGAATCGGTGTCCTCGACACATGATGAGCGGAATAAGATGGGTATGGTTCCATATGCTTCGGCAATTGGATCCATCATGTATGCCATGCTTTGTACACGCCCGCATGTCTCGTACGCTTTGAGTGCTACGAGCGAGATACATCGCGATCCAGTGAAGGTCACTGGATTGCAGTAAAGAATATCCTTAAGTACTTGAGAAGAACTAAGGATATGTTCCTAGTCTATGGAGATGAAGAAGAGCTCGTTGTAAGTGGTTACACCGATGCTAGCTTCCAAACGGACAAGGATGATTATAGATCGCAATCTGGGTTTGTGTTCGCTCGAACGGAGGCGCGATCACTGGAAGAGTTCCAAGCGGATACCGTTGCTGATTCTACAACGGAGGCCGAGTGCATTGCCGCTTCGGAAGCCGCAAAGGAGGCTGTTTGGATCAAGAAATTCGTTTCGAGCTTGGTGTGATGACTAGTACGACGGTCCAATGTCTCTCTATTGTGATAATAGTGGAGCCATTGCGCAAGCCAAGGAGCCGAGGTCACATCAAAAGTCCAAACACATACTTCGGCAATATCATCTCATCCGCGAGATAGTGGGAGAGGTGATGTCAAGATATGCAAAGTGCACACGGATCTCAACATAGCCGATCCGCCGACAAAACCTCTCCCTCACCGAAGCATGAGGCGCACACAAGAGCAATGGGTATTAGATACTTACATGATTGACTCTAGTGCAAGTGGGAGATTGTTAGTGATATGCCCTAGAGGCAACATGGAGATGTTGGATATCACGTCAATGTTTATGTATAAATGAATAAAGTGTTATTCGGGCCCATGAAATAGACATCTTGTATTGATCAATAAGTACGTGACTTATTTATGAGACTATATGTATGAATCTATTTCTAAACGATCCTCGATCATATGTCATATTGTTGGAACAAATATGATTCTAAGATCGGCATGTTTATTGATTGATGATCATGTCTCATAGATCATGGGTATGGAGATACCAAATCAATAAACATGGACACATGTGTTGGAGAACACATTGTTGGATAGACCCACCATGAGACACTAGAGGAATCAATGTGCCATTAGTTGGTCTCAGTAGTGTTGGTACAAAGTCCTTAAACCCGAGATCACCATGGATTCCAACACGCGTAGTAGCCTTCTTTGGGACTACCAAACGCTATTCCGTAATCGGGTAGTTATAAAGGTAGTTTTCGGGTTTGCTATGAAACATGGAGTGGGATGTGAGTGATCAAGATGGAATTTGCCCCTCCTTTGGAGAGATATCTCGGGCCCCTCGAGGTAATGGATTATGGAAATGCATGGCCATGCTAAGTTGATTGAGGAGTCAATCAACGACGGATAATCCAATACGGTTCGAGTGAATGGTTAAGCTATTGAAGGGATGACACACATCTTTCCTATAGCTTAAGCGGTATCGTGAGGCAAAGGGATTTGTGTACACATTACAGGTTCGAGCTGATATTATTCTTGTATACTATGGTGTCAATATGTGCTGCTAGGCACCGTTGTTGACGGTCGGCTGAGTTGGACTCGAGCCGACGATCGGCTAAGTTAGACTATAGCCGAAACCGAGTATACCTGAACCTACGTGGTCGCATGCTTAAGGGGATAAGAACAGGCATTCGAGTTGGACTCGGATACGGCTCGATCGGATAGGGATCCGATGGGATAGAGTCCTATGGGCTTACGACTTGTGGGCAGCCAACTCTATGAGATACGGATGAGATCCGATTCGAAAATAGAGTCCTGATCGGCCACTAGTCCTAGTCGGCAAACTCTATATAAAGGAGGGAGGGGTGGAGAGCTGCGGCACGTCAATTGCATCGCGTGCAACAGAAGTCGCCGAGATCAATCTCCACGGAAACCCTCCCCACTTTCGAGCCAAACCCTAGCCTTGCATCGCGTGCTAGCACACGGATGTACGGCGTTTTGTCCCCGGACGTGTGGATACCGGTAGAGGCGCTGCTACGTTGCGCGCTGTTGATCGGCGGATCGGCTACGGCATCTGCGAATCGGTGATTGGCGAATCGGCTGTCCGGGTATCGGTGTCGGCTTGCGAGAATCGGCTACACATTCGGATCGGATAGCCACGATTGGTTGTTTCGCTGCACACTCCAATCGGTAACGATCTATCGGCCCTTACTTGCAAGTGTTCCTGGTTTGCGCGGTAGAAAATTTTTTGTTTTCGGCTAGCGTAGCTTCCGCGTAACCCTTCAGTGGGCATGGTCTGACCGGAATAGTACACGGTCTGACCGGCCATGGTGGGCACGGTCTGACCGGCATAGCACACAGTCTGACCGGCCATGGTGGGCACGGTCTGACCAGCATAGTGTGTGGTTAGACCGGTATCACGACCGGTCATACCGTCAGCTAGGTTCTGCATATAGCCGATTCCTGTGCAATCGGCTATATAAACACCCATTGATCCCTCCATAGCATTATAAGCATATTGTATAGAAGCAAAACTAGAAGTAACAGATGCATCTACACAACGATCATTAACTTTTTGAATAACAAGGGATGGGTCGGGCGGATTAGAGGTTACCTTATCATGGACGAGTTTGAGAGGAGGACTAGGCTTGAGAACCACACCTTGATGGGTCCTAATGAGCGACTTGCCAACATCTCCCCCAATGTGATCTTGTTGACCTTGTTCCCGCTCGCCATGGTTGATACGAATGTAAATCGGTTTCGGCTATAATAGCCGAACACCGAAACTTTGTAGCAAAGGCAAAGACAACACTCAGCGTAGATTGAGGCAGAAACGATAGTAGTAGCCAAAGTATAGATTGATTCCGATCGTATGACCAAAAATCAAAACTTTTGATTTGACGAAACAATATCTAAATATTTAGACGAAATTCGGCCGTAATATGGCCGAATAAATCGTTCCCCAGCGGAGTCGCCAAAAATCGTGTTGGCAACTTTTTTTGGCAAGAAGACAAACACGATCGAAACACCTAAATGCCTTGCGGTGATATGGAGTCGCCAACCACCTCAATCTAGCAAAAAAGCTAAACTAAGATGAGTTTTGTAGATTAAACCGGCTAGCGAAGCCGATTTGAGTAGAACGATGGATAAATATCCGTCTCGTGGCAAACGGAAGGTTTTCAGGACAAACCTACAAAGAGGTGTCGCACTCTCGCAGCGGCGGTGGACGATTTACAGCGCAAATCGACAAAGATGGACTAAACTAGGGTAAAGTAGAAAACATGGCTGAAAAGTAAAAGTAAAAGAACGATTCAATTGTAGAGATTGGGGTATAGATTGTATCTATTGTCTGTCTCCAATTGAACCGGCCTTGGCCCTTAAATAGGGGTTGGACTTGCCTTCTACAGGTCCTCCTCCACGTCTAATTCGGGGTAGATACCTTAGGAAACCCGAGACATACCTTATGAAGCAAGAAAACCCGAGTACCAATGAAAATCGACTTGGTCTCGGACTCTGCTGGTCAGACCGGCCACATGCCACCGGTTTGACTGGCCCTTAGGCCTTGTCTGACCGGCCCATACATGGCGGTCAGACCGGCCCTCTGGAGTAAACCGGCAGATTTTCTAAATATTGGCAATTCTCCTATTTCAACCCTAGGTGCCAATTTTGGGTGTAAACAACCGGATGAGTAGCTCATATATGCAAATTGTTGCAGAGAATGAGAAGAAGTAGAAGCTTGAAAAGGGACGAGGTGAACTTGCGCGTCGACAATGGAGCAAGGGTTGCTACAGTTGCTATCGACATTATGCCACTTCATTTACCTTCAGGATTAGTTTTGGAATTAAATAATTATTATTGTGTTCAACTCTATGTCAAAACGTAATTTCTGCTTCATGTTTGCAAGCGGAAGGATATGATTTTAGATCAGTGGACAATTGTTGTTCAATTTATCTTAGAGATATGTTCTATTTTCATACTCCATTGGTGAATGGATTATACGTTTTGGATCTTGAGGCATCTCCAATTTATAACATTAATACAGAGAGGCAATTTCCAAATGACATAAACCCCACATTTATTTGGCATTGTCTCCTAGGCCATATAAATGAGAAACGCATGGAGAAGCTCCATAAAGATGGTATGCTACACTCTTTTGATTTTGAATTATTTGAGACATGCGAATCTTGTTTACTTGGTAAAATGACAAGAGCACCTTTCACGGGTCACAGTGAGAGGACATCCGACTTATTGGCACTCATACATACAAATGTATGTGGACCAATGAGTTCAACAGCTAAAGGTTGGTTTCAGTACTTCATAATTTTTACCAACGACTATAGTAGATATGGCTATATCTACTTAATGAGGCATAAGTCCGAATCCTTTGAAATGTTCAAAGAATTCCAGAAAGAAGTACAGAATCATTTAGGGAAAACAATTAAGTTTCTACGATCAGATCATGGTGGTGAATACTTAAGCCAAGAATTTGGTAATCATCTAAAAGATTATGGAATTGTTCCACAGTTGACTCCGCCAGGAACTCCTCAATGGAACGGGGTGTCCGAACGGAGAAATCACACCTTGTTGGACATGGTGCGGTCCATGATGAGCCAATGTGATCTTTCACTATCCTTCTGGGGATATACTCTTGAAACAGCTGTGTTCACACTAAATAGAGTTCCATCTAAGTCGGTGGAAAGGACGCCATATGAGATATGGACATGGCAACCCCCTAAATTGTCTTTTCTTAAAATTTGGGGATGTGAAGCTTATGTAAAGCGTTTACAATCCGACAAGCTTACATCCAAATCTGACAAATGCTTCTTTGTGGGGTATCCTAAGAAAACAAAAGGATATTATTTTCATAATCGGGAACAAGGCAAAGTGTTTGTCGTCTGATATGGTGTTTTCTTGAAAAAAGAGTTTCTTTCAAGAAAGGTTAGTGGGAGCAAGGTGCATCTTGAAGTTCAAGAAACACCAGAAAACGTTTCAGCTACCATAGGATCACAACAGGAGGAACAATATGTTGCGCCATCTGTTGTAGATACATCAGCCCCACATAGGTCAAAAGATCACGTCGTGCGCCTGAGAGGTACACAGGTACGGAACAACGTGATATGTTGTTGTTAGATAACAATGAACGCCTATGAGGAAGCGATGGTGGGACCAGATTTCAACAAATGGCTTGGAGCCATGAAATCCAAAATAGAATTCATGTATGATAATCAAGTTTGGAACTTGGTTGATCCACCTGATGGTGTCAAAACCATTGAGTGCAAATGGGTTTTTAAGAAAAAGGCAGACATGGATGGAAATGTTCACATCTATAAGGCGCGATTGGTGGCGAAAGGTTTTAAACAAATTCAAGGTGTTGGTTATGATGAAACCTTCTCGCCCGTTGCAATGCTAAAGTCTATTCGGATTATTCTAGCGATTGCTGCATATTTCGATTATGAGATATGGCAGATGGATGTCAAAATGGCTTTTCTAAATGAAAACCTAAGCGAGGATGTGTATATGATACAACCTGAAGGTTTTGTCGATCCACAATCGCCTAGAAAGATATGCAAGCTACAAAAATTCATTTATGGATTGAAGCAAGCATCTCGGAGTTGGAATATTCGTTTTGATGAGGTAATCAGAGGGTTTGGTTTCATCAAAAAAGAAGAGGAGACCTGTGTTTACAAGAAGGTCTGTGAAAGCGCAATTGTGTTTCTAGTCTTATATGTGGATGACATATTGTTGATTAGAAATGATATCCCTATGCTAGAATCCGTCAAGTCTTCATTGAAAAATAGTTTCTCCATGAAAGACTTAGGGGAGACAGCATACATACTGGGCATTAGGATCTATAGAGATAGATCTAAGAGGCTAATTGGATTAAACAAAAGTACATACATTGACAAGGTATTGAAAAGGTTCAACATGCATGATTTCAAGAAAGGTTTCTTACCAATGTCGCATGACATTAATCTTAGCAAGAATCATTGTCCTAGGATACATGATGAGCGGAATAAGATCCATATGCTTCGGAAATTGGATCCATCATGTAAGCTATGCTTTGTACACGTCTATGGACTAAGGATATGTTCCTCGTCTTTGGAGGTGAAGAAGAGCTCGTTGTAAATGGTTACACTGATGCTAGCTTCCAAACAGACAAAGATGACTATAGATCGTAATCTGGGTTCATATTCTGTCTAAACGGAGGCGCAGTCAGCTGGAAGAGTTCCAAGCAGGACACTGTTGCTGATTCTACAACGGAGGCCGAGTACATCGCTGCTTCTGAAGCTGCAAAGGAGGCCGTTTGGATAAAAAAAATTGTTTTTGAGCTGGGTGTGATGACTAGTGCTACTGGTCCAATGTCCCTCTATTGTGATAATAGTGGTGCCATTGCGCAGGCTAAGGAGCCTAGGTCACATCATAAATCCAAACACATTCTTCGGCGATACCATCTCATCCGCAAGATAGTGGACAGAGGTGATGTAAGGATATGCAAAGTGCACATGGATCTTAATATTGCTGATCCGTTGACAAAACCACTCCCTCAGCTGAAACGTGAGGCACATACTAGAGCAATGGGTATTAGATACTTACATGATTGACTCTAGTACAAGTGAGAGACTGTTAGTGATATGCCCTAGAGGCAACATGGAGATGTTGGATATCATGATCAATGTTTATGTATCAATGAATAAAGTGTTATTCCGTTCCATGAAATAGAAGTCTTGTATTGATCAATAAGTACGTGACTTATTTATGAGACTCTTTATGTATGAATCTATTTCTAAATGATCTCTGATCATATATCATATCTATGGAACAAATATGATTCTAAGATTAGCATGTTTATTGATTTATGATCATGTCTCATAGATCATGGTATGGAGATACCAAATCAATAAACGTGAACACGTGTTAGAGAACACATTGTTGGATAGACCCACATTGAGACACTACAGAAAATTAATGTGTCATTAGTTGGTCTCAAGTAGTGTTGGTGCAAAGTCCTTAGACCTAAGATCATCATGGATTCCAACATGTGTAGTAGCTTACTTAGGGACTACAAAACGCTATTCCGTAACTGGGTAGTCATAAAAGTAGTCGTCGGGTTTACTATGAAACATGTAGTGGGATGTGAATGATCAAGATAAAATTTGCCCCTCCTATGGGAAAGATATCTCTGGGCCCCTCAATGTAATGGATTATGGAAGTGCATGGCCATGCCGAGTTGATTGACGAGTCAATTAACAGATAAGTAATCCAATAGGAGATCGAGTGAATGATTAAGCTATTGATAGGATGACACGAGTCTTGCCTATAGCTTAATTGATATAGTGAGGCAAAGGGATTTGTGCACACATTACATGTTCAGCCAATATGATCTTTGTGTATATTTTGGTGTCAATATGTTCTAATAGGGGTCGTTGTTGACAAGCCGGCCAAAAGGGTGGTTTCGGGCCAGGGCCAATTGTACACGAACCTATTGGGTCATACACTTAACGGGATAGAACAGACATTTGAGTTTGACTCAGATACGGCTCAATCGGATAAGGATCCGACTGGACATAGAGTCTCGATGGGCCTTTAGGCCCAGTCGACAATTCTATATAAAGGAGACGAGGGGTGGAGGGTTGAATACATAACACATAGCCGAATCGATCTTCTCTACGGAAACCCTCCCACGTCCGAGCCGAAACCCTAGCCGTGCATCGCGTGCTAGCACATGGGTGTTCGAAGTTCTCTCCCTAGATGTGTTGATACTGGTAGAGACATCACTACGTTACAGTGTAAGTCGGCGGCTTCAAATCTCCTCGAGATCCAACTAGCCGAATCTAATTTGGCGGTTGGGTCAGGCGGTCGGAGGGCCGGGCGAACCGGCACAGCATCGTCGGCATCGGCAAACCGACATTGAGTCGTCGGCATCGGCGAATCCTAGCGCCATCGGGCGGTCGAGCGGCAAGTGTAGAGGTCGACGGGGTCGGGCGAGACGAACCGGGGTCAGCGGGGTCGGGCGATTCGGACCCGGGGTCGGCGAGGTCGGCTGGGGCTATTTCGAGGTTGGCAAGGCCTGTCCTAGGTTGGCTAGCAACAGATTGGCTATTGCCACTGCACTGCGCATCAATTGATAACGATCTATAGACCCTTACTTGTAAGTTTTTCTGGATTGCATGGTAGAAAATTTTGTTTTATGCTATCGTAGCCTCCGCGTTTTCCTTCACTTACGGCACTGCCGCTGCCATCACCGCCATATAATTCTCGTCACCCGCTAGCCACCACCATTGTTGGAATAATTGGGCTAGGCCTATTTAAACTAATCCCGAGGCCCACGTTTAAGATAGATGGATAATGATTAGTCCCACGTTGGAAGTTAAGGAGGTTTTTAACCAACTTAAATATGTGGACTATGTGTGCACCAATTAAGAGGTTAAGGAGACAAAGGAAGCCACATGCGCTCGCTCGCCTCGCTTCGCTGGGACGGGATGTGGACATTGTTCCAATTCCTGTGACTGTTAAATGGCAGTAACTGACCAGTAACTGACAACGTTTAATGACATTTCATTTCTACGACTGTTGAGTAGTAACTGGCTCTAACCGACCATGTTGAATGGCCAATTGAAATGCCAGTAACTAACCATTAAATGACGATATGATGACTGGCAATCAATCACCCAAAACTGTCCAGGCTCCTGCGCCTATAAAAGGAGGGTTCTTCCTCTGGTTCCCTATCGCAAGCCTCTGACCATGTTGAATGGGCAATTGAAATTCTTGCGCCTATAAAAGGAGGGTTCTTTCTCTAGTTCCCTATCGCAAGCCTTTGACCATGTTGAATGGGCAATTGAAATGCTAGTAATTGACCGTTAAATGGTGGTATGATGACTGGCAATCAATCACCCGAAACTGTCCGGGTTTACTGAATCTGTCTCTTCCTGCGCCTATAAAAGGAGGGTTCTTCCTCTGGTTCCCTATCGCAAGCCTCTGTGTGCACAGATCTTGTGAGAGCAGGCCTTCGAAACTTCGTCTCGTTGCGATACTTACACGAGTAGGCAGTCGATCAAGTTTTTGGGTAGCGCACCGGTGCTCGACTGCTCGTTGAGAACGTCTTCTTTCTTCTACTTTCTGGAAGCCGAACGACTACCTCTCGAACCGCCTACATTCAAGTCGTCACTGCATCGACTCAGATCGACAACATCAACAACATCAGCTAAACAGACACAATGTCTGTTTCATCAAGTTCTGGGGACATCACACCTATTATCACCGGTAATGCTACTGTCCCTAGGTACCATCTAAACCTTTTCTGATACCTTTTCTCGTTTATGTTTATATGTGCTTTAAACATGAATACGAGTATATATCATGCATCACTCATCATAGTGCTGATTTATTTCTTATTGTTCGGAATTAAAATATATGTAAAAGCCTAAATTCTTACCTCCAAACTTGTGGAATTCCTCCGTTTTCCTCTCCCCAGTGCTGCTCTTCCATTCCCCTATCCCTTCCCCTTCCCCCTTTCCTCCTAACTCCAACCTCATCCCGAACCTAACCTGATAGTTTTGTCGTGAAGTGATCGGGACATGCTTGTGAATTAGCCTTCTAAGAGGCGGCAGCGAGGCCAGCCGATAATCTCCTTAGCCAGCAGTAGCATGGCATGCATCAACCGAAGATTGATAGCCTATGATCGATGTTATTGTGGAATTTAACGTCAGGTAAACACTAATGCTTAACGTTTTTTTCCTTTTGGTCTCAGGACAAGTTCTCAACGAATCTACCACCATCACTCCTATTGCGTTTTAATTTTACCAGAAGTGTTTCTATGACTATGATGTGCTGCTGCAGAAACTGTCTAGCTGAGGACATAGGCAACTACAAAAAAGCGGATTGGCGAAGCACAGAGACAAGGGGTAGAGACTTACTATCTAACGTTTGACAAAAAATTTCCCTAAAAATAAAATCAGTCAAATATAATTGTAGTACAACTATAATATAATTGTAATATAACTAATATATAATTAAAAATATAACAACTTGGTGTACCTTAGTGGTAGAGATGCGTGCTAGGAGGCTTCAGGTTGTGGGATTGACTCCTGGCGCGTACATGATTTTTTGTTTTTCCCACAATGCAAGAATCTTGGTGCATATCCGATTTTTCAATTTAGCAAGCAATTCAGGTCCGGCTATCTTCTTTATTTTTAAAAAATAAATATGCTCCTCGCTATGCAATCTTTGAGACATATGGAACCCTAAACTTTTTAATCCGGACGAATTACCCCAAACTTAATCCATAACAATATTGATCCTACGTGATAGTTCAGTTAGCATAAACAAATTAAAAAAATCGATGGGACCCACATATCAGTATGTCCCCTTTCTCTTCCTCTCTTCTCTGCATCATCCCTTCCAGTGGCGCCTCCCTCTTTGTGCTAGCCAAGCTCGACAAGGTGGGCAGTGACTGGAGGTCGATGAGGCGACGCTGCTATCGAGGTGGAGGCAGCGACCAACCTCCAGATCCATCAGCATGGAGACCAACCTTCGGATTCACAACTTAAAAGAGAAGCTCGCAATGGTGACGACCCTCTACCCACCGACACCCTATGCGAGTTCATTCACTTTGCTGGCCTCATATTGTAATTCAAGAGAATAATATTCTAATTAATTTGGTACCTCATATTGTACATGTGACTCAGACTGTGGTAGGACCAGATGAAAATTCTGATGATACAAATTCTGTTGAAAATAATAACGAATTAAATAATGACACTCAACAGACTTTTGAGACACATAATAAAGAAATTCCACAAGAATCTTCTCAACCGCTAGTGATCGAAAACGAACCACTTAGAAGATCACAATGAGAGAGAAGATACGCCATCCCAAAATATCATGAGGTTTATTGAGGTGAAGATATTGGGAAGGCAGATGATCTCACCTCATTTAAAGAAGCAATAACATGTAAACGTTTGTCACGCCTGGAATTTCTATCTAAAATTCCAAATGCTTACATGTGTATAAATCCTCGTCCATGAATCAGCCGAGGCACACAATAACAAATTGATAATAGAATACAAATCACTAATCGAATTAATAAGTTTATTACAGAGGTAGATAGTTCCACTCAATCAATAAAGTTCTATGGCAGCGGAAAGAAAACTACCGTTGGCGACTTCAACTCCACAAGCACTCAATCAGAGCTAAATCTAGTCCTCCAGACCTCCATTTTCACTCCTTCCTCTGATGATGGTTATTGTAAGGATGAGTACATGAAATACTCAACAAGCCACACAACAAGTATGCAAGTGCACAGGGATACAAATAATGGCAGTAATAGGGTTTCATTTGCAAAGGCAACATTTAGCAAGAATTTAAGAACTTGATAAAATAGTAAAGTAATTAATTAATATTAATAAACAACACTGAACAGCAACCTTATGCTGATCAGGCCCAAATTATCTCCAAAATAACTAACTCTGGTTATATCATTCCAAAATCCATAATTATTATCAAATTATCTTAATCATAATTGAATAGTGAGACTAATCATGAAAAACATTGTTAGGCCCATCCATAACCGTGGGTACGACTATTCAAATGTTTTAACTCTGATTAGAGGTGTACAAATTTACCCATAAGACACAATCCCATAACATGTTGCCATGCACCTCAATACCTTCATGGTATCTCGGAAAAGAATTATGATAGGACCCTTCGCATAACACATCTAACAAAATGACACCCACTAAGCATCTTGCTCCGACAGGGAATGGCCAGTTACCTAACAGGGAAACTACTTAGTGCCCAAAAACATATGTGGACTTAGTTGTTTGTCACTTGTGGACTTAATTGTCCGACACAATAAAAAACAAACCACCATGGTGTCTCCTGCTGAACATGCTACACTACAGATCCAGCCGTTGTTCATGCTGGCTTGTGATTAGTACGGTTAATGCTTCACAATAGTAGCTCGTGAACCGGTACTTAATTTCCGTGAGCACGAACATCAAATCATCAAACCATGTGCTCACAACCCACCATTAATCAAATTTTATTTGACCATTAATTCATTATTTAATCAATCATGATCATCCATCATGAGCTACCATTAATTATCCATTAAGGGGATATAAGTGAATCATTAACTTTCTCACATGAAATGATACTATAGTTTCTAAGCATGGGTAAACAATTATTCCTAATATCTAGTTAAACCATTATATAAAGTTTAACAATTCAAATTTTAACCCAAGGTATCAATGAATAAGGGATTCAATGCTAATTTGGCCATAACTAAAGAATAGGTTATTACCACCCAATGACATTTGAAATAAATGCACATTTGAAATAAATAGAGAATTTAAAAGCTGGATCAACATAATCAAAGGAATTTGTGTTTGGGATCTGTGTGACTTGCCTTACTAAACTTCAAATCTTTAGGAACTCCTGTAGAAAAGACGACCTCTCCGAAAACGTCGGAAACTAAGGCAAAAAGACAAATCAACAAAACAGCTCAAAACACACATAAACAGTACATGTGGATATTTTTATTGTGTATATCTTGATTTTAGACAAATTTATAAAATTGAACCACCTAAAACAGAGCTAAGATGTATTAATTATGAATTTTAGAAGTTTAAATTGATTTTAATTATTTTTCTGAGATTTTAGGATTTATGACGTAATAAGGAATTATTTTTAAAAGGAAAAACAGGATTATTGCGTCAGCCCTGGATTGGTTCACCGTAGACTCGGTCCACGAGAAGTCTCGGGTCCATAGAAAATGAACGACGAGATTAATCTAATCTAGATCGGACGACTCGATTAGGCTGGATCGGATCCGATCGGATTGATTGCGCAAGTGACACGTGGGCGACACGCAAGCACCGGGAACAATGTGGCGCCGACGCAGCGACGATGTGGCACCGACATGGCTTCACCGGCGGCGAGCGGCATTGGAAACTATGGTCACCGGCGATTCATGGCACGGCAATGACAACAAAGTGCACGGCTGGACTCAACTTGGTGTGGGGATCTCACCTAAGGGTTAAATGATGACAAAACTCAACAGACAGTGACGACGACGAGCTCGAAGTGGCGGAGGCGTTTGGGATGTCGACGACGGCAGGTTTCGGTGCTCTCCGACGAAAACCAAATAGTGGACGGGTTTCTTCTCCTTCACGCGAACCCGATGGTAGCAACGACAACGCGAGAAGATGACCGACGGCGACCAGTGGCATGGCTGAAGAACTCGACGGCAGCGGACCTAAAGCTTCTTGCGGCTAGGGCCCTACATGCCTCAGCAAGCTAGGGTTTTGATCAGGATTGCTAAAGGACGGCCAGGGACACTATTTATTGCGGCGGATTGGACAAGACCGGGCCCAAATCGGACAACGCCGGTGAAGGAAAGTTCTAGGGTTTGGATCTAATATGATCTCACTTTCCACTCTTTCCAAACGAATCCGCGAGACTTCCCAAAAGAGAAATCGTATAGAAATGATACAGAAACAATTCCCCTCTATTGATTTGACTGGGAAGGAAAGGAACATCGAGATTGGAAAGGGGATGGTGCTGGCATTGGAAAGCTGGGCGCCGCGAGGTAGATGACGAGCCTCACATGCAGGACCCACCTGTCAGCGACACCGGAGAGAATCGGCATGGGTTGGCGCACTTGCCTGATTGGGCTGCATAGGATTGGGCCGACTCACTGGATTTGGCCCGGAGTAGAAACACACTTTTAAAACCTTTTTATTTTAAATTATTCACTGAAATGATATTTCAATTATTCAATTATTAAAAGTACTTCCCTAGCTCAAATAATTCCTAGAGAAATCCAGAAAATACTTGAAAAGGTAAAGTATTTAACAAAATTTTATCTTGCGCATTTTTTATATTGAGATTTGTTAAGGATTTTTAATTATTCTCTTATAGAATTTTAATTCATTTTCTAAAAATGCATTAAACAATGATTTATTAAACTAAACGATTTTTAGAGCATGACAACGTTCATCCAAATGGCTTGAAGCTATGGAAGATGAATTAAAACCTATGAGCCATAATGGAGTCTGGGACTTAGTAGAAATTCCTAAAGGAGCCAAAAAAGTAGGTTGTAAGTGGGTCTACAAAATTCAGCTTGACTCTACAGGGAAAATTAATAGGTTAAGGCAAGGCTTGTAGCAAAGGGTTTTTCACAAAGAGAGAGAATAGATTATAATGAAACTTTTTCCCCTGTCTCTAAGAAAGACTCATTTAGAATTGTCATGGCGCTAGTTGCTCATTATGATTTAGAACTCCATCAGATGGATGTAAAGAATGCATTCCTTATCAGTGACTTGCATGAGGATGTATACATGGCACAACCCAAGGGTTTTCTTATGGAAGGCAAGGACCATTTGGCTTGCCAACTTAAGAAATCTATTTATGGACTTAAACAAACGTCAAGACAATGGTTCCTTAAATTCGATAAAATAATTAAAAGATTCGGATTTAAGGAGAGTGAGATGGATAATTGCGTTTATATTAAGACTAAGGGTGGAAAATTTATAATATTGGTACTCTATGTGGATGACATACTATTAGCAAGGAGCGATAGTAATATTTGCATCAGACAAAATAATTGTTTTCATCTAATTTTGATATGAAGGATCTCGGTGAGGCATCTTATATTTTAGGCATTGAAATACACCGAGATAGGTCTAAAGGAGTATTGGGATTATCTCAGAAATCATACATTAGCAGAGTACTAAAAAGATATAATATGAGTAAGTGCTCTACAACACCTGCTCTAATAGTTAAGGGTGATAAATTTGGATTATTTCAAAGCCCAAAAAATAAGTTAGAATTGAATCAGATGAATATTGAACCATATGCTTCAGCTGTCAGAAGCCCAATGTATGCTCAAGTTTGTATGTGTCCAGACTTAGTATTTGTTACCAGATGCTTGGCAGATTTCAGTCCAATTTAGGTTTAGACCACTAGAAGGCTATTAAAAAGGTCTTGCGTTATTTGCAAGGCACTAATGATTACATGCTCACATATAAGAAGTCTGAAAAACTTGAAGTCCTAGGTTATTTAGACGTGAACTTTGCGGGATATTTAGACACTAAGATATCCACATTAGGTTATGTCTTCACTCTCGCAGGGGGAGCTATTTCATGGAAAAGCTCAAAACAAACTTTAACTACATCATCGACAATGCAGGCTGAATTTGTGGCATGTTATGAAGCAATGGGGCATGCCATATGGCTTAAGAATTTTATCTCAGGTCTAAGAGTGGCTGACAACATTTCTAGACCAATTACATTATACTATGGTAATAAAGCTACAATATTCTATTCGAGTGACAACAAGTCAAGTGGTGTTGCCAAACACATAAACATTTAATATCACGTTGTGAAAGATAGAATCGAGGATCAAACTATTAAGATTGAGCATATTAGTACTAAGTCCATGCTCATGGATCCACATACCAATGGTGACCTCCCAACTTATTTAAAGATCATATAGCCGGCATATGAATAATTGAGTGCCTTTGATTAAGACTAAGATCATGGAAATAGGGGCATTAGTTTCAACTGTCTCCCATTATAATTAGACAAGGTTCTTTAAAAGTCTTATAGTGAACCATAGGTAACGGAGTCTAAGTGGGACGTGGTAACTACCATTATATAGAACTACTTTAGTAAGAAT
The DNA here is from genome assembly GCA_019925245.2 of Oryza australiensis. Classification (NCBI taxonomy): domain Eukaryota; kingdom Viridiplantae; phylum Streptophyta; class Magnoliopsida; order Poales; family Poaceae; genus Oryza; species Oryza australiensis. The sequence goes on from JAIFGZ020000136.1 coordinate 665,707, forward strand.
TAACTCATTTGCCTCAAGACCAGGGATAGAATGTTGGAAAATTTATCTCTCGGCATGGAAACTGGGAGAAAATCTCGCAAGGGTCGTTTTCCACCCGTTGCCCTCGCGGTCACCACAAATAAGAGCTGTATTTACTTCCTTATTTACGTGCATTGATCGGTAGCGTCAATTTATCCTTTTTGGATTGCCCCCGATACCCACAACGCCATATTAATAGGGGATGCTGGTGTTGTGTTGAGGTGACAATTACTTCACAATCGCTTTGTCCCCGAAAACCCTAATCTATCCCGATCCTAACCTAAGGGTTGGAGGGTGTTCGAATAGTGGTTCTAGGTCAGTGCAGGTGTCACCCCGAAGGACAATGCTATCTCGCAGTTGATCGCCAGTGACCCCTTCGGAACCAAGCCGACGACCACTTTGCCCGCAATATTGCTATGACTACTACACCTACTCTGACGATCACCGGAGCGGGTCGAGGGACTTCGTCCTCTACTTCCACTTTGGTTCTAGCAGAGACAAGGGCGGTGGCTTCAAACAAGAGTCAGTTAACCCCAATTCCACATTAGGTTTATCTATAGGCTTAGCACACTAGTACAGAATGCCTAATAGGTGGCGGTTCGGAACCCCCAATAGGTGTCGGTTTCGTACCCAACACCTATTGGTCGGCACCAATGACCAAAGTCATTGGTGCCGGTTCTTCTGCGCACCTATTAGGCCCAATAGGTGCCGGTTTTGTATTGAGAACCGACACCTATTCGGCCTAATAAGTGCCGGCCACGCTTAAAAGCGCACCTATTACGACTAATAGGTGTCGGTTCTCAATACAAAACCGGTACGTATTATGACTAATAGGTGTCGGTTCTAACTTCGAACCGACACCTATTGGTCGTAATAGGTGCCAGTTTTTGTTTGAGACCGAAACCTATTGGTCGTAATAGGTGTCGGTTTTTGTTTGAGACTGATACCTATTGGTATAATAGGTGTCGGTTTTGTTAAAAACCGGTACGTATTTTCCTGAACGTAAAAAAAATTATATTTAGCATAAATATTCCTCCATACAACCATCCAACATTTATTCCATACAGCAGTCACACAACATTTGCAATGGTTCATACATCAGATCTGACAATATCCACAACTCATACAAAAATCACACGGTCAAAAGTAAGGATCAATCAGATATATCCACAGCTCATACAATCCACAGCTCATATACAATATCCACAGTTCATACACAGATCAGCTCACTGCTTTGTTATAGTCACTGCTCAGAAACATCCCAAATGAATCAAAATTGTATAGCACATCAAATCTAAGTATGGAATGGCAATCCTTCTTGCTATCTGGCATAATATATACGTTAACACTAATGAACTCCAGGATCTCGGTAACACTTAACAACAAAGCCACTAGTCAAGATTTTCTAATAAAGGATTTAAACCAAGTTTATTAGTCAAGGTTACCAGGGTTCGATCCCAGTCATCACCTTGAAGAACCTGCAAAAGGTGAACACAAATTATTAGGAAATAAATCATCAAATATTCTCTAAAAAAACTTACTAGGACAATAAATAGTCTCGATCAACAGTGCAAGCAACTACCCAATGCATTCCAACACATTCAGACTTTTTTGTTGGTGAAACATGAACTGAGTATGGATGAAGGGCTAAATAGTTGTGATTTGTGATAATTATTATGAGAAAATATTCAGTGAAAACCATCAAATAAATAAAAATCATATTCATGAAAAAAATCATATTCATGAAAAACCCGTAAAAATAAATAAATAAATAAATCCGTTCATTCGAAATTTGTCTTTTGTGTTAATCCATGATAAAATTGAGTTTGAAGTTAAGATTTGATGAGAAACATATAATGATAAAATACTAACAGGATCACTCTTGAAGAAAACCAATGATGAAACCCACTCATGAAACGTGATATGCGCCGGTTCGGGATGACATGTTTGAAGATGAACCCAGAGTTGTTCGGCGGGCGAAGCAAACATGTGGCAACAACTTACTTGTTGGGAGCTTAAGTTTCGCAAATGAAAATTGAATATGTGAGAACGCACTATGAGTTTAGAAACGCGTATTTCCATCCGAAAAAATTGACGAACCTCCGCATCCGTAATGTTCCGGTTGTCGATCTCCATGAAAGTCCACATAAATTTCATCGTGTAGAACCCACATGTGCTCGTTCCTTGATCTTGACATTGGCACCAAGGGTGGCGAGTTACCCGGAATGTATTTGAACAGGAGCGTGTCGAATGCACTTCTTCTTATACTTCACTAGTGTCTTATTGAGGATGTCAATTACGGATTGGAAATCTTCTCGCGGTTTCCTCAATCCATCCAGAACGAGGATTTTGGAATCATTTAAAAGGATCACAAGAAGGATCCAGTGGTTCCTACATACAAAGGGACAGGGCAATTTAACACCGAGTAAGGACAAATGGTAGGTGGAACGATAACTATCTCACTTACTTAAAGTTGTAGGGCAGAAGAATCGTATTCATGTCCTGAAGCTTCACAAAGGAGCTGTACAGGTAGTCCAACACCATTTTTTGGGACGTTGGGCCTCCATCAATCTGATTGGAGTTGACAATCGCTGGATCGAGGAATGCTAGTTTGTTACAAGTCGCTCTACATTCAAGTGCCCCCATTCTGCATAAGGAAACAAGTTAGACAACTTACAAAGGCTAATACTTGACATGAACTTAGAAATACTAGCTAGGGATTCAAGTATGCTTACAATGCCCATATTTGAAGTATAGATACGTCTAGCTCCCTCAGATTGTATAGCTGAAATAGTTCATCAAATGGGACCCAGATTACACCATCGTCGTTATGAAAGTCCTCGTTCTTGTAAAAGACACCGAACATCTCCTTACCCTCCTTTGCCATCCGTAGGTACCACTCTTCTACCCTTCTCATCGAGTGCAATTTGCAATGACGTTGCGATATTCGTCGGTGGTCAAAGGACCACCTAACTTGAACTTAGCGCCAAAGGTGCCTTCGAATATTGTCCACATCGACAAACTCTTCAGCCCCGCACTTTGGAGAAATTCTTTCTCATTCTTCTTGGTGTCTTTTGTGAATTGAGCCTTGGAAAAATCTTGCAATTTCTTTTTCTGGATCGTGCGTTGAAAGTCCGAAATAGGTTGCGTCGGGGCTGGTGGCCTTGCCATGCGAATGAAGTGGTCCTGTACTTGAACTGACACTTTCGGGGATGGCTCTGACTTTGTAGAAATAGTCGCTTTCTTGCCCTTCTTAAGGGTAGATGGTTCAGACATATCTGTAGATTTGCACAGTCGACCCCTCTTTTTGGGCTGGTCATCAGGAGCTCTTTGTGCCGGTGGAGGAGACGGGCTCTTACGTGGCAATGGTGGTGGAGTTGGTATTCTTTGGGGGGAGACAGCAGGCCCGTTAGAGCTAGACCCGCCATCGCTTGGCTCATCATCACCATCTCCTGAAGGAAAGACAATGAACCTCTTGCGCCACACGATGACATTGTGGATAGCTTCTCCAAGAGTGTTCACCCCTTCCTCTGGAGGAAATTCAAGCTGGATGGCCCTATATCTGCTCGACACGTCCTCCACTTCAACCCTTGAGTAGCCAGTTGGTATTGGATTACCGTGTATCCTTCCTCCCTCCACTACAGGATGTGCCATACCGCGTGCCACCTCTATAGTGAGGCTTTGACTCTGCAGTGGCACATGCAACCTACATGCAGTACGTACTGTGATTGCGTCCATAGGGTCACGAGTTGTCTCCGGTTCTTGAGGAACCTCGGTTGAAGCACAACCGCTTTTCTTCCTGTTGGATGGCTAAACGGCCGCATCGCCGCCAATCCCCGCTGAAGTAGCGGTGCCTCCATCTTCGAACTTTTTCCATTAGGACTCTCATCTGTTCTAATTAGTCTGCGGAATTTTTATTACTTCGAGACCGGTATCTATGTCTGTCCTCGGGAAAACCTTCCCTCCATGGTACGAGGCCTACTCCCCTTGTGCGTCCCGGATGCTCAGCGTTCTGTAATGCTAGTGTGAGCTCATCTTTCTCCCTGCTTGGAACAAAAGAGCCCTCAGAAGCCTGATGATGCGCATCATGTAGCCTTCGGGACACTTCTTGTGAAGTTGGACACTTGTGTACCAACTCGCCTGTATCAGAGAGTGATGCCCCTCGGGCGTATTGGTAATTCTTTCCTCGTTCGCACCAGTCCTTTGTCTCAATCTCGATCCCCTTTTCCAACAGCTCTTCCTCCCTCGCTCGCCATTTCTCTACGTTCTTGGCATAACCGCTATGGCCGAGACGATGAGGGAAGAAGTTTTTGGCCGCATTTGCTTGATTCCTTTCGCTAACCTCCTTCGCGGAATCTGATGTTCTGTACGCCACAAATTCATCCCAGAAAATGCGGCACCTACGATAATTGGGATCTTCAAAATTTGGTTTCAGTCCCCGCTTCACAAACTTCCTGGTAAGGTCCGTCTTGAACTTTCGAAAGCTGACGCTCATCCTCTCAAGGGCCTTCGCTTGCGAGTTGTTCCGATCCCGTGGGAAACTGGAATGTCCGCTTCAACTTGTCCCAAGCAAGGTCCTTGTCTCTTTTTGGTACCGTCCACTCCAATAGATCTGGATCACTGCTCTTCCAGTATCGGTACTTGATTGGGATGTCATCCTTAACGATGACACCTATAGCATTTGAGTATGGGGTGAGTACCGATGTAGGAGCTGTAGGGTTCCCGTCTGGATCTAACGCTGTTATAGTGTAAAGGCCCGAGGGCATCCTGGTTGGACCTCTCCCCCTTTTTGTCGATGAGGTCCCGGTATCACCAGAGTTCACAATGGCCGAAGGGGTAGCCTCCTCCACGCTTTGAGGGTTCAAGTTTAGAAAGCCACTTGGGCTACCAGGACCACCGTTGTTTTCTCTGGAAATTGCAGGCATACTGTTATCTTGTTCCCGAGACATTTTCTACACTATAATGATCAAAAGTTTGAGAGAGTTAATCCAAAAATGATTCTGAACATTCGTGTAAATTGGACTTTTTTAACAGAGAGTGAAAAATGCAGAAGGAAAGAAGAGGGGGGACACAAGAAGGAAAGAAGGAAAGAAGGAAAGAAGAAAAGAAGGAAAGAAGGAATGCCGCTTGGACTATAAACAATATTGCTGCTTCAAAATAAGTGATTTCACATCTTTGTTTTTTAAGAAGTAGAATGATGGCATGGACCCATGGTGTCAACTGCCACAATCTTATGCTCTACCAGTGCTACAAAAGTATATCATTTTAAAGTGTTTTTGTTATGAATTTACTATGTTTTTAACCCACTTTGAGATTAATAAAATGTTTCATTTTTTTGTGTATAAATAACATCCCTTTCTGTTATAGCATGTGATGCGACTGCTGGCTGATGGCTCAATATGGAAAGAAAAATAGCGAGTAGAGGAATAGGAAGAACAAGGGGAATACGTCTGGTTTTGATGTGTATAGGGTAAATCAGACTGTGCCAAAAGTTTAACGGGTAGATCGTACTTTTGCCTTAATTAATTGGAGATCTAGAAAAGAATTATTACTATTCATAAAACTATACCAAATAACTTTTGAATTCAGAAATATTTAGGTGGTGGTGTCGGTTCTAGTCTCATGTGATAATAATCCATTCATTTCACTGAACAACTTTAATTTTAATATAGGAGTTTTGGAATATGACCCATATGCCCTCTAGAAGCCAAGAATTAATGGTACAAGTAATTAAGCACGCTAGCTAATACAATAGATAATTGGTAATGGCAGACTTATTTTTTTTCTACGGTGTAGTAATGGCAGACATCTAGGTTCGGTTTGCTATCTCTTTCAACGACAGGAGACTAATGACAAATATCCATACGATTTTACATGCTATATGCTATATAGATGTGCCACTGCCATGTGTGTATGTCAAATATAATGTGCCATAAGTCATATTAATACTGAAAGATGATCAACATTTTGGAGTTTGGAAGGTACAACCACGGCTCGGCATCGATTGGACTCTTTGTGTGACCTCGGGGATGCTAACCCTCTACGTTCTAGATAAGATGTTTATTTAATTAAGCATATATTTGTATGTACTATATTATAGAGTGTTTATTTAATTAAACATATATTTGTATGTACTATACTATAGTATCTGTAATGACTTCATCATCTCAAACTAATTTAGTTTGTAAAGGGTGTTTAATTATAGAATAGGATATGCATGTATGCATTTATAGAGTATATACGTATTGTAAATGTCTATATTTCTATTATATTTTTTTAAAATAATTTCGGCTATCCATGTGGGGAGTCTCAAACAAAGTCCTTGTGGAGTTTGTTGGAACACACCAATCTGCAGTGTTGTTATGGCTGCTCTGATCGCCACATCCATCAAGCAATAATTAATCTAAGGACTATGTTCCCTAATTTGCCGGGTAGAAGCAAGCAATTAAATCTTAATTTGTTCTGATTTAGTCAACCATCGTTACCCACGCGCAAAATATCCAGTCTTCAAATGGCCACTAGCAGTTTGAATTGATTCATACATATAAACATACATGAATGAACAACATCATGCCTAGTCATGCATTAATTTCCTTTAGACTAATCCTAAACCAATGACTTTTGTCGTTCAAGCTGTAATTAAGCGTCCCTGTTTGTCACTTTCTCTTGTATGCTTTAGGGACGACTGATCATTGCTTGAAGAAAAACATTGTTCGGTGCCTTAGTTGGCCTTTAATCAGTTCAGCCAAGATCAAAAAAATATAGCAAGTTGGAAATGCATAACGAGGAAACCAGCAGCAGGCATTTGTCCATCTTGATTATTTTCGGTGTACGAGATGGGTGCCTAACACGTCTCTCAAGAAACTACCATGAACTTAAAATAAATCGAAGTAGACAATTGTTTCCTTGTCAAGCGGGAGAGAAGAGAAAAAGGATGATAGACAGACCTTGTCCGGAGCCGGCTTTCGGGGATGTTGAAGTAGCACTGTTAACTTCTTGATGATGTTGAAGAAGCTTGCCCCCTCCCCACGTTGACTCGCACAGTTCATCATCGAGCTTGTTAGCACCGAATAAGTGGAAAAACCCTAAAGAAACAAAACCCTAAAGAAAAATGTGGAGGCGGGCCGGAGATCACCGGGCGGCGGATGCAGCCCGGAGGAGGGCGAAGACACTGGACAATGACGGCGGGCGGAGGACGGCGGCAGGCGCTGGGTTTGATGGAGGACGGGCGGGCGACGCTGGACGGGTGGGCGGGCGGCGGATCTGGACGACAGTGGCGCTGGACAGGTCAGAGGCGGGCGATGGCGGGCGACGAAGGGCGGGTGTGCGGCGCTGGCGGCGGATCTAGACAACACCGAGGAGGCGACGGATCTGGAAATATATATATACTAACTTTATAGGTGCCGGTTATCAATAAAAACCGACACCTATTTCTCATAATAGGTATCGGTTTTACCAAATAACCGGCACCTATTATGAGAAATAGGTGTCGGTTTTTATTAATAACCGGCACCTATACGGAGAAATAGGATTCGGTTTTTTATTTGGACCTGGCACCTATTCTCCAAAACCCTATCCACTAACATTACATACGCATGCAACTTAGGCTGCCAATGGGCCTGATATGTATGCATCAATTGATATATAATCATCGAGCAAATTAAATCCAACCATTGATTGTTGAGTAGAGGACTGCACACGAATATATTCATTCAGTTCCAAAATTATAGATTCATGTTTGTTACAATCAAATTCCAACTTATAAGTCGATCACTATTACTCCTTCTTCATGATCAATGCGAACATATGGGGCTTTCTCCTCTTCTTCGTCTTCTTCTCCGTCTTCTTGACTTTCTTCACCTTCGTCTACATCTGTTGCAAAAGGTGGTAACTCGTCAATTTGATCGTAGCCTTCCTCATCGGTGATATTCTCAACTCCAACAATGTTTCGCTTTCCATTGAGAACTACGTGGCGATCAGTCACCGATGAAGGGTCCTTGACATAGAATACTTGTGTTACAGAGTTTGCGAGCACAAAAGGTTCATCTTGATAACCCACATTGTTTAGGTCCACGATGAACATCCCGTACTTGTCAATTTTCAAACCACTTGGAATTTTGACCCATTGACACTGGAAAAGTGGTACCTTCAGCGGCCCATACTCAAGCTCCCAGATTGCCTCTATATAGCCATAGTATGTTTGTTTTACACCATTACCGTCGAAGGCATCTATATGGACACCACTATTCTGATATTTGCTCTTGGCATCCTGCGTTCTCGTGTAAAATGTATACCCATTAATATCATACCCTTGGAATGAATGAATAGTGCTCGCAGGCCCTTGAGACAAAACGTACAACTAGTCACTATCAGGATTCGAAGCCATGATTTGCTTCTGTAACCAATCACCGAAATGCAGTCTATGCTGTTTAGCGATCCATGCTTCTGATTTGCCTGGGTTCTCGGTTCGGAGGGAGTTGTAATGCACATCAACAAATGAAGCCACCAAGGCCGACTGCTCGAGCACTGCGAAATGTGCTTGTCGTAGTGTTTCAAGGCTAGGAGCGAATATTGCTTTATGCCCTAAAGTCCCTTTCCCAAGTAGCCTACCCTCGTGTCGGGACATCGGCAAACCAATGGGACGTAGATCCATATAGTCGATGAAAAACTCAACCACCTCCTCTGTTGCATAACCCTCTATGATACTCCCTTCCGGTCGAGCTCTATTACGCACATACTTTTTTATGATCCCCATGAATCTCTCGAAAGCCCACATGTTATGAAGATACACTGGGCTGAGAATCTTTATCTCTTTCACGATATGTATCACTAGGTGAACCATTATATCAAAAAATGATGGTGGAAAACACATCTCGAGTTGGCAAATGGTCACGATTACATCTGCCTGGAGCTTGTATAGTGTGGTTGGATTGATCACCTTCTGATATATAGCATTGAAGAACGAGCACAACTTTACGATTGGGTTTCGCACCCTGTCTAGCAAGATGCCTCTAACCGCAACAGGGAGTAGTTGTGTCATCAGCACATGACAATCATGTGACTTCATGCCCACTATTTTCTTCTCTCTAATGTTGACAAGTCTTTTAACGTTAGCGGAGTAACCAGACGGGACTCGGACACTCTGCAGGCACTCCAACAGGCTGATTTTCTCGGCGGCACTGAGGGTGTAGCACGCGGGAGGGAGGTATTGTCGGCCATTGGGACGTTCTTGAGGATGTAGCTCGGACTGATGTTCATGTCTACGAGGTCTCTCCGGGTTTCAACGTCTCCTTTGTCTTGCCAGGTATGTTCAGCAGTACTCCCATCAAACTCTCGCATACATTTTTCTCAACGTGCATCACGTCGATTGTATGACGGACATCCAAATCTTTCCAATACGGTAGTTCCCAGAAGATAGATTTCTTCTTCCAAAGAGGCTTCTCACCACCCTTGCCCGTCGCACGTGTATTGCCATGCCCCTTACCAAATACATGTTCAATATCTTTTACCTCTTCAAAAATATCTCTGCCTGTACGATGTATCGGAGCTGTCCCCTTCTCCACTGTGCCATTGAAATCTCTTCTATTGCTACGGTACTGGTGACCGGCAGGAAGAAACCTCCGGTGGCACATGTACACTCTTTCCAGTACCTCGGCCCACACCTTGTGTGTCCCGCATGCACCGCACACATGCACAACCACCTTTCTTGTTTGTCCGGATGTGTTGCCAGCGAGGTAATCTTGAATGGTAACTAACAATATTGCCCTTAAGGTGAAGTACTCTCTTTTGTAAGCATCCCACATCTGCACCCCCTGAACCCATAGTAACTGAAGATCATCTACTACTAGCCTGAAGTAGACATCGATATCGTTGCCAGGTTGCTTGGGCCCTTGGATTAGCAGTGGCATCATGATATACTTGCGCTTCATGCACAACCATGACGGAAGGTTGTACATAACAAGTGCCACTGGCCATGTGCTGTGCCGACTGCTCATGTCACCGAATGGATTCATCCCGTTTGTGCTCAGCCCAAACATAACATTCCTTATCTCGCGTGCAAAATTTTTATACTTTCTATCTATCTTTCTCCATTGAGACCCGTCGGCAGGGTGCCTTATCATCACATCCTTCTTACGTTCTTCGGCGTGCCACCGCATCATCTTTGCATGCTTTTTGGTTGCATACAGACGCTCAATCCGAGGGATTATAGGAAAATATCATACAACTTTAATAGGACTTTCCTCTTCTTTAGGACGGGGCCATCGCTGTCATCATCGGCATCATCGTCGTTACCTCCACCCTTATACCGCGGTGCTCCGCAAACTGGACATGCATCCAGGTCTTCATAGTCACCCCGGTATAGGATACAGTCATTTCGACATGCATGATTTTTTTGCACCTCCAGCCCGAGTGGACAAACAACCTTCTTTGCTTGGTATGTTGTTTCTGGCAGTACGTGACCCGCTGGAAGGAGGTCTCCGATCAGCTATAGAAGCTCTGTGAAGCTCTTGTCGCTCCAGCCGTTGGTTGATTTCATCTGCAACAACGAGAGGACGACGTGTAATTTGGTGTGCTCCTCGTTGCAACCTGGATAAACCGGTGTTTTTGAGTCCTCCACCATGGCTTTAAACTTCTCGTATTGTCTGTCATCGCTGTAGGCTGTCTCTCCATCCCGCAACATTTGATCCAACCCATTCGATTCGTCATTGTCCTATTCACCTTCGTCAGCAGGTAACTCCACATTGTCTTCATGCATTGCATCGCCATGATTGTCCACACTATCATTCTCATCTTCACCGTGATTGTCCTGACATGTGTGATTACGCATAAAACCTCTTGTTAGCAGATGCTCGTGAACTTGTTTTGTGGGAAACTATCTCTTCTTCCTGCAATAGAACATGGACAATGCAAATATTCTGTCATGCTCAATGACCGGGAACTCGTGGCCCTGATCACGAACTTGGTTACTCCCCTGGCATACTCCAAGGTACCCCGCTTCGCATCGTTCATCCCTCCTTCATTCATCGGTCCTATGGAAATTTTTAAAAAATATGACGTCTTCATATAAATGACATATTTTATTTTAGTTACATTACTCTATGGTGATAGTCTCTTCAAATTTGACAACCGAAATACTTTGAATTAAAGAAAGAGACACAAATGACATAAATGGTGTCATGCATCTACTAGCATATACACACAAATCACAAAAGAATATCATAAAGAATCACGTACACAAATAATAATCAACTAAAATATACTAACCTTTAATTTTTCTAAAATTTTTTGGCAAAACCTTCCCTCCTCTGTTTCGTTCTACACATGAAGACTGAATAAAAATGAGCTAAGTGGCTGAAAGGTGGCATTTATAGGTGGTCGGAATATAGGTGTCGGTTTTTAACAACAACCGACACCTATATTACGAAGCTTACAGCGTAAGGAACCTTATAGGTGTCGGGTGAAGAGCAAAACCGGCACCTAAAGTATAGGTGTCGGCTTTTACTATTGACCCGACACCTATTTAGGACAAATAGGTGCCGGTTCTATTTAAGAACCGCCACCTATACTATAGGTGTCGGTTTTACTGTTCACCCGACATATATTTCGCACTATAGGTGACGGTTATTAACGAGAACCGGCACCTATTCTTTACATGCTACCTATTTACATTATAGGTGCCGGATTTGTTTTAACCGGCACTTTTTTGGGCGACGAGCCTTTTTTAGTAGTGGCACCTTATGAATTAGTAGATCACATATTCTACAATGATACTATGAGGAGACAAATGCAACCTCTGAAGTTCTGTATTGCTATTAGGAAAAGTATATACAACCATTTGGGGATTAGAGTAGAATGGGCCATTTGGGCCACGTCTATCTATACGTGCAATAATAGAATGTATATATTTAACAGGCGACACAGGGCATTGCGATAGATCTCCTCAAGAAGAGGCGATATGCTCTTGTTGTCCTGAGAATCAGAAGCGTCCTCCTTGGGTTGCCCTTGTGTTTGTTGTGAATTCAGTTGTTCGATGGGTTTCGTGATCATTGAGAGGCATGGAATGCTAGCCACGACCTTCAGCATGATCCTCACATTGAGATCAACCTGGATTGAAAGAAACATGATGCCATGCTTGGTGAGAAGTTCTGTTACTGAAAGTAGAGTAGTCTTCATGTGATTCAATCCATCATCATCTGCTTATTCTGTGGCATCAACCGATCCTTCGACATAGCATGGAGCCATGGTAGAGAAAAGGAAATCAAGAAGGTGGGTGTGTCGAGTCATGTCGATGCATGGAGAGCCTGTCCCCATGAGCGAGGAGACCTCTTGAAAGAACCCAGACAGAAGGAGCTCAGAGCAGGTTGCGCTGTTGCGCGCGACGAACTCCGCATTTCCATCACTTTCACGAGCAGAAACAGCAGGATCTGGTTTTCCAGCATGACTATGTCATGCAGCACCATGGTGTGAGAGGATGTCCTCCGAGATGGATCAATCGAATACGACATCCTTGACGTGATCCTCTGCAGTCCTGCCCGATGGCTATTTTTCTGGTTGAACGTCTGCAAGTACTCAAGAAGGAATAACACGCCGATGGCCATCATCCATGCTAGTGTGTCATTGCTGAGGCTTAGATGCCTAGAAGAAATTAAACATATATATTGTTAGAGATGAAATAGTTGAATCCTTTTTTATTTTTATATGCTACTAACCTGTGGTAGTTAGCCCGAATCTCGTATTCTATCGTAGCGAAGACGACCACGAGCTGTTGGAAGCTCATACCCGGGAGGTGGCGTTCAGCTCTCATGGCAGCAAAGAGCTTGTACATCTCCATGTCACGGGACAGGGTGGTCCCTGTGGGCCGCGGACCATCGTACGCTCGACCCAACAGAAGCCCATCCACCCTGCGCCCGACGGTTCGTCTTATCGCGAGAACAAGGCGCGTCGGCGGCGACTCAACTCGGGGCGACGGCAAACGCAGGAAGGCGACTTCGTGTTATTGCGAGAACAAGGTGCGGCGGCGGCGACTCACCAGGACTCGAGGCAACGGGTGGCAAACGTAGGCAAGCCATCGTGAGCGTGCAGGCAAACACAGGCAAGGCGCAGGCAAATGCGTCAGACGGGAGCGTGGCGGCCGCTGTTGCTGGTTGCCGGCTGCGTCGGCATCTTCCACGTTGCCAGACGCTAGCCCCGTCCCCGCCGCCAATCCCCACAGCCCCGACGATGTAAGTACACGCACGCATCTCGACTCTCGATGATCCCTCGCCGGTGACCAATCCATCGCGCCAATTAACATGCGAGCACTACTACAGTCCTCGACGAGAATCAACTTCGCCGGTGATCGATCCATTTGCGCCAATCAACTCCGCCTTTCCCCGCGCTACGACACAGTCCGCAAGCACTACTACAATCTGTCGATCCATCTAGGTAAACACAAATACACAATGAAGAGGAGTGGTCATGACTCTTATGTTTTTAGTTTTTGTATAGTATTGGTTTAGTTTTTTCTATTTTTGTACAGTATTGGTCCTAGTAGTAACAATGAAGAGGTTTGGTAAATTGAAACATCATATAATTCTTATGAAGATTTGTTAAAAATGAAGAGGAGTAGTGATATTGTCTCTCTTTTCCAGAAATATGAATCTAAGAAGAAGGCTTGTTCTCAATCTCCTTCGGTGGCTGTAGTTGTTCCAGAAGAGCAAATGGAAGAACAAGAAGATGGAAAAGATCAAGATAGAGTAATTGAAGAAAATGTCAGTCCAACTCCAATGCATGTACAAGAAGATGGGCCAGATCATGATAGAGTGATTGAAGAAAATGTAACTCCAACTCCAATGCCTCCAAATCCACCTCCAGTTGCCCAAAAATAACCTATTTATGATATCAGTCAGCTACAACTTGATCCGAGGAAAAGACAACCCATTGCAAATTATCCCAGCAATGATCAATATGCAGTTCGACGATCATATATTATTAAAGGCCCATTTCAACCCTATGCATATGAATTTGAAAGTAGAAAAATTAGAAATAGGGATCGACATTTCAATCCCATATGGTTTTATAAATATCCTTGGATTGAATATAGTGTCAAGAAGGAAGCAACATTTTGCTTTGTGTGCTACTTGTTTGGAAAGGGAAAAGTAAGAAATCAACATTTGTTGAAGGTGCTTGGAGAAATTGGAATAAAAATGATGCACTTGATTTACATGTGGGTGGTGTGAAAAATGCTCACAACGCAGCTCAAGAAAGATATAATTTATTTATAACTCCACATGGAGCATTTGATGATAAAATTGTGAAGGCGGATAATGAAGAGCGTCGTCTCTGCAAGATCAGGTTGACTTATTCACTTAGATGTTTGAGGTTTCTTTTGCATCAAGGATTAGTATTCCGTGGGCATGATGAAAGTGAAGAGTCTAGCAACAGAGTGAACTTCATTGAGCTTTTGAAGTGACTTGCTGCAAATAATGAAGAGGTGGACAAGTTTGTTTTGAAGAACGCTCTAGGTAATTGCACATTAACTAGCTCAAACATACAAAAATGAATTATTCAATGTTGTGCAATGGAGCAAATCATGCAGGAAATTGGTGATGATTAATTTACAATTTTAGCTAATGAGTCTAGTGATGTCTCTCATAAAGAACACTTAGCCCTTTGATTGCGTTATGTTGATAAATTAGGCGGACCATGTGAGCGGTTTCTTGAAATTGTTCATGTAGATGATACTGCTTCTTCATCACTTAAGAAAGCAATTCAATCTTTACTAGTTAGTCATTGTTTGACTATAACTCAAATCCGTGGGCAAGGCTATGATGGGGCTAGTAACATGAGAGAAGAGATTAAAGGGATTAAAACCTTGATCATGAAAGAATCCATCTGCTTATTATGTTCACTGTTTTGCACATCAACTCTAATTGGTTCTTGTTGTTGTTGCCAAAGACAATGGTGATTGTGTATGGTTTTTCGGTCGAGTATCCCTCTTGCTAAATATTATTGGTAGTTCTTGTAAGCGTCACAGAATGCTTCGACATCACCAATATGATAATGTTATGAAAGCACTTGAGTGTGGTATACTAGAATCTGGTAGTGGGTTAAATCAAGATATGGGGTTGCCTAGACCTGGTGATACCCGGTGGAGCTCTCATTACAAAACTATGGTCAACATGATTGCTATGTATCCCACAATTCGCGATGTACTCATATCTCTTGGACAAGATACTTGAGTCATTTGATTTTATTTTTAATGCCCATTTGATGCTTGACATTCTTGGACATATAAATAAATTATCGATTGTTTGCAAAGAAAAGACCAAGATATTCTTAATGCAATGTCACTTGTCCATTTGGCAAAGAGTAAAATGCAACAAATGAGATCTGATGGGTGGTTTCATTTCTTCAAAAGGTTACAATGTTTTGCAACAAATTTGGCATTCAAGTTCCTGGAATGGAACATAATTATATGTCGTATGGAAGATCAGCACATTTTGCTCCAAACCAAACAAATGATAATCACTTCAGAAGAGAAGTGTATATTGGAGTCATTGATAAAATTAGTCAAGAGCTTGGCCGTCAATTTGATGAAGTAAGTATGGAGTTGCTTACTTGTATGGCTGCTTTGAATTCAGCAGATTCCTTCGCTTCTTATGATGCAAACAAGGTACACAGACTTACTGAATTTTACCCTACTGAATTTTCAAGCTCTGACTTGCTAAGACTCGATTGCAACTTGGAAACTTTATTAATGACATGAGAAAAGATGAATTGTTCAAAGGCATAATAAATATTGTTGACTTCTCAGTAAAACTTGTTGAAACAAAGAGGGACAAAGTTTATCATTGGGTCTATTTACTTATCAAGTTGGTATTGCTTCTTGGCTACCGCAAGTGTTCAAAGAATATTTTATGCAATAACTTTTATCAATAAATAAGATGGGTGATAGCCTTCTGGATGATTGTCTAGTAATTTTTATTGAGCAGAATATCTTCTTATAATTGAGTGAAGAAGAGATCATCAACACTTTCATGGCTATTTAAAGGCGCAGACCTGACAAGAAGAAGAAGTAGTGATATATTGCTCAACTATTATGGGTATGCAATATTTAAATTCTATGTTAAGAGAATTAGACTCATTTATTTAATGAACTTTATATGTCTTTTTTAATTGTGTTTTGTAATTCATATACTTGTGTATCCATATGTTAAAAATTTTAGACAATAAAGGACTAGGAATCCGGGACTAGAGATGCATCTTTAGTCCCGGTTGAAGCCACTAACCGGGACTAAAGATGGCGGAGCCACGTGGCCGGCTCCGCCATCTTTAGTCCCGATTGGGGGCTCCAACCGGGACTAAAGATTTTTTTTATTTTTTTAATTTGCTCTTTCTCCAAGTGATCTTGCTACATATATATATATATATATATATATATATATATATATTACACACATATATTATATTACACATATACATATATATATGCAACATGCATATATATGTATAAATATATAATTTATACACATTTAAATGAACTTAAGAAAGGAAATATACATATATTACCAAAATATGAACAATATTCATACATGTTTCCTAGCTAGCTTATAAAAATTGTCTCTAATCTACTTTGATGTGGATGGAGTGGTTTGGCTACTAAAACTAATGAAGAACTCCCCCGCGGGATCAACGACCTGCTCGTTAATAAATCCCATCAATTCTTCCCGAGTGGCTTGTATGAAAGTCTCGTGGGGAAGGTCGTCTCTTACTCGCATAGGCTGTCATTAATTAGAATAAACGAGAAATAAATATATGAAGTGAATAAGAAATCGAGACATAATATATGAATTGTTGTTATACGTACATCTAGATCATCGACAGTTTTGACTTCGATCACAAAGCGGTGAATGTAGTCGCAGACGTAATATCCACATAGGTTGATGCCCTGCGACTGTTTTGCACACTAAAAGAGAAACAATGACAGATTTAATATGCATTTCATATTTTAGAACATAATAATGATTCAATTCAAATTAGGAACAGGCATGTTACTCACTGGAAACTTCATTCGCACAGAGAGCTTATCTTTCCAATTTCCACGAACATTCGCCCGAAGCCGTTCCCATGCCCTACGTGCAGTTGAAAGTTAGCTAGTAATTATCCGAGAACTGCATACATGCAATAACAAGTAAGATATATGGCATTACCTATTAAACAGTTCAAATATATTGGAGTACGTGGACTCTGGTTTATCCATTGAGTCAAAGACATGGATCTTCGACTGACCCATGTCAAGTACTAACAGAATCCAGTGGAATCTGCAAATTGGTTTAGATGACACATATGAAACTTTATGTATGCACGGGATTGAAATTAGTTCGGAAAGAAAGAAAAAACTTACGCAGTATTGTAGGGCAGAAGGATGAAGGACCGGAAGTGTTGCTTCACAAGCGCGTTGTATATGTTGTCCACAGTGTCATTAGGAAACTGATCAACCAATGGGCCGTTGATTTTGCGTGGATCCATGGCTCCATGCTTGGTGCATTCGTGCTTGTTGCAGTATTGGATCGCCATTCTACAACGGTTAAAAAGAATTTTAGTCAGCTAAATTCAAGGAGGTAAGAAACGAAATATCAGGGCGATACTTACAAAACCCGCGTGGTTATAAGTGAGACGTCGAGGGCATCAAGTTGGTACAGGTCGAATATATCTTCGAATCGGAGATAGAGGTAGTCATCTCCATCGAAGAAGTAGTCAATTGAATATTTGCATGTTATCATGTCTTCACCCTTGCTGGATCGTTGCATGTACCACTGATGAAAGCGATACATCTGAGTTGGAAGCCTTTTCACGAGATCCGGCTTGACGAGAGGCTTTCCAAGGTTGAACTTGTATTTAAGCGGAACCTTCACCATGGGTGCACGCCCGTGTAATTGATCTATATTAATTCCAGCTTCTTGCATGAATTGTCTTAAATCAGGTCTCATATTTGGAATCGTGCTGAACTCCAGAGGCTTCTGTGGCTGCATGCCAAGATGGGGTACATCTTTGCCCGCTTTCTTCACCCTGCCAGCAGCCGATCGCTTTGGTGCGGGTGGCGGTGTCTTCTCAATTCTCTGAATCTTTCTTGGACGACCGCTTGATATTGACGGCATGCTCTTTTGATGATGACCGTTTAGGAGTCGGTGCTCGTTGTGGCGACAGAGGAGGGTTGGAAGGCGGTGGAGTTGGAGATGGCCGTTTAGGAGTCAGTGCTTGTGGAGACGACGCAGGAGGCGGAGGAGGCGGAGGCGGCGAAGGAGGCGGAGGAGACGGCCCACGTGGAGGCGAGGGCGGTGGAACGATTGGAGATGCTGTTCGTCTGGGGAATTTTATGAAGATCTTCCTCCAGAGAAATATTCCATGAGCCGTTTCTCCTAGCGTCGTCTCCCCGTCTCCTCCGAGGATATCCAGCTCCAGATCTTCATAGCCGCGTTCCACCTGTTCAATTTCAACCTTCGAGTACGAAGGTGGAACGGGCCGGGAGTGGTAGGTGCCGTCTCGGGCTACTGGAATAGCCATGTCTGACGCGATCTGTTCGAGAAGATTGCTTATTAGTTAGTAATGAACGTTGATTGACAAGTTATTCAAGAAAATATACGTACAACATAAAAGTACGAACATACCTTTATTGTTATGTTTTTCAGCGGGATGTGCAGCTCACACGGGGTCCGCTGTGTGATGTCATCCACGGGGCATGGCGGACCCGGTTGAGCTTGTGGGGCCAGCTCGCCTTCATTTCCGAGTGGAAGCGCGCGAGCTGCTTGGCATTCTTGTTGGAGTTGTGCGGTTGTTCTTGGATCCGGTTATTGGCTAACCCACTGGCTCCGCTCCTCAGCCAACCTTAGGGCCACCCTTTCGTCGACAATCTGATCGATCTGCGAGAGCTTCATTTCCATCTCAGTGAATCTAGCATCATTCTCTCGCTTTGACCTCATTCGGCTCCTGTATGTGTCGACGTTAGATTGGAACCCGTATTTCCAGGGGACGATGCCTTTTCCTTGCGTACGCCCTGGCTGCTCTGGGTTTTGGAGGACGAGCGTTAGCTCGTCCTTCTCTCTATCGGGCCTGAACGCGCCTGAGGAACGCTGCACCGCCTCCTCTAACCTTCGTCCGGCTTCTTGAACTTCATCACCAAAGATCACTGTGCCATCGACGGGATTAAGTGAGCCACCGTGTGCATAGAACCAGTTCTTTGATCGTTCCGGCCAGTTTGCTGTGCCTGGAACGATATCCCGTGCTTCTAGGTCGGCTTTCATTTTTTTCCATTTCTCCATTGCTTTTTTATACCCGCCTAACCCAAGCCTGTGATGGTATTTCTTTTTGGCTGCGTTGGCCTTGTTCTTTTCTATGATAGATTGCGCTTCTTCACTCGTCTTGTGCTCAACAAAAGCATCCCAATGATCTCTGAGCTTTGGGAACTTGTCAAAGTCTGGTGTCTGGCCCTTCAGGATATATTTCTTGTGTAATTGTTTCTTGTAGTTCCTGAAGAGCTCTGCCATTTTCTTCAACGTCCATTCCTTAACCCTTGTCTGATCTGAGTCTGGGATGGTGAACGTCTGCAGCATTGTCGTCCACAACATCTCTTTCTCTGAGTCTGGGAGATAGCTCTGCTCCTCTCCTCCTTTGGTAGACCGCCTCCAGTTGGCAACGCTTACGGGCACGTGATCCCTCACCACCCATCCGCTGTGCGCCACAAACTTCCTTGCGGCGTCCTCTAGGGCAATTGGTCGACCGTCAGGTGCCACCTCCGTTATGACATGTCGACCCTCTATTTTCTTGCTGAGGCCGTGTGGCCTCTTCTGTCCAGCGGAGGCGGAGGCGGAGCCCTCATTCCCCTCCTCGTTCCTCATCTCGTCTCTCCTCGTTCCCCTCCTCGTTGAGGTACTGATCTGGATCTTCGTGTCCCTCCTCGTTGTAAAACTCTGTTCCTCGTGCGATCTCATCAAGGAGAAACTGTTCCTCGTCACGATCCGCCATTTGATTGTTGTGGGTTGAGGACTTAATCAAAGAATTCTTAAAAAAAATATTCGGTTAATACATGTATCAATTATTCAGGAATATCATGTATGTCTATGTAAAAAATAGACAAAAAACAAGAAGATGGAAAAAAATAGATGAAATCCGACAGACACTAGATCCAATTGTGCACATCCACAATGGTGATATTTTTTAGATGTCACTTCCTGGATTACATCAACACCGAATGACCGAACGAACGACCGAACGACCGACCATTCATTCAATCTATCGTTCACGTCTCCGTTCGTTCGGATCCATAACCCCAACCCTAACCCTAAACTTCGTTCATTCACGTCCGTTCGTTCGGACCCTTAACCCTAACCCAAACCCAAATCCTAAACTATCGTACGTTCGTTCTAACGTTCGTTGACGTCCGTGAGTACGATCATCTGGAGGAGAGGAGAGAAAGAGAGGAGAATGATGTGAGGGAGATAAGGTGGAGAGGAGAGGAAGTGGAGAGGACAGGAGAGAGAGAGGACGTTGCATGCCTATGTACATTGTAACGACCGAACGCACGACCGACCGAACGAACGAACGACGGCGATGGCGATGGCATCGACGGAGGCCTAAACCCTAGCACGCATCACGGAGAAAAAAGAGGGCGGCTGCGGCTAACTTGCGGCAGCGGCGGCAACGGCGACGAAGACGGCGGCGCGGCGGTCCTCCAGCGAAGACGACGGCGACGAAGACGGCGGAGACGGCGTGCTGCGGCAGCGTCCTCGTGCTCGGCGACGGCGACGACGAAGAAGACGATGCGTTGTGTGAAGTTGTGCGAAAACGGCTAAGTGTTTGGATCCCAGTGAGGCCCTTGCTATATATAGGTACGGCATCTCTTGTCCCGGTTGAAGCCATCAACCGGGACTAGAGATACTATAGTCCCGGTTGGTGGCTTCAACCAGGACTAAAGATCATATCTTTTGTCCCGGTTGAAGCCACCAACCGGGACTAGAGATGGCGGGACCGAGGTCGACGAAAAAGTCCTCAGGGAGAATTACAAGCGGAGGAAGTGGGTGGCCGTCGACATGCTCCATACTCACAAAAGATCCTAACTTATGGTGAGGACAATATTGTTCTAACAGCTAATGCTTATGTGGCAATTCACGAGAATAAGGCAGAAGACATTAGCAACGAGAACTTGAGCATTGCCGCTAAAAACAGAGAAAGCACACCTCTAAATCAGGGAGACCGGCGGCAGCGGTGGCGGCGGGAGCAAATACTACGGCGGCGGCGGCGGGTAGTACTGCTCGATCACGACGGGCGGATAGAGGTAGTCCGCCGTCATGCGCGTCACCGACGGCTTCCATGGTGCCGTCGAGGCATTGAGACGGGAACGGGGGAGGCAAACCATCATTGTCATATATAGCCGCACTATCCAATCATTGTCATATCTCTCGCTATTCAAAGTTTGATGGAGATACACGAGTACTGCTACGCCGTACTCTAAGAAAGAGCAAGACAGAAAGATTATGAAGCAAAGGGAGAAAAGCAAGAAAAAAGACCGTGATCCGGATCATCACATGTTGAAGAGACCAAGATCGGTGAAGAAGGCTACTACGATGGATCATGACATGTTGAAGAGACCAAGATCGGTGAAGAAGGCAGGAAGAAGGCGTCGGGGCCTCTCAACGGATCATCAGGAGCAGCTGGATGCAGATACGGACGAGACGACTAAGATAAGATATTTCATTGATCCCGACTCATTGGAGTGTGAGATTTGCTTCATGTCTCTCGAAAGAATGGAGCCCAGCCAAGAACATAGGTAAATGCAGTATTGTCTTGCATCATGCATATGGTTAACCATGCTCATCGCTGAGAAAATTTTATAGCAGTAGCTTCTTTTGGCTGCAAGACTGTCTTTGTTTATCTGTTTATCTGTTATTGATCTAACATTTTTTTCATGAACTAGCTGGTGGCCTTATTGCACTAGCCTTTGGCCTGACAGTTACCTGCTTGAGGAGGAAGCTCTTTTCTCCAGTATCTCCTTCCCGAGCTTTCCTCCCCAACCATTTTGCTCTATTGTCATGCAAAGCAATGTTTTGCAAGGTATGATTCTTTTCTTTCTACTAGGATCAACGCAAGAATTATGCTCTCTTTTTTCTAATCGAAAAGGAATGGTGCTTCTGGATTTGTGTTGCTTAGACACTTGTTTCTTGCCATGCAGACGAGCTTGGTGTCATCTTTGAAGATGATGTGCTGAAGTATTGGGATGAGATGGAGCAATTGGAGAGAACAAGGTAGAACAAAGTGAGAAGGGATTGCCACTGCTCTATTACAGTGATGAGAACGGAGCAGCCTCCAAGAGCATGAGAGACGATGTTAGATCAGAGGAGAATGCATTGACGTTCCAGCTCGTATCGCAGTACTTCTACATGCCAATCACGCAGGCCGCACGAGGGTTTAAGGTTTAGGGTTTAGGGTTTAAAATAGCGTCTAGGGTTTAGGTTAAGGGTTAATGGTAAAAGGGTTTAGGTTTAGGGTTTAGGGTTTATGGTTTAAAATAGTTTTAAATACGACAAATGTTAATTATATGTTATTATTTCAATTTAAAATATTTTTCAAATAGGCCATATGTTAATTATATATTATTATTTAAATTTTAAATAGTTTGAAATATGACAAATGTTAATTATATGTTATTATTTCAATTTATAATATTTTTGTTAATTATATGAACATATGTTAATTATATATATATGAACATATGTCAATTATAATTATATATGAATATAACACAATATAATAGGACACTGTAATAATTACTCTCGGTTTTAAAACCAACTGGGACTAGAGATGAATTTCGTGGGCGGGAAAACATCTCCTCATGTTTGCATACAAATCTAAAGATGAAAATGTATAGAAAACAACCGCAAAATGTGAAGTGCTAAGATTGTAGATAACACGTGACATGTAGATAGCAAAATGTATAAAAAAACAACTGCAAATATATAAGAGGAAGAAGTTGCTAATCTTATAGATAGCAAATATTTGTGTATTATCACCAAAGAAGTTGCTAACCTTGGCAGCACCGGACCTCTAGCTAGAGAAAAATTTTGAAGATGTACAAGTGTGGCTGGCTCGGGATGGAGAAGGAAGAAGGAGTATATAAAGCAAAATCTCTAGTCCCGGTTGGTAACACCAACCGGGGGTGAAGATGGCATCTCTAGTCCCGAGGCAACGGTTTAAAAATTCAACGGCTCTTTAGGACCTTTAGTCCCGGTTCGTGTCAAGAACCGGGACGGTTCAAATGTTGTCGAGCATGTCGAGCACCGGACACCTTTAGTCCCGGTTGATAACACCAACCAGGACTAGAGGTAGCACCTCACCTCTAGTCCCGGTTGGTGTTACCAACCGGGACTAAAGGTGCCCGGCGCTCTGACACGCTCTGACAACATTTGAACCGGGACTAGAGGTGATCTTTAGTCTCGGCTTGTGACACGAACCGGGACTAAAGTTATTAGAAGGCCGTTGAATTTTTAAACCTTAGTTCGAGTGCAATTCAAATCGGACTACTGTGGTTTTTGTCACTTTAACCAATGATGGTTTTTCCAAGTAATGTAAACCACCATAGCTATAAATCCTGGCTACGTCACTGACGACAATGGTGGTAAGGGCAAAGCGCAACCAACTGAGGGGTGTAAGCTTCAGGATTAGTGCGCAGCAGGGGCTTTGGGACATCAAAGATGGAGATGGGTTGGCTGCCATGAACTTCGATCTCGTCATCAAGGATACGACGGATGCGAATGATCCATTGTGCTTCGTCGACTTGAGATGGATTTGGACAAATCTCCATTAAATTGTTGAATAGTGTCAGACAGATCGGAGGATTGAATTGAGATGATATGCAGAAAGAACGATGGGCATACAAATCTTGTTCAGTTTTGTCACCAAAGAAACCAAACCTAGCGGAACAACATAAGAAAAAAATTCATGTTGGCTGTTACTGCATTTGTTTCCTTCCCTGTAGTTATAGTGGAGTAGTAACCATCATACCAACAGATTAAAGCTTTCATTATTGCTGACCAGTTACTTATAACTTTACACTAGAATTACCATCCACGCGTTTCTGTGGGTCTGAGAAATAAAATTTCAGTTTTACGAAAATTGGCAGTGCTTTGGATACGTACACAGGTGCGTGTTGTCTTCAAACTGCCAAAGCAAAAGCAATGAAGAAACGGAACCGATAGATGAACAAACAGCTGGGTTCATTTCAGGCACTAGTACGGATAAGCATGTGGACGAGCGCGAGTGCAATGCTGGTGTGCTGCATGGCGCGGCGCACCCCGGCGCGCAGCTCCGCCCTCACCGGCGACGGAGCGGACGTGGCTGGCCGGAGAGCGTCGGCGCACATGTCCTCGTAGGTCATTGCGGCGCTAAGCCACGTCTGCGCGTCGCGGACGCGCCAGAGTACCTCGGGGCCGACGGCTTGCTCGACGCCGTCCAGCCGCTGTGCCGCGCGCGTCGCCAGGTCGGCCGCCGACGCGACGGCCTCAGCGCAGTCGCTGAGCGCGCCGGAGGGGGACTCGGTGGTGGGCGATGATGGAATCCGTCCACCGAGGCTGTTAATGGTGCCGACGGTTAGGTTGGCGGAGGCGACGGCGAGGCGGGCGTGGCTGGAGCTGACGGCGGCGGCGTACGGCGAGAGCGCCGCGGTGCAGAGGCGCGGGTAGAGCGTGCGAGCGCAGCAGCCGCGGACGAACTCCTTGTCCTCTCGCCGTGCGCCAGTGCCGCCGCTGAGTTCTCCCACCGGCACCGGTGATACTGCAGGACTCGCCGGCGTGGAGGTCGCCGGTTGCCACGAGCCGGCCGCCACGGCGAGGAGTATTACGAGAACAAGAAACATATCTGTTGTTGGCAGTTGCAGCGTTGAGGAGGTGTGTAAATGATGGTACAGTGGTACACTACTGTGCTCCAAACAAATACTATATGGATGCAAACGGAATTATTGTACGTGGAGATAGCGATTCTGCGGATGCGAAATTGCCAATACGTACAAATTGTCCAGCTAATGGATACAGTCATACAGTTGTGCTAGTTTCTCTTCCCATGCATCATTTTTCCAGGAAACTCTTTTAATTCCTTGACAGACATCCTTTATTTCTTACATATTATTTAAATAGCGATAAATCTGACTTTAATAACGATAGATCTGTCGACGATGATTGTCATGAAAGATGGTGAGAAGCAGCAGATAGGGCAGTCGTTGTGCATGCCCATATCTCCAGATCCATAGGCGGGGAGGGCCAACAACGAGAGGCACAACTGACCATTGGCTATAGTAATGACAGCGGCTTCACCTACTATCTTTTTAATCTTTTTTATTTTTTATTTTTTCCCTCAAAAATCTTTTGTAGTCGGTTCTCTTGAGGATCGCCTATAAAATCAATTTTCACATGTGATTATGTAAGTACCTTCAAAATCGTCATTTTCATATACCTTATGTTTTCATGTGAGCGCTCAACCCGTATGAGAAAAGGCATTTTTTGCCATACGTGAAAATGTGTTTTCCAGCAGTGTATATATATTTTAGCAAGTAATTCTATAGGGGCTATGTCATAAATAATGAAATAAAAGTCCTCTACTTATTAATTCTAAGAGTATAGCACCAGTTCGCATATTATTCTGTTTCAAATTGACCAACATAGACTACTGGCCCCAAATAAAACCATTTTGTTTAAACTGGGCACTCCCATAAGCTACTTTTCAAATATATTTTTGGTACTATTTCAATATATTTTTGGTACTACGAGAAATAAGAATATTGAAAGCAAATAATACACATCACACCAAGAAAAACGTGCTATGTTATATTCAAAATATGGGTTGATTTGTCTCTTGTACATAAAAAAACAACATTAACATTGCTTATAACCTCACAATTCCTCTTCACAATTCCTCTTCGCAAGGTTATCATGTCTTAGAATTATTATGTTATCAAACAACCAAATAAATACTATGATTTTTAGTGTCACCTTCGACCTCCTATAATATCCTCTTGTGGACCCTCACAACAGAGTTCACAGTCGCAAATTGCCATTTCTATGCAAATGACCAAACAAAGCAATCCTTTTCACTTGACATTGTTATCTTAGCTAATCAGCGTACCAAATTATCCCACTAGACTAGCTTGGGACCAACAATGACCCTCCTAAACATGACATTTAACTATGTTGTACTCATAACATGTGTTGTTCTCATAACATCTACGAAAAGGCAATGCTTCTTTCAGGCCATTATATATAAAGCAGTGTTTCTTTCAGGCCACTATATATAAAGAATGATATTGATCTTAGAAAGAACATGTTACCAACCATATATCTTTCTAAAATCTTATTTCTGTTCCATTGTAGTATCCAAAAGACCTAAAACAAAAAAACAAACTGGTCTTTCATATGAGACATATAGGTAAGAGGATTTACCTACAAATATTTATTTCACAGAAGTCTTGCCATAAACCTTTGCCATTAACTAGCTAGAATAGTCATTGCCTAGCAAACATCTATTCTTGACTTCAAGCTTCTCGACTAGCCCACCTTGGTCTTTTGGTAAGCATATCCTACTCATTTGATGAAGTCTCGTCTTGGAGTACTCCTCATAGAATTTCAGAGAAAAACAACATCAACATGAGAAGTCTCAAAAGACCCGAGTTTAGAAGAATTAATCTCCTAACATATGAGATATTTTTACCCTTACAGGTGATAACCTTTCTCGGAAACCATACTATGCCTTCGTTTGTTATCCCGTACACTTACATATTTGTTGCATGGCTTACTGAGTATTCTATATACTCACATTGTAATAATCGTCAAAGCGCAGCTGGAGAAAGTTAAAGTTGAAGCAATTGCTAGATAGTCTATCCGTTGCTATTTTCTTTTCTTTTGTAAGTATTTACCATTATTATTATGTTGGATCTGTATATTAAATTGTAGATTTGTGTACCTCGATTGATGCTTGAATGAGGATTGTATGCATAAATTATCAGAATTACTAGTAAATTTCTAGGCATGAACCGACGGTGGAGAACACGACGGCGCGCGTGGTAGGGAGGCGGTCAAATCACGATTGGTGTCGGGCTTGTCCATGGCCGTTGCATCACTGGAGCACGAGCTATCGCCTATCTGAACACGATGACTCTAGCTCGACAGCACTAGTACCACATGATGGAGTTGTTCAAGGAGGACCATGCCGTGGAGTTCATCGTGCAAGTCACTGACGGTTCAAGGAGGACCATGCTGTGGAGTTCATCGTGCAAGTCACTGACAGACCGACCTCATCCTTGGAGAGTGGGAGAGATGAGAGAGGGAAGTGGAGGAGGAAGAAGAGAAGTTGTCACTTACATGTCAGCCCCACATATATTTTTTATTTTTTATGATTAGGCTGGCACGTCAGCAAAAACCACTCTCATAACCATCGAGAAAGTCATTTTTTCACTGGTTTTAATACTTGAGGGAGCCGATATAACCGGTTTTACGATTGAGAGATGCGATTTAAAGCAAAAGATGAGGGAGCCGGAAAAGGGTGGCTCAAATTGACATATAATGCCAGGGCCAAGCCCATGCCTTTCCTGGAATGGGCCAGGCTTTCTTAGATTTCTTGAGGCTTTCTCTGGCCTTCTCAAAGTTTTCAGGTTTTCTTGGATCAGGCTGAGTTTGAACAAGCATATACAACATATCGTTGCCCAATCATCACATTTGCGTGGTGTGTGTGATATGAGATATTTGGCGATTGTTTGGAATTCCAACTGATTTTAGATGATTGTTGGAGTACGGGGCCACGTGGATAAAGATAAGATCGTCAGTAGTACTTGCTGCAATATGCTAGAATTTGTAGTTAACTACAAATGATTTGGTGTTTGATTGTATGTTAATCAAATCGTTTTGCTCAATTTCTTTTCTGCAGAGATGTACAGTTTAGCAACGAGGGGAAAAAGCGATGTTGTCAAGATTAAGAGAACCGAGAGTTGTGGATCTTTTTACCTGATATCTGAAGATGAATTAATAATTAGATGTAGATAGTGAGTGTAGCTGGTTAGCTGGGAACTGAAGCTGTAGCAGAGAAGTGGTCGCCCCAGTTCGTTCTTGTTTGTCTTTTGCTGTAGGAATTATGTTTAGACTTTCTTACAAAAGCCGGATCAATGAAATGATCTTCCATCTTAAGAAAAAGTTTAGTGACGCCGACATGAGCTAATCACTTCAGTTAAGTACACTTGACTGACTAACTAGATTGCAAGTAAAGTGTACAACTATCAACTACTAGAAGCAGAAAAGGCGCAAGAAAGCTAGCTCGTCCTGGTTGATAAGTACTATGGTTGGGTCACTGCTCTTTGACAGCTACAAATCAGGTCGACACCTAAACCTATTGGTCGCTGTTTTAAATTTTTAATTAATGATGATTTACAACGTGCTCCCCTCATTTTATTTTCGATAGCATCTAATTCAATACTATATTACTATATTATTATATTTTAAAATGGTTGGAGTAGCTGTTTCTCTCCACTCATGCTAAACCTGTCCCGTTGTGATTTCGATTGCGTGAACTGGCTGAAAATTCTCGGTGACATGATGAACGACGAGAGAAAAACCAATGCCCATGGATTTGATCTCCAGGAAACATCTTTTTAAAGACACACCATATTCATATTCATATTTACTTCAATATGTACCGAAATTCCAAAAGGCAAAGAATCCCTCTTTTCATTTCTCTGCCTCAGTGGGGGGAAAAATGCACACGGAGACATTAACACGTGGGTTTGCATGAGCCAAGCTCTTCTCTCCAGTAGGACCAGTCGAGATTAGCTTGCTATTCTTCTACTATTAGCCTCTTTGCAACATAAAAGAGTGTTACCTTATAAGTTCGTTGAAAACAGTGTTACATTAAAATAATCGGCTCGCCTTTTTTTTCTCAGTTACTAAATAGAACTGAGTATGGACGTAGATACATACCACGTCACCACCACACGTAAACACCACATGTGTTAAAGTTCAGGAGGCATATAACGAAGGTTGAGTGGCCGACAAATAGATTTCTGAATGTTACAATACTCATAAAATGTATATTAGCGTGTGAGTTAATATAGTATGGAAAGGTTTGAACGAAAACGATCACACTCACGCTGTACAACGTATGTGTGTTAATATAGGATGAGAAAAGCTCTCATCATGGCAGTAGAAGGAACTGAATCAAGATACATGAGATTTGTTACAAGTGAAAAAAAACCAAAAACTTTCTATCTATATATTCTCTCATGCATCGGCCATCTCATTATCGGCCATCTCATACATCGGCTAACAACCTTATCATCTAACACTCTCTCTCAATTCTGACCGTACAAGGTTCAGATTGTTCTTGAAATTTTCCATTAGCCGAAATGACAAAGGTTTAGTGAACCCATTTGTAATTTGATCATAGGTAGACACAAAAATCAATTTCTAGAAGCTTTTGACTTACCCGTTCTTTGACAAAAGATAGTCAACTTCTATATGCTTTATTCTGGCATGAAACACTGGATTTACTGACAAGTACTTGGCTCCAAGATTGTCACACCAGATCTTAGCTGCTTTTGGACTTTTGATTCCTATTTCTTCAAGTAAAGTTTGTATCCACATTATCTCAGCAGTAGCATTTGCTATAGCCTTATATTCCGACTCTGTACTAGATCTTGACACTGTAGCTTATTTTCTAGAGCTCCATGACACTAGATTTGAGCCTAGAAATATCACAAATCCTCCTGTGGACCTTCTATCATCAAGATTGGAGCCCAATCTGTATCAGAAAAACCACTAACTAGAGTAGATCATGACTTATGAATCTTCATCCCCAACTTGGTACACTATTTCAGATATCTCAAAATTCTTTTTTATAGCTGTCCAGTGAACAGTGGTAGGAGCATGAAGAAACTAACACACTTTATAACAGCAAAGGCTATGTCTGGTCTAGTAAGAGTTAGGTACTGTAACACACCCACAATGCTTCTATACTGAGTTGCATCATGAGAGCCTAAGAGAGATCCTTCATGAAGAGAAAGTTTCTCACTTACTAATAGAGTTGTGTCTGCTGGCTTGCAATCTATCATATCGACCTTCTTAAGTAGATCAGTTGCATACTTGTCTTGATTTAAAACAATACCATCTTGTACATTATTCACTTCTATACCAAGAAAGTAGTGTAGCTTACCAAGATCTTTAAGGCAAACTCCTCTTTCAAATCATGAAGCAAAGCTGTAGTTGCCCTCTCTGATGAACTAGCTACAATAATATCATCAACATATACTAGAACAAACATAGTTATACTTCCTTTATTCAGAAAGAACAATGATGTATCAGCCTTTGATCCTCTAAATCCAAGGTCAACTAGTTTCTTACTCAGTCTGGAGAACCAAGCTCTAGGAGCCTGTTTAAGTCCATACAAAGATTTATCAAGCTTGCACACAAAGTGTGGTTTAGCATAATCTTCAAAACCAGGTGGCTGTAACATATAAACCTCTTCATCTAGATATCCATGTAAAAAGGCATTCTGAACATCTAGTTGTCTAAGACTCCATCCTCTGGACACAGCTAAGGCTAAAATTATTTGATCGTAGCAGCTTTAACAACAGGGCTAAAGGTGTCTTCATAATCAATCTCATACCTTTGTTTGAACCCTTTTGCTACTAACCTTGCCTTATATCTATCTAGGGACCCATCAGCCTTTCTTTTGATCTTATATACCCATTTACAGCCAATAACATTTTTCCCTCTCTGAGGAGAAACTAGGTGCCAGGTTTTATTCTTCACTAAGGCATCATACTCAGTATTCATTGCTCCTTTCCAGTTTTTATCTTTGAGAGCCTCTATATCAGAAGTAGGTTCTCCTAAAGCAGCAAACCAGGAATTCTTGTATTTAATGGTACCATCAGTATATACCTTCTCCTTGCGGATACCACTCTGTAGTCTAGTGCGAGGTCCTGCTAGTGCGGATGAAGATGTATTAGTTATATCGGTTGTTACTTCTTCCTGATCTGTTGTGTGTCTTGTCTGCTCAGATGAAGCCGATGCAGTCTCCGATTCATGAGCCGATGTGTCAGCCGATGCCGCTGATGTTGTGTCAGCCGACACATTAGCCGATGCATCAGAGACTATCGGCTGTGTTTCTCCCTCAGGTGAAGTCGTGGCAGCTGAAGAGTGGGTTGGCGATGTTGACGCAGATTCTGCATCATTGTGGTCAGAGCCGACGGAATCGGCTGCATCACCTGGTTCTGCTGCATGAACGTCATGTAGCTCATGGGTTGAATTAGAAATATTAGCAGCAGATTCCGAAGGAGTCAAAGAATTCATAGACCGTTCATTCCCCGAAAAAGAAATAGGAGATAGCAGTTGAATCTCAGAACGGAGACATGCCCCAGCATTAGCATGATGCTTAGTGAAGGGAAATATAGTTTCATCAAAGACAACATCCCTTGAAACATAGATACGACCAGTGGAGACTTCGAGGCATTTAAATCCCTTGTGCATATTACTAAAGCCAAGATAGACACAACGCTGAGATCGAAATTGGAGTTTGTGCTTGTTATAGGGTCTTAAATTTGGTCAACATGTGCAGCCAAAATACCCTAAGTGTTGAGTAGTCAGGTTTTTGCTCAAATAATTTTTCCAAAGGACTGATGTTGTTGATAACTCTGCTAGGAACACGATTGATAAGATAGGTGGCAGCCTGAAAAGCTTCATCCCAAAATTTTAAGGGCATGGATGCATGAGACAAAAGGGATAGACCAATCTCAACAATATGTCTATGTTTTGTTTCTGCTGACCCATTCTGTTGATGAGTGTGAGGACAAGAAACATGATGCACAATGCATATCTTGGAGAAGAAGGAATTCAAGGATTGGTACTCCCCTCCCCACTTAGTTTGCATATGAAGAATTTTTCTATTGAACAGACGTTCAACCATGACCTGGAATTCCTGAAATTTTTCTAGGACTTGAGATTTATGATGCAAGAGATAGATCCATGTGAACTTGCTAAAGTCATCAATGAAACTAACATAATACTTCTTCCGTCCAACAGATTCTAGGGCAGGACCCCATACATCAGAGAACACAAGTTCTAAAGGAAATTTAGAGATACTGGATGAAATGGAAAATGGTAATTGATGACTCTTGGCTTGTTGACAAGCATTACAAACTGACTCATGAGACAAACTTGACCAGGGGAGACTAAACTTATTAATTACTTGCTTAACAGTAGGGATGGATGGATGACCTAAACGATGATGCCACCGGTCCAAGGACACTTTAACAACACTGTTGGCTTGCTTCAGAGATGATTGTGGTAGAGGATATAGCCTGCGCCATGACCTTCCTCTAAGAAGAGTTTTCCTGCTAACTCGATCCTTCAGAAAGAAAAAGTCACGATGCAATTCAAGGAAGGCAGAGTTATCATCAACTAAACGGTGTACAGAGACAAGATTTTTCTTGGCTTGGGGGACATATAGCACATTTTTAAGATGTATATTATGGCCGTTAATAGGGGAATGAACAATTGCATGTCCTATATGACTTATCTCCATACCTGCACCGCTGGCTGTATGGATATGTTCATTCCCGTTGTATTTTTCTTTCACCGTGAGCTTCTCCAGTTCTCCAATGACATGATCAGTAGCACCAATATCGATGTACCAATTTGTATCAACTCCATAGGAATTGATTGTTGTAGTTGCAACATGATTCGTGTTAGGGACAAAGTTCTCATCATACCTATACCAACAATCTATCACAGAGTGCCCTTGTTTGGAGCAAACTTGACAGATTGGTCTCCTGTCAGGACCTCCAATTGGTGCGCGATCACGTCCACGACCTCCTCCAGTATTGCCACGACCTTGGGCACCGCTAGGGCTGCCACGGCCACGGCTTCTGTTGTTGTTGTTGCCGCGTCCGCCAATACTGAAGCCACCCCGATTAGCAAGATTGACCGAGGTCTCTTGAGCACCGCGATAAAAGCGCAACCTGAGCCTCAAAATTCAACACCTGGGAGTACAGATCACTTATGGTGATTGGTTCTACCTTGGCGCAAACTACTGAAATCACTTCGGAGTATCCTTCGCCCAATCCAGTGATAATGTACTGGACTAGTTCATCTTCATCAAGGGTGCGACCACTAGCAATTGCCATCTCATCACCCAGTGCCTTCATCTTGGCGAAATACTCTGGTGTAGTCATAGTTCCCTTCTTTGTGTTACAAAGAGCGAAGCGGGTGTTGATAGATCTAGCGCGTGTGTGGGTGGAGTACATTCCCTCAATCACCCCCATGCTTCTGCTGCGGTCTCGCAGGTTGCGACTTGCATGAGAACTTCCCTTGTTAGAGATGAGAGGAGAAACCCCAGCACCTGCTGATCGGTGGCCTCCCAGTCGTCATACGTCGGGTTCGTCGTCTTGGTTGTTGCACCATTAGTTGTGACGCTGAGTTCCGTCGGTGGTCTCTTGGTTGCACCAGTCAGATATCCTTGCAGCCGTGCTCCTCTAATGGCGGCACTAATCTGTACCTTTCATAGGGCATGATTTGCCTTTCCAAGTTTTTCCGTGATGGATTGACCTTGGAGAGGATTGCCGGCTGTGGAGTTTGAGGTGAAAGAGGAAGACACCATAGTAGATTAGATTGGTCTCTAGAAACGGATCAGAGGCTCTGATACCATGTGAAAAGGTTTGGACGGAAACGATCGCACTCACGCTGTGCGTCGTATGCGTGTTAATATAGGATGAGAAAAGCCCTCATAATGGCAGTACAAGATATGGTTCTGCTTAGAAGGAACTGAATCAAGATACACGAGATCTGTTACAAGTGAAAACAAATAACAAAAACTTTCTATCTATATATTCTCTCATGCATCGACTATCTCATGCATCAGCTATCTCATAATCGGCTATCTCATACATCGGCTATCTCATACATCGGCTAACAACCTTATCATCTAAGGTATAGTACTAGAATTTAAATGCCATGGCTCAAGTCGTGCCCTTGTCACATGCTTCAAACATAATCACCGCACTTTTTTTCTCAAAAAAGCATAATGGTGTCAACAAGTGTTGCTTTGTGGATTGCTCCAGTATTCCATCACTTGTGCCCATGCTTTGAGTGGATGCTCATACTGCGACTTTGGAGAAAGAGATTTAGTAACAAAGTGGAAATAGATGTGCATATTGGCTTGACATTTTGACAATTATTAACCCTCTTCCAAAATCAAAGCCACTGGCTGACCATGTAATTTATGTGAAGCTTAACAGTTGAAAATAGAGATACATTTGATAGTGTAGTGACAAAGAGTGTGTGGTTTCAACTCTAAGGTTTCGTGTTCAATTCTTCACACGCTCACAATTTATTCTTAAAAAATATTGGAGGGACATCTCTCACTTCAAATCTTTTAAATACAATTGTTTTTTATATACAACTTATACACTTTTGTTTTAAAAATAAATTTGTGTTTTCCTTTTGCATCCATATGTAGCACACGCGATGAATGAAACAACTTTTTCTCTTTTTCTCCCTTAACTATCATAATCTGTGCATTGTAACAAAATTTAATGGTAAAAGTAGAACGTCACCAATCCATTTTACCATCAATTATATACCCCATCTTTTAATTTATGTTTATACCTTGGAGCTGATAATTGAAGCCTTTGAACCCCACACTCTTTTTTATCCTAAAAAACGGTAAGGAGTTTGTGGGTCCAGAGGAAATTCACCGTCCACGTTCATCACTATGTTTTTTAGAAGTGTAAAGTAATGTGGTAATTTCTTCACTTTAAAAGCAAATATTCAGACTTCTCTTAATAACCTGAATAATACAATAAATAGATTTTTGTTTATAGTCTTAAACAACACCATCGCCCACAATTCTGGTTCATCCCAACAAACAATTAAGCCCCTAATCTTAAAAGAAGTTGGCCTCTCTAGAAGACCAGCGAAAGGCACAAGAAACACTGGTCCAGCTGGGGATCTACCAAAGCCCTGCATTATTTGTTAAAATCACGGGGCCATGCATGTCGATCGATGCCAAGCACAAGATCGTGACGACGAACAATTGTTTTCCCCTGCTTTGCTTTATTCGTCGTATCCATCCATCTTTCAACTAGCAAATCTTTATTTTTTTTATTTTTCGCTCTGTCTTCTTTACTCATCGCTCTCTGTTGTTTAAGCGGAAAATGTCACGAGGAAGCTGCACACTTTAGGCTTTTATTAAAGTGACCACTGTCACAGTGCCATTTATTGGTTTTAATCTTTTTTATGGGGTTCCCTACTTTCTCACCACCTGAACCAGCGGTCCGGCTTTTATTCGCCTTCTTTTCGTAGCCTCACTGTCCTGCTGTGCTCCTTGCCTCTCTTTACCTTACACAGTTTGTTTAATGATGCACTTAATTAGGGAAGACATGATTGCTGATAGACTGCATCTAGTGATAGAAAAAATAAATAATTAAATTGCCATACGTTTAAGGTGCACTGTGCAGGCTTTAAAAGCATGTACAATATTAGCTTGGATAATTTCTGTCTCTATTGTGCCTCTCATTATATATGGATTGTACCGAAAGAATTATTGCAATAATATGTCTCATGTGTCATCTAATAAAACGAATATGATGTCCAAATATATTGTATGGTAAGTTGCGTCCAAGAAGTCTGTTCATCGAGAGAGATCTTTTTTCTCTCTCCTGCTTTCCCTGAATGGCTATGCTTTAAGACGACTCGTTTATTTTCTTCTTCCATGCCTTTAGGCTGCTGTGTTCTTTCACTTACTTTTCCAACTCATCTCTTTTTTACGCACACACATCTCAAACTATTAAATAATATATTTTTAAAAAAAATTATATAAAAATTATTTTAAAATTATATTAATCTATTTTTAAAAAATAGCTACTATCTCATCTAATTAATTATGTGTTAATTATTTCGTTTTACGTGCATAAAATAGTTAAAAAACAAATACCGAACTCAGCCTTAGACATTGGTATACACTTCCTGCATCTTTTATGCCACACCATCTCATTGTTTATTACTTCCACGTTAAGTTACTCTTTCTTACATATTGTACTTCCAAATTGATACTTTATGGTGCTTTAATTTAGGATAATACTACTATTTTCAGTCAACGAACACTTCCCGAATTCACATTGAATTAAAAAGATTATTTTTTTAATTTTAATGTTTAAAGCTGAAAAAACATATTTTTTTGGATGTTATTTGATCAAGTCCATAACAATGATTCCAAATATTTAATAAGGGCCATGTCAATGAAAATTATCGACATATATTATTTGTCTAGTTTTAACAAACTGGCCAACGTCATTTTGTTGAATAGAGATGAAGTAAAAACTGAAAAGGTATGAAAATAAAAAATTAGATGGGCGCCTAAGGTATTATCAGGATAGTCGCCTTACCACTATTAGTGTCCAAGTTCTTTCCTCTTCTCTGATTTTGCTATGACGGCTAGCATTGAGAGTTTTTTATATTGAAAAAACTTTGACTTCTCTCCTTTCAGGTTTCCTACGAACAAGGATTTAAATCTCGGGCTAAGCCCTTTAGCTGCTAGGCTCTCCATCAGCTATGATCAGGTATAGCTGGCTATAGCTGATACTAACCTATTTAGAGGTTTTGCAAAAGAGGGATTGCCTGATAATTAGTAGTATCAAATCCTCACCACTTTCTAAACCATCTTGCCAAAGAATGGGAGAGGAACATGCCCATGAACTCCTCCCCGATGAGCTCCCTGAACTCGAACATCCCCTCCACGCTTCTTCTCCTCCTCCTCACCCAGTAACCCTGAGCCCCTAGCAACCAACCAATGTAAGTGAGCAACCAAGCCACCAATCCATCTCTGAACCAAGAAAGAATGCAGGGTTGACTTGAGCCCAAGAAAGAACACTCACAGGACAAAGCGCCCACCACCACTTGCAAGGGCGGGACAGCTCGCCGGTGCTTGCAGCCGCTGCTTGGGGCCAGGATCGGTGCAGCCACCGCCTCCAGGCGCAGCCACAGTCATCGCTCAGGTCGTCATCGCAGCCGCCTTCGAGCATAGTAGTTGCTGCTTTTTCAAGAGGAGAGGGCGAGAAAGGGAGAGAGTGACTGCGTGAGAGAGAGTTAAGGTTTAGTTACTTTAGTATGGAGGATATGGGCAGTTCTCAATTTCAAGCTTTTAGCCCACCAACAAGTTAGCTGCCGCTGTTCGAGCGCCCATTTAGCGGCTATATCCAGCTAATAGCAGCTAATTGCGCCCTCAAATATGTAGCAACAAATTGGACATATCTTACCGGGTGCTTCTCCTAGCATCTATCTCCAGCTATAGACAGAGATTTAAATCCTTGCCTATGAGGTAAGGAGAATGAATGAGCACACCCCTTGCTAGTCTCCTTCCGCACAGGACAATGCTTCCCACCACTCGTGCACTGTCGTGCTCGTCTTCCAAGATGATGGGTCAAATAACCCGAATGCTGTACAGGCAATGAGCATGCTCCATATCCTTCTCGAGGTGGTAGGTTGTCTCATGTTCATTCTAGTATAGCGAGCAAAAGGTAAGATGTCCATACTCTATTTTGCACAACTAGTGAGGCGAAGGACTTGCATTTCTTCGGTGCCCAAAGCTTTCATATTAGCATCTCGAAGTTTGTTTGGACCGAGCCAAGGAATTGGGCATTGTAGGTGGAGGCCACAGACTATAGCCATGATTTGTGAGTTTCCATGTTATCTAGTCTTTCTCTCCTTTGGCAAAATGAACCTCTTGCACAACATTCCAAAGGGTGACGAGTTGATCTAGGAGGTTGACCATCATGTCGTCGTTTATTTCTAGGTCAAGGTTTTGCAGCTATGTGGATTTTATTTTAAAGTTTGAACACGGTTTTTTCCTTGATGTTCCTCTCCTTACCCAACTTGTAGCTAGTTTTCTTAATTCATGAGACAAATTTGGACTCAAAGAGGACGACTTTGCCAGGGTCAAAAGAATTTACCTTTAATTTATTTGCATATTTTTCCTACCAAACACTCCAACCATGCGTTTAGCCATACGTATAAAAATAATTAGTATGCGCTAGAGTTTTAACATGCACACATGGGAGTGTCAAACTTATCCCGCACTAGTCCTCTACTTTATTTAATCCAGAGATAGTCTATAAAATAATAGGCAATCGATCCAAATGCCCCTACAAGTAACTTGTTTCTCTACTTTCCTCCAGCAGCTCTTAACTCTATACAAAACACTCATCACATATCAATTTCTCTTCCATCTCTCTCTTCCTCTTAGTTTCTATCGATTTCTTATAGCCGCCTCAACTTCTCATACCTAGTAAGCATCCAACATTGACCGCTGGAAATGGATCAATACAAAAGGCTAAGATCAGAGGAACACACGTCATCTACGAGTACCTTCCTTTTTTTTAGATAATGGAATAAATCCCGGCCTTCGCTTCAAAGAAGCTACATCAACTTATTACAATATTCTCTCAAAGAGAGCAAACAATCAAGCAACATCATAAAGACTAAATAATAAAATTCAACACATAAGGAGAAAACAATTATTGAAGTCTATTTGTAAATCTCTATCTGAAGTTGGCAAAAATCTGCATGGCCATAACTTCTAAGCTTCGACATGCAGAATGTATGAATTTCTTGTTCTCTTTACACTTTTAAAGTTGTGTCCAGAACTGGAGCCATTACGTTACCCTGAAAAATACCTGCATATAAGATTTATTTGAAGATTTATCAAAAATCACATCATTCCTACTCAAAGCCCAACACAAAGCAGATAAGTTAATTCCCAGTCACATTAGAAATACTATCAAAAGGTTTTAGTAAAAAAATATAAACTGTTCTCCAAAGAAATTTTGCAATATGACAATCAAAGAAAAAAAATCGAATAATCTCATTATTCATATAGAAACAACATCTTTTACTTTCGTTCCAATTTCTTGTTGCTAAATTATCCTTCGTTAGAATCACTCCTTTGAACAGAAACCACATAAAAATTTTAATCTTAATTGACATCTTTAGTTTGCATATAAACTTGTTCCTTTCAATATGGTCATTATTAATCAAAGATCAATACATTGATTTAACATAAAATTGACCATTGATTCCATAAGAATCATTAATTTCATTCAAATTAGTATGCAAAATCAATGCAATAATGTTAATTAATTAGTTCTGATCAACCAACGCTTGATGAAATGTGATGGCAGTCACTTGTCGCCGTAGTCGGGGTGCCATTACTGCAGCCATGCTTGACGCATCAGGAAGGCCTGATGTTGGTGAAGCCTCCGACTGGCGCCGTTCATCTCCTCCGATTTTAATGAAATGAGGACTATATGAAAACGTTGGAAACCAAGGGATCATGTAAACAGGTTAAAATATCGATCATCGAATAAACCAAAAAAATTACAGGTGAATTTCCTATGTAGGAGACCACGTTGGAGGCCTATTAGGACTGAGCTATTGAGCTAGCCATGAGAAATCAAGAGAATTTAAGAGGAGGGGGAAATATGGAAGAGATTGACTTGTGGGAGCATTATATACAAAATTGAGTTGTAAGGGAAAAACTCGACAACAAATGACTTGACTTATTTATATAGGGGGTTTGGATTTTCTCATGATATGTACTCCCTCTAGTTATAACTATTTAATGTTTATATAAGTACTTAAAGAAACGGTTCTTTAGTATAAGATACTATCAGACCTTTTAAAAAATTTGATAATCAATTTTGTATTAAAATAATACTATAAAATCAAAATCTAACAGATTGATGATATTATGATTGTACTGTTCAGGACAAATCCATGCATATATTCATGATTCTTTGCCAAAATATAAATATATATGTATATAGGAGTACAACCACATGTATGTCATATTTTTTATATTATGCAAGCATACGCAATGGGTCCTACAACCTCCTAAATAACAAACAAGAAAACATCGTGGACGTGACAAACAGCAAATAGTTTCTAGTGCGATTGCGCACGGCATGGATCCTGTTTCAATCCACTTGAGTTGGAGCTTGTCACAAAAGCTTCCCTCCAAAGGCGCCATTACATCGTGCTTTCCATTGCATTACATCGCTGATGTAGATGGGTAGTACTAGTAATTTTGTTAAGAGTAACTAGCAGCCCATAGAAAAACTCACATAAGCAAAATCACCTTTTAACACTCCAGGAACTGCCATTGAACAAAGAATAATTTAGGTGAAACATTTTGCTGGGAACTTGTTGAGGACATTGCTGTTTAAGCCCCCACAACCACAAGTTCCTTCTTGTTACAGTGAAAGTGTGATAAACTTGCAGAGTTGCAATCTGGTCCAGCCCTGCCCTGGCCCCAATTTTAGCTAGCCAAGAGCCGAAGATTCCAACCTAACTCTAATAATTTGATTACAAGAAAGCAACATCCATCCAACCCATCACCCAAGACCTCCCATCAACATTCACTCTCAAAATCACCATCTAAACTTTAAGATTAATAGCAATATGAACACTTGAAATACCACCAAATTTTTAAATCCACTCCCCAATTCCCTCAAATGTTTTAGGGCCCCCAAATCCCATCCCCATTTTTTACACTAGCCCTTTGACCGTGGTAGTGTGTGTGGTCACCACTCTGACTTGACGCGCATCATGTCCACGTAAACGCTATCGGGCTGGCCACGCTGTGCTTGCCGTCCGACCAGACGAGCCGGCCGAATCCGGCGGTGCCCGACGGCTGCGACTTCGCCGTGAAGCTCACCGTGTAGCTCTTCTTCTCGCCGGGCGACGTGAATGCCAGCTCGGTCGGCTCCACGGCCACGGTCACGCCGGACATGGCGGCCGTGCTCACCTTGTACGTCCCCGCGGCGCCGACGTTGGTGAGGGTGCGCCTGTGCGTCACCGTCGTCGCCGCGCCGGTGCTCTCCACCGCCTGGCTATTCGCCGTCGAGTATGCCACGGAGAAGGACGGGTAGTTGAGGTTGTACACGGAGTAAGTCTTGCTTTCCGAGCAGCCGTAGCTCTTGCTCCGCGCCACGGCGGCGATCATGGTGGACGTGTAGTTGAGCGCGCAGAGGAAGTCGACGTAGTCGCCGGTGCCCAGGTCGTAGACGAGCCCCGGGTCGACGGCGCTGGCGGGGTCGACGTGGCCGGCGCCGTAGTCGAACGGCGTGGCGGACGCGCCGGTCGCCGCGTCGAGGAGGGGGTTGGCGTCGCCGGTGTAGGTGGAGTAGGCGGTGGTCATGAGCGCCGACCGCACGGCGGCGGGGCTCCACTCCGGGTGCGCGCTCCTCAGCAGCGCGGCAAGGCCGCTCACATGCGGGCACGACATGGACGTGCCGGAGATGATGTTGAAGGCGACACGGCGCGTGTCGGCGGCGATCCCCGTCGGCCCCACCTTGCCGGTCCACGCCGCGAGGATGTTCACCCCTGGAGCGATGATGTCCGGCTTAAGGATCTCGGGCGTCAGCATGTTGGGCCCGCGCGACGAGAACGCGGCGACCACCGGCGACGGGCGCACGTCCACCTGCGTCCCGGCGACCACGATGGTGGCCGTGGGGTTGGGGTCGGAGGCCACGTACGCCTTTATCGCGGCGCCTTCCTTCGCGCCCACGCCTGCGGCGGGGAGGAGGTGAGCGTCGGCGACGAGCTCCTCGCCGTTGGCGGCGGTGTTAGAGAGCACCATGCCCGCGCCGCCGGCGTCGCGCACGACGAAGCCCTTCTGGACTCGCGCGCTGACGCCGCGGTCGCAGACTACGATCTTGCCGGCCACCTTCTCCGGCGTGAGCGTCCCTGGCATGCAGAGGTTGCCGGCCGTGGAGTTGGAGACGTTGGCAGCGTAGACGATCGGAAGTGGGGTGGAGGGGAGGGCCTTCCCGGCGTAGAGGGAGACGCCGGTGTAGTTCTTGCCGTTGCCAAGAGAGACGTACGCCGGGAAGTCGCGGTCGAGCGTCCCCGCGCCCACGGTGGTGATCCATGGCGCCACGTTCGACAAAGTGGACGTGCCGGGTCCGGCGTTGCCAGCGGAGCAGGAAACCAGGACGTTCTGCTCCATCGCCGCGAACGCGCCGATCGCGACGCTGTCGCGCGCGTAGTCGGCGGCGCCGCCGCCGAGCGAGAGCGAGAGCACGCCGCATCCGTCGGCGACGGCGGCGTCCATCCCGGCGAGGATGTCGGAGCTGAAGCAGCCGCCGAGCCAGCACACCTTGTACACGGCGACGCGCGCCTTGGGCGCCATGCCGCGCGCCGTGCCGGACGCGAAGCCCAACAGGCTGGCACCGGAGACGGCGGCGCCGGCGGCCGTGGAGGAGGTGTGCGTGCCGTGGCCGTC
Source organism: Oryza australiensis (assembly GCA_019925245.2). Lineage (NCBI taxonomy): Eukaryota > Viridiplantae > Streptophyta > Magnoliopsida > Poales > Poaceae > Oryza > Oryza australiensis. The sequence goes on from JAIFGZ020000136.1 coordinate 708,064, forward strand.
GTCGTCGCGCGGGGAGCGCGACTCCCTGGTGGTGTCCATGGGCCCCATCGCCGCCTCGTACCCACGGTTGAAGAACCGCGCGCCGACGAGCTTCCGGTTACAGGCGGAGGAGTTGAACCCCGTCCCGGCCATGCACTCCCCCTTCCACCACGACGGGACCTCGCCGAGGCCGGCGTCATCGTAGCTCTTGCTCTCCGGCCACACCCCGGTGTCAAGCACCCCGACGACGATGTCCCCCGCCGTGCCGGACTGCGGGAACAGCCCGTCGTTCCCGGCGATCCCCAAGAACTCCGGCGTCCGCGTGGTATGCAGCTCGTACGTCGTCTCCGGGTTGACGGCGAGCACTCCCTCCATGTCCGCCATGTCCCGCGCCTCCTGCTCGGTGAGCCGCGCGGAGAAGCCGTGAATCACGGTGTCGTACGCGTACAGCATCTTCCCGGCGGACACGGACCGCAGCGATGCGCCGTACCACTCGCCGTGGTCATCCCCATACTCCGCCGGCATCGCCGACTTTGCCATGTGGACGATGTACGTCGCCCTCTCCTCCTCCTCCGCCACCGCCGCCGCCGCCGTAGCCACCATCGCCGCCAACAGCAGCAGCTTCATCGTCGTCACCATCCTAGCCGGCGTCTACTGGCGTCGTGAAATTGCAATGGTAGATGACGGAGTAGGGTAGCGAGCTCAGAGCCACTACAACGACGTGTACATATTTATGCACAAACTTAGAGAGAGTGAGACAGTGAGAGAGAGTCTTGCTGGGGAGAGTGGAAGGAAGAGTGTGAGCTAAAGAGGGACGGTTGGTGCGTGCAAGCTTAGCTCGGAAAGAGCAAGAAAATCAAAAGGAAAGAAAGAAATCTGAGATGAAGTTTTGTGTAGTTAAGCGATGGCTTACGGGTAATTAACCGCATGGTCACATGGATTTGTTTTCTTCCCTAACTTTGGGACTTTTGTGCTGTCTGCTGCTTGCTTTTTCGTGAAAATTCAGAGTACGCAGTACGTATGGCCGGCCCCGTGCTGTTAATCTGTCGGGCTGGCTGGCCCAACCATGCAGTGCAGATTCTTCAGATTTCAGAGTAGCCTCAGCTGTCACCAAAGCGTAGCTTTCGCTAAGATAAGATTTAGCCGTGGATCGTGTGTGTCTCCACTGGATCGACGGTGTGTGACTCTGTGCCAGTGCTTCGATAGCTTTCTGCGGCAAAGCCCACACATGACACATTGACAGTTTGACGTATGCGGCGCATGTAGCATATCGTACTATATTGTTGTGCTCGATTCCGTGCACATTTCGGTCACTACTACCACCATCACCACCACCTCTCCTCTCACTGGCATGATTGATGGTAATGGTACAGTCTGATGATTCTTTGGCATAATTGATTAAGCTAGCAATTTGAGTCGGCACCTGGATGGGTCTGAAAACGTGAACGAAATGATGATCGTCTGGAACCGAATTATTCCTGTTGCTAATGCGTGCTTATGGCCATGGCGAATCTGTTCTCTCATTAATCAGATGGCTATCACCATCGAATTTCATTGTCTTTCACTCCCCATTTCGGTGTGTGTTAAGGAGCCGTACTTATATACGTGTATTTTAAGACATATACGTACATGATGGTGTGTGTACGTCTTTAATTCATACAATCATGTTAATTTTATTATTTAGCTATGACCATCTTTTTTTTTCTTTTTTTTTCTCATCTCGAATTGCTTCTTACCAACCGTGCACATGTACGCATAACCCGAAACGAAAGACAATTGCAACATAAAAAGAACGATGGAAATGGGAGATTTTGGAAAGGTGCACACAAAGGTGAGCCATCAGGATACTCAAACGACCTCGCAATTTGCAGATATAAAATCATCACAGGGATAATCCAATACCCCATACCATATTGTTTATGTGCGATGCTTGACGTGATGATGCAACTAACGCTGTGGGCCTTCTCTCCCAGTAGCTAGCGGAATCGATGGATTTGGATAATGCGATAGGCTGGAGAAGAGAAAGAATCCAGTCAGCAGCTGCAACAATCAGCATGGAATCTATCGAAACTAGAAAACCTGACAAGACTCTGACTTTGTGAGCTTATGTATCCCACCCGCAATTTATCTAGAACACGCTCGGGTGTGTTCTTTTTATAAGGACCATTTAATTCACCGGAGCTGGAGCCATCTGACTTTGGGTTCTAGGACCAGGAGCCGGAGCCGGAGATGTTGCGTATCCTGACGGCGTGCACCTTTACCATCGCCGTCAAACATGTGGTGTCCGGCGACAGGGTCGAAGTGCGGCTTGGCGTCGTTGCATGCGTAGATGCCATTGAGGAATGGCGAGATGCGCCCCATCACCGGCAGGGCGCGAGCGGGCGGCGCCTCCCCGACTGGCACGAAGTTCCCGGCAATCTGCACAGCGGGGTCGGCCATACTCGGCAGCCCATGCGATCGTTCAAGGACATTGGCCACAAACCCCTCCTTGAATGCGTCGAGCGTCGTCGCTGCGGCACGCTGGAAGAAGTTGAGCCTCTTCCCCTCCTACTTCCGCGGCGCGTCGCCACCGCCTGGTCGTCCTCCTCGTTGCCGCCTCTCTCCCGCGTGAGGCGTCAAGGAGTCACGCGGGCGGTACAGCGTCTTCGTCATGTTAGTGATATGCCAGGCAACATGGAGATGTTGGATATCATGGTCAATGTTTATGTATAAATGAATAAAGTGTTATTCAGTTTCAAAAAATAGACAACTTGTATTGATCAATAAGTACGTGACTTATTTATGAGACTCTTTATGTATAAATATATTTTTAAACGATCCCTGATCACATGTTATATTATTGAAACAAATATGATTCTAAGATCGACATGTTTATTGATTGATGATCATGTCTCATAGGTCATGGTATAGAGATACAAAATCAATATACGTGGACATGTGTTAGAGAACACATTGTTGGATAGACCCATCATGAGACACTACAGGAATTAATGTGTCATTAGTTGGTCTCAAGTAGTGTTGGTGCAAAGTCCTTAGACCTGAGATCATTATGGATTCTGACATGTGTAGTAGCCTACTTTGATACTACAAAACGTTATTCCGTAACTGAGTAGTTATAAAAGTAGTCTTTGGGTTTGCTATGAAACATGGAGTGGGATGTGAGTGATCAAGATGGAATTTACCCCTTCTTTGGAGAGATATCTCTGAGCCCCTCGAGGTAATGGATTATAGAAGTGCATGGCCATATCGAGTTGATTGAGGAGTCAATCAACAGACAGATAATCCAATACGGTTCGAGTGAATGATTAAGCTAGTGATAGGATGACATACATCTTGTCTATAGCTTAATTGGTATCGTGAGGCAAAGGGATTTGTGTACACATTACAGGTTCAAAGCCGATATTATATTTTTGTATACTATGGTGTCAATATGTGCTGCTAGGCGTCGCTATTGACGGTCAGCCGAGTTGGACTCGGGTCGAAACCGAGTATCCCTGAACCTAGAGGGTCGCACGCTTAAGGAGATAAGAACAGGCATTCGAGTTGGACTCGAATACGGCTCGATCGGATAGGGATCCGATCGGATAGAGTCCCACTTGGCAACTCTATATAAAGGGGCGAGGGGTAGAGAGCTGCTGCATTACACTTGAACCAAATCAATCTAATCGCGCGGCTTCAGAAGTCGGCGAGTTTGAGATCTCCACAGAAATCTTCCCACTCCCGAGCCAAACTCTAGCCTTGCATCTTGTGCTAGCACACATGTGTTAGGCGTTCTGTCCCTGGACATGTGGATACCGGTAGAGGCATTGCTACATTGCGGTGATGTTCGGCGGCTGGGAATCAGCTGTGGTGCATCGGAGCGAGGCAGCTACGGCGGATCGGCAGCGCGAGCGCGGTTCGGCGAATCAGCAAATCGGCTGCGGCGAATCGGCTATGGAATCGACGCATTGCCTACGGCAAATCGGCTGTCGAGTCGGCGAATCGGCTGTTCTCAGTAATCGGTTGTGATCGGCTGGCACTGTTCCGGATCGGATAGCTCCTGATTGGCTATACCCGCTGCACTCTACTCCAATCGGTAATGATCTATCGACCCTTGCAAGGTTCCTGGTTTGCACGGTAGAAAAGTTTTTGTTATTAGCTATCATAGCCTCCGCGTAACCTTTCAGTGGTATCAGAGCTAAACTTGCTTAGTTCGGGTTTTAGATTGGATCTGGAATAAGTTTTGCACATGGGTTGATTAGATCAATCGATTTTACGAGATGTGTTGAGGAGAGTAGATGGTATTTGCGTTCCTTGATTGTGTACCGGAACGACGTAATGTGATTACGTCGAAGCAATTTCCATAGAACTTTGTTTGAGTCGGATTCGAGATGGCGTTCCTTGATAGTGTATTGGAACGGTATAGTGTGATTATGCCGAAGCTGTCTCGTAGTCCGACCTTGATTGCAGCCTCGCGCCTACGCAAACCATCTTTTATGTCATCTCGATATCGTATCTCTGCGATAGGTAGAAAACGTTCTATGCCTAACTTGTTTTTGCAGAGAATGCTTTGAGATGGTATGACCCTATTGTATGTATGAAATGCATGTGATGCGTGTAATATTCTTTCATATGTGCAATCCCTGTAATATTCTTTCTTACATGCAATGCTTGTAATATTCTTTCATGACCTACGAGTCGATGTAATCTTCAATTAGAGCTTCTATAGTAGTAGCTTAGTTTGAAGAAATCAAGCATTAAGCACTTTGTAAGAAGGTGCCGAAGATGGAGATCCTCTGCACCGACATGGAGATGGAGATCGCCATGAGAAGGGGGTCATACTATTTCATTAATTGTTATTCTACCTGCTTTTATATATGTTATATGTTTGTTTGATATGATAGTATCCCTCAAAAAATTAAGTGGTAATGATGTCCTTCCAAATGTTGCACCCGTCACCGTTATGCTCGTCAATGGTGGGTCTATCAAAACAGAGTGTCATTCTCTATCATAACATGAGGGGTTATATATCGGACATATACAGCAGGAGCATTTGGTTTACTTAACAAGGCTATCAAGACAGTTTTGGGCCTTGGGGCATAGGTTGGCGCCGGGGTATGGAGATGCCACACCAACAACAAGAGTCACATAGAGATGTGATTAGCAAGGTGTTGCTTACCCATGTTACTAATATTCTAGCAGTGATGCCAAAGCTCACTAGAAATTAACTAACATGTGGATCTTGACCCAATACGTAACCTAGAGGGAAGGTGTAAAATACATAATGAGAGTCTTATGTTAAATTGTTTAACAATAGACATAGCATAAACATTGTGCTAAACTTTGTTTTTTCTGTTTTAGAATAATGGCAGCTAATACTACACCCAGTACCTTTAATTTGAGATCTATTCTCGAGAAGGAAAAATTGAATGGAACAAACTTTATGGATTGGTATCGCAACTTGAGAATTGTTCTCAAGCAAGAGCGCAAGGAATACGTTCTTGAAGTACCCTATCCTGATGATTTGCCTAATAATGCTACTGCTACTGCATGGAGGGCTTATGAGAAGCACACTAATGATTCCCTAGACATAAGCTGTCTCATGCTTGCTACAATGTCCTCTGAGCTTCAGAAACAATATGAGAGCAGCGATGCTCATACTATTATTCAGGGACTGTGTGGCATATTTGAGAACCAAGCTAGGGCCGAGAGGTTCAACACCTCAAAGTCACTGTTTGCGTGTAGGCTTGTTGAGGGGAGTCCCGTCAGTCCGCATGTGATAAAAATGATTGGCTACATTGAGAGTCTGGAAAAACTAGGTTTTTCCCTTGGCCAAGAGTTGGCTACTGATGTGATTCTCCAGTCGCTCCCTCCGAGCTTTGAGCCATTCATATTAAATTATCACATGAACAGTATGGATAAGACATTGGCCGAATGCATGGGATGTTAAAGACGGCTGAGAAGAGTATCAAAAAACGGTCATCATGTGATGATAATGCAGAAAGCTAAGCGCAAACCACCTATCAAGAAACTTTGCACCGAGAGGAAACTTACTCCCGATGAGATCACGAGTGCCTTCAATACAAAGAAGGGCAAGAAAGGGTCGGCGGCATCAGATGTCGTTTGCTTCTATTGCAAGGAGACAGGTCACTGGAAAAGAAACTGCAAGAAGTACATGAACGATCTCAAAAAGAAGCAAAGTGTGACTTTTGCTTCATGTATTAATGTTATAGACATTAATCTTGTTACTTCACCTACTGACTCTTGGGTATTTGATACCATATCAGTAGCTCATATTTACAAATCGTTGCAGGGAATGAGAAGAAGTAGATGCTTGAGAATGGGCGAGGTGAACCTGCGCGTCAGCAATGGAGTAAGTGTTGCTACAATTGCTGTCGGCACTACATCACTTCATTTATCTTCAGGATTAGTTTTGAAATTAAATAATTGTTATTGTGTTCCAACTCTATGTCAAAACGTTATTTTCGCTTCATGTTTGCAAGCGAAAGGATATGATTTTAGATCAATGGACAATGGTTGTTCAGTTTATCTCAGAGATATGTTCTATTTTCATATACCATTGGTGAATGGATTATACATTTTGAATCTTGAAACGTCTCCCATCTATAACATTAATACAGAGAGACAACTCCCAAATGATACAAACCTCACATTTATCTGGCATTGTCGCTTAGGCCATATAAATCAGAAATGCATGGAGAAGCTCCATAAGGATGGATTGCTTCACTCTTTTGATTTCGAATCATTTGAGACATGTGAGTCTTGTTTACTTGGTAAAATGACAAAGGCACCTTTCACGGGACACAGTGAGAGAGCAAATGACTTGTTGGCACTCGTACATACTAATGTATGTGGACCAATGAGCTCAATGGCCAGAGGTGGTTATCAGTACTTCATTACCTTCACCGGTGACTTTAGTAGATATGATTATATCTACTTAATGAGGCATAAGTCCAAATCCTTTGAAAGGTTCAAAGAATTCCAGAATGAAGTACATAATCATTTAGAGAAAACAATCAAGTTTCTACGATCAGATCGTGGAGGGGAATACTTGAGCCAAGAGTTTGGTAATCATCTAAAAGATTGTGAAATTATTCCACAGTTGACTCCGTCAGGAACTCCACAATAGAATAGGGTGTCCGAACAGAGAAATCGCACCTTGTTGGACATGGTGCGGTTCATGATGAGCCAAAATGATCTTCCGTTATCCTTCTGGGGAAATGCTCTTGAAACAGCTGCGTTCACACTAAATAGAGTTCCATCTAAGTCGGTTGAAAAGACACCATATGAGATATGGACAGGGCAACCCCCTAGTTTGTCTTTTCTCAAAATTTGGGGATGTGAGACTTATGTAAAACGTTTACAGTCCGACAAGCTCACACCCAAATCTGATAAGTGCTTCTTTGTGGGATATCCTAAGAAAACTAAGGGATATTACTTTTTATAATCGGTAACAAGGCAAAGTATTTGTCGCCCGATACGGTGTCTTTTGGAGAAAGAGTTTCTTTCAAGATGGGTTAGTGGGAGCAGGGTGCATCTTGAAGAAGTTCAAGAAACATCAGAAAATGTTTCAGCTAACACGGAGCCACAACAAGAGGAACAAGATGTTGCACCACCTGTTGTACCAGCCCCACGGAGGTCTGAAAGATCACGTCGTGCACCTGACAGGTACACAGGTGCGGAACAACGTGATATATTGTTGTTAGACAACGATGAGACTAAGACCTATGAGGAAGTGATGGTGGGACCTGATTCCAACAAGTGGCTTGGAGCCATGAAATCCGAAATAGAATCCATATATGATAATCAAGTTTGGAACTTGGTTGATCCACCTAATGGTGTCAAAATCATTGAGTGCAAATGGGTTTTTAAGAAAAAGGCCGACATGGATGAAAATGTTCACATCTATAAGGCGCGATTGGTGGCGAAAGGTTTTAAACAGATTCAAGGTGTTGATTATGATAAAACCTTTTCGTCCGTCGCAATGCCTAAGTCTATTCGGATTATTCTAGCGATTGTTGCATATTTCGATTATGAGATATGGCAGATGGATGTCAAAACGGCTTTCGTAAATGGAAACCTAAGCGAGGATGTATACATGATACAACCTGAGGGTTTTGTCGATCCACAGTCGCTTGGAAAGATATGCAAGCTACAGAAATCCATTTATGGATTGAAGCAAGCATCTCAGAGTTGGAATATTCGTTTTGATGAAGTAATCAAAGGGTTTAGTTTCTTAAAAAATGAAGAGGAGGCCTGTGTTTACAAAAAGGTCAGCGGGAGCGCAATTGTATTTCTAATCTTATATGTGGATAACATATTACTGATTGGAAATGATATCCCGATGCTAGAATCCGTCAAGTCTTCATTGAAAAATAGTTTTTCCATGAAAGACTTAGGAAAGACAGCATACATATTGGGTATTCGGATCCATGGAGATAGATCCAAGAGGCTAATTGGATTAATCCAAACTACATATATTGACAAAGTGTTGAAAATGTTCAACATGCACGATTCCAAGAAAGATTTCTTGCCCATGTCACATAGCATTAATCTTAGCAAGAATCAGTGTCCTCAGACACATGATGAGCGGAATAAGATGGGTATGGTTCCACATGCTTCGGCAATTGGATCCATCATGTATGCCATGCTTTGTACACATCTAGATGTCTTGTACGCTTTGAGTGCTACGAGCAGATACCAGTCAGATCCAGGTGAAGGTCACTGGACTGCCGTAAAGAGTATCCTTAAGTACTTGAGAAGAAATAAGGATATGTTCCTAGTCTATGGAGGTAAAGAAGAGCTCGTTGTAAGTGGTTACACCGATGCTAGCTTCCAAACGGACAAGGATGATTATAGATCGCAATCTGGGTTCGTGTTTTCCCTGAACGGAGGTGCAGTCGGCTGGAAGAGTTCCAAGCAGAATATTGTTGCTGATTCTACAACGGAGGCCGAGTATATCACTGCTTCAAAAGCTGCAAAGGAGGCTGTTTGGAGCAATAAATTTGTTTCTGAGCTGGGTGTGATAACCAGTGCAACTGGTCCAATGTCTCTCTATTGTGATAATAGTGGAGCCATTGCGCAAGCCAAGGAGCCGAGGTCACAACAGAAGTCCAAACACATACTCCGGCGATATCATCTCATCCGCGAGATTATGGACAGAGGTGATGTCAAGATATACAAAGTGCACACGGATCTCAGCATAGCCGATCCGTTGACAAAACCTCTCCTCAGTCGAAACATGAGGCGCACACAAGAGCAATGGGTATTAGATACTATCATGATTGACTCTAGTGCAAGTGAGAGACTCTTAGTGATATGCCCTACAGGCAACATGGAGATGTTAGATATCATGGTCAATGTTTATGTATAAAAGAATAAAGTGTTATTCAGTTCCATAAAATAGACAACTTGTATTGATCAATAAGTACGTGACTTATTTATGAGACTCTTTATGTATAAATCTATTTCTAAACGATCCCTGATCACATATCATATTGTTGAAACAAATATGATTCTAAGATCGGCATGTTTATTGATTGATGATCATATCTCATAGATCATGGTATGGAGATACCAAATCAATATACGTGGACATGTGTTAGAGAACACATTGTTGGATAGACTCACCATGAGACACTACAGGAATTAATATGGCATTAGTTGGTCTCAAGTAGTGTTGGTGCAATGTCCTTAGATCTGAGATCATCATGGATTCTGACATGTGTAGTAGTCTACTTTTGGACTAACAAACGCTATTACGTAACTGGGTAGTTATAAAAGTAGTCTTCGGGTTTGTTGTGAAACATGGAGTGGGATGTGAGTGATCAAGATGAAATTTGCCCCTTCTTTGGAGAGATATCTCTGGGCCCCTCGAGGTAATGGATTATAGAAGTGCATGGCCATGTCGAGTTGATTGAGGAGTCAATCAACAGACAGATAATCCAATACGGTTCAAGTGAATGATTAAGCTATTGATAGGATGACACACATCTTGCCTATAGCTTAATTGGTATCATGAGGCAAAGGGATTTATGTACACATTACAGGTTCAAAGCTAATATTGTATTCTTGTATACTATGGTGTCTCTATGAGCTGCTAGGCGTCGCTATTGACGGTCGACCGAGTTGGACTCGGGTCGAAACCGAGTATACCTGAACCTATAGGGTCGCACGCTTAAGGAGATAAGAACATACATTCGAGTTGGACTCGGATACGACTCGATCGAATAGGGATCCGATCAGATAGAGTCCCGATGGGCCTATAGGCCCAGTCGGCAACTCTATATAAAGGGGCGAGGGGGTGGAGAGCTGCTGCATTGCACTTGAACCAAATCAATCTAATCGCGCGACATCAGAAGTCGGCAAGTTTGAGATCTCCATGGAAACCTTCCCACTCCCGAGCCAAATCCTAGCCTTGCATCTTGTGATAGCATACAGGTGTTAGGCGTTCTATCCTTGGACGTGTGGATACCGATAGAGGCATTGCTACATTGCGGTGCTGTTCGGCGGCTGCGAATCGGCTGTGGTGCATCGGAGTGAGGCGGCTGCGACGGATCGGCAGCGTGAGTGCGGTTTGGCGAATCAGCAAATCGGCTGTGGAATCGGTGCATCGGCTGCGGCGAATCGGCTGTCGAGTCGGCGAATCGGCTGTACTCGAGGAATCGGCTGTGATCGGCTGGCACTGTTCCGGATCAGATAGCTCCTAATTGGCTATACCCGCTGCACTCTACTCCATCGGTAACAATCTATCGACCCTTACTTGGAAGGTTCCTGGTTTGCGCGGTAGAAAAGTTTTTGTTATTAGCTATCGTAGCCTCCGTGTAACCTTTCACGGTAGGCCCCTAGTCGCCTTGGTGTCGAGCTCGTGCTTCGGCGCTGCCATGGCTCCCGCCACGCCTGTCGACGACGGTGGGGAGGAGGAGGCCTCCGGGTTGGGGTTGGGCGTGCCGACATTGGAGCCGGCGCTGCGTAGTTTGAGAAAAAGAAAAAAAGAAAGAAGAAAAGATTTTGGAAAAAAGAAGAAAAGAAAAAAAGGGGGAAGAGAGAAAAAATAAAAGAAAAAAGAGAAAAAAGAAAAAAAAGAAAAGCAGTAGTAGTAGTTGCGTGTCTGGACCCGACAGGCCCTTGCACCAGTGGTGATAGTTTCCGAGCGGCGACATGACAAGGCTTTCGAGGTCTTGATGGCAGCTACGGGCTATGGCATGGTTGTCGGTTTCTAGCGGCCTGCAGCGGACCGCGTGGCTGATATTGCCTGGCAATGGTCAGTGCGGTGCGGGACTACGTCAGTAGACGGCTTTTGTGGCGATGACATCATGCGATGACTAGGCTTGCAGCGGATCGTGGCGGGTGATTTTAGCCTTGCTGGGCTATCCGTGCGGTACATCATCAGAAGACGGTGCAAGCTCCTGGTTGCTGGCTAGGCGGCGAAGGTTAAGCGTGGCGGTGAAGCAATGAGGCCAGATCGACTCTCTACGGCGGCTCAGTTGTTCGACGGAGATCAGGGGAAGCAGGGCAACTACATTCTCACTATGACAATGACAATAGAAACAGATTCGTGATGAGGAGTGAAGTAGCGAGCATGGCGTAGCCCCCGCGAAGAGTAGTGCAGTAGCAGGCGTGGCGTGACCTCCATGAAGAGGCATGGTGTGGCCCCCGCGAGCGGTGAGGTGGTGTCCAACGGCAGATGAGGCGAGGCCCCTGCGCGTTGAGTCCTATAAGAAATACGGATCTGGTGGTTTTCACCTCGTCTGATGGGGTCTAGCGTGCAGCGGTACAGCAGCAACGAGTACCGCGTGACGGGAACCCTTTCGATAAAGTGCGGTCTATATTCCCCTTTGTCCAGTTGAATCGGAGCTTTATAGTAAAGTTGTCACGACTAGTTTGTGTTTATGTTTGGCGGGTGCCATCCTTTAAGGCGTTGATCTTTCAGCTATGTGGTGTAAGTGGGTCTTGTAAGAGTTCTGGTGGAACCTCCTTTTGAGCGTTTGCCCGAGTTGAAGTCCCAATTTAACCGGGTGAGTTTTTTCAGGGCCGTAGTCTTGTATTTTTTCTGCTATATCAATAGACCACACTATCATGCGTTTTCGTAAAAAAAAATTCACCGGTATTCTTCCCACACTCATAAACGATCCGGTTTTCAAAAATATATATATGAATTTTTACAAAACTATTTTAATTTATTTTTAATTTCATAATAGGTTAATTCGTTCATTCCTACTTCGAATAGTTATCAAAATCATTGAACTATTCAGCTAATTAACTATTAAAAAATGCATGTTCTTTGTACTATTAGCAAAGAATGCGCAGGCTTAGTACATCAACAGAGCATTTATACTCAAATATTTTTAGTGCACTCATCGTGTAATACAATGGACGATTTGATGGTTTGCGCGAGAGATGGCCAGTTTAGTAAACTAGTCCGATTTATTCCTTTTTTAAGTTAAATTGGTATAAAATACCCCCCGCAAAAAAAATATTGGTATACAGATACCAATCCGACTATCTGTTTCACATGCATATTTTTTCTAACTTTTTCTATCTAAAACTATAATTTGTGGAGTGCCAACAAAATTGTCTTACTGACATTAGGGCTGAGTTTGATTGAGCTACTTGCATAAGCTATTTTATCGGTATATTTTTCAAACTATTAAACGATGTTTAATATGTTTTGTGCAAAAATATTTTATAAAATATTATATAAAAGAAGTTTTAAAAAATTCAAATAAATTTATTTTTAAATTTGCAATAGTTAATAGTTAATTAATTATTCATTTTGTTTTATGTGAAACAAATTAGTCTAACTCAAATATAATTCATCCTAACGCACAACAGAGAAGATGTGTAAATTTCTTTATCTGTTTTATTACTTTCTGATGCGTGGGTGCAATGCATGGTAGGGATCATCCGTTTGTTTGCTGTTTGGGAAAAGAAAAAAACCTTCAGATCAGTCCGTTTGATCCATTATTTAATTTCCGCGCCTTCTAAATGGGTGGCAGGTAAGTCTTCTTATCCAAACAAGGGCTCACAAACATGTACTTGTTTTTCCTTCTTGTCGTGATCAATGTGGCGAAATTCCTACCCGTCAAAAAGTAACCGTAAAAGGAGCATAATTCTCCTTTTCTACCGTCGATACTACCGTCCAATGATACTATTACTCTTTCCGTCCTAAAAACGTCATCTTTTAGCATGTAAAATTTATCTAACAATACATCAACCATTCACTTATCTGAACCAATAGTAACCATCAATCTCTCATTAGTTTTTTCACCTCCTCGCTCATCTCAATAAATGATAACCATTTTTAGCTATTTAATTTCACTTGTCTTCTTAATCCCATGAAAAAAATCAGTGTTTATATTTTGGATTTTGGAATAGTTGAAGTATACAATTATAAGATGATATATTGACCCGCAAGATTTGTCGTACGATTGGTTTCTTCTTCTGGTTAAGATGGTTTTGTATTGTACGGGCGTAGTACCATGGCCACAAACAAAGAGATGATGAGGACATAGCACTTGCTAGTTGCAGCTGCAGAGAACCCAGCACCACCAGAGGAAAAGGAAAGGTGACACTTAAGGGTGAAAGGTGACACTTAGGGGTGAACGGGAAGCTCATGGCTTGTTAGCTTGCTCGGCTCATGACATACTTGGCTCGGCTCGGCTCGTTTTAATTTTTTAACGGGCCGAGCTGGCTTTAAAAATCATTAGAGATAACAAGCTGGCTCGAGGTAGCTCACGAGCCTAAGCGAGCCAGAGCACGTGGGCTGATCTGAGCCGAGCCTATCACGGGCCGAACCGAGCCGAGCCTGTCACAAGCCGAGTGAGTTAACAAGCCACGAGCTTCTTTTATGATGTATGGTGTATGATGAGCCGTGAATCTAGTAATTGATGGCTTAGCCGACTTAGCAAATACATGCAATCCGAGCCGACTTAGCAAACTTATAGTGAAATCATATAGTCACGAGCCGACTCACGAGCCTAATGAGCCGGCTCGAGCTTTCAAACAAGCCGAGCTGAGATGGATTTCTAACTCGTTAGGATAACGAGTCGAGCCGAGCCAGCTTGTTATTCTAACGAGCTAAGCTGAGCCGAGCTGAGCCAGCTCGGTATCCATCTCGTGACACTCGATGCATATGAGCTTCTAAAATGTGGTCCTTGAATTTTTGTCACGAGACGCGCTGAGGATCACCGATAAGATAAATACATATGGGTGTTTCAACTGTGAAGAGAAGAGGACCAAGAAGATATTTTTGCTCTAAAACTTTACAAATTTGCGGAAAATGGACCCTATGATTGCTGCAAATGGAAAGGTCCATTTCTATTTCTTTTCTAAAAAAAGTTTCACTAGGAGTGTATCTGTAAGAGATATATTTTCAAAGAAGTTATTGTGAAAAATCCTCTCCAATAGAAGTATGGCCAGATTTATTTCAAATTTTTCTCCAGATTTTTACCACTAATTATTTACTCCAAACTTCTAGATACAAGATTAAAAAACCATCTTGCAACTGCATTGGTTAGACCATCTACTTTTCTGTTATGTTTGTTTATCTATTTTTCTAACCACTATTTTCTCGTTTTTCACATAAATGTATCCAAAAAGGTAAACTGTATCTTTTTTATAAAATAATTTTATAGAAAAGTTATTTTAAAAATTATATTACTTCATTTATGCTAATAGCTCGTTTTATTATACATGCGTAAGGGATTAGTTTCAAACTCAGAATCGACCACAGCTGGATATCTGCCAAGTTTATTTTTGAAAACATTAATTTATTATGCCAATCAAATAAAAAATCCGTGTGAATAAATCGGAGGGAAAAAAGCTGTCTCAGACAGGGGCAGTGGAACGTGATTGATTGTCTGTGTGTGTGTTGGACTCTACGCACATCAGTCACGGCTTGTTGCTCTCTTCCGAGACTGGTGGCCGGCTGCCGGGGCTCATGCAATGCAAAGATCCAAACTGGCAGCTAATACCTCCAAAGCAACTCACCAAAGTGTGGACTCGTCGTCTCGCGCCTCTGGATATTGAGCTAGCTCTCTGCTCCAAACCATGCATGCATGACGCATAGCACACACAACTAACCATCCATGCATGTTTGCCTGCTTGCTTGCTCTCTGCTAGTGCTAGCTTCCAGGCTTCCAGTGTGCGTGCTGTTGAGCGAGCTGGATTGTAGCAACATGTCGACTTGCATTGTAGCAACCGAGTGTTGCATCCATCTTTGATCCGGCTGGCTATCATGCAGCGCCCATCCCCTGTTGCAAGCTTTGCATACATCTAAATTTAGCTGCCTATATTGGCTAGCTTTTCAGTGTGTGTCAACAGTCAATTGCACGGCACCCTAACAAAATCTAAGAGGCAAAAGCTTCTCCGTTTCCATGGACGCATAAATCGCTGTCACAGAAAGGGCAATGAATAACTCCTGCTCTCTGACGGTTTCGTGAGAACCCGTTTAGATTTGTTAGAAAAGGCAACCGCTAGATGTTTAGCTACATATGGCTTCAATTAAAATGATGATAATCTCTATAACGGCGATTGCTGTGCATGTTTGGCTTGGCAATGTAGGATCGAATGCTCAAAGAAAAGCCAACTAGAGGAAGGTGAATGGTTGGTGCACCCCAAAAACAAAGTTTTAGCGAAAATAAAACTTTACCTCTGTTCTGATGCCGGTCTAACCGAGATTGAATCGCCGGTCTGACCACCTAGTAGAGCCGGTCTGACCGCCTGAGCAACACCGGTCTGACCGCCCTTATAGCCGATCGCCGGATGTCGGATGGCCCGATGTAGCCGATCGCCGATGTCGTACGCCGATCGACCGTCGCCTCTTGTCGGTCGGCCGGGATAGAACTCCGGTCTAACCAGCGATTCGGACCGCCGCACTAGAAGAAAATTGCAACACAAAGAATTCTATAGAAAATTGAACTTTATTGAATCTATCTGTGTTTACAAAGTGCCTGCAAAGCACTCCTCACAAAATCTCAATCTAAACTTGAAACCTTAACTTGAGAAACTCTAAAACTTGAACTCAAAAGCGATACCGAGAGACCACGCCTTCCCTCACTATTTATACCCAAGATCCGCAGCCAAGAGCCACGAATCCTACTCATACAAGAAGCCCTAATCCACTAGAAAACCTTTCCGTACAAGAAACGAACTATACATAAACCAACCATAATAAACTCGGTTTTCCTAACACCGAAATTCCGTTTTTCATACGCAACAATATCTCCATAGTATGCCATATGGAAACTTCCCAATTATGTGCACTAATCTCTACACTTCAGCATCCCGCATGATCCCCATCTCGGACGTCACCTTATCTCCAAGTTGACTCCGACTCGACCACCGGCAATACTTTCTCGAGGCGTAAAGAATACTTGCACACAATTAAACAAAGAATACCATATCCGAGCAAAAGCTATCCAAACTTGACTCATTGTTAGCATAAACAACCAGACATGTGCATAGGAACACGAAACTTCCATATATATGCAAGGAAACAAGCGAAACCAAAACCGAAACGAAATCGACAACCGGTCGGGGTGGCTCGGCGGTGGCGCGCGAGTAAGCGCCCGGTCGACCGCCAAAACACCTCCGGTCAGATCGTCGGTATAAGCCCGGTCAGACCGGCTGTGGCAGCCGACTAAACACTGTTCATCATCCGAAAATTCAATTATCTCCCAAACCCAATTTGTCAATAATCTTCAAAGATCAAAACACACAAACCAAAAACCACAGCGACCAATTGTTCATCATCCAATAAGAATCAAACACACTTTGATTTTACAATCTCCCCCTTGATGAACACATTGGCAAACAAATAAAAATTGTTTAAAAACAAAAATGGTAAAAAGCATTTGAGTGCTCAAAAATCAAAGAAAATTTCTCTCCCTTTTGAAAAGAAAGAAAATAAAAAAAACTTGCACTTTGTTTGTCCTCTTGTTCTCCCATGCAAACAACATTCTTTTCTCCCCCTTTAACAATGAATTCATCAAGCATAGGAATTATGTTTATAAATATTCAAGAGCTTATCACCATACATAAAACAAGTCATGTCATGTGTTACAATAAAAAGAAGATAAACATATCAATTATATAGCAAATATGCATTAGAGTATAATCATAAATCAAATATTTTATAATTAAGTTCAATAACACAATAAAAGTTCATGAATTCAAACGATTTATAATGCAACATCTTTACAAGCACATAGGTTAAAAAATAAACCCAAATATATATATACCTATTGCAATTTTGTTCTTTCTCAAATTTATCTTTTTGCACATATAATTCAAGAGAAAAATTTTTCATTTTGATTCGAGCCATCTTTAGTGCTCATATATTTTTTTCTCTCAATTATTCCGAGTACGTCCTTGTCGTTAAGACTGTTTCCAAGGATTCGGTACTCATTATTTTTTCTCACATCAAATACGTCCTTGTCGTCAAGACTGTTTCCAAGGATTCGGTATTCATTTTTTTCTCTCATTGATAATATTTTATTCTCTTTTCACATTGAGCAATTTTAAAGTAATTTGAGGAATATTAATGCAACATAATATATATATATATAAGCATTTAAAATCCAACACAAGTACTAGCATCAACATTGCATATTTCTTTAATTCAAATATGATTAAAGTGTCATGTATTATTTCACTTAAATATAAAATCTAGATCACATAAAAATACTAGAATACATATAAGCTATGCTAATGACAAATAAACCTTCATAATATTGCTAGCATGCACATGATCAATAGTATGTATGGATAAAGCTCTTTTTTTAATTTATTTAATCATGTAGCTTGATAAAACGAAGAGCACAAAAACTCCCCCTCAAAACATGCCAAAAGGATGAATGATTCCCAATTCCCCTCGAAGAAAAGCAAAGCGAGAAGAATCCAATGGTTTTATAAAAATATCAGTAAGTTGCAATTTTGTATCCAAAAATTTCAATTCAACATCTTTCTTCTCAACATGATCTCGCAAGAAATGAAAGCGAATATCAATGTGTTTAGTGTGTGAATGTTGAACAGGATTCTTAGCAATGTTAATGGCACTTGTATTATCACAATAAAGAGGCACATTTTCAAAAACAAGTCCATAATCTTTCAAAGTAGAAATCAGCCAAAGAATCTGTGAACAACTTGCAGCAGCAACATATTCAGATTCAGCAGTGGATTGAGCTACACTAGATTGTTTCCTAGAAGACCATGCAATCAATGAAGTTCCAAAAAAATGACATGTTCCACTAGTACTTTTTCTATCTATTCTACAACCCGCAAAATGAGCATCTGAATAACCACTTAAGCAAAGTGAAGATGAAGTAGAATACCAAATACCAAACTCAAGTGTATGACTTAAATACCTCATGATGCGCTTGACCGCTTGACGATGAGAAGCACGTGGAGAAGCTTGAAAGCGCGCACACAAACATACAGCAAACTATATGTCTAGCCTAGAAGCAGTTAAATACAACAAGGATCCAATCATGCTTCTATACTCGTTTTGATCCACAGCTTCACCATCTTCATCGGGATCAAGAACAACAGTAGATCCAATGGGTGTTGATATTGGCTTGCAGCTCTCCATCTTGAACCTGCGCAAAAGCTCTTTGATGTACTTTGTTTGATGGATAAACGTACCTTGAGGTGTTTGCTTGATTTGCAATCCCAAAAAGTACGACAGCTCACCCATCATACTCATCTCAAATTCCCTACGCATAGTCTCAGCAAATTCTACAACCAAAGAGTGAGTTGGACAACCAAAGATGATATCATCAACATATATCTGAACGAAAAGTTGATTTTCACAATGCTTAAGAACAGAAAGTGTTTTGTCAATTTTTCCCATTTGAAAACCTTTTTCAAGCAAAAAGTTCTTAAGTCTGTCATACCATGCTCTAGGTGCTTGTTTCAAACCATATAAAGCTTTTGAAAGTTTAAAAACATGGTTGGGAAAATCAGGATTTTCAAAACCCGATGGTTGTTTAACATAAACTTCCTCCTGTATAAAACCATTAAGAAAAACACTTTTAACATCCATTTGAAACAATTTAAAACCTTTGGAAGCAGCAAAAGCTAGCAAAAGCCTAATTGCCTCAATCCTAGCAACAGGAGCAAAAGTTTCATCAAAATCCAAACCCTCCACCTGAGTATAACCCTGAGCAACTAGTCTAGCCTTATTGCGAACAATCAAACCATCCTCATTTTGTTTATTTTTGAAAACCCACTTGGTTCCAATAACATTATGTCCAGAAGGAGGTTCAAGTAAAGACCAAATTTTGTTTCTTTCAAAATTTTCAAGTTCTTCATGCATGGCGTTAATCCACGATTCGTCAGTTAATGCATGAGTAACATCTTTGGGTTCAAAAGAAGCAACAAAAGCAGAATTCGCTAAATCATGCGCAGTTACCTTTGATCTTGTCGTTCGCTCATTTAAATTACCTATTATTTGTACCGGCGGATGCCATCACTGAATGTGCAAAGGTGCAGTGATCTCAGATGTTGGTTCACGTTCTGGTTCAGCACTGGTCGTGGTCCCCGAAGAATCTTCTTGATTGGAATCGACGGAGTCCGAAGCGGTCGGCCCCTACCGGTCGGCCGGTTCTCTGCCGTCGCCAGGCGGCTCTGCGGTCGGCCGACGGCACATGGCCGGTCTGACCGGGCAGGTCGACCTCATCATTGTCGTCGCTTTCGTCTTGAAAGATTCGACCAAACTCCCCCTGACCCTGTGGCAGTGTACCTGAAAGATCTGGTCTAGTACTGGGACTAGCCTCATCAAAAGTGACTTCGCAAGTCTCGATAATTTTGTTAGTTTCTAAAACAAGTACACGATAGACACGAGTGTGTGCAGGGTAACCAAGAAATAAACCATCAGTTGAACGAGATTCAAACTTGTCAAAATTTCCAAATTTGAACACAAAGCACTTGCAACCAAAAACATGCAAATGTGAAACTTTGGGCTGGCGACCAAAACGAAGCTCATAAGGAGTTTCGCCAAGTTTAGAACACAAGAAAATACGATTAGAAACATAACAAGTAGTGTTAATAGCTTCGGCCCAAAATTTTCTAGGTGTGTGATATTCATCTAGCATTGTCCTAGCCATTTCAACCAAAGAACGATTTTTTCTTTCGACAACACCATTTTGTTGAAGAACACGAGGAGAAGAAAATTGATGTTCAATTCCTTTTTCAACACAAAAATGTTCAAAAGAAGCATTTTTGAATTCACCACCATTATCACTTCTAATTGTTTTCAAAGAGTTGGGAATTTCACAATTTAAGCAAAGAAAAAGACTTCGAAAGTGTCCAAAGGCCTCGTCCTTAGTTGCCATGAAGAAAACCCAAGAATATCGAGAAAAGTCGTCAACAATAACTAACACATACCATTTTCCTCCAACAGATTGCACTCTAGCTGGACCAACAGTGTCCATATGTAAAAGCTGTCCCGGTGCATCCGTTATCATAGAAAGAATTGGTGTGTGTGAAGAAGCAACCATTTTACCATGACGACATGGTGCACAAACCAAATCAAGATCCTTTTTGAGTTTTGGCAAACCACGAACAAGATCCAAACCACTTAAACGAGTCAAATGATCAAATCCAACATGACCAAGTCTATGATGCCAGAACATCAAATCTTTCTGAATTTAGCAACTAAACAAGTAACAATAGGAGAAACAGGGTTTTTAAAATCAGCTTTAAAAACTCTCCCATAACGAGAAACATTCAAAACAGAATCACCACAAGAATCAAATATTTTACTTCCAGTTTTCTTGAAATGAACTTCAAAGTTTTCATCAACAATTTGTGAAACTGAAAGTAAATTGTATTTTAAATCCTCTACCAAAGCTACCTTTTTCAATTCGAACTTGTCACTTACCTTGACGGATCCGGTAGCGAGAACAGCACTTGTTGAAGCATCCCCAAAGACTATCGATTCCGTCTTGGATGCCATCTTGAGGGAGGAGAACCACTTCTTATCTCCGGTCATGTGCCGCGAACAACCGTAGTCCATGATCCACACGTTCTCCTTCCTCGCCACGAAAGCCTACAAAACACGAGATGTCGAGGCCTCGATCTGGGTTAGTTAAAAGAAATTTAGGAATGCATTATCGAGACACACGACCGGTAGATCCAATAGGCACAAAACCACGAGAGAAAACAGTTTTGGAATTTTCGAAAAATTCCTTCGGGGCCGGATCGACCGGGGTCGCCCGGTCGGCCGGCGCCATCGCCGGTCGCGAGGCGTGCCGTCGGTTTGACCGGGTGCGGCCGGTCGACCGGTGGACCAACCGCGGTCCGACCGACCTTCCCAAGGGAAAACAGATTTTTGCCACTTTGATTTTGCAAAATTATTTTCTCTTTCCCTTTTCTGTTTTCGTGCTAATCTAAAGCACAAACCAACAAGATGACCATCTTTACCACGAAAAAGAGCAAGAAAACTTTTCTTTAGTAACAGATGGTTTTGAAAAATTTGGTTTAGTTTCTTTTAGATAAACAGAAAGGGATGACAAATTTCCAGCCGACTTAAAAACTATTTTCATGGTTTTAGGTTTTGTCAAGTTTTCACCATTTTCAGTCATTCCTAAAACGTTTGGAGGATTTTTGGTGAAATAGTCATGAGCATTAAAACCTATTCCTTTGTTGTCGCTACACACTTTAGATTTGTCCAAAATCATGTTAAGTTGTGTCTTACCATCAGAAAATTTTTGCAAGGAACTTTTCAAGTAAGAAACTTTTTTTCCAAGATTAACACAATTTTCACAATCAATTATAACATTTTTGCCTTTGCGACATCTAGATCAAGAAGCTACCTCATCTTGTTTAACTATTTCTTCCATGTGCTTAACACGAGCTAAAGCATCTTTTAGTTTCAATTCATTAGCATCACAAGTTAAACAAGATTTAGCAGCCAAACCTTGAGAATTATTGACATCTCTAATCTTTGAAATTTCTAGCATTAAAACCTCACAATTTTTGCAATTATCATCATTGGGAATAAGAGATTTCAATCTAGCAATTTCAGCATTTAAAGATTCAATCACAAATTCTTGTTTTAAAACATTTTCTCACATTTTTTATTCTTAGAACTTAAAACAAGAATTGCATCCTCAAGTGAGCTTACCTCATTTTCTTCATCTGAAGAATCTTCATCTCCACGCGTCATGAGACAAACGCCGGAGATGTTCTTGCCCTTCTCCTCCTCACTGTCAGAATCTATGTCGCTGAGTGGCTCAAACGCGACATAGACTTGACTCAGCACTTTCTTGATCATCTCCTTGGAGCACCTACCCTTGGGCTTGTCATCTTTTGTCTTTTCGACGCTCTTGTCCTCCTTCTTGCTCCTCCCGAGCTTGGGGCAGTTGGAGCGGATGTGATCCAAGGCGCCGCACTCAAAGCAACGCGTTGGTCCTCCTTTCTTCCTGAACCTAACTCTGTTCATAGCTCTGGAAAGTTTGTTAGTAGCAAGAGACAAATCCTCCTTCTCGAATTGCTCGAGTTGTTCATCGAACATGGCGTTAATTAAAGCAAGAGCATTTGGAGATGATGAAGAAGCAACATCTGAAGAAGTCGAAGGAGAAATCAAAGCACTTGACTTAGAATCCGTTTTTCAAGAAAGAATATTCATCTCATGAGTTTTGAGTTTTGTATAAAGCGAATCCAAAGTCAAATTTGCCATGTTAACAGATTCTTGAATAGAAGTTACTTTCATCTCCAAAACAGACATGTCAAGACCATTTAAAAAGTGACGAGAAATCTCAGACTGTGGATAATTAGTGTCATAAGAAGAATCAACACATCTAAGATTGCTCAAGATTTTAGTAAACCTACCAAGATAGTCATCCAAAGCTTCAGCAGGTTTCATCTCAAATTTTATATATTCTTTTTAAAAAGATTTCGACGAAGTTCTTTTATGTTTGTAGTTCCTTGATGAAAGTTTTTTAAAGCCTTCCAAATTTCATTTGCGGTTTGAAGATGAGAAACACGATCAAAATCGGAACACGAAATTCCATTCAACAAAATGTTTCGAGCTTTGCAATTATTATTAAACTCAGTTTTCAAAGCATCAGTATTAATGGCATCAGGTATGGTGTAGGGAAGAGCAACCTTTTGCCACACATCATAGTCTTGAGCCATGATGTAAGATTGCATCTTACTACACCAATACGCAAAATCGGTGCCATCAAAACATGCGGTTTTGTTGAAAATTTATCCGACATGATAAAAAAAACTTTAGATCGAAGAAAATCCAAAGCAGAAAAACATGGCTCTGATACCACTTGTAGGATCGAATGCCCAAAGAAAAGCCAACCAGAGGGGGGTGAATGGTTGGTGCACCCCAAAAACAAAGTTTTAGCGGAATAAAACTTTACCTCTGTTCTGATGTCGGTCTGACCGAGATTGAATCGCCGGTCTGACCGCCTAGTAGAGCCGGTCTGACCGCCTGAGCAACACCGGTCTGACCGCCCTTATAGCCGATCACCAGATGTCAGATTGCCTGATGTAGCCGATCGCCTGATGTCGTACGCCGATATGACCGCCGTCTCTTGTCCAGTCTAACCGGGATAGAACTCCGGTCTAACCGCTGATTCAGACCGCCGCACCGAAGAAAATTGCAACACAAAGAATTCTCTAGAAAATTGATCTTTATTGAATCTCTCTGTGTTTACAAAGTGCATGCAAAGCACTCCTCACAAAATCTCAATCTAAACTTGAAACCTTAACTTGAGAAACTCTAAAACTTGAACTCAAAAGTGATACCGAGAGGCCACGCCTCCCCTCACTATTTATACCCAAGATTCGCAACCAAGAGCCACGAATCCTACTCATACAAGAAGCCCTAATGCACTAGGAAACCTTCCCGTACAAGAAACGAACTATACATAAACCAACCATAACAAACTCGGTTTTCCTAAAACCGAAATTTCGCTTTCCATATGCAACAATATCTCCATTGTATGCCATATGAAAACTTCCCAATTATGTGCACTAATCTCTACCCTTCAGCATCCCGCATGATCCCCATCTCGGACGTCACCTTATCTCCAAGTTGACTCCGACTCGACCACCGGCAACACTTTCCCGAGGCGTAAAGAATACCTGCACACAATTAAACAAAGAATACCATATCCGAGCACAAGCTATCCAAACTTGACTCATTGTTAGCATAAACAACCAGACACGTGCATAGGAACACGAAACTTCCATGTATATGCAAGGAAACAAACCGAAACCAAAACCGAAACGAAATCGGCAACCGCCGGACTGCTTCGCCGGCTCGACCGCAGTGAATCCGCCCGGTCGACCGCCGAAACACTCGGTCGACCGCAAGATAAGCCCGGTCAAAATTCAATTATCTCCCAAAACCAATTTGTCAATAATCTCTAAAGATCAAAACACACAAACCAAAAACCACAGGGGCCAATTGTTCATCATCCAATAAGAATCAAACACACTTTGATTTTACAGGCAAGAGGGTAGAGGATCACTCCCAGTGCAAATATTGCCTTCAGCTCTGTTCATCCTCTATGCAAGAAATGATTAACTTTTTTGCCACTTTATGAGGGGGAGTGTCGTGAAAGAGATTAAAACGATATGATAAAGAGCAGCAAAATGATAAAACCCCGTGTAATCGTCGGCCTCCTCTACTCTCCTTGCTCTGCCGTGGTCAATGAGTTTTGTGTCGTCGAATCTAACTATACCGGGTCGAAAGCTTTTAAATTCAGAGTGGTATTGGGGCACTAGTTTTTGGAGCAGAGGACCCCAACGATAGCAACAACAACGTATGACCCGGGAAGTATAGCCGTTGGTTTGCACTCCAAGCATGGCGATAATGACGAGTAGATGGGCACGATGACGACGACAAACACTATCGATGTGCAAGGAATAGTTTTCTCACGAATTATCATATATTCCAATCTTAATGGTTCATAATTTGAAAATAGTTAACCCTTAACATTAAATCATTAATGTTCCAAAGAAAACGTCAGAGTAGTCACCTTGATTAGTCACCAAATGTCTTTAGCGGCCGAAGAAACCTTAAAAGAATATTTTTTTTAACTTTCCGTAACAGTGAGTTAAGGAAAGCCAGATCTGAGTTATTACAATTATTGTACTCAATTATACTTGAGGTTCCGGCGTTCATCTTTAAGTTGTTTCCTCCCAAAAAAGTTGTTTCCTCTCATCCTTGAGAGGTATTATACCTCTCAATACTTGAAGGTTAAAGATTTAAACTAACCGAATGGATGAAAGAAAGGAGAACAGTGAACCTGTTGTTTTTCCTCGAACCTTGGATGGTAGCCAAAGGTATAAAAATATCTCATCGAGTTAAACATAATGTGTGTGTGTATATATATATATATAATATATAACTCTTATAAAAGGTACATTATGCCTATTAATTAATACTTAAATGCTTATACCTTCCAAAGATAGAATAAGAAGTAAATATCAAGGGTAATATCTAATCAAATCTAGTTTTAGTAGTTCCTTTATTAAAAGAGATATTATCTTCTAACCCTAGTACAGAACCATAATAGATACCGGTTAATAACCCCTCATAGATGTTGGATTTAACAACAGTTTAGCAACACGGATAATGCAGGCTATCGGTGTTGGTCTTACAACCAACACATATACAGCTATATATGTGCTGGTTATAACTAATAACCGACATATATACTCTCCACCCGGGCCACTCTTTGAAAAACAGGTATGTATGAGGGGTTGAAGTGATGCGCTGACATACTCATATGTGCCAGTTATTGGAAAAAAATCAACATATTTATAGCATGTAGACGATGCTTTAGCAAGATCATGTGTCGGTAAACCTTAGAATCGAGACATATGACACCAGTAAAAAAAATAAATGTCAAAAAATTACGTGCATAACATATACAACACACAAAATACCATAATCCCAAAAAAATCATTCATTCATCGACACTACTGCAAAACCAGCACATCACACTAAATCCCCATTCATCTTCACATGTACTTTCACATCCATTCATATTCACATTAATAATTGCAATAAAACCCCCAAAAGACATTCATTATCCACCTCTACTCCAAAAATGTAGCACAAGGAATAAAATTGGGAATGTAGCTAAAGTAATAAAATTGGGAATGTTGCACAAGTAATATTGTATGTTTAGAATTTAGCACAAGACATTAAGTTTAGAATAATGACCATGCACCATATGCAGCTCCACCTCTAGTAGAACCTCCGTTGTGGAGATTATGGCAATCGGATATCCTCATGGCAAGCTTGTTCGACTGAAAATAGGGATAGGTTATGTTTATGGATTGTGTAAACCGGCTATGACTTGGGTGTTACGTTGCCGATCAGATAAGGCAACGACTCATAGTCATAACTTGGTAAGATTGAGGAAACCGACTTAGAGTATGATAGGGTTTTTGACTTGTAAGCCCACCCTCCAAGACTATATAAGGGGGGTAAGGGGCGTCCCTTGAGGGATATGAAACATAAGCAACACGAGATCAAGAGATCAATATAACACTCGGCGGATCGAATCCCCGAAATAGGAGTACGGTATTACCTCACGAGAGGGCCTGAACCTGTCTAATCCTTGTTTTCCACTTAACCCATCGAGCTTGGCGATATTGACTTCACCCCCAAATTTCTATTGCCGAAACCAAGTTTCGACAGTTGGCGTGCTAGGTAGGGGCCCGCGCGTCAAGACTTCTTCTTCATCTCGCCGACAAGCGCGATGGGATCTTCACCAAGCGTCGACGGCTTCGCCGCCAAAAGATTCGACAAGCTCTCCTTCCCCAACTCGGATTCGGACCAGTCGGGAAGGAGAACCCGCTCGGCGCCGTTCGGGCTACCAAACGACGTTGAGATCTACGACAAAGTTCTGACTTCCGAGATGGAATCCGTCCACCTGGAAGAA
Organism: Oryza australiensis; assembly: GCA_019925245.2. Classification (NCBI taxonomy): domain Eukaryota; kingdom Viridiplantae; phylum Streptophyta; class Magnoliopsida; order Poales; family Poaceae; genus Oryza; species Oryza australiensis. The sequence continues at coordinate 734,964 of JAIFGZ020000136.1, forward strand.
GGAATCCACTCGGCGCCGTTCGGATTACCAAACGACGCTGAGATCTACTGCAACTTCTTAACCTCCGAGTTGGGATCCATCCACTCGGGAGGAGAAACCCCCCCAGCGCCGTTTGGGTTACCGAACGCCGCCGAGATCTACTGCAATCTCCTTTCTTCCGAGTTGAATTCGACTCGGGAGAACCATCGGCATCAAGCCACGACCCGGACTGGAACGATCCAGATTCAAGCGATCCGGGCTCAAGGGAAGTCGCCGTCATCCTCCAACCATTCGGGTCATGCTCATCCACAGAGCTCGATGAGTACCTTAGCTCTTCAGACTTCGACGACCTCTACGGCATCTCCACGGACGAGGCCAACAACTTCGACTTCGACAAGGATTACGAGTCCAAGTGCTTCAACATCCTCATGGCTGAGCTGGCCGAGACTGACTCGGCCATGGCCCGCAGAATCGCAGAAGAAGAGCAAGCCAGACTCGAGTAGGAGCGCAAGCTGGCGGAGGAGGAGAATAGGCGCAAGGAGGAAGCCGACAGAAGAAAGCAAGACCTGAGGACGACTGGGCGATCTGCTCGGGAGGCCATACTTCAGACACGAGTCGACAACACCAACGTCGTCCAAACGCCTCAGCAGAACGCTGTTGCCACCCTCACCCTCCTCGACACTGTTATCAAAGCGGCACCCGCTATGGTAACACCAATCCTGGACAAGATCAAGACCATCATCGCGGCTACAACCAATTGCTCTCCCTCCACCTCAGCACGAAGGCCAACTGAGTCCGTTGCGGAAACGCCCGATGGAAGCCGACTTCCGCTGCTGCGGTCCAAGGATTACAGGAGCCCCGAACAAGCTCGGACAACCACTAGGTCAAGAGACCCCCGTCACGAGACCACACGGAGGCATCAAGAGCAATCGGCCGACTCCCGCGAAAAATGACATGGACGACCACCCGTCCACGACCGGATCCGCCGCAGCTACAACTCCGACTACCGTAGCAGCCTACAAAGAACCCCGCCGAGTGATCTGCGGGAAGTCCTTGACCGACGCTATCAAGAACGCGAGTAGCACTCCTACGAAGACCAAAGGAGATCGCCCAACTGCAACGACGACGGAGTGCCTGCGTTCACTCGGGAACTGCGCCGAGTGGTTTGGCCAAGTGGTTTCAAGCCCACAGGAATCGAGAAGTACGACGGAAAGACCGACCCCGAGTCGTGGCTGACCGTGTACACCCTCACCATCCGCGCAGCAGGAGGAGACAACAAGGCCATGGCCAATTACTTGCTTGTCGCCCTCGCCAACTCAGCCAGGAACTGGCTCACGAGCTTGCCGAGAGGCTCAATTAGCTCATGGAGCAAACTCCGGGACCACTTCATCGCCAATTTCCAGGGCACTTTCGAAAGACCTGGGACCCACTTTGATCTCTACAACATCATCCAGAAGCCAGACGAGCCGCTGAAGGACTACATCCGACGCTTCTCGAAAAAGCGCAACAAGATCCCCAACATCACCGACGACATCATAATCGCCGCCTTCCAGAAGGGAGTCCGTGATGAGTTGCTGATCGGAAAGTTTGGGCGTAAGCCACCGAAGATGGTAAAGCAAATGTTTGAGACAGCGAACTCCTATGCCAAATCCAACGACACAATCAAGGCAGCGCGACAAGATCGGCCTGACAAAAGGGACGACAAGCATTCGGGAGAAAGCCGACATCCTAAGAAGGATAAGGGCAACAACAATCATGGCCAGAAAGATCGCAAACGCCGGCCCGAGGACCTGGTTGCCACAACGTCCAACTCTCAACGCCGTCCCCGGGTCACGGCCTACGACACGATCATGAACGCTCAGTGCACGCATCATCCAAATCACAAGCATGCGGCCAAGGACTGCTTCATTTACAAGCAGTTCGCTGAACAATACGCGACACAACTAAACAAGAAGCCGACTGACGAAGCCGGCCCATCGAGAACCAAGAAGAACAAACCGACTGGAAATTCAGAGCCTTTTCAAGACCCCGTGGGCGAGCTGAATCACATCTTCGGGGGGCCGCAGGCTTATGAGTCCAAGAGGAAGCAAAAGTTGACGGACCGCGAGGTCAATGCGGCACAACCCGAAGTCTCACAATATCTACGGTGGTCGGAGGTGGCCATCACGTTTAATCGCTCGGATCATCCTGACCGAGTGGTTCACCCGGGCCAGTATCCCCTAGTACTAGACCCGGTGGTTCGAAACAGAAAGCTGAAGCGCGTCCTCGTTGATGGGGGCAGCGCCCTCAATATTCTGTTCGCCAAGACCCTCGACGAGATGCAGATTCCAAGATCCGAATTGAAGGCAAGCTCAACCCCCTTCCACGGAGTCATCCCAGGGCTGTCATCTACGCCACTCGGGCACATCGCCCTTCCAGTCACCTTCGGAGTTCGGGAGAACTTTCGGACAGAGAACATCTCTTTGAGCCGACTATTGTAGCAAAACCAACTCCCAACGAGCAAGCGGCAAAACAAGTCGCCATGCTCGACGCCGACTGGAGGACACCGCTCATCAAATTTTTCACTCAGCAAGAGCTGCCGGAAGACCGGGATGAGGCAGAGCGAGTCCGACGCCGTTGTCAGAGCTACGTCATGGTCGACTCCGAATTATACAAGAGAAGCCCCTCTGGAGTCCTAATGAGATGTATCACGCCTGAGGAAGGACAACAACTACTCCAAGACATCCACTCGGGTATATGCGGAAGTCACGCGGCGGCACACACCTTGGTAGGCAAAGCCTATAGACAAGGTTTCTTCTGGCTCACGGCGGTCTCCGACGCCGACAAAGTGGTTCGCACATGTGAAGGTTGCCAGTTCTTTGCTCGGCAAAGCCATGTTCCAGCCCAAGAGCTACACACGATTCCATTATCTTGGCCGTTTGTGGTATGGGGCTTGGATATGGTCGGCCCTTTCAAGAAGGCTCCAGAAGGATTCACACATCTGTTCGTCGCAATCGACAAGTTTTCCAAGTGGATTGAGGCTAAGCCAGTTGCTACGATCACCGTTGACAAGGCACGAGACTTCATCCTCAACCTCGTGCACCGATTTGGCGTCCCAAACAGAATTATAACCGACAATGAGACTCAATTCACTGGAGGTGTTTTCAAGGAATTCTGTGAAGATTTCGGCATCAAAATCTGCTACGCATCGGTCGCACACCCTAAAAGCAACGGACAAGTTGAACGCGCCAATGGCATGGTTCTTCAAGGCATCAAGGCCCGAGTGTTCGACAGGCTAAATCCTTATGCCGGCAAATGGGTTCAAGAGCTGCTCTCGGTTCTATGGTCTCTATGGACTACGACCAGTCGGGCCACCGGTCAAACTCCTTTCTTCCTGGTTTATGGGGCAGAAGCCATGTTGCCGAATGAAATGGAGTACGAATCACTTCGAGTCCGCAGTTTCAACGACGAGCACTACGATCAAGACCGAGTGGATGACCTGACCCGACTGGAAGGGGCCCGAGAGGCAGCCCTGATCTAGTCAGCAAGATATCTTCAAGGACTTAGACGATACCATAGTCGCAATGTTCGGGCACGAGCTTTCATTGTCGGTGATTTGGTTCTACGCAAGATTCAAACCACCAAAGACCGTCACAAATTATCTCCACTATGGGAAGGACCATATATAATCGCTGAGGTGACTCGGCCAGGTGCATATCGACTAAAGCGTGGAGATGGATCCATGGTGGAGAACTCCTGGAATATCGAACATCTTTGACGATACTATGCTTAAATCACTTTAAGTTTTATGCTATTCTCGACTGCCAACCTCAAGCAAGATGACTTCTTGAGTCGACAGTCTGGGGCTATACATGTGTCAATAAAGCGTGGTTTTCTTCGACAACTTGTTTACATTTGGTTTATCATTGTTTAATGTTTTGATTCGAGTTCAATAGATAAGGACTGAGAATTTTTTGATGACCTAATGAAGCTTAGGCTTGGTGACAGTCGGAGATTACTTAAGAAATTTGATATAAAGACTCGGATCAAGGCATTAACATAAATAAGCTAAATATTTACAAGTTCACACCAGAAGTTACATACAAAGTCTGCAAAATAATCAGGATCGAAAGTTCTTAACTACATCAGCAGCTACCTTTTTGGCCGACTCCTGTGCTTCACTAATCAACTCTAAGGCCTGCTCATCCGAAGTGCCGTCGGCGAAGCCTTCCCCGACTGAGTCAACATCTATCCGAGGATAGAGTGACTTGGCCTGCGCAAGAGCGAAGCCTGCTCCCATGGTGGTCGCTTCTATGATATTGGCTATGTATTGTTCCGGGGCTCTCCTGAGCTTGTCAAAGACCTCGACGACATCCAGTGAGCTGGTCCCGAGCCTGTGCTGGAATAGCGACAAGAGGATCGGTGTGGCTGCATTAGCAATATCGTCCCTTACGCTTTCGGCTCTTCGGACCTTTTTGATGAAGACGTCGAATTGTGCTCGGGTTTTGACTTTATAAGCTGCAAGAGACATATGATTACACAGACACTCGAAGATGAAGCAAAATGAAGAGTGCTATCTTAAGAGAATTTACCTTCAGACTTAGATTCCAGCTTGGCTTTGTTAGCATTAGCTTCTTCCAGCTGGGTCTGGAGTATGTGGACTTCTGACGAGTTCTCTGCAACAAGAAAACTTGCTGACGTCAAGATCAAGACAGACTACAAATAGAGGCATCAAGAAATCGAGAGGATTAAACATACTCCCGACTGAACCCCGGAGGTCAAGGTTCTCTTCCCGGAGTGCGGCGATCTCTCACCGCAGAGCAGCCTCTCTTGATGCAGCCTCCTCCCGAGTGGCCTTGAGCTCCTGTTGGATGTTCTCCAAGGAATTCAAGTGGGGGACCAGCTTCTCGAGGGCATCGGATTTGGCCATTGATCGACAATATACCCTCTGCACGCAAGTTCGGAGTTAGTTGACTGAAGGAAACTATAAGGCTATAACAGAGAAGAGCGATGCTTACATTTAGCAGCCGGGTGGCTTCATTCAGGCAGTCCACAAGCATGTCTCTTTCTTCATTTTCCTTCTGCTTGTTCAAAATGATGCCCTGTTCCAAGCCCTCAGAGTCGCGCCACTCTATTTTGATCGGAGGGACCCAGGTCTCTGAAGATTGCAGCCTGGGTATCTCCTCCTCTTTCACTAATCGATTTAAAGAAGACAAATGAAGAAAAAGAAAAAACAGATTGAGGACTAAAGTCAAAAGACTGCTTTAGAACTTACTCGGGAGAGGGTTCTGAGATCCTTGCTCTGCGGGCTTCGTCCCTTTAGCTGCCGCAGATGGCTTCGAGGCTTCACTCTGCCCAGTGGGATCTATATTCTGAGGCCTCCTGCAAGGAAAAAGATGGGAACAATCGGGACAAAGGCAGAAAGATTTTAAATAAGGACATAATTTCAATTATGAGACATACCTAGTTGATCGGTGAATTTTGGGTGCGGATATGGGGGATGGCCTCGGATGGGTCACATCAGCTGGAGGAGCTGGAACATCATCGTCCGAGTCATCAATCACCAGCCTCCTTTTACTCGCCCGCCTGCTGACGTCCTCATCGGCGGCGACCCTTTTGCCTTTGGATCACTCCGATCCCGACACCGCCGGGGCTTCTTGGCACGCCGAGCCGGCGCATCGTCGTGATGCACCTTGTACGGCTTTGAGATGATGAAAGCATTTTCTTGCAAGGGAGATTCTTTGTACACTAAGGTATGCAACATTAAGATTGAAAGACACTAAAGAGGTTAAGTCAGCTTACCGGAGGTGGAGGATGGTACAAGCTGAATGGGAGAACAGGCAACATGAGGCTGCGCTCGACTGCGATCCCAGAAGAGAAGATTTTGTACATACGAGTCTTCAGGGTCTCGTAGCTCAAAGAATCGCGGTCCTCCCGATTGGGATCCCTTTCGCCCTCATACTTGAATGTAGGCTTGGATTTTTCCTTAATAGGCGCCAGTCGGTTCTTGATGAAATGCCGAGTGATCTGTTCTCCCCGAAGGCCCTTTTTCTTCATTTCAAGGATATTGGCCAAGAGCTTGTTGGCCTCATCCCAATCTTGAGCTACCGGCACAGTGCTCCAGTTAGGCCTTGGAACTGAAGGAAGGCCGACAAAGTTGGGCAAACTGGGTTTGAGATTTGAGATATAGAACTAGTTCGCGTGCCAGCCTTTGTTGGAGGATTTCAAGGGGAGAGAGAAATAATCTTTGCGGAGAGACTTGCGGCCTAGCTAAGGTGTGGCCTGACACGTGTTCTTAGGGGCTTAAGTGGATGGACTTAAGCAGATTTGCCCTAGCAATATGCACGTGTTGCAGAGCCCAATACCTTTAAAATCCTTTCATGCCGTGGTTTGCGCAACTTCATGAGAAGTTGGCACAATGCAATTTGAAAGGTGACAAACAGTTAAGTTTTTCATGGCTATCCTGATGACGGGGACTGTTTGGTTTTTAAGCATTTGATTAAATGATTATATCAATGCTATTTTCCACCTTGGTGAAGATCTTTTTAGATTAAGACCAATATTATGGCAGGAGCTATTAATATTTTGGTTGTATTTTTCAGACGACTGAAAATTTGTTTACCCATGAGGGTCGATTAAATTATTTGTTCCGAGATGACTCGGGCAAGTTAACTCGGATAAGCATGAGCTTGCCAAGTGTTTTTACCCGCGAGGGTCGATTGAGCTATTTGTTTCGAGATGACTCGGGCAGATCAACTCGGATAAGCATGAGCTTGCCGAGTGAATTGATTTCTTACCCATGAGGGCTAATTAAGTTATTTGTTCTGAGACGACTCGGGTAAATTTACTTTGGATAAGCATGAGCTTGCCGACTGATGTGTTATATGATTTTTTATGATTGCTTTAGGTTGAGCTAAGCATTTATATGAGTATGATTTTTTATAGTTCTCGACTATATGCTTAGTATGTTTTTGACTAACCATATAGTCGGGGGCTACACCTAATTAGGTGCATCAGGAGATGCACCTAGATATTTATTTTTTGAGAATTTTTGAGATGTTTTCCAGCCCTTCACAGTCTTTGGAACCACTCGGGTGATTCAGGCAGAGATGACGGAACCATTCGACAGCAGAAGCACTCGGCTAGGGAGTTATTCGGTTGTGTGTTGCGTAGGTTCAAGGCAAAGTTATCTCGTCGACTGCGAAGGACTCGGGGGCTACTGTGGAGATTATGGCAATCGGATATCCTCATGGCAAGCTTGTTCGACTGGAAATAGAGATAGGTTATGTTTATGGATTGTGTAAACCGGCTATGACTTGGGTGTTACGTTGCCGATCAGATAAGGCAACGGCTCATAGTCATAACTTGGTAAGATTGAGGAAACCGACTTAGAGTATGATAGGGTTTCCGACTTGTAAGCCCACCCTCCAATACTATATAAGGGGGGTAAGGGGCGTCCCTTGAGGGATATGAAACATAAGCAACACGAGATCAAGAGATCAATACAACACTCGGCGGATCGAATCCCCGAAACAGGAGTAGGGTATTACCTCACGAGAGGGCCTGAACCTGTCTAATCCTTGTTTCCCACTTAACCCATCGAGCTTGGTGATCTTGACTGCACCCCCAAATTTCTATTGCCGAAACCAAGTTTTGACATCCGTCGTACCCAAAAATTAGCACAAGTGAACTAATTCAAAAAAATATGTGTTTGATATAATTTACTCGAGGCTATGAATGTCATGATAAATATTAGAACATCACACATAATCCAACCTTAAGTAATAAATCGAAGTGACATATTTCACACATGAAGGTATTCACACGTGAAGTGAAAAACACATAAAGTTGCTTTTGGAGCATTTGAAATATCACATGCAAAATCTGCATGGCACACAAAATACCAGAATCCACATTTGAATACACAACACACCCATAAGCTAAATTCCCGTCCATATTTGCATATACTTCCACATCCATTCACATTCACATTCACATTAGCAACAAAACCCCAGAATAACATTCATATTCCACCTCTACCACAAATATGTACCACAAGTAATAGATTGGGAATTTAGCACAACTAATAGAACCACCACATTGTATGTTAAGAATTTAGCACAATACATTAAGTTTAGAACAATTACCATGGACCATAAGCAGCTCCACCTCCAATAGAACCTCCATTGTACCAAAAAACTAGCACAAGTGAATTAATGAATTAATTCAAAGAAAATATGTATTTGACATAATTTTGATAAAGTGATATGCAATGCCATGATAAATATTAAAACATCACACATAATCCAAGCTTAAGTAATAAATCAAAGTAAAATATTTCACACATGAAGAGAAAAAACACAAAAAGTTGCTTTTGGAGCATTTCAAATATCATCCAATCTACAAGGTTTTAGTTATTTCGTCATTTTTTTATTCCCTGAACTAGTTGATTTTGTAGGAGAACGCGGAGGCTACGATAGCCTAAAACAAAATTTTCTATCGCGCAATCCAGGATAGCTTGCAAGTAAGACTCCATAGAAGGTTACCGATTGGCGTGCAGCACAGCGGAAATAGCCAATCAAAAGCTATTCGATCTCGAACAAGTCTTGCCGACCTCAGCCGACCTCGAAAACACCTTTGCTGACCTCGGGAGGTACTAGCCGACCCCGGGAATACTTCGGCCGACCCCGGGAGCGCCTCAGCCGATGCTGATGCCGATCCGATTCGCCCGGCCCTCTGACCTGCTGACCTTGACCCCAAGCCACCGATTTCAATTTTGCTAACTTGAATCTCAGCGAGATTCAATGCCGCTGAAGAACACCGCAATGTAGCGATTGTTAGTGATATGCCCTAGAGGCAACATGGAGATGTTGGATATCACGTCAATGTTTATGTATAAATGAATAAAGTGTTATTCAGTTCCATGAAATAGACATCTTGTATTGATCAATAAGTACGTGACTTATTTATGAGACTCTATATGTATGAATCTATTTCTAAACGATCCCTGATCATATGTCATATTGTTGGAACAAATATGATTCTAAGATCGGCGTGTTTATTGATTGATGATCATGTCTCATAGATCATGGGTATGGTGATACCAAATCAATAAACATGGACATATGTGTTGGAGAACACATTGTTGGATAGACCCACCATGAGACACTACAGGAATTAATGTGCCATTAGTTGGTCTCAGGTAGTGTTGGTACAAAGTCCTTAGACCTGAGATCACCATGGATTCCAACATGTGTAGTAGCCTACTTTGGGACTACAAAACGCTATTCCGTAACTGGGTAGTTATAAAGGTAGTTTTCGGGTTTGCTATGAAACATGGAGTGGGATGTGAGTGATCAAGATGGAATTTGCCCCTCCTTTGGAGAGATATCTCTGGGCCCCTCGAGGTAATGGATTATGGAAATGCATGGCCATGCTAAGTTGATTGAGGAGTCAATCGACAGACAGATAATCCAATACGGTTCGAGTGAATGGTTAAGCTATTGAAGGGATGGCACACATCTTGCCTATAGCTTAACTGGTATCGTGAGGCAAAGGGATTTGTGTACACATTACAGGTTCAGAGTCGATATTATATTCTTGTATACTATGGTGTCAATATGTGCTGCTAGGCGCCGCTGTTGACAGTCGGCTGAGTTGGACTCGAGCCGACGATCGGCTAAGTTAGACTATAGCCGAAACCGAGTATACCTGAACCTACAGGGTCGCACGCTTAAGGGGATAAGAAGGCATTCGAGTTGGACTCGGATACGGCTCGATCGGATAGGGATCCGATCGGATAGAGTCCTATGGGCTTACGACGTGTGGGCGGCCAACTCTATATGAGATACGGATGAGATCCAATTCAAAATAGAGTCCTATGGGCTTACGACGTGTGAGCGGCCAAACTCTATATGAGATACGGATGAGATCCAATTCAAAATAGAGTCCTATGGGCTTACGACGTGTGAGCGGCCAAACTCTATATGAGATACGGATAAGATCCAATTCAAAATAGAGTCCGAGCGGCTACTAATCCCGTCGGCCAACTCTATATAAAGGAGGGAGGGGTGGAGAGCTGCAGCATATCAATTGCATCGCGTGCAACGAAGTCGCCGAGATCAATCTCCACGGAAACCCTCCCTACTTTCGAGCCAAACCCTAGCCTTGCATCGCGTGCTAGCACACGGGTGTAGGGCGTTCGTCCCCGGACGTGTGGATACCGGTAGAGCGCGCTACGTTGCGCGCTGTTGATCGGCGTTGTCTCCAGGAATCGGCTACACTTGTTCCGGATCGGATTGCCACGATTGGCTATTCCGCTGCACTCTACTCCAATCGGTAACGATCTATCGGCCCTTACTTGCAAGTGTTCCTGGTTTGCGCGGTAGTTTTTTGTTTTCGGCTAGCGTAGCCTCCGCGTAACCCTTCGGTGGTATCGAGCTAATCTTGCTTAGTTCGGGTTTTAGATTGGATCTGGAACAAGTTTTGCGCACGGGTTGATTAGATCAATCGGTTTAACGGGAATTGTTGAGGAGAGTTAATGGTAATTGCGTTCCTTGATAGTGTATCGGAACGGTGTAATGTGATTACGTCGAAGCAATTTCCAAATAACTCGGTTTGAGTTGGGTTCGAGATAGCGTTCCTTGATAGTGTATCGGAACGGTATAATGTGATTATACCGAAGCTATCTCGTAGTCCGACTTTGTTGCTGCCTCGCGCCTACGCAAACCATCTCCCTTGATAGTGTATCGGGACGACATAATATGATTATGCCGATATGGTTTCCATAAGCGATTTCATAGCGGGACCGCCGTGTGCGTACCCCCTTATAGGTCGTCTCGATGCCGTATCTCTGCGATAGGTAGAAAACGTTTCTACGCCTAACTTGTTTTTGCAGAGAATGCTTTGAGATGGTATGGCCCTATTGTATGTATGAGATGCATGTGATGCATGTAATATTCTTTCATATGTGCAATCCTGTAATATTCTTTCATACGTGCAATGCTTGTAATATTCTTTCACGACCTGCGAGTCGATGTAATCTTCAATTAGAGCTTCTATAGTAGTAGCTTAGTTTGAAGATATCAAGCATTCGACACTTGGAAGATGGTGCCGAAGATGGAGATCATCAGCGCCGACATGGAGATGGAGATCACCATGTGAAGGGGGCCATACTATTTCACTATATGCTATTCTTCTTGCTTTCATATGTGATATTTTTTTTTGATAGGATAGCATCCCTCGCAAAATTAAGTAGTAATGATGCCCTTCCAAATGTTGCACCCGTCACCGTTATGCTCGTCAATGGTGGGTGCACAAGCGAGTGCCATTCTCTATCATAACACGAGGGGTATATGTCGGACATATACGGCAGGAGCATTTGGTTTACTTAACAAGGCTATCAAAACAGTTTTGGGCCTTGGGGCATAGGTTGGGGCCGGGGCATGGAGATGCCACACCAACAACAAGAGTCACATAGAGATGTGATTAGCAAGGTGTTGCTTACCGATGTTACTAATTTTCTAGCGGTGATGCCAAAGCTCACTAGAAAATTAATTAACATGTGGATCTTGACCCAATACGTAACCTAGAGGGAAGGTGGAAAATACGTAATGGGAGTCTTATGTTAAATTGTTTAACAAAAGACATAGCATAAACATTGTGCTAAACTTTGCTTTTTACGTTGTAGAATAAATGGCGGTTAATACTACACCCGTACCTTTAATTTGCGATCTATTCTTGAAAAGGAAAAATTAAATGGAACAAACTTTATGGATTGGTATCGCAACTTGAGAATTGTTCTCAAGCAAGAGCGTAAAGTACGTTCTTGAAGTACCCTATCCGAGGATTTGCCAACTAATGCCACTTGCAACTGCACGGAGGGCTTATGAGAAGCACACTAATGATGCCCTAGATATAATGTCTCATGCTTGCTACAATGTCCCCCGAGCTTGAAGCAATATGAGAGCAGCGATGCTCACACTATTATTCGGGGTGCGTGGCATGTTTGAGAACCAAGCTCGGGCCGAGAGGTTCAACACCTCAAAGTCCTTGTTTGCGTGCGAGCTTGTTGAGGGAATCCCGTCGTCCGCATGTGATAAAGATGATTGGCTATATCGAGAGTCTAGAAAAGCTGGGTTTCCCCTTAGCCAAGAGTTGGCTGCGATGTGATTCTCCGGTCGCTCCCTCGAGCTTCGAGCCATTCATATTAAATTATCACATGAATAATATGGATAGGACCTTGGCTGAATTGCATGGGATGCTAAAGACAGTGAGGAGAGTATCCAGAAAACGGTCATCATGTGATGATGATGCAGAAGGCAAAGCGCAAACCACTGTCAAGAAACTTTGTACCAAGAGGAAGTTAACTCCCGATGAGATCGCGAGTGCCTCTAATGCAAAGAAGGGCAAGAAGGGGTCGGCGGCATCGATGCCGTTTGCTTCTATTGCAAGGAGACAGAGCCCTTTGGAAGAGGACTGCAAGAAGTACATGGAGGATCTCAAAAAGAAGCAAAGTACGACTTCGCAGGTATTAATGTTATAGACATTAATCTTGCTACTTCACCTACCGCTCTTGGGTATTTGATACCGGATCGGTAGCTCATATTTGCAAATCGTTGCGGGAATGAGAAGAAGTAGAGGATTGAGAAGGGGCGAGGTGAACTCGCGCGTCGGCAATGGAGCAAGCGTTGCTACGATTCTTTGTCGGCACGATACCACTTCATCTACCTTCGGGATTAGTTTTGGAATTAAATAATTGTTATTGTGTTCCAACACTATGTCAAAACGTTATTTCCGCTTCATGTTTGCAAGCGGAAGGATATGATTTTAGATCAATGAACAATGGTTGTTCAATATATCTCGAGATATGTTCTATTTTCATGCTCCATTGGTGAATGGATTATACGTTTTGAATCTTGAAGCGTCTCCCATCTATAACATTAATACGAAAGGCAACTCTCTAATGATATAAACCCCACGTTTATCGGCATTGTCGCTTAGGCCATATAAATAAGAAACGCATGGAGAAGCTCCATAAGGATGGATTGCTTCACTCTTTTGATTTTGAATCATTTGAGACATGTGAGTCTTGTTTACTCGGTAAGATGACAAAGGCACCTTTCACGGGACACGGTGAAAGAGCAAGTGACTTGTTGGCACTCATACACCGATGTATGTGGACCAATGAGCTCAACGGCCGAGGTGGTTATCAATACTTCATTACCTTTACGATGACTTTAGTAGATATGGTTATATCTACTTAATGAGGCATAAGTCCGAATCCTTTGAAAAGTTCAAAGAATTCCAGAATGAAGTACGAGAATCATTTAGGGAAAACAATCAAGTTTCTACGATCGGATCGTGGAGGGAATACTTGAGCCAAGAGTTTGGTAATCATCGAAAGATTGTGGAATTGTTCCACAGTTGACTCCGCCGGGAACTCCGCAATGGAACGGAGTGTCCGAACGGAGAAATCGCACCTTGTTGGACATGGTGCGGTCGATGATGAGCCAAAGTGATCTTCTGTTATCCTTCTGGGGATATGCTCTTGAAACATTGCGCTCACACTAAATAGAGTTCCATCTAAGTCGGTTGAAAAGACACCATATGAGATATGGACGAGGCAACCCCTAGTTTGTCTTTTCTCAAAATTTGGGGATGTGAGGCTTATGTAAAACGTTTACTGATCGACAAGCTCACACCCAAATCGACAAGTGCTTCTTTGTGGGATATCCTAAGGAAACCAAGGGATATTACTTTTATAATCGGGAACAAGGCAAAGTGTTTGTCGCCCGACACGGTGTCTTCTTGGAGAAAGAGTTTCTTTCAAGAAGGGTTAGTGGGAGCAGGGTGCATCTTGAAGAAGTTCAAGAAACACCAGAAAATGTTTCGCGACCACGAACCACAACGGGAGGAGCAAAGTGTTGCGCCACCGGTTGTAGATACACCCGCCCACGGAGGTCGAAAGATCACGTCGTGCACCCGACAGTACAGTGCGGAACAACGTGATATATTGTTGTTGGACAACGATGAACCTAAGACCTATGGGGAAGCGATGGTGGGACCCGATTCCAACAAGTGGCTTGGAGCCATGAAATCCGAAATAGAATCCATGTACGACAATCAAGTTTGGAACTTGGTTGATCCACCTGATGGTGTCAAAACCATTGAGTGTAAATGGGTTTTTAAGAAAAAGGCCGATATGGATGGAAATGTTCACATCTATAAGGCACGATTGGTGGCGAAAGGTTTTAAACAGATTCAAGGAGTTGATTATGATGAAACCTTCTCGCCCGTCGCAATGCTTAAATCTATTCGGATTATCCTCGCGATTGCTTGCATATTTCGACTATGAGATATGGCGAGATGGATGTCAAAACGGCTTTCTGAATGGAAACCTAAGCGAGGATGTATACATGATACAACCTCGGGGTTTTGTCGATCCAGAATCGCTGGAAAGATATGCAAGCTACGAAATCCATTTATGGATTGAAGCAAGCATCTCGGAGTTGGAATATTCGTTTTGATGAAGTAATCAAAGGGTTTGGTTTCATCAAAAATGAAGAAGAGGCCTGTGTTTACAAAAAGGTCGAGTGGGAGCGCAATTGTATTTCTAATCTTATATGTGGATGACATATTACGATTGGAAATGATATCCCTATGCTAGAATCCGTCAAGTCTTCATTGAAAAATAGTTTTTCCATGAAAGACTTAGGGAGGCAGCATACATATTAGCATTCGGATCTATAGAGATAGATCCAAGAGGCTAATCGGATTAAGCCAAAGTACATACATTGACAAGGTGTTGAAAAGGTTCAACATGCATGATTCCAAGAAAGGTTTCTTGCCCATGTCACATGGCATTAATCTTAGCAAGAATCGGTGTCCTCGGACACATGATGAGCGGAATAAGATGGGTATGGTTCCATATGCTTCGGCAATTGGATCCATCATGTATGCCATGCTTTGTACACGCCCTGAGATGTCTCGTACGCTTTGAGTGCTACGAGCGGATACGATCGAGATCCAGGTGAAGGTCAGCTGGATGTAGTAAAGAATATCCTTAAGTACTTGAGAAGAACTAAGGATATGTTCCTAGTCTATGGAGGTGAAGAAGAGCTCGTTGTAAGTGGTTACACCGATGCTAGCTTCCAAACAGACAAGGATGATTATAGATCGCAATGCGGGTTCGTGTTCGCCGAACGGAGGCGCGTCAGTGGAAGAGTTCAAGCGGGATACTTTGCGATTCTACAACGGAGGCCGAGTACATTGCTTGCGGAAGTGCAAAGGAGGCGTTTGGATCAAGAAATTCGTTTCGAGCTTGGTGTGATGACTAGTACGGCTGGTCCAATGTCTCTCTATTGTGATAATAGTGGAGCCATTGCGCAAGCCAAGGAGCCGAGGTCACATCAAAGTCCAAACACATACTTCGGCGATATCATCTCATCCGCGAGATAGTGGACAGAGGTGATGTCAAGATATGCAAAGTGCACACGGATCTCAACATAGCCGATCCGCGACAAAACCTCTCCCTCGGAGAAGCATGAGGCGCACAAGAGCAATGGGTATTAGATACTTACATGATTGACTCTAGTGCAAGTGGGAGATTGTTAGTGATATGCCCTAGAGGCAACATGGAGATGTTGGATATCACGTCAATGTTTATGTATAAATGAATAAAGTGTTATTCAGTTCCATGAAATAGACATCTTGTATTGATCAATAAGTACGTGACTTATTTATGAGACTCTATATGTATGAATCTATTTCTAAACGATCACGATCATATGTCATATTGTTGGAACAAATATGATTCTAAGATCGGCGTGTTTATTGATTGATGATCATGTCTCATAGATCATGGGTATGGTGATACCAAATCAATAAACATGGACATATGTGTTGGAGAACACATTGTTGGATAGACCCACCATGAGACACTACAGGAATTAATGTGCCATTAGTTGGTCTCAGGTAGTGTTGGTACAAAGTCCTTAGACTGAGATCACCATGGATTCCAACATGTGTAGTAGCCTACTTTGGGACTACAAAACGCTATTAAGTGGGTAGTTATAAAGGTAGTTTTCGGGTTTGCTATGAAACATGGAGTGGGATGTGAGTGATCAAGATGGAATTTGCCCCTCCTTTGGAGAGATATCTCGGGCCCCTCGAGGTAATGGATTATGGAAATGCATGGCCATGCTAAGTTGATTGAGGAGTCAATCGACGGACGGATAATCCAATACGGTTCGAGTGAATGGTTAAGCTATTGAAGGGATGGCACACATCTTGCCTATAGCTTAACTGGTATCGTGAGGCAAAGGGATTTGTGTACACATTACAGGTTCGAGTCGATATTATATTCTTGTATACTATGGTGTCAATATGTGCTTGCTAGGCGCCGGTGATGCAGTCGGTGAGTTGGACTCGAGCCGACGATCGGCTAAGTTAGACTATAGCCGAAACCGAGTATACCTGAACCTACGGGTCGCACGCTTAAGGGGATAAGAACAGGCATTCGAGTTGGACTCGGATACGGCTCGATCGGATAGGGATCCGATCGGATAGAGTCCTATGGGCTTACGACGTGTGGGCGGCCAACTCTATATGAGATACGGATGAGATCCAATTCAAAATAGAGTCCTATGGGCTTACGACGTGTGAGCGGCCAAACTCTATATGAGATACGGATGAGATCCAATTCAAAATAGAGTCCTATGGGCTTACGACGTGTGAGCGGCCAAACTCTATATGAGATACGGATAAGATCCAATTCAAAATAGAGTCGAGCGGCTACTAATCCCAGTCGGCCAACTCTATATAAAGGAGGGAGGGGTGGAGAGCTGCAGCATATCAATTGCATCGCGTGCAACGAAGTCGCCGAGATCAATCTCCACGGAAACCCTCCCTACTTTCGAGCCAAACCCTAGCCTTGCATCGCGTGCTAGCACACGGGTGTAGGGCGTTCTGTCCCCGGACGTGTGGATACCGGTAGAGGCGCTGCTACGTTGCGCGCTGTTGATCTGTTGTCTCAGGAATCGGCTACACTGTTCCGATCGGATTGCCCGATTGGCTATTCCGCTGCACTCTACTCCAATCGGTAACGATCTATCGGCCCTTACTTGCAAGTGTTCCTGGTTTGCGCGGTAGTTTTTTTTTGTTTTCGGCTAGCGTAGCCTCCGCGTAACCCTTCAGCGATGCCTCTACCGGTATCCACACATCCAGGGAGAGAACTCCGAAAACCCGTGTGCTAGCACGCGATGCACAACTAGGGTTTTGCCTCGAACAAGGGAGGGTTTCCGTGGAGAGATATGTTCGGTTGTTTGTTGTGGACAAATGTGGACCCCCGTTTTTGGAACGGGAATCATTCGTGTTCATAGTACCATTTCCCTGGATCGAGTAGTTTGGTACCCACGAAATACAGTACTGAATTATTAGGTGCAAAGTGCACGAATAGTCTTATACCAAAAGTATTACAATAATAGGCCCGAAGGCAAGAACATTACATGCAGGACCTACTGTTCCTGATACAACCAAAATCAGAGATTAGATAAGATAGCAGACGGAAGACAACGGCATGTCGATTGCCACAGGCAACGACCGGTGACTAAGACCTATTAGGCGCCTTGTCCTTCTTCGCGCACCTGGCGGTATGCATAGGGGTCCTCCAGTTCTTTGTTTCCACCATCTGAAGGTTTGTGCATATAGCAAGGGTGAGTACCCAATGTACTCAACAAGCCAACACGGAATGATGCACATGATAGGGTCATTCAAATGATGGCTATGGTTTATTTGTGCAAAGCACATTTTCATAAATATTTCACAAACCTAACAGCTAGCTAGGTCAAGTTTTAGTTCCATAGTATATTAAGTCGACGACGGTTCTGTCTACCATCCATTGTGATTCCAAGGATGGCTTCCCGCCTCCGATCGTCATGGATTTGGAGTCTACCCTTCTCGCAGATTCGAGAAGTTGAGTCCACCGACACACAAAATCATTATGCATTCCACCCCATCATTTTAAAATTTATGAGTCTAGCCACGAGAGAAACTTGTCACGCCGCTCATTATCCGCGAGCACGGCTATCCGAATAGATTGATTTACTCACACTGCAGTGGATGTATACTTTACCCGTACTCCTGTGGAGATTATGGCAATCGGGTATCTACATGGCAAGCTTATCCGACTGGAGTAGGGATAGATTGCGCCGCCATATCGTAAACCAAACATGACTTGGGTGTTACGTTGCCGATTGAGATAAGGCAACGGCCTATAGTCACGGTTTGATAAGATTGAGGAAACCGACTTAGAGTAAGATAGGGTTTCCGATCTGTAAGCCCGCCTCCCAAGACTATATAAAGGGGGTACGGGCGTCCCTTGAGGGATATCGAAGTTAGATCAGCTTTTAGCTTCCAGCCTTAGATCACGAGATCAATAAAGACACTCGGCGGATCAAATCCACCGAAACAGGAGTAGGGTATTACCTCACAAGAGGGCCTGAACCTGTCTAAACCTCGTTCTCCAATCTAACCCATTGTGCTTGGCGATCTTGATGCACCCCCAAATTTCTATTGCCAAAACCAAGTTTCGACGGTTGGCGCGCCGGTAGGGGACCGCGCGTCAAGACTTCCTTGACAAATCTCGCCGACAAGCGTGATGGGATCTTCTTCAGGATTCGGCGACTTCGCCGCCAACAACCCGACAAGTTCTCCTCCTTCGACTCGGATTCGAACCGGTCGAAAGGAGAGACCCACTCGGCGTCGTTCGGCCTCCCGAATAGCGCCAAGATCTTCGACGACATCTTGAAGTCCAAGATGCAATCCACCCTCTCCAATGAAGGACTTCACTCGGCACCATTCGGATTGCCGAACACCGCCGAAATCTACGCGATCTCCTCGTCTCCCCAACAGAGACGATCCACTCAAGAAGACCTCTCAGCACTGTTTGGATTACCAAACGTCGCTGAGATCTACGGCAAACTCCTCTCCCCCAGTCGAGGTCGACCCACTCTGAGGAGCCCGCATCACCAAGCTCGACTGGGTGGAACGATCCGGACCGGGCTACCCGGGTCGAGGAGAACGCTGTCATCCTCCGCCCGTTCGGCTCATGCTCATCTTCGGAGCTCAACGAATATCTCAGCTCCGTCGGCTTTGACGACCTCTATGGCATCCCCTCGACGAAGCCGACGACTCCGACCGCCACAAGGACTATGAGCCGAAGTGCTTGATGTCCTCATGGGCGAGCCGCCGAGTCCGACTCGCCATGGCCCGCAGCTTGCGGAGGAAGAGCGAGCCAAGATCAAGCAAGAGCGCAAGGCGAAGAGGAGAAGAAACGCAGGGAAGAGGCCGACAAGAGAAAGCAAGATCTACGGGCAGCCGGACGATCCACTCAGAGGCTATCCTTCAAACGTGGGTCCACAACACCAATATCTTCCGACGCCATAGCGAACGCCATTGCCGCACTCACACTCCCGGACACCGTCATGGAGACGGCACCCCCACGTGACTCCAATACTTGACAAAATCAAGACCATCGTCGCAGCCATAGCCAACGGTCATCCCTCCACCTCGGCACGAAGGCCGATCGAGTCCGTGGCCGAAACGCCCGACAAAAGCCAACTCCCGCCTCTAAGGTCGGGAGACTACAAGAGGCCCGAGCCGGACCGATCGACGACTAGGCCAAGAGGCCCACGCCACGAGTCCACGCGAAGTTGGCTGTGAGCAAACGACCGACTCCCGCGACAAACGACATGGACGTCCACCCGTCCACCACCGCGTCCGCGCAACAATAGCTCCAGCTACCCAACCAGCCAACCGAGGACCCCGCCGAGTGATCGCGGGAAGTCCTCAATCGCCGTTACCAGGAGCAAGACCAACGCACTCGGGAAGATCGGAGGGAATCACCCGATAGCAACGACGACGGAGTGCCGCTTTCACTCGGGAGCTCCGCCGAGTGCACCGGCCGAATGGATTCAAGCCAACGGAATAGAGAAGTACGACGGCAAGACCGACCCGAGTCGTGGCTTACCGTATACACTCTCGCCATCGGCGTAGCGGCGGCGACAACAAGGCTATCTCCAATTACCTGCCCGTGGCCCTTGCCAACTCAGCCAGGAACTGGCTCACGTGCCTGCCAAGAGGCTCAATCGGCTCGTGGAGCGAGCCGAGGGACCACTTCATCGCCAACTTTCGTGGCACCTTCGAGAGGCCCGCACCCACTTCGATTTATACAACGTCATCCGAAGCCGGACGAGCCTTTGAAGGACTACATCCGGCGCTTCTCGAAAAGCGCAACAAGATCCCCAACATCACCGATGACATCATCATCGTCGCCTTCCGAAGGGAGTCCGTGATGAGCGTTAATCGGGAAGTTCGGCGCAAGCCACCGAAGACGGTGAAGCGAGATGTTCGAAACGGCGAACTCCTAAGCCAAGTCAAATGATGCCATCAAGGCGGCGCGCCAAGACCGGCCCGACGGAGAGGGAAGATAAGCAGGTGGGAGGAAGGAATCCTAAGAAGGATAACGGCAACAACAACAACCGGGGCCAAAAAGACCGCAAGCGCCGATCCGAAGATCTAGTGGCCACAACCTCCAACTCTCAACGCCGTCCCGAGTCGCCGCCTACGACGCCATCATGAACGCTCAATGCACTCATCATCCCAATCACAAGCACGCGGCTAAGGACTGCTTCATTTACAAACAGTTCGCCGAACAGTACGCGGCGCAACTCAACAAGAAGCCGACCGATGAGGCTGGTCCATCGGGCGCCAAGAAAAACAACGCGGCCGAGAATGCCGAGCCTTTCCAAGACCCCGTGGGCGAACTCAAACATATCTTCGGGGGGCCGCTAGCTTATGAATCCAAGAGGAAATAGAAGCTAACTGACCGAGAGGTCAACGCAGCTCAACCCGAAGTCCCTCAGTACCTACGATGGTCGGAAGTGGCCATCACTTTTGACCGCTCGGATCACCCCGACCGAGTGGTTCACCCGGGGCGCTATCCACTCGTCTTGGACTCGGTGGTCCGCAACATCAGGCTTAAGCGCGTCCTCATCGATGGGGGCAGCGCCCTCAATATTCTGTTCGCTAAGACCATGGACGAGATGCAAATCCCGAGGGCCAAATTGAAGGCAAGCTCAGCCCCCTTCCACGGAGTCATCCCGGGGCTGTCATCTACACCACTCGGGCACATCGCCCTCCCGGTCACCTTCGGAGCTCGAGAGAACTTCGAACGAAAATGTCACTTTCGAGGTGGCCGACTTCGAAACGACCTACCACGCCATCATCGGAAGGCTGCGCTTGCCAAATTCATGGCGATGCCACATTACACCTACCTCTGCATGAAGATGCCGGGTCCTAACGGCGTCATCACTCTTCGCGACGATGTGAAGCAAGCCTTCACTGCGACAAGGAGAGCGCGACATGGCCCAATCTCGCGAGAGATTGCGTCGCCAAAGAAGAAATCCGATTGGCTGCATCGACTTTGGCGAGAGGACGAAGTTCCCGCGAAGAAGATAGCCAAATCGGGATCCGGCGACGCCAAGACCAAGAAGATCTCCCTTGATCCATCGGATCCCTCGAAACCTGTAATCGGTCTTGAACTAGATCCCAAATAGGAAAGTGTGCTCGTCACCTTTCTCCAAAATAATAAAGATGTTTTTGCTTGGAAACCATCCGATATGGAATTCCTAGGGAGGTGATCGAGCACTCTTTGCACGTCAAAGATGACGCCAAACCGATAAAACAACGATGACGCAGATTCCGCGGGATCGAAAAGACGCCATCAAGGAAGAGCTCACAAAGCTCTTGGGCGCGCTTTATCAAAGAAGTCCTACATCCCGTGGTTAGCCAACCCGGTTCGGTCCGCAAGAAGACAGGGCAATGGCGCATGTGTGTTGACTATACCGACCTCAACAAAGCCTGTCCCAAAGATCCATTAGGGCTGCCTCGCATCGAGCAAGTCGTAGACTCAATAGCCGGCTGCCAACTCCTGAGCTTCTTGGATTGTTACTCGGGCTATCACCAGATCAGTTTGAAAGAATCCGACTGCCTGAAGACATCGTTCATCATGCCGTTTGGGGCCTCTTGCTACATCACCATGCCTTTCGGCAAGAACGCCGGTGCCACATACCAACGCATGATCCGAGATGTTTCCGACGAGATCGGCAAGAACGTGAAGCTTATGTTGACAATGTTGTCATCAAGACCAAGAAAGAAGACTCGATCGCTGACTTAGAAGAAACCTTCGCGAACATCCGGGCCTTCGAATGAAGTTGAACCGAGAAATGCACTTTCGGCGTCCCATCGGCAACCGCTCGGCTTCATGGTGTCACATCGCGGCATTGAAGCCAATCCGAGAGAAGATCAACGCTATCTTGAGCATGAAGCCCCGAGTAACCGGAAGGATGTCCGAAGCTCACTGTGCATGGCGGCGCTAAGCCGTTTCATCTCTCAACTCGGCGAACGAGGCATGCCCTTCTTCGATTGCTAAAGAAACAGACGACTTCCAGTGGACCGCGAAGCCCACAAGGCCTTTGAAGATTTCAAGGAATTCCTTACAATGATGCCGTCTGGCCTCGCCTCAGCCAGCCCCCGTGCTGTACGTTTCAGCCACTCACCAAGTGGTTAGTACGGTCCTCGTGGTCGAGCGCGAAGAAGAAGGACGGGCTCAGAAGATTCAGAGGCCGATCTACTTTGTTAGCGAAGTATTGGCAGGAGCCAAAATTTGCTACCCTCAGGTACAAAATTGCTTTATGGTGTCTTGATAACCGCGAGAAAATTGGCGCACTATTTTCAGGGTCACTCGGTCACCGTCGTCACTTCCTTTCCACTCGGCGACGTCGTCCTCAACCGGGAGGCAAGCGGGCGCATTGCTAAGTGGGCTCGGAGCGATGCTGGACTTGACTTTTAAGGCGAGGACGTCCATAAAGTCACAAGCCCCGGCAGATTTCTGGCCGAGTGGGTGAGCGGCAAGAAAATGTACCTCGGGAAGGCCTCCAACACTAGACCATGCACTTTGACGGATCCAAGAGGATCACCGGCTTGGGAGCAGGAGTTGTGCTGATCTCCCCGACTGGGGAAAGACTAAGATACGTCCTTCACCTCCACTTCTCCGCCTCACACAACGTCGCCGAGTACGAAGCCCTGCTACATGGACTGCGGCTCGCGGTTTCACTTGGGATACGTCGGCTCATCGTGAAAGGCGACTCCCACTGGTCGTCAACCAAGTAATGAAGGACTCGGTCCTGTCTAAACGACACCATGGAGGCCTACCGACAAGAGGTCCGCAAACTTGAAGACAAGTTTGACGGACTCGAACTATCACATGTCTTGATACACAACAACGAAGCCGACGAGCGGGCGCAGTCGGGTCCAAGCGTGAAGCCGCCCCAACGGATGTTTTTGTCGAGCACCTCTATGAGCCAACCATCACGGCAAAGACAACTTCCAACGAACAAGCTCCAAACGAAGTCGCCATGACGACGCCGACCGGAGGACACCTCTCATCAAATTTTTAACACAAGAAGAGCTGGCCAAGACCGGGATGAGGCGAACGTGTCCGACGTCGTTGCCAAGCTTATGTCATGGTTGACTCCGAACTATACAAGAGAAGCCCCTCGGAATCTTAATGAGATGCATTACACCCGAGGAAGGGAGATAGCTGCTCCAAGACATCCACTCGGGCATATGCGGAAGCCACGCGGCAGCATGCACTTTGGTAGGCAAAGCCTACAGACAGGGTTTTTTCTGGCTTACCGCGGTCTCCGACGCGGACAAAGTGGTACGAACCTATGAAGGCTGCCAATTTTTCGCCCGACGAGCCATGTCCCAGCCAGGAGCTACAAACAATCCCACTATCCCGGCCGTTCGCGATATGGGGCTTAGACATGGTCGGCCCTTTCAAGAAAGCTCCAGGAGAATTTATACACCTATTCGTCGCAATCGACAAGTTCTTCAAGTGGATTGAAGCCAAGCCGGTTGCCACAATTACTACTGACAAGGCACGGGATTTCTTCCTCAACATCATGCACCGCTTTGGCGTCCCAAACGGGATCATAACCGACAACGGGACTCCATTCACGGGAGGCATCTTCAAGGAATTCTGCGAAGACTTCGGAATCAAGATATGTTATGCATCGGTCGCACATCCCAAAAGCAACGGACAAGTCGAACGGGCCAACGGCATGGTCCTTCAAGGAATCAAGGCCCGCGTGTTCGATCGCCTAAGCCCTTACGCAGCAAGTGGGTTCAAGAGCTTCCTCGGTTCTATGGTCTCTGCGGACCACACCCGGTCAGCTACCGCGGACTCCTTTCTTCTCGGTCTACGGCGCGAAGCCATGTTGCCAAATGAGATGGAGTATGAATCCTCTCGAGTCCGCAGGCTTCAACGATGAACGCTATGACCCCGATCGAGTGGACAACCTCACCCGACCGGAAGAGGCCCGAGAGGCAGCCCTTATCCGTCGGCGAAATATCTTCAAGGGCTCGACGATACCACGGTCGCAACGTTCGAGCACGAGCTTTCATCGTTGGCGACTTGGTTCGCGCAAGATTCAAACCACCAAAGACCATCACAAGTTATCCCCCTTATGGGAAGGACCATACATAATCACCGAGGTGACTCGGCCGGTGCATACCGACTAAAGCGTGAAGACGGATCTATGGTGGAGAACTCCCGGAACATCAAGCATCTTCGATGATTTTATGCTTAAATTGACTAAAGTTTCATGTTTTTCTTGATCGCCAACCTCAAGTAAGATGACTTCTTGAGTTAGCGGGGAATGTACATATGTCAATAAAGCATAGTTTTCCTCATCAACTTTTGCGCATGATTTGGTTTATCATTGTTTAATGTTCCTTGATTCGAGTTCAGTGTTTAAGGACTGAGAGTTGTCGATGGCCTAATCGAGCCTAGGCTCGATGACTCGGACGAAAATTACTTAAGAAATTTCACATAAAAACTCGGATCGGAGCATTAACATAAATAGACTGAATATTCACAAGCCTACATCGAGTGCCATAACCATACAATATTTGAGACAATGTTCATGAGACAGATTAAAGCCGGAAGTTGTTCACTACATCGATAGCAATCTTCTTCGCCGACTCCTGCGCTTCACTAAGCATGTCCAGGGCTCGCTCATCCGAGGTCCCGTCGGCGAAGCCCTCCCGACCGAGTTGACATCCACTCGGGGTAGAGACCTGGTCACGCGCAAGAGCGGACCAGCCCCCATGGTGGCAGCCTCGGTGATGTTTGCCAAATATTGGTCGGGGGCCCTCCGCAGCTTGTCAAAGATTTCCAATGGCTCCAGCGAGCTGGCCCCGACCCCCTGGTGAAACAAGGATAGCAAGATTGGCGTTGCCGCGTTGGCAACCTCTTCCGGACCTCTCCCTCGTTTGACCCTCTCAAGAAGCACGTCATATTGAGCTCGGGTCTTGACTTTGTAAGCTGCCAAAAGAAAATGATCACGCAAAGTACTCGAAGACAAAGCAAGACAAAGGATATTACTTCAAAAGAGCTCACCTTCGAACTCGGCCTCCAACTCGGTCTTGCCGAGGCCGCCGCCTCCACTGGACTGGAGCGAGTGGACCTCCAACGAATTTTCTACAAACACAGAAGGCTATTAGCGACCAAGATCAGCACGAACCCATAAAGAAACCTGGAAAGTTTGGGCTTACTCCCGACCGAACCGCGGAGGTCAAGGTTCTCCTCCCGGAGTTCGACTATTTCCTTCCTCAGGGCCGCCTCCCTCGACGCGGCCTCCTCCTGAGTGGTCGTTAGCTTCCGCTAGACATCCTCCAAGGAGTTTAGATGAGGAACCAACTTCTCCAACACCTCGAATTTGGCCATGGATCGAAATACTTCGCACGCAATATCCGAAGTTGACCGACCGGAAAGAAATGATGATACAAGACAAAGAGAAGATCTAGGCTTACGTTGAGTAGCCGAGTCACCTCATTTAGGCTGTTGACAAGGGCATCCCTTTCTTCGCTTTTCGCTTGCTTGTCCAAGATGATGCCTTGCCTTTGGCCTTCCGAGTCTCGCCATTCGATCTTAATCGGAGGAACCCGGTGTTTGAAGAGCGTAACACGGGATTTCCTCTCCGTGGCTAGCAGATCAGGAAGGGCAGATGAAGACACGAAAGATGCAAACTAAAGATTAAAGATAAAATTTCGACTCGAGACTTACCGGAAGCCCGGTGAGCTCTGGACCGAGCAGCTCTCTGGTCTTCTCCTCCGGCTTTTCCCCTGATCGGTCTTCGCCGGGGCTCCCCGAGCCGCCGCCTAGGGCTTCTCCGCAGGACCGGTTCCCAACCGGGCGTCCCACTGGCGTCGGGGCTCCTTCCTCGGGATGTCTTTCTTTGGAGGTGAGGGCCTCCGCCCGGAGCGCTCTCGCTCGGGAGAGGGCTCGGGGTCTTGGCTCCGCAGCTTGGATGCCTCGGGAGCAGCACTGGAGTTGGCCTTTCATCCCTCCCGGCAGATCTATATCCCGGGGCCTCCCGCCAAACCAACGACGCACTTAGTCGGAATGAAGACAAAGAAATTTCCAACAATAAAGTTCAGGCTTCGGTCATGAGGCGTACCTAGACGACCGGCGGATCTTCGGCGCCGCCTTCGGCAATGGCCTTGGAGGAGGCATCTCGACTCGGAGGAGCCGGGACGTCATCGTCCGAGTCGTCGATGACGAGCCTTCTCTTGCTCGCCCGCTTGTTGGAGTCCTCACTCGCGCCGCTCGTTTCCCGACCGGGTGACTTTGGATCTTCACCCCACCACCGGCTTCTTGGCGGGACAAGCGGCACGTCATCATGAGGGACCTTGTACGGTTTAGAAACGATGGAAGCATTTTCCTGCAAGAGAAATTCCCGCAATACTAAGAGGTATGACATCAAGATTTCGAAAAAGTAGAAAGAGGTCAGTCGGCTTACCGGAGGAGGAGGCCGATGGATACTGAAGGGAAGAACCGACAGCACGAGGGCACGCTCGACTGTGATTCCAGTCGAGAAGATCTTATACATCCGGATCTTCGGGACCTCGTAGCTTAGGGGTCTTAATCTTCCCGATTGGGGTCCTTCCCGCCTTCGTATTCGAAAGTGGCTTACCGCTCTTTGATTGGTGCCGTCGGCACCGATGAAGTGCCGAGTGATCTGCTCGCCGCGAAGACCTTTCTGCTTCATCGCTAGGATCTTCACAAGCAGTTTGTTGGCCTCATCCCCAATCTTGAGCCATTGGTACAGTGCTCCAAGTATGCTTGGGTACAGGGGGAAGGCCGACAAAGGCGGGCAGGCTGGGTTCGAGATTGCTGATGTAGAGAACCCGCGTGCTATCCCTTGTTGGAAGATTTCAAGGGACGAGAGAAGTACTCCTTGCGGAGAGATCCGCGGAGTTGAAAACCCGCTCCACCAACAACGCATGGGTGGTCCTTATTCGGATGTGGTTTGAGGTAAAACATATGGCGAAATAGGTGGAAGTGGGGAAGGATGCCAAGGAAAGCCTCACATACATGAATAAAGAGAGCAATGTGAATCATGGAGTTGGGGTTCAGATGATAAAGTCGAAGACCATAATAATCCAAAAGCCCCCTAAAGAACTCGGAAGTGGGGAGGCTGAACCCGCAGTAAAAGAAAGAGGTGAACACAACAAGCTCACCGGTGTTCGGGGTTGGGAAATATTCACCCGCCGCCGGGCGCCAACCTGAAGGGTTACGCGGAGACTACGCTAGCCGAAAACAAAACTTTTTACCGCGCAAACTAGGAACACTTGCAAGTAAGGGCCGATAGATCGTTACCGATTGGAGTAGAGTGCAGCGGAATAGCCAATCGTGGCAATCCGATCGGAACAGTGTAGCCGATTCCGAGACGGTGATTCGCCAATCAGCCGATTCGAGTCGTCCGGCCGTGTTCTCACGCCTCGCTCCGATGCGCCGGCCGACCGCAGCCGATCCAAGCCGATCAACGGCGCGCAACGTAGCAGCGCCTCTACCGGTATCCACACGTCCGGGGACAACGCCGTACACCCGTGTGCTAGCACGCGATGCAAGGCTAGGGTTTGGCTCGAAAGTGGGGAGGGTTTCCGTGGAGATTGATCTCGGCGACTTCGTTGCACGCGATGCAATTGACATGTCGTAGCTCTCCACCCCTCCCTCCTTTATATAGAGTTGGCCGACTGGGACTAGTGGCCGATTAGGACTCTATTTTGAATCGGATCCTATCCGAATCTCACGAGTTGGCCGCCCACACGTCGTAAGCCCATAGGACTCTATCCGATCGAATCCCTATCCGATCGAGCCGTATCCGAGTCCAACTCGAATGCCTGTTCTTATCCCCTTAAGCGTGCGACCCGTAGGTTCAGGTATACTCGGTTTCGGCTATAGTCTAACTTAGCCGATCGTCGGCTCGAGTCTAACTCGCTGCACACATGCACCTAGCAGCACATATTGACACCATAGTATACAAGAATAATATCGGCTCGAAACCTGTAATGTGTACACAAATCCCTTTGCCTCACGATACCAATTAAGCTATAGGCAAGATGTGTGCCATCCCTTCAATAGCTTAACCATTCACTCGAACCGTATTGGATTATCCGTCGTTGATTGACTCCTCAATCAACTTAGCATGGCCATGCATTTCCATAATCCATTACCTCGAGGGGCCCAGAGATATCTCTCCAAAGGAGGGGCAAATTCCATCTTGATCACTCACATCCCACTCCATGTTTCATAGCAAACCCGAAAACTACCTTTATAACTACCCGATTACGGAATAGCGTTTGGTAGTCCCAAAGTAGGCTACTACACATGTTGGGATCCATGGTGATCTCAGGTCTAAGGACTTTGTACCAACACTACCTGAGACCAACTAATGGCACATTAATTCCTGTAGTGTCTCATGGTGGGTCTATCCAACAATGTGTTCTCTAACACATGTGTCAATGTTTATTGATTTGGTATCTTCATACCCATGATCTATGAGACATGATCATCAATCAATAAACATGCCGATCTTAGAATCATATTTGTTCCAACAATATGACATATGATCAGGGATCGTTTAGAAATAGATTCATACATAAAGAGTCTCATAAATAAGTCATGTACTTATTGATCAATACAAGATGTCTATTTCATGGAACTGAATAACACTTTATTCATAAATACATAAACATTGACGTGATATCCAATATCTCCATGTTGCCTCTAGGGCATATCACTAACACAACCCACGATCTCCTTGGGGGGAAGCACGCCGTGCTTGACCATCTTCTTGAGGGTGGATTCCCTCACATCCGATGTGGCCCATTGGTCAAAGGGGATTTTCTTTTCATCCGCCATGAGTGTGGTTTGGATGGGAAGTGGATCTGGTCGGAAAGGATGGGGATTTGAGCAAGGGATCTTGGGAGTTGGCTGCGGAAGCTAGTTTTGTGGCAAGGAGCAAGCTTCTGGGTGGATGGATTCGGGAGCGCGCGAGTCTAGGGTTTTTCGCGGGAGGCCGGTGAACAGCGCTGCGAAAAGAGGAAATTTTTGGGAAGACG
Organism: Oryza australiensis; assembly: GCA_019925245.2. Lineage (NCBI taxonomy): Eukaryota > Viridiplantae > Streptophyta > Magnoliopsida > Poales > Poaceae > Oryza > Oryza australiensis. Next base: position 764,454 of record JAIFGZ020000136.1, read on the forward strand.
AAGTGGCGGGGATGACCTCGAGGCTTTGTAGAAAGATTTGAGGGTTGCGCTAGGCTTTCTTGTGATTGGGCCGAGCCCATGAGAGACCTGCGGCCCAGCTAAGGTGTGGCTCGACGTGTGTCCTTTGGGACTTAAGCGGATGAGCTTAAGCAGATTTGCCTTGGCAATATGCACGTGTCCGAATGCCCTAGACCTTTGGAAATCCTTTCATACCGCGGTTTGCCTGACTTCATGAGAAGCTGGCACGATGCAATTTGGGAGGTGACCAACAGCTAAGCTTTTTATAGCTGCCTTGATGACAAGGGCTGTTTGGTTTTTTAGCATTTGATTAAGTGATTATATCAATGCTATTTTTCCATCTTGGTGAAGATCTTTATAGATTGAGACCGGTATTATGGCAAGAGCTATTTAATAACTTGGTCATATTTTTCATACGATTGAAAAACTTGTTTGCCAATGAGGGACGATTAAAATATTTGTTCCGAAATAACTCGGGCAGATCCACTCGGATAGGCATGAGCTTACCGAGTGCTTTCCACCTATGAGGGTTGATGGAATCACTCGGCACCAGTAGTACTCGACCAAAGAGGTTTTTGGCTGCGTACTGTTTTGGTTTGAAGCTGAGTTGTCTCATCGACTAAAAAGGACTCGGGGGCTACTGTGGAGATTATGGCAATCGGGTATCTACATGACAAGCTTATCCGACTAGTGGTAGGGATAGATTGCGCCTGCCATATCTGTAAACCAAACATGACTTGGGTGTTACGTTGTCGATTGAGATAAGGCAACGGCCTATAGTCACGGATTGATAAGATTGAGGAAACCGACTTAGAGTAAGATAGGGTTTTCGATCTGTAAGCCCGCCTCCCAAGACTATATAAGTGGGGTACGGGGCATCCCTTGAGGGATATCAGAAGTTAGATAAGCTTTTAGCTTCCAGCATTAGATCACGAGATCAATAAAAACACTCGACGGATCGAATCCACCAAAACAGGAGTAGGGTATTACCTTACGAGAGGGCCTGAACCTGTCTAAACCTCGTTCTCCAATCTAACCCATTGTGCTTGGCGATCTTGACTGCACCCCCAAATTTCTATTGCCGAAACCAAGTTTCGACAACTCCGCAGCTGCTCATTGAATGAGCCTTCATCCCTTCATATGGGATGGTCACGACAAAGCCTTTCCATAACCTCACTTTGGCGGTACCCGCTCCATGAACTTAATTTCTCTTGCACTCTAGCTGTCCTTTCCTAGCAGCGAGAGGAGTCCTGGCGCTCCCGGGGTAAGGGGGAAACTCACCAAATTCTCATTCATTACTCAACACGTAGGCCGCAGCCTCATCTCAATAACTAGAACCATATCTCCACACAAGAACCACTATGCAGGGATACTGCCTCTGCTCGGCTATCTACTCCGCTAGGTCTATACCTATTCGAGAAGTACGATTGTACTGGCTCGTTCTAGGTTATAAGTCTCATGGCTCGGTCCTTAGTCGACCAGGGACGACACTTGCCTTTGCCGGAATGCACCCAAATCCATCCATCCGCCCCAGTCTAAAAACATTGGTTTTGTACTTTCATTTTTCCATCAAAACTATTTTCATCGTGTTCAAGGCAATGTGGTGCTCATGTCTCCACATGCCGATCTCTTATCAGACTAACTTTCTCTTTGGCTTCCTTAATGATGTCTGGTCCAAATACAGCTCGCTCACTGGTCTCTGACCACATAACGGTGTTCGGCATCTTCGTCCAAACAAGGCTTCATTCGGCAACATCTTCAGGCTAGCTTGGTAGCTGTTGTTATAGGAGAATTCTGCATAAGGCAGGCATTTCTCCCAGTCCTTAGTAAAATCCAATGCACAGCTTTTAGCATGTCCTCAAGGACTTGGTTTGTCCTCTCGGTTTGTCCATCGCCCGAGGGTGATAAGCGATCGAAGGCGAGGTGAGTTCCCAACGCCTCGTGAAACTTATCCTGAAGTGAGATGTAAACCGAGTACCACGATCCGACACAATTCTCTTGGGTACTCCATGCAGGAACACCACTTTGGACATGTACGGTTCGCCAACTTAGCGCGCTATACCGAGTCTTGACCGGATAAATCGGGAGTCTTGGTAAGTCTATCCACGATCACCCAAATGGAATCGTATCCTGTAGCAGTTTTGGGTAGTCCAACTATAAAGTCCATGCTTATTTCATCCCATTTACACTCAGGGATCTTGAGTGGCTGTAGTAATCCTGCCGGTCTCTGATGCTCAGCCTTGACTCGTTGACACACATCGCAAATGGCTACATATTCTCGCTACGTCTCTTTTCATGTTGGGCCACCAGTATTCGTTTTCAAATCCTGGTACATCTTGGTGCTTCACGGGTGTAGCGAGTATGTCGACTCATGGGCTTCCTTGAGGATCAGTCCTCTCAATCCTCCTTTCTCTGGTACATAAATCCTTTTACGATACCACATGGTTCCATCGTTGTCGGCTTTGAATTCCTTGTCCAGTCCTTCGGTCATGCGTTCCTTGATCAGTTGGATTTCCTCACAATCCTTCTGGGCTTCCTTAATCTGATTTTGTAGGAGAGGTTGTATCTCCAGCGAATGCAGTTGTCGATGAGGAATCAACTGTAGGTTAAGCCGAGCCATCTCTTCTTGAAGCTCGTTGGCCATACATCCCAGCTTTAGGTAATTGCATTGGGTCGTGCGGCTCAAAGCGTCGGCTACAACATTGGCCTTACCAGGGTGGTAATGGATTCCTAGGTCATAATCCTTGATTAGCTCGAGACATCTTCTCTAGAGTAGGTTAAGATCTGTTTGGGTAAAGAAATATTTCAAGCTCGTGTGGTCCGTGTATATATCACAGTGGTTCCCGATCAGGTAGTGCCTCCAAATCTTCAAGGCATGCACCACAGCGGCCAATTCCAAATCATGGGTGGGATAATTCTCCTGATGCGGTCGCAGTTGTCTCGAGGCATAAGCCACAACTTTTCCATCTTGCATTAACACACCTCCTAGTCATTGTCGGGATGCATCACAGTATATGACGAAGTCTTTCTGGTTGTCCGATAGGACTAAGATCGGGGCAGTGGTTAACTTTTCTTTGAGTAGATCAAAGGCTTTTGACACCGCTCAGTCCATGCGAACTTCTTTTCCTTCTTCAACGGTTGGGTCATGGGCGGGCTATCTTAGAAAATTCTTCGATAAATCTCCGGTAATATCCGGCCAATCCCAAGAAACTTCTAACCTCTTATCGATGGGGTGCTTTCCACTTGGTAAGCTTCGACCTTGGCGGGTCTACGCTACGCCTTCAGTGAGATTATATGTCCTAGGAAAGCTACTTCCTTAAGCCAGAATTCACACTTGCTGAATTTGGCATATAGCTGGTGCTCTCGCAACTTTTCTAGTACCAAGCGCAAATGTTCCGCATGTTCTTCATCGTCCTTAGAGTAGATGAGAATATCATCAATGAACACTACCACAAACTTGTCCAGATATTCCATAACTACTTTGTTCATGAGGTTCATGAAGTAGGCCAGGGCATTGGTCAGTCTAAAAGACATCACTGTGAACTCATACAAGCCATAGCGCGTAGAAAACGCTGTCTTGGGTATATCCTCGGCTCTAATCTTTAGCTGATGGTACCCAGATCGAAGATCGATCTTTGAAAATACTTGGGATCCCTTGAGCTGATCAAACAAGTCGTCGATCCGAGGTAGCGGGTACTTGTTCTTAATGACCACCTCGTTCAATGACCGATAGTCTATGCACATTCTCATGCTTCCATCCTTCTTTTTAACAAACAGCACTAGGGCTCCCCACAGGGAAGAACTAGGGCGTACAAAGCCTTTCTCTTGCAATTCCCTTATTTGCTTCTTAACTTCCTCTAACTCGTTTACTGGAATCCGATAGGGTCTCTTAGCTATGGGGGCGGTGCCAGGCATGAGATCAATGATGAACTCTATGTCTCGGTCTGGGGGCATTCCAGGTAGTTCCTCAGGAAATACATCCGGGTAATCCTGAATTACTGGCATTCCAACTATGGGTAGCATGGTGAATATTCCCGAAGCTCGGTCACAGAGCATAGGGTCTTGGTCCATGGCTATAATCATCGGCGATCCCCATGGGGTAGATAGGGTGACTTCTCTCCGTCCACAATCTAATACCCCTTGGTTCTTGGTCAACCAATCTATTCCTAGTATGATGTCCAGGGTTTTGGGTGGTAAAACCATAAGGTTCGAAAGGAATACCACATCCTTGATCTGAATGGGCACATCAATGCATGCATGGGGTATAGTTATATCTCCCCCGGGTGAATGCTGAAGGGTTACGCAGAAGCTACGCTAGCCGAAAACAAAATTTTCTACCGCGCAAACCAGGAACACTTGCAAGTAAGGGCCGATAGATCGTTACCGATTGGAATAGAGTGCAGCGGAATAGCCAATCGGGGCAATCCGATCTGGAGCAGTGTAGCCGATTCCCGGAGACAACAGCGATCAAGCCGATCAACGCGCGCAACGTAGCAGCGCCTACCGGTATCCACACGTCCGGGGACGAACGCCGTACACCCGTGTGCTAGCACGCGATGCAAGGCTAGGGTTTGGCTCGAAAGTGGGGAGGGTTTCCGTGGAGATTGATCTCGGCGACTTCGTTGCACGCGATGCAATTGATATGCTGCAGCTCTCCACCCTCCCTCCTTTATATAGAGTTGGCCGCTCGGGATTAGTAGCCGCTCAGACTCTATTTTGAATTGGATCTTATCCGTATCTCATATAGAGTTTGGCCGCTCACACGTCGTAAGCCCATAGGACTCTATTTTGAATTGGATCTCATCCGTATCTCATATAGAGTTTGGCCGCTCACACGTCGTAAGCCCATAGGACTCTATTTTGAATTGGATCTCATCCGTATCTCATATAGAGTTGGCCGCCCACACGTCGTAAGCCCATAGGACTCTATCCGATCGGATCCCTATCCGATCGAGCCGTATCCGAGTCCAACTCGAATGCCCTGTTCTTATCCCCTTAAGCGTGCGACCCCGTAGGTTCAGGTATACTCGGTTTCGGCTATAGTCTAACTTAGCCGATCGTCGGCTCGAGTCCAACTCAGCCGACCTGTCAACAGCGGCGCCTAGCAGCACATATTGACACCATAGTATACAAGAATATAATATCGACTCGAACCTGTAATGTGTACACAAATCCCTTTGCCTCACGATACCAGTTAAGCTATAGGCAAGATGTGTGCCATCCCTTCAATAGCTTAACCATTCACTCGAACCGTATTGGATTATCTGCGTTGATTGACTCCTCAATCAACTTAGCATGGCCATGCATTTCCATAATCCATTACCTCGAGGGGCCCGAGATATCTCTCCAAAGGAGGGGCAAATTCCATCTTGATCACTCACATCCCACTCCATGTTTCATAGCAAACCCGAAAACTACCTTTATAACTACCCGATTACGGAATAGCGTTTTGTAGTCCCAAAGTAGGCTACTACACATGTTGGAATCCATGGTGATCTCGGGTCTAAGGACTTTGTACCAACACTACCCGAGACCAACTAATGGCACATTAATTCTGTAGTGTCTCATGGTGGGTCTATCCAACAATGTGTTCTCCAACACATATGTCCATGTTTATTGATTTGGTATCACCATACCTGATCTATGAGACATGATCATCAATCAATAAACACGCCGATCTTAGAATCATATTTGTTCCAACAATATGACATATGATCGGGATCGTTTAGAAATAGATTCATACATATAGAGTCTCATAAATAAGTCACGTACTTATTGATCAATACAAGATGTCTATTTCATGGAACTGAATAACACTTTATTCATTTATACATAAACATTGACGTGATATCCAACATCTCCATGTTGCCTCTAGGGCATATCACTAACAATCTCCCACTTGCACTAGAGTCAATCATGTAAGTATCTAATACCCATTGCTCTTGTGTGCGCCTCATGCTTCGGCCGAGGGAGAGGTTTTGTCGGCGGATCGGCTATGTTGAGATCCGTGTGCACTTTGCATATCTTGACATCACCTCTGTCCACTATCTCGCGGATGAGATGATATCGCCGAAGTATGTGTTTGGACTTTTGATGTGACCTCGGCTCCTTGGCTTGCGCAATGGCTCCACTATTATCACAATAGAGAGACATTGGACCATCGTACTAGTCATCACACCAAGCTCGAAACGAATTTCTTGATCCAAACAGCCTCCTTGCAGCTTCCGAAGCAGCAATGTACTCGGCCTCCGTTGTAGAATCGCACAGTATCCCGCTTGGAACTCTTCCAGTGATGCGCCTCCGTTCGGCGTAACACGAACCAGTTGCGATCTATAATCATCCTTGTCTGTTTGGAAGCTAGCATCGGTGTAACCACTTACAACGAGCTCTTCTTCACCTCCATAGACTAGGAACATATCCTTAGTTCTTCTCAAGTACTTAAGGATATTCTTTACGGATCCAGTGACCTTCACCTGGATCGACGTATCTGCTCGTAGCACTCAAAGCGTACGAGACATGCGGGCGTGTACAAAGCATGGCATACATGATGGATCCAATTGCCGAAGCATATGGAACCATACCCATCTTATTCCGCTCATCATGTGTCCGAGGACACCGATTCTTGCTAAGATTAATACCATGTGACATGGGCAAGAAACCTTTCTTGGAATCATGCATGTTGAACCTTTTCAACACCTTGTCAATGTATGTACTTTGGCTTAATCCAATTAGCCTCTTGGATCTATCTCTATAGATCCGAATGCCCAATATATTTGTTGCCTCCCTAAGTCTTTCATGGAAAAACTATTTTTCAATGAAGACTTGACGGATTCTAGCATAGGGATATCATTTCCAATCGTAATATGTCATCCACATATAAGATTAGAAATACAATTGCACTCCCACCGACCTTTTTGTAAACACAGCCTCTTCTTCGTTTTTGATGAAACCAAACCCTTTGATTACTTCATCAAAACGAATATTCCAACTCCGAGATGCTTGCTTCAATCCATAAATGGATTTCGTAGCTTGCATATCTTTCCAGCGATTCTGGATCGACAAAACCCGAGGTTGCATCATGTATACATCCTCGCTTAGGTTTCCATTCGGAAAGCCGTTTTGACATCCATCCGCCATATCTCATAATCGAAATATGCAGCAATCGCTAGGATAATCCGAATAGATTTAAGCATTGCGACGGGCGAGAAGGTTTCATCATAATCAACTCCTTGAATCTGTTTAAAACCTTTCGCCACCAATCGCGCCTTATAGATGTGAACATTTCCATCCATATCGGCCTTTTCTTAAAAACCCATTTACACTCAATGGTTTTGACACCATCGTGGATCAACCAAGTTCCAAACTTGATTGTCGTACATGGATTCTATTTCGGATTTCATGGCTCCAAGCCACTTGTTGGAATCGGGTCCCACCATCGCTTCCTCATAGGTCTTAGGCTCATCGTTGTCTAACAACAATATATCACGTTGTTCCGCACTTTGTGTACGTCGGTGCACGACGTGATCTTTCGACTTCGTGGGGTGGTGTGTCTACAACCGGTGGCGCAACACTTTGCTCCTCCTGTTGTGGTTCCGTGGTCGCTGAAACGTTTTCGGTGTTTCTTGAACTTCTTCAAGATGCACCCTGCTCCCACTAACCCTTCTTGAAAGAAACTCTTTCTCCAAGAAGACACCGTGTCGGGCGACAAACACTTTGCCTTGTTCCCGATTATAAAAGTAATATCCCTTAGTTTCCTTAGGATATCCCACAAAGAAGCACTTGTCGATTTGGGTGTGAGCTTGTCGACCGTAAACGTTTTACATAAGCTTCGCATCCCCAAATTTTGAGAAAAGACAAACTAGGGGGTTGCCCTGTCCATATCTCATATGGTGTCTTTTCAACGACTTAGATGGAACTCTATTTAGTGTGAGCGCATTGTTTCAAGAGCATATCCCCGAAAGATAACGGAAGATCACTTTGGCTCATCATCGACCGCACCATGTCCAACAAGGTGCGATTTCTCCGTTCGGACACTCCGTTCCATTGTGGAGTTCTGGCGGAGTTAAGCGTGGAACAATTCCACAATCTTTCGATGATTACCAAACTCTTGGCTCAAGTATTCCCTCCACGATCGATCGTAGAAACTTGATTGTTTTCCCTAAATGATTCGTACTTCATTCGGAATTCTTTGAACTTTTCAAAGGATTCGGACTTATGCCTCATTAAGTAGATATAACCATATCTACTAAAGTCATCGGTAAAGGTAATGAAGTACGATAACCACCTCGGCCGTTGAGCTCATTGGTCCACATACATCGTATGTACGAGTGCCAACAAGTCACTTGCTCTTTCACCGTGTCCCGTGAAAGGTGCCTTTGTCATCTTACCAAGTAAACAAGACTCACATGTCTCAAATGATTCAAAATCAAAAGAGTGAAGCAATCCATCCTTATGGAGCTTCTCCATGCGTTTCTTATTTATATGGCCTAAGCGACAATGCCGGATAAATGTGGGGTTTATATCATTAGAGAGTTGCCTTTCGTATTAATGTTATAGATGGGAGACGCTTCAAGATTCAAAACGTATAATCCATTCACCAATGGAGCATGAAAATAGAACATATCTCGAGATATATTGAACAACCATTGTTCATTGATCTAAAATCATATCCTTCCGCTTGCAAACATGAAGCGGAAATAACGTTTTGACATAGTGTTGGAACACAATAACAATTATTTAATTCCAAAACTAATCCGAAGGTAGATGAAGTGGTACCGTGCCGACAAGAATCGTAGCAACGCTTGCTCCATTGCCGACGCGAGTTCACCTCGCCCCTTCTCAATCCTCTACTTCTTCTCATTCCCCGCAACGATTTGCAAATATGAGCTACGATCCGGTATCAAATACCCAAGAGTCGAGTAGGTGAAGTAGCAAGATTAATGTCTATAACATTAATACCGAGGCGTAAGTCGTACTTTGCTTCTTTTTGAGATCCTCCATGTACTTCTTGCGGTTCCTCTTCCAGTGGCTGTCTCCTTGCAATAGAAGCAAACGGCATCCGATGCCGCCGACCCTTCTTGCCCTTCTTTGCATTAGAGGCACTCGCGATCTCATCGGGAGTTAACTTCCTCTTGGTGCAAAGTTTCTTGACAGTGGTTTGCGTTTAGCCTTCGCATCATCATCACATGATGACCATTCTTCTGGATACTCTCCTCCCATGTCTTTAGCATCCCATGCAATTCAGCCAAGGTCCTATCCATATTGTTCATGTGATAATTTAATATGAATGGCTCGAAGCTCGGAGGGAGCGGCGGAGAATCACATCGTAGCCAACTCTTGGCTAAGGGGAAAACCAGTTTTCTAGACTCTCAATGTAGCCAATCATCTTTATCACATGCGGATCGACGGGATTCCCCTCAACAAGCTCGCACGCAAACAAGGACTTTGAGGTGTTGAACCTCTCGGCCCGAGCTTGGTTCTCAAACATGCCACGCAGTCCCGAATAATAGTGTGAGCATCGTTGCTCTCATATTGCTTCGAAGCTCGGGGGACATTGTAGCAAGCATAAGACAGCTTATATCTAGGGCATCATTAGTGTGCTTCTCATAAGCCCTCCGTGCGGTTGCGGTGGCATTATTTGGCAAATCCTCGGGATAGGGTACTTCAAGAACGTACTCTTTACGCTCTTGCTTGAGAATAATTCTCAAGTTGCGATACCAATCCATAAAGTTTGTTCCATTTAATTTTTCCTTTTCAAGAATAGATCGCAAATTAAAGGTCTTGGGTGTAGTATTAACCGCCATTTATTCTACAACGAAAAAGCAAAGTTTAGCACAATGTTTATGCTATGTCTTTTGTTAAACAATTTAACATAAGACTCCCATTACGTATTTTCCACCTTCCCTCTAGGTTACGTATTGGGTCAAGATCCACATGTTAATTAATTTTCTAGTGAGCTTTGGCATCTGCTAGAAAATTAGTAACATCGATAAGCAACACCTTGCTAATCACATCTCTATGTGACTCTTGTTGTTGGTGTGGCATCTCCATGCCCCGGCCCCAACCTATGCCCCAAGGCCCAAAACTGTTTTGATAGCCTTGTTAAGTAAACCAAATGCTCCTGCATGTATATGTCGACATATACCCCTCGTGTTATGATAGAGAATGGCACTCTGCTTTGGCGGACCCACCATTGACGAGCATAACGGTGACAGTGCAACATTTGGAAGGGCATCATTACTACTTAATTTTGAGAGGATGCTATCCTATCAAACATATCACATATGAAAGCAAGAAGAATAGCATATAATGAAATAGTATATAATGAAATAGTATGGCCCCCTTCACATGGTGATCTCCATCTCCATGTCGGCGCGAGGATCTCCATCTTCGGCACCATCTTCCAAGTGTCGAATGCTTGATATCTTCAAACTAAGCTACTACTATAGAAGCTCTAATTGAAGATTACATCGACTCGCAGTCGTGAAAGAATATTACAAGCATTGCACGTATGAAAGAATATTACGGGATTGCACATATGAAAGAATATTACATGCATCACATGCATCTCATACATACAATAGGGCCATACCATCTCAAAGCATTCTCTGCAAAAACAAGTTAGGCGTAGAAACGTTTTCTACCTATCGCAGAGATACGGCATCGAGACGACCTATAAGGGGTACGCACACGGCGGTCCCGCTATGAAATTCATATGAAATTCATAGATCCAATCTATGAAATCGCTTATGGAAACCATATCGGCATAATCATATTATGCCGTCCCGATACACTATCAAGGAAGATGGTTTGCGTAGGCGCGAGGCAGCAACAAAGTCGGACTACGAGATAGCTTCGGTATAATCACATTATACCGTTCCGATACACTATCAAGGAACGCTATCTCGAACCCAACTCAAACCGAGTTATTTGGAAATTGCTTCGACGTAATCACATTACACCGTTCCGATACACTATCAAGGAACGCAATTACCATTAACTCTCCTCAACAATTCCCGTTAAACCGATTGATCTAATCAACCCGTGCGCAAAACTTGTTCCAGATCCAATCTAAAACCCGAACTAAGCAAGATTAGCTCGATACCACCGAAGGGTTACGCGGAAGCTACGCTAGCCGAAAACAAAATTTTCTACCGCGCAAACCAGGAACACTTGCAAGTAAGGGCCGATAGATCGTTACCGATTGGAATAGAGTGCGGCGGAATAGCCAATCGGGCAATCCGATCCGGAACAGTGTAGCCGATTCCCGGAGACAAGCCGATCAACGGCCGATCAACGCGCGCAACGTAGCAGCGCCTCTACCGGTATCCACACGTCCGGGGACGAACGCCGTACACCCGTGTGCTAGCACGCGATGCAAGGCTAGGGTTTGGCTCGAAAGTGGGGAGGGTTTCCGTGGAGATTGATCTCGGCGACACGTTGCACGCGATGCAATTGATATGCTGCAGCTCTCCACCCCTCCCTCCTTTATATAGAGTTGGCCGAGGGATTAGTAGCCGCTCGGGACTCTATTTTGAATTGGATCTTATCCGTATCTCATATAGAGTTTGGCCGCTCACACGTCGTAAGCCCATAGGACTCTATTTTGAATTGGATCTCATCCGTATCTCATATAGAGTTTGGCCGCTCACACGTCGTAAGCCCATAGGACTCTATTTTGAATTGGATCTCATCCGTATCTCATATAGAGTTGGCCGCCCACACGTCGTAAGCCCATAGGACTCTATCCGATCGGATCCCTATCCGATCGAGCCGTATCCGAGTCCAACTCGAATGCCTGTTCTTATCCCCTTAAGCGTGCGACCACAGTAGGTTCAGGTATACTCGGTTTCGGCTATAGTCTAACTTAGCCGATCGTCGGCTCGAGTCCAACTCAGCCGACACTGTCAACAGCGGCGCCTAGCAGCACATATTGACACCATAGTATACAAGAATATAATATCGACTCGAACCTGTAATGTGTACACAAATCCCTTTGCCTCACGATACCGGTTAAGCTATAGGCAAGATGTGTGCCATCCCTTCAATAGCTTAACCATTCACTCGAACCGTATTGGATTATCCGCGTTGATTGACTCCTCAATCAACTTAGCATGGCCATGCATTTCCATAATCCATTACCTCGAGGGGCCAGAGATATCTCTCCAAAGGAGGGGCAAATTCCATCTTGATCACTCACATCCCACTCCATGTTTCATAGCAAACCCGAAAACTACCTTTATAACTACCCGATTACGGAATAGCGTTTTGTAGTCCCAAAGTAGGCTACTACACATGTTGGAATCCATGGTGATCTCAGGTCTAAGGACTTTGTACCAACACTACCGAGACCAACTAATGGCACATTAATTCTGTAGTGTCTCATGGTGGGTCTATCCAACAATGTGTTCTCCAACACATATGTCCATGTTTATTGATTTGGTATCACCATACCCATGATCTATGAGACATGATCATCAATCAATAAACACGCCGATCTTAGAATCATATTTGTTCCAACAATATGACATATGATCGAGGATCGTTTAGAAATAGATTCATACATATAGAGTCTCATAAATAAGTCACGTACTTATTGATCAATACAAGATGTCTATTTCATGGGCTGAATAACACTTTATTCATTTATACATAAACATTGACGTGATATCCAACATCTCCATGTTGCCTCTAGGGCATATCACTAACAATCTCCCACTTGCACTAGAGTCAATCATGTAAGTATCTAATACCCATTGCTCTTGTGTGCGCCTCATGCTTGGCGAGGGAGAGGTTTTGTCGCGGATCGGCTATGTTGAGATCCGTGTGCACTTTGCATATCTTGACATCACCTCTGTCCACTATCTCGCGGATGAGATGATATCGCCGAAGTATGTGTTTGGACTTTTGATGTGACCTCGGCTCCTTGGCTTGCGCAATGGCTCCACTATTATCACAATAGAGAGACATTGGACCGTCGTACTAGTCATCACACCAAGCTCGAAACGAATTTCTTGATCCAAACAGCCTCCTTTGCGGCTTCCAGGCAGCAATGTACTCGGCCTCCGTTGTAGAATCGCAACAGTATCCGCTTGGAACTCTTCCAGTGATGCGCCTCCGTTCGGGCGAACACGAACCCAGATTGCGATCTATAATCATCCTTGTCTGTTTGGAAGCTAGCATCGGTGTAACCACTTACAACGAGCTCTTCTTCACCTCCATAGACTAGCAACATATCCTTAGTTCTTCTCAAGTACTTAAGGATATTCTTTACGCGATCCAGTGACCTTCACCTGGATCGGCGATCGTCTGCTCGCCGTAGCACTCAAAGCGTACGAGACATCGGGCGTGTACAAAGCATGGCATACATGATGGATCCAATTGCCGAAGCATATGGAACCATACCCATCTTATTCCGCTCATCATGTGTCCGAGGACACCGATTCTTGCTAAGATTAATACCATGTGACATGGGCAAGAAACCTTTCTTGGAATCATGCATGTTGAACCTTTTCAACACCTTTGTCAATGTATGTACTTTGGCTTAATCCAATTAGCCTCTTGGATCTATCTCTATAGATCCGAATGCCCAATATATTTGCTGCCTCCCCTAAGTCTTTCATGGAAAAACTATTTTTCAATGAAGACTTGACGGATTCTAGCATAGGGATATCATTTCCAATCAGTAATATGTCATCCACATATAAGATTAGAAATACAATTGCACTCCCACTGACCTTTTTGTAAACACAGGCCTCTTCTTCGTTTTTGATGAAACCAAACCCTTTGATTACTTCATCAAAACGAATATTCCAACTCCGAGATGCTTGCTTCAATCCATAAACATTGACGTGATATCCAACATCTCCATGTTGCCTCTAGGGCATATCACTAACAAATGCACTACCATTGGTCTCTTAAGGTCTACCCGGTGCAGGTTGTGCTCTTTGCTTATTCTTGATGATATAAATGAATGCGAAGCTCCAGAATCAAACAAAACCTTAACTGGTGCAGAGTGGATAGAGAACATACCCATCAGCACGCTTTGGTCCTCTTGAGCTTCCTCAGCACGCACATGGTTCACCTGACCACGACGAAATCCGGTTGCAGCTTCCTTCGGTTTGGGCGTTCTGAACAGACTACGTCCAGGTGCCGAGGCAGGGGTTCCTCGTACTGCGATGGCGTTGGCTCCGGTGCGGTTAGGGGTGTTGCGTGGCTTGGGGCAACTGTTGGTGTAATGCCCAAATTCTCCGCAGTTGAAACAGTTGATATTCCTAGTCCCTGAAGCTGCCAAAGTAGGTGCCGGGGTGCGAGACGGTGTTGCAGGTGGCCTGCTGACGTTGCCGGGTGCGGCAAGGCGATTGGTTGCCACTATGGCTAGCTTCCAACCTGACGGGGTTGCTCCTTTGGGTCGCTGGGATGTCCCTTGAATTGGGCGGGTCATTGCAAGTGTTGTTTTCCGATTGTTTTCGATCGTCCTCTGGTCATGTTCTAGCCTCACGACCTTATTGATTAGGCTTTGGAAACTGGTGTGGTCTTGTCCGATCATCGGCCCTCGCAACCCATCGTTCAATCCTTCAACAAACTTGTCTATTTTCTCCTCTTCGTCCGCTAGGTCGCTGGCGGCATATCGGGCCAGTTGTGTGAACTTATTTAGGTACTCTTGTACTATGGTGTTGCCTTGGCGCAGCCTGCGAAACTCATTCTTTTTCATCCTCATGACTGCAGCAGGTACGAAATTTTCACGGAAGACAGCCATGAATTCTTCCCAAGTTGGTTCTGCGGCATCTTCAGCCCGGGTTTCCTTGTAGGTGTCCCACCAGTCACTTGCGGGTCCTTCCAGTTGATTGGTGGCGAAGATGACTCTATCCGCCTCTCGTACTCGGACGAGGGTCAGCTTCTTCTCTATGACTCTTAGCCAATCTTCCGCATCCATCGGTTCTTCTGCCGTCGAGAATGTCGGTGGCTTGGCTCGCATAAACTCGCCTAGGTTTGATCCTCCGTGTTGTCCTTGGTTGTTGGCAATGGCTTGAAGCAGTTGGGTTTGTAGAGCCATGACTTCCGCTAGGGTGGAGGGGTTAGGCTCTGGCGGGTTCTTGTAGCTGCTGAGGCTCTGCGACGATGCGCCATCTGAACAACGTGGATAAGGTAAGAGACTTGATCTACTAACGTCACGATTCTAAGGAATTTTTCTTGAAGTTGTTTAAGGTGATCTTTCGAAGCAACCTTGGTGGAATAAACTCATTTAAGACATAACATGGAACTTCATATCAGTTCATAGATGTTACATCATGGGGATACATTGGACATGTGTAGTCCCATACAACACAATACGACATCACTAATATTGATCTAGGGTTTTCATACATAAGGGTAGGGGCATGGTCGTTGCTGTCTTAACTCCATCCAAAGCAAGACCAGGGCTGCTGCAGGTATCCAAACTAGTCATCCAGCCATCCGCATGATCCAGGTGCAGGCAGAGGGTGATCCTTGGCTGAAGCGAATTGAAGTCCCCATGGCTCGAGGTAGTGGCCTCGAGTCATGTCCGATCCTCTGCTTGGTGGCTGGTGCTCTTACGGGCGAGTCCTAAGGGTGATAGGACCTCCGTGAGTGTCATCGGCGGGTAGGAGCTTCATCCTCTGATGGATCTGTGTCACTGAGCTCCCACTTGACTTCCATGGGTTCTGACTCGTATTCGGAGTCAGTGTCGATCTGGATGGGGTTATCCACTCCCGAACCAGGCTCGGATGGTGCAGCCGTGGAAATCGGTGTGAGCTCCGATGGTGTAGCAGCAGTAGGGTCGACCAGGTATGGTCCTGACTCAGTGCTTAGCATGAAGGCCTGCTCCATCATGGCACGAAAGGTGCCCAAGCATGCTGGAATCATGAAATAGTAGTGATCGGGCATAGGAGCACGGGGTGATGGTGTAGCTGAAGTAGAAGTGCCAGCAGCGGGGACAGGGATGGAGCGAAGTTGTTCCTCCAGTTGGCCAATCTGTCGCTGGCTCCTCCGAAGCTGCTCCTCCAAAGTAACCAAAGCCTCTCCACGAGCCATATAATGATCAGAGAGCTGATCGTATTGGGCGATGTTAGCTTGCAGCTGGGTCTTCAGAGAGTCGATCTGGTTTCCACAAATATGGTGTTCCTTCTCTAGATCATCCATGCGTCGCTGTTGCTCGTCTATCTCGAGTAATGCCTCTTCATAACAATCATCAGTTGTTTCCTCCCAGTGGGACAAACGGGTAACCATGGGGTTATAGCAGCAAGGGGTGGCCTCCACGGTGCAGACTGAGTCGCGTTCCTCCCGGTAGGGATGGTGTACAAACTCGGTCACTGTAAGCTCGATACGGTGGATGGCATTGAGGCATAGGAATGCCTCGCGGGCTGTGTCCTGAAGGGCCGCCTCCATAAAATCTCGGTAGTAACGTGTATGGAAGCAATAGGGTTACTCGCTCTCAATACGGGCCTCAATTGAAACCGCAGCTTCCCATACTAGGTGTTCTTCAGTGCCATGTCTTCTGCTCTGGTAGGTGGGTGCGTCCGGGTATCTTAGGAACCATAGCAACTGCTGAAGTTGTGACACGTATCCTTCCTCCCGCGGGACCTTGATCTCCCATGCTTCAACATGGTCTCACATCTGTTTTGAAGATAACTTAGGGTTAGGGAAAGGTAGTGGCAAGATCAAATGTTTGTAGAGAAATGGGGGTCAAGATTGTACAGGAAAAACATATTTGTTTTGTAGACATAGTCTGTATTATTAAAATAATTCTATGTAGGGATAATTCCCTTTAACCAGCTCTACAAGGGGTGGGGCACCATTTGGTCTTATCCTACAGTCGCAGTGCTCTGATACCAGCTCTGTGGACCCCCTTTTTGGAACGGAATCATTCGTGTTCATAGTACCATTTTCCTGGATCGAGTAGTTTGGTACCCGCAAAATACAGTACTGAATTATCAGGTGCAAATTGCACGAATAGTCTTACACCAAAAGTATTACAATAATAGGCCCGAAGGCAATAACATTACATGCAGGACCTATTGGTCCGGATACAACCAAAATCAGAGATTAGATAAGATAGCAGACAGAAGGCAGCGGCATCTCGATTGCCACAGGCAACGACCGGGGACTAAGACCTAGTAGGCGCCTTCTCCTTCTTCGCCCACCTGGCAGTAAGTATAGGGGTCCTCCAGTTCTTTGTTTTCACCATCTGAAGGTTTGTGCGTATAGCAAGGGTGAGTACCCAACGTACTCAGCAAGCCAACATGAAATGATGCACATGATAGGGTCATTCAAAGGATGGCTATGGTTTATTTACGCAAAGCCAATTTTCATAAATCATTTCACAAACCTAATAGCTAGCCAGGTCAAGTTTTAGTTCCATAGTATATTAAGTCGGTGACGGTTCTGTCTACCATCCATTGTGATTCCAAGGATGGCTTCCCGCCTCCGGATCGTCATGGCTTTCTTGGGAGTCTACCCCTTCTCGCAGTTTGAGAAGTTGAGTCCACCAGCACACAAAATCATTATGCATTCCACCCCATCATTTTAAAATTTATGAGTCTAGCCACGAGAGAAACTTGTCACGCCGCTCATTATCCGCGAGCACGGCTATCCAAATAGATTGATTTACTCACACTGCAGTGGATGTACACTTCACCCGTACTCCGCAACTGCTCATTGAATGAGCCTTCATCCCTTCATATGGGATGGTCACAGCAAAGCCTTTCGATAACCTCACTTTGGCAGTACCCGCTCCATGAACTTAATTCCTCTTGCACTCTAGCTGTCCTTTTCTAGTAGTGAGAGGAGTTCTGGTGCTCCCGGGGTAAGGGGGAAAGTCACCAAATTCTCATTCATTACTCAACACGTAGGCCGCAGCCTCATCTCAATAACCAGAACCACATCTCCACACAAGAACCACTATGTAGGGATACTGCCTCCGCTCGGCTATCTACCCCGCTAGGTCTATATCCATTCGAGAAGTACGGTTGTACTGGCTCGTTCCAGGTTATAAGTCTCATGGCTCGGTCCTTAATCGACTAGGGACGACACTTGCCTTTGCCGGAATCCATCCATCCGCCCCAGTCTAAAAACATTGGTTTTGTATTTTCATTTTTCCATCAAAACTATTTTCATCGTGTTCAAGGCAATATGGCGCTCATGTCTCCATATGCCGTATCTCAACTACCTTCCCTAAAGTAGTTGCCCAAGCATATAGCTTTTTGTAAAATATGAGTATGCAAGATTCTAGTATAAGCATGGATAAGCATTTTACCGAAGGTTTCCTTCGGTTATATCACATCGAGGGTTACAAAGATTATATCTAAGGGTAAGCAATATAAGGCATGGCATATCAAGCATAGGTATTTCATGTATATCATGCATATTTGAAGTTTAAATCAATATCATTTCGCAAGTAGGATCAACATGTTCGAAGAGGTGTGATGACTTGCCTTGCTCGCACGCTTGTTGGACGGGGTCTTCGGTGTAGTCAGTGCTTACTTCCTCGGATGCTATTCGTACGTGCGAAAAATCAATTGAATTCGGTCAGAATTCAATAAAATTAACGAAGAGATTGAAAATAACCATAAAAACGACTCCAAATATTTAGCCCAAGATTTTAATTAAGTTTGGGTGTGAGTTTTCGAGTGAAAACCGAATTAAAATGCGAGTTGTAGAAATTTGGGTTTTTGCGATATACCGATTTAATTTACTAAGGTGACAAATTTCCAAATTGATGTTATCTCAAAAAAGATTTGAATTTCAAATTTCAAAAGATCCAAATGTTAAAATAATATTTAATGGCGAGCTAGATATAAATATACTCCTAGATGAATAAATTATGTGACAATGAAATATCCCCGGATTCCTATTTTGAAATCCAAATTCATTTCTGAGAATATATATATATATATATATATTTTTGTCTAGAAATCTTCCCAAATATTTTCCAAAAACTTTTCCTAAATTTTCTAAAATTTTTCTAAATTTTCCCTATTTTCCTTTTCTTCTTTTTCTTTTTCCCTTTTTTCTTTCTCTTTCTTTTTCCTTTCCCTTTTTCTTTCTCTACCCCTTCCCTGCTCCTTCTCTCTATTTGGCCGCCGGCGGCATGCGCGGTGGCGGCCCGGAGCTTACCGGTGGACGGCAGCGACGGCGAGGGAGGCGGCGGGACTCCGGGCGTGTGGTGGACGACGACGGCGGCTCGGCGCACGGCGGACGATGGTGGCGGCTTTGCGAGGTGGCAAAAACGGCGGCGGCTAGCGGCGACGAGGGCGAGAGAGCGAGGGAAACGGGAGAGGAAACGGGAAGGCTCGCCCCTATTTATAGATGGCCGGAGAGGGAGAGAAGAGGAGGGGGCCGCGCGGTGAAGCGACGCGGCGGACACGCGTCGGCGCGGGGCGGGGGCGAGCGGCGCGAACGGCGTGCGGCGCGGCGACGTGGGGCGCGGGATGCGAGGCGGGGCGGCGTGACGTGCGGGTGGGGGCTGGGCGGCGGGGACGACGCGTGGCGGCGCTCCGGAGGTGACCGGTCGCGGCGCGGGACGCGTGGGCGGCGGCGGCCGGCGTCGGCACGGGCGCGGGCGACACGGGCGGCACGGGCGGCGTGCGTGGGCGGCGGCGCACGGCGCGAGGGTGGCGGGGCCGGGCATGGCACTACGCGTGGGTGCGACGCGCGTCGCGCGCGGCGGGGGTGTCCGGGTGCAGGTCGAACATGTGGTCGACAATGAAAAATGTCGTTTTTCTTTTTCCCGATTTAAATTCTATTTTCTCCCATTCTTTTTCCCCTTCACATTTAAAATCAAAATATGACCTAACCCATTCAAAAATTAAATTTTAGCCTACATTTCCAACCTTTTTGTCCATTTTTATTATATTATATTATTTAATTCTTTTCTCTTTTATAATTTTTATTTTCAAACCTTTATTTCTCTTTATTAATTTCACGCAACAAAGCTGGCAAATAAGAGGCAATAAACACGGCGAGATGCAAAAATGCCAAAAGTTTTTGTAAGTTCCAATTTTTAAATTCCCGATTTTAAATTTTTTTATTTTCGGGTGTTACAACAGAATATCTCCACCCTCGCCTCCTTATATATGGTTTTGGGCCTAAAGGCCCATCGGGACTCCTTGTACGGTTGGATCTCTATCCAATTGAGCCATATCCAAGTCCAACTCGAATGCTTGTTGTTTCCCGTTAAGTGTGTGACCCTGTAGGCTCAGGTATACATGGTTCTGATCCAAGTCCAACTCGGCCAACCGTCAACAGTGGCCCCTAGCAGAACGTGTTGACACCAAGTATACAAGAGGGTTAATTCGGCTGAACCTGTAATGTGTGCACAAATCCCTTTGCCTCTCGATACCAATTAAGCTATAGGCAAGACATACGACATCCTATTTAACAACTTAATCATTCACTCGATCTCGTATTGGATTATCTTTCTGTTGATTGACTCCTCAATCAACTCGGCATGGCTATGCACTTCCATAATCCATTACTTCGAGGGGCCTAGAGATATCTCTTCCAAAGGAGGGGCAAATTCCATCTTGATCATTCACATCCCACTACACGTTTCATAGTAGATCCAAAAACTACTTTTATAACTACCTAGTTATGAAATAGCATTTAGTAGTCCGTAAGTAAGCTACTACACATGTTGGAATCCATGATGATCTTAGGTGAAAGGATTTTGCACCAACACTACTTAAGACCAACTAATGACACATTAATTTCCTGTAGTGTCTCAGAGTGGGCCTATCCAACAATGTGTTCTCTAACACATGTTCACGTTTATTGATTTTGTATCTCCATACCATGATATATGAGACATGATCATCAATCAATAAACATGCTGATCTTAGAATCATATTTGTTCCATTAATATGATATACAATCATGGATCATTTAGAAATAGATTCATACATAAAGAGTCTCATAAATAAGTCACATATTTATTGATCAATATGAGTTGTCTATTTCATGGAACTGAATAACACTTTATTCATTAGTACATAAACACTGACCATGATATCCAACATCTCCATGTTGCCTCTAGGGCATATCACTAACAGATTTAGGCTGTGTTCGGTTCTGAATGTTGGAAACTAATCCCTCCGATACTCAAAACAGAGCGACTCATTAGCACATGATTAATTAAGTATTAATCCATTTTTTGAAAATATATTAATTTTTTTAACAACTTTTGTATAGAAAATTTTGCAAAAAACACACGTTTAGTAGTTTGAGAAGCGTGCGAGCGAAAAACGAGGGAGGTGAGTTGAAAAGTTTGGGCAAGAACACAGCCTTAGATGGTTCAATTCCTTGACAGTTTGACCAAACTACATATGACTTGGACAGATTATCCATCTTTGGGTATAATTCAATGACAAATAAACACACAAAGTTGTGGGAAACCCTGGAAGACTTACCATGCTTACTAGAAGCAAAAATAAGCAATTGCTAGACTTGTTGTATAGCTCGACCCTTTACAAGGCACCAAGACTAGGGTCGATATGGTAGAGTTGGGTCAGCTCTAGTTTAGGGCTTGATCGGCTACCGGGTTCACCGCGACACATGGGAGGCTAGCCACCCTGGTTCAGTGGTGGGGGTGAAACCTCAGCATGGTGTGGATGGTTAGGGGACGGTTATGCGAAGGTTCTTGTCACGATTTTTTTCCTTTGAAGTATGGTGGTACTTCGGGGTATGGCAACATGTGTAGAATCGTGTCTCGTGGGTACAATTGTGCACCTCTGACCAGAGTAAAACTATTCGAATAGCTGTGCCTGTGGTTACGGGTGATCAACCAACTTCACCATGATTAGTCTCACACTATTAATTAAGTTGACTTAAGGAACTGGTTTAGTTCAAGTGGTTTGGTTGGGCCTATTCAATGTGGTTTAGCGTTGTTTATTGAAGATTTAATCTTGCTATAATTAATCAACTGTTTTACTATTTTCAACTATAAACATTTACAACTGCCTTTATGCAAATATCCACAAACCTCCCTTGTATTCCTTTTAAGGAATGCATCATTAGTGTGGTTTGCTTAGTATGATGGTTGTACTCAACCTTGCTATTTTCCCACTTTTTCAGAAGTGTATTTCTTTTGAGTTGAAGATGGAGTTAGATAACCAAGGCTTATAACCCAGTTGAGTTTTTGCTTGTGGAGTGAAACTGAAGCCCCCTTAGGATCGTCACCTTTTTTCGATGTTTCTTTCTTTTCAGTGTGAGGACTAAGTGCCTCTTCTGTAAGTATTTAAGTTTTATTTACGTTTGGATTTGTAAATTAATTTGTCGTTTTTTGTACCCTGGCTTAATTCCTGGACATGAATTTATACATAAAATAGTCTAGAAATTTGGCTAAATTTTTGGGCATTACAAATTGGTATCAAAGCCAACTCGACTGCATGTTGAGCCAAATGGTCAAACCTTTAAGGACATGTTTTTCAAAAACCTTACTTGCAAAAATGACTCCTCTCACCCTCAGGAGCTCTTTGCATAATGGTTTATGGCACTTCCAATGGGACATTAAATGTGGTTTCTATCTTCGTTAAATGAGATGCCATATCATCAAAATGCTGACGTGGCAGCCTAATTAAAGAGGAAAGAGAAGCAAATCTAAGGAAATGGTTTCTTCAGTGAGAAACTGGGTCTTCACTGGAACCGATGCAAATAGAAACTAGCAAATTGCCATTGGGAAGAAACCATCAGTTTCTATGTGGCTACGGTCGCCACATAGAAACTAGCAAATTGCCATTGGGAAGAAACCATCGGTTTCTATGTGGAGAGAGAAAAATGCAACATTTATTACTCGAAGACATCTGCATTGGAAGGATTAGTTTCTATGAGTAGTTTCTTGGTGATGTGGCTGCTATGGAAATCACGTATGGTTTCTACCATTGGGACTGCCCTGATCAATTTTCTCTCTTTTACTCTCCATCTCTTTTAGCTGTTGAGCTTGGAGGATAAACTGACAATTTCAAGTCTACTCATTAAAGTCAAGTCAAGCCTCAAGCTTCGAGCAGAAAGGAGCAAGACATTTAGAGCATAGTTGGCGTTCTGCGAGTATCAAGTGAAGACTTCTCGGAACCTACCTAAACCTAATCCTTCCTAGAAGAGTAGTGTCGTCAGCTGCTAGACCGTGTGTTGTTTACTGTGTACAGGTGTATGGTTTACATCAGTTGGTGATGTGACCATACTAGGTTGTGTGCTTAATCAACTTGAACAATAAGTGTCTACTCACATCCAATCAGTAGTTAAGTGGGTTAATGCCTTATCTTTATTGCGAGCTCTCCTTTCCATCTCTCTTTCGTCCCAGTAGCAGATGGTCAGTGCTAGAGAGAACAACAACAAGCAGCAGCAACAACAACAATAACAACCATAGTGTGTCAAGGTCACAAACCAGTGGTTCAGATCAAGGCAACAATCTACCACCAATGCCAAGGAATCCCGCTCTTGTTCCATTCAGATCACCTAAAATCAGATGATGGCAATATTGATGCAGCAAATACAAACTCAGATGCAGCAAGTGCAACGATAGTACTAGCAGTCGTAGATGCAAGCTCAAATGCAAGCACAAAATCAAAACCAGAAGCATAGCCAATATACTCTAGTCCAAGCACCTGCAAGTCAAGCTAGTGTACTACCACATCCCCAGCAGACAAGCACATCTAAGCCACCACCAATCCAAGAAGCTACTAGTGATACATGTTATGTTTGTGTTGAACATGGACAACTTCTTGCAAGGTTTCTAACCGTCCTTGGAACTTTTATGCCAAGATATCGACTGCTAATGAGATGCTATTGCCAAGAGGAAGAAAGCTTCAGATCAACTTATCGGCAAGAATTATGGTACCTATCACGCTAGGAAAATTTTCCCAAATTTCCAGACTATTTTGTGTATTTAATCCCTGTCCAAGCATCAACTAGGGTACACAAAATGACAAATCAATACACAGATCCATACGTATACATAAAGCATATAAATACTTATAGGAAAAGAGGCACTTAGTCCTCACACTCGAAAGAAAGCAGCGACAACAGGAAAAGACGATCCTAGAAGGGCTTCAGCTCCACTCCACAGGCAAACTCAACTGGGGTCTGAGCCTTGGTCCTCTAACACCGTCTTCAACTCAGAAGCACTACACTTTTAGAAGGGGGAAAATTTTGCAAGGCTGAGTACAACCAACATACTCAAAAAGCCACACCAAGGAATGCAGATATGCGAGGGGAGACAAAGGGAGGCTTGGGGCTAATTTTGCGAAGAAGCGGTTGCAAAACTTTTATTATTTTAAAATGGGGAAAACCGTTGATTAATTAAGGCAATATTAGTCCTCCACTGAACAACGTTATACCCACGTTGAAGAGGCCCAACCATTCCCACCTGAGCTAAGCCAGATTATTAAGCCAATTTATTAATGGTGAGACTAATCATGGTGAATCTGGTTGATCACCCATAACCGTGGGCACACCTATTCGAATAGTTTTACTCTGATCAGAGCTGCTCTACTTTACCCACAAGACACGATTCTACACATGTTGCCATGCCCCCGAAGTATCGCCATGATACTGCAAAGGGGGGAAATCGTGACAAGACCTTTCGCATAACTTTGCCCTAACCAATCGAACCACACCAAGGTTTCGCCCTCACTCTCGTTCCTGGGCAGTGGGAAGCCCCCCTCCCCCCCCCGAGTGCCGCCGTGAATACGAAAGCCAGCAACCCTTATACCAGGGCCGACTGCAACTCCATCACGCCCACCCTAGCCAGAGATCGTTGGCTAGAGAAAAGCTATACTACGAGTCCAGCAGTTGCCCATTCTTACTTGTGGTAAGCACTGTAAGTCTTCCAGGGTTTTCCATGAATTAGTCCTTAATTGTCATGAGTGCGACCATCCAAAACCATGCACCCACAGCCCACCATTAAGTTATATTTATTTGGGATGTTACAACCAATAAATCATGGCCAGGTGTGTCGAGCTTGTGTCTCATCTGAAACTAACTGTAGATAGTGTAATTATCCCATTTTGTGAGCTACTGGTAGTTAAGCATGGCTAAGCATATAATTCTAGCAAAATTCAACATCTCGGACTAAAGCTAGTCAATTTATCACCCAAGGTTAACAAAGGACGGATATCAAAGAGGTATGACACAAGCAAGCAGATAGGTAATCCCATCATTCCATGTAATTAGCAAAGCAATACAATTTTATTTGCAAACAATAAAACATTTATAAAATAGGTTCAACATGCTTCAAGGGGGTGTGACTTGCCCTACTTCTTCCAACAAACTTCTTCTTCGCAAGCACGAACCTCCGAAACAATGAATACTACATGCTGGCACACAAAACGAGGAAAAACTCTAATAAAAACCAAATAACAGTACATGAAAAGTAAACCAACATGTGGGGATCAATTTTAGATGAATTTTGCAATTTGAATGGTTCAATTTGGAGTTAGTATGAATTAGATATGAATTTTAGAAGTTTTGGACCATTTAAATGAATTCTGGAAATTAGTTAGATTTATTGCGTAGTTTTTAATTATTTTCGAGAAAAAAGGGCTAGGGCTGACGTCGGCGGGATGGTGCGACGTCGGTGGCAGGGCGACGTCGGCGACATCGGCGGGCGGCGGCGCGGTCCATGGGCCGGTCCACCCTGGACCAAGTCCACGGCGGTCCACAAGCGGGCGCGCACGTGACGCACACGTGGCGCCGATGCGGTAGCCACACGGTGGCCATGCGACGGCCATGCGGCAACCACGTGGGCGGCGGATGGATGGCCGGATCGCCCAAGGCGGATCGGGCGCGGAAGAGCGGCGACGGCCGATGACGGTGCGACGGTAGCGCGCGCTCGGCGGCAATGGCGTTGCGGCGCGAGGAAGGGGATGACAGGTGGGCCTCACCTATCATCGGCTCTGGCAGACGGGGGACGCAAACCGGACTTCGGTGGAGGCGCAAGGCAACGGTGGGCCGTGCGTGGCCACAAGGCAGCCACGGCGTGCGACGCGGGAGAGAGAGAGAAAGTGGGAGGGAATATGGACTTCAAGGAGTTGGGCGAAAATGGCCCGGGAACAGGAGGATGATTTTTAATTTGTTTTTCTTTTAAATTAATTACATAAATAATCCTTGAATTTTTATAAATACTTCTAGTGCTCAAATAATTCCAAGAAAATTCTTGAAAATAGATGAGTACTCAAAGTATTTAACAAAAATAAAAACAGACGATTTAATGATTAATTAATTTATTAAATAATTACTGAAATATTCTTTGTATTGTTAAAATTATTTTGGAGCTCCCAAAATTTCGCGGAAAATTTCGAGAATACTTTAGGGCATGGAGAATATTTTAAAAATATTTCCACCATGATTTTTAAGGGAAAAATTAATTTTCTTAGTACTTCACTTGATATTTTCTTCTGCCTTTTTATTTAATTTCTGGAAAATGATTTATTAATTGATTTTTAATCCCGAACGAAAAATCGGGTTGTGACAAATCTACTCCCCTTACTGGAATCTCGTCCCGAGATTCAGTTCTAGAAAGAAAAAGGGTATGGTGGGGGTTGTGTTGGCCAGCTGAATTCTATGATTTTCTTCTGGCCCACGTTGACTGATTCTAACCAAACTTGGATAGCTGAATCTGCTGGCACCAAACGTAGGGTTTTCTTGCCTTCGCCAAAACTGCACTGCCTAATCATGAACACTAGGACCCTGATCTGGATGGAGGAATTCAAACATCTCCCTTCCCTTAGACTTCACACTTAACAATAGCACCTCCAGTTTTTCTAAGAATTCACTCTGTTAACTTGTACTTGGTGGAGCTTCCTGAAACCTTGAAACCGACTTTCATGATACCATGAGCTCTAGCTTCTGCTTCAAAGGCTCTTGACCTGAACGATGGGTGTTTAAAAAAACTGCTTGGTTTGCCTGTATCTAAACTGCGTGCGCCTTGAGTTATTGCTTCTTTTGGCTGAACTGTTGACACGATAGCTTGGGGTGTGCCTTGGATTCGAGCTTGGTAACTTGGGATTGATGTAATTCTGCTAACGGCTCGCAACTGACTCCTTGGATTACAAGCCTATCTGTTTCACAGGGTTGAACCTCCAAACAAAACAGTTATGGGGTAAACCAAATTTGACTTCTAGCTCACTTTACCAAGGTAGATGGGCTTTCATCTGACTACGACTGATGAGGCTCCTGCCCTTGGGAAAAATTAACTTATCTGATTTCTAGGGATCTTTGATTTTTGGAACTGATTCTTCGTCATTTCCTCAAAATGAAGTACTGACAGAGCTCTTTCTTTCTGGGAAATTTCTTAAATATATCTTCCAATTGACGACGGTAAGTTCCTTGTAAAAGTGATTCTAGCTCACCTTTACAACGAGTAGTTATGCTTTCGCCTGACCATGAACAAACACACTGCCATCTTTGAGGTCGACCCACATTTCTCTTGGTTACTAAGAACCTTGACTTTGAAAATTGTATACTCCATCGGTCGATCGAAAAGAGTCAAAGACTACACACTTTCATTCCAGTGACTCTTGGAACTCAACACTCAACCGATGAATGGAAATCTTCCATAAGTGTGACTCTCATGCAACTTTCGAGCATACTAACTCTAGATTAACTTCTCCATCAGTTGAAACTACTGGCATGACTCTTCTGCTTCTAGCTTGACTGAGGCGATCAACCTTCTGCTTGGGTTGCTTAGCGGCTGGCCTATGGAACAAACACTGGTCACTTTACCAAACCACATCCAAAATGGTATTCTAGCAACTTATTTCGTTGGTTGTCGTATAGTTTGCTAGCTTTGAAGACTGATAGGACACAAACTTCGATGTTGCTTTGACGAAACTGGTGAATCGTTGCGAACTGCCTTAAAAACAACCAAGGATTCCTGCTGTTAACCTCACAAGTCTGCTTTCCACCCTTGAGTAGAGATGGTTCACCAAGACGAATTCTTCATAGCGTACTTGGATGGATGAATTTTCTAATCTGACATTTGGATTTATTCGCTTCTGAGTAGGGCGATGGGAAATTTTCCAAGGTCATCTTCCAGGAAACATTGAGGTAGTTTCCGAGAACTGGAATGGTTGCCTTGAACTAAGGATAATCATTCCCGATCCATATTCATCGCTAGGGTGTAGTTACACTTACTATTTTCTGGTGAAACTTCTAAGATTGAGAGGGAGGACATTTCTCTCATGAGGTTATTACCATATTATAGTCATTCTTATCATTTCCTTGGGATGCCACTAATTTTGAATTTTAAGGAGATCGTATCATGCCAAACGTTACGTTGATCCGAACATTCGCATTCCCTGGATTTGAGTTCACACCACTAGGATGCTATCGCCAATTACCATGTCCTCATGACTTTCAAGGTTATAGGGCTCCGGTAATCCTTATATGATGCTACACTCAAATATATCGTGCATCTACTCATACTCTTGTGGTGTCCATTAAATTATCCTTTCAGATGTATTTCCTCATATTGAAGGTTTTAATGGTCTAACCATTCACATTTCCTTAATTGACCATTTACCCCTCTTGGTTAGCAATCATGCCTTGGGATCTAACCAAAACTGGAATGAGCGGGTAGAATGAAACTCTAGGTTTCTTATAACACTGGCAGTCACACATGCTAACTTGCTTTTGGATGCTTAAGATGAATCACAACATTAGAGAAATTGTATTTCACACACTTTATTCCATATTCCCTTTTTATTACATAACTGCGGTGAAACTTTTATGTACAAGCAAAAGTACTTTGAAGATCTGTTGACGAGAATCTCTCTCACGCGCTGGCCTGGGAGATTTGCTTGACTCCAGTGCAGGTCCTTCTCAGCTGCCTACAACGTGCAGGGCGTGCCAGTTGATTTGATCTGCTAATCAACAAGAAAAACAAGAAAATACACGTTAAGTGTTAGGTTAGATCCCCACGGGATCGGCTAAGAAAATCCATGAATATATATATGCTATTCCAAGCCATATTTGAGCGAAGTGACCGGAATGGATCGGCTACACCGAGACAGTATCAGCCGCTCAATCCAAATATAGTGAAGAATAATAAATATACAAATTGATAACCTAACCGATACTGGAAAGCTAACAAAGAATCAGCTAGTACTCTGATGAATCTTATGTGAAGATAATATCCCTGAATCAAACGTACAATCCAGAAATCGGCCATTGGCTGCCCGGGAAAACCGATTTCATTAGACAACGTCCGACAGAAACATGATCTTAACATAAGAGGCAGTCCTAATACAAATCTAGTAATAAGCATATTAAAAGAAACATATTAGGGCAAGTAAGGCCGGCTGAAACCCCGGCACTGTCTCTAAATAATACAAATCTCAGATGAACAGATCACTGACAGTTCTAAAGATGACTTAATAGTTCGAACCCGATGCAGCATTAAGTATGAGAAGAAACA
The DNA here is from genome assembly GCA_019925245.2 of Oryza australiensis. NCBI lineage: Eukaryota > Viridiplantae > Streptophyta > Magnoliopsida > Poales > Poaceae > Oryza > Oryza australiensis. The sequence goes on from JAIFGZ020000136.1 coordinate 793,900, forward strand.
TCCGATCTGTTACAGCCGATTTATACCCCTCGAGACGGTAGATACCGCATATGAACCAGCCAACCTTTAGATCTAGCCCTATTGACCGCATGTTCTTGACAGAACGAGCCAATGACAAGATAGATCTAAACATTGATCTAATTCATATGTGTTATATGATATATAACGCAGTAAAATCACTGATTCTAATGTATCATTGTGATGGAAGCACTAGAAACAGAGAATCATACCACTAATGACAAACATTTACCTAGATTTGAGGATTGAAACGATGCAGCCCGAAGCCAAACAAAATGCTCGTCTAAAGAAAAGGTTGGCGATGCGCCGAAGATTGAATTGATTGAATTATGATGATTACACAAAGGGTCTCAGGTCTTATTTATACCCAAGATACAAATATCTGTAACAACCCTGGACTCTATCTAAACTACTGTTTAAAACACCATATTATCCCTAGCGGGACCTATACCGTGTTACAACTAACAATTTAACAAATCTCTAGATTACAGATACAATTGCCGTCATAGGACTCTATCCATAAGTGGCAATATCTTTTAACGCGCAACTAGCAACTGAATCTTTCATTTATCTTCAAGTTTCTGCACTAGACACGGTTTCATCTCTTCCGGACTCAGAATCGGCTGTCGGCTGCTTCCATTCGATCCATCCTCAGCCGACTAACCCTGCAACAGATCCCTTTTTAGCCGATACGATTCCTGTCTTCAGCCGATCCGATTTCGCTTTGCCTTTACCAACTTAGGAACTCAATTAACAAATTTAAGTGTTAACACATGCCCCCCAAGTCCGTAATACGAAGTGTTGCGGATTTGCTTGCCTATCCAAACTCTTGCTTCCTTCTTGACCTAAACCGCCTCGGCTTCTCCCCAAGTGCTCTTTAAATATCCACTTCCTTTGCCGAACCGCCTATGCCTCCAACGCGCACTCGACCGTCTTCACGAACAAGCCTCCTGCCTCTTCTCTATCTCCTGCAGCGACTTCATCGGCGCTCGTCGACCTTCCTCACGTTCTTTAGACTCATCTTCGTCCCCATGCATCCCGATGGCCTCCGCCGCTACATCAAGCTCCTCCATCTCACCGGCCACTACCGTCATGCCGCCGCAACCATGTGCCGCTCGCCGCCGCCATTCCGGCCCGCCGCCGCAACCGCTTGTGTTGCAACCGAGTTCCCGAGGTACTTTCTTCCGATGCACAATTTTACTCCCAAATCTGCTTTTTCAAACATTCTGCATCAACACTTCGTTCGGTGATCTTCCCAGTAGTATTTTACTTCATATCTTTATTAATTAGTACTTTTCCTGTTCCCGAACCGCAAAACACAATCATTCTTGACTATACTTTTCTCCCCTTTTCTGGACTGTAGCACCTGTCTCATCAAGTACTTATAACCAATTCAACACAAGCAAAGAAATACTTCCTCGGACCTATCAACAACACAGATCCAACTGATATCATCATAGCCGAAACCAACCGCATCCCTTTTAACACCGCCAAACCATCTCTTTCCCATTGGAACGGAACATTCAAAGCGTGGTCATCCACCGATGCAGCCTGGACTGAATGGTATAAAAGGGTACGATTGGCTAAGTATGCCTAGTGGGAAGAGAGAAAACTTGCCCAATGCCTGGAACTGTCCATTGCCGGCATGGAGAAAGACGAGCCGCTCCTATCGGCTGTGACCTACTTCTGGAACGATAGTTTCAATGCTTTCATCTTCCGGCAAGGGTCGATGAACATCACATTGGCCGACGTATATATGACAACTGGACTGGACATTGAATCATCAGCTGACCCCAACGTCTTGAACCAAAAAGGCCAACATCAGTTCAAAACCAAAGCCATCGGCGGGTGGAGCGGCTTCATCACCCAAAACATGAAGGAAGGGAAATCAGCCACCGGGAATATACTGCCTTCCTGTTGATGTGGCTGGAGAAGTTTGTATTCTGTGGATCAAGCTATGGGCCGACTGCCAATTGGCATATCATGGCCAAAATCCTGGCCGATGGGAAAGAATTTGCATTGGGGAAATATCTCCTCGGCTACTCATATCAAATGCTACATCAAGCTGCCGCGAAAATAGCCGCCAATGCCCCAGTCAACACCGGTGGCCCCTGGTGGTTCCTCCAAATCTGGCTGGTGTTTGGCCACCCAGAATGTAGCCGGTCGGCCCCATGTAACATCCTAAAAATCGAAGAAATTAAAATCGGAATGTAAAAATCGGAACTTACAAAAAAATTTGCTTGTTGCCTTTCTCTCGTATTTGTTGCTTCTTATTTGCCAGCTCAGTTGCATAAGTTTAGTCGTGAACAATTCCTCTCGGTGTTCGTGAATGGCTTGGATTTTGTTGGGAAGAAAATTTCGACATACAGGATTAGGAATTTTAAAATAAAATCGGAAAAGGGATGCGGATTAATGAAAAGACGAATTTGAGAAATAAAATATTAATTAGAGATTATGGAAGATTAATTAGGGAGTAAAATAGACAATAAAATATTTTAGGGATTTACATAAAATCTAGGAAAATTTTTGGACTTAAAAATAATGAATTGTGAAATTAGGAAAAAGGGAATTAAATAAATAATAAAAATATATTTGGAAAAATAAAAAGTGGGGAAAAAGTTGGAGATAAAATATTAAAAATTATTCTGGGAATATTAGAATTTATTTTGAATTTTTAGAGTGGAAGAAAATAGAAATGGGAAATTAGAAATTAAAAATCGGGAAATTATGAAACGACACTGTTCATTGCTCGGCTTGTGTTCGACGTCGTACCCAGCCCGGATGCGCGCCGCGCGCGCGCCCCGGCTGTACCACGCCCGCGTCCGCGCATGCCACGCGCCGCGCGCAGCGCCCGCGCGCGCGCGCGCCGCCGCCGTAGTCGGCCCTCGCTGTGCTTGCGCGCCGCCACGCGCCCGCCGCCGTATCCGGACCCCGTCCGCGCCCGCGCTCCCTCGCCGCACCGCGTCCACGCGCGCCCGGCCCCGGCCTCCGCGCCGCCGCGTGGCGTCCGCCGTCTCGGCGCCGCGTCGCCCCCTTCTCTCCCGTTTCTTCCCTCGGCCGTAGCTATAAAAGGGCGAAACCCCACTTTTCCACCTCACCGCCGTCCCCCAACTCCCTCTCTCTTCCTCCTCCGAGCGCCGTCGCCGCCCTAACCACCGAGCGCTGCCCTCGCCGCAAAACCGAGAGCCGTCGCCGTCGCCGCGAGCGCCGAAGCTGCCCGAGCCTCGCCGTACTTCCCCAAGAGCCGCCGTCATCGGTAAGCCCCGAGCCGCCGTCCTTTTCCCTCGCGCTAGCGCCGGCCGCCGCCCTGTTTTCCCCGAGCGCCGGTCGAGCACCTTGTGGGCGATAAACAAGTGCACGGAGAAAAAAAAAAAAAAAAAAGAAAAAGAAAGAAAAAGAGAAAAAGAAAAATAGAGAAAAATTAGGAAAAATTATGGAAAATTTAGAAAAATATTTTGAAAAGACTTGAGTGAAATTTTGAGCAAAAATAAATTATTTTCTTGTATATTTTCTCGGGAAAAAATTTGAAAATCAAAATTGGACTTTTTCCAAAATTTCGTTTCGCGTCGTTTTCAAATACGGATTTCGTTTAATTCTTCCTCACCATTTAAATATGCTTCTCTTTTGTGCTCAAACCTTCAAAACCTCGAGCACAAGTTCCTCCGCTAATATTTCCAAATCCATTTTTCTCAAATAATTACGATCGTCGCTTTGCGAAAACCCTAGGGCATCGACTCGATTCCAAAACTCGGATTTTTTCCCTAGCAACCCTTGTCCTAACTCAAGTAGAATTTTAGGCTAAATATTTGGAATCGTTTTCGTGGATTTTATGGTTCTTTTCAATCTTGTGGTGTTTTATTGAGTTCTAATCGAATTCAATTGATCTTTCGCACGTACGGATAGCACCTGAAGAAGCAGGCATCGACTCCATTGAAGACACCACTCAACAAGCGTGCGAGCAAGGCAAGTCATCACACTCTTTGAACATACTGATCCCAATTGCAAAATGATGTTATTTTAAACTTTAAATATGCATGCTATACATAGAGAATTACCTATACTTGTATGCCATACCTTGTTATTGAGTACCTTTAGAATTATTCCTTGTAACCCTCGATGTGATACAAACAACCGGAGAATAACTTTGGTAAACTGCTTAGCCATGCTATACTTAGATTCATGCATACTCATGATTTTATGAAAAGCTTTATGCTTGGGCAACTACCTTAGGGAAGGTAGTTGAGATACGTCATGTGGAGACATGAGCGCCACAATGCCATGAGAATAATGAAAAGAGTTTTGATGAAAATTGAAAGCACTAAACAAATGTTTTAGACTAGGGCGGCTGGATGATTTGGGTGGATTCCGGAAAAGGCAAGTGCCGACCCTGGTCAATTAAGGACCGAGCCATGAGATAGCCGGGAAACAAGCCAGTACAACCGTACTTCTCGAGTGGGTATAGACCTAGCGGAGTAGATAGCCAAGCGGAGGCGGTACCCTTGCATAGTGGTTCTTATGGATGAGATGAGATTTGAAAGGGGTGATGGTAAATTGAAATTTATTATAACTTGATGAATGAAGTCTTCCCTTACCCCGGGTGCGCCAGAACTCCTCTCACTGCTAGAAAATGACGGCTAGAGTGCATGAGGGCTTAAGTTCATGGAGCGGGTACTGCCAAAGCGAGGTTATCGAAAGGCTTTGTCGTGACCGTCTCATGTGTTGGGACGTAGGCTCATTTGTTGGGTTGTCTCGGAGTACGGGTAAAGTATACATCCACTGCAGTGTGAGTGAATCAATCTATTCGAATAGCCGTGCTCGCGGATATTGAGCATCGTGACAAGACTTTCGCTTGGCTAGACTTTAAACTTTAAACTGATGGGATGGGTTTGCATGATGACTTTTATTCACTGGTGGATCAACTTCTCGAGATGCGAGAAGGGGTGGATTCCCAGAAAACCAAGACGAACCGAAGGCGGGAAGCCATCCTTGGAATCACGATGGATGGTAGACAGAACCGTCGCCGACTTAATGAACTATGGAACTAAAACTTGACTTGGCTAGTTGTTAGGCTTGTGAAAAGAGTTGTGAAAATTGGCTTTATGCAAAAGAACACCAGCCATTCCTTGAATGATCCTATCATATGCATCAATTCCGTGTTGGCTTGCTGAGTACGGTTGGTACTCACCCTTGCTATACGCACAAACCTCCAGATGGTGGTAATGCAGACTTGGAGGATCCATATGCCTACTACCAGGAGGGCGAAAAAGCTGCTGGCGCTTGCTAGGTCTTAGTCTCCGGTCATTGCCTGTGGCAATCGACAAGCCGCTGCCTCTATTCCGCTGCCTTATCTAATTTCTACTTTTGGGTTGTACCTGGACCATGAGGTCCTATGTGTTGGACAATGCCTTCGGTTCTCTTATTGTAATAATTTCGCTGTAAAACTATTCGTGCATTTGCACCTGATTATTCAGTACTGTATTTCGTGGGTACCAAACTACTCGATCCACGGAAATGGTACTATGAACACGAAAGATTCCGGTTCCAAAAACGGGGGTCCACAGAGCTGGTATCAGAGCAATGCGACTGTAGGATAAGACCAACTGTCGCCCTACCCCTGACTAGTTGGCTAAAGGGAAGTATCCCTACGTAGGGTCATTTCGCAAACTATTTTTGAAAAGACGAACATACTTTTCCTATACCTTTATCTCCATTTCTTTTACCCAAATGGTTTTGATATTATCTCTTTCTTTCTGACCCTAAGTTGCTTTCAAAAGCATATGTCGGACCATGTCGGAGTTTGGGAAATCACCATTCCACGGGATGAAGGATTCGTGGCGCAACTCCGGTCTTTGCTATGGTGCCTAAGGTACCCAGAGCCACCGACCTACCAGATTAGGAGGCATGGCACCGAGGGATACCCGGTATGGGAAGCAGCAGTTTCAGTTGAGGCCCGCATGGGGAGTGAGACACCTTTTTGCTTCCACACCCGTTACCACCGAGATCTGGTAGAAGCAGCACTTCAAGACGCGGCTCGTGAAGCGTTCCTCCGCCTCAACGCTATTCACCGTGCTGAGCTCACCGTGACCGAGTTTGTGCACCACCCCTACCGCGAGGAAGGCAATCCGGTCTGCACCATGGAAGCCACCCCCTGCTGCTATAATCCTATGGTCACCCGTCTATCCCGCCGGCGTAAGCGGATGGCTGCTATGAAGAAGCTTTGCTCAAAATCGACGACCGCGCGATGCCTCAATGATGCGGTCGAGGAACACCAGAGCTGTGGGGATCATATCAACTTGCTGCAGACTCAGCTACAGGCCAACGGTGCCTAGTACGAGCAGCTCTCTGACCGTTACATGGCCCGTGGAGAAGCCCTGGTAGAGCTGGAAGAACAGCTCAGGAAGAGCAAACAACAGGTCAACCAGCTGGAAGAACAACTTCGCTTCCACCCCGTCCCTACTGCAGGTACTTCCACCGAAGTTGTACCAACACCTCCTGCCCCGGTGCCCGACCACTACTACCTCATGACTCTAGCATGCCTGAACACTTTTCAAGCCATGATGGAGCAGGCCTTTATGTTGAGCACAGAGTCGGCCCCATACCTGATAGACCCCACTGCTGCTACCTCAATGGAACCTACCTCGAACTCCATAGCTGTACCATCTGAGCCTGGTTCGGGAGAAGAGAACCCCATCCAGATCAGTACTGACTCCGAGTCCGAGATAAAGCCTATGGAAATCAAGTGGGAGTCCAGTGATACTGACCCAGCAGAGGAGGTAGCTCCTACTCGTCGCCTGACCCACACCGGAGGTCCCATCACCCGCAAGACTGCTCGGAAGAGTACCCGACCACCAAGCAGGAAGATCAAGCATGACTCCTAGGCCACTACCTCTGAGCCATGGGAGCTTCGATTTGCTTCAGCTAGGGATCACCCCCTTCCTGCACCAGGATCCTGCGGTTTGTTGGATGACTAGGCGAGAGGACCGCATCAACTCTGACCTTGCTTTGGATGGTTTTGGCAGCAAGGATCACATCCTTCCCTAGTAGCTAATGGCAGTAGTACGATGTAGCTTTCGCATTATGTCATGTGGGACTGTGTATGTGCAGTCCATTGTATCCCCTTTTATGTAATCGCTATGGACCCATGTTTTATGATATGTTATTAATGAGTTTATTCCACCATGCTTGCTCTGTTCAAAGATCATTTAAAAACAACTTGAAGAGAAATCACTTAGAAACCATGACCTTAGTGGGTCCAATCTCTTAACTCATCTACCTCCTTCAGATGGCGCATCGTCGCAGAGCTGCAACATCCAACGAGAACCCACCGGAGCCTAGTCCCTCCACCCTGGCAGAGGTTATGGCTTTGCAAACCCAGTTGCTTCAAGCTATCGCCAACTACTAAGGGAATCGCGGAGGATCAAGCTTGAGAGAATTTATGCGAGCTAAGCCGCCTACATTTGCCACGGCCGACGAACCAATGGATGCCGAAGACTGGTTAAGAGTAATAGAGAAGAAGCTGACCCTCGTCAGGGTACGAGAAACCGACAGAGTCATTTTTGCTACCAATCAGTTGGAAGGCCCCGCAAGTGATTGGTGGGACACCTACAAGGAGACACGGGCAGAAGATGCCGAAGAACCAACCTGGGAAGAGTTCACAGCCGCCTTTCGTGAAAATTTCGTACCAGCCGCTGTCATGAGAATGAAGAAGAACGAATTTCGAAGGTTGCGCCAAGGCAACACCACAGTGTAGGAATAGCTGAACAAGTTCACGCAACTCGCTCGATATGCCACCGGTGACCTAGCAAACGAAGAGGAGAAAATCGATAAATTTATCGAAGGATTGAGCGATGAGCTGAGAGGGCCAATGATCGGCCAAGATCACGTCAGCTTCCAAAGCCTTATCAACAAGGTGGTACGGTTGGAACATGACCAGAAGATGGTGGAAAATAACCGCAAGAGGAGACTTGCTATGGCCCGCCCACTTCAGGGAGCGCCTCAGCGTCCCAAGCGAGCCACCCCGTCCGGATGGAAACCAACCGTCGTGGCCACCAGTCGTCCCCCTGCACCCGACCACATCAGCAGGCCGACTGCACCCCAGTTCCGTACCCTGACACCAATTCTAGTCGCTCCGGGGAGAAGGAATGTGAATTGCTTCAACTGTGGAGAATTTGGGCACTACTCCAACAGCTGCCCCAAGCCACGCAACACTCCTGTGCGTACCGGTGCCAATGCAACAGCCGTCCGAGGAACCACTGCTCCTGCTACGGGACGCGGTCTGTTTAGGACTCCGCAACCCAATGAGACTGCCACCGGATTTCGGTGCGGACAAGTGAATCATGTGCATGCCGAAGAAGCGCAGGAGGATCAGAATGTGCTGATGGGTATGTTCTCTATCAACTCTACCCCAGTTAAAGTCTTATTTGATTCCGGAGCATCGCATTCATTCATATCTTCACAAGTAAGCAAACAACACCACCTACACCAGGTAGAACTTAAGAGACCCATGTTGGTACACTCGCTTGGGGGAAACATAACCATACCCCATGCTTGCATCAACGTGCCCATACGGATTAGAGATGTGGTATTCCTTTCAAACCTTATGGTACTATCACCCCAAACTATTGATATCATACTTGGAATGGATTGGTTGACTAAGAACAATGGAGTCATAGACTGTAGCCGAAGGGAAGTCACAGTATCTACCCCATGGGGATCATCAATGAACATAACCATGGACCAAAACGCGATGCTATGCGAGCAAGCTGCGGGAGTATTCACCATGCTACCTTTGGGCGGGATGCCAGTAGTGCAAGATTACCCGGACGTATTCCCTGAGGAATTGCCCGGAATGCCCCCTGATCGTGACATAGAATTTATCATCGACCTAATGCCTGGAACTGCCCCCATATCCAAGAGACCTTACCGAATGCCGGCAAACGAACTAGAAGAACTCAAGAAGCAAATCAGAGAACTACAGGAAAAAGGATTTGTATGCCCTAGTTCTTCTCCCTGGGGAGCCCTAGTGCTCTTCGTCAAAAAGAAGGATGGAAGTATGAGAATGTGTGTAGATCACCGATCGTTGAATGAAGTGACCATCAAAAACAAGTACCACTACCTCGAATCGATTACCTATTTGATCAACTTAAGGGTGCACAAGTGTTCTCAAAGATTGATCTTCGGTCAGGAAACCATCAGCTAAAGATTAGAGCCGGAGATATTCCCAAAACAGCATTCTCTACGCGTTATGGCTTATATGAGTTCACAGTAATGTCCTTTGGATTGACCAATGCCCCGGCGTATTTCATTAATCTGATGAACAAGGTATTCATGGAGTATCTGGATAAATTCATGGTGGTATTTATCGACGATATACTTATCTACTCCAAGGACGATGAGGAACATGCAGAACACCTACGACTGGTACTAGAGAAGCTATGGGAGCACCAGTTGTATGCGAAATTTAGTAAATGCGAGTTCTGGCTTAAGGAAGTCGCTTTTCTTGGCCATGTAGTCTCAGCCGGAGGAGTAGCAGTAGACCCTGCCAAGGTCGAAGCTGTTACAGAATGGAAGGCACCCAAGTCAGTAACGGAGGTTCGGAATTTCTTGGGATTGGCCGCATATTACCAAAGGTTCATCGAAGGGTTTTCACGATAGCCCGACCCATGACTCAACTTCTGAAGAAGGAAAAGAAATTTGTATGGAACGAGAAGTGTCAGGAAGCCTTTGACCAACTAAAAAAAAAGTTAACCACTGCCCCAATCTTAACCCTACCTGACAATCGAAATCCAGCGACTTGGGGACTGCTGGCGCTCCTCCTTTCTCCGTCGCTCGCTGCCGAGGTTTGGCCGTGCGTCGCTGCCGCTCCAAGCATCGCCGTCACAAGCCGATCTCACCGCCATGTTCGTCGTTGCTCCACAGCTCGGCCACCCCTCCCCGCCAATTGCTAGTCACCGGAACCACCCCACCGCCGTGTATCCCGAACCCCGCCGCCGTTTGCCGCCTTTGGCCGTCAATCGCCGCCGTTCTAGTTGCCACCGCTGCGCGCTAAGGTCGTTGCCGCCTTCCCCACAACACCCCGCATCCCTACTGCCACTTCCCATCCTCGGATCGGCGTCGAACCGCCCCACCGCCATGTTTCCCGAGCCGCCTCCATCCCGCTCGCCTCTAGCTACCATTTCCCGCCGCCGCGCCGCTTCCCGAATACCGTCATTACGCTTTTGGGCTCCGCCGCGCCTCACCATCCCTCGGCCACCTCTCTACAGCCTTCAATTGCCGCAGAGCCCACGCCGCGCTTCTGCCCCGAGCGCTTGCCGTTGTCCCCGCTCACCGCCGTCCGTTTCGTCATCCCGAGTGCTCAGTAAGCCTCCCCCTCTCTTTTCCATGCTCCTCCGCCGCTCTCCACGCTCGCCGCCGTGCCAATGGCCGCCGTGCTACCCAGTCACAAGGCCGACGATTGTCGCCGCCCCCAAGTCGCCCCAGCAGTCCGATCTGCCCGTCGGCAGATCGGGGTCGTCGGTCACCGTGGCCGCCCGATCCCCTTCAGGGTGATCAGGGCCGTCCATGTGGTGGGCCCGTGGACCAATCCCTTTGGACCCAGTCCACCGTTGACCCTTGCGCCACCATCGCTGCGACTGACGTCAGCCCTTGTCCTGCTGATGTCAGCCCTCGCTTGCGTTAGCCGCTGACGTCAGCACTACCTGCTCACATTAGCATTCGATTTGCTGACGTCTTCCCGCGCCCGAGCCTGCTGACGCTAGCCTTTGTTTTGCTGACATCATCCCGCGCCTTTTTTCTTTGAGACATAATTAAAAATTACGCAATAAATTATTTAAATTTCTAGAATCCATTTAAATGGTCCAAAACTTCTAAAATTCATATCTAATTCATAAGAACTCCAAATTGGGCCATTCAAATTGCAAAATTTATCTAAATTGAGATCTACATGTTTGTTTACTTTTTATGTACTGTTATTTGGTTTTTATTAGGGTTTTTCCTCGTTTTGTGTGCCAGCGTGTGGTTTTCGCCATTTCCGAAGTTCACGCTCACGAGGAAAAGAGTGCATTTTGAAGGCAAGTCACACTTCCCTTGAAGCATATTGATCCTATTTTTATAACTGTTTTACTGTTTGCAAATAAAGTTGCATTTCTTTGCTAATTACATGAAATGATGGATTACCTATCTGTATGTTTGAGCCTTATTTTCTTGTTATTGGTCCTTTGTTAACCTTGGGTGTTAATTTGACTAGTTTTAGTCACTGATGTTGATTTTAGCTAGAATTATATGCTTAGTCATGCTTAATTGTCACTAGCTCACTAAATGAGATAATTACACTATATACTTTAGTCTCTGATGAGCTGCAAGCTCGAAACACCTGGCCATGTCTTATTGGTCATAATTATCTTAACTAAAATATGACTTAATGGTGGGCTGTGGGTGCATAGTTTTGAATTGTCACACTCATGGCAATTAAGGACCGGTTCATGAGAAACCCTGGAAGAATTATAGTGCTTACCACAAGCAAGAATTGACAACTGCTTGACTCATAGTATAGCTCTTCTCTGGCCGACGTATCCTACTAAGGGTGGGCGTGATGGAGTTGGGTCGGCACCGGTTGAAAGGGTTGATCGGCTGCCGGATTCACCACGGCACGCGGGGAGGCTGCCCATTGCCCTTAGGGGAGTTGGGACGAAACCTTGGTGTGGTATCGCTTGGTTAGGGGGAGTTATGCAAAAAAGTCTTATCACGATTTTCCCCTTTGCAGTATCACGGTGATACTTCAGGCATGATAACATGTGTGGAATCGTGTCTTGTGGGTAATTTTGCTCACCTCTGATCAGAGTAAAACTATTCGAATAGCCGTGCCCGTGGCTATGGGTGATCGATCAGATTCACTATGATTAGTCCCACACTACTTAACATTTGGAATTAATGGAACTGGTTACTTCAGGTGGAATGGATGGGCCTGTTCAACATGGGACAACGTTGTTCAATGGAGAATAAAACATGACTCAATTAATCAACTATTTTACTATTTTTAAATCATTAAATGTTTATAAACCATATTTATGCAAAATAGCCCAAGCCACTCTTGTTTTCCCGTTGCATGTGTGCATTTCTCGGTGTGGCTTGTTGAGTACGGTGGTTGTACTCAGCCTTGCGATTTTTCCCCCTTTCAGAAGTGTAGTGCTTCTGAGTTGAAGATGGTGTTGGAAGACCAAGGCCCAGACCCCAGTTGAGTTTGCCTGTAGAGTGAAGTTGAAGTCGTTAGGATCGTCTTTTCTGCTGCCATTTTTGGGTGTGAGAACTAAGAGCCTCTTTAGTACGTATTTTTATTTTACGCTTTATTTTACATTTGGATCTGTGTATTAATTTGTCATTTTATGTACCCTGGTTGATTCCTGGACTGGGATTTAATATGCAAAATAGTCTAAAAATTTGGGATGAATATCTGGGCGTGACAAGTTGGTATCAGAGCCATCTTGAATGTAGGTTGAGCCAAATGGTCAAACCCTAAGGACAAGTTTGCGAAAATCTTATTTGCAAAAATATTTCTTGTAGTCATCTGGAGTCTTTGCAAAGTGATTTGCCAAAAATTCTTCTCTTTCCCTTTCACCTCTTTTAGTTGTTGAACCTGGAGGACAAACCCAGTTGCTCGTTAGCCAATGGAAGTCAAGTCAAGCTCCAAGCTTCAAGCAAGCCGATCAAGCCAAGCAACCCGAGTCAGCGCTTCTCGAGGATCAAGTGAAGTTTTTCCCGGAGCTCACCTTAAGCCCAACCTTTCCCGGAAGAGTAGTATCGGTAGTTCCTAGGTCATGTGTTTTTTGCTGTGTGCAGATGTATGGTTTACATTAGTGGTGGGGATGTGACCATACTAGGTTGTTTGCTTAATCAACTTGAACAATAAAAGTACGCCCACATCAGATCAGTTGTGAGCGGATTAAGGTCTCGTCTTTAGTTTAACCTCTCCTTAGTCCCCTCCTATCTCCTTTTGCATAAGATGGTTAAAGCCAGAGGCAAGGTTAGTGGATCAGAACCCCAGCCATCTCATGTGTCAGCTCAGAACAACGCTACGAGTATTCCATCTCTTGGGAATCCAACTGTCACGCCCAGAAATTCATACCAGAATTTCCGAAGCTATATGTGTATTAAAATCCCTGTCTAGGACCAGCCAAGGTACACATACGACAATGGTTGATATTATAGTTCCACGTCTTAGAAACATTACAAAAAGATTACAAAAGAGCAGCGGAAAAAGAAAAGGGTCTAAGCCTAAACTTGACGCTTGCAGCGTGGCTTCAACCACTCCACAGGCATCTTCCAGAGTGCAGGACAAAGCCTACTCAACTTCTTCTTCTTCACCTTCTTGCTCAGGTTTTGGTGATGAGGCAAGGATGAGTACTTCCACGTACTCAGCAAGTCATACCGGAATAGAGAAGGTATGAATGCAAGGGGAAGACAAGGGTTTGGCTCGGGTTTGCCTTTAGCACAAACAGCTAGGGTTTTTACAAACAAAAGGAGATTTGAACACGAAAAATAAAAGTGGTAAATTAAATAATTAATTCATATTAAAACCAACACTGCCCAATGTTATCCCCACGTTGTGACAGACCAACCCATCCATCTATACTAGCAATGGTCCATTAATCAGGTTTTAGCAGTGTGGGACTAATCACGGTGAAATCGGTTGATCGCTCATAACCGCGGGCATGGCTATTCGAATAGTTTTAACTCTGATCAAAGGTGTACATCTGTACCCATAAGACACAGCCCCATAACATAGTCTCCCGTGCGCTGGAATACCGCCATGGTACCCCGGAAAGGGACTGTGATAGGACCTCTCGTATAACCCCCCGCTAACCAAGCGAACCACACCAAGGTTTCTCCCCCACTCCCGTCCCTAGGCCGTGGGCAGCCCCCCGAGTGTCACGGTGAATCCGGCATCCCAGCAACCGGTAAGCCCCAGGGCGACTACAACTCCATCACGCTCACCCTTGCCAGGGTTCGTCGGCTAGGAAAGGCTACACTACAGGACCCACCATTGCCCATTCTGGCTTGTGGTTTGTACGGTCATTCTTTCGAGGTTTCCCGCGAACCGGTCCTTAAATGCCATGAGCGCCACTATCAAAACCACAGCACCCACAACCCACCATTTGTCATGTTTTAGCCATCTTTCATTTCATGTGTCCAAAATAATGTAGTCTAGGTGAAAAGACCCATTTAGTGTGCTAGTGAGTCTAAGTAGGTCTAAGCATAACCTAGGCCTATGAACTAGTCATGTTGTTTCCCAAGTTTATCAAAGGTTTAGGGTGGCAAACCTAGGGCTTAAATATTAACCATAAGGTGTAATATTCCCCATAAGATGACATTTCAAAATAAATGCAGTTTAGTAGAATAAACAGGGTATTTTAGCAAAGAGGGGAACAATATGATCAAAACTATAGCATGACTTGCCTTGCTCTTCGGGCTGAGGAAACTCTACGACAACTTCGAAGTACACGGGATCGGAGGAACTACACGGATCTACACGACAAACAAGGCACTTCAACAAACAGGCTGAAAAGCTACTGAAACAGGTAACAAAACCATTTTTAATGAATTCTTGGCATTTTTTGAATTTAATGAAATTTGAATGGGCTTAAACGAAACTTGGACTGAAAAGATATGAATTTTAGAAGATTAACTATGTTTTTACTAAAATAGTAAAATCCTTAATGTTTTATTGCGCAATAAATCCCGGAATTGCATCAGCGCTAGGGCTGACATCAGCGATGGCATCATCGGCCACGGGAGTGCCGGTCCACGGTGGACCGGGTTCACGGGCCGAGAGGGCGGTGCACCACGTGGCGCACACGTGGTGCTGATGCGGCGGCCACGTGGCGTGCCACGCGGGCAGTTGGGGCAGACGGCTCCGATCTGCCGAGGCAAATCGAACAGCCGGGAGAGGGGCGCGGGTGGCATGGTTGGCCAGCGATGGCGGATGACGGCCGGAGGCCGGCCGGAGCCATCCGAGCGGCAACGCGGGGTGGCCGAGTATCGTGGCTCACGTGTGGACGGAGCCACACACAGTCGGGCGCGGCGGCGCGCGCTTGGGCCAAGAGGGGAAAGGGAGGGGCGGCTCACCGCGGGTCGCCATAGTCGAGGAAGACGATAACGCGGGCAGCTCGGGAGGTGGCGGGTGGCGACGAAGAGGGACGGCCGAGGGTGCTCGGGCACCGGGGATGGAGATGGAGGCGACGGCGAAGTCCGGAGCAGCTCAGGACGACGGGAAATCATGGCCGAATGCCGGCGAAGGGCGGCGAAGCTTGGGCGCACGGTGCGAGAGCGAGAGAGAGAGAGAGATGAGCTCATTTGAGGGCGTGGGGAGCTCAGGGAGGATGGGGGTGGCTTTTAAAAGGGACTGGGAGGTCGGTGGTGGCCGGGATATGGAGGAATCTCTTGCCGGAGTAAAGCGGAGAGAGATTTGGGGGATTAATGACCGGCGATCAATTCCGGTCATTAGAGGGTGCAGGAGCGGCGGCCGGGGCGATTAAGGCCGGCGGGAGAGGCGGGAGAGTGATTACGAGGCCTTAAGGGCGCGCGGGAGGGGCGGGTGGCCGAGATCCGCACGGGGAAAGGGCGACGCAAATGGCGGCGCGCGGCCGGAGGTAGGGGACGAACTCGAGAGGTGGGCCACACATGTCGGTGTCCGGGAGAAGGGTGAGGCGAGGTGGACTTATTTTGCCGGCGCTAGGGGCAACGGGCCGTGGCCTTCGGCCGGCCCGTGAGAGAGAGGAAGAGAGAGGTGCGGGCGCGGGAGGACGGGCCGACGGCTTGGGCCGATGGCCCAAGGCCGAATGGGCGGGAAGAGCGGGAAAAGGATGGAGGAGAGAGAAAAGGATTTTCTCGGGATTTATTAATTCTGATTTTGATTTTAATTGGTTAAAAATTATTTATAGTGCTCTGAAAATTCCACTAAAATCCTGTTAGTGTATTTTGACATGTAGAATTTAGGAAAAATCCTACCATGCCATTTCCATTTAGATTTTTGCTTTTAAAATTATTTATTTACTCCAGGTTAATTTCCAGCTATTTTCTTTTGCGATTTTTTCTTAAGGATTTTAAAAGGGAAAACACCTCAGGGTGTGACGCCAACTCTAGCCCAGGTAGTGCTCATTCAGACGTAGTTAATGGCCATGAGATGCAGCAAATGCAACGGTAGTATCAACAGCAGCAGATGCAAGTTCAGATGCAAGCTCAAGGTTAGTATCAAGAGCAACGCTAGTATGTTCCGATGCAAGCCCTCACGACTCCTACCAATATACCGTCAAGTTTCCAGGAGATGATGGCACCAACTCCGCCATCAGGTTGGAGGGAAACACATGGAATCTACTATGGTTTCAATGAGCAAAGTCATGATAATTCAAGGGACATATATACCAGGACCCTGATCGAAGGTGAGGTGCAGTGCACAAGAAAGACGAGTCCGGTCAATTAATCAGCTAGGATTGTGGTACGCCACCGCCCAACCATAAGAAGATACAGGCGCCAGAATGGAATATAGGATGTGCCAGCAAGATGATCGTCATAGGCACAGAGTTTACTCCCGAAGATGCTGAGAAGATTCCCCGACGCCTGAGAAAGAATACCTTCCGTGGTGCACGCTAGCTAACCCGACATCTCAGGCTTTACAGTCCGCCTAAGCCAGAAGACGATGAAGCAGAAGAGGTGTCCTCTGATAATGATGATGAAGTGATTTCTGAAGACGTTAGTGAAGAAGAAATGAAGCTCAAAGAATGCACACATTGTGGAGAAGCTGAACACACTGCGAGCATGTGCATCCACACCTGCCGTTGTGGTGAGGACACCCATATGCCAGAAGAATGCCACATGAGAAATGTCACATGCTTCTTGTGTGAGGGAACAACTCATGTGCCTAAGGACTGTCAACTAATTTTGGTCCTAGATAAGGAAAAGGAAAACCAAAGGATATCTCGATGGTCCGTCAGTCAACTAGTGGTTGGTACCACCAACAGTGAAGATGTTTCTGATCATCAACCAGCTCCAACCTTAGTGAAGACCACCAGCGGTAATAGAGGTGTGCTGCAGACCCAGAAGAGTGCACCTCATGATAAATCGGAACTGATTTGTTCCAACTGTCACAAACCAGGACACTATTTTGATAAATGTCCACTTCCAAGACCAGCGAAAGAAGCCCGTCGTTGCTTCAACTGTGGGGAAATAGGTCATGTACCCAGAAGTTGTCCAGTGCCCAAGTGCCAACATCCTCAAGATACCAAAGACTGCTCGCAACACCGCATTTCACAAGTTGCCCCAAATTTCAAAGACAACATGGACAAATCTAGCCAAAAGACACCTATAAGGCAAAGGATACTAGTCATCGCCCCTATGTGCAATCTCCACCATGGCGTATTATCGTTAAGGGCACCAGTAAAAGTTCTAAGGTTCACCCGCCAACCTATCCTCAAGCTACAGGACCAGCAACAGCAAGGCAAACAATGCCAAAGAAACAGTGATCCACTCCAACCACAAGGTCACCATGAAAACCAGTAAGGCATCTCATGTTGCCTCAGCGTAGTTGCTTGGCAATCAATCAAGTCTGCACGCAATGCAGTGTTCCCATTGGAGCACCAGCATGTAAGCAAGGTTAGGTCGAGTCAACCAGGCCTGAGTCACAAGAGTAAAAGTCCCACCAGTCAAGACATCTGCTAGTCAAGTTGGTAGTAGTTTACAATTGTTTAATCTTCAAGTCCCTTTGTTTCTACATAGAAGTTTCATGGCAGTTATGTAATAAGAAGGAGATATTGAATAAAGTCTGAGATACACGGTTTCTCTTCTTTTGGGATTCATCTTGAGAATTCAAAAACATGTTAACTTGTGTAACCGCCTGTGTTATAAGAAACCTAGAGTTTCATTTTCCCCGCTTATTCCAGCTTTGATTAGACCCTAAGACATTATTGCTAACTACGAAAAGTGAATGGACACCTCAAGAGTATGAGAATATGCATAAACTATTGGAATGTGACAGCATATAAGGATTAACCGAACCCACTAACCTTGAAAGTCATGAGGACGTGGTAATTGGCAAAAGCACCCTAGTGGTGTGAACGTGAATCAAGGAAATGCGGATATTCAGACCACCGTAACATTCGGCATGATATGATCCCCTTAAAAGTCAGAATTAGTGGCACCTCAAGGAAATGAGAAGAATGACAAAAAATTGGTAATAATGTCATGAGAAAAACATCCACACTCTTAATCTTGGAAGTTTCTTCGAAAAATAATAAGTGCAACTGCACCTTAGTGATGAACATGGATCCAGAATGATTATCCTTAGTTCAAGGCGACTGCTACAGTTCTTGGAAACCACTCTGATGTTTCTTGGAAAATGTCATTGGAAAATTTCCCCATCACCCTGCTCAGAAGCAAGTGGATCTAAATGTCAAGCTAGAACATTCTGTCATCCAAGTATGATATGGAGGATCTGTTGCAACAAACCATCTCTACTCAAGAATGGAAGTGAACTTGTAAGATCGAAAGTAGGAACCCTTGGTTACTTCAAAGGCAGTTCCCAACGGTTCATCAGTTCCGGCATTTGTGAGGAAGCAACGCCGACGTTTGTTATCGGTAAGTCTTCAAAGCTAGCACAGGATACAAGAACCCACGAAATGAAGAAGCTCTGCCAATACTTTATTTCGATGGAATGGCAAAGTATCAGTTCTATGGATCAAAGTTGCCTATAAATAAAAGAGGTTGATTATTCTCAAGAGTAGTAGCCTCATCAGTCATAGTCGGACGAAAGCCTATCCACCTTGGTAAAACAAGCTTGAAGTCAAATTTGGTTAACCCCGTAACTGTTTGCTTGGAGGTAAACCCCATGAAGTGGCTTGGGTTGCAACCAAAGGAATCAGTTGCAAGCCGTTAGCAGAGTTACAGCAAACTCAAGTTAACAGGTTCAAATCTAAGGCACACCCCAAGCAGTCAAGTCAGCAGTACCGCCAAAAGAAGAGATAACTCAAGACACCTACAGTTTATATAAAAGCAGATCAAGCAGTTTCTTGAAACACCTGTTGTCCAAATCAAGAGCAGTTAAAGCAAAATTCAGAGTCCGTCGTTTCATGGAAGTTAGTTTCAAGGGCTCAAGAACAACCCCACCAGTTTCGAGTCCACGAAGAGAATTCTCAAAACACCAAAGGTGCCAGTGTTAACTGTCCAGTCTAAGGAGCTTTCAACCTTTGCAGCCAGATCAGGGTCAGAACGTTCGTAACTAGCCAGTGCAGTATGGGAAAGCAATATAACACCAAGCTTAAAGCCGACAGTTCATGTCCAAGTTTGGTCACACCGCATGTGAGCCGAAGAAACCGTAGAAGTCGCAAGCCAACCCAATATCACCATACACTTTTTCTTTCTAGCCAAGGGGGTTAGATTTGTTACAGCCCAATTATCGTTTGGGATTAAAAATCATTAAACAAATCATTTTCTATAAATTGAATAAAAATAAAAACAAAGTAATCAAGAGAAATAAATAAGGAAATTAAATTTTCCTTTAAAAATCATGGCTAGAAATATTTTTGAAATATTCTCCATGCCCTAAAATATTCTCTCAAATTTTTCGTGAAATTTTGGAGCTCTAGAAATAATTTTAATAATACAAAGAACACTTTAGAAATTATTGAGATAAATAAATTAATCATTAAGTGAGTTGGTGATATTTTTATTAAATACTTTGGGTGTTCATATATTTTCAGGATTTTTTCTAGAATTATTTGAGTATTGGAAGTATTTATAGAAATTCAAATATCATTTAGCTGATTAATTTAATAGAAAAACAAAATTAAAATTCCCCATCTGATTTGGGCCGGAAATGGCCCAAGTCCGCTTTGCCTCCCTTGTGGCCCAGCCCGACCGACGCCGCCACCCTTCTCTCTCCTCCCTCGGCTCGGCCCAGCTGCGGCTCGGCTCCCTCCCGCACCACGCCCAAGTCCATTTCCCGTCCCCGCTTTTCCCCGAGTCACTGTCGAGTGGACCCCGCTTGCCAGCCCTCTCGTCTCTCCCCGAGCCACCGATAGGTGGGTCCCACCTATCAGGGTCGTCCTCGACCTCCGTCCGTTTACCGGCCGCCGCGCCTACGCTGCCGCTTCTCCCACACCACCTCGGCCTCCTCGTGCCAACCGTGCACCCGAGCCCATGTTGCGCCTCCCCGTATCCGAGCCGCATCGCCAAATCCTAACCCTCATCGCCGCACGCTTTCCCCGCTTGTGCCACAACTGCGTAACGGCCGAAGCCAATTTACCCAACCGCCCGCCTTTTCCGCTGCCTATCTCCACCGTATCCGAGCCGGACTACGGCTCCTCCGCCTATAAATCGTATCCTCCCGAGCTTCTCCACATTTTCCCCGATTTGGCTGAGCTCCCTGTGAACCCTAGCGCTCTCCCTGCGCTCCTCCTTCCTCTGTCGCTCGTCGCCGAGCTTCAGCCGTGTGCAGCCGCCGCTCCATGCATCGTCGTTGCAAGCCGAGCTCACCGTCGTGTCCACCGCATTGCCCCGCACCTCGGTCGCCCCTCCCCGCCCATTGCTAGTCGCCGGAACCACCCCACCGCTGTGTATGCCAAACCTCACCGCCGTTTGCCGCCTTTGGCCGGCAATTGCCCGCCGTTCCAGTCACCACCGCCGCACGCTAAAGTCGTTGCACCTTCCCTACAACACCCCACATCCCGGCCGCCACTTCCCATCCTCGGATCAGCGCCGAAACGCCCCACCGCTATGTTTCCCGAGCCGTCCCCATCCCGCTCGCCTTCGGCCACCATTTCCCGCCGCCGCACCGCTTCCTGAACGCGTCATTGCGCTTTCCGGCTCATCCGTGCCACACTGTCCCTCGGCCACCTCTCCGCAACCTCCAATTGCCGCCGGAGAACACTGCCCATGCCAGTCCCAAGCGCCGGCCACCGTCCCCACTCGCCACCGTTCGCTGCCACTCGCCGCGCCATCCGTTTCTCGTCTCGAGTGCTCGGTAAGCCTCCTCCTCTCTTTTCCGCGCTCCTCCGCCGCTCTCTCCGCTCGTTGTCGTGCCGATGGCCATTGCCGGTGACCATCGGGGCGCGCGCGCCACCGTCGCGCTGCTCGGCCGGTCAGCCAGCGGTTGCCGCCGCCCCCAAGTCGCCCCAGTAGATCGGGGCCGTCGGTCCCCGTGGGCGCCCGATCCCCTTTGGGGTGATGCGGGCCGTCCACATGGTGGACCCGTGGACCGGTCCCCGTGGGCCGAGTCCACCGTGGACCCATGCGTTGTCGTCGCGGCAACTGACGTCAACCCTCGCTTGTGTCATCCGCCGACGCGCCGCTCGCCGATGTCGCATTCGCCTTGTCGACGTTATCCCGCGCGCCCGTGCCTCGCCGACGCGCCCTTTGTTTTGCCGACGTCATCCCGAGCCTTTTCCTTTGAAAAATAATTAAAAATTGCACAATAAATTATTTTAATTTTCAAAATTCATTTAAATGGTCTAAAACTTCTAAAAATCATATCTAATTCATACGAACTCTAAATTGGGCCATTCAAATTCTAAAATTTATTTAAATTGAGATCTACATGTTTGTTTAATTTATGTACTGTTATTCGGTTTTTATTAGGGTTTTTTCTTGTTTTACGTGCCAGCGTGTGGTTTTTCCGTCGTTTCTGGAGTTCGCGCTCACGGGGAAAAGAGTCAATAAGTTTGTTTCAAGACGCAAGGCAAGTCACACTTCCCTTGAAGCATATTGATCGTATTTTTACAACGTTTTTACTATTTGCAAATAAAATTGCATTGCTTTGCTAATTACATGAAATGATGGATTATCTATTATGTTTGAGCCTTATTTACTTGTTATTTATCCTTTATTAACCTTGGGTGTTAATTTGACTAGCTTTAGTCACTGATGTTGATTTTAGCTAGAATTATATGCTTAGCCATGCTTAATTATCACTAGCTCACTAAATGAGATAATTACACTGTATACTTTAATCTCTGATGAGCTGCAAGCTCGAAACACCTGGCCATGTCTTATTGGTCATAATTATCTCAACTGAAATATGACTTAATGGTGGGTTGTGGGTGCATGGTTTTGGAAAACCCTAGAAGAATTACAGCGCTTACCACAAGCAAGAATGGGCAACTTCTTGACTTGTAGTATAGCTTTTCTCTGGCCGATGTACCCTAGTGAGGGTGCGCGTGATGGAGTTGGGTCGGCCCCGGTTGAAAGGGTTGATCAGCTGCCGGATTCACCGTGGCACTCGGGGGGCTGCCCATTGCCCTTAGGGGAGTGGGTGCGAAACCTTGGTGTGGTATCGCTTGGTTAGGGGGAGTTATGCGCAAGGTCTTGTCACGATTTTCCCCTTTGCAGTATCGCGGTGATACTTCGGGGCATGATAACATGTGTGGAATCATGTCTTGTGGGTAAAGTTACGCACCTCTGATCAGAGTAAAACTATTCGAATAGACATACCCGCGGTTATGGACGATTGATCATATTCACTATGATTAGTCCCACACTACTTAACATTTGGAATTAATGGAACTGGTTATTTCAGGTGAAATGGATGGGCCTATTCAATGTGGGACAACGTATTTCAGTGGAGGATAAAACATGACTCAATTAATCAACTATTTTACTGTTTTTAAATCATTAAATGTTTGTAAACCGTATTTATGCAAAATAGCCCAAGCCACACTTGTTTTCCCTTTGCACGTCTATATTTCTCGGTGTGGCTTGTTGAGTACGGTGGTTGTACTTAGCCTTGCGATTTTTTCCTCTTTCAGAAGTGTAGTGCTTCTGAGTTGAAGATGGTGTTAGAAGACCAAGGCTCAGACCCTAGTTTAGTTTGGCTATGGAGTGAAGCTGAAGTCGTTAGGATTGTCTTTTCCACTGTTGTTTTTGGGTGTGAGGACTAAGAGCCTCTTTAGTAAGTATTTTTATTTTATGCTTTATTTTATATTTGGATCTGTGTATTAATTTGTTATTTTGTGTACCATGGTTAATTTTTGGACTGGGATTTAATACGCAAAATAGTCTAAAAATTTGGAATAAATTTTCGAGCGTGACATCTCCACCCCTCCTTCTGATGATTCCTCCTTTGTTTGGGCTTCAATTGCTGTAGATGTCAGCCTTCACTTTGCTGAAACTAAAGAGTTTCAGGTTCTTAGATATTGGAATTCTTCAAATTTTGCTGATTAAGTTAGTATTTGTTGTCAGTCTGTACAATAGATGAGCGTTGGTCATATCTCACTGAATGATAGACTGACAGCAGTAGATATTAGAGTGAATGGTAGACTGAATGGTGCACCACCAGAAAGCATGCAAAGCGAAGATGGTGGATTATTGAACTACTATGGGTGTCTGAAAACTGAATGTCAGTGTGCAATTTTCAATCAGTCTCTCAATGTCTCTGAATCCTGTTAGTGTGAATAAGTATCTGAAGTAGTGGATATTCTTTTTCGTTTCCAACTTTACCTGCTAGCCGCATGAAGTACCACATGCTCGTAGTTGTTTAATATCTGTCATTTATAAGCTTGTAGATTATGTTCAATGCCTGATTGCCTGATAGCAGCTTTGATCATCTTTACCTGCCCTGTTCTATATTAGATCATTTTTCCCTGCTGCGTGCATGCTGCTACCGTGAAGCTGCTGTGATCATGTTCCAGACCCTCAGCGAGCTGAATGTTCAGTTGAAAAAGAATGCCAGAGAGGCTTTTTGTTTGCTTGTGGGTTGTGGGTGAAAGAGAATTCTTTACAGTTATAGTATGAATATTTGTAATCTTTGGTTGCTTGTGGTGAGAAATCACGTTATATCAAACAAAAACATAATGGTACACTGCTAAAATGATATTCATGATTAATCATGATTACATGTAAGCATTAAATCACTTGCAAACAGTTAAACAGATGACTGCAAGACGACTGCTGTCTATAAATTGTATGGGCTGTGTTTAATAGGCCCCTGTCAGTATGTTGTACATGCCTTAATGCCTATCTAAAATGCACAAGGAAGAAAACCTCGTTTTCTTATTGAGTGAGGGTGGACGTAGCTAGGAACGGTGTTGTGTTATGGCTTTATTTCACAACCCTGCTTAACAGTTCTCCTATTTAGCCCTTATATATTTTAGATTTAAAATATATAAAAATTTAACCTGTCTATTTCAGGTCTCTCTGAATAGGCTAAAAGATTAGGAATTACAGACATAGCTACATAGGATCGACCAGATCAAGTCCTCAGTCCACCCCTGCAATCGTACGTTCGGTTTTTCGGGAAAAAGAAGAAATCGTACGTTCGGTACATCATGCATTGGAGTGGTTGGACCTGGCATAACTGTTCTCTTTTCTTGAAACGACGTTATCTGCTAGCTCAAGGATTGTCACCTGACATATCGGCCTATAATACCATTACTTTCTCCGTTTACGAATATAAATATTTCTCAACTTTTTTTAAAAAATAAGGTTAAGGTGATATTATTTTGATGCCTCTTAAGTTTACAAGTTTGGAAAAATCACGCTAAGTGATTCGAAAATAAATACAAGTAATCATGAGATGTGGTCAGATTAGAAAACCTCGGTTCAATCGACCAATTGTTAGAATTAAATGAGTTTTGACCCAATTTAATCCTAGTAATTCTAAAGACTCATAATTAATGTTAAGAGATTATATCATCTTAGAAACCAACGAGAAATGGCCTCAACTTAAATAGACTGCTAACTGACAGCACCTGTTAAACAATTGAGATGATGATGAGACTGTCACATGCGTGCACGTCGAGCCAAGCATTTTGATGAGCAAAAGCCTAACCAACGGTCACTAATGGAGTAGTTACTTCAGTAACGAACGAGACCATGAAGTATCATCAAGTGTGGTTAAGTCTAAAACGCTCCTTTCTCCCGCGATGTTATCTTCCACCTCCAGCCGAGACATAGAATTTTTCTTTGGTTCCATCTATCTGGTTCTGTTTCTGCGTTGCTTTGGCTCGAGATAAAGAACTTCTTCTTCGGTTCCTTCTATCTGGTTCTCCTCGATTGCTTCAGCTCAAGGTAGAGAACTTCTTTTTCGGTTCCATTTCTCCGGTTCTCCTCGGTAGACACTATGTTCTCTTTGGTTTCATCTCTTTGGTTCTGTTTCTACGCTGCTTCGGCTCGAGATAGAGAACTTCTTCGGTTTCATCTCTCTAGTTCTCCTCGGTAGACTCTATGTTCTTCTGTTTCTGCGCTGTTTCGGTTCTTCTCGATTATGAGTACCTACGCGCATGAGTACTCAGAATGAACAGGCCCCCGGAACTTTGTCTACTTGACTACCTACGCAAATAGACGGGTGATCAAGTTTTTGGAAAGTGTGTTCTTCGTGCGACTGCTCTGCCTCATCCTTTGCATCAAACTGTCTTTGCTTCCTTTACATCAACCTGATCATATCAACCAATACCAGGAACGACGACAGTGGAGGAGGAGGAGGAGAGAATGGCAACGACAATGGAGACAAAAACGCCAATACTGTCTCATCTGGGTCTAGAGCATTCTTGTGATACGTTATTCTAATTTTGATGTTAAACATGTTATTAGATTCTATTATTCCTGTTATCACTCTCATTTCTACATATTATATTTATTATGTTATATTGCTAAATTAAAATATATGAAATTATGACTAGATTTTTAAATAATGGTGTGGTCCTCTTTTTTCCTTGATTACATGGGTCGATCGAGATGCCAGTATGCAATAATACATATGAACATCTGGGACGACATATGTCGATGCAATCAACGGTTCTTCTTGATGATTATTAACGATATCTCACTTTCTAGTTTCCAGGACATGTACACTAACACCAGCTATATGTATGTTCTCTTGGTACCTGCAAGACGTACCACATCGGCCCTGTCGTCCGTCGATAACATTTGACTAATAATCATACTAAACAATATAAGTATAATGCATAAGTATAATGCATGTTATATCGATTCATATTTTAATGATCAAACTATGTCAATGAAGATCATGTAAAAAAAATTGTAGGTCTTATAATTTTTATAATTTGGTACAGAGTACCATTTACAGTATATTAACACAGTGAAAATACTATGCATACATGCCACGTGATGTTCTTATTAATCAACAAGTGGCAATTGATGATTATTGGTCGATCTCAAGAAGACAGAAGTAGTCGAATGGGGTTAGAGTGGCATAAACTGAGGCACCGAGGCGAGGCGGAATAGTTTGTCTTAGGTTGAAACAAAATTTACGACGAGGACATCAACACTTTCGATATATCCACTCCTACCAACACAGCTTACACCGCTTGGTCCTATTACTCGCGCTCATGCCTGTCAACTCGAACATCAAGTAAGTTTCTTTTTAAACTTCTGTTTATTATATTTAGAAAATGGAGATGCGTGCATTCTTGTTTTGCTTAGGAACGATGGAGATGATCAAGAAGGATTCGCGCGGGCTAAATTTGGACTCCAGAACAACACCAACTTGTGATGGTCGCCACGGCTTCGTTCGGACTCCGATTTGGACGTTCAAATACTTCATAGAAAGCTTATAAATTCTACTTTCCAACAGATCCAGCCTCACTATCATATATATCCAGAATCATCTGCAATTGTTAAATCAGTGCACCTAACTTTGTTTCAGAACCCCGCCTTTTTTATGTAATTCAGATCTGAAATTCCTATTTGCAATTTGAGAGTTGTTCATCTTGTTCTTGCGAGTTCTTCGATTGCTTGCAGAGATAACCCTAGTGGTTCGATTGATCGGGTTTTCGCAAGATCGCGTCAACCAGTGGACTCGGTGTATCGGTTGCTAAGGCGCAAATCCTCCGTGGAGTTTTGTAGTCGGGCCGTGAACATCGCTCCATCAAATCGAGAATATCAACTCACCGAAAGATTGGGATACCTTAGTATACATCAGGTGATATCAGAGTGTCAGATTGCTCGGTGAGAGATTTTTACTTTTGCATCTATTATATTCCTATCGTCCATAAAAAGCCAAAAAATTTAGATTAGATTAGTTTAGTTTTCGTGATCCCATAAACCCTTGAGCCTTTTTACTAGTTACTAGTTGGTCGTAGCTTGTTGAGTTTTCGATTGCTTTGGTTGAGTCGAGTTGCTGGTCTTAGTTTTAGTCCTTTAGAGTTACGAGTTCTTATCACGATCTGTCATAGCCCTGCACTACTTGATCTATCTATTGAGCTCTTATCACGATCTGTCATAGCCCTGCACTACTTGATCTATCTGTTGGCCGAATTTAAAGTCTAGCTAAAGATCTCTGTTGGTCTCTATTGGTCGAGTCAGAAGTGTAAGTTGAAGTCCTGAGCCGACTGGAATTCTGCTAACCGAGTGCTGTTTTGTGCTGTTGGTAGACCGAGACCGAAACATATACGAGTTGGAGTCCAAAACTGACTTGACCGCACCATCATCATATACACAGTGCTGGTTTGGCCTTATTTCAGAAAGAGAAAGTATCTTCAGAGAGAGAGAAGAGTGGAAATTTGTTACCGAAATACCACTACTGCATTCCAGAAAAGTGTGTGTGGAAATTTGTTCATTAGTCATCTTTTGATGGAAAATATGACCCTGATGCATGCATTACTTGGAAAATTGTTGTTGATCAAAAAATTGCATGTCATGAGTTTCCCGAAAATGCATGTATTTTCGAGCCGCCACTAGTGAATTTACTAATTTTGCTTCGTTTGGTGGATCGAACATGGCAAGAAAAATCGAGATAACATGCCTCAAACTTGGGATGCTTTGAAACGGGTCATGCGGGCTAGATTTGTTCCTTCTTATTATGCACGTGATCTGTTACATAAGTTGTAACAATTGAGATAGGGCACTAAAAGTGTAGAACAGTAATATCAACAATTACAAATGGGTATGTTACGTTGTAACTTAGAGGAGGATGAGGAACCTGCTATGGCTAGATTTTTGGGTGGTTTGAATCATGAGATTCAGGATATCCTTGCTTATAAAGATTACAACAATGTTACTCATTTCTTTCATCTTGCTTGCAAAGCTGAACGAGAAGTGCAGGGACGATGTACGGCTTCCAAGACTAACGTTTCTGTAGGAAAAACTAACACTTGGCCAGCACGCTGTTAACGCCAAAATTTGGTAAGCCCCGAAGTCCTTATCGGCTAAGGATTAGTATCGGCTCGAAGCAAAATCGGCTGAGAGTTTTGCGTCAGCCGATGGGGGATCCATATCTCCAGCAGCCGGATTCTTGTTAGATTCTGTTTGAGAAGATCTTATCCAGAAGAAACCGAGTCTTGGGAGGATACGACGTGTATCTATTAATTAGGAAGAGATTGTTAGTTTCCTAGTTTATCTTTAGGAAAGTTTGTTTTGTAATCTGTTAGTATCTTTGTCACCCTATGGGTATAAATATGTAAGCCCAGGGTTCATGTAAAGAATATCTCTCGATCAATACAATTCGGCGCATCGCCACCCTTTTACTCTTCATCTTCGTTCAACATCCGGCGGAACTTGGCATCCGGCGCTGGGCTGCATCAGTTAGGTTTGACCTCTAGCAAAGGAATAAGTCCAACGTTCTGTCGGATCAGGTGATCATATTGACTACGTCAACGTTGTCCAAGGCTGCATTAGTACGTTCGATCTCTTGGATTGCTCCGGTTTAGTTAGCATGCTTGCCTGACTATTTATCATATGTCTCTATTAATCTAATCTTAGTATTTCAGTTTAGCCATATCGGTTGTTTCTCGTTTTAGGGTCTCTGTCGTTATCGGCTAAACTGTTTACTAGATTAGATTGGTTTAGGCATCTACCACCCTGAAAATCAGCCATGGGCTTGATTGTCTAGATATTGCTTTTCTTTTCATACTTAGTGCTGCATCAGTTTGATCTACTAAGTCGTGATTAGAACCGTAATATCTAGCATGTCTGTTGACTGCCACTAAGGGTTTCATCGGGGTTTCAGCCGGTGAGTTATCTGGGTATTGCATCGGCTTACAAGGATTGTATACAAGTTGGATCTAGCCGATTTTAGCAGAGGCTTCATTGAACATTTGATCATTTGGATTTTATGAAATCGGACTCCCGACCGATGTGTGCTTTAATCTTTAAATCAATATCTATTTTACCATGCGATTGGTTCGTGCAATGTTATATATATCGTGTTAGTTTCAGCCGATCGCCTTTATATATGTCTGTTAAGCGTACAGCCAATGAATTCAAACCCTAACACCATCGGCTGGCATCGGCATCGGCTGGAATTGCACCATCAGCTTATCAGCCGATCAGTTAGTTTTTGGGTATCGGTCTATCGGCCGATATGATTTATGTTCTGCTGTTTTGCATAACTTGTCAGTGGAAGGATCAAACTGACTGGCACGTCCGTGCTTCATCTATTCTAGGATCTGCACTGGAGCTAAGCAGATCTCCCAGGTCGGCGTGTTGATTTTTTTCGTCAACACACGCACAACTACTACGCCAATAGGACACGCTCCACCACCCTCTGCATCACCAAGTTGAGTTGTTCCTTCCACCTCCAATAGCAAGCCATGTGACCCTCCAATAAATTCATATCCAAAGGTTTTCCAAAAGCCTACTACTACCGATGGAGCTTCTTCTATTGCTTCTACACGGAGAACTAGGGATATTCAGTGTCATAGATGCAAGGGCTATGGGCATGTGCAGCGTGACTGTCCTAACAAGTGAGTCATGATTGTCAAAGATGACGGTGAGTATTCATCTGCTAGTGAATTTGAAGATGATACATGCGCTTTGCTTGCGGCTGACCATGCGGATAAGGATGAGGAGGAGGAACATATTGGTGCGGATGACATGGCGCAATATGAGAGCCTCGTTGTGCAGCGGGTACTTAGTGCACAGATGGAGCAAGCGGAGCAAAATCAGCGACACACATCGTTTCAAATAAAGTGTGTTGTCAAAGAGCGATCTTGCCGTGTGATCATTGATGGAGGTAGCTGCAACAATTTGGCTAGCAGCGACATGGTGGAGAAGCTCGCACTCACCACAAAACCATACTCACATCCATATTACATTCAGTGGCTAAACAACAGTGGTAAGACAAAGGTAACTAAACTTGTGTGTTTCAATTTTGCCATTGGGTGGTAGAAAGATGTTGTTGAGTGTGATGTTGTACCTATGCAAGCATGTAGGCCAACCGTGGCAATTTGATAGAGAATCTATGCATCATGGTAGGTCAAATCAATACTCTTTTCTTTACCATGATAAGAAATTTGTGTTGCATCCTATCTCTGCTGAAGCTATAATTCAAGATGATGTTGCTAGAGCTATAAAAGTTAAATCTCAGAAGCATAATAAAAGTGATAAGAAAAATGATATTAAGTTGAAAGTGACTTGTTTGATTGCTACCAAATCTGAAATAAATGACTTTATTGCTTCCAATTCAACTACATATGCTTTGGTATGCAAAGATGTTTTGATTTCACTTCACGATATGAAACATTGTTTGCCTCCTGCTGTTGCAAACATTTTACAAGAGTATGCTGATGTTTTTCCAAGTGAGATGCCACCGGGTTTGCCTCCAATTTGTGGGATTGAACATCAAATCGACCTTATTTCTGGTGCCTCAATGCCCAACCGTGCGCCATATAGGACCAATCCGGAGGAAACTAAAGAGATTCGACGCCAAGTGCAAAATTTGAAGGGTTACGCGGAGGCTACGCTAGCCGAAAACAAAAACTTTTTACCACGCAAACCAGGAACACTTGCGTTACCGATTGGAGTAGAGTGCAGCGGAATAGCCAATCAGGGCAATCCGATCCGGAACAGTGTAGCCGATTCCCGGAGATAGCCGATTCGCCAATCAGCCGATTCGAGTCGTCCGGCCGCGTTCTCACGCCTCGCTCCGATGCGCCCGACCGCAGCCGATTCCACCACAGCCGATCGCTCCGATTGCAGCCGATCCGAAGCCGATCAACAGCGCGCAACGTAGCAGCGCCGCTACCGGTATCCACACGTCCAGGGACAGAACGCCGTACACCTGTGTGCTAGCACGCGATGCAAGGCTAGGGTTTGGCTCGAAAGTGGGGAGGGTTTCCGTGGAGATTGATCTCGACGACTTCTGTTGCACGCGATGCAATTGACATGTCGCAGCTCTCCACCCCTCCCTCCTTTATATAGAGTTGGCCGACTGGGACTAGTGGCCGACTAGGACTCTATTTTGAATCGGAACTCATCCGTATCTCATAGAGTTGACCGCCCACACGTCGTAAGCCCATAGGACTCTATCCGATCGAATCCCAATCCGATCGCCGTATCTGAGTCCAACTCGAATGCCTGTTCTTATCCCTTAAGCGTGCGACCCGTAGGTTCGGTATACTCGGTTTCGGCTATAGTCTAACTTAGCCGATCGTCGGCTCGAGTCTAACTCAGCCGACTGTCCACGCGCCTAGCAAGCACATATTGACACCATAGTATACAAGAATAATATCGGCTCTGAACCTGTAATGTGTACACAAATCGCTTTGCCTCACGATACCAGTTAAGCTATAGACAAGATGTGTGCCATCCCTTCAATAGCTTAACCATTCACTCGAACCGTATTGGATTATCTGTCTGTTGATTGACTCCTCAATCAACTTAGCATGGCCATGCATTTCCATAATCCATTACCTCGAGGGCCCAGAGATATCTCTCCAAAGGAGGGGCAAATTCCATCTTGATCACTCACATCCCACTCCATGTTTCATAGCAAACCCGAAAACTACCTTTATAACTACCCAGTTACGGAATAGCGTTTGGTAGTCCCAAAGTAGGCTACTACACATGTTGGAATCCATGGTGATCTCAGGTTTAAGGACTTTGTACTAACACTACCTGAGACCAACTAATGGCACATTAATTCCTGTAGTGTCTCATGGTGGGTCTATCCAACAATGTGTTCTCCAACACATGTGTCCATGTTTATTGATTTGGTATCTCCATACCCATGATCTACGAGACATGATCATCAATCAATAAACATGCCGATCTTAGAATCATATTAGTTCCAATAATATGATATATGATCAGGGATCGTTTAGAAATAGATTCATACATAAAGAGTCTCATAAATAAGTCACGTACTTATTGATCAATACAAGATGTCTACTTCATGGAACTGAATAACACTTTATTCATTTATACATAAACATTGACGTGATACCCAACATCTCCATGTTGCCTCTAGGGCATATCACTAACAAAATTTACTCGACAAAGGTTATGTACATGACTCTCTTAGTCCTTGTGATGTCCCAGTTATTTTAGTACAAAAAATGATTCATGGTGTATGTGTGTGGACTGTGGAGCTATTAACAACATCACTATTCAATAATGTCATCCTATTCCACGCTTAGATGATATGCTTGATGAATTGAGTGGTGCTGTTGTGTTTTCAAAGGTTGATTTGTGTAGTGGTTACCACCAAATTCGCATGAAATTGAGAGATGAATGGAAGACTGCTTTTAAAACTAAATTTGGTTTATACGAGTGGTTAGTCCTGCCTTTTGGTTTAACTAATGCACCTAGGACTTTCATGCGATTAATGAATGAGGTTTTGAGAGCTTTTATTGGAAAATTTGTGGTGGTATATTTTGATGATATATTGATTTAAAGCAAGTCTATGGATGAACATTTAGACCACTTACGTGTTGTTTCTACTGCTCTACGTGATGCACGTTTATTTGGTAACATTGAGAAGTGCACCTTTTGCACGGATCGAGTTTTTTTCTTGGCTATGTTGTGACTCCGCAGGGAATTGAAGTTGATCAAGCCAAGGTTGATGCCATACAAGGATGGTCAGTTCCGAAGACCATCTCACAGGTTCAAAGCTTTTTGGGCCTTGCACAATTCTATTGTCGTTTTGTGAATGATTTCAGCATCATTGCTGCACTGTCGCATGAGCTTACAAAGAAGGGGGTGCCTTTTGTTTGGGATACGCCACAAGACCTTGCCTTCAACACGTTAAAAGATAAGTTGACACATGCACCTCTCCTCCAACTTTCTGATTTTAATAAGACCTTTGAGCTTAAATGTGATGCTAGTGGGCTTGGATTGGGTGATGTTTTATTACAAGAAGACAAACCTGTTGCATATTTTAGTGAGAAGTTGAGTGGGTCTGTTTTGAATTATTCCACTTATGATAAAGAATTATATGCTCTTGTGCGAACTTTAGAAACATGGCAGCATTATTTCTGGCCCAAAGAGTTTGTTATTTATTCTGATCATGAATCTTTAAAGTATATTCGTAATCAAGGAAAACTGAACCGTAGACATGCTAAGTGGGTTGAATTTATTGAATCTTTTCTTTATATTATTAAGCACAAGAAAGAGAAAGAGAATGTCATTGCTAATGCTTTATCTAGGAGATATACCCTGTTGAATCAACTTGACTACAAAATCTTTGGTTTAGAAACAATTAAAGACCAAATATGTTCATGATCCTGATTTTCAAGATGTATTATTGCATTGTAAAGATGGCAAAGGATGGAACAAATTCAGTATTAGTGATGGATTTGTGTTTAGGGCTAACAAGCTATGCATCCCAGCTTGCTCCGTTCGTTTGTTGTTGTTGCAGGAAGCACATGGAGGTGGCTTGATGGGACATTTTTGAGCAAAGAAAACAGAGGACGTACTTGCCGGTCATTTCTTTTGGCTAAAAATGAGGAGAGACGTGGAGAGATTTGTTGCTTGCTGTACTACATGTCAAAAAGCTAAGTCACGACTAAATTCACGTGGTTTGTATACTCCTTTACCTATTCCTAGTGCGTCTTGGGAAGATATTTCAATGGATTTTGTGTTAGGCTTGCTTCGTACTCGGAAGGGACGTGATAGTGTTTTTATGGTTGCGGATAGATTTTCTAAGATGGCACATTTCATACATTGTCATAAAATTGATGATGCTACTCATATTTCTGATTTGTTCTTTCGTTAAGTTGTTCGTTTGCATGGTGTACCAAATACAATTTTTTCTTATCGTGATGTTAAATTTCGTAGCCATTTTTGGAGAACTTTGTGGGCTAAATTGGAGACTAAGCTTTTATTTTCTACTACATGTCATCCACAACCTGATGGTCAAACTGAGGTAGTGAATAGAACTGTCTACTATGCTTAGGGTTGTTTTGAAGAAAAACATTAGGATGTGGGAGGAATGTTTGCCTCATATTAAGTTTTCTTACAACCGTTCATTGCATTCTACTACCAAGATGTGTCCATTTGAGATTGTTTATGGATTTTGGCCTCGTGCTCCTATTGATTTAATGCCTTTACCATCTTTTGAAAGATTGAATTTTGATGCTATGCAACGTGCCAAGTTGATGTTAAAACTACATAAAACCACTAAAAAAACATAGAGCGCATGAATGCTATGTATAAGCTTGCTAGTAATAAAAGAAGAATGCATTTGACTTTTGAACCTGAAGATTTAGTTTTGTTGCATTTGAGAAAAGACTGATTTCCTACATTGAGAAAGTATAAGTTGATGTCTAGAGCTGATGGACCTTTCAAAGTTCTATAGAAAATTATTGACAATGCATATAAGCTTGATTTGCCTGCAGACTTTAAGGTTAGTCCCACATTTAACATTGTAGATTTGAAGCCATATTTGAGAGAAGAGGATGAGTCTTGAGTCGAGGACGATTCAAATGCAAGAAGGAGAGGATGACGAGGACATCAACACCGTCGATATATCCTCTCCTATCTCAACATAGCTTACACCGCTTGGTCCTATTACTTGTGCTCGTGGCCATCAACTTAAACATAAAGTTCCTTTTAAGCTCCTGTTCATCATATTTAAAAAATGGAGATGCGTGCACTCTTGTTTTATTTAGAAACGATGGAGAGGATCAAAAGGGAGAAGGATTCGCGCGGGCTAAATTCGGACTATAGGACATCACCAATTTGTGATGGTCGACATGGTTTCGTTCGGACTCTGATTTGGACGTTCAAATACTTCATGGAAATCTCATAAAGTCTACTTTCCAACGGATCCGACCTCACTATCATATATATCCAGAATCGTCCGTAATTATCAAATTAGTGCACCTAACTTTTTTTGTCCGAGGTGCTGCCCCGCCAAATTGGACCGATGGGCCTTGTATCCAGTTGAGTCTATTATGGACGCGTCTTAGGGTTGGAGGACGGCTCCAACTCATCCTCTCACCTATATAAATACCCCGTAGCCATCATAGAACAATTTGGGTTTTGTTTATGTAAGTTTAGCTATCGCTACTTCCTGATAGACGCGTGTGTCGGCTAAACCATCCATTCTATTTGTTTCAGAACCCCACCTTTTTTCGTGTAATTTAGATGTGAAATTTCTAATTTGAGAGTTGTTCATCTTGTTCTTGCGAGTTCTTTCGATTGCTTGCAAGGATAACCTTAGTGGTTTGGTTGATCAGGTTTCTATAAGATCGCGTCAACCAATGGAGTCGGTGTATCGGTTACTAAGGCAAAAATCCTCCGTGGAGTTTTATAGTCAGGCCATAAACGTCACTCCATCAAATCGAAAATATCAACTTATCAAAAGATCAGGATACCTTAGTGTAGATCAATTTATTTTTGTTAAACTTGTCTTTAAGGTTAGGCTATAATAGAATCGATGACACACTTATATAGCATGGCACATTATCGTACTTTTTTAAGTCTTGCTACAGTAAAATTTTTACTGGTAGTAAAATTTAATTTAAACTATTGATTTGTTTTTATAAAGGCGTCAGAAATTTTATTACCACGTGAATTAGTGGAGACATGAAAAGAGATAATCATTCATATAAATATAAATATGAGCATGGAGAGGCAAAATTGTAAATTTACAGAAAAATTAGAAACCAGCTAGAAGCGGCACCTGGAGTGCACGCCGCCGCTAGAATCGGGCGAAGCGGAATAGTCTGTTCGTAGCCGGCAGGAGGAATTGACGATGGATGCAGATAGCAAGATGATCAGATCCATGCGGCGGAACGATGCACGTCATCTAGCGACCGAGTCCAACGATCGAAGAAAAACAAAAATGCCTAAATTGTTCCCAATCGATCACACAGTTAGCAAAGTACTGATACGACTAAATTAACGGGCTCATATCATTTCTGTTTATAGTAAAGAACTCATAAAAAAACCTCAAACCTTGACACAAGTGTGCTAACAAGCACCGAACCGAGCAAATAAAAGTGATTTTTTCATATGGTTAGAAGTGATTTTTACAAGAGCCCAAGCCAACCGCCTGGGTGTAAGTGTATATGAGAACAGGGATTTTCGCTGGTGGCTGACCAGCTGGTAATAGTTTTAAGCGCCAAAACAAAATAAAAAACATTAATTTTTTATTTTAGTAGGCACGTATATACTTATTTTAAATGTTAGGATGCTATTCTAATACTCTACTTAATATTTTAGGCACCTATACACATATAAAAATATATATTTTATGATTTAAGGATGTATATCATATACATATAAATACTTCGAAAGACGTTATTTTTAACAGAAAATAATGTGTCTTATGACTTGGGTACGTGTATATTTATCCGTGGATAAAATTACAGTAGCTGTTCGAATATTATCTTCTGAACTTAATATATTCGAAACTTAAAATGCTTATTTATCCTTTAAACGATCTTAAATAAAAGTTATTAATTAGAAAGTTGTAGATCTACAACAACTTTACCTTTGATATAGAGTATTTTTTAATTAGAGAGGGTTTGAAGCATATATATATATATATACATATATATATGAATGAGTTTTTAAAAATAGATCTTAGAACGAATGTTTAGGCCTCCAAACAATCTCAAATAAAAAAGTTATAAACTATATAAAATCGTGGATCTCATCAAGATATAAATATAAATTTTTACTTCATCCAACTTTATAAAACAGTTAATTATTGTTAAGTGTTTTTTCGAAAACCGATTTTTCCTTATGGCCTGAGCGACTGTATTAAAAAATTAATTTTAATAGACACACTGTCGAAACTCGGTTTCGACAATAGAAAATTGGAGGTGCAGTCAAGATCGCCAAGCACAATGGGTTAGGTGGAAAACAAGGATTTAGACAGGTTCCGGCCCTCTCGTGAGGTAATACCCTACTCCTGTTTCGGGGATTCGATCCGCCGAGTGTCTTCATTGATCTCGTGATCTTATGTATCTAAAGTCTAAAGCTCTTGCTCATCAAATCTGATATCCCTCAAGGGACGTCCCTTAACCCCCTTATATAGTCTTGGGAGGCGGGCTTACAAGTCGAAAACCCTATCTTACTCTAAGTCGGTTTCTCAATCTTACCAAACCGTGACTATGGGTCGTTGCCTTATCTCAATCAACAACGTAACACCCAAGTCATGTTTGGTTTACAGATATGGCAAGCGCAATCTATCTCTACCCCAATCGGATAAGCTTGCCATGTAGATACCCAATCGCCATAATCTCCACAGTAGCCCCGAGTCCTTTTCGTCGACGAGACAACTCAGCCTCAAACCAAAAAAGACGCACCAAAAACCTCTTTGGCCGAGTGCTTCGGCGCCGAGTGATTCCATTATCTCTCGCTCGAATCTTCCCGAGTGGCTCGAAGCGTGAAGGGCTGGAAAATATCCAAAAATTCTCAAAAATAAATATCTAGGTGCATCTCCTGATGCACCTAATTAGGTGTAGCCCCCGACTATATGATTAGTCAAGATTAGACTAAACGTATAGTCAAGAACTATAAAAAATCATTCTCATACAATGCTTAGCTCATGCTAAAGCAATCATAAAAATTTTATTACTCGTCAAGTTTGTACTCATCCGAGTGAATTTGTCCGAGTCATCTCAGAACAAATAATTCAACCAACCCTCTTGGGTGGAAAAGCACTCGGCAAGCTCATACTTATCCGAGTGGATCTGCCCGAGTCATTTCAGAACAAATATTTTAATTAGCCCTCACGGGTAAAAAATTAATTCGCTTGGTAAGCTCATGCTTATCCGAGCTGATCTTCCCGAGTCATCCCAGAAATTTTCCCGAGTCATCTCGGAGAAATAATTCTCATATAAATGCTTAGCTCAAGCTAAAGCAATCATAAAAAATCACATCACTCGGCAAGCTCATGCTTATCCGAGTAAGTTCGCCCGAGTCGTCTCAGAACAAACAATTTAATCAACCCTTATAGGTAAGAAATTAATTCGCTCGGCAAACTCATGCTTATCTGAGTTGATTTGCCCGAGTCATCTCGGAACAAATAGCTCAATCGACCCTCGTGGGTAAAAAACACTCGGCAAGCTCATGCTTATCCGAGTTAACTTGCCCGAGTCATCTCGGGACAAATAATTTAGTCAACCCTCATGGGTAAAAAATACTCGGCAAACTCGTGCTTATCCGAGTTAACTTGCTCGAGTCATCTCGGGACAAATAATTTAGTCAACCCTCATGCGTAAAAAATACTCGGCAAACTCGTGCTTATCCGAGTTAACTTGCCCGAGCCATCTCGGGACAAATAATTTAGTCAACCCTCATGGGTAAAAAATACTCGGCAAACTTGTGCTTATCCGAGTTAACTTGCCCAAGTCATCTCGGAACAAATAATTTAATTGGCCCTCATGGGTAAACAAAATTTTCAGTCATCTGAAAAATATGACCAAAATATTAAATAGCTCCTGCCATAATATTGGTCTTAATCTAAAAAGATCTTCACCAAGGTGGAAAAATAGCATTGATATAATCATTTAATCAAATGCTTTAAAACCAAATAGTTTCTGTCATCAGGACAGCCATGAAAAGCTTAACTATTTGTCACCTTTCAAATTGCATCGTGCCAACTTCTCATGAAGTTATGCAAACCGCGGTATGAAAGGATTTTAAAGGTATTGGGCTATGTGACACGTGCATATTGCCAGGGCAAATCTGCTTAAGTCCATCCACTTAAGTCCCTAAGGACACATGTCAAGCCACACCTTAGCTGGACCACAAGTCTCTCATGGGTTCGGCCCAATCGCGAGATAACTTGGCAAAAAACCCTCAAGTCTTTTTACGAAGCCTCGAGGTCATCCTCGACACTTCATCTTCCCCAAAAATTTTCTCTTTCGCAGCACTGTTCACCAGCTCTCTGCCTTTGTCCCGATTGCTCCCATCTTTCTCTTTGTAGGAGGCCTCAGAACATAGACCCCACTGGGTAGAGTGAAGGCCCGAAATCATCTACAGCGGCCGAAGCGACAAGGCCTGCAGAACAAGAATCCAGGGGCCCTTTCTCGAGTGAGAGCGCTCCGAGTGAGAAGCTCCCACCTCCCAGTGAGGATGTCCCAGTGAAGGAGCCCCCGACTGCCAGCCAAGAGACCCCCGCTGCAAACCAGTCGGCTGAAGAAGATCTCCCGATAGTCAAGGGTTCGACCACTGATGCTGGTGAGCTTTGAAGCGGTCTTCTGACTTTAGTCTTCAATCTGTCTTTTCTTTGTCTTCATTTATCTTCTTTAAATCGATCAACAAAAGAGGAGGAGATCCCCAGGCTGCAATCTTCAGAGGCCTGGATCTCAATGACTGTGTGAATGTTGCTTGTAAACTCTGATGTGAACTTGTAGATATCTAGCTTATTTATGTTAATGCCTTGACCCGAGTCTTCATAGAAAATTTCTTAAGTAATTTTCGTCCGACTGTCACCAAGCCTAAGCTTGATTAGATCATCAGAAAATTCTCAGTCCTTATCTATTAAACTCAAATCAAGGAACATTAAACAATGATAAACCAAATATAAACAAGTTGTCGAAGAAAACCATGCTTTATTGACACGTATGCAGCCCCCCGACTGTCAACTCAAGAAGTCATCTTGCTTGAGGTTGACAATCAAGAATAACATGAAACTTACGACAATTTAAGCATAGTATTGTCGAAGATGTCCAATGTTCCAGGCGTTCTCCACCATAGATCCATCTTCACACTTTAGTCGAAATGCTCCTGTCCGAGTCACCTCAGCGATTATGTATGGTCCTTCCCATAGTGGAGATAATTTGTGACGGTCCTTGGTGGTCTGGATCTTGCGTAGAACCAAATCACCGACAATGAAAGCTCGCGCCCGAACATTGCGGCTATGGTATCGTTTAAGTCCTTGAAATTATCTTACCGACTGGATCAAGGAAGATTTTCTTCGTTTTGGC
This sequence comes from Oryza australiensis, assembly GCA_019925245.2. Taxonomy (NCBI): domain Eukaryota; kingdom Viridiplantae; phylum Streptophyta; class Magnoliopsida; order Poales; family Poaceae; genus Oryza; species Oryza australiensis. Next base: position 834,021 of record JAIFGZ020000136.1, read on the forward strand.
ATCGCCTTGTCCCTGACTTGGCTATCTTCTCTGTACGAATTTCACCCTCTTCAGATGTTGATGCAGCCAGTTGGATTTCTTTCTGGCCACATGATCTCTCACAAGATTGGGCCATATCGCAGCTTTCTTTGTTGCAGGTGAAGGCTTGTTTGACGTCGCTGCAGGTGGTGATGACGCCGTTGGGGCCGGGCATCTTCATGCAGAGGTGAGTGTAGAGTGGTATCGCCATGAACTAGGCGAGCGCAGCCTTCCAATGATTGCGTGGTAGGCCGTCTCAAAGTCGCCCACCTCGAAGGTGATGTTCTCCGTCGGAAGTTCTCCCGAACTCGAAGGTGACTGGAAGGGCGATGTGCCGGAGTGGCGTAGATGACAGCCCTGGGATAACTCCGTGGAAGAGGGTTGAGCTTGCCTTCAACTCGTATCTTGGAATCTGCATCTCGTCCAAGGTCTTGGCAAACAGGATATTGAGGACGCTGCCCCCATCAATAAGGACGCGCTTCAGCTTGATATTCCGAACCACCGGGTCAAGTACCAATGGATACCGCCCCGGGTGAACCACTCGGTCAGGATGATCCGAGCGATTAAACGTGATGGCCACCTCCGACCATCGTAGATGTTGTGGGACTTCGGTTTGTGCCGTGTTGACCTCACGGTCCATCAGCTTTTGCTTCCTCTTGACTCAAAAGCCTGCGGCCCCGAAGATGTGACTCAGCTCGCCCACGGGGTCTTGAAAAAGGCTCTGAATTTCCAGTCGGGTTGTTCTTCTTGGTTCCCGATGTACCGGCTTCATCAGTCGGCTTCTTGTTTAACCGTGCCGCATATTGCTCGGCGAATTGCTTGTAGATGATGCGTGCACTGAGCGTTCATGATCGTTCATGATCGCGTCGTAGGCTGCAACTCGGGGACAGCGTTGAGAGCTGGACGTTGTGGCAACCAAGTCCTCGGACCGGCGCTTGCGATCTCTCTGGCCATGATTGCTATTGCCGTTATCCTTCTTAGGGTGTCAGCTTCCTCCCGACTGCTTGTCGTCCCTTTCGTCAGGCCGATCTTGACGCGCCGCTTTGATCGCGTTGCTGGATTTGGCGTAGGAGTTCGCTGTCTCGAACATCTGCTTCACCGTCTTCGGTGGCTTGCGCACAAATTTTCCGATCAACAGCTCATCACGGACTCCCTTCTGGAAGACGGCGATGATGATGTCGTCGGTGATGTTGGGGATCTTGTTGCGTTTTTCGGAGAAGCGCCGGATGTAGTCTTTCAATGACTCGTATGGCTTCTGGACGACGTTGTAGAGATCGAAGTGGGTTCCAGGCCTCTCGAAGGTGCCCTGGAAGTTGGCGATGAAATGGTCTCTTAGCTCGCTCCACGAGCCGATCGAGCCTCTTGGCAGGCTCGTGAGCCAGTTCCTGGCTGAGTTGGCGAGGGCCACGGGCAGGTAATTGGCCATGGCCTTGTTGTCGCCGCCTGCTGCGCGGATGGCGAGAGTGTACACGGTCAGCCATGACTCGGGGTCGGTCTTGCCGTCGTACTTCTCGATTCCGGTCGGCTTGAAACCGTTCGGCCAATGCACTCGGCGAAGCTCCCGAGTGAAAGCTGGCACTCCGTCGTCATTGCTGTCGGATCTTTCCGAGTGCGTTGATCTCGCTCTTGGTAGCAACGATCGAGGACTTCCCGTAGATCACTCGGCGGGGTCCTCGGCAGGCTGGTTGGGTAGCTGGAGCTGTTGTTGCGGCAGACGCGGTGGTGGACGGGTGGACGTCCATGTTGCTTCTCACGGGAGTCGGCCGTTTGCTCCTGATGCTTGTGCGTGGACTTGTGGCATGGGCTTCTTGGCCTGGTTGTCGACCGGTCTGGTTCGGGCCTCTTGTAGTCCCTTGACCTTAGCGGCGGGAGTCGGCTTCTGTCAGACGTTTCACCCACGGACTCAGTCGGTCTTCGTGCTGAGGTGGAGGGATGACCATTGGCCGTAGCCGCGACAATGGTCTTGATTTTGTCCAAGATTGGAGTCACGTCGGGGGGCGCCGTCTCGATGACGGTGTCCAGAAGTGTGAGGGCAGCAACAGCGTTCTGCTGTGGCGTCTGGAAGATATTGGTGTTGCGGACCCACGTCTGAAGTATAGCCTCCTGAGCGGATCGTCCGGCTGCCCTCGGATCCTGCTTCCTTCTGTCGGCTTTCTCCTTGCGCTTCTTCTCTTCTTCTGCCAGCTTGCGCTCTTGCTCAAGTCTGGCTCGTTCTTCTTCCACGAGCCTACGGGCCATGGCTGAGTCGGTCTCGGCCACCTCAGCCATGAGGACGTCAAAGCACTTCGGCTCATAGTTCTTGTCGCAGTCGGAGTCGTCAGCTTTGTCCGAGGGGATGCCGTAGAGTTTGTCAAAACCTGAGGAGCTGAGGTACTCGTCGAGCTCCGAGGATGAGCATGACCCGAATGGTTGAAGGATGACCGCGACTTCCCTTGAGCTCGGGTGGTTCGGATCTGGATCATTCCAGTCCGAGTCGGAGCTTGATGACATGGGTCCCTCCGAGTGGGTCGATCTTGACTCGGGGGAGAGGAGCTTGCAGTAGATCTCAGCGGCGTTTGGTAATCCAAATGGCGCCGAGAGGTTTTCTTCCGAGTAGATTGGCTCCGACGGGGAGATGAGAAGGCTGCTGCAGATCTCAGCGGCGTTCGGTAGCCTGAACGGCGCCGAGTGAGTTCTTTCGTCAGAGTGGATGGACTGCATCTTGGAATCCAAGATTTCGTCGTAGATCTTGGCGTTGTTCGGGAGCCCGAACGGCGCCGAGTGGGTTTCTCCTTCCGACTGGTCCGAATCCGAGTCGAAGGAGGAGAACTTGTTGAAGTCGTTGGTGGCGAAGTCGCCGATGCTTGAAGAAGATCCTATCGCGCTTGCCGGCGAGATTGTTGAAGAAGTCTTGACGCGCGGGACCCTACCTGGCGCGCCAACTGTCGAAACTCGGTTTCGGCAATAGAAAATTGGGGGTGCAGTCAAGATCGCCAAGCACAATGGGTTAGGTGGAAAACAAGGATTTAGACAGGTTCAGGCCCTCTCGTGAGGTAATACCCTACTCCTGTTTCGGTGATTCGATCTGCCAAGTGTCTTCATTGATCTCGTGATCTTATGTATCTAAAGTCTAAAGCTCTTGCTCATCAACTCTGATATCCCTCAAGGGACGCCCCTTACCCCCCTTATATAGTCTTGGGAGACGGGCTAATAAGTCGGAAATCCTATCTTACTCTAAGTCGGTTTCCTCAATCTTACCAAATCGTGACTATGGGCCGTTGCCTTATCTCAATCAACAACGTAACACCCAAGTCATGTTTGGTTTACAGATATGACAAGCACAATCTATCCCTACCCCAATCGGATAAGCTTGCCATGTAGATACCCGATCGCTATAATCTCCACACACACGCTTAAATTATTTGCTTGTGAATATTATGTTGTGAGTGGCTTAAGCTGTTGCCGTTTGTAAAAATTAATTTTTATAGACACGATTTTTTGGCAGCAGCAGCACGTACGCACTCACGCGCCAACATATTTAGAAATAACAAAACGCGCGCACGTACGCGCGCTCGCTACCTGCACGTCTGCACGATCGATCATTACGGTACCTAGCAAACTATTGATCGCTCTTGTTCAGTAGCCCCGGCTCCGTGCTAATATTTTGTTCCAATTAATCAGTCGGTCGGAACACCAACCTACCAAGCATGTGTGTAAGGTAGACCAGCCGGCTAAACTAGCCCCTCCTGCGGGGCAGCCACACATGCATGATTCCATTCGGTTAAGAAGGACTATATCAACTTAAAATACCTTCTTTTAATATATAACACCATTTGATTGAATACATATTTCATCTTATTAAAAAACGAACAATATAATTAGCATTTATTTTATTATAAATTATTTTATAAAAAATTATTATTAACATAATTTATAACTTATACATTTACATAAAATTTTATAACGATAAAACGTGTGAAAAAATCGATGGTATTATTTATTAAAAAACGGAGGAAGTATTAAGTTAATGTTCGGAAGTACGATCGATCGGTAAGGCGCGCTGGTATTAATGGACCGATGGATCGACGACTGATCATGTCATGGCCTGACGATGGGCAAGTTAAGGACCGATCGATCGATCATGTGTTATGGTCAGCTGATGGGCCGCGATCATCAACCAATCACTTTTTGTGGTTGTCTTTGATCGAGAAGGTGTTTCTGTTACGTGTTAATCAGCATCGCCACCTGGTCTTAGTTATTTGGTGACAATTTATTTCAATGCAGACAAAACGGATGATGCGTCATTTGCAGTATTCTCTTTCTCAATAGTACTGCTGGTAAAACCTTTTATAATCATGATTTGTAATTTTTTCATTTCGATTTGCAAACCTATATATGAAAACAGAGACTAAAGATGCATATATATACATATTTTATACACTTAATTAATATATACATACATATTTTATGCATTTAATTAATATATACATATTTTATCAAAATACACACAGTGGAGGATGCCTCTCCATGGTAGCCCACACTAAGAAAAGGAGGTTGGGTAGGTCGGACCGAGGGTTTTCGGGCTAGGGTCGGAAGTCAGACCTCGGGCAAGGACGGCTAGCCCGACCTCTGCCCTCTGACTCGACCTTAGCACCTTAGCTCGACCTCTACGCGCGGCTCCGGTCTCAAAAGGGCATGTCTTCCTTCTCGAGAAAGAGGCTTCCTTGACAAGCCTCGCAGATAAGACAAGGGGGACAAGCCGATAGAGGATGATGTCACCCGGCAAGACTGCGCATAAGATGCCTACAGCGAGCGGATCCCGAGGCAAGACTGCGTGCAAGACGCCCATGACGAGTGGATCCCAAGACAATTCTGTTTTGCTTTTCAGTTTTAGTCTACATTTGCTTTTTGCTTTACGACTAGCTTTCTTGCGCCCCAAACCCCTTGTAATTACCCCCTTGGACTATAAAAGGGAGGACAGATCGCGTCGGCATGGGAGGATGGATCCAATAACTCTCTTCTGCACCTGTACTAAAACCTAATCTTTCATCACCGTAACAAAGAACATAGGAGTAGGCTTGTTATCCTCCGGGAGGGCCAAACCTGTTTTTAAAACGTTAGCTCATCTTGTCCCGAGTCGACCATCATGCCTATTGGTAGACATCCCGACCACTCTTTCACCTCCTTGGGCAGCCCCCCTGGAGGATTGCTCGACACCCTGTCGATAGTTGGCGCGCCAGGTACGGGGCGTCTTCACCATTTCGTGTGGTTTTGATGGCTGTTTCGTTCTCCTCCAACTTCACGGCTCTCACGGGGACGATGTTCGTCTTTGGGAGCCTGGTCTTTTGTGCTGACGACTTTAGCCGCCTCACCCTCTCCTAGGAGGCTTCTGGCGAGCTGGAGCGCACTGCGACGCTGCGGCGCACGACGACGGTGATGAGGGGCCCGGCTCCACGCCCTGCGACCTCAGCTCTGGAGGCCCGCCCGACCATTAAGGCCTGGCGGCCCAAGCCCCGGCGCCCGCATGGCGGTCTCGAGGGCAGACTCCGTATAGACGTGGATCGAGCGCACCACGGGGTGCCACGCCGCACTCCCGACTTGTCACATACCCAAAATCTAGGGTCAGCGAAATTTTGCCCAAACAAAATAAAAGTAAGGTTTCTCAATTTTACGAGCCAAAAATTTTCATTTCCTAACAAAGGTTAAAATAACCTTGACCTAATTGCATGAATTAAAAATTTAGAACTAAAATTTTTCTTTCTTAAATAGGTGAGACCAACCTAGGCCTTTTGCATGGTAGACCCAATTTTAGAACAAATTAAAAACTTTTTCAATTATAGCCTAGGATAAAAATGCAAGCTCATTTGGAAGCATGCATACTAACATAAAACCTACTTTGACTCAGGTTATTTACGTGTATTTGGGTTTTCAATTTGCATTTCATAATAGGACTCATAAGCAACAATATAGGGATTAAAATTCACCAAAACGAGCCTACAACAAATTTTGGATGCTAGCATGTAAACTTAAAAATTTAATTCAAAGATCTTTTCTTCAGCCCAAGATAAAATTCAAACAAACCTCTACGACCATATTAGGCGGACCACAGATCGGGAGCAACTATACATAGGGAAGTTACCCTAATTTTCTAGATTAAACCATATAAGATAAAATCATGAAAACATTCATGTAGGTGCCAGATGTTATACCCAACTTCACATAATTTTTGTGCAATTTAAAAAATAGGTTTGATGCCCCAAACAAATTAAGCAAGGCAGTCCAATATTAGGCTAATTAGTATCCTAATTGGCTAAAATGCCAACTTACCGAAAAGATCATTAAAGTGCACATAAGTGTATACAGGAAATAATTTACTCAAATACTAGGTTAACTAAAATAAATAAATATAATTTTTCTAGAATTTTTCTCCTCTGTTTTGGCCCCCTAATAATTCACATAAATCCCAAAATACCCTATCTTCATTTAATTTCTGAGAACAGAATACAATTGATTTTTTAGTGCAACAAGAGAAAATGGAATCTAGAGATGATTACCTTCCTCCTATAAAAATTTCATGAATTTACCATGTCCACATCTTAAACTATGGATTAACAAAGTGAGGGAGAGAAGAAAACCTTGAAAACCCTCCAAAAACCATGTGCACTCAAGATCCTACCCAACTCCCTCAACCCAGCCTTGCCCTCTTCGCCCTGGCCCCACCTAACAGCCACTGAAGCTTGCTCCACCTAGGTGCAAAGAAGCCCACCACTTGGAACAAGCCAGAGCCGACTGAGGAAACAAGAAGATCAGAGGGGGAGCGCCGGAGATCGAGCCGCCGGCGTGCTCAACGCGTGTCCAAGGACGTGGCCACGCCGAGCTCACCTCTAAACTCCCCTAACGGCATCGCCCCACTTCACTCTTCACTCTAGAGCCAAAGAAAATGAGGAAGGAGGCCCTCTGCCTCTCCGTCGCCAACGTTCTCATCGCCGGCCCTGAGAACGACAACGGTCACCGTTGCCAAGGAGCCACGGTCAGCTCTAACCATTATGTGATTCATACTCTCCTCGCCATGCCGAGCAAGATTCACTTAGACACCATCTCGTTTCATCCATGGAAGCACCGAGAACATGCCCCTCGCCGTCGACGCTCCAGAGCAAGTACCGAGCGCCGCCGCTGCATTGCCATCTCTGTTTCCGGCCAACTCCGACCACACCTGGCCGAATGCTTGTGCCACGAGGACCACCTCAACACCCTCTTCAAGACGCCTCAAGTACCTCGGCCGAAGATGCCCTGGACGCGGAGAACACGCTCCTTCTCCCTCGGCGCTGATCTCCATACGGGCCCCACGTGATTAGGCGCTACGAAATCCAGTTAGTGAAAGTTTAAAATTTGTGAGGTCTTAGATGCAAAACATGTCAGACTTACATGTGGGACCAAGGACCTATTAGCAAATAGGTTAAAAACTCGGCACTCTTAATAAACTTAGCCTACCCCATGTGCTAAGGACTCGGGGCTTATTTTCTGGAAGTCTAGGGGCCTTTTCGCATATTGTCCAGTGGCTGACCTGTGGACCCCCTGTACAGTAAGTTTTGAAAATAAAAGAAAAAGAGCAGTAAACCATGTGTTTTCATGAAAACTTAAGACACTTATTAAATTCATACAAAATTCATTAAAACATATTTTGGAGTGGGACAAATTTCTGTAGATTCTTTAGACAAGGAACTTTAGCATAAAACTATAAAACATGGGCCTCACTGCACAAGAATTACCTCAAAAATTCAAATAAGGCAGACCACATACACACCCTATGCAAACTTATAAAATCCCTAGAAAATTCAATTTAACCTATTTTGGGCAAACTCAAATTCCACAGGTCCACAAACTTACAACTATATTTAGTAAAAATAAAAACATATAGATACTTTATACCAAATACCCCTAAAACTATTAATATTAAAATGATGTGATTTAGGAGAGTTGAACTTTAGAGATTTATTGAAAATTCATTCTACCTCCTTTTTGAATAACCTCAAGTTCTGTAGGATCATCAAACCATGTACTTTCATGTTATAAAATAAAAATATATGCTTGTTGTATACTAAAATGTCTTAAATATTTAGTTAAGGAATGAACCAAGTCTCTATAGGACCAGCAAATAATGAACCTCAATTAGGAAAAATAAAATAAGGCAACTCATACACTAAGCATGAAGGATAAAACCATAAATAGACAACCTAGGTGTTAATCCCCTAAATAGGCTAAGCGCCATGTGTATATGAATATGTACATACCTTAATTGAATCCTAGTCCTAAGTAAATTAGGATAGAACATGTTGGACCAGAGAAACCATAGTTCCATCCTCATTCACTAAAATTTAGAACTCCTAGCCCTTATAGCAACATTTAGATTAGTATGTTAACAACTATAACAAAGAACACCTCTAGTTGCAAAGTATGAGTTAAAATAAAATAAAATCTAAACTTGTAAAACTAGAGTATAATAAATAGCAAACATAATTAGTTTACTTAATTAGGTCATGAATTAACAAGTTATGGACCCAAAACCCTAAAGCCATATATAGAACACTATAGGCCTAGAACCCGTTATAAGTTTATGAGAGGCCTAAGAAATTCATAATAACTCTAAACATTATGAAACCAATTGTTTTTGTCTTAGAAAACCTATCTCCACACCCCTGTGAATTCAAATTAATAAAAATCAAATTATAGCAACACTGTCCAACAGTACCTAACCCTATGCCGCTACGACCGGAGAAAATTTCTAAAATCGATAACTCCCAAATAGGATAAGATAAATTAGAAATTATTCCACCTAAATTTGTTTTAGATCAGTCCCTACCCAATGTGCACAAATCATGCATTCTAGAGCATTTTGGATTTTTTGCCTGTTTTCGGTATTTAATTGCATACCGTATATTTTGTTTAGATGATTGCGTAAACGGAGGAGTGGATGGTGTGCTAACTTTTCTCCAGATCAAGGCAAGTTCATGCCCCTCCTTTGAACACTTTTCTCCTATGTTTTCGGGCTAAATGATTTGTTTGTGAAATTTGCATGCATAATTCACTCTATCGATACTTTTGAAGTATGATCTGTAGCTATGTCCTGAAAATGCATGAATCTTTTTTGAAAATCACCCCCTGCTGTTTTGAACCTTAGGAATAATTAGAGTACTTAACTTGTGCTCAAATGACTATACCATATATGTTTTTACAAGTATTGCAAATGCTTTGCCTTGCTCAAGTAGTAAACTAAGACATGGTTATGGATTAAATATTGTTCTATTTGAAAATAGTTTTTGGACATTTTGAACCAGAGGTGGATCTCTGAGTATTTGTGAAATAAAAGTTAGATAAAATGTGATTTTAGACTTGGGCGGCAAGTGGTATGCAATTGATGTATTCGTATACCGATAGGGAAAGTGTTTGCCCGAGTCGATCAAGGACTGAACTACATGTCATTCATTGTATATACCGTACATTCACATGTGCTAGTATGGGATAGCCTTAGCCGAGTAATCTATTTAGCACCTAGCCTTGTATTATGGTAGGCCGAAGTGTATGGCTTCGAATAACCCAGAGGAACTTCCTATTTACCCCGTCGTGGTAGTTTAGGCGACTCAGTCTGTCCATTACAATGATATCGTGCCATGTGGGTGGGTTCCTGTCGTGTCCACCACCACGGCGTTAAGTTAAGGCGTGGGTCCGCCACTTAACGGTTCTAAGTCTTATTCCAGTATGACCTAGGATGGAGGAACCACGTATCGTGCTGGTGCAAGGCTAGGGACTAAGTAGTGTAAAGGCTATGTTATGACCTCTAGATCGCACTCAACGTGAAGATTGTGATGGAGTCATGCAAACTCTAAACAAACTAGAGTGTTCATATCATGTGGGTAAAGCTGTACAAACTATGCAGAGTTAAATAAAACTAATCGATTAGCTATGCTCACGGTCATGAGCGACATAAGATATGCTATGGGTATAAATTTCATATTTTGTGTCTTTCCTAAATGTTCTCAAAAACTAAATGTTTTGTGATAAGTATGATGTTGATTTATGAGATGATATAGCCTTACTCCCCAACGTGTGTAAGGAATTGAAACCTATCTATTTATGTTGTAGCCATGCCATGTTTAGTGAAGATTTTATACATTGCTACAAGTGCCTTGCTTAAATTGCGTTGCTAATGGATTGCGGACTAAAACCTTCTTTATGCCACAAATTGAAATTACTATTAGCCTTCCTTTGAAGTAGGGCTATCATGTACTTAGGTTTGATTGTGCTTTTGCTAGTACATTATTTCAAATAATGTACTGACACTTACGATTGGAATATCCATTTTGATGCATGTCCTAGACTTAGTTTTTGAGAGAAGCGGGTACTCGATTTGCGTCTTTTAGGATTTTGAACTTAATGGGGTAAACCCCTAGTCGGTGTGCTTGTGGATGGGTAGACAAGCTTCCACAGATCTCTGATTTATATGAATTTATTTGGCCGGTCGGCCTATGTAACTATTATGTTGTTGTAATTCTTTAAGTTACTTTTATCTTACATGTATTCGCTATGTATATCCATGCTTGAGATGAAAGTGTGAACCTAGTGCATATCCTGAAAACTAGATTCACATGAGTATGAGTTAGGAATAATTGAGACGTTGTAGATCTTTAGCCATTTTTGTCAAGTCTCTTGAGTGTGTAACACATCTAGTCGCCACCTTCGAGTGGTTTGATGGGCACACTTCAGGCTAAAGTTGACTGGCAGGCTAAAGGCCTAGTAATGTCTTACTTATCCCTCTCCCGGGACATCGGACGTTCCATTATGTTTGTTGGATGATTTGAGGTGATTCACTTCATCCACCAAATATAATGGGAGGCCCGGGTCGTCTCCGACACAGCTCCCCTGGCGCCAAAGCTGTCTTCACCGACCGCGCCCGCTACTGGACGCCTCTCCGTCGTCTTTGAGCTGGTGATCTTCGCGAAGCCCGCCCGATGTGCCCTTCCTCGTCTTGCGACGCTCGCCAAGAGGCTGTGCCGACCGGTGTTCGCCCTCGGCAACTGCTGGCCGGCAAACTTCGTCATGATGGCTAACGTGGTCTCGGATGACGAGGCCACGGGCACTTAGGATTACGACGCCCATCGCAATGCCCGTCGCCATCGCAACGCTGGCCAAGCTGCCCTGACGCGAGCAAGCCTAGCACGCCTGTGTTCTACACCGGAGTCTAGAGCCCGACTTCACCATGGAGTTCGAGGGGCACCAGGTGTTCCGGACGCCCGCGGCCAACTTGGTGGCTATTGAGTGAGCACTCGTCGCCCTTTCTAACTCCCCGGAAGTGCGAAAGGCCATGGCCATGACCCAGGCGGTCGCCGCTCAGCTCAACGCCTCGGGTTCGTCCTCGTTGCCTTGGGCGGGCGCCAGCAGAAAGCCCCGCTCCAAGAGCAGCAGGGCCACACCTACACCGGTGATGCGCGGGAGATCATCATGCAGAGGCTTGACGCTCGGAACATCATAACGTGTCGTGGTGCCGACCTCAGACGCCAAGAGCTACGACATTGAGAGGATTTCGACCAGGTGCATGGCATACCTGAGGGCGGGGCCGACGTCGAGGCCCCTTCCTGGCACTACGGGTTCCTGGCCTTCACCGCCTACCTCCGCCAAGTGATGTGGCCGAAGGGTTTCCATCCGACCGGCATCGAGCCCTATGACAGAAAGACCAACCCCTCCTTGTGGCTTTGGCTGTACTGCACGGTCGTCCAGGCGGCCAACGGCTGCACCCACGTGATGGCAAACTAGCTTCCCATCATGCTGGCGCCGACCGCCATCAACTGGCTCACCGGGCTCCCCGAGAACTTCATCGACACGTGGGACGAGCTCTATGAAGCCTTCATCGCCAACTACCAGGGCACCTGGTAGCACCCGACATCCCGCTACAACCTCCGACAGGTCCAACATGGGTTCGACGAGTCAAACCAAAGCTACATCTGTCGTTTATCCGAATGCCACAACATTGTCACGAGCATCTCCGACGACGATGTCAACCACATCTTCTCCGAGGGCCTTCGTAAGCCCTCCGAGCTGTTCAGGCATCTGGTCATGAACCGACCGACCTCTCTCGTTGTGATGATTACCATCGTCGAACGCTTTGCCGATGCCGAGGACACCAAGAGGGAGCAGATGCACGCCCCCGAGCGCCGACCTTCGAAGGAGTACCAGCGCAAGGAGCCAGCCGAGCCCAGTCACCAGTCCCCGAGGAGGGTCGATCGCCATCCACTCGAGCCATCCCGACGGGATGATGCAAAGTGAAAGCCGAGCCGTGAGGTCACGGCCATTGACAAGGCCAAGCTAAGGCCGAGGGGCAAGGCCCAGGGTGATTCTCTCTAGGAGGCATTGGAAAAACCATGTTACCTGCACCCGAACACCAAGCACTCCATTCGACAGTGCTACACTCTTCGCGACCAGATGGTCCAAGAGGTGAGGAATGATCCTTGACCCACAAGGGGTGAACGTGGAAGGATGACGGTGCCAAGCACCAAAAGGAATACCACCCAAAGGGCGATGACTTCTAGGAGCCGACTCATATGATCAACATGATCTACAGAGGGGAGGCTACCATGGAAAGCCACCGACAGCAAAAGCTGCTCACTCGCCGGGTGAACACGATCTCTACGGATCCGCTTGAGCGCCTTCGATGGTCGGAGGTCCCGATCTCCATCTCCCGAGCCGACCAGTGGGCCGACATCATGAAGCCTAGGCACTTCGCGTTGGTGGTTGATGTCATGCCCAAAAATTTATTCAAATTTCTAGACTATTTTGTGTATTAAATCCATGTTCGGGGATCAAATAGGGTATACAAAATGAAAAATTAATACATAGATCCAAACATAAAATAAAGCATATAAATACTCATAGAAGAGACACTTAGTCCTCGCACTCGAAGGAAAGCAGCAGCGGAAAAGAAGGACGATCCTAGCAGGGCTTCAGCTCCACTCCACAGGCAAATTCAACTGGGGTCTGAGCCTTGATCCTCTTACAGAAGAGGTGCATTGCTAAGGTTGTTGTCAGTCACGCGAATTGGTGCTGGAGACACTTGTTGTGGGTGCTATGGAAGGATTGTTTGCTTGGCATTGCTTGCCCTGTTGTTGTTGGCTCTGTAGCTTTGGGGTAGGTGATGGTAGAACCTCGAACCTTTGTTGGTGCCCTTAATAACAATTGGCTATGGTGGAGGTTTCAAGTATTGACAACAACTATTATCCTTCGTCTTACAGGCGCCTTTTGGCTGGATTTGACCATGTTGTGCTGAAGCTGGGGCAACTTGCAGAGTAAGAGTGTTGCAAACAGTGCGGGTTCCTTGAGGATGTTGGCGCTTGGGCACTGGATAACCTTCAGATAAATGACCTATTTCCCCACAGTTGAAACAACGACGGGCTTCTTTCGTTGGTCTCGGAAGTAGGCATTTGTTGAAGCAAATTGGACCTGAATGATCACGATGTGCACTCTTCTGGGTCTACAAGCTCAACTGGAACTAAAATGTGCGCTGACTTGTGAGCCTAGTTTTCCTTGCCTGTTTTACCACTGGTGGTCTTCACTGAGGTTAGAGCTGGTTGATAATCCGGAGCATCATCATTGATGGTACAAACCACGAGTTGAATGACAGGCCGTCGAGATGTCCTTTGGTTTTCCTTGTCCTTATCTAAGACCAAAATCAGTTGACAGTCCTTAGGCATGTGATCCGTTCCCTCACACAGGAAATACGTGACAATTCTCATGAGGCATTCTCCTGGCATATGGGTGTCTTCACCACGGTGGCAGGTGTGGATGCACATGCTCGCAGTGTGTCCAATTTTTCCACAACGAGTACATGCTTTGGGCTCCATTTCTTTTTCACTAACGCCTTTAGAGATCGCTTCATCATTATCATCATCATAGGACATCTCTTCTGATGCATTATCTTCCGACTTGGGTGAAACATGTAGCTTGAGATATCGGGTTAGCTGACGTGCACTATGAAAGGTATTTCCTCTCAGGCATCGAGGAATCTTCTCAGCATCTTTAGGAGTAAACTCTGTACCAGTGATGATCATATTGCTGGAACGTCCTTTATTCCATACTGGTGCCTTTCTCTTCTTAGAGTTGGACGGTGGCGTACCAAAATTATGGCGGGTTAGTTGACCGGAATCTTTCTTCTTTCTTGGGCACTGCATCTCATCTTCGGTCGGTGTCCTGGCGTACACGTTCCGTGAACTGTTTCTTTTATCACGACCTTGCTCTTTGTAACCATAGCAAAGGTCATGTGTTTCTCTCCAGCATGATGGAAGGGTTGGTGCCATTGTCTTCTGGGAACTTGGCAGCATACTAGCTGGAGTCACCAGGGCTTGCATCGGAGGATACTAGTGTTGATCTTGATATTGACCCTGAACTTGCATTTGCTGTTGCTGATACTATCATTGCATCTATTGCATCATCATGGCCATTAACTACGTCTAATTGGCTACTACCTGGGCTAGAGTTGGATCCCAGGAGGTGGAGGTGGAATACTCGCAGTGTTGTTCTGAGCTACCCATAGGATTGTTGGGGTCTTGATCCACTAACATTGCCCTTGGCTTTACCCATCTGTTGCAGGAGGAGAAAGGAGAGGACAAGGGAAAAGGGGTTATACTAAAGACAAAACCTTAACCCGCTTAACTATTGATCTGATGTAGGTGTACTTTTATTGTTCAAGTTGATTAGGCAAACAACCTAGTATGGTCACATCCCCACCACTGATGTAAGTTATACACCTGCACACAGCAAACAACACACGATCTGACAGCTAATGACACTACCTATAGGAGTCGACCCGAACCTTCCATTATAATTGCAAGATGAAGTGAATCACTTCAAATCATCTAACAGACATAATGGAATGTCCGACTTCCTGAGAGAAGGATATTGGAGACATTGCTGGTCCTTTAGCTTGCCAGTCAACTTCAGCCTGAGATACGCCAGTCAAAAACTCGAAGGCGGCGACCAGATGTGTTACTCATTTAGGAGACTTGACAAAATGGGTAAAGATCTACAACATCTCAAATAACCTTAACTCTTACTCATGTGAATCTAGCTCCCAGGATGTGCGCTAGATTCCCACTTTCATCTCAAGCATGGTCACACAAAGCTAATATATCTAAGATTAAAGGTAACTAAAAGATTACATCAACTTATTGAATACATAGGCCGACTAGCCAAAATAAATGTATAAATAAGGGAACATCGGAAGCTTGACTACCCAAACCTCAAGCACACCGACTAGGGGTTTACCCCTTTAAGTTCAAGTCCTAGGAGAACAGTCGTTTGCCTGCATTCTCTCAAGAGCTAAGTCTAAGGCCTGTAACAAAATGGATATTCCAATCGCAATAGTCAGTACATTATTTGTAATAATGTACTGGCAATAGCACAATCAAACCTAAGTACATGAAAGCTTTAATTCAAAGGAAGACTACTTGTAGTTTCAATTTTTGGCATAAAGCAAATTTTAGTTCGCAACCCATTTGCAACGTAGTTTAAGTAAGGCTTTTTCAGCAATACATAAATCTTCACTAAACATGGCATGGTTTCGTCATATATATAGTTATATATTGATTCCTTACACACGACGGGGAGTAAGGCAAAGACATAGTATAAAACAACATCGTTTCCATCACAAAACATTTAGTTCCAAGACTATTTAGGAAAAACCAATATTATACCCATAGCATTTCATCATGTCGCTCTTGACCGTGAGCACGGCTAATCGATTAGTTTTTATGACTCTACAGAGTTTGTACAGCTTTACCCCCATGATATGAACACTCCAGTTTGTTTTGAGTTTGCAAGACTCTACCACACTCTTCATGTTGGGTGTGATCTAGAGGTCATAACGAAGCCTTTACACTACTTAATCCCTAGACTTGCACCAACACGATACGTGTTTCCTCCATCCTAGGCATTCTGGAATATGATCTAGAACCGTTAAGTGGCGGGCCCATGCCTGAACTTAACGCCGTGGTGGCGGACACGACAGGAATCCACCCACGTTGCACAATACCGTTGTATTGGACAGACTCAATCACCTAAACTATCACAACGGGGTAAATAGGAAGTTCCCCTTTGTTATCCGAACCCATACACATCGGCCTACCTTAGTGCAAGGCTAAGTGCTAAATAAATTATTCGGCTAAGTCTATCCCATACTAGCACATGTGGATGTATGGTAAACATAATGAATGACATGTAGTTCAGTCCTTAATCGACTCAGGTGAACACTCCCGCTATCGGTATACAAATACATTAATTGCATGCCACTTGCCGCCAGAGTCTAAAATCATGTTTTTATTTCATTTCATTTCACAAATAAATTAGAGACTTTCTCCCTTAATCAAAATACCCAAAAATATTTTTCCAACTAATTTAGCAACCAATCCATGTCCATGTTTTGATTAATACTAACAAGGCTAAGCGTTTCATCTTCATAGAACACAACATAGTCATATGAGTACATTTAGAGTACTCCAATTAATTTCTAAGGTTCAAAACAGCAAGGGAGTGATTTAAAAAGGGTTCATGCAAATTTTCAGGACATAACTACCAATCTTAGTTTAAAAGTGTCGATAAGGTAAAGTATGTAAAATCAAAGTGTGTTTGATTCTTTATTTAATGATGAACAATTGGTTGGGATTTATTGATTTGAGTGTTTTGATTTTGAAAGAGTTGAATTTTTGGACGATGAACAGTGTTCAGTCGGCTGCCACAGCCGGTCTGACCGGGCGTGTTCTACCGGTCTGACCGGAGGTGTTTCGGCGGTCAGACCGGGCAGTTGCCTGCGGTCAGACCGGCCGAGCCAGTCCGACTGGTTGCCGATTTCGTTTCGGTTTTAGTTTCGGTTTGTTTCCTTATACATACATGGAAGTTTCGTGTTCCTATGCACGTGTCTGGTTGTTTATGCTAACAATGAGTCAAGTTTGGATAGCTTGTGCTCGGATATGGTATTCTTTATTTAATTGTGTGCAGGTATTCTTTACGCCTCGGGAAAGTGTTGCTGGTGATCGAGTCGGAGTCAACTTGGAGATAAGGTGACGTCCGAGATGGGGATCATGCGGGATGCTGAAGGGTCGAGATTAGTGCACATCATAGGAAAGTTTCCATATGGCATACAATGGAGATATTGTTGCGTATGGAAAGCGGAATTTCGGTTTTAGGAAAATCGAGATTGTTACGGTTGGTTTATGTATAGTTTGTTTCTTGTACGGGAAGGTTTCCTAGTGGATTAGGGCTTCTTGTATGAGTAGGATTCGTGGCTCTTGGCTGCGGATTTTGTGTATAAATAGTGAGGGGAGGCGTGGCCTCTCGGTATCGCTTCTATTGCTTGGAGTTCAAGTTTTTAGGGTTCGAGTTAGAGTTTAGCTTGAGATTTTGTGAGGAGTGCTTTGCATGCACTTTGTAAGCACAGAGAGTTTCAATAAAGATCAATTTTCTTGATAGTTCTTTGAGTCTACTTCTTCCTCGGTGCGGCGGCGTAATTCGGATCTGCTAACCGGTCAGACCGCAGACACTACGGCGGTCAGACCGCGCCTTCTTCCCAGTTAGACCGCAAGCACATTGGCGGTCAGACCGGACGTCGTCGGCTCTTCATCGACATCGGCCACTACAGGCAAATCGGCTGAGGCGATCGGCTAGGGCGGTCAGACCGGAGTTTACTTGGCGGTCAGACCGGTCAAACAGTTCGGTCAGACCGGCGAAGCACTTGTGGTCAGACCGACTTCAGAGAAACAGAGGTAAAGTTTTATTTCTGCTAAAACTTTGTTTTTGGGGTACTCATCCATTCACCCCCCTCTGGTTGGCTTTTCGTTGGGCATTAGATCCTACAAGTGGTATCAGAGCCTCGTTTTTCTGCTTTGGATTTTCTTTTGATCTAAAGTTTTCCATCATGTCGGATAAATTTTCAACAAAACCGCATGTTTTTTATGGCACCGATTTTGCGTATTGGTGTAGTAAGATGCAATCTTACATCATGGCTCAAGACTATGATGCGTGGCAAAAGGTTGCGCTTCCCTACACCATACCCGATGCCATTAATACTGATGCTTTGAAAACTGAGTTTAATAACAATTGCAAAGCTCGAAACATTTTGTTGAATGGAATTTCGCGTTCTGATTTTGATCGTGTTTCTCATCTTCAAACCGCTAATGAAATTTGGAACGCTTTGAAAAACTTTCATCAAGGAACTACAAACATAAAAGAACTTCATCGAGATCTTTTTAAAAAGGAATATATAAAATTTGAGATGAAACCTGCTGAAGCTTTGGATGACTATCTTGGTAGGTTTAATAAAATCTTGAGCAATCTTTGATCTGTTGATTCTTCTTATGACACTAATTATCCACAGTCTGAGATTTCTCGCCACTTTTTAAATGGTCTTGATATGACTGTTTGGGAGATGAAAGTAACTTCTATTCAAGAATCTGTTAACATGAATAATTTGACTTTGGATTTGCTTTATACAAAACTCAAAACTCATGGGATGAATATTCTTTCTCGAAAAACGGATTCTAAGTCAAGTGCTTTGATTTCTCCTTCGACTTCTTCAGATGTTGCTTCTTCGTCATCTCCAAATGCTCTTGCTTTGATTAACGCCATGTCCGATGAACAACTCGAGCAATTCGAGGAGGAGGACTTGGCTCTTGCTACTAACAAACTTTTCAGAGCTATGAACAGAGTTAGGTTCACGAAGAAAGGAGGACCAACGCGTTGCTTTGAATGCGGCGCCTTGGATCACATCCGCTCCAACTGCCCCAAGCTTGGGAGGAGCAAGAAGGAGGACAAGAGCGCTGAGAAGACAAAGGATGACAAACCCAAGGGTAGGCGCTCCAAGGAGATGATCAAGAAGGTGCTGAGTCAAGTCTATGCCGCTTTTGAGCCACTCGGCGACATAGACTCGACGGTGAGGAGGAGAAGGGCAAGAACATCCCGGCGTTTGTCTCATGACGCATGGAGATGAAGATTCTTCGAGATGAAGAAAATGAGGTAAGCTCACTTGAGGATGCAATTCTTGTCTTAAGTGCTAAGAATAAAAATGTGAGAAAATGTTTAAAAAACAAGAATTTGTAATTGAATCTTTAAATGCTGAAATTGCTAGATTGAAATCTCTTATTCCCAATGATGATAATTGCAAAAATTGTGAGGTTTTAATGCTGGAAATTTCAAAGATTAGAGATGTCAATAATTCTCAAGTTTTGGCTTCTAAATCTTGTTTAACTTGTGATGCTAATGAATTGAAACTAAAAAATGCTTTAGCTCGTGTTAAGCACATGGAAGAAATAGTTAAACAAGATAAGGTAGCTTCTTGCTCTAGATGTCGCAAAGGCAAAGTTGTTTTAATTGATTGTGAAAATTGTGTTAATCTGGGAAAAGAAGTTTCTTACTTGAAAAGTTCTTTGCAAAAATTTTCTGATGGTAAGAAACAACTTAACATGATTTTGGACAAATCAAAAGTGTGTAGCGACAATAAGGGAATAGGTTTTGATGCTCATGATTATTTCACCAAAAATCCTCCAAATGTTTTAGGAATAACTGAAAACGGTGAAATCTTGACAAAACCTAACACCATGAAAACAGTTTTCAAGTCTGCTGGAAATTTGCCATCTCTTTCTGTTTATTTAAAAGAAACTAAACCTAATTCTTCAAAACCATCTGTTACTAAAGAAAAGTTTTCTTGCTCTTTTTGTGGTAAAGATGGTCATCTTGTTGGTTTTTGTTTCAGATTAGCACGAAAACAAATAAAAAAGGAAAGAGAAAATAATTTTGCAAAATCAAAGTGGCAAAAATCTGGTTTTTCCTCGGGAAGGCCGGTCGGACCGCAGTTGGTCCATCGGACGGACCGCCCGGCACCCGGTCGACCGACGGCCCTGCCTCGGTCGGACCGGTGATGGCGCCCTGTTAGACCGGCAGACCGCAGCGGTCGATCGGCCCGAAGGAATTTTTCCGAAAATTCCAAACTGTTTCTCTCGTGGTTTTGTGCCTATTGGATCTACTGGTCGTGCGTCTCAGTACTGGATTCCTAAGTTTCTTTTAACTAACCCCAGTACTGAGGCTTTGACATCTTTTGTTTTGTAGGCTTTCATGGCGAGGAAGGAGAACGTGTGAATCGTGGACTCCGGTTGTTCACGGCACATGACTCGGTGATAAGAAGTGGTTCTCCTCCCTCAAGTTGGCATCCAAGACGAAATCAATAATCTTTGAGGATGCTTCAACAAGTGCCGTTATCGCTACCGGATCCATGAAGGTAAGTGACAAGTTCGAATTAAAAGAGGTAGCTCTGGTAGAAGATTTAAAATACAATTTACTTTCAGTTTCACAAATTGTTGATGAAAACTTTGAAGTTCATTTCAAGAAAACTGGAAGTAAAATATTTAATTCTTGTGGTGATTCTGTTTTGACCATTTCTTGTTATGGGAGAGTTTTTAAAGCTGATTTTGAAAACCCTGTTTCTCCTATTGTTACTTGTTTAGTTGCAAAATTCAACAAAGATTTGATGTTCGGCATCGTAGACTTGGTCATGTTGGATTTGATCATTTGACTCGTTTAAGTGGTTTGGATCTTGTTCGTGGTTTGCCAAAACTCAAAAAGGATCTTGATTTGGTTTGTGCACCATGTCGTCATGGTAAAATGGTTGCTTCTTCTCACACACCAATTCTTTCTGTGATAACGGATGCACCGGGACAGCTTTTACGCATGGACACTGTTGGTCCAGCTAGAGTGCAATCTGTTGGAGAAAAATGGTATGTGTTAGTTATTGTTGACGATTTTTCTCGATATTCTTGGGTTTTCTTCATGGCAACTAAGGACGAGGCCTTTGGACACTTTCGAAGTCTTTTTCTTCGCTTGAATTGTGAAATTCCCAACTCTTTGAAAACAATTAGAAGTGATAATGGTGGTGAATTTAAAAATGCATCTTTTGAACATTTTTGTGTTGAAAAGGGAATTGAACATCAATTTTCTTCTCCATGTGTTCCTCAAACCGCACCTTCTTCCCGGTTAGACCGCAAGCACATTGGCGGTCAGACCGGACGTTGTTGGCTCTTCATCGGCATCGGCTACTACAGGCAAATCGGCTGAAGCGATCGGCTAGGGCGGTCAGACCAGAGTTTACTTGGCGGTCAGACTGGTTGAACAGTTCGGTCAGACCGGCGAAGCACTTGTGGTCAGACCGACTTCAGAGAAACAGAGGTAAAGTTTTATTTCCGCTAAAACTTTGTTTTTGGGGTACTCAACCATTCACCCCCCTCTGGTTGGCTTTTCGTTGGGCATTCGATCCTACAAAGTACGCATGCAAATTTACAAACAAAATATATTGCCCGAAAACATGGGTTTCAAAGTGTTCAAAGGAGGGGCATGAACTTGCCTTGGTTGGCATGGGATTCAACTTGGGGTGAATTGGAATACAAATCTCCTCACTGTCGCAAAGTTATCCACTAAAAGAAAATGACGGTAATGAATAAGTATCAAGACAAATGAAAATCTGAAATGCTCTACAATGCATATGGTTACCTAGTGTGGTTAGGTGCTGTGTGGATAAGGTTTGTGGTGAAGGAATTCCTAATTCATCTATCTTTATTTTGAGAAGTTATTAATTTTGGGTTTTCTCGGTACAAGGTAGTACTTAACTAAGTATCGTTCTAAATTGTTTCTATGAATGAATTTATATTAACCTTGACCTTTCAGAGGTGAAGAAAAGTGTTTCCCAAGATTAATGCAATTGGTTTCATAATTTTTAGAGCTATAATAAATTTGTTGGGTATTTTACAAACTATAACGTGTTCTAGGCCTATAATGTTCTATAGATGTGGTCCTAGGGTTTTAGGTCCAGAACTTGTTCATTTTGCTTGAGAGGGTTGAAAATGGATAATTTAGCCAATAAATCTAATCTTAAGTGCAAAAAATTTTGGAGTCTAAATTGCTTCACTATATATATTTTCTACACTATTGTGGTAGGTGTCCAATATATCAACTTAGGTCTTGCCTATAGGGCTAATTGTACTAAGTCTTGGTATAAGTCTTGGTATCTTGAGATGGAAATGTGGTTTCACTGGTCCACATATCCTTTTTCGTTATACCTATAGCTAGGATCCAATTCATGTTTACATAATAATTATATATATATATATGTATGTATGTATGTATGTATATACACATGCTACTTAGCTCATTTATGATGTTTAGCACCTAGGGCATCTATTTAGGGTTTTTCCTACATATTCCGTGTATGAGTTGCCACATTTTATTCTTCCTAATCGAAGTCCACTCCTTGCTAGTTAAATAAAAACTTGGTTCATTCAAGTTGGTTCAAAAATAAATTCCCTACAAATCTTCCAAGTGGAAGTATGAACTAAGGTGTCTATTTCTCAAATAGATATCTAAGCGATATTATCATATAGTGGCCACATATTTTTATTTCATACATTGACTGTAAGTCGGTTGGTGGCTTTACGGAGCTTGAGTTTTTTTAAAAAGGAGGTAGAATGAAATTTTCAAATAAATCCCTAAAGTTTGGTTTACCTAGAGCACATAATTTTCTCAATAATAGTTTTGAAAGCATTTGGCTCAAGGAGAGTATATATTTTTATTTTTCCTACTCAGAGAGGGTGAGATGAGGGATCTATAGGATTTAAGTTTGTCCAAAATGATGTTAAATTGAATTTTCTATGTATTTTACAAGTTTGCACATGTTGTATGTATGGTTTTCCTTATTTAAATTTTTTTTGGGATAAAATTTGTGCAGTGAGGGCCTTGTTTTATAGATCTATACTAAAGTCCATTATCTAGGGGGTCTACAGAAATTTTGTTCCATCTCAAAATGTGTTTTAATGAATTTTATATAGATTTTATAAGTGAGGCTAGTTCTCTGTAGAAAATTCACTCTCTCTGCCATTCATTTTCATTTTTTTCTTCTTTATGCAGTACGCAGGGCCCATGGGTCAGTGGATAGTGGTTTTGAGAAAGAGGTTTTTGGCGGCCGAAGGAGTGGGGCCCGGTTGTCAGCAAGACAGAGAGGAAAAGCGGGGCAGAGCACCGGTGGTCGGAGTTCCTTCTTGGCCTCGCCGGCGGCAAACGGTGGTGTTCCAGAGGGGGTGACCAAAAGAGAAAAGGAGAAGTGGCTCATTGCAAACCTATTGGCAGTGGTTTCGGGCATTGCGGTGACTGAAGTCGTGCCGGCGGCGAGCACGGGCGGCGACCGGGTTCGGGTGATGTGCCAAACTAGACTATGGCTTGATTTGTGCCGAGTTAGTGCATGCATAAGTACCCACAAGTGTCCTACATGCTTAACCGAGGGTGCAAGAGGCCTGGCGAGGCTTGGGTTATGCTGGCGACGCGAGGTCCGATCGGCGGCGACGGCGGCGGCGAAAATGGCAGAGCGACGGTGGCAGCTCCACCCGGTCCTCGGCCTGCCAAAAAGAGGTGTAGTATGGCCTGGTGATGCCTCAAGAATACTTTCGGTACGAGGAATTAGACTGTGTCTCACCGGAGTGGGTGGAATCGAGGGTGAAACTTGGCGGCCGGAGCTGGGGAAGGCGACAGTGATCTACCTCCAGAAAGTTTTAGGGGAAATGAAGGAGTGGCCAAGGTGATGTTGATGGCGCGACGGCTTGGCTCGCCTGGGTCTACAATGGCTGGAACGACGACGATGATGTAGCGGCGGCGCTCAGGGCGTGCTCCAGTCCGTGGTGGGGTACAACAGCGTTCTTGCAACTGTAGTGGAGGAAACGTGATGATGTCAAAAGTGAAAATTCTCGGCATTGTGCGGTGAGTATGGAATGTTAAAGAGCAAGGATGACCGTGGTTCCATCGGTTATGGCGACAGTCGTCGGCTTCCTGGCTGGCGTTGAAGATGGGGGCAAAAGAGAGACCGGTGCTCTTCTCCCTCGGTTTGCCTAGCTTAGTGGTGAAGTGTGGCATTGGAGATTGAGCTGGAACGGTTTTGAGACGTTGAGAAGGTGGCCGCGGCGTTGACAGCACATGGCCACGCGTCGCCGGAGTCCTGTGCATGGTTGGCCTGGCTCCAGCGTTCGTGGTCGGCAGGGAGTAAAAGACACAGGCTAAACTAGAGATGGAGGCTGCCATGTGGGTCCAGCCGTTGTACACTAGGCCAGGGTGATGGGTATGGGTAGGTGGTTAAGTGCTCTTGAATTTTTTTGATGTAGTTTTCGAATTATTTTTTACCTCTAACTTTGCAGCCTCATATCTTATTGTGTGAGTTTGATAAATGGATGAAAATTTCTCTGAGGGTAGGTAAGAAAACATAGAGTCCATTTTACTTGGTTTCACCCAAAAATCACTTGTGGTTTGCCCTCAGAAATTCAGCAAAGATTAGGTATTTTGAATCTTTTTGGAATTTTTAGGGGTATTAAATTGTAGAGAAAAATTCAAAAATTATATTTAATCATGGTATTTAACCTGGTATTTAAATTAATTATTTTCTATATAGTTTTATGTGCATTTTAAAGACCTTTTAAGCAAGTTGCTTATTTAGTTGTTAAGGATATTATTTAGCCCATATACTTGCCTGTCCTGTCCAAAATGTTTGGGGCTTCATACTTAGTCGTTAATCTATACAAAAATTATATCAATTTAATTATAATATTAGGCTCCTATATAAATTATTCCATGGCTTTTATCTAGCATGGTTTATTTTTGATAATTAGGGTAAACCTTCGTTTGTTTTAAGTGTCACCTTTATGTATATGCATCTTAGTATGGTGTAGGGTCCCTTTTTAAATTCCTAGTGATCTGAGAAGATGTTTTTATGAGGAAATGAAAATTTCAATCAAAATAAAGGAGAGCCAGATGCACAAAGTTCAAATGTCAAATAGGTTTTATGCATATGCAGGTGCACCGGGTAAGTTGATACTCATGACCTAAGTTGGAAGTGAAAAATTCTAGGCAGAAAACTAGAATTCTTTATTTTTAGTTTGTCTTGACAAGATTTTTACTTAACCTTAGAATTTGGGTATGTGACACTACCCTTTAGGGAAGGATTGGTTTTAGGTGAACTTTGGGAAGGCTTCGCTTGATCCTCGAGAAGCGCTGACTCGGGGCAGCACGGCCTGATCTTCTTGCTTGAAACTTGGGGCTAGACTTGACTTCCACCGGTTAACAAGCAATTGGATTTGTCCTCCAGGTTCAACATCTAAAAGAGGTGGAGGGGAAGAGAGAAATTTGACAACCCACTTTGCAAAGACTCTAGATGGATAAAAGAGATATTTTTGCAAATAAGGTTTTCATAAAACTTGTCCTTAGGGTTTTGATTATTTGGCTCAACCTACAATCGAGGTGGCTCGATACCAACTTGTCACGCCGAAATTTATCTCAAATTTTCGGACTATTTTGTGTATTAAATCTCTATCCAGTGATCAACCAGGGTACACAACATGATAAATTAATAGATAGATCCAAACGTAAAATAAAGCGTATAAATACTAACAGAAGAGGCACTTAGTCCTCGCACTCGAAGGAAAGCAGCGGCGGAAAGGAAGGATGATCCTACGAGGCTTCAGCTCCACTCCACAGGCAAACTCAATTGGGGTCTGAGCCTTGGTCTTCTAACACCATCTTCAACTCAGAAGCACTACACTTCTGAAAAGGGGAAGATTTTGCAAGACTAGGTACAACCACCGTACTCAACAAGCCATGCTGGGAAAATTCATATGTAAGGCTATTTTGCAGAAAACCAGCAATTCAAAGCATTTAAATATTTGAAGGCATTTAAATAAAACATGAGCCTATGTCTAGTAAAATTATTATCAAACTGCGCATCAACGTGATCTTGCCTTAACCCAGGCCAACAAGTGCTAACTCCAATTATTTCAGTTTTAAACAGAATTAAATTATAACTTGGGTACATTGCTCGGCTTGCCCATAACCGAGGGCGCGACTATTCGAATAGATTAAACTCGGATCAGAGGTGTACATCTTGACCCACCAGACATGTCTTCCTCACGTGTTGCAATGTGTCACATGCCACCATGGCATACGAACGAAATCCATGACATAACTCATTGCTTTGTACTACCCTAAACAAAGAAGACCAACATAGACTTTCCCCGTCAGACACCCTGGGTCGAGTAGACAGTCTATGCCCCCGAGCATCTCGATTCGTTCTGAGCCTTCACTTGCCAGAGATGTCAGCCCTAGCTAGGACCTCATTCGCCCCTATCCATGACTTTTCTGTTCATGACCGCACTAAATAATATGTTAAGCCTTACCCATTAGACAGGTGGTAGTACGAAATATGTTTGCAACAGAGGCCCGAAGATCGGTCCTTATGACGGCCGAGTTGCGACTAGCAAAACCAAGCACCCTGAGCTCAGCCGAAAACATGTTTCGGATATTTTAAAGGAGACATTTATTGCCAAAGCTAAACATCCAATATTTCCATTATTTTCAAGTTATTCCTTAGTCTAATTATTGAAAACATCTAATTGTTTCTATTCAAGAAGGGCTAAGCATATTTCTAAGTTTGCTAGTGAGTACCACATATATAAAGTGCTCACTAGTTTTATTTTTCTGATAGTTACCAAAGATCATAATAATATAAGTAATAGGGCTATAACAAGGAGAATTGGCAACGCTAAATAAAACAATGATAAACACGAGGATTTAATAAAGTGGAATTCAATAATTTAAATAAACATATTTTTATAAGTTGGGACAACAATATGATCAAAATGACATTACTTGCGTTGCTTCCTCAAACAATCTTCTTTTATTCATGAGCGCGGACCTCCAAAACACGGAATTTACATGCTGACACGCAAAACAAGGAAAAACCCTAATAAAAACCAAATAAAAAATATATGGAAAGTAAACAAACATGTACAGGTCAATTTTAGATGAACTTTGTAATTTGAATGGCCCAATTTGGAGTTCGTATGAATTAGATATGAATTTTAGATTTTTTTGGACCATTTAAATGAATTCTTGAAATTAAATTCATTTGTTGCATAATTTTTAATTATATTTACAATGGAAAAGAGTCATGATGACGTTAGCGGCGGTGCGGTGCATGGCCAGTCCACCGTGGACCAAGTCCACGGCTGGCGCGAGGTTGGCGTGCTACCTGGCGCACGCGTGGCGCCGACGTGGCAACCACATGGTGCTACGTGGGCGGCTGGGAGGCGACGCGGAGGATGGTGCGGGCACGGCGCGGCCACAAAAGGCAGCGGCTGGCGCCAACGTGCGGTTACGCGCGGTGCGACGCAAGCACGGGCTAGTGAGAAAGGGAGAGAGGGGCTCACCGCGGCATGAATGGGTGGCGCGGAGACGGCCGACGCACGGGAATGACGGGGGCTGCGAGCTCCGGCGGCGAACGGCGGAGGCAGAGGGGTGGTCAGGGTTTGGCGCGGCACGGCGAAGGCGGAGGGGTAGCCGGGGTTTGGAGCGGCTCTGCGAAGGCGTCGATAGCCTTGGCGTGTGGCAATAGTGCCTGGAGCGGCGATGGCGCATGGCCGGAGAGAGCCGGTGAGCGGCGGCGCACGAGCGGATCGGCACGGGAGGGCTCGGGTGCACGGGAAAGAGTGACGGCAAGGAGGAAATGGAGGAGAGAGCTCGGCGACCATTTATAGGTGCACGGGAGGGATAGCAACGGTCAGGATTTGGCAGAATTCCTTGTCGGCATAGGGGACGCATCGGCGGTAATGGCGGGTAGCGACCGGCGGGATTCACAGGAGAGGGAAAAGGGGAAACGCACGACAGCGTTAATGCGCGGGTTAAGGCGGGGTTTAAAGTGCGCGTGAGCGGCGGGGAAGGGAAGGAGGCGCGATGACGGGAGTGCGAGCGGCGACGGCGGCTGGGGCGACAGGAGGTGGAATATGACAGGTGGGCCCCACCTATCATTAGCTTGGGACTACGGGAGGCAAAGCAGACTTTTGCGTGCGTGCGAGCCAGGCGGATGGGCCGCGAGTTGGGCCGAGCCGAGAGAGGAGGAGGCAGTTGTGGCGGGGTGGGCCCCAAGGGACGAAAAACAGACTTTCAAGGGACTGGGCCGCTTTGCCAGGAACAGGAAGGAGAGTTTTTATTTGTTTTTCATTTAAATTAATTGCATAAATGATCTTTGAATTTTCATAAATACTTCCAATGCTTAAATAATTCCAAGAAAAATCTTGAAAAAGATGGACACTCAAAGTATTTAATAAAAATATAACTAGATCATTTACATATTAAATATATATTTAAAGAATTACTAAAATTTTCTTTGTATTATTAAAATTATTTCGGCTCCAAAATTTTACAAAAATTTCATAGAATACTTTACGGCATGAAGAATATTCAAAAATATTTCCACCATGATTTTTAAAGGAAAATTTTCCTTATTAATTTAACTTGATTAATTTGTTTTTAATTTTATTTAATTTCTATAAAATCAATTTTTAAATGATTTTTAATCTCGAACAAAAATTGGGGCGTGACAGTGGACCCGGTGATCCTCAAGGTGTGCCTCAAGCGCGTGCTCATTGATGGGGGAGCAGCATCAACGTCCTCTTTCGAGGGATCCTGCTCGGCCTCGGGCCCTCCCTCGACACCGACTCGCCTTTCTACGGGATAGTCCCGGGCAAGGCCAGCACGCCGCCCGGTATGGCCTCCCTTCCTCTGACGTTCGGCACGCGGGAGAATTATCGCACCAATTTTGTGAAGTTCTACGTGGCGGACTTTGAAATTGCTTATCATGCAGTGCTCAGGCGGCCCGCCCTTGGGCGGTCCCGCACTACACGACCTGGTCCTTAAGATGTCGGGACCCACGGGGGGTTTGTCTATTCGAGGCAATGTCGCCACCTCCCACACCTACGAAATGGACAGCCTTGCTTTGGGCGAGGCTATCGACCTCTCGGTCTGCCTGGATGAGTTCGTCGCACAAGTCGCCTGACAAGAGAAAAGCGCCTATGGTCGACGGAGCTCCGGACTCGATGCCGACCGACCAGGGACTCACCGCCGACCCTGCCAAATACAAGGTTGTCCCCATCTCCAGCGCCGACCCCTCCAAGATGGTGCTGATAGGCACGGTGTAGACCCCCGTTTTTGGAACGGGAATCATTCGTGTTCATAGTACCATTTCCCTAGATCGAGTAGTTTGGTACCCACGAATATAATACTGAATTATCAGGTGCAAGGTGCACGAATAGTCTTACATCAAAAGTATTACAATATTAGGCCCGAAGGCAGTAACATTACATGCAGGACCTACAGGTCCGGATACAACCAAAAGCAGAAATTAGATAAGATAGTAGTCGGAAGGCAGCGGCATGTCGATTGCCATAGGCAACGACCGGGGACTAAGACCTAGTAGACGCCTTCTCCTTCTTCGCCCACCTGGCAATAAGCATAGGGGTCCTCCAGTTCTTCGTTTCCACCATCTGAAGGTTTGTGCATATAGCAAGGGTGAGTACCCACGTACTTAGCAGCCAACACGGAATGATGCACATGATAGGGTCATTCAAAGGATGGCTATGGTTTATTTGCGCAAAGCCAATTTTCACAAATCATTTCACAAACCTAACATCTAGCCAGGTCAAGTTTTAGTTCCATAGTATATTAAGTCGGCGACGGTTCTGTCTATCATCCATCGTGATGCCAAGGATGGCTTCCCGCCTCCGGATCGTCATGGTTTTCTGGGGAGTCCACCCCTTCTCGCAGTTCGAGAGGTTGAGTCCACCAGCACACAAAATCATTATGCATTCCCACCCATCATTTTAAAATTTATGAGTCTAGCCACGAGAGAAACTTGTCACACCGCTCATTAACCGCGAGCATGGCTATTCGAATAGATTGATTTACTCACACTGCAGTGGATGTACACTTTACCTGTACTCCGCAACTGCTCATTGAATGAGCTTTCATCCCTTCATATGGGACGGTCACGGCAAAGCCTTTCGATAACCTCACTTTGGCAGTACCCGCTCCATGAACTTAAATCCTCTTGCACTCTAGCCGTCCTTGCAGTGAGAGGAGTTCTGGCACTCCCGGGGTAAGGGAAAACTCTCAACATTCTCATTCAGTACTCAACACTTAGGCCGCAGCCTTATCTCGATAACCAAAACAACCTCTCCACTCAAGAACCACTATGCAGGGATACTGCCTCCGCTCGGCTATCTATTCCGCTAGGTTTATACCCATTCAAGAAGTATGGTTGTCCTGGCTCGTTCCAGGTTATAAGTCTCATGGCTCGGTCCTTAATCGACTAGGGACGGTTCTTGCCTTCACCGGAATCCACTCAAATCCATCCATCTGCCCCAGTCTAAAAACATAGGTTTTGTACTTTCATTTTTCCATCAAAACTATTTCCATCATGATCAAGGCAATGTGGCGCTCATGTCTCCACATGCCGTATTCCAACTACCTTCCCTAAGATAGTTGCCCAAGCATGAAGGTTCTTTGTAAAATCATGAGTATGCATGAATCTAATATAAGCATGGCTAAGCATTTTACCGAAGATAACCTCCGGTTATATCACATCGAGGGTTACAAAGAATATTCATAAGGGTAATCAATATCAAGACATGGTATATCGAGCATAGGTATTCATTTGTGTATAGAATGCATGTTTGAAGTTTAAATCAATATCATTCCGCAAAATAGGTTCAATATGTTCAAAGGGAAGTGTTGACTTGCCTTGCTCATATGCTTGTTGGACGGGGTCTTCACCGTAGTCAGTGCCTGCCTCCTCGGTTGCTATTCGTACGTGCGAAAGATCAATTGAATTCAATTAGAATTTTCCCGAATATTTCCCAAAAGTTTTTCCTAATTTTTCTGGATTTTTCCTAATTTTTTTCCTATTTTTCTCTTTTTTTCCCTTTCTTTTTCTTTTCTTTTTTTTCCTTCCTCCTTTCTTCTTTCCTCTCCTGTTTGGCCGACAGCGGCACAAGGCGCAAGGAGGAGGGAGAAGGGAGAGAGGGGAGTTGGCTTACCGGCGACGCAGCAGTGATGGTGGCGACGGCGGCGCAAAGTGGCGCGAGGCGAGGCGACGGCGCGGCGGCTCCCGAGGGCGGCGGCGCGGCTTCGGCGCGGGGCGATGCAAGGCGAGGCGACGACGCGGCGAGGGGAAGAGGGAACGGGAGAAGTGTGGGGAAAATGGAGGGCTCACCCCATTTTATAGCCGACCGGCGAGGGAGAGAAGAGGAGAGGGGTCTGCGAGGGCATCGCGGGCGGCGCGACACGTGGTGACGCACGGGACGGGGCCGGGTGAGGGCGGGCGCGGCACGATGTCATCCGGGTGGGGGGGACGGTACGGCGCGGCAACGCGTGGCGCAAGGGCGCGGGGTGCGCACACGGGCGGCGCGCGGCGTGGCCAACGTGGCGAGCACAGCGCATGATGCGGGCAGGGGCCGGTACGGCATGGGCGGGGGCTGGTACGGTGCGGGCGCGACACGCGTCACGTGAGGACGGCGGGATCCGAGCGCGGGCGGCGCGTGGCGCGCATGTGCGGCGGGGTCCGGCGCGGCGTGCCGACGCGTGGCGCGAGGGTGGGGGCCGGGGCACGGCGCGTGTCGCACGCGCGGGCGGGCGCGCGGTACGGCGGTACGGCGTCGAACACATGTAGCGCAATGAACAGTGCCATTTTCCAATTTCTCGATTTAATTTCCTATTTTCCCATTTCTTTTTTCCTTTCACCTCTAAAATTTAAAATAAAATCTAGCACACCCAAAATTAAGTTGTAGAATATGTTTTCAACCTTTTCACCCACTTTTATTATTTTAAAAATATAATTTACATATTCAATTTAATTCTTTTCCTAAATTCAAGAAAATGCGACTTTGATTCGAAATAATTTCTAAACTTCATATATATACTTAAAAAATATTATATCACTCATTTTTCTCACTAATTAATATTACTCAATGACAAAATAATGTTTTGATCCTATATATATATTTTATAAATCCACAGCCCTTTTCTATTTTATATTAAAATTTCCAACTCTGTACTTTGAAATTTTTCTCCCCTTTCAAATTTCAAATCATTTGGTTTTTCTCAAACATCAAGATAAATCACTCTCTTATAAATTTTATGCAATAAATCTGGTAAATAAGAAGCAATAAACACGACATGATGCAAAAAACCAAAAGTTTTTGTGAGTTCCGATTTTTAATTCCCAGTTTTAAATTCTTCAATTTTCAAGGTGTTACACAAGGGCCTCGAGGAGAAATAGGAAGGTGCGCTCGTTAGCTTCTTGCGCATGAACATCGACATATTTGCTTGGAAACCGGCCAACATGCTGAGAGTGCCCAGGGAGCTGATCGAGCACAAACTCCATGTCCTTCCCGATGCCAAGCCGGTCAGGCAGAAGCTACGTCGGTTCAGCCAAGAGCATAAAGACGGAATCAAGAAGGAGCTAGCTGGGCTTTTAGATGTTGGCTTCATCAAAGAGGTGTACCATCCGGAGTGTCTTGCCAACCCATTTCTAGTAAAGAAAAAGAATGTGAAATGGAGGATGTGTGTTGATTATACTGACTTGAACAAGCATTGCCCAAAAGATCCATTCTCCCTTTGTCGCATCGACCAAGTAGTCGACTCCACAGTGGGCTATTCCCTCTTGTGTTTCTTGGACTGCTACTTTGGCTATCATCTGATAGGCCTCAAAGCAGCCGACCAGGAGAAGACATCGTTTATCATGTCGTTCGAGGCCTTTTGCTATACTACGATGGCCTTCAGACTCAAAAACATCGGGCCGACTTACCAGCGAGTCATCCAACGCTACCTTACCAGCCATATCGGGCGGAATGTAGAGGCCTACATTGACGACGTGGTGATCAAGATAAGGAAGCCCGGTGAGCTGCTAGGAGACATCACTGAGACCTTTGAGAGTCTTTGTGTGTACCAATGGAAGCTCAATCCCGAGAAGTGTGTCTTCGACGTACCCTTTGGGAAGCTCCTCGGTTTCATCATCTCCAACTGGGGGATTGAGGCAAACCCCGAGAAGATCTCGACGCTCCTATAGACGTACAGGCTGACCTGTGTCAAGGACATCTAGAGGCTCACCAGGTGCATGACATCCCTCGAAAGGTTCATCTCCCGACTCGATGAGCGTGGTGCACCCTTCTTCAAGCTGGTCAAGAAGGACTCGGACTTCCAGTGGTCGGAAGAAGCTAATTACGCCTTCACCGATCTCAAGCGCCTCCTGACTTCACCGCTCGTACTCGCCGCACCGAACCCTGAAGAGGTATTGCTTTTGTACATCGCCGCGACCACCATGGTCATGAGCACGGTGCTGGTCGTCGAGCGCCCGGAGGAAGGTCATGCCTACCCAGTGCAGAGGCCCGTCTACTACATCTCCGAATCCTCTAAGGCCCAATATCCTCAGGTGTAGAAGCTGCTCTACGTCGTCCTCATCACACTGGAAAGCTAAAGCATTATTTCCAAGCTCACAAGGTGGTGGTCGTGACCGAGTACCCCCTCGGGGACATCATCCGGAATCGGGAAGCCACAGATCGAGTGGTCAAGTGGGCGGTGGAAATGGGCAAATTCTCCATTGACTACAAACCTCGCAACGCCATCAAGTCCGAGGCCCTCGCCGACTTCATGGCCAGTGGATAGAAATTCAACTCCCACCGACCCCCGAGACTCGGCAGACCTATACCATGTACTTCGACGGGTCGCT
The DNA here is from genome assembly GCA_019925245.2 of Oryza australiensis. Lineage (NCBI taxonomy): Eukaryota > Viridiplantae > Streptophyta > Magnoliopsida > Poales > Poaceae > Oryza > Oryza australiensis. Next base: position 867,688 of record JAIFGZ020000136.1, read on the forward strand.
CAGCATAGACGGAGCCGGCATCGGCATGCTTCTGATCTCCCCGTAGGGCGAGCATCTTAAGTATGTCTTTCAGCTGCTCTTCAAGGCGTCAAACAACGCCGCCGAGTATAAGGCCCTTCTACATGGTCTCCGGATCGCTATATACATTTGCGCCGAGCGTCTCATGGTGTACGGTGATTCGAAGCTGGTAATCAGCCATGTCAAATAGGACTGGTCTTGCACGAGTGAGAGGATGGACGCGTAGTGCGTCGAGGTATGGAAGTTGGAAGGCAAATTCCACGCTGACGCGGCTTCCGACCAGCTGTCCAAGCTAGGATCCTTTCGAGCAACTGTCCCACGAGGAATTTTTGTCCAAGAAGTGCTCAATCCATCGATCAAAGAGGTCGAGTCGTCTGCGCCGACCCGTCAACCATCGAGCGACTCAGTGCTCGCCATCTCCAACACCTCGAATGACTGGCACCGGGAACTCATCGACTACATCACTACTAAAGCGCTACCGCTTGATAAGGTCGTGGCCGAGCGCGTCATCCGATGTTGCAGGCAGTATGTGGTGGTCATCTCCAAGTTGTACAAGCGTGCGACCTCTTCCCGAGTACTCCTGCTATGTGTCCTTCGGGACCGTGGTGTCCAGATCCTCGACGAAATCCATTCGGGCATCTACGGCAACCATGCAGGTGCTCGCACACTGGTCGGCAAGGCCTTCCGGTCGGGATTCTATTGGCCGACTACCAATGAGGATGCTAAGGAACTAGTTCGGCGCTGCACTGACTGCCAATTCTTTGCCAAGCAGAATCACCTCCCCACTAAAGCTCTCTAGACAATCCCTTCCTCGTGGCCCTTCGTGTGCTGGGGGCTCGACATGGTCGACCCGTTCCTGAAGGCTCAGCAAGGCTTCTACTGCCTCTTCGTAGCAATCAATAAGTTCATGAAGTGGATTGAGGTGATGCCTCTGAAGACTTACACTGCCAAGAAAGCAGTCAACTTCATCGAGGGCATCTCCTATCATTTCAACATCCCAAGGGAAATTATCACCGACCTAAGTATCAGTTCACCAGGAACGATTTCTGGGAGTTTTGTGAAGACAAGTGCATTGAAGTGAAGTACACCTCGGTGGCACATCCCCGGACCAATGGACAATGCGAGCGTGCCAACGACAATCTTGCGTACCTACTTGTACGTTGCAAGGACTGAAGGACCAATTTCTCCCCTAGTCTCTCCGCGTACCTACTCACAACGTATTTGATTAGACGCAAGGGCTCGGTTTGATACCTGTCACGCCTCGATTTCGTTCGGGATTAAAAATCATTACATAATTTATTTTCTAGAAATTAAATAAAAGCAAATTAATCAATTGAAATTTATAAGGAAATGAAAATTTCCTTAAAAAATCATGGTTGGAAATATTTCGAAATATTCTCCATGCCCTAAGTATTCTTTGAAGTTTTTCGTAAAAGTTTGCAGCTCCGAAATAATTTTAATAGTACAAAGAGCACTTCATTATTTATTTAAATAAAGAAATTAATCAGTTAAATGATCTGGTTATTTTTATTTAATACTTTGAGTGTCCGTCTATTTTCAAGATTTTTTAGAATTATTTGAGCACCGAAGAATTTATAAAAATTCAAAGATCATTTCACCGATTAATTTAAATGGAAAACAAATAAAAAGCCAATCACTGTTCCTGGCTGTTTTCGGCCCAGTCAAAAAAGTCCATTTCGCCTCCTCGCACGCGTGCCCCTTTTCTCTCTCCTTCCTGATGGCCGCAGCCCACTTCGTCCTCGCGCCTGCTCAAAAAGTGCGCTATACATCCCCTTCTCCCCGAGCCGATGACACGGGGGTTGTGACACCCCAAGCCACAAAACCCCGGGATATCACTAAAATCCACTACGCGACTAGCTGCTTTGCTAACTAGTAGTAGAAAAATTTCAGGAGCAACTCCCTTGTAATTTCAATAACGTAGAAGCAGAATAATTAATAGATAAGTTGTAAGCAACCGAAACCATAAAGAATAATCCTAACAGTTCATCAGAGATGAAAATTTAAAAAATTACATCATCAACACTAGTCTTCCACCACCCAAATTAACCAACAAGCTTTAAGGGTAACATTATTTTCAAGATTAGCAAATCAGACATTTGAAGAATCATGAATTGTGGATCTGTGCAGCTACATCCCTTCCCCACATGACATGCCTCATTTTGATTCAAAAATCTCAGCAAGTAAACTTATTTTGATAATCTATTTAAACGACAGTTTGATTAGGCCTCGGCTTAACCCTTCCATAATTGACAAATCATTATTAGAATATCAAGTGTCATATCATTTCCACCATTAATTCATATTTCATTTTTTGTCATCACACCAAATAGTTACTACTAGAACAATATTTGTAATATTGGAGAATCATTAGGATACTAAGAACTTAATATCTAAGCAAATAATATCAAAGATATCATGATAAGAACATTTAAATCTTATTCATCCTGCAACACCCAAATTGTTATTTCTTTCTTCATGTAACAATATTTGACCAACCCAAAATTACCACCATTTGGGTATTATAGATCAGTCATGGGAAATACACAAGGAGTCCATGACAAAAATAGCAAAGAACTAGAATAAGGGATCTGGTGATCCCTTTCATACTAATTCCAAAAACAATAATAATTATAAGACGAATGAAGTGCATAACAATACAATGCAAATCCACACAAAATCCTTCACAACTCCATCAATACAAACACAGTGCATACAAGTGCCATTCAAAACCACACATACAATTCCACCCATATCCACAATACCAAAGGTTATCCGCATTACGTATACACTCCATGAGAAGCATCACTTCTCTTGATTACTTCCAATGTTTATGCGATGCATAAGACAATCACTTCCATGCATCAAGTGCACATGAATGCCTGCATACCCAGCAAGGTATGGAGCCGCATCCATGGATGTTGTATCAGTACGGTCGTAATGATAAGATCACGACATAACTTCCAATACAATGCATATGCAAATGCACATGCATATAATATGGTGCATTGATAATGCCACCAATAAATCTTCAACTTCCTTCTCAAGTGTGGATTAGCCAAACACCACATGATAATACCACCAACATTTAAACCCTTTTTGAAGTGGGTAATTCACAACATACCACAACCATCACATATAGCAAGAATATTAGAACATATACATATCAAAATCCACACGTATATGCGTAAGATACTTGTATTGCCAATATCACAAATAACACTTCAATATGTCCAAAACATACTTCAAACATGACATCACAAGATGAAACTCGCCTCTAGAATCCAAGTCTCCACCACATAACGCCCCTTCTTAAGATGCCAACTATATAAGCCAATAATCCATAGTACATTAATGCGTAATACTATTTTAAATGTAAACATATTTACACGTAGATTGAACTATGGAAATTCATACCAAGGCCAAGGCAACCTGTGCACCTATAATTTCTACACACCATCCAATCACAATATTAGCCATATATGGTCATAACCAAGAAGTGAAGTCCATTTTTGAACAGGAGCCGGATTCTAGTTCGACCTCAATGCTATCACATCACGATGATTCAATAACAATTGATTAAATCCAAACAAACTCCTAAAGTAATGACAGATTTCCTAATCTTTATATTTTGATAAATCACAAGGTGCATGACTCAACCTCATTTATGAATAATATCACTTAAGCGTGTAATTATCTCTATTCACCCAAAATACCAACATAAACCCTAGATTATTCATCATATTGAATTTAACTCAATTTTGTTAGATTACTCCACCAAGCAAAAAAATTATGTCCAATTTTTCAATTATTGAGTATAGTCATATGTGCTAAGTTTTAAACATTTAAAGTTGTAAAAATAACAAGTCAAAACGGTAGCAAATCACCGCGATGTTTACTTGCCGGTAACTTGGTAGAGATGAGCGCCCTAGGCCCGACCTGGAGCAATACCACGTGTTGAACATCCCACAATCTCAGCATACAACATGGAATAAACATACATAATCATTAGCCAACTCGCACCTATGTCATCTCCAACAAAAGTCAGTAAGGTTGTCAAAACTTCAGTCTAAACTCAGCCTGACAGTCTGTCTCAAACTGCAGAACAGTCACACTAAATAAGTCATATCTTTTGATACAAAACTCCAATGAACATTTGCTTTACCGATCTGGAAAGCGTATGAAATTATCCACGATTTCTATAACTGCCACAAAGTTTGGTTCGGCCTCTAAACAGGATTAATCTGCAGTTGAACAGATACTGCCCAAATTCGAAGAAAAGAAAAATGTTCAGAAAGAAACATACATAACTCGCCAACCACAAATCCGATTGAGGTGTTCTTTACGGCCATGGAAAGATCTTTAAATTCCCTACAACTTTTATAAAGGCTTATTTTTTTTGGAACTTCTATGATGCCCAAAATAGCCGATTTTTGTGACTGCACATATTGACGAGTTTCAGATCAAGGATGAAGCTGCATTTCGGGAGCATCTCCTATAATCTCATCCCCTAACCACGGATCTAACCCACAAAACATAATCCAATCAGGGGGATTAGGGTTTCTCACCTTGCCTTGAGTAGGAGAAGCAAGGACCCTAGGTTCTCCACCTCCTCTTCTCCCCCATCCTCTTCTTCCTTCTGCTCCTTCTTTCCTCTTCTTCCTTTCCTCTCTCCTTTGTCTACTTTGGGGTAAGCGCAGCAGCAAGCAAGAGACGAAAAGTGGGCTGGGTTGGAAGAAGTTAGGGTTGGATGCCCTTTTATACTAGAGTTCTCTAGACATAGATCCAACGGTTCGTAATTACTCGGATCACCGGAGGGGCAATACTTAGCCAAATTAGGCGAGTGAGTAGTCAAACAGACTCGTCTCGACGAGTTCTACACAACCACCGTCTCCGATCGTCCATCCAAGCAACGGATTTAAAAGTCAACTTTTACCCCTCTCATGAGTAATTAGTCAACTCTCTCCTTTTTCTCCAATTATTATGGATTACGGGTATTACAGGGGCCCACCTGTCATCCCTCTCCTTCGCCCGCTTCCTTCCTCCGACCGCCCTCGCTGCCGCCTGCTCGCCTTCCGTCCTTCCCCACTCGCTCGCGCACGCCATCAAGATCCTTTAATGTCGCCTTAACACCGCTTTAATTGTCGCTGCGCATTTCCCTTTCTTTTCCCGCGAAACCCGCCATTGCGGCCATCGCGTCCCACCGCAGGCGAGACATCTGGCCGTCTCCCGGCAGCTGCTATCCCTCCCACGCCCCTATAAAAGGCCGCCGAGCTCTCTCCTCTATTTTCCCCTTTCCACCGCGCTCCCCGTGCATCCTAGCTCCTTTCCCGCGCCTGTACCGTGCGCCGCTGCTCGCCGGCTCTCTCCGGCCACGCGCCATCGCCGCTCCGGGCACCGTCGCTACGCGCCAAGGCCGTCGTCGCCTTCGCCGTACCGTGCCGAACCCCGGCCACCCATCAGCCTCCGCCGTTTGTTGCTTGAGCTCACCGCCCGTGTCGTTTCCGTGCATCGGCCGTCTTCGCTCGTCGTTGTCCACCCGCATCGCCCCTTCCCGTGCACCGGTGAGCTCTCCCTCCCCTTTTCGCACCCCTCTGCCGCTCCCCATGCACGCCGCCGCTTCGATCGCCGCCGTCGGCGAACATCGGGCCACGCGCGTGCCATCGTGCGGCCCGGCCGGGCGACCGACATTCGCCGCCACCCCCTATCTCTCTGGGCCGCCCAATCTGCATCGAGGAAGATCGCGGCCATCCATTTCGGCTGCCTGCATGGACAATCATGTGCGCGCCCACCCGTGGACCATCGTGGACTCGGTCCACAATGGACCAGCCATGCGCCGCGTCGCCGCTGACGTTAGCCCTCGACTCGCTGACATCATCTTGGCCCTTTTCCTTTGTAAAAATAATTAATAACTGTGCAATAAATCAATTTAACTTTTAGAATTCATTTAAATAGTCCAAAACCCCCAATCTCACTGGGATGCCCGATCTGCCTTGGGAAGATCACGGTCGTCCATTTCGGCCGCCCGCGTGGCTGCCGCATGGCTGCCATGTTGGCGCCACGTGTGCGTCACATGTGCATGCCCACCCGTGGACCGCCGTGGACTCGGTCCACGGTGGACTGGTCGTGCGCCGCATCGATGTTGACGTCATCCCGACCCTTTTCCTTTGTAAAAATAATTAATAACTACGGAATAAATCAATTTAATTTTTATAATTCATTTAAATGGTCCAAAACTTCTAAAATTCATATCTAATTTATACGGACGCCAAATTGGGCCATTCAAATTGCAAAATTCATCTAAAATTGAGCTCTACATGTTTTTATTTTCTATGTGCTGTTTATTTGGTTTTTATTAGGGTTTTTCCTCGTTTGCATGCCAGCATATAGATTTCGCCGTTTTGGAGGTCCACGGTCGCGAAGAAAATAAGATTGTTCGAAGAAGGAAGGCAAGTCGTGTCATATTGATCATATTGCTGTCCCAGTTTACATAATTATGTTTATTTAAATTATTGCATTTTGCTTTATTAAATTCCCGCGCCTATCACTGTTTTATTTAGCCTTACCGATTCTCCTTGTAATAGCCTTATTATTTGTATTATTATTAACCTTTGTAACCCTAGGAAAAATAAAAGTATTGAGCACTTTTTATATGTGGTAATCACTATCAAACTTAGGAATATGCTTGGACCTACTTGAATAGAAACAGTTATATGTTTTCAATAATTAGACTAAGAAATAACTTGTAAATAACAGAAATATTGACTATTTAGCTATGACAATAAATGTCCCCTATAAAATTCCCCAAACATGTTTTTGGCTAGGCTTAGGGTGCCTGGTTTCGTTAGTCGCACGTCAGCCTTTATAAGGACTAGTCTTGGGCCTCTGTTGCAAAGCAAATTTTGTACTACCACCTATCTAATGGGTAAGGCTTAACACCTTGTTTACTACGTACATGAACAGAAAAGACACAGATAGGAGCGAATGAGGTCCTCGCTAGGACTGACGTCTCTCGCAAGTGAAGGCTCAGAACGAGTCGAGATGCTTGGGGGCATAGACTATCTGCTCGACCCAGGGAGCCTGGTGGGGCACGTCTATGCCGGTCTTCTTTGTTTAGGGTGGTACTAAGCGATGGGTTATGTCATGGCTTTCATCTGTATGTCGTGGTGGCATGTGACACATTGCAACACGTGAGGAAGACATGTCTAGTGGGTAAAGAAGTACACCTCTGATCAGAGTTTAATCTATTTGAATAGACGCGCCCTTGGTTATGGGCAAGCCGAGCAATATACCCAAGTTAGAATTTAATTCCGTTTAAAACTGAAAAAATTGGAGTTAGTACTTGTTGGCCTGGGTTAAGGCAAGATCATGTTGATCCATGGCTTGATATTTAAATGCTTTGAATTGTTGGTTTTCTGCAAATTAGCCTGTGACACCCCAGGCCACAAAACCCCGAGATGTCACTAAAATCCATTACGCGACTAGCTGCTTTGCTAACTAGTAGCAGAAAATTTCAGCAGAACCTCCTTGTAATTTATAAAACACGGAAGCAGAATAATTAATAGATAGGTTGTAAGCAACCTGAAACCATAAAGGATCATCCTAACAGTTCAACAGAGATGGAAATTTAAAATTACATCATCACCACTAGCCTTCAATCACCAATATTAACCAACAAGCTCTAAGGGATAACATTATTTTCAAAGATTAGATAAAGAGACATTTGAAGAATCATGAAGTGTAGCCCGTGCAGCTACATCCCTTCCCCACATGACATACCACAGGTACCTGGAGAGGGAAAACAACAGTGGGACTTAAAAATCTCAGCAAGTAAATTTATTTTAACAAGCAATTTAAACCACAGTTTGATAAGGCATTGGCTTAATACTTTCATAATTGACAAATTGTTATTAGGATATCAAGTGTCATATCTTTTCCACCATTAAGTCATACTTCATTCTTTGTCATCACGCCAAACTAGTACTACTAGAAAAACTTTTGTAATATTGGAGAATCATTAGGATACTAACAACTTAATATCCGAGCAAATTATATCAACGCTATCATGATAAAAACATTTAAACCATATTCATACTACTACACCCAAACTACTATTTTTTCTTCATGTAAATAATATTTCACCAACCCAAAATTACCACCATTTGGGTATTATAGATCACTCATGGGAAACACACAAGGAGTCCATGACAAATTAGCAGAGGACTAGAATAAGGGATCCGGTGATCCCTTTCATACTAATTCCGAACACAATAATAATTATAAGACAAATGAAGTGCATAACAATGCAATGCAAATCCACACAAAATCCTTCACAACTCCATCAATACAAACACAATGCATACAAATGCCATTCAAAGCCGCAATACAATTCCAGCCATATCAACAATTAGTGAGTATAGTCATATGTGTTGAGTTTTAGATATTTAGGTGATAAAATAACAAGTCAAAACGGTAGCAAATCACCGCTACGTTTACTTGCCCTCAACTTGGTAGAGATGAGTGCCCTAGGCACGACCTGGAGCAATACCACCTTGCCTTGCGTAGAAGCAGCAAGAACCTTAGGTTCCCCACCTTCTCTTCTCCCCCATCCTCTTCTTCCTTCTCGTCCTTCCTTCCTCTTCTTCCTTCTTCTCCTTCCTTCCTCTTCTTCCTTTCCTCTCTCTTTCTCTACTTTGGGGCAAGAGCAGCAGCAAGCACAGGAGGAGAAAATTGGGCTAGGGTTGGAAGAAGCTAGGGTTGGCTGCCCTTTTATACTAGAGTTCTCTAGACACACATCCAATGGTCCACAATTACTCGGATCGCTGAAGGGGCAATACTTAGCCGAATTGGGCGAGTGAGTAGTCAAATGGATTCGTCTCGACAAGCTCTATGCAACCATGGTCTCTGATTGTCCATCCAAGTAATAGATTTAAAAGTCGACTTTTACCCCTCTTAGGAGTAATTAGTCAACTCTCTTTATTTTTTCTATTATTATGGATTACGGGTATTACATTCTACCCCTCTTAAAAGAATTCGTCCTCGAATTCATCCACTTCAAATCTTAAGTAACAACAAAGATATTTGTTAAGCCACAATTCTTAGAAAATGCCAAACTTAGAAAAAAATTATGATACCTCAAAGGATACTTAAACCCTCTAACATAGAATACATGCCACTAAGGCTAAAGCCCTCTATATGAATACATAACCTCAGGGTGCTATATCAAGCACCGATTACCCAATGTGGTAATCATACCAACTTCAACTCTTTCTAACAAATCAATAACATTAAAATCCAAAATCTATGCCATCATGTCTTGCCCTCAACAAAGAGGCTGGAGAACTACGAGAAATTACTATCGATGCTTAGCACCACATTATAGAAATCCATCAGTTTCAATCTATTCTTATTGCAATGGAAAGACAACACACTCCATAATGCAGAGGTGCAATACAAAGCACAAAGAGGGGGGAAACCTTTCTACCACCCTCAGGCTCTGCGGAGAAATCTTAACCAACTGTGCAAGCCAAAGCGAACGACAACCACAACATGGCTTTTATATTTGTCTTAGAGAAACGAGGTTCACATTTAGACAAATATTACTATTTTTTGAATAAATGAATAACGACAATAGGACACCCATGATGGTCTTGGCATAGCCTAAACAATGATTTAAAATTGGATGTTATCTCTAACGATGCTAACTAATGGCACTATATTCAACATTCCACCATTAATTATGATCTACAGCTGTGAAAAGAAATATTTCAGAGGTTCCACGCTAAGTAAAACCAGTGAAAGATAGTATCTTAGTCTCAAATTATCAAATTTATACTAATTACTCCAAACCTCCTAAAGATCAACAACTGAATAGGAGAAGTATATACGTGATTAAAATAGGTCAGCTGCAGATGCTACAGCATCAAGGAAAAATTCTATCTAAACATCTTGGTGTGCCATGCTAAACGGGCATTGTCTAAGTAATTAGACAAACAAGCAACTATCATATTAAAAAACCACATGACTTTAATCATTGAACCACCATAGTCGGCAAAGCATAAAGAAAATTTAAACTATGCAAACTCAACAAATTATAATTGAGGTGTACTTATGCAAACAAAATCTCGATGGTCTAGTTACCTGCCTCCGATCGAGTGAAGCTCATCCTACTCCAACAGGCTCTATCAGATTTCAACATAATTTTAGTAACAACTACTAGAAAGTGTTTGAAATGTCAGTAACTTCATCATAAATGTTATCTCCATAATTACTAACCATAACCAAATCCCTACTGATTCTTTCTTTCAAAGGGCACAAACACATACCACTTTCAAAATCAGTTTAAGCATAATTGAGAGTCGATCTAGGGCCAAGAACCCTTCTATATCATATTTATTCAATATACACTTGGATAGTAAGCCCAGAGACATTATGCTAAAGCATAGTACCACCAACAGTTCAGATTTGAACTCACCAAGTCAGGTAACCCAACTAAATACCAACGACTACGGACCAAACATGGTCCTATACCTTCAGTTCTCATGCCCGGTAGGCCATGGCAACTTTAATCCTTCAATAACATCCAAGTATTGGAAGAATTGGACAAAGCCAAAGATACAACAAGTCCAACACAAATGAAACACTTCAAACATGCACTTCACCTAGAAAAATTGTCTATAAGACAAGCTCTCAAGCTTAGGGACAATCAACAAACAACCATCACAAAGTCATGTCTAACAATTCAAACCATTTAGGACTCACAAAATTCTATGATTAGAAAGTTAACCAACACATAAACTTCGAGGGGACAAGTATCATGGACAATAAATGTCCTAAAGACTAGAGTAACAAAATCACTTAGTATAAGTGAACAAGCAAATAACATTCACACTTCAACCATATATATGATTAATGTGAAATACATCACAAATACTAACTCGCCTTTAAAATCCATGTTTCATCAAATAACAACACGCCACGATGTAGAGCCAACCATGTATATAGTTAATATGAAGTACACTACAATCATCAACTCACTTAGAAAAAACTAAGCAAGTCCACTTCGATACAAGAGTAATATGCATGATATGCATACACGTACCCATCCTACAAGTGCAAGTGTGTTATTTTAATTAATTAATTTTTTCATCGAGAATCCAAAGCCTAAGCTCTGATACCAACTGTGACACCCCAGGCCCAAAACCCCGAGATGTCACTAATATCCACTACGCGACTAGCTGCTTTGCTTACTAGTAGCAAAAAATTTCAGCAGCAACTCCCTTGTAATTTCAATAACACAGAAGCAGAATAATTAATAGATAGGTTGTAAGCAACCTTAAACCATAAAGGATCATCCTAACAGTTCATTAGAGATTGAAATTTAAAATTGCATCATCACCACTAGCCTTCCATCACCAATATTAACCAACAAGCTCTAAGGGATAGGAAGAAGTCTATAATTGGCCATCGAACCATCGTCAAAGTTTGTATTTGACCATTCAACTAGAAAACCGGGTATCCTACACCCCCAACTATCAAAACCATGCATCTTTTGCCATCTAACTCGGTTTTGCAGAAATCCCATGCCACGCTGGTGCTGAGGGCTGAGTCAGCAGGTAACATATATTTAGATCTGAATCATCTGATCGAGGAGCCAGGAGCCAACCTCTCTTTAGTGTACGGATCAATAGTCAACTATGCAAAGAATCTACTAATGTGTGTAGGCGTGCAGCTCGTCAAGCTATTTTACAAAACTCCAAGGTGATTCTCGGCCGCTCGCCGCAACATGTCGTCAATCATGACGTCCACGACGTCCTTCATGCCGTCGCCGAGCCCCTCCTTGTCTGCAGCAGAGTACACCAGCTTCGGTATCATCTCCACCACACGATTCCTCATCTGTTGCACCTTCGCTTCAGGAATGACTGCCAGAATGCCGCGAACAGTGACATTGCCGACGCGCAGCTCGTCGCGATAGATGAACACGAACCATTCTTCCTCATGTTTGTTGCCCACCGACACGTACCACCCATACTGTCGGTACGCACTTCGCCGCCAGAAAAGCACCGGCATAGCACTGGCGACCATGCAGTCGAACAGCGACCGTCGTGTGAAGCTGTCCCCGTGGGGCTACGGCGAAGTGCGTGCCCGAGGAACAGCTGCATGATGAGCTCGTTTTGCTTGATGCACCCGCCTCGCCGTAGTCCGGCGTGCAGCATGCGTCCCCGGCCGCCTGGCACTCCTCGAGCAGCAGCCCACGAAAATCCCGCCTGATTGCTGATCACGGGGCGCCGGTGAAGGCGAAGAGCTTGGGGAGCAGGAGGGATGAGGCATACCGCTGCCACACGCGTACTTCGGCGGTGGTGCGCGGGTGGAAGCTGGTCGGGTAGGGGATGCCGACGTCCATGGCGTCCCAGGGGTCGCGCTCGATGACCGGGCGGGTGATGTTGGCCAGCCCGGGCATGAGGAGGAAGCTTCCGTCCCACCCGCCATTCGGCGAGCGGTGGAAGTCCCAGGTGATGCAGCCGAGCGCAATGAAGTGGTCCCAGCCATTAGATCCCTTGTAGTACGGCTGCGCGTGGAGCCACGATAGCAGCCTGAGGCATTCCCTGTCACAGTCGGCATCGTGGCATGGGATTTCTGCAAAATCGGGTCAGATGACCGAAGATGCATAGTTTTGAAAGTTGGGGGTCTAGGATACCCGATTTTCTAGTTGGATGGTCAAATACAAACTTTCATGATAGTTCGATGGCCAATTATGGACTTCTTCCTAAGAGATAACATTATTTTCAAGATTAGCAAAAGAGACATTTGAAGAATCATGAAGTGTAGACCCATGCAGCTACATCCCTTCCGCACATGACATGCCTCAGGTACCTAGAGGGGGAAACAACGGTGAGATTCAAAAATCTCAGCAAGTAAACTTATATTGACAAGAAATTTAAACCATAGTTTGATAAGACATTGGCTTAATACTTTCATAATTGACAAATCATTATTAGAATATCAAGTGTCATTTCTTTCCACCATTAAGTCATATTTCATTCTTTGTCATCACACCAAACCAGTACTACTAGAACAAATTTTGTAATATTAGAGAATCATTAGGATACTAACAACTTAATATCGAAGCAAATAATATCAAGGGTATCATGATAAGAACATTTAAACCATATTCGTCCTACTACACCCAAACTGCTATTTTTTTTCTTCATGTAAATAATATTTGACCAACCCAAAATTATCACCATTTGGGTATTATAGATCACTCATGGGAAACACACGAGGAGTCCATGAAAAATTAGCAGAGGACTAGAATAAGAGATCCGGTGATCCCTTTCATACTAATTCCAAATACAATAGTAATTATAAGACGAATGAAGTGCATAACAATACAATGCAAATCCACACAAAATCCTTCCCAACTCCATCATACAAACACAGTGTATACAAATGCCATTCAAAACCGCACATACAAATTCCATCCATATCCACAATTCCAAGGGTCATCCGCATTACACACTCCTTGAGAAGCATCACTTCTCATGATTACTTCCAATGTTTATGAAATACATAAGACAATCACTCCCATGCATCAAGTGCACATGAATGCATATGATGCATATGAACTCTTGCCTGCATACCCAAAAAGGTATGGAGCCGCATCCATGGATGATGTACCTGTATGATCGTAACCATAAGATCACGACATAATTTCCAATACAATGCATATTCAAATGCACATGCATATAATATGGTGCATTGATAATGCCACCAATAAAACTTCAACTTCCTTCTCAAGTGTGGATTAGCCACACACCACATGATAATACCACCAACCAATATTTAACCCCTTTCTGAAGTGGAAATTCACAACATACCACAACCATCACATATAGCAGGAATATTAGAACATACTTCAATGCATATCAAAATCCACATATATATGTGTAAGAACTTTTATTGCCAATATCACAAATAACACTTCAACATGTCCAAAACATACTTCAAACAAGAAACCACAGGATAAAACTCGCCTCTAGAATCCAAGTCTCATCACATAACATCCCTTCTTAAGGTGCTAACCATATAAGCCAACAATCCGTAATACATTAATGCATAGTACTATTTTAAATATAAACATATTTGCATGTAGATTGAACTATGGAAATTCATACCAAGGCTAAGGCAACATGTGCACCTATAGTTTTCAATACACCATCCAACCACAATATTAACCATATATGGCCATAACCAAGGAGTGCAATTCATTTTTGAACGGGAACCATATTCTAGTTCGACCTCAGTGCTATCACACCACGATGATTCTATAACAATTGATTAAATTCAAACAATCTCCTAAAGTAATGACAGACTCCCTAATCTTTATATTTTGGAAAAGCGCAAAGTGGATGACTGAACCTCATTTATGAATAATATCACCCAAGCGTGTAATTATCTTTATTCACCCAAAATACCTATTCATCATATTGAATTTAACTTCATTTTTTTAGATTACTCCACCAAACAAATAAATCATGTCCAATCTTTCAATTATTGAGTATAGTCATATATGCTGAGTTTTAGACATTTAGGTGATAAAACAACAAGTCAAAACGGTAGCAAATCACCGCTACGTTTACTTGCCTGTAACTTGGTAGAGATGAGCGCTCTAGGCACGACCTGGAGCAATACCACCTTGTCTTTAGTAGGAGCAGCAAGAACCCTAGGTTCCCCACCTTCTCTTCTCCCCCATCCTCTTTTTCCTTCTTCTCCTTCCTTCCTCTTCTTCCTTCTTCTCCTTCCTTCCTCTTCTTCCTGTCCTCTCTCCCTTCTCTACTTTGGGGGAAGAGCAGCAGCAAGCACAAGAGGGGAAAAGTGGGCTAGGGTTGGAAAAAGCTAGGGTTGGCTGCCCTTTTATACTAGAGTTCTCTAGACACTCATCCAACGGTTCATAATTACTCAGATCGCCAAAGGAGCAATACTTACTCGAATTGGGCGAGTGAGTAGTCAAATGGATTTGTCTCGACAAGTTCTACGCAACCACGGTCTCTGATTGTCCGTCCGAGCACTAGATTTAAAAGTTAACTTTTATCCCTCTTGGGAGTAATTAGTCAACTCTCATTATTTTTTTGTATTGTTATGGATTACGTGTATTACATAGCCTTATAAATGAATTTCTTGTACTCCCTTGCATTATTTGCATTTTCTCGGCATGGCTTGCTGAGTATGGTGGTTGTACTCAGCCTTGCAAAATCTTTCCCCTTTCAGAAGTATAGTGCTTCTGAGCTAAGACGATGTTAGAGGACCAAGGCTCAGACCATAGTTGAGTTTGCTTGTTGAGTGGAGCTGAAGCCCCGGTAGGATTGTCCTTCCTTTCTGCTGCTGCTTTCCTTCGAGTGTGAGGACTAAGTGTCTCTTTTGTAAGTATTTATATGCTTTATTTTACGTTTGGATCTGTGTATTAATTTGTCATTTTGTGTACTCTGGTTGATGCCAGGACAGAGATTCGATACACAAAATAGTCTGAAAATTTGGGATAAATTTTTGGGTGTGACAAGTTGGTATCAGAGCCATCTCGACTGTAGGTTGAGGCAAATGGTCAAAACCCTAAGGACAAGTTTTATGAAAACCTTATTTGCAAAAATATCTCTTCTCTCCCTCTAGAGTCTTTGCAAAATGATTTGTTAAATTTCTCTTTTTCCCCTCCACCTCTTTTAGTTGTTGAACCTAGAGGACGAACCAGTTGCTCATCAACGGATGGAAGTTAAGTCAAGCCCCAAGCTTCAAGCAAAGAAGGTCAAGCCAAGCAGCCCGAGTCGCTTTTCTCGTGGATCAAGCGAAGCCTTCTCGGAATCCACCTAAATCCAATCTTTCCTAGAAGAGTAGTATCGGTAGTTCCTAGGTCGTGTGTTGTTTGCTGTGTGCAGGTGTATGGTTTACATCAGCGGTGGGGATGTGACCATACTAGGTTGTTTGCCTAATCAACTTGAACAATAAAAGTACACATACATCCTCTGCTCCTTCTCCTGCAGCAAATGGGAAAAGCCAGGGGCAATGTCAGTGGATCGAGACCCCAACCGTCCCATGGGTCAGCTCAGAACAACACTGCGCATGTTCCACCTCCACCTCCTGGGGATCCAACTCTAGCCAAGGTAGTGGCCAATCAAACGCAGTTAATGACCATGATGATGCAGTTGATGCAATGGCAGTATCAGCAGCAACAGATGCAAGTTTGGGGTCAATATCAAGAGCAATGCCAATCTGCTCGGATGCAAGCCCTGGTGATTGTCGCCAGTAAACTGTCAGGTTCCCAGAAGTCGATGGCAGCAATCCTGCCATCCTGCTTGGAGGGAACCATATGACCTCTGCTATAGTTACAATGAGCAAGGTGATGATGCAAGAAGCAGTTCATGGGACATGTATGCTAGGACGTCAACCAAAGATGAGATGCAGTGTCCAAGAAAGAGGAAAGATTTCGGTCAACTAATCAGCTAGAATTTTTGTACGCCACCGTCCAACTCTAAGAAGAGAAAGGCACCAGTATGGAATGAAGGATGTGCCAGCAAAATGATTATCACTGGCACAGAGTTTGCTCCCGAAGATGCTAAGAAGATTCCCCGAAGGACACTATAAGCTAAAGGATACTAGTTGTGGCCCGTACCCGAAACTTCCACCACAGCGAATTGTCGTTAAGGGAACCAGCAAGAGCTCTAATATTCTACCACCAACTACTCCCAAGCTACAGAACCAGCAACAGCAGGGCAAGCAATGCCAAGGAAACAATGATCCATGCCAACCACAAGGGAATGGTGCGATCCTTCCACCGCACCCATAGCAAGTGTCTCCAGCACCAGTTCGCATGATTGTCAATAACCTAAGTAATGCACCTCGCATTTCTCCTATCCAGATGGCCAGCAACCATTGGAAGATTGGTGACACATCGAGCGAGAAGGTCCTACCTACTGCAGCTACTAAGAAGGTTGTTATCTTCCCAAGGAAGGTCTACACGCGAAGCAGTGTCCCGTTGGAACACCAGCTTGTAAGCAAGGGCAGATCAAGTCAACCAGGCTAGAATCATAGGAGTAAAGGTCACACCAGTCAAGATGTCATCTAGTCAAGCCTGTAACAGACTACAAGTGCTTAATCTTTATGTAATTTTGCTTGTACAAAAAAGTTTCATGGCAGTTATGTAAAAAGAATGAGAATATTTAATAAATTTTGAGATATTTAGTTTCTCTTCTTTTGTGATTCATCTAGAGTACCCAAAAGCAAGTTAACTTGTATAACTGTTAGTATGATAAGAAACCTAGAGTTTCATTTTCCCCCCTCATTCTAATTTTGTTAGACTCTAAGGCATGATTGCTAACCATGAGAAGTAAATGGTCAATCATGGAAATACAAATGGTCAGACCACATTAACATTCGACTTGATACAATCTCTTTAAAGGTGAGAACAAGTGACACCTGAAGGGAATTGCTTCATCACCTCTGCCTGGAGTAAATGGATACAGATATCAGGCCATAAAATACAGTAGCAGTTTAGCCAAAAGAGGCGATAACTCAAGACACTTGTAGTTCAGATAAAGGCAGATCAAGCAGCTTCTTGAAATGCCTGTCGTTCAGGTCAAGAGCAGTTCGAAGCGAAATTTAGAGTCCATGGTTTTATGAAAGTTAATTTCAAGGGTTCTGGAAAAACTTCACCGGTTTCAAAACAAAGTGAATTCTCAGAATACCGAAGGTGTTGTTGGTAACTGTGCAGTCTAAGGAAAGAAAGATGCTTGAACTCCTGCAACCAGATCAGGGTCAGTGCGAACAGAATCAACCGGTGTAAGTCAGAAGAAACCGCAGAGGTTAGCAGACCAACCCAACCCCACCATACCTTCTTTCTTTCTAGCCCCGAATCTCGGGATGAGATTCCTATAAGGAGGGTAGGTTTGTCACGCCCCGGTTTTTGTTCGGGATTAAAAATTATTAAATAATCCATTTTCTAGAAATTAAATAAAAGCAAATTAATCAAGTGAAATGAATAAGGAAATGAAAATTTGCTTTAAAAATAATGGCTGGAAATAGTTTTGAAATATTCTCCATGCCCTAAACTATTTTTGAAATTTTTCATGAAATTTTGGAGCTCCAGAAATAATTTTGATAATACAAAGAGCATTTGAGTATTTTTTTAAATAAAGAAATTAATGAGTTAAATGATCTGGTTATATTTTTATTTAATACTTTGAATGTCCATCTATTTTCAAGATTTTTATTGGAATTATTTGAGCACTGGAAGTATTTATGAAAATTCAAAGATTATTTCACCGATTAATTTAAATGGAAAAACGAATAAACAGTCAATCCGTGTTCCTGGGCTGTTTTAAGATCAACCGGAAAATTCCATTTCGCCTCCGCGCGTGCGCGCCCCTTTTCTCTATCCTCCCCGAAGGCCACGCTTCTTCCTCGCGCCCGCGCAAAATGTCCGCTTTACGTCCCCCTCCTCCTAAGCTGATGATAGGTGGGGCCCACCTGTCATCCCTCTCCTCCGCCCGTCTCCTTCCTCCGACCGCCCGGCCGCCTCGCCACCCGCCCTTCCCCACTCGCTCGTGCACACCATCAATATCCTTTAATGTCGCCTTAACACCGCTTTAATCGTCGCCGCGTGTTTCCCTTTCTTTCCCTGCGAAACCCGCCATAGCCGCCGTCGCTTCCCTCCGCCGACGAGAAATCCAACCATCTCCCAGTCGCTGCTATCCCTCCCGCGACCTTGTAAATGGTCGCCGAGCTCTCCCCTCCATTTGTCCCTTTCTCCCACCCTTCCCCGTGCATCCTAGCTCCCTCCCCGCACCCGTCCCATGCACCGCCGCTCGTTGGCTCTCTCCGGCCACGCGCCATCACCACTCTGGGCACCGTTGCCATGCACCAAGTCCGTCGCCGCCTTCGCTGTACCGCACCAAAACCCGGCCACCCCTCCGCCTCTGCCGTTCGCCGCCGGAGCTCGCTACCATCCACCCGCTCGCCCCTTCGCGTGCACCGCCGCCTCTCCTCCCCTTTTCGCACCCTCCACCGCTCCCCGTGCACGTCGCTGCGCCGATGGCCGCCACCGTCGACCATCGGGCCACACGCTGCCCAGCTGGCGTTCGCCGCCGCCCCCAATCTCCTTGGCCCGCCCGATCTGCCTCGGGGCAGATCGCGGTCATCCATTTTGGCTGCCGCGTGGCTGCCACATCGGCACCACGTGTGCACGCCCACCCGTGGACCACTGTGGACTCGGTCCACGGTGGACCGGCCGCGCACCGCGTCGCTGCTGACATCAGCCCTCGGCTCGCTGACATCATCCTGGCCCTTTTCCTTTGTAAAAATAATTAATAATTACACAATAAATCAATTTAATTTCCAGAATTCATTTAAATGGTGCAAAACTTCTAAAATTCATATCTAATTCATACGAACTTCAAATTGGGCCCTTCAAATTACAAAATTCATCTAAAATTGGGCTCTACATCTTTCTTTACTTCCATGTACTGTTTATTTGGTTTATATTACGGTTTTTCTCATTTGGCATGCCAGCGTATAGATTCCACTATTTCGGAGGCCCGCGCTCGCAAAGAAAAGAAGATTGTTCAAATAAGTAAGGCAAGTCGTGTCATTTTGATCATATTGTTGTCCCAATTTACAAAATTATGTTTATTTAAAATATTGCATTTCGCTTTATTAAAATCCTCGCTTATCACCGTTTTATTTAGCGTTACTGATTCTTCTTGTTATAGCTTTATTATTTGTATTATTATTAACGTTTATAACCGTCGGAAAAATAAAACTAGTGAGCACTTTTTATATGTGGTACTCACTAGCAAACTTAGAAATATGCTTAGCCCTGCTTGAATAGAAATAATTAGATGTTTTCAATAATTATATTAAGGATTAACTTGTAAGTAATGGAAATATTGGCTGTTTTTAGCTATGGCAATAAATGTCCCCTTCAGAATTCCCCAAACATGTTTTCGGCTGGGCTCGGGGTGCCTGGTTTTGTTAGTCGCACCTCGACCGTCATATGGACCGGTCTTCGGGCCTCTGTTGCAAAGCAAATTTCGTACTACCACATGTCTAATGGGTAAGGCTTAACACATTATTTAGTACGGCTATGATAAAAAAAGACACGGATAGAGCCGAGCAATGCCCCCAAGTTAGAATTTAATTTCGTTTAAAACTAAAATATTTGGAGTTAGCACTTGTTGCCCTGGGTTAAGGCAAGATCGTGTTGATGCGTGGCTTGATAATAAATTGTCTAGAGATAGGCTCGTGTTTTATTTAAATGCTTTGAATTGCTGGTTTTTTTGCAAAATAGCATTATATATAATTTGTACTCCATTGCCTTATTTGTATTTTTCCGGCATGGCTTGTTGTAACATCCTGAAAATCGGAGAACCGAAATCGGAATGTAAAAATCGGAACTTTCAAAAACCGTGGCTTATTGCTTCTTCTCGGGTTTGTTGCTTCTTATTTGCCAGCTCGTTGCATAAATTTAGTCGTGGTCAATTCCCTTTTCGGTGTATTTGGAGGTTTCGGAGTTGTCAAACGGTGGTGCGAAAGCCGCATCGGGATTTTAAAAAGGAATTTGAGGGAAAGTGCGGATTTGCGAAACGCGTTTGGGAAGTATAAAATAAAATTTTGGTTGGGAGAAGATAAATTAAAACACAAAATAAATAATAAAAGTCTCGGGAGGCGTACTCGAAATTTGGGAAATGTTTTTTTTATTAAAAATGGGTAAATTATGAAAATTAGGAAAAAGAATTTAAATAAGTATGAAAAATAATTATGGAAAAATGAAAGTCAAGAAAAAGTTTAAAATATAAAGTTAAAAATTATTTTTAGAATATTAGGATTTATTTTGGAATTTTTAGAAGGAAAGAAAATAGAAAATGGGAAAAGAAAATAGAAAATCGGGAAAAAGTGAAAATGCACTGTTCATTGGTCACAAACTGTTCGACACCGTACGACCTCGCCGCCGCGCGCGCGCGCGCCGCCGAACACGCGCGCGCCCGCGCGCGCGCGCGCGCACGCCGCGCCGCGCCTAACCGCGCCTGGCCCTACCCGCGCGCCACGCGCGCGCGCGCGGCACGCGCGCGCGCGCCGCGCCACGCGCCGCGCAGCGACCGCCGCGCGCCGGACGCGCGCGCCGCGCGCGCCGCGCCGCCCGCGATCGCGCCGCCGTACCAGCCGCGCCGCCCGCGCCCGCCGCGCCACGCGCCGAGCCACGCCCGGCCCCTACACGCGCGCGCACGCCGCGCCGGACCCGCCGCCGCGCGTCGCGCCGCCGCTTTCGCCCGCCGTACCGGCCCTCCCCGTGCGCCGCCGCGTGTCACCGCTGCGCGCGCGCCGAGCCGGACCCCCTTCCTTCCACCCCGCGCCGCGCCAAGCCCCCTTGGCCGCGCCTATAAAAGGCGGTGCCCCGCCTATTTCACCGCACCGCCGCCGTTTTCCGCCGTTCCGAGCACCGCCGCCGAGGGCCGCCGCCGTTAGCCGTCGCCGCCGTGCGCAAGTCCATTCCCGTGCCCCCTTGCTCCTCCCCGATCCGCCGTCGCCGGTAAGCCCCTTTGCGCCGCCCTTGTCCCTCGCTCGCCGCCTCTGTTTCTCCGCCCGGTCGAACACCTTGCGGGTATTGAGCAGTGCGCAGAGAAAAAAAAAGAAAAAGAAAAAAAAGAAAAAGAAAAATAGGGAAAAATTAGGAAAAATTTTGGAAAATTTGGAAAAATATTTTGGGATGACTTGAGTAAAATTTTGGGCAAAAATAAATTATTTTCTCGCATATTTTCTCAGTGCAAAGTTTGAAAAATCGGAATCGGACGTTTTCGAATTCCATTTCGCATCGTTTTTAATCCGGACCCCGTTTAATTCTTTCCCGCCATCGAAATAGGTTTCGCTTTTGTGCTCAAACCCTCAAATTTCGAGCACGAATTTTCTTCGCTGATATTTTCAAACGTAAATTCCAAATTTAATTGCGATCGCCGACTTTGCGAAAACCCTAGGTCATCGGTTCGATTCCAAAACCCGGATTTTCCTCGCAACCCTTGTCCTAACTCGAGTAGAATTTTCGGCAAAACTTTTGGAGTTGTTTTCATGGCTTTTGTGGTTCTTTTCGATCTCTCGGTGTTTTGTTGAATTCTAACTGAATTCAATTGATCTCTCGCACGTACGGGTAGCGCTGAAGAAACCGGCATCGACACCGCCGAAGATCCCACCCTCAAGTGTGCGAGCAAGGCAAGTCATCACACTCTTTGAACATATTGATCCCAATTGCGAAATGATGTTATTTTAAACTCTAAACATGCATGCTATACGAGTTACCTATACTTGTTATGCCATACCTTGTCATTGATTACCTTTAGAATTATTCCTTGTAACCCTCGATGTGATCAAATAACGAGAGAATAGCTTCGGCAAACCGCTTAGCCCGCTAAACTTAGATTATACATACTCATGACTTTATGAAAAAGCTTTGTGCTTGGGCAACTACCTTAGGGAAGGTAGTTGAGATTCGGCATGTGGAGACATGAGCGCCACATGGCCATGATGAACTAAGTTTGGTGGAAATTGAAAGTACTATACAAATGTTTTAGCGGGGCGGCCGGATGATTTGGGTGGATTCCGGAAAAGGCAAGTGCCGACCCTGGTCAATTAAGGACCGAGCCATGAGATAGCCGGAAACGAGCCGCACAACCGTACTTCTCGAATGGGTATAGACCTAGCGACTAGATAGCCGAGCGGAGGGTATCCTTGCATAGATGGTTCTCGTGATGTGGTTATGGGATGAGGATGAGGCTGCGGCCTTTGTTAAGAATGGTGGGATTAAACTAATGTTAATTAAACTTAAAGATTGGAAAGTCTTCCCTTAACCCGGGTGCGCGAACTCCTCTCACGCTAGAAAAGGACGGCTAGAGTGCATGAGGGCTTAAGTTCATGGAGCGGGTACGCCAAAGCAAGGTTATCGAAAGGCTTTGCCGTGACCGTCTCATGTGTTGAGGCGTAGGCTCATTTGTTGGGCTGTCGCGGAGTACGGGTAAAGTGTACATCCACTTGCAAGTGTGAATGAATCAATCTATTCGAATAGCCGTGCTCGCGGATATTGAGCATCGTGACAAGACTTTCGCTTGGCTAGATTTTTAAACTTAAAACTGCTGGGATGGGTATGCATGATGGTTTCATTCTGGTGGATCAACTTCTCGAGAATGCGAGAAGGGGTGGACTCCCAGAAAATCATGACGAACCGGAGACGGGAAGCCATCCTTGGAATCATGATGGATGGTAGACGAACCGTCGCCGGATTAATGAACTATGAAATTAAAACTTGATTTGGCTAGTCGGTAGGCTTGTGAAAAGAATTGTGAAAAGCGGCTTTACGCAAAAATAACTCTAGCCGTGTTCTTTGAATAACCCTATCATATGCATCAATTCGTGTTGACTTGCCGAGTACGGTTGGTACTCACCCTTGCTATACGCACAAACCTCCAGTGATGGAAATGAAGAGCCGGAAGACCCCTACGCGTACTACCCGGAGGGCGAAGGAACCGACGGCGCATACTAGACCTTAGCCCCGGTCGTTGCTGTGGCAATTGACGAGCCGCTCC
This sequence comes from Oryza australiensis, assembly GCA_019925245.2. NCBI lineage: Eukaryota > Viridiplantae > Streptophyta > Magnoliopsida > Poales > Poaceae > Oryza > Oryza australiensis. The sequence continues at coordinate 891,336 of JAIFGZ020000136.1, forward strand.
TCTTTCCATTGCCTTATCTAAATTTGTTTTATGTTGTATTCGGACCATAAGGTCCTGTGGGATGAACAATGCCTTCGGGCCTATTAATGTAATACTGGTATTGTAAGACTATTCGTGCATGTGCACTTGATTATCAGGCTTGTATTCGTGGGTACCAACTACTCGATCCAGGAAATGGTACTATGAACACGAAAGATTCCCGTCTCAAAAACGGGGTCCACAGAGCTGGTATCGAGCCATGCGACCGTAGGCTAAGACCAAATGGCGCCCTACCCCTAACTAGATGGCTAAAGGGAAATATCCCTACGGTAGGATCGTTTTAAACTATTATTTCCGAAAATGCAAATATATCTTTTCTACATCTGTATTTCTTTTTACCAAATGATTATGATAGCTCTCTCCCGCTAACCCTAAGTTGCACTGTAAGCGAGATGTCAAACCACGACGGAACACGGGAAGTCACTATTCCGCGAGACGAGGGGTTCGTGGTACAACTTCAGTCCCTACTATGGTGTTTGAGGTACCCGGAACCGCCCACTTATCACACCAAAAGACATGGCTCCGAGATGTATCCAGCCTGGGAGGCAGCCGTATCCATAGAAGCCCGCATGGGGAGTGAGACATCCTACTGCTTCCACACTCGCTACCACCGGGATCTAGCAGAAGCAGCTATTCAGGATGCAGCTCGCGAGGCCTTCCTTCGCCTTAATGCGGAACACCGTGCCGAACTCACAATGACGAGTTCGTGCATCATCCTTACCGCGAAGAGGGCAACCCGGTCTGCACCGTGGAGGCTACCCCCTGCTACAACCCGATGGTCACGCGTTTATCGCGTTGGGCGGAGACAGCAGACGACTGTTACGAGGAGGCCCTGCTCGAGATCAACGATCAGCAGTCACGCCTCAATGATCTGGTCAACAGCCACCAAGGCTGTGGAGACCAGATAAGCATGCTGCAGACTCAGCTGCAGGCAAATGGCGCCCAGTACGAGCAACTCTCGGACCGCTACATGGCCCGGGGGGAAGCTCTGGTAGAGCTGGAAGAGCAGCTCGGGAAGAGCAAGCAGCGAGATCAACCGGTGGAGGAGCAGTTGCACACTCATCTGTCTACGCTGCAGGTACTTCCACCGAGCTTGTGCCATCACCTCCTGCCCCTGTGCCCGACCATTATTACCTTATGACTCCAGCATGCTTGGATACCTTTCAAGCCATGATGGAGCAAGCTTTTATGTTGAGCACAGAGCCTGCACCGTACCTGGTGGACACCACTGCTGCCGCGTCCATGGGACCCACCCCGAGCTCCGTACCAGTACCCTCCGAGCCGGGATCAGGAGAGGGTAACCCCATCCAGATCTACACCGACACGGAGTCTGAGGCAGAGCCCATGGAGATCAAATGGGAGTCTAGCGACACCGACCCAATGGAGGAGGAAGCTCCCCCTCGTCGCCCGACTCACACGGGAGGCCCCTCACCCGCCGGACCGCTCGCAAGAGTACGCGGCCACCGAGTCGGAAGATTCGGCGTGACTCCGAGGCCACCACCTCCGAGCCGTGGGGACTTCGGTTTGCTTCGGCAGCGGACCACCCACTTCCGGCGCCTGGCTCTTGCGGATGGTTGGATGACTAGGCGGGAAGACCTTCCCAGCTCGGCGGCACGAACCACTCCCTAATCCCCCTTAATTAGTTGATGTAGTTGGACGATATAACTATTGTTGCTATCCTGGCATGAAGGACTGTGTGTGTACAGTCCGTGTACCCCCTTATGTAATATGATGAACCTGAGCATCGCCTTGCGATGTCTTAATTCGTATGCTTATTATTATTTCACCTTGACTGTTGATTGAAGATCATTCGAAAGAACTTTAAGAAAAATTCCCCCGTGAACTATAACCTAAACGAGTCCGATCTCTTGATTCATCTCCCTTCTTTAGATGGCACATCGTCGCGAGCCGCAGCAACCAACGAGAACCCGCGAACCTAACCCCTCCACCCCGGCGGAGGTCATGGCTTTGCGGACCCGGCTACTCCAAGCGATTGCTAATAATCAAGGAGGTCGAGGAGGATCGAGTCCGGGAGAATTCATGAGAGCTAAGCCACCCACTTTTTCCACGGCCGAAGAACCTATGGACGCCGAAGATTGGCTAAGAGTGATAGAGAAGAAGCTAACCCTCGTCGAGTCCGAGAAGCGATAGAGTTGTCTTCGCTACTAACCACTGGAGGGTCCCGCAAGTGACTCGGTGGGATACCTACAAGGAAACACGAGCCGAAGACGCCGGCGAACCAACATGGGAGGAATTCACGGCTGCGTTCCGTGAGAATTTCGTGCCATGCTGCAGTTATGAGGATGAAGAAAAACGAGTTCCGATGCGTCAAGGGAACACCTCAGTACAAGAATATCGAACAAGTTCACCCAGCTTGCCGTTACGCCACCGGTGACTCGGCCGACGAGGAAGAAAAGATAGACAAATTCATTGAGGGACTAAATGACGCGGGGACCAATGATCGGGCGGATCACACCGGTTTCAAAGCCTCATCAACAAGGTCGTCCGGCTTGAGCATGACCAAAAGGTGGTAGACAATAACCGCAAGAGGAGGCTCGCTATGGCTCGCCCATTTCGGGAACGCCACAACGCCCAAGGGAGCCACCCCGTCTGGATGGAAGCCAAACGTCCCGGCAACCGGACGTTCTCCCGCTTCCGACCATATCAACAGGTCAGCTACACCTCAGCTTCGTACACCCACACCAACCCTAGCCGCTCCAGGAAGAAGGAATGTGAGCTGCTTCAATTGCGGAGAATTCGGGCACTACTCCAATAGCTGCCCAAAACCACGCAACACCCCTGTGCGCACTGGCGCCAATGCAACGCCCGTCCGAGGAACCCCCACCCCTGCGGCAGGACGAGGTCTGTTCAGGACCCCGCTACCCAACGAGGCTGCCACCGGGTTTCGACGTGGCCAGGTGAATCATGTGCGGGCTGAAGAAGCTCAGGAGGACCAGAGCGTATTGATGGGTATGTTCTCTATCAACTCTACACCAGTTAAAGTTTTATTCGATTCTGGAGCCTCGCATTCATTCATATCTTCCCAAGTAAGCAAACAACACCACCTACACCAAGTAGCACTTAAGAGGCCTATGTTGGTACACTCACTGGGAGACATAACCGTACCCCATGCCTGCATTAATGTGCCCATACGGATTAGAGACGTGGTGTTTCTCTCAAACCTTATGGTGCTATCACCACAAACCATAGATGTCATACTCGGAATGGATTGGTTGACCAAGAATAATGGAATTATAGGCTGTAGTCGAAGGGAAGTCACGGTATCCACCCCATGGGATCACCGATGAGCATAACTATGGATCAAAACCCAAAGCTATGTGAGCAAGCTGCGGGAGTGTTCACCATGCTACCCTTAGGCGGAATGCCGGTAGTACAAGAATACCCGGATGTGTTTCCCGAGGAATTACCCGGAATGCCCCGGATCGCGACATAGAGTTTATCATCGATCTAATGCCAGTACTGCCCCCATATCCAAGAGGCCTTATCGAATGCCGGCCAACGAGTTGGAGGAACTCAAGAAGCAAATAAGAGAACTACAAGAGAAGGGATTCGTACGCCCGCTCTTCTCCTGGGAGCCCCGGTACTCTTCGTCAAAAGAAGGATGGGAGTATGAGAATGTGTGTGGACTACCGATCGCTGAATGAAGTAACTATCAAGAACAAGTACCCGCTGCCCGGATCGATGACTTATTCGATCAACTTAAGGGTGCACAGGTGTTCTCAAAGATTGATCTACGGTCGGATACCATCGTTGAAGATTAGAGCCGGAGATATTCCTAAGACGGCGTTCTCTACACGTTACGGCTTATACGAGTTCACGGTGATGTCCTTTGGATTGACCAATGCCCAGCATATATTATGAACCTAATGAACAAGGTATTCATGGAATACCTGGACAAATTCGTAGTGGTATTCATCGACGATATACTTATCTACTCCAAGAGCGATGAGGAACACGCGGAGCATCTACGACTAGTCTTGGAAAAGCTACGAGAGCACCGGCTGTATGCAAAGTTCAGCAAATGCGAGTTCGGCTCAAGGAAGTCGCTTTTCTCGGCCACGTGGTTTCAGCCGGAGGAGTAGCAGTAGACCCCGCCAAGGTCGAAGCCGTTATGGAATGGAAGGCACCCAAGTCGGTGACGGAAGTTCGGAGTTTCTTGGGCTTGGCCGGTTATTACCGACGGTTTATCGAAGGGTTTTCCACGTAGCCCGACCTATGACTCAACTTCGAAGAAGGAAAAGAAGTTTGAATGGAATGAGAAGTGCCAAAAAGCCTTCGACCAATTAAAAGAAAAGTTAACCACTGCCCCAATCTTGACCTTACCCGACAACCGGAAGGACTTCGTGATGTCTTGTGATGCATCCCGGCAAGGATTGGGAGGAGTGTTGATGCGAGATGGGAAGGTCGTAGCATATGCCTCTCGGCGATACGACCCCACGAAGAGAATTATCCCACACACGACTGGAATTAGCCGCGGTTGTACACGCATTGAAGATCGGAGACACTATCGATCGGGAACCACTGTGATGTGTATACCGATCACAAGAGCTTAAAATATTTCTTTACTCGGCTGATCTCAATCTACGACGAGGCGATGGCTGGAGTTGATCAAGGATTACGATCTAGGAATCCACTATCATCCGGCAAGGCAAATGTAGTGGCCGATGCGCCGAGCCGCAAAGCCCAATGCAACCACTGGGATTGGGCGGTATGGCCGAACTCCAAGAAGAAATGGCTAGACTCAATCGCACTGATTCCTCACGGAGAAGTGAACTCACTGGAAATCCAACCCCTACGAGAACTCAAATAGAGGAAGCCCAAAAGGGAATGAGGAAACCCGGAAATCAAGGAACGCATGGCTTGGACGCGCTAAGGAGTTTTCGGTAGATGACAAGGGAATCTGTGGTACAAGAAAAGAATCGTGTGCCGAACGAGGCGGTTTGCGAGGATTGATCTTAAAGGAAGCCCACGAATCGGCATATTCGTTACATCCCGGAAGCACGAAAATGTACCAGGATTTGAAAGGAGAATACTGGTGGCCTAATATGAAGAGGGATGTAGCCGAATACGTAGCCGTGTGCGATGTGTGCCAAAGGGTGAAAGCCGAACATCAACGCCAGCTGGCTTGCTGCAGCCACTCAAGATTCCCGAACGGAAATGGGACGAGATAGGCATGGATTTCATAGTAGGACTACCTAAGACCGCGACTGGTTACGATTCCATTTGGGTAATAGTAGATCGGCTCACCAAGACTGCCAGATTTATTCCCGTGAAAACTAACTACAACAGTGCCAAGCTAGCGGAACTATATATGAGTAGGATTGTGTGTCTCCACGGTGTACCAAAGAGGATTATATCGGATCGTGGTACCCAATTCACATCTCATTTTTGGAGCAAGGTCCACGAGGCACTCGGCGGTCACCTCGCCTTTAGTACCGCTTACCACCCGCGGATCGACGGACGGGCGAGAGGACGAATCAAGTGCTAGAAGACATGCGAGAGCTTGCGTTGGATTTCACCAAGGATTGGGAGAAATGTTTGCCGTACGCCGAGTTCTCTTACAACAATAGCTATCAAGCCGGTCGAAGATGTCGCCAAACGAAGCTTTATTTGGTCGCCGATGTCGAACCCCATTAATGTGGTCGAAACCGGTGAACGAACCGTATTCGGGCCTGACATAATCAAGGAGGCTGAGGAAAAGGTTCGCCGATCCGGACCGACTACAAGCTGCTCAATCACGACAAAAGAGCTACGCGGATACCCGACGGAGAGAATTGGAATTTAAAGAAGGTGACTACGTGTATCTAAAGGTCTCACCACTACGGGGAACCCAGAGATTCAAAGTCAAGGGAAACTCGCACCACGATACGTGGGCCCATTCTTGATAAGCGCTAGGAGAGGAGAAGTGGCTTACCAATTGAACGCCCGAGAATCTCTCCGATGTCCACCCGGTGTTCCACGTGTCACAATTGAAGAAATGTTTGCGGGTACCGAAGAGCAAGCTCCTTTAGAAGCCATCCATGTCCACGGTGATCTTACTTACCCGGAGCATCCAATCAAGATACTAGACGAGGCAGAAAAGAAGACACGGACCAAGTCATGGCGCATGTACAAGGTACAATGGAGCAATCACACAGAAGAAGAGGCTACTGGGAGAGCGAAGAGTTCCGAGGACAGAATACCCACACCTACTCGGCAACGGTAAGAAATCTCGGGGACGAGATTTATTGTTGTTAGGGTAGGTTTGTAACATCCTGAAAATCGGAGAACCGAAATCGGAACGTAAAAATCGGAACTTTCAAAAACCGTGGCTTATTGCTTCTTCTCGGGTTTGTTGCTTCTTATTTGCCAGCTCAGTTGCATAAATTTAGTCGTGGTCAATTCCCTTTTCGGTGTATTTGGAGGTTTCGGAGTTGTCAAAACGGTGGTGCGAAAGCCGCATCGGGATTTTAAAAGGAATTTGAGGGAAAGTGCGGATTTGCAAAACGCGTTTGGGAAGTATAAAATAAAATTTTGGTTGGGAGAAGATAAATTAAAACACAAAATAAATAATAAAATTCTCGGGAGGCGTACTCGAAATTTGGGAAATGTTTTTTATTAAAAATGGGTAAATTATGAAAATTAGGAAAAAGAATTTAAATAAGTATGAAAAATAATTATGGAAAAATGAAAGTCAAGAAAAAGTTTAAAATATAAAGTTAAAAATTATTTTTAGAATATTAGGATTTATTTTGGAATTTTTAGAAGGAAAGAAAATAGAAAATGGGAAAAGAAAATAGAAAATCGGGAAAAAGTGAAAATGCACTGTTCATTGGTCACAAACGTTCGACACCGTACCGCCCGGCGCGCGCGCGCACGCGCCGCGCGCTGCAGCAGCGCGCCTGCGCCGCGCGCGCCACGCGCCGCCGCCGGCCGCCGCCGCGCGCCGGACCCCGCAGCGCCGCGCCGCCGCGCGCCCGCCGCGATGCGCCGCCGCACCGCCGCCCGCGCACCGCGCACTCGCCGCCACGCGGCCGAGCCACGCCCGGCCCCTACACCGCGCGCGCACGCCCGCGCGGACCCCGCCCGCGCCGCGCTCCGCCGCCGCGTTTCGCCCGCCGTACCGGCCCTCCCCGTGCGCCGCCGCATGTCACCGCCCGCGCGCGCCGAGCCGGACCCCCTTCCTTCCACCCCGCGCCGCGCCAAGCCCCCTTGGCCGCGCCTATAAAGGCGGTGCCCCGCCTATTTCACCGCACCGCCGCCGTTTTCCGCCGTTCCCGAGCACCGCCGCCGAGGCCGCCGCCGTTTAGCCGTCGCCGCCGTGCGCAAGTCCATTCCCGTGCACCCTTGCTCCTCCCCGAGCCGCCGTCGCCGTAAGCCCCTTTGCGCCGCCCTTGTCCCTCTGCCGCCGCCTCTGTTTCTCCTCGCACCGGTCGAACACCTTGCGGGTATTGAACAGTGCGTAGAGAAAAAAAAAAAAAAAGAAAAAAGAAAAAAAAGAAAAATAGGGAAAAATTAGGAAAAATTTTGGAAAATTTGGAAAAATATTTTGGGATGACTTGAGTAAAATTTTGGGCAAAAGTAAATTATTTTCTCGCATATTTTCTCGGTGCAAAGTTTGAAAAATCGGAATCGGACGTTTTCGAATTCCATTTCGCATCGTTTTTTAATCCGGACCCCGTTTAATTCTTTCCCGCCATCGAAATAGGTTTCGCTTTTGTGCTCAAACCCTCAAATTTCGAGCACGAATTTTCTTCGCTGATATTTTCAAACGTAAATTCCAAATTTAATTGCGATCGCCGACTTTGCGAAAACCCTAGGTCATCGGTTCGATTCCAAAAACCCGGATTTTCCTCGCAACCCTTGTCCTAACTCGAGTAGAATTTTCGGCAAAACTTTTGGAGTTGTTTTCATGGCTTTTGTGGTTCTTTTCGATCTCTCGGTGTTTTGTTGAATTCTAACTGAATTCAATTGATCTCTCGCACGTACGGGTAGCGCTGAAGAAACCGGCATCGACACCGCTGAAGATCCCACCCCTCAAGTGTGCGAGCAAGGCAAGTCATCACACTCTTTGAACATATTGATCCCAATTGCGAAATGATGTTATTTTAAACTCTAAACATGCATGCTATACGAGTTACCTATACTTGTTATGCCATACCTTGTCATTGATTACCTTTAGAATTATTCCTTGTAACCCTCGATGTGATCAAATAACCGAGAGAATAGCTTCGCAAACCGCTTAGCCCTGCTAAACTTAGATTATGCATACTCATGACTTTATGAAAAAGCTTTGTGCTTGGGCAACTACCTTAGGGAAGGTAGTTGAGATTCGGCATGTGGAGACATGAGCGCCACATGGCCATGATGAACTAAGTTTGGTGGAAATTGAAAGTACTATACAAATGTTTTTAGGGCGGCCGGATGATTTGGGTGGATTCCGGAAAAGGCAAGTGCCGACCTGGTCAGTAAGGACCGAGCCATGAGATAGCGGAAACGAGCCGGTACAACCGTACTTCTCGAATGGGTATAGACCTAGCGACTAGATAGCCGAGCGGAGGGGTATCCTTGCATAGATGGTTCTCGTGATGTGGTTATGGGATGAGGATGAGGCTGCGGCCTTTGTTAAGAATGGTGGGATTAAACTAATGTTAATTAAACTTAAAGATTGGAAAGTCTTCCCTTACCCCGGGTGCGCCAAAACTCCTCTCACTGCTAGAAAAGGACGGCTAGAGTGCATGAGGGCTTAAGTTCATGGAGCGGGTGCGCCAAAGCAAGGTTATCGAAAGGCTTTGCCGTGACCGTCTCATGTGTTGAGGCGTAGGCTCATTTGTTGGGCTGTCGCGGAGTACGGGTAAAGTGTACATCCCTTGCGGTGTGAATGAATCAATCTATTCGAATAGCCGTGCTCGCGGATATTGAGCATCGTGACAAGACTTTCGCTTGGCTAGATTTTTTTAAACTTAAAACTGCTGGGATGGGTATGCATGATGGTTTCATTATTGGTGGATCAACTTCTCGAGAATGCGAGAAGGGGTGGACTCCCAGAAAATCATGACGAACCGGAGACGGGAAGCCATCCTTGGAATCACGATGGATGGTAGACGAACCGTCGCCGGATTAATGAACTATGAAATTAAAACTTGATTTGGCTAGTCGGTAGGCTTGTGAAAAGAATTGTGAAAACTGGCTTTACGCAAAAATAACTCTAGCCGTGTTCTTTGAATAACCCTATCATATGCATCAATTCTGTGTTGACTTGCTGAGTACGGTTGGTACTCACCCTTGCTATACGCACAAACCTCCGGTGATGGAAATGAAGAGCCGAAGACCCCTACGCGTACTACCCGGAGGGCGAAGGAAGCGACGGCGCATACTAGACCTTAGCCCCGGTCGTTGCTCGTGGCAATTGACGAGCCGCTGCCTCTTTCCGCTGCCTTATCTAAATTCTGTTTTATGTTGTATTCGGACCATAAGGTCCTGTGGGATGAACAATGCCTTCGGGCCTATTAATGTAATAATGGTATTGTAAGACTATTCGTGCATGTGCACTTGATTATCCAGTGCTGTATTCGTGGTACCAACTACTCGATCCAGGGAAATGGTACTATGAACACGAAAGATTCCCGTCTCAAAAACGGGGGTCCACACTTGCTAAGTACGGTGGTTGCACTCAGCTTTGCAAAACCTTCTCCCTTTCATAAGTATAGTGCTTCTGAGCTAAAGACGGTGTTAGAGGACCAAGGCTCAGACCCCAGTTGAGTTTGCCTATGGAGTGAAGCTGAAGCCCTGGTAGGATCGTCCTTCCTTTCCGCTGCTACTTTCCTTCGAGTGTGAGGACTGAGTTCCTCTTCTATAAGTATTTATATGCTTTATTTTACGTTTGGATCTGTGTATTAATTTGTCATTTTGTGTACCTTGGTTGATGCCTGGATAGGGATTCAATACACAAAATAGTCTGGAAATTTGAGATAAATTTCTGGGCATGACAATACCCCTTAGATCAAGACAGGGCATACTCCCTAGCGCAGTGGGCTAGGGTCAGGACCTAAGGCAAGAATGTCAAATATGATGTGAGTAAGGATTCTCCCTTAGTCTCTCTGCGTTCCTATTCACAACGTATACGACTAGACGCAAGGGCTCGGGCTGATACCCCTCGGATCAAGACAAGGCAAGCTCCCTACCACAGCGGGCTAAGGTCGGGACCCGACACATGACAGTCAAAACACGTGGTGAATAGCAAACTTCAAATTTACTCTCCGATATGGCAAACTCAAAATTCCACTGAATTAAAAGGAATGACAACTTTTTACATGGACTTCGACTGACTCTCTACGTTTCCTAAAAGGTGAGGCCCTCAGCAATCTTCTCGACGGTCGGCTCCACCTCGGCATAGATGTCTTCGACTTCAGCCTCGGACACACCCTCGGGCCAGCCCTCGCTGACCGCCTCCACCTCGACCCGTGGGTACAACCTCCGCACAAAGCCGAGGACGTGCGACACCACCAGCTTGGCCGCATCCCACACATAAGTGGGCGAAAGCGTGTGCTCGTTGAACAACCGTGCCATCAGCACATCCTCGCCTCCCCGGGCGGCGGCGGCGTCGAGCTCGGTCAGGAACAGCTGGAAATCTCCCCGATACCTGGCCGACTGGGCCTCGACCGACTCCGTGCGGCTTTGGAGGTCAGCGATCTGTGCGCAGAAGACCGAGAGGCGACCTGCACAGGGGGGATCGGTCAGCACAAAGACAAATTAAAAAGAACACAAGTGTTTACCGAATAGCGACACTTACTCTCCGCGTCGGCCTTCGCCTTCTCCATGGCAACCAGCTTGTCCTCGGCCTTTTGGCACGCGGCATCTGAGGTCTTCAGGAGCTGCTTGGCACCATCCAGATGCCCCCAAAGTTTTTCGGCCTTGAGGTTGGCGGCCTTGAGGAACTCCCCGAGCTTCGCGGCATGCTCTATCACGGGTTCGACGCCTGGCAGGTGATGTGCCAAACAAAAAAGATGAAGAAAAGAAGAAGGAAGATCGGACTCACCTCTGGTCGCAGGTTCGACAGGCTGTAGCTGAGCGGACCCACCAGACCAAGATCCACCAAGCTCAAGAAAAGCTGGCTAGCCTCGGTCGCACGCGCTCGACGGGGACCACAGCCTCCCGAATAGGGTCCCAGCTGCCCGAGTACTCCTACGCCAACTTCACCCTCTCCTTGCAGGGTTGAAGGAACTTGATGGCAAAGTTGAGTGCCACCCTCGCGCCCGTCAGACCCAGCTCCTCGAGGCCCTCCACCTTGGCGACGAGCTCGTCGACCTGGCCTTGCTTGGCCACGGGGCAGACAGCCGACCAGGTGCTCGTCGGGGTCGGCTCTTGGTAGATCTCAGGAGATATCAATGGCTTGTGGTTGCCGATGTAGAACCAATCAGCGTATCACCCCTTTGTTCGAGGAGGTTAGCTCGATAGGGATGTAGCGTCGAGCCATCTTCTCCTAGAATTGGATTCCGGCCCCACCGACCACTCCGCCGATGGTCCATCGAAGACAGAAATAGTAGCGAAAGAGATTGAAGTGCGGGTCTATCCCAAGATAGGCCTCGCACATCTGAATAAAGATGGAAAGTTGAAGAATGGAATTGGGGTTGAGGTTGCAAAGAGCGATGTCATAGTAGTGGAGCAGGCCCCGGACAAAGGGATGGGCCAGTACTCCGAATCCGCAGACAAGGAAGGTAGCGAACATTACCAGTTCATGGGAGTCGGGGGTCGGAAATGGTTCCCCCTTGGCCGAGCGCCACTACGCGATCTCCCGAGGCGGGAGGATGACTGCCTGCTGCAGGTCCATCATCATCTCTCCTCTCGCGTGCGAGGGGACGAAGGTTGAGCTTTGCTCAGTCTCCTCGCTGCTCGTGGACAAGGACTTTGCTAAATTTCCCAACTTTGTCAACTTCTTCGGGGCCATGGGCTTCAGCGAGAAGAGGCAATGACTCTTGCGGAAGCAGACGACGCACCGGCAGTACATGTGGAGGCCTAGCGAGCTGAAGCGGCGTGGAGCCAGGAGATGGAAGCAAGAGCGCAAGCGCAAGGAAGGCGAAGGCTTTTGCAAGAAGGATGAAGAAGAAGAGGGCGAAAGGGCGGATACTTACAGAGGGAAGTGATGGGCTTGTCAGCGCCATCCTCGGCAGACGTGCGGAGCCATTAACAACGTGTGCGATGTGCCCTATGCGCCCTAGCTAATCTGCCTCCCCGTCTGCCATGTCGCCCAGCCAAAGGATCCGGGCCATCGATTCTGCCGAATCGTCAACAATGTGTGCAACGTGCCCCAGTAAATCCGCCTCCCTGTCCGCCACGTCGTGCAAGCGGAGGATCCGGGCCATTGATTCCGCGAGCCGTTGGTAACGGAAAAGACACCTGATAGTTGAAGAGGTGTGTTGATAAGAAATTCTTCCACGCGTTGGCCCGAGAGATTTGCTTTACTCAAGTGCGGGTCCGTTCTTGGTTGCCTTCGATGATTTAATATAGAGTAGGCGTGCCAGCTGGTTTGATCTATTAACTAACAAGAAACAAACAGATATGCATTATGGTTAAGGTTAGATCATACCAGATTGACTCAGGAAACCAATTCACATATAAGTGCTATCTCAAATCACATTTAGACTAAGTGATTGGGATAGATTGGCTATGCTGAGACAGTATAAACCACTTAATCCAAATATACATCAGGATAATAAATATATGCATCTGTAGCCTAGCCAATGCTGTAGATCTTGAAGGGTTACGCGGAGGCTACGCTAGCCGAAAACAAAACTTTTTACCGCGTAAACCAGGAACACTTGCAAGTAAGGGCCGATAGATCGTTACCGATTAGAGTAGAGTGCAGCGGAATAACCAATCAGGGCAATCCGATCCGGAACAGGTGTAGCGATTCCCGGAGACGGCCGATTCGCCAATCGGCCGATTCGAGTCGTCCGGCCGCGTTCTCACGCCTCGCTCCGATGCGCCAGGCCGCGGCCCGATTCCACCACGGCCGATCGCTCCGGTGCGGCCGATCCGAAGCCGATCAACGGCGCGCAACGTAGCGGCGCCTCTACCGGTATCCATACGTCCGGGGACAGAACGCCGTACACCCGTGTGCTAGCACGCGATGCAAGGCTAGGGTTTGGCTCGAAAGTGGGGAGGGTTTCCGTGGGGATTGATCTCGGCGACTTCTGTTGCACGCGATGCAATTGATGTGTCACAACTCTCCACCCTCCCTCCTTTATATAGAGTTGGCCGACGGGACTAGTGGCCGATTAGGACTCTATTTTGAATCGGATCTCATCCGTATCTCATAGAGTTGGCCGCCCACACGTCGTAAGCCCATAGGACTCTATCCGATCGGATCCCTATCCGATCGAGCCGTATCCGAGTCCAACTCGAATATCTATTCTATCCCCTAAGCGTGCGACCACAGTAGGTTCGGGTATACTCGGTTTCGGCTATAGTCTAACTTAGCCGATCGTCGGCTCGAGTCCAACTCGCCAGGCACTGTCAATAGCGGCGCCTAGCAGCACATATTGACACCATAGTATACAAGAATATAATATCGGCTCGAACCTGTAATGTGTACACAAATCCCTTTGCCTCACGATACCGGTTAAGCTATAGGCAAGATGTGTGCCATCCCTTCAATAGCTTAACCATTCACTCGAACCGTATTGGATTATCGTCTATTGATTGACTCCTCAATCAACTTAGCATGGCCATGCATTTCCATAATCCATTACCTCGAGGGCCAGAGATATCTCTCCAAAGGAGGGGCAAATTCCATCTTGATCACTCACATCCCACTCCATGTTTCATAGCAAACCCGAAAACTACCTTTATAACTATCCGATTGGAATAGCGTTTGGTAGTCCCAAAGTAGGCTACTACACATGTTGGAATCCATGGTGATCTCGGGTCTAAGGACTTTGTACCAACACTACCGAGACCAACTAATGGCACATTAATTCTGTAGTGTCTCATGGTGGGTCTATCCAACAATGTGTTCTCTAACACATATGTCCATGTTTATTGATTTGGTATCTCCATACCCATGATCTATGAGACATGATCATCAATCAATAAACATGCCGATCTTAGAATCATATTTGTTCCAACAATATGACATATGATTAGGGATCGTTTAGAAATAGATTCATACATATCGAGTCTCATAAATAAGTCACGTACTTATTGATCAATACAAGATGTCTATTTCAATGGAACTGAATAACACTTTATTCATTTATACATAAACATTGACGTGATATCCAACATCTCCATGTTGCCTCTAGGGCATATCACTAACAATCTCCCACTTGCACTAGAGTCAATCATGTAAGTATCTAATACCCATTGCTCTTGTGTGCGCCTCATGCTTCGGTGAGGGAGAGGTTTTGTCGGCGGATCGGCTATGTTGAGATCCGTGTGCACTTTGCATATCTTGACATCACCTCTGTCCACAATCTCGCGGATGAGATGATATCGCCGAAGTATGTGTTTGGACTTCGATGTGACCTCGGCTCCTTGGCTTGCGCAATGGCTCCACTATTGTCACAATAGAGAGACATTGGACCGTCGTACTAGTCATCACACCAAGCTCGAAACGAATTTCTTGATCCAAACAGCCTCCTTTGCGGCTTCCGAAGCAGCAATGTACTCGGCCTCCGTTGTAGAATCAGCAACGTATCTGCTTGGAACTCTTCCAGTGGCTGCGCCTCCGTTCGGGCAGAACACGAACCCAGATTGCGATCTATAATCATCCTTGTCTGTTTGGAAGCTAGCATCGGTGTAACCACTTACAACGAGCTCTTCCTCACCTCCATAGACTAGGAACATATCCTTAGTTCTTCTCAAGTACTTAAGGATATTCTTTACGCGATCCAGTGACCTTCACCTGGATCGGCGTATCTGCTCGTAGCACTCAAAGCGTACGAGACATGCGGCGTGTACAAAGCATGGCATACATGATGGATCCAATTGCCGAAGCATATGGAACCATACCCATCTTATTCCGCTCATCATGTGTCCGAGGACACCGATTCTTGCTAAGATTGATGCCATGTGACATAGGCAAGAAACCTTTCTTGGAATCATGCATGTTGAACCTTTTCAACACCTTGTCAATGTATGTACTTTGGCTTAATCCAATTAGCCTCTTGGATCTATCTCTATAGATCCGAATGCCTAATATATATGCTGCCTCCCTAAGTCTTTCATGGAAAAACTATTTTTCAATGAAGACTTGACGGATTCAAGCATAGGGATATCATTTCCAATCGGTAATATGTCATCCACATATAAGATTAGAAATACAATTGCACTCCCACGACCTTTTGTAAACACAGGCCTCTTCTTCATTTTTGATGAAACCAAACCCTTTGATTACTTCATCAAAACGAATATTCCAACTCCGAGATGCTTGCTTCAATCCATAAATGGATTTCGTAGCTTGCATATCTTTCGGCGATTCTGGATCGACAAAACCCGAGGTTGTATCATGTATACATCCTCGCTTAGGTTTCCATTCAGGAAAGCCGTTTTGACATCCATCGCCATATCTCATAATCGAAATATGCAGCAATCGCTAGGATAATCCGAATAGATTTAAGCATTGCGACGGGCGAGAAGGTTTCATCATAATCAACTCCTTGAATCTGTTTAAAACCTTTCACCACCAATCGCGCCTTATAGATGTGAACATTTCCATCCATATCGGCCTTTTTCTTAAAAACCCATTTACACTCAATGGTTTTGACACCATCAGTGGATCAACCAAGTTCCAAACTTGATTGTCGTACATGGATTCTATTTCGGATTTCATGGCTCCAAGCCACTTGTTGGAATCGGGTCCCACCATCGCTTCCTCGTAGGTCTTAGGTTCATCGTTGTCCAACAACAATATATCACGTTGTTCGCACTTTGTGTACTGTCGGGTGCACGACGTGATCTTTCGACTCTCGTGGGGCTGGTGTATCTACAATGGTGGCGCAATACTTTGCTCCTCTGTTGTGGTTACGTGGTCGCTGAAACGTTTTCGGTGTTTCTTGAACTTCTTCAAGATGCACCCTGCTCCCACTAACCCTTCTTGAAAGAAACTCTTTCTCCAAGAAGACACCGTGTCGGGCGACAAACACTTTGCCTTGTTCCCGATTATAAAAGTAATATCCCTTAGTTTCCTTAGGATATCCCACAAAGAAGCACTTGTCGATTTGGGTGTGAGCTTGTCATACCGTAAACGTTTTACATAAGCTTCGCATCCCCATATTTTGAGAAAAGACAAACTAGGGGTTGCCCTGTCCATATCTCATATGGTGTCTTTTCAAGCTGACTTAGATGGAACTCTATTTAGTGTGAGCTTGTTTCAAGAGCATATCCCCGGAAAGATAACGGAAGATCACTTTGGCTCATCATCGACCGCACCATGTCCAACAAGGTGCGATTTCTCCGTTCGGACACTCCGTTCCATTGTGGAGTTCTGGCGGAGTTAAGCGTGGAACAATTCCACAATCTTTGATGATTACCAAACTCTTGGCTCAAGTATTCTCCTCCACGATCGATCGTAGAAACTTGATTGTTTTCCCTAAATGATTAGTACTTCATTCGGAATTCTTTGAACTTTTCAAAGGATTCGGACTTATGCCTCATTAAGTAGATATAACCATATCTACTAAAGTCATTGGTAAAGGTAATGAAGTCGATAACCACCTCGGCCGTTGAGCTCATTGGTCCACATACATCGGTATGTACGAGTGCCAACAAGTCACTTGCTCTTTCACTGTGTCCCGTGAAAGGTGCCTTTGTCATCTTACCAAGTAAACAAGACTCACATGTCTCAAATGATTCAAAATCAAAAGAGTGAAGCAATCCATCCTTATGGAGCTTCTCCATGCGTTTCTTATTTATATGGCCTAAGCGACAATGCCGGATAAACGTGGGGTTTATATCATTAGAGAGTTGCCTTTACGTATTAATGTTATAGATGGGAGACGCTTCAAGATTCAAAACGTATAATCCATTCACCAATGGAGCATGAAAATAGAACATATCTACGAGATATATTGAACAACCATTGTTCATTGATCTAAAATCATATCCTTCCGCTTGCAAACATGAAGCGGAAATAACGTTTTGACATAGTGTTGGAACACAATAATAATTATTTAATTCCAAAACTAATCGAAGGTAGATGAAGTGGTTCGTGCCGACAGAAGCGTAGCAACGCTTGCTCCATTGCCGACGCGCAGTTCACCTCGCCCCTTCTCAATCCTCTACTTCTTCTCATTCCCGCAACGACTTGCAAATATGAGCTACCGATCCGGTATCAAATACCCAAGAGTCGTAGGTGAAGTAGCAAGATTAATGTCTATAACATTAATACCGGAAGCGAAGTCGTACTTTGCTTCTTTTTGAGATCTTCCATGTACTTCTTGCAGTTCCTCTTCCAATGGCCTGTCTCCTTGCAATAGAAGCAAACGGCATCGATGCCGCCGACCCCTTCTTGCCCTTCTTTGCATTAGAGGCACTCGCGATCTCATCGGGAGTTAACTTCCTCTTGGTGCAAAGTTTCTTGACAGTGGTTTGCGCTTTGCCTTCGCATCATCATCACATGATGACCGTTTTTCGGATACTCTCCTCATTGTCTTTAGCATCCCATGCAATTCAGCCAAGGTTCTATCCATATTGTTCATGTGATAATTCAATATGAATGGCTCGAAGCTCGGAGGGAGCGGCGGAGAATCACATCGTAGCCAACTCTTGGCTAAGGGGAAAACCTAGTTTTTCCGGACTCTCGATATAGCCAATCATCTTTATCACATGCGGACGACGGGATTCCCTCAACAAGCTCGCACGCAAACAAGGACTTTGAGGTGTTGAACCTCTCGGCCCGAGCTTGGTTCTCAAACGTGCCACGCAGTCCCCGAATAATAGTGTGAGCATTTGCTCTCATATTGCTTCTAAAGCTCGGGGGACATTGTAGCAAGCATGAGACAACTTATATCTAGGGCATCATTAGTGTGCTTCTCATAAGCCCTCCGTGCGGTTGCAAGTGGCGTTATTAGGCAAATCATCCGGATAAGGTACTTCAAGAACGTACTCCTTACGCTCTTGCTTGAGAACAATTCTCAAGTTGCGATACCAATCCATAAAGTTTGTTCCATTTAATTTTTTCTTTTCGAGAATAGATCGCAAATTAAAAGTCTGGGTGTAGTATTAGCCGCCATTTATTCTACAACAGAAAAAGCAAAGTTTAGCACAATGTTTATGCTATGTCTTTTGTTAAACAATTTAACATAAGACTCCCATTACGTATTTTCCACCTTCCCTCTAGGTTACGTATTGGGTCAAGATCCACATGTTAATTAATTTTCTAGTGAGCTTTGGCATCACTGCTAGAAGATTAATAACATCGGTAAGCAACTCCTTGCTAATCACATCTCTATGTGACTCTTGTTGTTGGTGTGGCATCTCCATGCCCCGGCGCCAACCTATGCCCCAAGGCCCAAAACTGTTTTGATAGCCTTGTTAAGTAAACCAAATGCTTCTGCATGTATATGTCGACATATACCCCTCGTGTTATGATAGAGAATGGCACTCTGCTTTGGCGGACCCACCATTGACGAGCATAACGGTGACGGTGCAACATTTGGAAGGGCATCATTACTACTTAATTTTGCGAGGGATGCTATCCTATCAAACAAACATATCACATATGAAAGCAAGAAGAATAGCATATAATAAAATAGTATGGCCCCCTTCACATGGTGATCTCCATCTCCATGTCGGCGCGAGGATCTCCATCTTCATCACCGTTCTTTCGAGTGCCGAATGCTTGATATCTTCAAACTAAGCTACTACTATAGAAGCTCTAATTGAAGATTACATCGACTCGAGATCGTGAAAGAATATTACAAGCATTGCACGTATGAAAGAATATTACGGGATTGCACATATGAAAGAATATTACATGCATCACATGCATCTCATACATCTCATACATACAATAGGGCCATACCATCTCAAAGCATTCTCTGCAAAAACAAGTTAGGCGTAGAAACGTTTTCTACTTATCGCAGAGCTACGGCATCGAGACGACCTATAAGGGGGTACGCACACGGCGGTCCCGCTATGAAATTCATATGAAATTCATAGATCCAATCTATGAAATCGCTTATGGAAACCATATCGGCATAATCATATTATGCCGTCCCGATACACTATCAAGGGAGATGGTTTGCGTAGGCGCGAGGCAGCAACAAAGTCGGACTACGAGATAGCTTCGGTATAATCACATTATACCGTTCCGATACACTATCAAAGAACGCTATCTCGAACCCAACTCAAACTGAGTTTTTTGGAAATTGCTTCGACGTAATCACATTACGTCGTTCCGATACACTATCAAGGAACGCAATTACCATCTACTCTCCTCAACAGATCCCGTAAAACCAATTGATCTAATCAACCCGTGCGCAAAACTTGTTCCAGATCCAATCTAAAACCCGAACTAAGCAAGATTAGCTCTGATACCACTGAAGGGTTACGCGGAGGCTACGCTAGCCGAAAACAAAACTTTTTACCGCGTAAACCAGGAACACTTGAAAGTAAGGGCCGATAGATCGTTACCGATTGGAGTAGAGTGCAGCGGAATAACCAATCAGGGCAATCCGATCCGGAACAGTGTAGCCGATTCAAGGAGACAGCCGATTCGCCAATCAGCCGATTCGAGTCGTCCGGCCGCATTCTCACGCCTCGCTCCGATGCGCCCGACCGCAGCCGATTCCACCACGCCCGATCGCTCCGATTGCGGCCGATCCGAAGCCGATCAACAGCGCGCAACGTAGCAGCGCCTCTACCGTATCCACACGTCCGGGGACGAACGCCGTACACCCGTGTGCTAGCACGCGATGCAAGGCTAGGGTTTAGCTCGAAAGTGGGGAGGGTTTCCGTGGGGATTGATCTCGGCGACTTCTGTTGCACGCGATGCAATTGATGTGTCACAGCTCTCCACCCCTCCCTCCTTTATATAGAGTTGGCCGACGGGACTAGTGGCCGATTAGGACTCTATTTTGAATCGGATCTCATCCGTTTCTCATAGAGTTGGCCGCCCCACACGTCGTAAGCCCATAGGACTCTATCCGATCGGATCCCTATCCGATCGAGCCGTATCCGAGTCCAACTCGAATATCTATTCTATCCCCTTAAGCGTGCGACCACGTAGGTTCGGGTATACTCGGTTTCGGCTATAGTCTAACTTAGCGGATCGTCGGCTCGAGTCCAACTCAGCCGACACTGTCAATAGCGGCGCCTAGCAGCACATATTGACACCATAGTATACAAGAATATAATATCGGCTCGAACCTGTAATGTGTACACAAATCCCTTTGCCTCACGATACCGGTTAAGCTATAGGCAAGATGTGTGCCATCCCTTCAATAGCTTAACCATTCACTCGAACCGTATTGGATTATCCGTCGTTGATTGACTCCTCAATCAACTTAGCATGGCCATGCATTTTCATAATCCATTACCTCGAGGGGCCCAGAGATATCTCTCCAAAGGAGGGGCAAATTCCATCTTGATCACTCACATCCCACTCCATGTTTCATAGCAAACCCGAAAACTACCTTTATAACTATCCGATTACGGAATAGCGTTTGGTAGTCCCAAAGTAGGCTACTACACATGTTGGAATCCATGGTGATCTCAGGTCTAAGGACTTTGTACCAACACTACCGAGACCAACTAATGGCACATTAATTCTGTAGTGTCTCATGGTGGGTCTATCCAACAATGTGTTCTCTAACACATATGTCCATGTTTATTGATTTGGTATCTCCATACCCATGATCTATGAGACATGATCATCAATCAATAAACATGCCGATCTTAGAATCATATTTGTTCCAACAATATGACATATGATTAGGGATCGTTTAGAAATAGATTCATACATATCGAGTCTCATAAATAAGTCACATACTTATTGATCAATACAAGATGTCTATTTCATGGAACCGAATAACACTTTATTCATTTATACATAAACATTGACGTGATATCCAACATCTCCATGTTGCCTCTAGGGCATATCACTAACAGATCTAATGCGAATCGGCTAGTACTCCGATACATTTTATAAAAAGATATTAATCTAACCTCAATGCTCTAAACCTAGATCAATCGGCTGCCAACAAAGGCTGGCAGATTGATACCGGCTTAGGGCATTTAACCAAATTAAGATCTTAATATAAAAGACGGCTTTAATATATCTAACAGTAAATATTACTAGAAAGACAAGTAAAACAGGTAAGGCCGGCTGAAACCCCGGCACTGTCTCCAATGATAAACATCAAGCCGAATACATCTTAATAATTCTAAGAGCGACTTAACAGGTCGATCAGATGCAACATTAAGTACAAAAAGAAGTATCAAATCTATAAAAACTGATGTAAATACCTCGAGATGGTCGATACAACATATAACCCGGTCCAACATCTGGATCTAGCTCTATCAGCTATTACTTCGCGGGAGAAACCAGCCAATGGTGAGATAGATCTAGATATTGCTCTATATTATATGATGTATATGATAAATTGCGCAGTTTATAACATCAAAACTAGAGTATCATAATGATGTAAGCACTAATTCCGATGATACAAGCCGCTAATGACAAGCAATTACCTTGTTCGGAGATCGAAATCGATGCAGCCTGAGCGAGATCAAGAACTCGTTGAAAAGAATAAAAGGTTGGCAATGCGCTAAAGTTGATTGATTAGATGTTCGTGTATATATTTACAAAGAGCCCTCGGGTCTTATTTATACCCAGGGATAACAATATCCGTGTAAGACATGGTTTCTACCTTATCTACTATTACAGTATGACAATATCCCGGGACGCAGCCCCATGTCGCATTACAAAAGAAATATCTATACAAATCCCTATTTTACAGATACAATTGTCGTTACAGGACTCTATCCATAGATGACAATATCTCTAACGAACATTTGGGAACCGAATCTAACATTTATCTTCGAGCTTCCTTATCGGGATCGGTTCCATCTTCATCCTAGAATCGGAATCGACTATCGGCTATCCTTATCCGATTCGGCCTTAGCCGACTAGTTTCCCAGCCGATTTAGTCCTAGCCGATGCGGCCTCTGTTTCTCCGCAGATCACACTTACGATCCGACTCCGATTCAATCTTGGCCTTGAACCCAGGGAGTTGGTTACCAAATTTGGTCGTTAACACATGCCTCCCAAGTCCGTAATATGATAGTATTGCGGATTTGACGCTGTTTCAACTTCCTGCGCAAACTTCGCCCTAATCCGTTTCGGCTATCATGAAATCTCTTTAAATAACACCCGCCTTGCGCCGAACCAAGCCACGCTGTCACTTTTACATCCTCAAGCCTTAGCCATAGAAAAACTTTTCATCTCCTCGGCGACCCCGTCGGAACCCGAAGCGCGACCTCACCGGCGAACCCTTCCGCGGCGACGATCCCCTCCATTAATGGCGTCCTCAAGCACTCGCTTCGACACAGCTCAGGTAGAATACCCAGAGATAAGTTCCATCGGCTACAGCCCCTTATTCCTTGCAATTTGGTCTTTACCTTCTGTAATCTTGTTCTTCTATCCTTTCATTTTGTAGGAGAATTCGGCGTACGGTAAGCATTTTTCCCAATCCTTGGTAAAATCCAACGCACAGGATCTCAACATATCTTCAAGAACTTGATTTGTCCTTTCGGTCTGCCCGTCGGTCTGTGGGTGGTAAGCGGTACTGAAGGCAAGGTGACTTCCGAGTGCCTCATGAACTTTGCTCCAGAAATGGGACGTGAATTGAGTACCGCGATCCGATATAATTCTTTTTGGTACACCGTGAAGACACATGATCCTACTGATGTATAGCTCTGCCAGCTTGGCACTATTGTAGTTAGTCTTTACGGGGATGAATCTGGCGGTCTTGGTGAGCCGATCTACTATTACCCAAATGGAATCATATCCTGCTGCAGTTTTGGGTAGTCCAACGATGAAATCCATGCCTATCTCATCCCATTTCCACTCGGGAATCTTGAGTGGCTGCAACAACCCTGCCGGTCGTTGATGCTCGGCTTTTACCCTTTGGCATACATCGCATACGGCCACGTATTTGGCTACGTCCCTCTTCATATTGGGCCACCAGTATTCCTCCTTCAAATCCTGGTACATCTTCGTGCTGCCAGGATGTAACGAATATGCTGATTCGTGCGCTTCTTTTAGGATCAATCCTCTCAAACCACCTTGTTCAGGCATGTAAATTCTTTTCTTATACCACAGGGTTCCCTTGTCATCTACCGAGAATTCCTTCGCGTGCCCAGCGGCCATGCGCTCTTTGATCGCTTGTGTTTCTTCATTACCCTTTTGAGCTTCTTCTATTTGAGTCCTCAGAAGAGGTTGGATTTCTAGTGAGTTCACTTCTCCGTGGGGAATCAAGTGTAAGTTAAGTCGAGCCATCTCTTCTTGGAGCTCACTGGCCATGCCTTCCAGTCTCATATGGTTGCATTGGGCCTTGCGGCTTAACGCATCGGCCACTACATTTGGCTTGCCGGGGTGGTAATGGATTCCTAGATCGTAGTCCTTGATCAATTCCAACCACCGTCTCTGACGTAGATTGAGATCGGACTGAGTAAAGAAGTATTTCAGGCTCTTGTGATCAGTGTATACATCACAGTGATTCCCGATCAGATAGTGCCTCCAAATTTTTAATGCATGAACAACTGCTGCTAATTCTAAGTCATGTGTGGGGTAGTTTTCCTCGTGGGGTCGTAGCTGTCTCGAGGCATATGCTACGACCTTTCCATCCTGCATCAATACGCCTCCCAGTCCTTGTCGAGATGCATCACAGTATATCACAAAATCCTTACGGTTGTCAGGTAGAGTTAAGATTGGGGCGGTGGTTAACTTTTCTTTTAGTTGGTCAAAGGCCTCCTGACACTTCTCGTTCCATATGAATTTCTTCTCCTTCTTCAAAAGTTGAGTCATGGGTCGAGCTATCGTGGAAAACCCTTCAATGAACCTCCGGTAATATCTGGCCAATCCCAAGAAACTCCGAACCTCTGTTACTGACTTGGGTGCCTTCCATTCTGTAACAGCTTCGACCTTGGCAGGGTCCACCGCTACTCCTCCGGCTGAGACTACATGGCCAAGAAAAGCGACTTCCTTAAGCCAGAACTCGCATTTACTAAATTTCGCATACAACTGGTGCTCTCGTAGCTTCTCCAGTACCAGTCGTAGGTGTTCTGCATGTTTCTCATCGTCTTTGGAGTAGATAAGTATATCGTCGATAAACACCACCACGAATTTATCCAGATATTCCATGAATACCTTGTTCATCAGATTCATGAAATACGCCGGGGCATTGGTCAACCCAAAAGACATTACGGTGAACTCATACAAGCCATAACGCGTAGAGAATGCTGTTTTGGGAATATCTCTGGCTCTAATCTTTAACAGATGGTATCCTGACCAAAGATCAATCTTCGAGAACACTTGTGCACCCTTGAGTTGATCAAATAAGTCATCAATTCGAGGTAGTGGGTACTTGTTTTTGATGGTCACTTCATTCAACGATCGGTAATCTACACACATCCTCATACTTCCATCCTTCTTTTTGACGAAGAGCACTGGGGCTCCCCAGGGAGAAGAACTAGGGCGTACAAATCCTTTTTCCTGTAGTTCTCTGATTTGCTTCTTGAGTTCTTCTAGTTCATTAGCCGGCATTCGGTAGATTCTCTTGGATATGGGGGCAGTACCGGACATTAGGTCGATGATAAATTCTATGTCACGATCAGGGGGCATTCCGGGCAATTCCTCAGGGAATACGTCCAGGTAATCTTGCACTATGGACATCCCGCTCAAAGGTAGCATGATAAATACTCCCGCAGCTTGCTCACATAGCATCGGGTTTTGGTCCATGGTTATGTTCATTGCTGATCCCCATGGGGTGAATATTGTGACTTCCCTTTGGCTACAGTCTATGACTCCATTGTTGTTAGTCAACCAATCCATTCCAAGTATGATATCAAGAGTTTGTGGTGGTAGTACCATAAGGTTTGAAAGGAATACCACGTCTCTAATCCGTATGGGCACATTGATGCAAGCATGGGGTACGGTTATGTTTCCCCTAGGTGAGTGTACCGACATGGGTCTCTCAAGTTCTACCTAGTGTAGATGGTGTTGTTTGCTTACTTGTGATGATATGAATGAATGTGATGCTCCGGAACCAAATAAGACTTTAACTATGGTAGAGTTGATAGAGAACATACCCAGCAGCACGTTCTGATCCTCCTGCGCTTCTTCGGCAAGCACATGATTCACTTGTCCGCGCCGAAATCCAGTGGCAGTCTCATTGGGTTGCGGCGTCCGAAACAGACTGCGTCCAGCAGCAGGAGCAGTAGTTCCTCGTACAGCCATTGTATTGGCGCCGGTACGCATGGGAGTGCTACGTGGCTTGGGGCAGCTGTTGGAGTAGTGCCCAAACTCTTCACAGTTGAAGCAGTTCACATTTCTTCTTCCAGGAGCGGCTAGAGTTGGTGTCGGGGTACGGAACTGGGGCGCAGTCGGCCTGCTGACGTTGTCGGGTGCAGTAGGATGACTGGCTGCCACGACGGTTGGTTTCCATTCGGACGGGGTGGCTCCCTTGGGACGCTGAGACGCTCCCTGAAGTGGGCGGGCCATAGCAAGCCTTCTCTTGCGGTTGTTTTCCACCATCTTCTGGTCATGCTCTAATCGTACAACCTTGTTGATAAGGCTTTGGAAGCTGACGTGGTCTTGACCGATCATTGGCCCTCTCAGCTCATCGTTCATTCCTTCGACAAATTTATCGATTTTCTCCTCTTCGTTTGCCAGTCACCGGTGGCATATCGAGCGAGTTGCGTGAACTTGTTCAGGTATTCTTGCACTATGGTGTTGCCTTGGCGCAACCTTCGGAATTCGTTCTTCTTCATTCTCATGACTGCGGCGGGTATGAAATTTTCACGAAAGGCGGCTGTGAACTCCTCCCAGTTTAGTTCTCTGGCGTCTTCTGCCCGTGTCTCTTTGTAGGTGTCCCACCAATCACTTGCGGGGCCTTCCAATTGATTAGTGGCAAAAATGACTCTGTCGGCTTCTCGTGCCCTGACGAGGGTGAACTTCTTCTCTATTACTCTCAACCAGTCTTCAGCATCCATTGGTTCGTCGGCCATGGAAAATGTAGGCGGCTTAGCTCGCATAAATTCTCCCAAGCTTGATCCTCCGCGATTCCCTTGGTTGTTGGCTATGGCTTGAAGTAACTGGGTTTGCAAAGCCATGACCTCCGCTAGGGTGGAGGGATTAGGCTCTCTTGGGTTCTCGTTGGATGTTGAAGCTCTGCGACGATGCGCCATCTGAAGGAGGTAGATGAGTTAAGAGATTGGACCCACTAAGGTTATGGTTTCTAAGTGATTTCTCTTCAAGTTGTTTTTAAGTGATCTTTGAACAGAGCAAGCATGGTGGAATAAACTCATTAATAACATACCATAAAACATTACATTGGTCCATAGCGATTACATTAATGGGGATATAATGGACTGCACATACGCAGTCCCACATAACACAATGCAAAGGCTAACATCGCACTACTGCCATTGGCTACTAGGGGGAGGGTGTGATCCTTGCTGCCAAAAACCATCCAAAGCGAGGTCAAAGCCGGTGTGGACCTCTCGTCTAGTCATCCAACCAACCGCAGAACCAAAGTGCGGAAGGGGTGGTCCTTAGCCGAAGCAAATCGAAGTTCCCATGGCTCGAGGTAGTGGCCTCTGAGTCATGTTTGATCTTCCCGTTTGGTGGTCGGGTACTCTTCCGGGCAGTCCTGAGGGTGAGGAGACCTCCGGTGTGAGTCAGGCGACGAGCAGGAGCTGCCTCCTCCGTTCGATCAGTATCACTGGACTCCCACTTGATCTCCATAGGCTCTGTCTCGGACTCGGAGTCAGTGCTGATCTGGATGGGGTTCTCCTCTCCCGAACCAGGCTCGGATGGTACATCCATGGAGTTCGAGGTGGGTTCCATTGAGGTAGCAAGAAGTGGGGTCTATCGGTATGGTGCCGACTCGTGCTCAACATAAAGGCTCGCTCCATCATGGCTTGAAAAGTGTTCGGGCATGCTGGAGTCATGTGGTAGTAGTGGTCGGGCACGGGGGGGGGTGTTGGTGCAACTTCGGTGGAAGTACTGCAGCGGGGACGGGTGGGAGCGAAGTTGCTCTTCCAGCTGGCTCACCTGTTGTTTGCTCTTCCTGAGCTGTTCCTCCAGCTCCACCAAGGCTTCTCCACGGGCCATATAGCGGTCAGAGAGCTGCTCGTACTGGGCACCGTTAGCCTGCAGTTAGGTCTGCAGCAAGTTGAACTGGTCCCCGCAGTTTTTGTGTTCCTCGACCAGATCATTGAGGCGTCGCTGCTGGTCGTCGATTTCGAGCAAAGCTTCTTCATAGCAGTCATCCGCTGTTTCTGCCCAGCGGGACAGACGGGTGACCATAGGGTTAAAGCAGCAGGGGGTGGCCTCCACGGTGCAGACTGGGTTGCCCTCCTCACGGTAGGGGTGGTGTACAAACTCAGTCACGGTGAGCTCAGCACGGTGAATAGCGTTGAGGCGGAGGAACGATTCACGGGCCGCGTCTGAAGAGCTGCTTCTACCGGATCTCGGTGGTAACGGGTGTGGAAGCAATAGGGTGTCTCGCTCCCCATGCCAGCCTCAACTGAAACTACTGCCTCCCATACCGGGTATCCTTCGGTGCCATGCCTCCTAATCCAGTAGGTGGGTGCATCTGGGTACCTTAGGCACCATAGCAATAACTGGAGTTGCGACACTAATCCTTCTTCCCGTGGAACTGTGATCTCCCAAACTCCGACATGGTCCGACATCTGCTTTTGAAAGCAACTTAGGGTCAGAGAGAGATAATATCAAAATAATTTGAGTAAAGGAAATGGGGATGAAAGAATGGCTGGGGTTCTTTTGCATAAAGCCCATTTTCACAACTCTTTTCACAAGCCTAACAGCTAGCCAAGTCAAATTTTAGTTCCACAGCTCATTAAGTCCGTGACGGTTCTGTCTACCATCCATCGTGATTCCAAGGATGGCTTCCCGCCTTCGGTTCGTCATGGTTTTCTGGGGAGTCCACCCCTTCTCGCCTTTCGAGAAGTTGATCCACCAGTGAATAAGAATCATCATGCAAACCCATCCCATCATTTTAAAGTTTAGAGTCTAGCCAAGCGAAAGTCTTGTCACGATGCTCAATATCCGCGAGCATGGCTATTCGAATAGATTGATTCATTCACACTACAGTGGATGTACACTTTACCCGTACTCCGCGACTGCCCAACAAATGAGCCTACGTCCCAACACATGAGACGGTCACGGCAAAGCCTTTCAATAACCTCACTTTGGCAGTACCCACTCCATGAACTTAAACCCTCTTGCACTCTAGCCATCCTTTTCTAGCAGTGTGAGGAGTTCTGGCGCACCCGGGGTAAGGGAAAACTTCATTCTTCGGGTTATAAATAAGTTTCGATTTTCAATCATCCATTCCCAATCTCATCTCATACATAAGAACCACTATGCAGGGGTACCGCCTCCGCTTGGCTATTTAATCCGCTAGGTCTATACCCATTCGAGAAGTACGATTGTACTGGCTCGTTTCCCGGCTATCTCATGGCTCGGTCCTTAATTGACCAGGGTCGGCACTTGCCTTTTTCCGGAATCCACCCAATTCATCCAGCCGCCCCAGTCTAAAACATTTATTTGGTATTTTCAGTTTTCATCAAAACTCATTTTGTCATTCTCATGGCAATGTGGCGCTCATGTCTCCACATGTCGTATCTCAACTGCCTTTCCCAAAGGTAGTTGCCCAAGAATGTATCTATTTGCAAAAGCATGAGTATGCATGAATCTAATAATATCATGGCTAAGCAATTCTGCTGAAGCTATTCTCCGGTTGTATGTATCACATCGAGGGTTACAAGGAATAATTCTAAAGGTAATCAATAACAAGGCATGGCATAACAAGTATAGGTAATTCTTTGTGTATAGCATGCATGTTTAAAGTTTAAAACAACATCATTTGGCAATTGGGATCAATATGTTCAAAGAGTGTGATGACTTGCCTTGCTCACACGCTTGTTGAGCGGGGTCTTCAATGGAGTCGGTAACTGCTTCTTCAGGTGCTATCCGTACGTGCGAAAGATCAATCGAATTCAATTATAATTCAATAAAATATCGAGAGATCGAAAAGAACCATAAAAATCATGAAAACAACTCCAAACGTTCAGCCTAGAATTCTACTTGAGTTCGGACAAGGATTGCTAGGGAAAAATCCGAGTTTTGAAATCGAGTCGATGCCCTAGGGTTTTCGCAAAACGACGATTTGAAACTGTCAAAAAAATAAATTTAGGAATATCAACGGATGGGAGGGGTTTTGTACCCGAGGTTTTGAAGGTTCGTGCACAAAATAAAAACATATTTAGATGGCGAGGAAGAATTAAACGAAATCCGATTTAAAAACGACGCGAAACGAAATCTCGGAAAGTCCAATTTCGATTTTCCAATTTTTCTCCGAGAAAATATACAAGAAAATAATATATATTTTCCCAAAAATTCACTAAATCATTTCAAAACATTTTTCCTAATTTTCTAAAATTTTTCCCTATTTTTTCTATTTTTCTTCTCCCTTTTATTTTTCTTTTCTTTTCTTTTTCTTTGTGTTTACTATTCATCGCTCCACTAGGTGTTCGACCGGACCTCGCTTCCTCTCTCTCTCTCTCTGTTGTGGCGGCGCCGGCACAAACGAAGGGGAGAGGGTGGCGGCTCGGCTTCTGGGGATGGCGACACTCGGGAGTGCGGTGGGGCTCGGCGCACGGCGGTGGGGCTTGCGGCGATGGCGGCGCACGGCGGCTAGGGTTACGGCGACGGCGCTTGGTGAAAAAAAATCGACGAGGACGGCGATGATGTGGGGGAAAATGGAGGGAGAGGGGGCCTTATATAGGCGTAGCCGAGAGGGGGAAAACGGGGAGAAAGGTGGGGGCCGGTGCGGCAGATCGGCGACGGGCACGCGGCGCGCGGGTTAGCGGGGCGGCGCGGCGAACGCGGCGACGCGCGGGCCGGGCGCGGGCGTTGACACGCGGCGTGAGCGCGAGCGGGTCGAGCAGGCACGGCGGCGCGCGCGGCGCGACGGGGTCCGCGCAGGGCGACGCGCGCGGCAGCGCGCGGCCGGCCGTACGGCGTCGAACGGTTGCGACCTAATGAATAGTGCATTTTCAGATTTTTCGATTTTCCACTCCATTTTCAATTTCTAATTTTTCTTCACTCTAAAAATTCCAAATAAACATATAGTATTCCCAAAATTTGTTAAAAATATATTTTCAAACTTTTCACCACCACTATTCATTTTCAAATATATATTTCCATATTTAATTAAATCCCTTTTTCTAAATTCATAAAACACCATTTTTGATTTCAAATAATTTTCCAGCTTTTATATAAATCCCAAAAAAAATTTATTGTCTATTTTATTTCCTAACTAATATTTCAAAATTACCAATTAATGTTTTATTTTTCAAACACCTATCTTAATTAATCCGCATCTCTTTCCGATTTTATTCTACCTTCTTGACCTTAGACTTCGAGACTTTTCCCTTCGACGAAAATTCAAATCATTTGGTTTTCACAAACACCGAGAGGAATTGTTCACAACTAAATTCATGCAACTGAGCTGGCAAATAAGAAGCAACAAACACGATCCGGCCTCCATGTACTTGAGCATCGTCGATCCGGAGATGACCTCATCGGTTAGTGTTTTCTCTTGTTAGTTCCTTTCGGCTATTACTCGTATATTTGACAAACCATGCTTCATTCTTCTGCAGACAACTGATGCCTCCCCTCCGCACACAAGCAATACAGGAGTAGCAATCCTCTACACTCCTGGCGTACTGTCTGGCGGCTATGGGCTAGCCCCATCGATTATCGGCTTCCAAGCGCCGAAAGTAAACACACTTCTTCATGGCCAAACCCGTGG
Source organism: Oryza australiensis (assembly GCA_019925245.2). Classification (NCBI taxonomy): domain Eukaryota; kingdom Viridiplantae; phylum Streptophyta; class Magnoliopsida; order Poales; family Poaceae; genus Oryza; species Oryza australiensis. Next base: position 922,442 of record JAIFGZ020000136.1, read on the forward strand.
GCCATTGCATCGGCAGAAGAGATCGAAAGTGCTACCCCAGTTGCAGAGAAAAAGAAATGGGCCTCGAAGAAGCCAAAACCAACCCTAGCCGACGACTTGCCTCCAATCAATCCAGACGTGGACGCCGTCCTTGAAGAAGATGTTAGGGATGAGGAGATGGACCAAGCTATTGATGATGTCGCTGCCGAAACGAGCTCTTCAAACAAATACGCTCGGACTCCATTTGCTGAACAAACCATCGAAAAGACTCCGAGCCCTCCAAAGCACGCTCCTCGCTCCCAACCGGTAAACACCTTTCATCACTTGATCTTTTTATCTTTTCCAAGTTTTATGTTTCATCAGCTTTCTGTGTCTGTAGGCGAAGAAACTGGCTGCCAAGAAAAAGATGGCCCCTCCCCCTCAGAAAGTTCTGCCATCCTTCAACACAGTCGATTTCTAACTTGTATCTTTTCCAGCCTCCTCGCGCTCCGACACACCAGCAGCTGCAAGTGGTGGTGATGCCGAAGACGTGGCTACCTCAGTCCCAGTTGTCCAAGTAAGTTCTGTTCAACTCCAAAAATTGGCTCATTAGTTTGTCGACTCTTCTACCTGTCTTATGTCTTGTAGTCTATAGCCGATATTTTGGACTTCGATCTCTTAGAGTTTCTGGAACCTGACGAAGATACCGACAAGGCCATGGTACTGTCGGACGAGGACCTACAGGCAACCCTGTCGGACATAGCCAAACGGCTAGAGTGCTCCCTCGACTTCTTGGTCACCGACTGCGGCTCCATCCGTAGTCGGTTTGAAGACGTCCAGGATCGACTGCCAGATCAACTGGCCGACACCATCGCACCGGCCACCTTCATGGAAGCGCATCGGCACAAGTTCGAGCGAGCAAGCAGAGAATAGTCGATCGCGAGAGAACCAAGCGCTGGAGGCCACCATCAGAGCTAGCCAACAAGAAATCACCGCCGAGAAGGCCATGTTCAATGCCTTGAAGACCGAGCTGATTGCCGAGCTTGATCGGCTTCGCAAGCATCGGGAAGAACTGATAGTAGAACTTGCTAACGTTGAAGCCGACATCCTGGCCAAGGAAGAGCGTGTGGCCGCCCTGCCGAAAGAAATCGAGGACCAATGAGCAAAGATCAAGGTGGTAGTATCACATTTATCCGATATGGCCAGGGCGATGAAACCGATCCCAGGGATGATGCAGCCGACACTAAGGTGATCGCAGAGATAGACGGAATTCGCCATAGGGCGATATCGGCCATCACCAACTTCCTCTCGCGCTGAACTACTTGTAATAGTTGGCTAGGAAATTCTTGTACCTCAAACTCACAGTTCATCTTGTAATCGGCTCAAATTCTTTTGTACTCAGTTTGCTCAACGCCACTCATGTCCATGCTTGCCAACCACACCTTGAATGCTTGAAAACTTCAAACTCGAAAAATTTGCTTGGAACTTGAAAAATTTGCTAAGTTTGATTTCGATAATATACATGTATGCCCCCTTAATTTTGTTGATGGTATCCTTAGCATTAACAAAATTATCAAATCAAAAATCTTGTCGCCGTCGGCTAGGCTGAGCCGATGTAGAAAAATTAGGGGAAAACGGGCGTGAAAAACTTCCTAAAGGAGATGCTTGTGTCCCACAATGTATCGGCTAACACGAATTGGCACAACCATAGCTGAATCATGAATTGATCCAAACACTTGGGTAAAATTTCTTCAAATACTTGCCGTTGAGAGCCCTTCCAAATACTTCCCCATCCAATCCTTCTGGCATATAGGCCCCTTTAGAGACGCATTTGTGGAACTTAAAAGGCCCTTCCCAATTCGGTGACCACTTGCCAAACTTATTATCCCTTGATCCAATCGGCAATATTAATTTCCAAACGCCCTCTTCAAAAGTCTTAGGCACAACTTTCTTGTTATAGTGACGGGCTACTCGCTCCTTGTCCCTTGTCACCTTTTCCAAGGCCCTCATTCTTGATTCATCCACCATCAAGTTGTAATAATCGTCGGCTGTAAGCTGATCTTGTAGCTTAATCCTTCTGGAGCCAATGATTGTTTCCCATGGCAGCATTGCTTCATGTCCATAGACCAGTTTGTATGGAGGCACTTGGATAGATCCGTGGCAAGCCATCCGATAGGCCCAAAGTGACTCGGCTAATCGGCTATGCCATTGCTTGGGGTATTCAGCGATCTTTCTCTTTATCAGCTTGATTAGACTTTTATTCGAGGCCTCTGCTTGCCCGTTAGCCTGAGCATAATACGGCGAACAGTTGAGCAACTTGATCCCCATGCCGTCGGCAAACTGAATGAACTCATCCGATATGAAAATAGATCCGTGATCCATAGTTATAGTTTGAGGGACGCCGAATCGGTATATGTTGTGCTCTTTAACAAACTCGATTGTGTCCCTAGAATCGACCTTCTTCAAAGGAATTGCTTCCACCCACTTGGTAAAATAATCTGTTGCCACCAATATGAACTTGTGTCCTTTACTCAAGGGTGGATTGATTTGGCCAATCATATCGATTCCCTAACCTCTGAACGGCCAAGGCTTGATAATTGGGTTCATAGCCGATGCTGGTGCTCTCTGGATAGCTCCAAACCTCTGGCAATCCTGGCAACCTTTATAGTACTTGAAATAATCTTCTAGCATGGTCGGTCAAAAATACCCTGCTCTTCAAAGTAGCCACTTCATTTTGTGAGTCGATTGATGTGTGCCACAAATTCCCTCATTCACTTCTCCGATAGCCACCTTGGCTTGATCGGCACTGAGACACTTAAGCAACATGCCATCAATCGTCCGATAATACAAATCTTCGTCGAGCAAGACATATCTCAAAGCCTTGTAGCACAATTTCCTTGAAGCCGACTGGGAGGGGTTTCATAAGTAATTGTAGACACCAAATCTCCAGTCGTCGGTTGTCATGGTGGCGATCTCTACTTCAATATCTTTCATCATCGGCCTGTAGCCTGATGCCCCCTGAGCTAAATCCTGTGCTTCTGCATTATGTTCTCTAGGGATGTGCTTCAAAGTCACTAGCCGAAAGTTGTCCATCAATTCTCGGCATTTTTGATAGTAGATCATCAGCACATCGTTCTCGCATTCAAATTCTCCTGATAGATGGCTGATGACCAATAGTGAATCTTCCATTATTTCGATGGTGTCAGCTTCAACCTCTTTGAGTAGTTGTAGTCCTTTGAGTACGGCTTCATACTCGGCTTGGTTGTTCGTGGCATGGGGCGTGATTGAAAAAGCAAACTCAAAGCTTGCCCCCCTGGGAGAAATTATTACCAAGCCGATTCCGCAACCGTTGGTGCAAACCGAGCCATCGAAAGTTAGAGTCCAAGGCATAATTTTGACTGAGCCGATTAAGTTATCTCGGTGCTCCACTACAAAATTGGCTATAGCTTGTCCTTTAACTGCCCTGGGCACCTGGTATCTTAAATCAAACTCCATCAAGGCAAAAATCCATTTCCCAACTCGTCCTTTTAGCACTGGAGCCATTAGCATGTATTTTACTACATCGGCTTTGCATACCACGATGCTCTCATTGGATAACAAGTAATGCATAACCTTTGTGCATGAAAAATGCAAGCAAAGACACAACTTCTCCACTGGTGAATACCTTGTTTCTGCATCCAGAAGCCGTCGGCTGAGATAAAAGATGGTCTTTTCCTTCCCTTCGATCTCCTGAATCAAAACCAAGCCGATGGACTTTTCGTTGGCTGACACATATAGCTTAAATGGTATCCCTTTCTGTGGAGAAATCAAAACTGGAGGTGAGCTTAAGTAATCCTTGATATTGTCCAACGCCTTTTGCTGCTCTGCCCCCCAAGTGAATGCTTGATCGGCTTTCAGCCGAAGCAAAGGTGTGAACGACTCCATCTTTTCTGAAAGATTGGCGATGAATCGTCTGATGAAGTTGATTTTGCCGATCAATGATTGCAGTTGCTTCTTGTCCCTCGGAGGATGAATTGTCCTGATAGCATTGATGTTCCTTGGTGTAACCTCTATTCCTCTCTTATGAACAAGAAACCCTAAGAATTGCCCGGTCGACACGCCGAACGCATACTTTAGTGGGTTCATTTTTAGGCCGTACTTTCTTGTTCTCTCCAAAACCTGTCTCAGATCGGCTATGTGGTCTTTTATTTCCTTGGATTTGACGACAACGTCATCAATGTAGATCTCCACTAGAGAGCCGATCATATCATGAAAAATATAGTTCATGGCCCTTTGATAAGTTGCTCCAACATTCTTCAAGCCAAATGTCATGACAACCCATTCGTATAAGCCGATTGCTCCTGGGCATCTGAAAGCAGTCTTCTGGATATCTTCTTCGGCCATGAAAATCTAATTGTAACCTGCATTGCCCTCCATAAAGCTTATGATTTTGTGGCCGGAAGCAGCATCCACGAGCAAATTGGCTATGGGCATTGGGTATTCGTCCTTAGGGGTACCTTTGTTTAGGTCCCTAAAATCAATACACACCCTAAGTTTGCCATTTTTTCATTACTAGAACTATGTTTGAAACCCACTCTGCATATCGGCAAGGCCGAATAAATCCAGCATCGTATAGCCGAGTGATTTCGGCTTTAATCGCATCATACATGTCGGCTTTAAACCTCCTAGGAGGCTATTTGTACTACTGGTATCCAGGCTTTATAGGCAGCCGATGCACAACAATAGATGGGCTAAGACCAGGCATCTCAAAATATTCCCAAGCAAAACAATCTTTATATTCCTTTAATAAATTAACAAGCTTGGATCTAAAACGAGAAGATAATTTTTTGCTAATATATGTCGGCCTAGGCCTATCTCCTGGACCTATATCAATCTCTTCTAACTCGTCGGCTGACATAAAACCCTGCCCAAGTTTGCCATCGTTGTCATCCACGGTGTCCTCGCTGTAGAAGCTCGAGCCCTCCACGACACCTTCAAAGTAGTAATTGAGGCTCTTCATCTTCAATAGATTGTATAGCAGAATCAGACACCTTTAGAAAATTGCTTGCCAGATTTTGCCAGACAGACAATCAATACCATCGATTTCCCAAAGCGGCAAATTGGCACTAGCGACGTTCACTGACCTGTCGGCTGGTACGATCTCGACCTTGTCGCCTTGCCATTGGATCAAACTTTGATGCATTGTGGAAGGGACGCAGCAGTTTGCATGAATCCAGTCCCTTCCAAGCAGTAGGCTGTATGATCCCTTCCCGTCGATGACGAAAAATGTCGTGGGCACGGTCTTGTTGCGGACGGTCAGCTCCACATTCAAAACACCCTTGGCTTCCGATGGATAGCCGCCGAAGTCTTTGAGAACCATGTTTGTCTTGATTAGATCTTCAGCTCCTTTGCCTAGCTTCCTGAAGATGGCATAGGGCATCAAGTTGACTGTGGCCCCTCCATCGACCAGCATCTTCGACATCAGCTTCCCGTTAACAAATCCTTTCACGTAAAGCGGCTTGAGGTGCCGATTCTCAGTCCCCTCCGGCTTTTCGAAAACAGCTTGCTCTGAGGACAAAGTTAATCTTGCTGAGGTACCCTCCACGTTGTCTACATCGGCTTCTGTAGCACCGAATTCGGCTGGCAGTATAAAGACCATGTTAACCGATGCAGTAGCTTTTCTCTTTCCTTTTGCCACCCTCCTAGCTTGGTCGGATGGGCTTTTGTCGGCTGGGCTTCTGTCGGCTGGGGCTGCTTGTTTGTTGGCGCGCCATCGCTTTGTGCCCTGCCGACGTTGCTGCTATTGGATTATCCATCGTACTTCTTCCTCCCGCACCTCGCTCTTGAGCTTGGATGCTTCTCTTTTGTGTTTTGGTAAAGAGGTTCGAAGGGCACCATTGGGGGTTGGCCAATTGCTTGTCGTCGGCAACTTCCTCATCATATTCGTCTTCATCTTCATCCTCGAAGAAGTCCTGGTGGATCGGGCCGAGCCGATCATGCACTGGCAACCACCTCTGATTACGTTGCATGGCCCTGGGGACGAATTGGGTGGAACTTTGCATTGGTGGGTCCCTGTATTTGTCCTCACGATACTTGCTGTAGGCCGGGCAGTTGTCAATCGTCGGCAACTTCATCCCCGATTCCCAGCAGAATCAAAAAAACTCGCAGCGCTAGTGCGGGTCGCAACCACTGTGGTTCCTGATGAATTGGAGTCCCCTGACCTCAAGTTCCCTGACGTAAGGCTTGCCGCACCGGGCCTCCTCTTCTTCGCGAAAGCGTTGTTGAAAACGGGGCATGGGGTCCATGCGCCTGGGTTGCCATTCAGTCGATCGGCCAGTTGAATGCACCATGTTGACTGGTGCGGCTTGATCTCCGGTCACCTCCTTCTCAGCCTTGACCCCTTTGAGTGTTTCGGCTAAGCCGTACGTCACTCTGTTCTGCCGATCAGCTTGCTTGTGGCCAACTTGGACCATGTTGACCGGGAAGGGGTTGCCATCAACTTTCATCGGTCGAGGTGACTTGGCAAACTTTAGCTTGCCGACCTCGATGGCTGACTGGATCTGCTGCTTGAAAACCTTGCAGTCATTAGTGCTATGGGAGGTGGAATTGTGCCACTTACAGTACTTCTTCTTCTTGAGTTCATCAGCCGATGGGATCATGTGATTGGCCAGTAGTTGAATTTGTTTCTCCTTCAACAACAAGTCAAAGATCCTATCGGCTTTTGTGATATCGAAGTCGTACTTCTCCTCCTTAGTTGTCTTCAGCAGCCATTGACAGACTATGGCCTTCTTGTTCTTTGTCCATTCGGCTGCTGCCACTTCAGCGTCGTCGTCGCTTGTATCAGAATCAGTTTTGACGACGACGTGGGCAACCTTTTTGACAGCCTTTCTGGACTCTTGAAAGCGTTGCTTATGGGCCATCACCCTTTGTGCCAAATGTGCCAAGCTGTCGAAGTCCTAAGCCAAAAACCTCTCACGGATCAGCGGTAGAAACCCGTGAAAGGCCAAATCGGCTAGATGGGAATAGAACAACACCAAGCTGTAGCATCGGTTCCTCATCTCCCTGAACCTATGAATGTAGTCTTGAACCGACTCCTCATGCTTTTGCTTGATACTGGTCAGGTCCGACAACTTTATTTCGTGGTTGCCAGTGTAGAAATAGCTATAGAATTGTTTTTCAAGATCGGCCCAACTCTGTATGGAATTATAGGGCAGCGAAGAAAACCATGTGAAGGCCGATCCTAAAAATGAAAGCGGGAACAGACGAACTCTGAGGGTGTCTGTAGTCGATGCCTCCCCGCATTGCGCCAAGAATTGGCTGAAATGTTCATACGTAGAGATATTGTCCTGCCTAGAGAATTTGGAGAAGTCTGGGACTTTGTACAGGTTTGGGAGTGGCACCCTCTCAAAATGCTCTGGATACGGATACCGATACATGTGGCCAAAATCCTTGGGTTTGAGGCCGAATTGGTCGCGCATCATGTCGGCAATCAAATCGGCCCAAGTCTTGTTATCTTGAGCTTGTTGTATCGGCTCATACTGCTCATACTGCATGGGTCCTTGCCGATACTAAGGTGGCGGCGTCTGTGGCCGATAGTGCTGGTCATGCTGGCCTCCCAGATATTGGTACTATGGTTGGTTGACGACGGGAGGCGGCCGATTCACCAGTGGCAGCGATTGTTTAGGAGGGAGTCGATGGCTGCCGGAATTGTACTGTTGCCCCGGGATGAGGTTGCCAACCGGCTCTGGTCACCAATTGAGGTCAAACATACTGGCCAATCGCTCCTGGGAAGGAGGTTGCTGCCGGTTCAGGATGAAAGGATGTGGCCTTGAAGCCGATGCAGAGACATTCGACTAGATTTGGACTCCTCCTAGTGGATTTGGTTGCGTTGGTGGCGATGTCGGCCGATTTTGGGACACCAACACTCTGTAGCCTGGGAATTGGCCATCGGTGAAGTAGGTTAGCCCCCTCTGCAGTTGATCGGTTATCTTTGAATCAACCACGGTGGCAATCATATTGTTGAGGGTGTTGACCAATATTCCACTTTGGTTTAAAAGAGCGTGATGTACAACCGAATCGATTCGATCCTGGAGAGTGTGTAGCCCCGAATCGTCTCGCTCCTGCTTCACATCCTCCATCTTGTGTTTTCCCTTCGTATCATCAGAGGACGTTTTGAGATCTTCCATGCTGAATTTAAACTTCTGGAGGATAGCCCCAGACCTGGTTTGGGTGAAGGATTGCAAATAGTTGGCCTGCAGCTCCTCCACCATCCGTTTGTAGTCGGCCAAGTGTTCAGCCGACAGTTGTTCCATCTTAACAGGAACGACGTTTTCTTCGTTGATCTCAGGGTTCTGCATGTTAACCATCGCGTTGATTTTAGCAATCTGCTGATGTGTCCCACCAGGTGTGCCAAGAAGCGTGTTGATGAGAAATTCTTCCACGCGCTGGCCCGAGAGATTTGCTTTACTCTAGTGCGGGTCTGTTCTTGGTTTCCTTCGATGATTTAATGTAGAGTAGGCGTGCTAGCTGGTTTGATCTATTAACCAACAAGAAAAAAACAGATATGCATTACGGTTAAGGATAGATCCTACTGGATCGGCTCAAGAAACCAATTCACATATAATTGCTATCCCAAAGCACATTTAGACTAAGTGATTGGGATAGATCGGCTATGCCGAGACAGTATAAACCACTTAATCCAAATATACCTCAGGATAATAAATATATGCATCTATAGCCTAGCCAATGTTGTAGATCTAATGCGAATCGGCAAGTACTCTGATACATTTTATAAAAAAGATATTAATCTAACTTAAATGTGCTAAACCTAGATAAATCAGTTGCCAACAAAGGCTGGCAGATTGATGCCGGCTTAGGGCATTTATCCAGGTTAAGATCATAATATAAAAGACAGCTTTAATATATCTAACAGTAAATATTACTAGAAAGATAACTAAAATAGGTAAGGCCGGCTGAAACCCCGGCACTGTCTCTAATGATAAACATCAAGCCGAATAGATCTTAATAATTCTAAGAACGACTTAACAGGTCGATTAGATGCAACATTAAGTAAAAAAAGAAGTATTAGATCTATAAAAACTGATGTAAATCCCTCGAGACGGTCGATACAACATATAACCCGGTCCAACATCTAGATCTAGCTCTATCAGCTATTGCTTCCTGGGAGAAACCAGCTGATAGTGAGATAGATCTAGATATTGCTCTAGATTATATGTTGTATATGATAAATTGCACACTTTATAACATCAAAACTGGAGTATCATAATGATGTAAGCACTAATTCCGATGATACAAGCCGCTAATGACAAGCAATTACCTTGTTCGGAGATCGAAATCGATGCAGCCTGAGCGAGATCAAGAACTCATCGAAAAGAATAAAAGGTTGGCGATGCGTCGAAGTTGATTGATTAGATGTTGGTTTATATATTTACAAAGAGCCCTCGGGTCTTATTTATACCCAGACATAACAATACCTGTGTAAGACATGGTTTATACCTTATCTACTATTTACAGTACGACAATATCCCGGGACGCAGCCCCATGTCGCATTACAAAAGGAATATCTATACAAATCCCTATTTTACAGATACAATTGTCATTACAGGACTCTATCCATAGATGGCAATATCTTTAACGAACATTTGGGAACCAAATCTAACATTTATCTTCAAGCTTCCTTATCGGGATCGGTTCCGTCTTCATCCTCAAATCAGAATCGTCTATTGGCTATCCTTATCCGATTCGGCCTTAATCGACTAGTTTCCCAGCTGATTTGGTCCTAGCCGATGCGGCCTCTGTTTCTCTGCAGATCACACTTCCGATCCGACTGCGCTTCAATCTTGGCCTTGAACCCTGGATTTGGTTACAAAATTTGGTCGTTAACAAGGTGTTACGCTACTCCGGATTTGACGGGCCTGACAAGACGGGGCGAACGCTCTGCCCAGCGTGTCAGCACCCCATGTGCGTGGCTCGCACGCCTGGGGGCTGACGTTCACCAAACACACTATCTCCAAAGCTCCTTCCCCTGACGTCGCCATCGCCGACCACCATCAGCTTCTGGGCTATGGTCTTTTCGACTTCACCGACCACCATCATCCTCCAAGCTATGGTTTCTCCGACCTCGTCGACGACCATCAGCCTCCGAGCTATGGTTTCTCTGACCACGCCAACCACCATCAGCCTTCGGGTTATGGTTTCTCCGACCTCGCCGACCACCATCAGCCTCTGGGCTATGGTTTCTCCGACCTCGCTGACCTTCACCAGCCTCCGGGCTATGGTTTCTTTGACCTCGTCGACCACCATCAGCCTTTGAGCTATGGTTTCTCCAACCACACCGACCACCATATGCCTCCGGCTATGGTTTCTCCAACCTCGTTGACCACCATCAGCCTCCGGGCTATGGTCTCTCCGACTTTGCCTAACACCATCAGCCTTCGGGCTACGTTTCTCTCGGCCCATTGACTAGCACTAACTCGACCTCGTCGTTTAACAATCGTCGAAGGATGGTGCATGAGGCTTGACCCTAGGCCCGAATGTACCATCCAGTCTCAGGCTCGGGGGCTACACCTGAAAGGTGCACCTGAGCAGTGCACCTGCCAAAGCACGCTCGAGGAGCTGCCTATCTTCCCGAGCCTAGGCTCCTTCTCACCGCCAGTCTCCAGGAATCCCAGCTTGGGAGAATTTAGACCCTAGGGCAAAATGTCCTATTTACCCCTAGGCTCGAGGGCTGTTATGGGGGATGTCCCCCTGGGATAGCCCACGCTAAGGAAAGGAGGTCGGGTAGGTCATACCGGGAGTCCTCGGGCTGGGGCCAGAAGCCAGATCTCGGGCAACGACGGCTAGCCTGACCTCTTCCCTCTGGCCCAACCTCAGCCCCTTAGCTCAACCTCTACGCGTGGCTTTGACCAGAAAAAGGTAGGCCTTCCCCCTCGGGAAGGAGGCTTCCTTGACAAGCCTTGCAGATAAGACAAAAGGGGATAAGCCGGCAGAGGATGATGTAACTTGGCAAGACTGCACACAAGATGATTGTAGCGAGCGGATCCCGAGACAAGATTGCACGCAAGATGCCCACGGCGAGCGAATCCCGAGACAATTTTGTTTTGCTTTTCAGCTTTAGTTTGAATTTGCTTTTTGCTTTACGACTAGCTTTCTTGCACCCCAAGCCCCTTGTAGGTGGCCCCATTGGACTATAAAAAGGAGGGCAGATCGCGAGGGCGAGGGGATCGCATCCAAGAACTCTCTTCTACACCTGTACTCAAACCCTAATCTGGGATCACCCTAACACAGAGCACAGGAGTAGGCTTGTTATCCTTTGGGAGGACCGAACCTGTCTAAAAAACCTTGGCTCATCTTGTCCCGAGTCTACAATCAAACCCATTGGTAGACATCCTGTGGAGATTATGGTAATCGGGTATCTACATGGCAAGCTTATCCGACTGGAGGTAGGGATAGATTGCGCCTGCCATATCTGTAAACCAAACATGACTTGGGTGTTACGATTGCCGATAGAGATAAGGTAATCGGCCTATAGTCACGGTTTGGTAAGATTGAGGAAACCGACATAGAGTAAGATATGGTTTCCGATCTGTAAACCCACCTCCCGAGACTATATAAGGGGGGTAAGGGGCGTCCCTTGAGGGATATCAGAAGTTAGATCAGCTTTTAGCTTTCAGCCTTAGATCACGAGACCAATAAAGACACTCGGCGGATCAAATCCACCGAAACAGGAGTAGGGTATTACCTCACGAGAGGGCCTGAACCTGTCTAAATCTTCTTTTCCTTCTAACCCATTGTGCTTGGCGATCTTGACTGCGACCCCAGAAATTATATTGCCGAAACCAAGTTTCGACAGTTGGCGCGCCAGGTAGGGGGCCGCGCGTCGAGACTTCTTCAACAATCTCACCAACAAGCGTGATGGGATCTCCTTCAGGATTCGGCGACCTCGCCGCCAACTTCTTCGACGACTCCTCCTTCGACTCGGATTCAAACCAGTCGGAAGGAAAGACCCGCTCGGCGCCGTTCGGGCTTCCCAATAGCGCCGAGATCTTCGACGACATCCTCAAGATCAAGATGCAATCTGCTCGCTCCAATGAAGGACTTCACTCGGCACCATTCGGATTGCCGAACACCGCCGAAATCTGCACCGATCTTCTCGTCTCCCCAACGGAGACGATCTACTCAGAAGAAGACCTCTCGATACCGTTTGGGTTACCAAACACCACCAAGATCTACGGCAAACTCCTCTCCCCCGAGTCGAGGTCGACCCATTCGGAGGAACCCGCTTCCCCATGTTCGACTCGGGTGGAACGATCCGGACCCGGGTTACCCGGGGCTAAGGGAGGTCGCCGTCATCCTCCCGTCATTCGGCTCATGCTCATCTTCGGAGCTCAATGAATACCTCAGCTCCGCCAGCTTTGACGACCTCTATGGTATCCCCTCAGATGAAGTTGACGACTCCGACTGCCACAAGAACTACGGCCGAAGTGCTTGATGTCCTCATGGCGAGCGGACGAGTCCGACTCAGCCATGGCCCGAAGGCTTGGCCGAGGAAGAGCGAGCCAAGATCGAGCGGGAGCGCAAGACGGCCGAAGAGGAGAAGAAACACGGGGAAGAGGCGACAAAAGAAAGCAAGATCTACGCGCGGCCGGACGATCCGCTCGGGAGGCCATTCTTCAAACGCGGGTCCGCAACGCCAACATCTTCCGGACGCCACGCGAGACGCTGTTGCCGCGCTCACACTCTGGACACCGTCATGGAGACGGCACCGCGACGTGACTCCAATACTTGACAAGATCAAGACCATCGTCGCGGCCACAGCCAACGGCCATCCCACTACCTTGGCACGAAGGCCGACTGAGTCCGTGGCTGAAACGCCCGACAAAAGCCGACTCCCGCCTCTAAGGTCAGGAGACTATAAGAGGCCCAAGCCAGATTGGTCGACGACAAGGCCAAGAGGCCAACGCCACGAGTCCACACAGAAGTACCAGGAGCAAACAGCTGACTCCCGCGACAAACGACACGGACGTCCACCCGTCCACCACCGCGTCCACCGCAACAACAGCTCCAGCTACCCAGCCAGCCAACCAAAGACCCGCCGAGTGATCTGCGGGAAGTCCTCGATCGCCGCTACCAGGAGCGAGACCGACGCACCCGGGAAGATCGGAGGGGATCACCCGATAGCGGCGACGACGGAGTGCCGGCCTTCACTCGGGAGCTTCATCGAGTGCACTGGCCGAGTGGATTCAAGCCCACAGGAATAGAAAGGTACGACGGCAAGACCGACCCCGAGTCATGGCTTACCGTGTACACCTCGCCATCCGCGCAGCGGCGGCGACAACAAGGCTATGGCCAATTATCTTCCGGTGGCCCTCGCTAACTCGGCCGGAAGCGGCTCACGAGCTGCCAAGAGGCTCAATCGGCTCGTGGAGCGAGCGAGGACCACTTTATCGCCAACTTCCGGGTACCTTCGAGAGGCCCGGCACACACTTCGATCTATACAACGTCATCCAGAAGCCGGACGAGCCTCTGAAGGATTACATCTGTCGTTTCTCCGAGAAGCGCAACAAGATCCCCAACATCACCGATGACATCATCATCGTCGCCTTCCAGAATGGAGTCCGTGATAAGGCTGTTAATCGGGAAGTTCGGGCGCAAGCCACCGAAGACGGTGAAACAGGATGTTCGAGACGGCGAACTCCTACTCCAAATCCAACGACGCCATCAAGGCTGCCCGTCAAGACCGGCCCGACGGGAGGGAAGACAAGCGAGGCGGGAGGAAGCGGAATCCTAAGAAGGATAACGGCAAAGCAACAACCGGGGCCAAAAGACCGCAAGCGCCGATCCGAGGATCTAGTGGCCGCAACCTCCAACACTTAACGCCGCCCCAAGTCGCCGCCTACGACGCCATCATGAACGCCCAATGCACTCATCATCCCAATCATAAGCACGCAGCTAAGGACTGCTTCATCTACAAACAGTTCGCGAGCGGTACACGGCGCAGCTCAACAAGAAGCCGCGATGAGGTTGGTCCATCGGGCGCCAAGAAAAACAACGTGGCTGAGAATGCCGAACCTTTCCAAGACCCTGTGGGAGAGCTCAATCACATCTTCGGAGGGCCGCTAGCCTATGAATCCAAGAGGAAACAGAAGCTAACCGACCGAGAGGTCAACGCGGCTCAACCCGAAGTCCCTCAGTACCTGCGATGGTCGGAAGTGGCCATCACTTTTGACCGCTTGGATCACCCTGACCGAGTGCTTCACCCGGGGCGCTATCCACTCATCCTGGATCCCGTGGTCCGCAACATCAGACTCAAGCGCGTCCTCATCGATGGGGGCAGTGCCTTCAACATCCTGTTCACCAAGACCATGGATGAGATGCAGATCCCGAGGGCCGAGCTGAAGGCAAGCTCAGCCCCCTTCCACGGAGTCATCCCGGGGCTATCATCTACACCACTCGGGCACATCGCCCTCCCGGTCACCTTCGGGGCTCGAGAGAACTTCCGAACGGAGAACGTCACTTTCGAGGTGGCCGACTTCGAAACAGCATACCATGCCATCATCGGAAGGCATGCGCTTGCCAAATTCATGACGATCCCACATTACACCTACCTCTGCATGAAGATGCCGGGTCCCAACGACGTCATCACTCTTCGCAGCGACGTGAAGCAAGCCTTCACCTGTGATAAGGAGAGCTGCGACATGGCCCAATCTCGCGAGAGATTGCGTGGCCAGCAAGAAGTCCGATTGGCTGCATCGACTTCGGCAGAGGGCGAAGTCCCTGCGAAGAAGATAGCCAAATCAGGATCCGGCGACGCCAAGACTAAGAAGATCTCCCTTGATCCGTCGGATCCCTCAAAAACTGCTGTAATCGGCGCTGAACTAGATCCCAAATAGGAAAGCGCGCTCGTCACCTTCCTCCAAAATAATAAAGATGTTTTTGCTTGGAAACCATCTGATATGCCTGGAATTCCTAGGGAGGTGATCGAGCACTCTTTGCACGTCAAAGATGACGCCAAACCGATAAAACAACGATTACGCAAATTCGCGCAGGACCTAAAAGACGCTATCAAGGAAGAGCTCGCAAAGCTCTTGGCTGCCGGCTTCATCAAAGAAGTCCTTCATCCCGACTGGTTAGCCAACCCAGTCCTGGTCCGCAAGAAGACGGGGCAATGGCGCATGTGCGTTGACTATACCGACCTCAACAAAGCCTGTCCCAAAGATCCATTCGGGCTGCCTCGCATCGACCAAGTCGTAGACTCAACAGCCGGCTGCCAACTCCTGAGTTTCTTGGATTGTTACTCGGGTTATCACCAGATCAGCTTGAAAGAATCCGACTGCCTGAAGACATCGTTCATCACGCCGTTTGGGGCCTCTGCTACATCACCATGCCTTTCGGCTGAAGAAAGCCGGCGCCACATACCAACGCATGATCCAGAGATGCTTCCGGACGCAGATCGGCAAGAACGTAGAAGCTTATGTCCACGACGTTGTCATCAAGACCAAGCGAAAGAAGACCGATCGCGACCTAGAAGAAACCTTTGCAAACATCCGGGCCTTCAGAATGAAGTTGAACCCGGAGAAGTGCACTTTCGGCGTTCCTTCAGGCAAACTGCTCGGCTTCATGGTGTCACATCGCGGCATTGAAACCAATCCAGAGAAGATCAACGCCATCTTGAGTATGAAGCCCCCGAGTAACCGGAAGGACGTCCGAAGCTCACTGCTGCATGGCGGCGCTAAGCCGCTTCATCTCTCGACTCGGCGAACGAGGCATGCCCTTCTTCAGATTGTTAAAGAAGATAGACGACTTCCAGTGGACCGTGGAAGCCAACAAGGCCTTTGAAGATTTCAAAGAGTTCCTTACAACGCCGCCTGTCCTGGCCTCGCCTCAGCCCCAGGAACCTCTACTGCTGTACGTTTTAGCCACTCACCAAGTGGTCAGTACGGTCCTCGTGGTCGAGCGCAAAGAAGAAGGACGGTCTCAGAAGATTTAGAGGCCGATCTACTTTGTTAGCGAAGTGTTGGCAGGAGCCAAAATTCGCTACCCTCAGGTACAAAAATTGCTCTATGGTGTTCTGATAACCGCGAGGAAGTTGGCACACTATTTTCGGGTCACTCGGTCACCGTCGTCACTTCCTTTCCACTCGGCGATGTCATCCACAACCGGGAGGCGACGGGCGCATCGCTAAGTGGGCCCTAGAGCTGATGCCATTGGACTTGACTTTTAAGGCGAGGACATCCATAAAGTCACAAGCCCTGGCGGATTTCCTGGCCGAGTGGACTGAGCAACAAGAGAACATACCTCGGGAAGACCTCCAACACTGGACCATGCACTTCGATGGATCCAAGAGGATCACCGGCTTGGGAGCGGGAGTTGTGCTGATCTCCCGACGGAGAAAGGCTAAGATACGTCCTTCACCTCTACTTCTCTCGCCTCACACAACGTTGCCGAGTACGAAGCCTCGCTACATGGATGCGCCTCGCGGTTTCACTCGGAATACGTCGGCTCATCGTGAAAGGCGACTCCCAGCTGGTCGTCAACCAAGTAATGAAGGACTGATCCTGTCTAAACAACACCATGGAGGCCTACCGACAAGAGGTCCGCAAACTTGAAGACAAGTTTGACGGGCTCGAACTCTCACATGTCTTGAGACACAACAACGAAGCAGCCGATGAGTTGGCACAGTTCGAGTCCAAGCGCGAAGCTGCCCCAACAGATGTTTTTGTCAAGCACCTCTATGAGCCAACCATCACGGCAAAGACAACTTCCAACGAACAAGCTGCAAACGAAGTCGCCATGACTGATGCCGACTAGAGGACGCCACTCATCAAATTCTTAATTCAGCAAGAGCTGCCGGAAGACCGGGATGAGGCAGAGCGTGTCCGGCGTCGTTGCCAAGCACATGTCACGGTTGACTCTGACTTATACAAGAGAAGCCCCTCCGGAATCCTAATGAGATGCATCACACCCGAGGAAGGGAGGCAGCTACTCCAAGACATCCACTCGGGCATATGCGGAAGCCACGCGGCAGCACGTACTCTGGTGGGTAAAGCTTACAGACAAGGTTTCTTCTGGCTTACCGTGGTCTCCGACGCAGACAAAGTCGTATGAACCTGTGAAGGCTGCCAACTTTTCGCCCGACAGAGCCATGTCCTGGCCCAGGAGC
Source organism: Oryza australiensis (assembly GCA_019925245.2). NCBI lineage: Eukaryota > Viridiplantae > Streptophyta > Magnoliopsida > Poales > Poaceae > Oryza > Oryza australiensis. The sequence continues at coordinate 939,561 of JAIFGZ020000136.1, forward strand.
TACAAACAATCCCACTATCCTGGCCGTTCGCGGTATGGGGCTTGGACATGGTCAGCCCTTTCAAGAAAGCTCCAGGAGGATTTACACACCTTTTCGTCGCATTCGACAAGTTCTCCAAGTGGATTGAAGCCAAGCCGGTCGCCACAATTACTGCTGACAAGGCATGGGATTTCTTCCTCAACATCGTGCACCGCTTCGGCATCCCAAACAGAATCATAACCGACAATGGGACTCAATTCACGGGAGGCATCTTCAAGGAGTTCTGCGAAGACTTCGGAATCAAGGTTTGCTATGCGTCAGTCGCCCATCCCAAAAGCAATGGACAAGTCGAATGGGCCAACGGCATGGTCCTTCAAGGCATCAAGGCCCGCGTGTTCGATCGTCTAAACCCTTACGTAGGCAAGTGGGTCCAAGAGCTTCCCTCGGTCCTATGGTCTCTGCGGACCACACCCAGTCGGGCTACCGGCCAAACTCCCTTCTTTTTGGTCTACGGCGCAGAAACCATGTTGCCAAACGAGATGGAGTATGAATCCCTCTGAGTCCGCAGCTTCAACGATGAACGCTACGACCCCGACCGAGTGGATGACCTCACCCGACTGGAAGAGGCCCGAGAGACAGCCCTCATCCAGTCGGCAAAATATCTTCAAGGGCTCAGACGATACCACAGTCGCAACGTTCGAGCACGAGCTTTCATCGTTGGTGACTTGGTTCTACGCAAGATTCAAACCACCAAAGACCGTCACAAGTTATCCCCCTTATGGGAAGGACCATACATAATCGCTGAGGTGACTCGGCCCGGTGCATACCGACTAAAGCGTGAAGACGGATCTATGGTGGAGAACTCCTGGAACATCGAGCATCTTCGACGATTTTATGCTTAAATTGACTAAAGTTTCATGTTTTTCTTGACTGCCAACCTCAAGCAAGATGACTTCTTGAGTTAGCAGTCGGGGGTTGTACATATGTCAATAAAGCATAAGTTTTCCTCATCAACTTTTGTGCACGATTTGGTTTATCATTGTTTAATGTTCCTTGATTCGAGTTCAATGTTTAAGGACTGAGAGTTTTCTGATGGCCTAATCGAGCCTAGGCTTGGTGACAGTCAGACGAAAATTACTTAAGAAATTTCACACAAAAACTCGAATCAAGGCATTAACATAAATAAACTAAATATATCACAAGTCTCGTCGAGCATCACGATCATACGACATTTACAAGACAATGTTCATAAGACAAATCAAATCCGGAAGTTATTTACTACGTCGACAGAAATCTTCTTCGCCGACTCCTGCGCTTCACTCAGCATGTCCAATGCCTGCTCATCCGAGGTCCCATCAGCGAAGCCCTCTCCCACCGAGTTGACATCCACTCGGGGGTAGAGAGACTTGGTCTGTGCAAGAGCCAGGCCTGCTCCCATGTTGGCGGCCTCGGTGATGTTCACCAAATATTGGTCAGGGGCCCTCCGCAGCTTGTCAAAGATTTTCAGAGGCTCTAGCGAACTGGCCTCGACTCCCTGATGAAACAGGGACAGCAAGATCGGCGTTGCTGCGTTGGCGACCTCCTCTCGGACCTCTCCGGCTCGTTTGACCCGCTCGAGCAAGACATCGTATTGAGCTCGGGTCTTGACTTTGTAGGCTGCCAAAAGAATCTGATCACGCAGAGCACTCGGAAATAAAGCAGCACAGAGAATGTTACTTCGAAGAAGCTTACCTTCAAACTCGGCCTCCAATTCGGCCTTGTCGAGGCTGACTGCCTCCAGCTGGACCTGGAGCGAGTGGACCTCCGACGAATTTTCTACAAGCAAAGAAGGTCATCAGCAACCGGGATCAACATGAGAATCATAAAGAAACTCGGAGAGATGAGCTTACTCCCGACTGATCCTCGGAGGTCGAGGTTATCCTCCCGGAGCTCCGCTATTTCCCTCCTTAGGGCTGCCTCCCTCGCGCGGCCTCCTCCCGAGTGGTTTTCAACTTCAGCTGGATATCCTCCAGAGAGTTTAAGTGCGGGACCAGCTTCTCCAGCGCCTCCGACTTGGCCATGGAGCGGCAATACTCTTTCTGCACGCAAGATCCAAGGACTGACCAACTGAAGAAAAATAATGATACAAGACAAAGAGAAGATCTGGGCTTACATTGAGTAGCCGAGTCGCCTCATTTAGGCTGTTGATGAGGGCATCCCTTTCTTCGCTTTTGGCTTGCTTGTCCAAGACGATGCCCTGCCTCTGGCCTTCCGAGTCTCGCCACTCGATCTTGATCGGAGGAACCCGGTTTCGAAGCGTAACACAGGGATTTCCTCCATGTGGTGCGAATAGGAAGAACAAATAAAGACATGAGAGATTCAAACTATAGAGTAAAGACAAGACTCTGATTCAAGACTTACCGGCTTCAGCGGCTGCGCTCTTGGGTGGGGCAGCCCAGCCGGCCTCCTTCTTACGGCTTTGCAGTGTGATCCTCAATCGGGGTGGCCAGCCGCAGCTGAGGTTTTCCGCTGCCGTGACTCCCGGTCGGGACGTCCGCTGGCGGTCGGGGCTCTTTCCTCGGGACATCCTTCTTGGGAGGCGAGGGTTTTTTGCCCGGAGCACTCTCGCTCGGAAGTGGGCCCCGGGGTCTTGGCTCCACAGGCTTGGATGCCTCAGGAGCAGCAGCTGGAGTAGGCTCCTCGCCCTTCCCGGCAGGATCTATGTCCTGGGGCCTCCTGCAACAACAAATGCAGTAAGAATGAAGACTAAGAAAGTTTTCAACGAAAAAAGTTCGGACTTCAGTCATGAAGCGCACCTGGACGACCGGCGGATCTTCGGCGCTACTTTTGGCGACGGGCTTGGAGGGTCGCCTGCTGGAGGAGCCGGGACATCGTCGTCCGAGTCATCGATGATGAGCCTCCTCTTGCTCGCCCGCTTGTTGGAGTCCTCACTCGGGGCCCCCGTTTCCCGACTGGGTCACTTTGGATCTTCACCCCGCTAGTCGGCTTCTTGGCAGGGCGAGGCGGCACGTCATCGTGAGGCACTTTGTACGGTTTGGAGACAACAGAAGCATTTTCCTACAAGAGACATTCTCACAATACTAAGAGGCATGACATCAAGGTTGCAAGACGATACAAAGAAGTCGGTCGGCTTACCAGAGGAGGAGGCCGATGGATGCTGAAGGGGAGAACTGGCAGTATGAGGGCGTGCTCGACTGCAATTCCAGTCGAGAAGATCTTGTACATCCGGATCTTCAGGATCTTGTAACTGAGTGGATCTTGATCTTCCCGATTGGGGTCCTTCCCGCCTTCGTACTCGAAGGTCGGCTTCAACCGCTCTTCGATTGGAGCCAGTCGACACCTGATGAAGTGCCGAGTGATTTGCTCACCACGAAGACCTCTTTGCTTCATTGCCAAGATCTTCGCCAGCAGATTGTTGGCTTCTTCCCAATCTTGAGCCACTGGAACAGTGCTCCAAGTTTGCCTGGGTACAAGGGGAAGGCCGACAAAGGCTGGCAGGCTGGGTTCGGGATTGCTGATATAGAACCAGCCCGCATGCCATCCCTTGTTAGAAGATTTCAAGGGAAGAGAGAAGTACTCCTTGCGGAGAGATCCGTGGAGTTGAAAGCCCGCCCCACCAACGACGCATGGGTGGTCCTTATTCGGATGCGGTTTGAGGTAAAACATGCGGCGGAAGAGTTGGAAGTGGGGGAGGATGCCAAGGAAGGCTTCGCATACATGAATAAAGAGAGCGATGTGAAGCATGGAGTTGGGGTTAAGATGGTAGAGTTGAAGCCCATAGTAATCCAAAAGCCCCCGGAAGAACTCGGAGGTGGGAAGGCTGAACCCGCAATATAAGAAAGAGGTGAATACAACGAGCTCACCGGTGTTCGGGGTTGGGAAATCTTCACCCGCCGCCGGGCGCCAACCCACGATCTCCTTGGGGGGAAGCACGCCGTGCTTCACCATCTCCTTGAGGGTAGATTCCCTCACATCCGATGTGGCCCATTGGTCAAAGGGGATTCTCTTTTCATCCGCCATGAGTGTGGTTCGGATGGGAAGTGGATCTGGTTGGAAAGGATGGGGATTTGAGCAAGAGATTCTGGGAGTTGGCTGCGGAAGCTGGTTTGTGCCGAGGAGCGAGCTCCTGGATGGATGGATTCGGGTGCGCGCGAGTTTAGGGTTCTTCGCAGGGAACTGGTGAACAGTGCTGCGATAAGAGGAATTTTTTGGAAGACGAAGAGGCGGGGACGACCTCGAGGCTTTATAGAAAGATTTGAGGGTTGTGCTAGGTTTTCTCGTGATTGGGCCAAGCCCGTGAGAGAATCTACGGCCCAGTTAAGGTGTGGCCCGACACGTGTCCTTAGGGACTTAAGCGGATGAGCTTAAGCAATTTGCTTTGGCAATATGCGCGTGTCCGAATGCCCTATACCTTTGGAAATTCTTTCATACTGCGGTTTGCTTGACTTCATGAGAAGCTGGTACGATGCAATTTGAGAGGTGACCAACAGCTAAGCTTTTTATAGCTGCCTTGATGACTAGGGCTGTTTGGTTTTTTAGCATTTGACTAAGTGATTATGGCAATGTTATTTTTCCACCTTGGTGAAGATCTTTATAGATTAAAGACCAGTATTATGGCAAAAGTTATTTAATAACTTGGTCATATTTTTCATACGATTGAAAGACTCATTTTCCCATGAGGGACGATTAAAATATTTGTTCTAAGATGACTCGGACAAATTCACTCGGATGAGTATGAACTTGCCGGCTAATGAGATTTATATGATTGCTTTAGCATGAGCTAAGTATTCATATGAGAATGATTTTTTTATAGTTCTTGACTATATGCTTAGTCTGTTTTTGACTAACCACATAGTCGGGGGCTACACCTAATTAGGTGCATCAGGAGATGCACCTAGATATTTATTTTTGAGAATTTTTTAGATATTTTCCAGCCCTTCACAGTCTTTGGAGCCACTCGGGAAGATTCAGGCAGAGATGATGGAATCACTCGGCGCCAGAAGCACTCGGCCAAAGAGATTTTTGGTCATATACTGTTTTGGTTTGAAGCTGAGCTGTCTCGTCGACTGAAAAGGACTCGGGGGCTACTGTGGAGATTATGGTAATCGGGTATCTACTGGCGAGCTTATCCGACCGGAGGTAGGGATAGATTGCGCCCGCCATATCCGTAAACCAAACATGACTTGGGTGTTACGATTGCCGATAGAGATAAGGCAATCGGCCTATAGTCACGGTTTGGTAAGATTGAGGAAACCGACTTAGAGTAAGATATGGTTTTCGATCTGTAAACCCACCTCCCGAGACTATATAAGGGGGTAAGGGGCGTCCCTTGAGGGATATCAGAAGTTAGATCAGCTTTTAGCTTTCAGCCTTAGATCACGAGATGTATAAAGACACTCGGCGGATCGAATCCACCGAAACAGGAGTACGGTATTACCTCACGAGAGGGCATGAACCTGTCTAAATCTTCTTTTCCTTCTAACCCATTGTGCTTGACGATCTTGACTGCAAACTCAGAAATTATATTGCCGAAACCTAAGTTTCGACCATCCCGACTACTCTTTCACCTTCTCGGGCAGCCTCTTTGGAGGACTGCTCGACACCCCATCAACAAATATTAAATATTATGTACCCAGCATGAGGTGAGTCCTTAACTATTAGATTTCTTGTGGTGATACCTGTTGTCCGTTCGAGATGATCATGACAGGTGACGTACTGTTAAAAGTCATGATACAAAACGTATCAAAGATGTGAAACATATAAATAACTTGAAACCCTGGTGTGAAAAAAAATGAGACCTTATATTTGTAAAATATCAATAAATTGAAGAATAAATTACGTTAACAGTGGTGCGGCGCTTTTCCTAGATCAGAAAAATCTGCGTAAATGTAGCCAATTTTTCTTACTAAACCAAAAAATAAAATCTATAATATCTACGATGCTTATTCACATCGTAGTCATATAACTAATTTTCATCAAATAAAAGACAACAAATATTGACCTGTATGGCCGCTCACCTCACATCTGTCAATTGCCTACACTACTTAAAAAATAATTTTCATATATGAGGCTTATTTTACGAAGCAGTTAGGTCTAATTTTTGCCCACGAATGACCACCTGCAATGTCAGGATGGGGGCAGGATGGTCGTCCGCTTATAAATATATATATTTTAAAGCGGACGTCTTAAAAGCTCTGCCTGTAAAGATATATATTTACAAGCGACACCTTAAGCTGTCCGTCTAAGATAATTATCCTATATAGTCTTCTTTCTCTCTGACCTGTTCTCTTCACTCAAAGTTTTTCTCTCAAAAACAAGCAAAATATAAGGGGAAGATGGGTACTTTCATTCTCATAAGTGGGTGTGTGCATGTGTGATGTGTGTGCATAACGACGATGTGTGCGAGTAACTTTGTGTAATAAAAAAAACTTCATTTTCTTTTCCTAATATAAAATGCAGTTTGTTTCTCCTGTTCATATTATTAGCATCCTAGTCCTACTTCTTTTAAACAAATAGGTACAGCTCGGAAGCCTCCTTTCTAGCATTCAGCTCAATGAGAATGCAAAGAACGAGATAGTATCACTACACCGGCATCGGCTATCTCTAACGGGCATTAACCCTCATCTCTATCGGATAGGGCCCCCGTCACTGAACAAAGGTCACTGATGTGAGAAAATATCTCTAACAGGCATAAGGCCGTCACGGATGCACATTATCTCAATCGGGCCAAAATAACGGTCTATCACATATGAGTTTGACCCAGCATTCAAATCAAACCAGGTGTATTGGGAGCCCGTCACGGATGACACATCTCAATCGGGCCAAAATTGAAGCCCGTCACGGATGACAACTCATCTCTAACGGGCCGTAGTTAGTAGGCCGTCATCGAAAGGGTTGACCAACCATGGAGTCAAATATAGTCCTGGTTTGTTGCCCATCATGGGTGGCCTATCTCTAATAGGCTGAAATACTGAGCCCGTCATGGATGACCTATCTCTATCGGGCTGGTAGGTTGAGCCCGTCACGGATGACCTATCTCTATCGGGCTTTTTCAAATGCCCGCCAGGGATGAGTTTATTATTAAAAAAATAAAATTTGTTTTTTAGCTAGCCTCAGGCCCTTGCTAGCCATGCCCGCTGCAAAAATAACAGATATAACAGAGATATAATCCCATTACAGTCCCAGTCCCATTCCTAGCCACAGCCACAGCCAATCATATATGTCATTCACAGCCACATGCATCATATATGTCATTCACATCCACATCCACAGCCACAGCCATCACATCCACAAGATTAAACACATACATTCACATCCACAACCCATTCACATATGTCATTCACATCCATTTTTGCTCTCCAAACCATCGACATGCATCAAAACCTGCAAAACTGTATTACAAAGAAAGGCAAGTATATACAGAACAACATGCATAATTGTATTACAAAGAATATTTACAAAAATCAAATGTTTGTCGCAAAAGCATTGCAAATGTTCTACCGTTCAGAGTCGAGCTACCTAGGACTTTACTCTAAACATTCCTTTCGGAGACAATACATCATCTAGTATGAATTGTGCTATCTCCTCTCTCTAATGATATCGAAGTTGTTATCCGGAATCCTTGATAGTTTATCCTGCATGTGAGGCGCCAAGTTTGTCTACATACTTGGAAAGTTGACGTCCTATGTATATAAACAATTGAATCACACACCTCAAGGTCGAGCAATGTCACCTTGTCTGCTAAGGTCCACATGTTATGGCAGACATGGAACCCACATTGGTCGCCCACTTGTTGACGTATTGGGAAGTCTTTTTTGTGACCGAGTTTGGGATGCCCATCCTTATGCCTCCCGTCTTTTGCCACATATTGGTCCCATGGCTCGTTCAAGGCAGCTTCGATGCTCGACCATTTGTATATTTTTGGCTTGATATTGGAGTTAAGGTAGTGTACCAAACTGTCGAAACTTGGTTTCGGCAATATATTTTCTAGGGTCGCAGTCAAGATCGCCAAGCACAATGGGTTAGGAGAAGAAGAAGATTTAGACAGGTTCAGGCCCTCTCGTGAGGTAATACCCTACTCCTGTTTCGGTGGATTCGATCCGCCGAGTGTCTTTATTGATCTCGTGATCTAGAGCTCTTGCTTATAAAGTCGTATCTCAAATCTAGTGTTGAATATCCCTCAAGGGACGCCCCTTACCCCCCTTATATAGTCTTGGGAGGAAGGGTTTACAAGTCGGAAACCCTATCTTATTCTAAGTCGGTTTCCTCAATCTTACCAAACCGTGACTATAGGCCGATTGCCTTATCTTTATCGGCAACCGTAACACCCAAGTCAAGTTCGGCTTACAGATATAGCAGGCACAATCTATCCCTACCTCCAGTCGGATAAGCTTGCCATGTAGATACCCGATTACCACAATCTCCACAGTAGCCCCCGAGTCCTTTTCAGTCGACGAGACAACTCAGCTTCAGACCAAAGCAGCACTCAACCAAAAAATTTCTTTGACCGAGTGCTTTTGGCGCCGAGTGATTCCTTCATCTCTGCCTGAATCTTCCCGAGTGGCTCCAAAGACTGTGAAGGGCTGAAAAATATCTCAAAAATTCTCAAAAATAAATATCTAGGTGCATCTCCTCATGCACCTAATTAGGTGTAGCCCCCGACTATGTGGTTAGTCAAAAATAGGCTAAGCATATAGTCAAGAACCATAAAAAATCATTCTCATGTAGATGCCTAGCTCATGCTAAAGCAATCATAGAAATCTCGTTACTCGGCAAGTTCATACTCATCCGAGTGAATTTGTCCGAGTCATCTCAGAACAAACAATCTAATCAACCCTCATGGGAAAAAAGGCACTCGGCAAGCTCTTGCTTATCCGAGTGGATTTGCCCGAGTAATTTCGGAAAAAATAACTCAATCAACCCTAGCAGGTAAAAAGCACTCGGTAAGCTCATGCTTATCCGAGTAGATCTGCCCGAGTCATCCCGGAACAAATATTTTAATCATCCCTCATGGGAAAACAAGTTCTTTCAATCATATGAAAAATATGACCAAGTTATTAAATAGCTTTTGCCATAATACTGGTCTCAATCTTATAAAGATCTTCACCAAGGCGGAAAACAAACAGCATCGGTAAGATTACCCGACCAAATGCCAAAAAACCAAACAGCCCTTGTTCACCAAGGCAGCTATAAAAACTCAGCTGTTGGTCACCTTCCAAATTGCATCGTGCCAGCTTCTCATGAAGTCAAGCAAACCGCGGTATGGAAGGATCTTTTAAAGGTATAGGGCACTCGGACACGCGCATATTGCCAGGGCAAATCTGCTTAAGCTCATCCGCTTAAGTCCCTAAGGACACGTATCAGACCACACCTTAGCTGGGCCGTAGATTTTCTTATGGGCTCGGCCCACTCACCAGAAAACCTAGCGCAACCCTCAAATCTTTCTTATAAAGACGCGAGGTCGTCCCCGCCTCTTTGCCTTCCAAACGATTCCCCTTCTCACGGTACTGTTCAACAGCTCACCGCGGAGAACCCTAGACTCGCGCGCTCCCAAATCCGTCCATCTAAGAGCTCGATCTCCGCAACAACCAGCCTCCACAGCCAACTCTCCCACATTCCATCGCCAAAGATCCAATTTTCTCCAGCCAGATCCACTTCCCATCAATCCATTCTCATGGCGGACGAGAAAAGGATTCCGTTCGACCAATGGGCCACCTCGGATGTGAGGGAATACACCCTCAAGGAGATGGTGAAGCACGGCGTGCTTCCGCCGAAGGAACTTGTGGGATGGCGCCCGGCGGCGGGGGAGGATTTCCCGACCCCAAACACCGGTGAGCTCGTTGTCTTTACTTCTTTTTTCTATTGCGGGTTCAGCCTTCCCACCTCCGAATTCTTTCGGGGGCTCTTGGACTACTATGGTCTTCACATCTACCATCTGAACCCCAACTCAATGCTTCACATAGCACTCTTCATTCATGTGTGTGAAGCTTTCCTTGGCATTCTTCCTCATTTCAATCTATTCCGTCGTATGTTCTACCTGAAACCCCATCCGAACAAGGACCAACCTTGTGTTGTTGGCGGGGCAGGCTTCCAACTTCGCGGATCTCTCCGCAAAGACTACTTTTCTCTCCCTTTGAAATCTTCCAACAAAGGCCGGCACGCGGGCTGGTTTCTACATCAATAAAATCTTGAACCCGCCTGCCCGCTTTGTTGGTCTTCCTCCGTCCCCAAGCCATCTTGGAGTACCGTCCCGTAGCCCATGATGGGACGAAGCCAATGATCGCTCGCGAAGATCTGGCGAGGAAGAAGAGGAATCTTCGCGGGAACAAATCACTCGGCACTTCATCGGAGTGCCGGCGGCGCCGATCAAGGAGCGGTCGAAGCCGGCCTTCGAGTATGAAGGCGGAACGACTCCCATCGGGAGGACCGGACCCACTCACATACGAGATCCTGAAGATCCGGATGTACAAGCTCTTTTCATCCAGGATTGCAGTCGAGCGGGCCCTCATTCTGCCTGTCCTTCAATTCAGCATCCACCGTCCTCCTCCTCCGGTAAGCCGATTGGTTGCTTCATAGTGTCTTCAATCTTGACGTCTTGTCTCTTAATGTCACACTTTCTCTCTTCTGCAGGAAAACGCCTCTATCACCTCCATGCCATATAAGGTGGCCCATGATGACGCGCCGCGTCGCCCTACCAAGAAGCCGGCTGGCGGGATCAAAATCCAGGCTGATCCAGTCGGAAAGCGGGCAGCGCCGAGTGAAGACTCGAACAAGCGCGCAAGCAAAAGGAGGTTGATCATCGAGGATTCGGATGACGACGTCCCGGCTCCTCCAGTCGAGAACCCGCCTCTAAGGCGATCGCCGCGGACGGCACCAAAGATCCGCCGGTCATCCAGGTAAGCTCTGAAACTGAAGTTCGAACTCTTTTGTTGGAAACTTTTCTTTATCTTTGCTGTATTCACTTTCGCAGGAGGCCCCAGGATATAGATCCTGCCGGTGGGGGTGAAGGGCCGACTCCGGCCGCTGCTCTCGAAGTGCCAAGGCCAGCAGAGCCAAAACCCCGGAGCCCGCAACCGAGTGCGAGCGTTCCGGAGAAAAAGCCTTCGCCTCCAAAGGAGGACGCCCTAGGGAAGAGCCCCGGCGCAGGGGGATATCCCAACGGAAACCGTGGCTGGGAACCCACGGCTGCGGCCCAAGCACCCCCGACTGGGGGTCACTCGGCGCAGAGCCCGAAGAAGAAGAAGGGTCCGGCTGCCCCACCTAGGCAGGCAGCCGCCGAAACCGGTGAGACTTGCTTCGAAGTGTTCCTTCGTTCTTTCAATTTTGAATCCTTCATGTCTTCATTGGTCTTTCTTGTTTGCCAGCCACGGTAGAAGAGATCCCCAGGTTACAGTCTTCTGAGACCTGGGTTCCTCCGATCAGAATCGAGTGGCGGGACTCGGAAGGCGAGAGACAGGGCATCGTCCTCGACCGGCAAGCTGAAAAGGATGAAAGGGATGCCCTCGTCGAGAGCCTGAATGAGGCGACCCGACTGCTCAACGTAAGCCTTCGTCTTTCTTTTTGATTATATCTTCGTTATCCTTTAGTCGATCATCCTTCCGCTTTCGCATGCAGAAAGAATATTGCCGCTCAATGGCAAAATCCGAAGTGCTGGAGAAGCTAGTCCCCCACTTAAACTCCTTGGAGGACGTTCAGCGACAGCTGAAGGCCACTCAGGAGGAGGCCGCATCAAGGGAGGCCGCATTAAGGAGGGAGATCTCGGAGCTTCGGGAAGCGAACCTCGACCTCCGTGGATCAATCGGAAGTAAGCCCGCCTCTCCTAGCTTCATTATGATTCTTATGTTGATCTTGGTTATTGTTAACCCTCTTTCGTTGTAGGAAATTCTTCGGAGGTCCACTCGCTTCAAGTCCAGCTGGAAGCGGTCAGCCTTGACAAGGCCGAGATGGAGGCCGAATTTGAAGGTAACCTTCTTTGAAGTTGAATTTCATGTGCTGCTTCATTTCCGAGTGCCTTGAATGATCTGGAACTCCTTGCAGCTTATAAGATGAAGACCCGAGCCCAATACGACGTCTTACTTGGGCGGATCAAGTCCAGCGACGAGATACGGGAAGAGGTCGCCAACGCCGCCACGCCGATCTTGACATCCTTGTTTGATCAAGGAGTTGGGGCCAGCTCGCTGGAGCCAATCGAGATCTTCGACAAGCTTCGGCTGGCTCCCGAACAGTATCTGAAGAACATCACCGAAGCGGCCAACATGGGGGCTGGTCTGGCTCTTGCACAGACCAAGTCCCTCTACCCCCGAGTGGACATCCATTCAATCGGGGAGGGCTTCGCTGAGGGAACAACAGATGAGCAGGCTTTAGATATGCTCAGCGAGGCGCAAGAGGCGGCGAAGAAGATCTCTTTGGATGTAGTGAACAATTTTAAGCTCTGAACTGTACTCTGACTTTGCTTTGTAGATATCATGTAATTGTAACACTCGACGTGGAATCTTTGTGACTATTTTTAGTTTATTTATGTCAATGCCTTGATTCGAGCCTTTGCGTGAAATTTCTTAAGTAGTTTTCGTTTGTCATCAAGCCTAGGCTCGATTAGGTCATCGGAAAACTCTCAGTCCTTAGACACTGAGCTCGAGTCGAAGGACATTAAACAATGATAAACCAAATTGTGCACAAAAATTTGATGAGGAAAATTTGAGCTTTATTGATATGTATATCGCCCATTGCTAGCTCAAGAAGTCATCTTGCTTGAGGTTGGCAGTCAAGGAAAACATGAGGCCTTAGCCAAATTAGGCGTAAAACCGTCGAAGATGCTCGATGTTCCAGAGTTCTCCACCATGGACCCGTCTTCGCGCTTTAGCCGGTAAGCACCGGGCCGAGTCACTTCGGCGATTATATACGGTCCTTCCCATAAGGGAGATAACTTGTGTCGGTCTTTGGTGGTCGGATCTTGCGTAGGACCGGTCGCCAACAATGAAAGCTCGTGCTCTCACGTTGCGGCGTGGTATCTTCGAGCCCTTGAAGGTATTTGGCCCGGATGAGGGCCGCCTCGCGGGCTTCTTCCAATCGGGTGAGGTCATCCACTCGGTCGATGTCGTAGCGTTCATCGTTGAAGGCTGCGGACCGGAGGGACTCATATTCCATCTCGTTTGGCAACATGGCTTCGTGCCATAGACCAAAAGAAAGGAGTTTGGCCGGTGGCCCGACCGGGTGTGGTTCGCGGCGACCATAGAACCGAGGGAAGTTCCTGGACCCACTTGCCGGCGTAAGGGTTTAGCCGGTCGAAAACGCGAGCCTTGATGCCTTGAAGGACAATCCCGTTGGCTCGTTCGATTTGCCCATTGCTTTTGGGGTGAGCTACTGATGCGTAGCAGATCTTGATCCCGAAGTCTTCGCAGAATTCCTTGAAGATGCCTCCCGTGAATTGTGTCCCATTATCCGTTATGATTCTATTTGGGACGCCAAAACGGTGCACGATGTTGAGGAAAAATCCCGTGCTTTGTCGGCGGTGATTGTGGCGACCGGCTTGACCTCAATCCACTTGGAGAACTTGTCGATTGCGACGAAGAGGTGTGTGAAACCACCTGGAGCTTTCTTGAAAGGGCCAACCATGTCCAGCCCCATACCACGAACGGCCGGGAAAGTGGGATTGTTTGAAGCTCTGGCCGGGACATGGCTTTGTCGGGCAAAAGCGGCAGCCTTCGCAGGTTCTTACGACTTTGTCCGCGTCGGAGACCGCGGTGAGCCGAAGAATCCTTGCTCGTAAGCTTTGCCGACCGAGTGCGTCTTGCCGCGTGGCTTCCGCATATGCCCGAGTGGATATCTTGGAGTAATTGTTTCCCTTCTTCGGGTGTGATGCACCTCATTAGAATTCCGGAGGGGCTTCTCTTGTATAGATCGGAGTCGACCATGACGTACGCTTGGCAACGACGCCGGACGCGTTCTGCTTCATCCCGGTCATCCAGCAGCTCTTGCTGAGTTAAGAATTTGATGAGCGGCGTCCTCCAGTCGGTATCGATCATGGTGACTTCGTTCGTGGTTTGCTCGTTGGGAGCTGTCTTTGCAGTGACGGTTGGCTCGTAAAGATGTTCGACAAAGACATCGTTGGAGCGCTTCGCGCTTAGATCCGAACTGCGCTAGCTCATCGGCAGCTTCGTTGTTATGTCTCAGGACATGTGAGAGTTCTAGCCCATCAAACTTGTCCTCAAGCTTGCGGACCTCTTGTCGGTAGGCCTCCATAGTGTCGTTTAAGCAGGACCAGTCTTTCATCACTTGATTGACGACCAGCTGGGAGTCGCCTTTCACAATAAGCCGACGAATCCCGAGTGAGACTGCGAGGCGCAGTCCATGTAAAAGAGCTTCGTATTCGGCGACGTTGTGTGATGCGGAGAAGTGGAGGTGAAGGGCATATCTTAGCCTTTCCCCAGTCGGGGAGATCAGCACGACTCCTGCTCCCAAGCCGGTGATCCTCTTGGATCCGTCGAAGTGCATGGTCCAGTGTTGGAGGTCTTCCCGAGGCACGTGTTCTTGTTGTTCAGTCCACTCGGCCAGGAAGTCCGCTAAGGCTTGTGACTTAATGGACGTCCTGGGCTTAAAAGTTAAGTCCAGCGGCATCAGTTCTAGGGCCCACTTGGCGATGCGCCCGGTTGCCTCGCGGTTGTGGATGACGTCGCCGAGTGGGAAGGAGGTGATGACGGTGACCGAGTGACCTTCCTGACAAAGTAAATTGGCCTTTGAATCTTCTGGGCCCGTCCTTCTTCTTCTCGTTCAACCACAAGGACCGTACTAACCACTTGGTGCGTGGCTGAAACGTACGCAAGAGGGGTTCCGGGGTTGAGGCGAAGCCGGGACGGGTGGCGTGGTGAGGAATTCTTTGAAATCTTCGAAGGCCTTGTCAGCTTCTGTGGTCCACTGGAAATCGTCTGCCTTCTTCAGCAACCTGAAGAAGGGCATGCCTCGTTCGCCGAGTCGGGATATGAAGCGGCTTAGTGCCGCCATGCAGCCAGTGAGCTTTTGGACGTCTTTCTGATTACTCGGGGGCTTCATGTTTAAGATAGCGTTGATCTTCTCTGGGTTTGCTTCGATGCCGCGATGTGATACCATGAAGCCGAGCAGTTTGCCTGATGGGACGCCGAAGGTGCACTTCTCCGGGTTCAACTTCATTCTGAAGGCCCGGATGTTTGCAAAGGTTTCTTCTAAGTCGGCGATCAGGTCTTCTTTCTGCTTGGACTTGATGACAACTTCGTCGATGTAAGCTTCAACGTTCTTGTCGATCTGCGTCTGGAAACATCTTTGGATCATGCGTTGGTATGTAGCTCTGGCGTTTTTGAGGCCGAAAGGCATGGTGATGTAGCGAGGCCCGAACGGCGTGATGAAAGATGTCTTCAAGCGGTCGGATTCTTTCAAGCGATCCGGTGATAGCCCGAGTAACAATCCAAGAAACTTAGGAGTTGGCGGTGTGTGGAGTCGACGACTTGGTCGATGCGAGGCAGCCCGAATGGATCTTTGGGGCGGCTTTATTGAGGTCGGTGTAGTCAACGCACATGCGCCATTGCCCCGTTTTCTTGCGGACCGGGACGGGTTGGCTAACCGGTCGGGATGAAGGACTTCTTTAATGAAGCCGGCGGCCAAGAGCTTTGCAAGTTCTTCTTTGATCGCGTCTTTTCGATCTGTGCGAACTGCGTAATCGTTGTTTTATTGGTTTGGCGTCATCTTTGACGTTCAAGAGTGCTCGATCACCTCCCTAGGAATTCCGGGCATATCGGATGGTTTCCAAGCAAAAACATCTTTATTATTTTGGAGGAAGGTGACGAGCGCGCTTTCCTATTTAGGATCTAGGTCGGCGCCGATTACGGAGTTTTGGAGGGATCGACGAATCAAGGGAGATCTTCTTCGTCTTGGCGTCGCCGGATCCGATTTGGCTATCTTCTTCGCGGGGACTTCGCCCTCTGCCGAAGTTGATGCAGCCAATCGGACTTCTTGTTGGCCACGTAATCTCTCGCGAGGCCGGGCCATGTCGCGGCTCTCCTTGTCGCAGTGAAGGCTTGCTTCACGTCGCTGCGAAGAGTGATGACGCCGTTGGGGCCTGGCATCTTCATGCAGAGGTAGGTGTAGTGAGGGATCGCCATGAACTTAGCAAGCGCGAGCCTTCCGATGATGGCGTGATATCTTTGTTTCAAGTCGGCCACTTCGAAGGTGACGTTCTCCGTTCGGAAGTTTTCTCGGGCTCCGAAGGTGACTGGGAGGGAGATATGCCGAGTGGAGTTGAAGATAGCCCGGGATAACTCCGTGGAAGGGGGCTGAGCTTGCTTTGAGTTCGGACCTCGGGATCTGCATTTCATCCATGGTCTTGGCAAACAGGATGTTGAGGGCGCTGCCCCCATCGATGAGGACGCGCTTAAGCCTGATGTTGCGGACCACGGGGTCCAGGACGAGTGGATATCGTCCCGGGTGGACCACTCGGTCGGGATGATCCGAGCGGTCAAAGGTGATGGCCACTTCCGACCATCGCAGATATTGAGGGACTTCGGGTTGAGCCGCGTTGACCTCCCGGTCAGTTAGCTTTTGTTTCCTCTTGGATTCATAAGCTAGCGGGCCCCCGAAGATGTGGTTGAGTTCCCCCACTGGGTCTTGGAAAGGTTCGGCATTTTTAGCCGCGTTGTTCTTCTTGGCGCCGGACGGGCCAGCCTCGTCAGTCGGCTTCTTGTTAAGCTGCGCCGCGTATTGTTCAGCGAACTGCTTGTAGATAAAGCAGTCCTTCGCCGCGTGCTTGTGATTCGGATGGTGGGTGCACTGGGCGTTCATGATGGCGTCGTTTGATTTGGCGTATGAGTTCGCCGTCTCAAACATCTGCTTCACCGTCTTCGGTGGGTTGCGTCCGAACTTGCCGATAAGCAGCTCATCACGGACTCCCTTCTGGAAGGCGGCGATGATGATGTCATCGGTGATGTTCGGGATCTTGTTGCGCTTCTTGGAGAAGCGGCGAATATAATCCTTCGGAGGCTCGTCGCTTCGGATGACGTTGTAAAGGTCGAAGTGCGTGCCGGGCCTCTCGAAGGTGCCTTGGAAGTTGGCGATGAAGTGGTCCTCGGCTCGCTCCACGAGCCGATTGAGCCTCTTGGCAGGCTCGTGAGCCAATTTCTGGCCGAGTTTGCGAGGGCCACGGGCAGGTAGTTGGCCATGGCTTTGTTGTCGCCACCTGCAGCTCGGATGGCAAGGGTATATACGGTTAACCAAGATTCGGGTCGGTTTTGCCATCGTACCTTTCAATCCTGTGGGCTTAAAGCCACTCGGCCAATGCACTCGGCGGAGCTCCAGTGAAGGCCGTACTCCATCGTCGCCGCTATCGGGTGATCCCCTCCGATCTTCCGAGTGCGACGGTCGCGCTCTTGGTAGCGGCGTCGAGGACTTCCGCGAGATCACTCGGCGGGGTCTTCGTTGGTGGTTGGGTAGCTGGAATTGCGGCGGACTCGGTGGTGGAAGGGTGGACGTCCATGTCGTTTATGGCGGGAGTCGACCGTCTGCTCTTGGTGCCTCGGCGTGGACTCGCGAGGTGGGCCTCTTGGCCTGGTTGTCGACCGAGCCGGCTCGGGCCTCCAGTAGTCTCCTGACTTTAGAGGTGGGAGCCGGCTCCTGTCTGGCGTTTCGGCCACGGATTCAGTCGGCCTTCGCGCCGAAGTGGTGGGAGGGCCGTTAGCCGTGGCGGCAACGATGGTCTTGATCTTATCAAGTATAGGAGTCACGTTGGCCGGAGCCGTCTCCATGACGGTGTCCAAGAGCGTGAGTGCGGCGACAGCGTTCTGCTGCGGCGTCTGGAAGACGTTGGTGTTGCGAACCCGTGTTTGGAGGATGGCCTCCTGGGCAGATCGTCCGGCTGCACGTAGATCCTGCTTCCTTTTGTCAGCCTCGTCTTTGCGTTGTTTGTCCTCCTTGGCTGTCTTGCGCTCAAGCTCCACTCTAGCTCGCTCCTCTTCGGCAAGCCTTCTGGCCATGGCTGAGTCGGACTCATCCGGCTCGGCCATGAGGACGTCGAAGCACTTCGGCTCGCAGTCCATATGGCAGTCGGAGTTGTCGGCTTCGTCGGAAGGGATGCCGTAGAGGTTGTCGAAGCCGGCGGAGCTGAGGTATCCGTTGAGCTCTGAAGATGAGCAGGAGCCGAAGGAAGGGAGGATGACAGCGACCTCCCTTGATCCTAGGAAATTCGGATCTGGATCGCTCCAGTCCGAGTCGGAGCTTGGGGGATTAGGCTCCTCCGAGTGGATCGCTGCCAACTCGGGGGAGAGCAGTTGACTGTAGATCTTGGCGACGTTTGGTAACCCAAACGGCACTGAGAGGTCTTCAGCTGAGTAGATCGCTTCCGTCGGGGAGGCGAGAAGATTGGCGCAGATCTCGGCGGTATCCGGTAATCCGAATGGCGCCGAGTGAAGTCCGTCGTCGGGGAAGGTGGATTGCACCTTGGTCTTCAAGATGTTGTCGAAGATCTCGGCGCTGTTGGGGAGCCCGAACGGCGCCGAGTGGGTCTTTCCCTCCGACTGGTTTGAATCCGAGTCGAAGGAGGAGTCGCCGGCGAAGTTGGCGGCAAGGTCGCCGAGTCTTGAAGGAGATCCCATCACGCTTGTCGGCGAGATTGTCGAAGAAGTCTTGACGTGCGGGCCCCTACCTGGCGCGCCAACTGTCGAAACTTGATTTCGGCAATATATTTTCTGGGGTCGCAGTCAAGATCGCCAAGCACAATGGGTTAGGAGAAGAAGAAGATTTAGACAGGTTCAGGCCCTCTCGTGAGGTAATACCCTACTCCTGTTTCGGTGGATTCGATCCGCCGAGTGTCTTTATTGATCTCGTGATCTAGAGCTCTTGCTTATAAAGTCGTATCTCAAATCTAGTGTTGGATATCCCTCAAGGGACGCCCCTTACCCTCCTTATATAGTTTTGGGAGGAAGGGTTTACAAGTCGGAAACCCTATCTTATTCTAAGTCGGTTTCCTCAATCTTACCAAACCGTGACTATAGGCCGATTGCCTTATCTTTATCGGCAACCGTAACACCCAAGTCAAGTTCGGCTTACAGATATAGCAGGCACAATCTATCCCTACCTCCAGTCGGATAAGCTTGCCATGTAGATACCCGATTACCACAATCTCCACACAAACTCTACTTTGGCTTCATTACCAGAAGAATCCAATGACTCCTACGACATTAATAAATTACAAGTTAAAAACTATAGCTATACGTGTTGCGCATTTGATTCTAAGTAGAGTACACGCTTACTGTTGATTGTAGGCACACATAATGAAGTCCTTGTCTTGACGGGCATATAAGCAGTCCTTGATATATTCCACCATGCTGGCTCGATCGTTTTGCATATTTGTCGTTGACGACAGCTGGATCGAGTAAGGCAACATGTGGTGCTTTTTTATGGATATGCTTCCAGGTTAACCTACAAGCAAGACAAGAGTCCGGGTTAGCGTAATATATGGATAGTTATTACCATATCTCGTACCCATAAATACTTACAAGGAGTAGCACTTAAGGAGGTTGGTGTCGATCGCTCGCACCCTGTAGAGGTCCCATAGATCTTTGAAGTCTACGGCGATGAAGCCAGCAAGGCCGAGGAACGGCTGACTATCATGGTGGCCCAACATGGAGGTCTCTCTACACTTCCTCTTTGCGTTGGACCTCTCCATGTAGTACTCGTGCAACTCCTTGCATGCAGGGCCCATCTTGGATAAGGTGTCTTCTCCGACCAATGGCATGCCTAATGTGAATTTGGTCGGAGGCTTTACAGGAGCTGATGGCGCCTTGCGAAGATCAAGCTTCTTCGGAGCCAGAACGGTCCCTTGAACCTTTCCGACTCCTCTCCCCTTTCCAGCAGATTTTTTGCGTGTGTCAATCTGGGGTGGAGAAGATTTTGCCCTCTTGCTCCTTTTGGTAGGAGGGAGTTGGTGCACCCTGCTGTCATCCTCCATACCATCGTCCCCAAAATCTATATCATACTGCAATTGGAGATCTTGATCTCCTTCAACGGCATGAGGGGCAACTACAAGATCTCCGGCATGGGGGGCAACTACAAAATCTGTATGTGGACGCGATGGCACCGGACAAGAACTTGGTGCTGGCCTAGGAGTTACATTGATCTGAATGTTATGCTTGGGCCATTGGATAAAGGTCCCACGTGCAGCTCCAAGGGTCAGAACCTCATCATTTGGTGGGTACGGGAGAGTGAAGCCTACCCAATCGGGCTTCACTAAGTCAACATGAACTTTTGCATGTCCGGCTAGCAGCTGCGCCCCATATACCCGAGTCTCCGGCGTAGGCTTGAATGCAAGACCCTCTGCAGCCGGAATTGCAAATGCTTGTGTCACCCTAACGACTAAGGTGCATGATGTGGGTTCCTACGATAGATCCGTACGTATCATTACGACTATGTACTGTGGTTCTAATACAAAATATGCTTTTTTGTTGTTTTTTACCGTTATGTAGTCCACCGCGGCGGGGATTGGTGGTTGTTCTTCCGCCGCCTCAGTTGATGCGCAGCTGCTACTCCTTTGCGTGGGGCTCACTTGTACTCTGGGAGCGGCAGCGGGCTCGCCTTCCGCGATCATATTCTCATAGGTCTCCACCCGAGCGTACACTCATGCCAACTTCTCATTGAACTCTTCGGCGAGCTTGACTCCAAGTCCCTCCCGAAGTTGCTCCCTAAGGCGTGCTTGTTTCTCCATCTTTGAAAGCTTGTGCTTCTTGTACTGCCACGCGAATTGGGGAAACCAATACTTCCATGGACATTGGAGCCAATGCCCCTTGTCCGTCCACGGTGTTCTTCGGTTCCCAAAACTTTTGTGAGTATGTCATCCTCGCGTCTTTGTGAGCAGACCTCTTGGGAGGACTGTCTCTCAGGAATCAGCTGGACCTGTCATACAGTTAGGATGAAATAAATAAGAGTACGATATAACCTATTGAAACATATTCTATGTGTTAAATTTACGAGTTTATCGTACACCGCTTTATCTTCGGGGTTTGGGAACGTCAGTGTTCCATCACTATTCTTCGTCACCCTTGCCCTTGCCCAGTTCCTTGCTCGGGTAGTCGGGATATCACCAAGGATTGTCCAGAAAGATTACCTAGTGAAGCATAGTCATTAATGGTGCAGAACAATAGAACTCGTAGCTTGAAGTTCTCCTGACCATATGCATCGCAAGTGTCCACACCTTCTTTCCAAAGAATTTCAAGACCATCGATAACAGGCTCCAAGAAAACATCGATATCATTGCCCGGTTGTTTCAAACCTTGGATTAACAAGCAGAACATAACATATTTCCTTTTGAAGCACAACCATGGCGGGAGGTTATATTTCGCAATAAGGACGGGCCAAGTGCTATGAGAACTGCTCATATCTCTGAAAGAATTCAAGCCATCCGTACACAGACATATCCTCATGTTTCTGGGATCAGCAGCAAAGTCTTTGTGCATTCGATCGATATTCCTCCATTGAATCGAATCCGTAGGGTGCATTAGCAAACCGTCGTTCCTTCTCTCTTCGGCATGCCAACGCACTAACTTTGCTTCCTTAGGGTTGGCAAATATTCTCTTGACGCGATCAATGATAGGTAAATAGCACACAATCTTCGTCGGACCACCCGCTTTGACTTCTTTCCCTCCCTCTTTGACTTCTTTCCCTCCCTCGCACTTTTCTATCGCTTGTCTCGAGAAGCCTTGCATATAGGACAAGCATCTAGGTCCGTATATTGCCTGTGGTATAATATGCAGTCGTTTGGACAAGCGTGAATTCTACCGACCACTAACCCCAGAGGACACAAAACCCGCTTTGCTTCATATGTCATCTCGGGCAATGTGTTCTCTTCAGGAAGCATGGCCTTCAATATTCCCAAAAGTTCTGTAAAACTCTTGTCTGTCCATCCACTACTTGTCTTCAGCTTTATTAGGTCCAAGGTAGCTGACAATTTGGTGTGTTTTGCCTTGCATCCGGCGTATAGAGGTGTCTCGGAGTCACTGACCAACTTGCTAAACTTCATGGAATCTCTCTTGTTGTGAGCTTGCTCCTCAACGTCACGTAACATCTCTTGCAGCATATCAGGATCAACATCAACCATTTCACCGCCCAATGGAGATGGTATAAATATGTCATGCTCATCTTCATCTTCATGATTGTCTGCACTGATTCTATCTGCAGCTACACCACTACCCGATTCTTGCTCTCCATGCTTCACCCAACATGTGTAGCCCTTTATAAATCCCCGTTGTATCAAGTGAGAGTGTACCTCCTCTCCGCTAAACATAATCTCATTCTTGCAATCTCTACATGGACAACACATGTATTTGCTATTTCTTCTTCTCCTATCCTCCAACGCCACGTTCATAAAACTTAAAACACCATCACTATACTCCTTGCAATGACGCTTCAAAGTTATCGCATTCATCCAACTTCGATCCATCGCTGCAAAATTTAACAAAATATTAGTTAACATCCTACTAAATTAAAAAATATTACAACCTTTTTACTTATTTCTAATATATTCCTGTTTTTCTTTAGAAAAAATAACAAAAATTTGCCCCCTTCAACCTCCCACCAAGATAGTGAATAGTGGGATACCTTCAAACAATAGTCGGTGGTCCTTTTATTATGTCCAAACTATATCTCAATCGGGCCAATGAAACAACATCTGTAATAGGTGCACCGTTATCTCTAACGGGCATCAATAAAAGCCCGGCACCGATATGAGTCATCGGTGACGGGCTTTAAAGTCATCTCAATCGGGCCATATTTGGAGCCCGTCACCGATGACCCTCATCTCTGACGGGCTTGGTATGTGGGCCCAATTGAGATATGCTAGGTCATCTCAATCGGGCCTACATCTGAGCCCGTCACAGATGAGTGTCATCGGTGACGGGCTATATGTATTTGGGCCTAGAGTATGACTATACGAGTACATCTACTACAGAGCAAATTTAGGTCTGATTGAGATGACTTCGTTCTGACGACCCAAGTACTCCAGGCATAATTGAGCCCATCATAGATGATAGGATTTGTACTAGTGTATGGACAGCACACCCTTCCGGGCTCTTTTCGCCGAAGAGTGTGTACCTCATGCAGTTGCAAGGAGTGGTTCTTGATTCAAATTACAAGCGGCTTTGGCGCACGGGCAGAACCGAAGCATAGGTTTCTAGGGATGGGTGGTCATGCACCAAAAGGCCTTAACGGCCAAGAACCTCCTCATCCGGTACTAGCCTTGTGATTGGATATGCTTGCTATCTACAGAACCTTTTGAAGACAAGGACCACCTCTTCAAAGACTGCGGTTACACAAGGTGAGTTTGGGAGTTGGTCTCATCCAAAAAAGACTCACAAATGCAGCGGTAGACATCTCTATCAAGGGTTGGATAACAAAGATAACATCCTCAAGACCTTGGTACGTTACTCACTAAGTGGTGGAACGTGTGGTTAGAAAGAAACAAAAGGACTTTCCAAGGAAAACGCTGCTATGAGATGGCGGTAGTGGGCCTGATCTTAGAGGACCTAGACCAACAAGCTTTGGCTTTTAAACTGCCCTACGGGGATCTCAATTTTTTAACCTAGCGAAGAAGTAATCCTCTCTTTAATCCCCTGACTCTATGAACTATTTTGTATTTTTCTAAACTTTATTCCTTCTCAATGTATCCGACAAAGCTCCTACCATCGTTCCTTAAAAAACATTGGTTACAATGAACTTGGAGTTGGAATAGGTGATAGGAGGTGAGATTAGAGTCGAACTCTATAACTCGTCAACTGTTTAAATAGAGAGCGGGGCACCACAATGTAATCATGGTGACTACAATGTAGCATAGGCACGTAGAGAGATGATGGCGGCAAGGCCATAGACTCATAGCGCTATGCTCTATGTTGATTGGGGAGGAGCGCCCATAATCAAAACCTCAGGGATAGAGGCTTCGGCTGAACCTCGTTTGATAAATATATTGTTCCAATGTTGTCATCTGGCATGTTTGAGTTGATTAATGGCTACAGCGATTGAGAAGGTTAGTCGTCGGTCCACTATGTCGACTAACTTTTATAATAAGTGGTATCAGAGCCGAAGGTTTCAGAACTGGATCAAGAAGATTTGTCGAGGAGAAAACATGAGGTAGGATCGCGCATCGACAAGAGATCGCCAGTCGTGGCGATGAGATCGATGGCAACAACGAGAATGTTGTGGAGGCGACAACCTCGCTTGCGATCAGACTGGCAATGGTGGAATGTGAACGAAAGATGAGGATGGACGTAGCTGAAGGCGACCAGAGAGATCTGAGGGGTATCACTATGGACGGCACACCCAACGCACATGGTGATCGAGCATCCGCAGTGGCAGGGAGACCAGTGGTGATAGGGTGATGTCGGCATGCGTGGTGCGGTGCGATGAACATGCTAGGCCAAGGACTATGTGATCGTGGAAGGTGAACACAAGGGCTACAACCGTAGTGCGTGTGAAGGCAAAATAACGTGTATGGAGTACACACTACACACGTACACAAGTATACACAAGATACATGAGATCAAGCAGATCATCAACAGGCACTACACCGGCATCGGCTATCTCTAACGGGCATTAACCCTCATCTCTATCAGGTGGGACCCCCATCACTGTGCAAAGGTCACTGATGTGAGAAAATATCTCTAACAGGCACAAGGCCGTCACGGATGCACATTATCTCAATCGGGCCATAATAAATGCCCGTCATAGATGAGTTTGAAAATCAAACCAGGGGTGTTGAGCACCCGTCACGGATGACACATCTCAATCGGTCCTACTTCTAAGCCCGTTAGAGATGACAACTCATCTCTAACGGGCCGTAGTTAATAGGCTGTCACCGATAGGGTTGACCAACCACGGAGTCAAATATAGTCCCGGTTTGTTGCCTGTCACGGATGACATATCTATAACAGGCTATAGTACTGAGCCCGTCACGGATGACCTATCTCTGTCGGGCTGGTAGGTTGAGCCCGTCACGGATGACTTATCTCTTTCGGGCTTTTTTAAAATGCCCATCAGGAATGAGTGTATTATGAAAAAAAATAAAATTTATTTTTTGGTAGCCTCAGGCCTTTGCTAGCCATTGCCGCTGCAAAAATGACAGAGATATAACAGAGATATAGTCTCATTCCAGTCCCCATTCCCAGCCACAGCCACAACCACAACCAATTCAATCCATTCACATATCTAACATCATAGCCACAACCAATTCACATCCAATAGATTAAACACATTCACATATATGTCATTCACATCCATTCACCCACAACCCATTCACATATATGTCATTCACATTCATTTTTTTCCAAGAACAAGTGTAGTTAGCTGTTTTTTTCCAAAAAACAAGTGTAGTTCCCAAAATAAAGAACAAGTCAGGCAAAAATATACAACTACTCTCCAAACCGTTGACATGCATCAAAACCTGCAAAAATATATTACAAAGAAAAGCAAGTATATACAGAAACAATGTGCAGAATTGTATTACAAAGAATATTTACAAAAATTAAATGTTTGTCACACAAGCATTACAAATGTTCTATCATTCAGAGTTGATCGAGCTACCTAGGACCTTACTCTAAACATTCCTTTTGGAGACACTATATAATCTAGTATGAATTGTGCTATCTCCTCTCTAATGATATCGAAGTTGTTATCCGGAATGCTTGATAGTTTATCGTCAAGGTCGGGCAGTTTCACCTTGTCCGCTAAGATCCGCACCAGCCACAGTGGCAGCAGCAGCCTCAGGCCGAACAGCCCCCCCAACCTGGTTTTAATGAACAACAAGTTGAGCAAGGCATGGAGGGTGAAGGGGGGAATGTGGATAATAACAATGATTGGCCTGCATGGGATCCTCAAATCCATGAGCACCCGCACGTCCCCCAGCACTATCGGGACCTCAATCTTTCTTCTTCCTCCTTACAGTACCTCCGTGCCCAGCGCCCTGACATCCCCATTGAAGACCTCATCAAAGCCCTGAACGGTGAAGGGGACCAGGACAGCTCCTCATCTAATGAGGCTACCTACCCAGATGTCATGGAGGGGAGGACTCGTTTGGGGAAGCTAAATCAAGGTGTGCCGACCTGGATTCTTTGGGTAGACGGGATATTCCTAATACCTCTTTTGAGCTTGGAGAATCCTCAAGCCACCATGTGCGCCTGGATGTCTCCTCCTTAAACTGGAGATCATCTGCCCCTGCTCTCCAACCCAGCTCACCTCATGGCCTAGAAATTGTCCCATGGTTCCCTGTAAAGGACGCCATTGCCCTACAGCTATGGCCCATGGTGGACAAGGCGATCAGAAAGGGACGCATGGGGCAGGAGGCGGCTGCTGCAAGAAAGGAGACAGCCCAGGTACCAGCAACAGATATCGCACCCAGCTTCACCTCCGAATGAGTCCAAAAAAACAAACTCCCACCGAGTACAAATTCCCTTGATCTCCCTACAAAAGTGTCAGTTTCTAATAATCATTTGCCTTTGCGTCACAATGGCATCAGACGAAGTTCAAGAAGAAATATTAATTCCAATGCCTTTTTCTTTCCATCAGTTAAACTTGAGGCAAATCCTTCCAAGAAGCGGAAAATTGATGTGGTCCAGATCGACGAGAACACAGGAAATGAAGGACCAGTCTAGCTCTCAGTTCTTCAAGGGTGGGGAATAGACTGTGGTGAAGATCCTAGAGATCTCACTGATGATAGTCTGATGCAGAACCCCAAGACAAACAATGATGAAAATCAAGAGGTGTAGGTCTCACTGGATGCAAGACTTGTCTGATTCTGAAAACACTTCCCCCCTTTCTCTCTTCCTGGTTGACTATTTTTTGGATGACTCCGGTGATGTGGACATGTTCTGTAATATGCTTGACTGCCTGATTGCCCTGCTAGACCTCTGTTATCTCAGTATCCAGGATGTCGTTACTTTAACCTTGCTGAATGTTGCTGTTTTGCTTAGTCTGTCTTTTCCGCTCAATCTTTTCGGAGGTGACACTGCCACCGGGACAGCCCGAAGAACCTGCTGGTCAGGCCGGAGGTACCTGCCTAGCTTCTCTATCAGATTCACCCTCCTCTGTCCTCTTCTGTCTCCTATCACCATTCGTGTTTGGATAACGCGCTGCTGGAGCATCAGAGGAATCAATACCCCCGTGTTTTGGGAGGACTTCAGAAACAAAATCAATGCTCATTTAGTGAACTATTTACAGCAAACTAAAAGGGATTCTCTTGAAAGCACGTATATCAGAATTTCTGCTATTGTTTGTTTCCCCTCGGTGGAACCCTCGAGTGGAATCCTAGTTTTGTGGAAGGGAAACTTGTCTTCGGGTCCGGTTTTTGATAAGCAGAGCTTCCGCTCCTTAATGGCCTTTCTTCCCCTCCAGACAGCTTTGAATTGGTGTTCAATTGTGTTTTATGGCCCTTATGTTGATCCTGTCCGCCGCCTTTTTCTTAATCTGGTTTACGGATGACTGGAGTGTTTTGGGGGACTTCACCTGCTATCAGCCTCTGGCCTACAGAATCAAACCGGGGATGGTTTCAAAATCCTCTCGGTTTTTACCCTTTATTTGGGTCCTTCCTATCTGCTGGGTCTCTCTTACTCCGGTCCTCTTGACTCCCTATGATCAACTTTGCAATCGGATTGGCTGTGCCTCTCGGGACTCATGCGCCTTGCTCACTTTATGTTATTATGACATCTCGTTGCTGGACTATCTTATGCTGGAACATCAGAGGAATTAATGCCCTAGAAAAATGGGAAGCCATTAGAAACAAGATAGAAGAGAGCGCTTGCTCGGTGGTTTGTTTGCAGGAAACTAAGAGGGCCACTTTTGACAGAACCTACATCAGAAAGTTTGCCCCTAGCTGCTTTGATTGTTTTGATTTCGTTCCCTCAGAAGGTGCCTCGGAGGGATTCTAATTCTCGGAAGGGTCTTTCTTCTCGGGCTGGTTTTGATAGGCAAAGCTTCGGTATCTCGGTTACCCTCACCTCCCTTCACAACAACCTATCTTTGAAGATGACAGTAGTCTATGGCCCCTGTGCTGAACCTCTTCGCTCTGAATTCATCTCCTGGTTCAGGAGCCATGAAATTGAGAATAATGAGGACTGGATTTTCTTAGGTGATTTCAATTTCTATCGGTCGTTGGCTAACAGAAACAAACCAGGAGGGAATGTCATAGACACGTTCGCCTTTAATGAGGCAATCGGTCACCTGGGACTAGTCGAGCTACCGATCAAAGGAAGGGCCTTCACTTGGAGTAATATGCAACAGGACCCTCTCCTAGAGCAATTGGACTGGTTTTTCTCCTCCATCAACAGGACTGTTGATTTCCCAGACACCCAGGTAATCCCGCTCGCCAGAACAGTCTCAGATCACACACCCTGTAAAGTGGTTATCGGTACAAACATCCCTAGGTTACCTGTTTTCCGTTTCGAAAACTTTTGGGTTGAACAACTAGACTTCATAGAGACAGTGACCAATTGTTGGACGCTACCCACAAATCTGGAAAACGCACCAAAAAACATAGCAAAGAAGTTCAAGGTTTTAAGAGCAGGGCTCAAATCCTGGAGCAAAAGTTTCTCCAACCTCAAGACGCTGATTCAAAACTGCAACACGGTGATTGCTTTCATTGACTCCCTAGAGGAAAGAAGGTGTTTATATAACACAGAACCCAACTTGAGGAAAATAATCAAATCAAGATTACAACACTGGCTCCAAATGAGGAAAATCTATTGGAAGAACAGATTCACGGTTAACAGAATAAAACTGGGGGACGAATGTACAAAGTTCTTTCACAGCATGGCCTCCATCTCCTATAGGAGAAACTCGATTGCACAGATTAAGAACACTGAGGGGGAATGGATCCAGGACCACTCGGAAAAGGCTAACCTCTTATGGACTGCTTTCAAAGAAAGATTAGAGACCTCTTCCAACCCAATCATGGTCTTTGACCTCCAAAGCATCATACAACCAATCGTCGGTCTAGACAGCTTAGCAGAGCCAATCACCCATGAAGAATTGGATATGTAATTAGAAAAATGCCAAGGGATAAAGCACCTGGACCGGACGGTTTCAATGGTCTGTTCCTCAACTCTTGCTGGTCAATTGTCAAAGAGGATTTCTACAACTTATCTGAGTCTCTTTAGCAAGGAAACGCCTCTCTACGGCCTATTAACAGCTCTTTCATCACCCTGATTCCGAAAAAGGATAACCCCGAGACAGTGAATGACTTCAGGCCGATCTCCTTACTCAACTCCTCCCTAAAAATTCCAACAAAAGTCCTGGCTGACAGATTACAAAACGTTATACAATCGGTAATCCACCCGAACTAGTATGGCTTTATCCGCTCGAGAACAATTCAGGACTATCTGGCCTGGGCTTTTGAGTACATTCATCAATGCCACCGATCCAAGAAAGAGATTATCATCCTCAAACTGGATTTTGAGAAGGCCTTTGACACAATTGAACACTCAACGATCATCCTCATGATGCAAAGCCTGGGCTTCCCGGAGACCTGGAATCGTTGGGTTCAGGAGATCCTCTCCTCTGGAACGTCCTCGGTTCTTCTCAATGGAGTCCCTGGTAAGACATTCTGCTGCAAAAGAGGAGTACGGCAAGGAGACCCTCTCTCTCTACTACTTTTTGTCCTGGCGACAGAACTGATCCAAATTTTAATAAACAAGGCAAAGCAAGATGGCCTTCTCCATCTACCCATAAATCAACCTACTGAGGACTTTCCTGTTGTCCAGTATGTCGATGACACCATCATCATTCTCCAGGCGGATGCCAAACAACTCTTCTTCCTCAAGAACTTGCTAAGTTCAATCCAGACAGCAACGCGCCTCAAAGTAAATTACAAGAAGTCCAACATGTATCCAATCAACCTCAGCAGGAATAAACTGAATCTTCTAGCCAAAACCTTTGGGTGTGACATGGGTTCCCTCCCCTTCACTTACCTGGGCCTTCCTTTAGGGACCACCAAGCCTCGGATTCAACATTTCATTCCAATTCTGGACAGAATTGAAAGAAAGCTCTCTTCGTGTGCTACTTGGCTATCATACTCGGGTCGGCTAGAAATGATCAACTCAGCAATCACCCCAATAACTTATTACGCTATGTGCACCCTCAAAATCCCCAGAGGAATCATCGAAGCAATTGATAGAGCCAGAAAACAGTGTCTCTGGAGAGGAAACAACGCAGAAAAAAAGGAGGCAACTTGGTAGCCTGGGATCTTGTAACGAGACCAAAAGAGAAGGGGGGACTAGGGATTCTCAACCTCCGCTTACAAAATGATGCTCTGCTCATTAAGCAGCTTACAAAGTTCTACAACCACGAAGACATCCCTTGGGTAAACCAAATCTGGTTCAGCTATTACCAAAACAAAGTTCCCCATCGATGCAATGAGATTGGCTCCTTCTGGTGGAAGGACATCCTGCCGCTAGCCGACCTGTTCTTGATGATAGCCTCCTGTCAGATTGGAAAAGGTTACTCAGTAAGTTTTTTGATGGACAACTGGAACAACCTCAATGTCCCCGTGAACTTCCCACACCTTGCCTCCTTTGCCAAGAATCGTAATGCCCCAGTGGCGGAAATCATGCATGCTCAAGATCTGGCTTCCATTTTCCATCTGCCACTCTCCGATCAAGCTTTCCATGAATTACAGTTGCTTCAACCCCTTCTTTAAGACCTACCCTATGAGGAAGACCACAATGACAGCTGGTCGATGTCCTAGGGAAACAAGTACTCTTCAAGAAGATTCTACAGCCATGTGTTTAGCTCCACCAACGGCCACCAGTATTTCCAGTTAATCCGGAGATCAAAATGCATTCCGAGAATCAAATTCTTTGTGTGGCTTCTTGCGATGGATAGATTAAACACAAAATCAATGTTACATAGAAGACATATCCCCATCCAAGATGATAATATCTGCAAGATGTATGAGATGCGGGTGGAGGAAACCGCTGAACACCTTTTCTTCGAGTGCCCCTTCCCATCCCAATGCTGGTCGTCGCTACCTCTTCACTGGAGCACCTCACCCAACATATTGGACAAGCTTTCTATAACCATCTCTACTTCAACCTTGCCAAATGCTGTAGAAATAACCCTGATGGCGGCTTGGGAACATTATTAAATTGCAAGGTAAATACTAGAGCTATACGAGTCACGCATTTGATTCTAAGTAGGGTACACGCTTACTGTTGATTGTAGGCACACATAATGAAGTCCTTGTCTTGATGGGCATATAAGCAGTCCTTGATATATTCGACCATGTTGGCTCGATCGTTTTGCATATTTGTCTCGTTGACAATAGATGGATCGAGAAAGGCAACAAAGGGTGATTTTCTTGGACATGCTTCTAGGTTAACCTACAAGCAAGACCAGAGTCCGGGTTAGCGTAAGATATGGACAGTTATTATCATATCTTGTACCCATAAATACTTACAAGGAGTAGCACTTAAGGAGGTTGGTGTCGACCGCTCGCACCCTGTAGAGGTCCCATAGATCTTGGAAGTCTACGACGATGAAGCCAGCAAGGCCGAGAACGGCAGACTATCGAGGTAGCCCAACATGGAGGTCTCTCTATGCTTTCTCTTTGTGTTGGTCCTCTCCATGTAGTACCCGTGCAACTCCTTGCATGCAGGCCCCATCCTTGATAAGGTGCCGTCTCCGACCAATGGCATGCCTAATGTGAAAGTATTCGGAGCTGATGACGCCTTGCCAAGATCAAGCTTTTTCTTGGCCAGATTGGCCCCTGGCACCTTCCCTACTCCTCTCCCCTTTTCAGAACCTTTTCTGCGTGTGTCTATCTTGGATGGAGAAGATGTCGCCCTCTTCAACTTTTTGGCAGGAGGGGGTTGGTGCGTCCTGCTGTCCACCTCCATACCGTCATCCCAAAAATCTATATCATACTGTAATTGGAGGTCTTCTTCAACGGCATGAGGGGCAATTTCAAGTTTTCTGGCTTGAGGGGCCACTATATCTGTACGTGCACGCGACGATGCCGGACGAGAACTTGGTGCTGGCCAGTAGTTACATTGATCTGAATGTTCTGCTTGGGCCAGGATGAAGGTCCCACGTGCAGCTCCAAGGGTGAGAACCTCATCGTTCGGTGGGTGCTGGAGAGTGAAGCCCACCTAATCGGGCTTCACTAAGTCTACTTGGACTTTTGCATGTCCGGCTAGCAGCTGCGCCCCATGAACCCGGGTTTCGGGGGTAGGCTTGAATGCAAGACCCTCTGCAGCTAGAATTGCAAATGATTGGGTCACCCTAATGACTAGGGTGCACGGTGTGGGTTCCTGCAATAGAATCATACGTGTCATTACTACTAGGGTGTAATGTGGTGCTAATACAAAATATGCATTTGTTGATTTTTCTTACCGTTATGTGATCCACCGTGGCGGGGATTGGTGCTTGTTCTGCCGCCGCCTTAGTTGATGCGTAGCTGCTACGCCTTGCGTGGGGCTCACTTCTACTCTGGGAGCTGCAGTGGACGGAGCTTCGGCAATCATCTTTTCATATGTCTCCACCTGAGCCTCCACTCGTGCCAGCTTCTCATTGAATTCTTCGGCGAGCTCGACTCTAAGCTCCTCCCGAAGTTGCTCCTTAAGGTGTGCTTGTTTCTCTGTCTTTGATAGCTTGTGCTTCTTGTACTGCCAAGCAAATTGGGGAAACCCATACTTCCATGGGACATTAGAGCCAATGCCCCTTGTTCGTCCATGGTTTTCTTCATTTCCCAAGGCTTTTGTGAGGATGTCATCCTCGCGCCTTTGTGAGCAGACCTCTTGGAAGAACTATCTCTTAGCAGTCAGCTGGACCTGTCGTACAGTTAGGATGAATTAAATAAAGAGTATGATACAACCTATTGAAAGATGTTTTATGTGTTAAACTTACAAGTTTATCGTACACCGCTTGATCTTCGGGGTTTGGGAACGTCAGTGTTCCATCACTATTCTTCTTCGCCCTTGCCCTTGCCTAGTTCCTTGCTCGGATAGTCGGGATATCAGCAAGGATTGGCTGGGTGTTAGATTTCGTGGCAACTTGATCCTCCCTCTGCCATTCCTGCTGCTTCCCGACGTATCCTCCCGTGCCAAGCCGGTGCAGCTGAAGGTTTTTTGCCTGCAACGCCCTATAGGCCTCGCTTTTTGCCCGAGACTCAGGGGTTGATTTGGCGGCATGGAACTCGTCCCACAGCCTGGGTGATGAATGGGCACTTCCTAAATGGTTCTGGCTGGGATGGGTTGAGGAGTAGTCGGTGACGAGCGTGGTCTTGAAATTTTTCCATAAGTTGCCCATCTTGCGAATAGCATGTCGCTTCAGTCTTTCCTCAGCCTCTTTTGGGTACTCAAAGCTCTCCTTGAACTCTCTTCAGGCCTCATCTTTTTCTTCCTGTGGGACCTGATCGATGTGGTCCACCAGAATTGTGAAGTTCCGCCTCCCTAGGATTCCATAGATTGTTGCGAACTTTTTGACAGCTTTCTCAGGGGCCATAGGAAATCCCTGATCGTCCACCTCTGTTATTCTATACACTTCCTTAGAGATCTTATTCTGGGACCTTGGAGCCCGGCTCGTTGTGGTCCCACTTGTAGTCGCCAACATTTTCTATCGAAGAAAAATAACATTACTAAACTTTTACATATTACTAAACTATTGAAAAGTGAAAGTATTAGATGTGGCCTTAGTTTTGCTCAGAAATTGTGCATCAATTACAATCATTTGCAAGTGTAGATAAAAAAAGAACAAGTGTAGATCCAAAAAAGAACAAGTGTAGATGGTCTGTTCTTATCCAAAAAAACAAGTGTAGTTTCCAAAAACAAAATAACAAGTGTAGAATATATATGTGAATGGATCAACTTGGCTATGGCTGTGATGGATATATATGTGAATAGATCAACTTGGTTGTTTTTTGCAAAAAAAAAAGAGGAAGTATAGTGCCCCAAAAAAAGAACAAGTGTACCTGGTCTGTTCTTATCATAAAAAGAGAACAAGTGTCCATGGCTGTTTTTTTGCAAAAAGAGAGAAGTATAGTGCCCCCAAAAAAAGAACAAGTGTAGCTGGTCTGTTCTTATCATAAAAAGAGAACAAGTGTCCATGGCTGTTTTTTCAAAAAAAATAAGTGTAGTGCCCCAAAAAAACAAGTGTAGCTGGTCTGTTCTTATCATAAAAAGAGAACAAGTGTCCATGGCTGTTTTTTCAAAAAAGAATAAGTGTAGATCAAAAAACAAATTAACAAGTGCCCCAAAAAAAGAAACAAGTGTAGATGGTCTGTTCTCATGGTCTAATGTTGAGCATTCATCAATGGCTAGGAAGAGAAGTGGAGAGAAGAAAGGTGAGGAAAGGAACAGCAAGTTAGGACCAAGAGTATATCATTCAAGCATCATATCATAGCCATATCAGCACAAAAAATTGTGCATCATAGTAGTATAGCAGTATAAAAACTAGATAGCAGATTCAGTAGCAGTAGCAGTATAGAAACTACACTTGCTTCATTACATCACACAAAATTAAATCACACACTTCACTGCTATCACAACCACTGCTATCTTGCTTGAATGATAACAGTAGCAGTAGCAGTAGCAGTAGCATCATAGCAGTATAGTAGTATAACTGCCATCTACGAGCTTAAATATTGTACCCCGGCCAGAAAAGATGTTTTGCATACTAAATCAAATATTGCCTGCCCGCATGAACAGCTAGCACAAAGCTAGCATGTGCAGTGCAACGTAAACTAACTCAACATATATTATAACCATATATACATAAACAAAGTTGACTGTTTCAATCAAAAAAGAAAACAATTTAAAGTTGACTATGCCAGAGTAGTAGTAGTAGTAGCAGCAGCAGCGTAGCCAGCAGCAGAGCAAGAGATGTAGCAGTAGCAAGAGATAGCAGAGCGTAGTACCAGAGCGTGAGTAGCGATAGTAGTAGTAGTAGTAGTAGCGTAGGAGCAAGACAGAGTAAGCAGGCAGCAGCAGCAGCAGAGCAGCAGCATGACGAGCTTGAGCGTAGCGGTAGTAGGTTTAGTAGTAGTAGTAGTAGTAGTAGTAGCAGCAGCAGTAGCAGCAGTAGTAGCAGTAGTAGCAGTAGCAGTAGTAGCCGTAGGATATTATGGATCAACTGTCATAAAACCACACAAATGAAGAGGTGCAGGAACAAGTAGTCCACTTACATATATAAAAAGATTGACATATATACATATATGACAAGTGACAACATATATATCTAAATATAAGCCTAAATATAAGCCACAAATTAAACCCTAAATAAAACTTCAAAGATAACAAAAAGATTAAACCCTAAATATAAGCCACGGATTAAACCCTAAAGATATCATCTCACTGTAACATAATATAAGCCACAGAATGAAAACCAAACAGCGAAACCCTAGCGCACAACCAAACAAAATTTCCACTGAAACCTTTCTTAAATCTAGTTAAAGCACACGAGAAAATCAACAACAGATGAATAGAAATTACAAGATACTAACAGTGGATGAGCATCACATAGCATCAAGAATTCGCCGCCGGTGATGAGAGGAGAGAAGAGGGGTACTAACCGGTGAGGACGGGCTCGGGGTCAAGGCGGTGACGGTGCAGCCGGGCTCGGGGTTGACGCGGCTGGCATGGAGGGAGGCGGCAGCGGGCTCGTGGTCGATGCGGCCGTCATGAAGGGAGGGCTCGGCGTCGATCTTGGCGGCAACAGGCGGCCGGGCTCGGGTTGACGCGACCGGCGTCGAGGGAGGCGGCGACGGGCTCGTGGTCGACGCGGCCGGCGTGGAGGGAGGGCTCGGGGTCGAGGACGGCAATGGGCAGCCGGGCTCGACGAGGAGGCGGTCGGCGTGGAGGAGAGGATGAGAGGAGGAGGAGGCATGGAGGAGAGGAGGCGGTGGCGTGGAGGAGAGGAGGCGTGAATGGATCTGGATCTGAGAGAGGGATTGACTAAGTAACCCTAGTCAACATCATCTCTGACGGGCGTACTACTAGGGCCCGATATGGATGAGTCATCTCTCATGGGCCCTTGTAGTAAGCCCGACACGGACGAGTGTCATCCGCATCGGGCATTAACACAAGGCCCGATACGGATGACTGTCATCCGCATCCACCGCCTTATTAAATTAGTTTACAATTAGGATTATATTGTAAAAAATATTATAATTAACATATGAATTATTTAAATAGTGTAAAATTGCCATTAAATTTAAATAACCCATGAGAAATTAAAATATGCCTTATTAAATTAGTTTACAATTGGGATTATATTTTTAAAAATTATTATAATTAACGATGAATTATTTATATAGTGTAAATTTGCCATTAAATTTAAAAACCCCATGAGAAATTAAAATATGTATTATTAAATTAGTTTACAATTGGGATTATATTTTTAAAAATATTATAATTAACAGATGAAATATTATAGTTGGTTAGCTAGATGCAACCCACAGGAATACTACGGGCGTGTATTGGCAACCTACTATGGATGGAGCTTGGTTAGCTAGATGCAACCCACAGGAATACTATGGTCCTGTATTTATAGTGCAGGGTAGAGGTTCGCATTCCCTATTGCTCCAGATTCCTGTCGCCATTGATCTCATTTTGCACCAAGCTAAGTAAGCCATCGTGTTTTTGCATGAAAGATATGCAGATCATTCATTAAGGCACCGGTTCGATCTGAGGTACAAAATACTTCATTACTTACATCAATTTACAAATTATATTACTACAAAGACTCTATTTACAAGGATATGCCTTTCGAATGGTCTGAGCGAGCGTATGCCACTTCGTCTTCGGGATCATCGTCAAGTTCGATTTGAGGTCTCACATGAAGATTCTGGTTGTATTCTTCTTCATCGACAACGTTGTCAACCCCAACAATTCTTCGTTCTCCATCCCTAACGACGTGCAGCTTCTTGTTTGCGAGGTCTTTTATATAGAAAATCTGCTCGACCTGCTTGGCTAGGACGAATGGTTCGTCCATGTATCCAACCTTGGCCGAGTCCACTAAAGTGAATCCTTCCTTGTCGACTTTAATTCCAGTTCGGATATTCACCCAGCTGCAACGAAACAAAGGGACTCTAAAGCTCCTGTACTTCATCTCCCAAATCTGCTCTATGCGGCCATAATATGTGTTCGATCCAGCTTTATCCTGGTATGCATCTATACGGACTCCACTATTCTGCACTGTGCTTTTGTCATCTTGTGTGATGGTGTAGAATGTATATCCATTGATATCAACCCTTGCCATGTGTCAACATCCCAGCTTGGGCCCCTTGCCAACCTTCGTATTATCTCAGTTGGGCCATCGGTTGACCGTGCGATACGATCCTTGAACCATTCATTGAAGCGAGTACTTTGATCTCTGTTGATCCACATGTCTGATCGACCCATGTTGTCTTGTCGGACCTTCGCTAGATGATCCTCAAAATATGGAGTTACTTCAGCCATATGTTGTAGCACAGCGAAATGAGCCTGTGCATAGGTAGCTTGATCGGGAACAATTCTTTTTCTGCTTATTGTGCCAAGGCATGCCAATCTTCCTTCGTGGCGAGAGGCAGGAACTCCGATAGGATCAGTCTCGGTCATAAAGTCGATGCAGAACTCAAGAACCTTCTCTGTCGTGTACCCTTCAATGATGCTTCCCTCCGGTTTTGCTCTATTTCGAACATACGACACTTAAGAACTCCCATATACCTCTCGAACGGGTACATCTCCCTTAGAAAAGTTGGGCCATATATTTTTTTTTGCTTCACTAGATGAACAGGGAGATGAACCATGATATCGAAGAAAGATAGTGGAAAATATATCTCCAAGTGACACAGGGTATTGACAATATCAGCCTGCATCTGATCTAGATCTTCGGGATCTATAATCTTCTGGCCGATTGCATTGAAGAAGGCACAAAGCCGTTGGATTGTGTGACGCACTTTGGGTGGTAGAATGCATCTGATAGCAACTGGTAAGATTTGTGTGATCAGCACGTGGCAATCGTGAGACTTCATTCCAACCACTTTTAGATCCTCCAATTTAATGT
Source organism: Oryza australiensis (assembly GCA_019925245.2). Lineage (NCBI taxonomy): Eukaryota > Viridiplantae > Streptophyta > Magnoliopsida > Poales > Poaceae > Oryza > Oryza australiensis. The sequence continues at coordinate 977,565 of JAIFGZ020000136.1, forward strand.
ATTTGCTGATCCTTGCCGAATAGCCCGAAGGAACCTTAATATCAGATAGGCATGACAACATTGCGATATTCTCATTCTTCGACAATGTGTGGCAAGCTGGTGGGAGGTACACTCTTCCTATCTATTCATCTGTAACAGGTTAAAGCTCACTGCGAATGTTTAATTCCTGTAGATCTAGGCGAGCATTCAAGCCGTCCTTTGTCTTTCTAGGCATATTAAGCAGAAGCCCGAGCAAACTACCGCAAACGTTCTTCTCTACGTGCATTAGATCAATGCAATGCCGGACCTCAAGGTCTTTCCAGTATGGTAGCCGCCAAAATATGGATTTCTTCTTCCACATACCCTTATCATTTTTCTTGCCACGTTTTCTTTTCTTCCCAAACTCATTAGTTATGTCTTTGACCATGTCATGGACCTCTTCTCCAGACAAATCCGTGGGAGCAGTTCCAAGTTCTCTCCTACCGTTGAAAATTTTCTTCTTTCTTCTAAAGGCGTGGCGTAGCAGGAGCCATCTCCTATGACCCATGTAAACCATCTTTCTGGATTTCTTCAGCCACCTCCTGCATGTATGTTTCATACAATTGGAGCAGGCCTTCTTTCCTTTCACGGTTTGTCCAGAAAGATTGCCTAGTGCGGGATAGTCATTAATGGTGCAGAACAATAGAACTCGTAGCTTGAAGTTCTCCTGACCATATGCATCCCAAGTTTTCACGCCTTCTTTCCAAAGAATCTCAAGATCATCGATACAGGCTCCAAGAATACATCAATATCATTGCCCGGTTGTTTCGGACTTTGGATTAACAAGCACAACATAATATATTTCCTTTTGAAGCACAACCATGGCGGGAGGTTATAGTTCGCAAAAGGACGGGCCAAGTGCTGTGAGAACTGCTCATATCTCCAAAAGGATTCATGTCATCCGTACACAGACATATCCTCATGTCTCTGGGATCGGCAGCAAAGTCTTTGTACTTTCGATCAATATTCCTCCATTGAATCGAATCCGTAGGGTGCCTGAGCAAACCATCGTTCGTTCTCTCTTCGGCATGCCACCGCACTAACTTTGCTTCCTTCGGAGGCAAATATTCTCTTGAAGCGATCAATGATGGGTAAATACCATACAACCTTCACCGGACCACCTCGCTTTGACTTCTTTTCCTCCCCCTCACTTTTCTTTCGCTTGTATCGAGAAGCCTTACACACAGGACAAGCTTCTAGGTCCACATATTGCTTGTGGTACAATATGCAGTCGTTTGGACAAGCGTGAATTCTACGGACCTCTAACCCTAGGGGACACAGAACCTGCTTTGCTTCATATGTCGTCTCGGGCAATGTGTTCTCTTTAGGAAGCATGGCCTTCAATATTCCCAAACGTTATGTAGAACTTTTGTCTGTCCATCCACTACTTGCCTTCAGCTTCATTAGGTCCAAGGTAGCTAACAATTTTGTGTGCTTTGCCTTACATCCGACGTATAGAGGTGTCTCGGAGTCATTGACCAACCTGCTAAACTTTATCGAATCTCTCTCGTTGTGAGCTTGCTCCTCAACATCACGTAACATCTCTTGCAGCATATCAGGATCCACATCAACCATTTCACCACCCAATGGAGATGGAATAAACATGTCACGCTCATCTTCAGCTTCATGATTGTCGGCAACCATGCTGTCTGCAGCTACACCATTACCTTATTATGTCTCTCCATGCTTCACCCAACATGTGTAGTCCTTCATAAATCCCCGTTTTATCAAGTGAGAGTGTACCTCCTCTCCGCTAAACATAATCTCGTTCTTGCAATCTCTACATGAACAACACATGTATTTGCTATTTCTTCTTCTCCTATCCTCCTCCGCGACGTTCATAAAACTTAAAATGTCATCTCTAGACTCCTTGCAATGACGCTTCAATGTTGTCGCATTCATCCAACTTCGATCCATCGCTACAAAATTTAACAAAACGTTAGTTACATACTACTAATTTTTTAAAAAAATATTTCAACCTTTATACTTACTTCAAATATATTCATGTTTTTCTTTTTAAAAAATAACAAAAATTCGCCCCCTTCAACCTCCCACCAAAAAAGTGAACAGTGGATGAATTCAGACAGCGGTTGCTGGTGCATTTGTAGTGTGTCCGAACTATATCTCAATCGGGCCATTTAAATGACATCTGTGACGGGCGCACAGACATGTTTAACGGGCGTCAATCAAAGCCTGACACCGATATGAGTCATCGGTGATGGGCTATAAAGTCATCTCAATTGGGTCATATTTTGAGCCCGTCACCGATGACCCTCATCTCTGACGGGCTCGGTATTATGGTCCGATTGAGATATTCTAGGTCATCTCAATCGGGCTTACATCTGAGCCCGTCATAGATGAGTTTCATCGGTGACGGGCTATATGTAATTGGGGCTGTACGAGTATATCTATAACGGTGCAAATTCAGGCCCGATTGAGATAACTTCGTTCTGACGGCCCAAGTACTCTAGGTATATTTGGGCTCGTCACAGATGATGGGATCTGCACTAGTGAGGTGACGCGGAGAAAGGGGGCTGCACTGTGCCATGGTCCTTACAAGTGGGAGATCAGCCTGACCAGCGAGACGTAATTGATTTGGTTGTGTGGTTGTTTTTCTAAGAGAACCGAGCCGAATTCAACAAGGGTTTCTGAATCCAATCAGATTTGACGAGGAGTTTGGATTTTTTTTACATTTTAATTCTTTAAAACTTATTTTATAAATAAATCCTTGAAAAAACTTAATCATGAATGAATCTTTTCTGGCAACATGGTCCTACGTGACATTGCCAACGACATTGGCGCTTCCCCCTGTCAGCGTGGTGCCTGGGGTGAGTCGTCCCCCTGTCCCCTTGCCACCGTGGTGCTAGCTTCATTGGCGCCATCCTCCGGATGTCACGTCGGCACATCTGCTCTTGAGAGGCGTGATGGCGTGACAGTAGGTTGGACCATGGCGTCAGCATAGTTGGCGACCCAAAAAGGTCCATTTGTAAATTAAGTTTTTTCAGAAATCTATTTGTAAATTTATTTAAAAAAACAAAATGCAAAAAATCCAGGTCTTACGATCAGTGGTTATGACAGTTCGACAGCAATCAGCAGCAGCAAGCCATGGCGAATTCTGACTCTCGGACCAGTGAATACAGGAACCTGGCGTTGACTTGGCAGATGATGCATGGGGTCAGCTTGATTGGTGTCGAAACTTGGTTTCGGCGATAGAAATTTAGGGGTGCAGTCAAGATCGTCAAGCATAATGGGTTAAATAGAAAACAAGGATTAGACAGGTTCAGGCCCTCTCGTGAGGTAATACCCAACTCCTGTTTCAGGGATTCGATCCGCCGAGTGTTGTGTTCATCTCTTGATCTCGTGTTGCTTATGTTTCATATCCCTCAAGGGACGCCCCTTACCCCCCTTATATAATCTTGGAGGGTGGGCTTACAAGTCGAAAATCCTATCATACTCTAAGTCGGTTTCCTCAATCTTACCAAGCTATGACTATGAACCGTTGTCTTATCTGATCGGCAACGTAACACCCAAGTCATAGCCAGTTTACACAATCCATAAACATAACCTATCCCTATTTACAGTCGAACAAGCTTGCCGTGAGGATATCTGATTGTCATAATCTCCACAGTAGCCCCCGAGTCCTTCGCAGTCGACGAGATAACTTTGCCTTGAACCTACGCAACACACAACCGAATAACTCCCTAGCCGAGTGCTTCTGCTGCTAAGTGGTTCCGTTATCTCTGCCTAAATCTCCCAAGTGATTCCAAAGACTGTGAAGGGCTGGAAAACATCTCAAAAATTCTCAAAAAATAAATATCTAGGTGCATCTTCTGATGCACCTAATTAGATGTAGCCCCCGACTATATGGTTAGTCAAAAACAGACTAAGCATATAGTCGAGAACTATAAAAAATCATACTCATATAAATGCTTAGCTCAAGCTAAAGCAATCATAAAAAATCATATAACACATCACTCCGCAAGCTCATGCTTATCCGAGTAAATTTACCCGAGTCGTCTCGGAACAAATAATTTAATTAGCCCTCATGGGTAAGAAATCAATTCACTCGGCAAGCTCATGCTTATCCGAGTTGATCTGCCCGAGTCATCTCGAAACAAATAGCTCAATCGACCCTCGCGGGTAAAAACACTTGGCAAGCTCATGCTTATCCGAGTTAACTTGCCCGAGTCATCTCGGAACAAATAATTTAATCGACCCTTATGGGTAAACAAATTTTTCAGTCGTCTGAAAAATACAACCAAAATATTAAATAGCTCATGCCATAATATTGGTCTTAATCTAAAAAGATCTTCACCAAGGTGAAAAAATAGCATTGATATAATCATTTAATCAAATGCTTAAAAACCAAACAGTCCCCGTCATCAGGACAGCTATGAAAAACTTAACTATTTGTCACCTTTCAAATTGCATCGTGCCAACTTCTCATGAAGTTGCGCAAACCGCGACATGAAAGGATTTTAAAGGTATTGGGCTCTGCGACACGTACATATTGCCAGGGCAAATCTGCTTAAGTCCATCCACTTAAGTCCCAAAAGACATGCGTCAGGCCACACCTTAGCTGGGCCGCAAGTCTCTCATGGGCTCGGCTCAATCGCGAGATGACTTAGCAAAAAACCCTCAAGTCTTTATACGAAGCCTCGAGGTCATCCTCGCCACTTCGTCTTCCCCAAAAAATTTCCTCTTTTGCAGCACTATTCACCAGCTCTCCGCGGAAAACCCTAAGCTCACGCGCGCCCAAATCCGTCAATCTAGGAGCTCTCATTTCACCACAAGCCATCTTCCGCATCCAGCCTCCAAGATCCCCTTGTCGAATCCCCATTTTCCGTGCCAGATCTGCTTCCCCCAAATCACATCCATGGCGGGAGAGAAAAAAATTCCCTTCGAGCAATGGGCGACCTCAGACGTCAAGGAATCGACTCTTCGGGAGATGGTGAAGAACGAAGTTCTTCCTCCTAAGGAAATCATCGGTTGGCGTCCGGCGGCCGACGAGGAGTTCCCCACTCCCAACACCGGTGAGATCGTTGTTTTCACTTCTTTTTCTACTGTGATTTTGGCCTTCCCACTTCTGAGTTCTTTCGGGGCCTTCTTGACTATTACGGTCTTCAGCTCTATCAGTTGAATCCCAACTCCATACTTCACATTGCAATCTTTATTCATGTCTGTGAAGCCTTCCTTGGCATCATTCCCCACTTCCAGCTCTTCTGGTGCATGTTTTACCTTAAGCCACATCCAAACAAGGATGAACCCTGCGTCGTTGGTGGGGTCGGCTTTCAACCCCTTGAAATCCTCCAACAAAGGCTGGCACGCGAACTGGTTCTATATCTCAAATCTCGAACCCAGCTTGCCCAACTTTGTCGGTCTTCCTCCAGTTCCAAGGCCTAACTGGAGCACTGTGCCGGTTGCCCAAGATTGGGATGAAGCCAACAAACTCTTAGCCAATATCCTTGAAAAGAAGAAAAAGGGCCTTCGGGGAGAACAGATCACTCGGCATTTCATCAAGAACCGACTGGCGCCTATTAAGAAAAGATCCAAGCCTGTATTCGAGTATGAGGGTGAAAGGGATCCCAATCGGGAGGACCGTGATTCTTTGAGCTACGAGACCCTGAAGACTCATATGTACAAAATCTTCTCTTCTGGGATCGCAGTCGAGCGCAGCCTCATGTTGCATGTTCTCCCATTCAACTTGTACCGTCCTCCGCCTCTGGTAAGCTGACTTAACCTCTTTAGTGTCTTTCGATCTTAATATTGCATCCCTTAGTGTACAAAGAATCTCCCTTGTAGGAAAATGCTTTCATTATCTCTAAGCCGTACAAGGTGCATCATGACGATGCGCCAGCTCGGCCTACCAAGAAACCAGCTGGCGGCGTCAAGATCAGGAGTGATCCAGTCGGCAAAAGGGCTACCGCCGATGATGAGGTCAGCAAGCGGGCGAGCAAAAGGAGGCTGGTGATCGATGATTCGGATGATGACGTTCCAGCTCCTCAGGCCGAAATGACCCCTCCGAGGCCGTCTCCCAAATCCGCACCTAAGATTCGTCGTTCAACCAGGTATGTCTCATAATTGAAATCATGTCCATGTTGAAAACCTTTCTGCCTTTGTCCCGATTGATCTCATCTTTTTCCTTGCAGGAGGCCTCAGAACATAATCCCCACTGGGCAGAGTGAGGGCCCAAAGTCATCTGCAGTGGCTGAAGCGACAAAGCCTGCAGAACAAGAAACTCGGGGCCCTCTCCCGAGTGAGAGCCCTCCGAGTGAGAAGCCCCCACCTCCCAGTGAAGATATCCTGAGGGAGGAGCCCCGACCGCCAGCCAGGAGACCTCTGCTGGAAACCAGTCGGCGAAAGAAGAGGTCCCGATCGCCGCCAAGGCGCCCGACCGAGAGCCGCCTGGTGCGAACCAAGAAGAAAAAGGCAGGGAAGTACCTACTCAAGGGTTCGGCCACCGATGCCGGTAAGCTCTAAAGCGATCTTCTGACTTTAGTCTTTAATCTGTCTTTTTCTTTGTCTTCATTTGTCTTATTTAAATCGATCAGCAAAAGTAAAGGAGATCCCCAGGCTGCAATCTTCAGAGACCTGGGTCCCTCCGATCAAAATAGAGTGGCGCGACTCCGAGGGCTTGAAGCAGGGCATCGTCTTGAACAAGCAGAAAGAAAATGAAGAGAGAGACATGCTTGTGGACAGCCTGAATGAAGCCACCCGGCTGCTAAATGTAAGCATCGCTCTTCTCTGTTATAGCCTTATAGTTTCCTTCAGTCAACTAACTCCGAACATGCGTGCACAGGGTATATTGCCGATCAATGGCCAAATCTGATGCACTCGAGAAGCTGGTTCCCCACTTGAATTCCGTGGAGAACATCCAGCAGGAGCTTAAGGCCACTCGGGAAGAAGCTGCATCAAGAGAGGCTGCCTTGCGGAGAGAGATTGCCGCGCTCCGGGAAGAGAACCTTGACCTCCGGGGTTCAGTCAGGAGTAAGTTTAATCTTCTCGGTCTCTTTATTCCTCTATTTGTAGTCTGTCTTGATCTTGACGTCAGCTAATTTTCTTGTTGCAGAGAACTCGTCAGAAGTCCATATACTCCAGACCCAGCTGGAAGAAGCTAATGCTAACAAAGCCGAGCTAGAATTTGAGTTCGAAGGTAAATTCTTTTAAGATAGCATTCCTCATTTTGCTTCATCTTCAAGTGTCTGTGTAATCATGTGTCTCTTGCAGCTTATAAAGTCAAAACCCGAGCGCAATTTGATGTTCGTCGAAAGGGTCCGAAGGGCCGAAAGCGTAAGGGACGATGTTGCTAATGCGGCCACACCGATTCTCTTGTCGCTGTTCCATCATGGGCTCGGGACCAGTTCATTGGATGCCGTCGAGGTCTTCGACAAGCTCAGGAGGGCCCCGGATCAGTACATAGCTAACATCTCAGAAGCGGCCACCATGGGAGCAGGCTTTGCTCTTGCGCAGGCCAAGTCACTCTATCCTCGGATAGATGTTGACTCGTCGGGAAGGCTTCGTCGACGGCACTTCGGATGAGCAGCCTTAGAGTTGATTAGTGAAGCACGTGAGTCGGCCAAAAAGGTGGTGCCGATGTGGTTAACAACTTTCGATCCTGATTATTTTGCAGACTTTGTATGTAACTTCTGGTGTGAACTTGTAAATATTTAGCTTATTTATGTCAATGCCTTGATCCGAGTCTTCATGTCAATTTCTTAGGTAATTTTCGTCCGATTGTCACCAAGCCTAAGCCTGATTAGGTCATCAAAAAATTCTGTCCTTATCAATTGAACTCGAATCAATACACTGAACAATGATAAACCAAATATGCACAAGCTGTCGAAGAAAACCATGCTTTATTGACACATGTATAGCTCCCGACTGTCGACTCAAGAAGTCATCTTGCTTGAGATTGGCAGTCGAGAATAGCATAAAACTTAAAGTGATTTAAGCATAGTATCGTCGAAGATGTTTGATATTCCATGAGTTCTCCACCATGGATCCATCTTCATGCTTTAGTCGATATACTCCTGGCCGAGTCACCTCAGCGATTATATATGGTCCTTCCCATAGTGAAGATAATTTGTGATGGTCTTTGGTGGTTTGGATCTTGCGTAGAACCAAATCACTTACAATAAAAGCTCGCGCCCGAACATTGCGACTATGGTATCGTCTAAGTCCTTGAAGATATCTTGCCAACTGGATCAGGGCTACCTCTCGGGCCTCTTCCAGTCGGGTTAGGTCGTCCACTCGGTCTTGATCGTAGCGCTCGTCGTTGAAACTGCGGACTCGAAGAGATTCGTACTCCATTTCATTCGGCAACATGGCTTCTGCCCCATAAACCAGGAAGAAAGGAGTTTGGCCGGTGGCCTGACTAGTTGTAGTCCGTATAGACAATAGAACCGAGGGCAGCTCTTGAACCCATTTGCCGGCATAAGGATTTAGCGTGTCAAACACTCGGGCCTTGATGCCTTGAAAAACCATGCCATTGGCGCGTTCAACTTGTTCGTTGCTTTTAGGGTGTGTGACCAATGCGTAGAAGATTTTGATGCCAAAATCTTCACAGAATTCCTTGAAAACGCCTCCAGTGAATTGAGTCCCATTGTCGGTTATAATTCTGTTTGGGACGCCAAATCGGTGCACGAGGTTGAGGATGAAGTCTCGTGCCTTGTCAGCGGTGATCGTAGCAACCGGCTTAGCCTCAATCCACTTGGAAAACTTGTCGATTGCGACGAACAGATGTATGAATCCTCCTGGAGCCTTCTTGAAAGGGCCGACCATATCCAAGCCCCATACCGCAAACGGCCAAGATAATGGAATCGTCTGTAGCTCTTGGGCTGGAACATGGCTTTGCCGAGCAAAGAACTGGCAACCTTCACATGTGCGAACCACTTTGTCAGCGTCGGAGACCACCGTAAGCCAAAAGAAACCTTGTCTATAGGCTTTGCCTACCAAGGTGCGTGCCACCGCGTGACTTCCGCGTATACCCGAGTGGATGTCTTGGAGTAGTTGTTGTCCTTCCTCAGGCGTGATACATCTCATTAGGACTCCAGAGGGGCTTCTCTTGTATAATTTGGAGTCGACCATGACGTAGCTCTGACAACGGCGTCGGACTCGCTTCGCCTTATCCTGGTCTTCCGGCAGCTCTTGCCGAGTTAAAAATTTGATGAGCGATGTCCTCCAGTCGGCGTCGAGCATGGCGACTTGTTTTGCAGCTTGCTCGTTGGGAGTTGGTTTTGCTACAACAGTCGGCTCATAGAGATGTTCTCCATCCGAAAGTTCTCTCGAACTCTAAAGGTGACTGGAAGGGCGATGTGCCCGAGTGGCGTAGATGACAGCCCTGGGATGACTCCGTGGAAGGGGGCTGAGCTTGCCTTTAACTCGGATCTTGGAATCTGCATCTTGTCCAGGGTCTTGGCGAACAGAATATTGAGGGCGTTGCCCCCATCAATGAGGACGCGCTTCAGCTTTATGTTTCGAACCACCGGGTCTAGTACCAGGGGATACCAGCCCAGGTGAACCACTCGGTCAGGATGATCCGAGCGGTTAAACGTGATGGCCACCTCCGACCACCGTAGATATTGTGGGACTTCGGGTTGTGCCGCGTTGACCTCGTGGTCCGTCAGCTTTTGCTTCCTCTTGGACTCATAAGCCTGCGGCCCCCCGAAGATGTGATTCAGCTCGCCCACGGGGTCTTGAAAAGGCTCTGAATTTCCAGTCGGGTTGTTCTTCTTGGTTCCCGATGGGCCGGCTTCGTCAGTCGGCTTCTTGTTAGTTGTGCCGTGTATTGTTCAGCGAACTGCTTGTAAATGAAGCAGTCCTTGGCCGCATGCTTGTGATTTGGATGATGCGTGCACTGAGCGTTCGTGATCGTGTCGTAGGCTGCGACCCGGGGACGGCGTTGAGAGTTGGACGTTGTGGCAACCAGGTCCTCGGGCCGGCGTTTGCGATCTTTCTGGCCATGATTGTTGTTGCCGTTATCCTACTTAGGATGTCGGCTTCCTCCCGACTGCTTGTCGTCCCTTTTGTCAGGCCGATCTTGCCGCACTGCCTTGATTGCGTCGTTGGATTTGGCGTAGGAGTTCGCTGTCTCGAACATTTGCTTTACCGTCTTTAGTGGCTTACGCCCAAACTTTTCGATCAGCAACTCATCACGGACTCCCTTCTGGAAGGCGACGATTCTGATGTTGTCGGTGATGTTGGGGATCTTGTTGCGCTTTTCCGAGAAGCGCCGGATGTAGTCCTTCAGCGGCTCGTCTAGCTTCTGGATGACGTTGTAGAGATCAAAGTTGGTCCCAGGTCTTTCGAAAGTGCCCTGGAAATTAGTGATGAAGTGGTCCCGGAGTTCGCTCCACGAGCTAATTGAGCCTCTCGGCAAGCTCGTGAGCCAGTTCCTGGCTAAGTTGGCGAGGGCGACAGGCAAGTAATTGGCCATGGCCTTGTTGTCTCCTCCTGCTGCGCGGATGGCGAGGGTGTACACGGTCAGCCACGACTTGGGGTCGGTCTTTCCGTCGTACTTCTCGATTCCTGTGGGCTTGAAACCACTCGGCCAAACCACTCGGCGCAGGTCCCGAGTGAACGCAGGCACTCCATCGTCGTTGCAGTCAGGCGATCTCCTTCGGTCTTTGTAGGAGTGCTGCTCGCGTTCTTGATAGCGCCGGTCAAGGACTTCCCGCAGATCACTCGGCGGGGTTCTTTGTAGGCTGCTACAGTAGACGGAGTTGTAGGTGCGGCGGATCCGGTCGTGGACGGGTGGTCGTCCATGTCGTTTTTCACGGGAGTCGACCGATTGCTCTTGATGCCTCCGTGTGGTCTCGTGGCGGGGGTCTCTTGACCTAGTGGTCGTCCGAGCTTGTTCGGGCCTCCTGTAATCCATCGACCGCAGCGGTGGAAGTCGGCTTCCGTCGGGCGTTTTCACGACGGACTCAGTTGGTCTTCGTGATGAGGTGAAGGGAGAGCAATTGGCTGTAGCCGCAACGATGGTCTTGATCTTGTCCAGGATTGGTGTTACCGTAGCGGGTGCCGCTTTGATAACAGTGTCGAGGAGGGTGAGGCCGGCAACAGCGTTCTGCTGAGGCGTCTGGAAGATGTTGGTGTTGTCAACTCGTGTGTGAAGTATGGCCTCTCGAGCGGATCGCCCAGTCGCCCTCAGGTCTCGCTTTCTTCTGTCGGCTTCATCCTTGCGCCTATTCTCCTCCTCTGCCAGCTTGAGCTCCTGCTCAAGTCTGGCTTGTTCTTCTTCTGCGATTCTGCGGGCCATGGCTGAGTCGGTCTCGGCCACCTAAGCCATGAGAACGTCGAAGCACTTTGGCTCATAGTCCTTGTCGAAGTCGGAGTTGTTGGCCTCGTCCGTGGAGATGCCGTAGAGGTCATTTAAATCTGAAGAGCTGAGGTACTCATCGAGCTTCGTGGATGAGCATGATCCAAACGGTTGGAGGATGACGGCGACTTTCCTTGAGCCCGTATCGCTTGAGTCTGGATCATTTCAGTCCGGGTCGCTGCTTGATGAGGATGGTTCTCCCAAGTGAGTCGAATTCAACTCGGAAGAAAGGAGATTGCAATAGATCTCAGCGGTGTTCGGCAACCCAAACGGCGCCGAGAGGGTTTCTCCTCCCAATTGGATGGATTCCAACGTGGAGGTCAGAAGGTGGCTGTAGATCTCAGCGGCATTTGGTAATTCAAACGGTGCCGAGTGGATTCCTCCTTCCAAGTGGATGGACTCCAACTCGGAAGTCAGAACTTTGTAGTAGATCTCAGCGTTGTTCGGTAACCCGAACGGCGCCGAGCGGGTTCCCTTTCCCGACTGGTCCGAATCCGAGTCGGGGAAGGAGAGCTTCTCGAATCTTTTGGCGGCGAAGTCGTCGATGCCTGATGAAAATCCCATCGCGCTTGCCGACGAGATTGAAGAAGAAGTCTTGACGCGCGGGCCCCTACCTGGCGCGCCAACTGTCGAAACTTGGTTTCGGCTATAGAAATTTGGGGGTGCAGTCAAGATCGCCAAGCACAATGGGTTAAGTAGAAAACAAGGATTAGACAGGTTCAGGCCCTCTCATGAGGTAATACCCTACTCCTGTTTCGGGGATTCGATCCGCCGAGTGTTGTATTGATCTCTTGATCTCGTGTTGCTTATGTTTCATATCCCTCAAGGGACGCCCCTTACCCCCCCTTATATAGTCTTGGAGGGTGGGCTTACAAGTCGGAAATCCTATTATACTCTAAGTCGGTTTCCTCAATCTTACTAAGTTATGACTATGAGCCGTTGCCTTATCTGATTGGCAACGTAACACCCAAGTCATAATCAGTTTACACAATCCATAAACATAACCTATCCCTATTTCTAGTCGAACAAGCTTGCCATGAGGATATCCGATTGCTATAATCTCCACAAATGGCTTAATACATGAGCGGACAGGCATAACACGAAGGCAAAATGCGCAATGGTTGGTACTTGTGCCAAGTGGACATGAGCACGTTGAATGCATTGAGGGAGAGGAGAAAAAAAGAGAATGCATGTTATATCATGTTTGCAATACCATAAAAACCATCACGGTTTTCGTGGTTTTTGGCATATCACGGGGTGCGAAACGGCATCCTCGTGGTTTCACTTGAATAATTTCGTGCGAATTTAAAAAATTTGAAAAAATTATTTTATCAAAAAATATATTAATTAGTAATTTTAATTTTTTTTCAAAATTTTTATAACGTCACAAAAAAATTTTGCTCTAAACCACGGTACGTGACGTGGTTTAAGCGAAAACCGCGGCACGACACTGATTTGAATTTGGTTCAAATTTAAATTTTGTCACTGTTCATTTGGGCGCGGTTTTTACGGTTTTCGCGTGAAAACCACGCTACCACGTAAGGGCGGTACGGTATGTCATTCGCGAAAACGTAAACCTTTATGCACTTGGAGGATTGATTTCTTGCCCGTGCGTGTTACGTGCTGCAGTCGAGCGGCTCAAGCGAGATGCAGATGTCACGTGAGGTGACCAAGGCATATAGTGAAGTATTTTGTGTGTGTGGTTCAAGGTTTGAAGATGATGTGCATGACAGTGGTATTCAGGTCAGAGTGGACCGAGGATGGTCGTACTTGGCCGGCATCGTACTGACGGACAGGTTAGATTGTGGAGCTAGGACTGTTGAATGAGGCGACCGATAGATGGTTTGCTGCAAGAACTTGTCTTCGGATCCAGGATCCATAATAAGCAAGGGCGGATCTAGTGATAGGGTTGAGCCTCCTTATCCCGATCGAAGCAGTGGAGCCTCTTTAGCTACTTCATCAAATTTAGATTTATATGTTTTATAAGAAGGGATTGACGGTAAAAAAAGATGACTTCAGTCTCTTCTATAAAATATTGCTACATTCGTCACTGAAATAAGGGCTAGGAGGCTTTACGGATGAATAATTTATAGGTGTTAAAGCTGAATAGACCAGTGGCAACATGCTGATCAATGTTGATCAGATCGCATATGGAATTACATAGTAAAACAAAATATATTTAGAACTCGATGAGAACTTGAGATATACAAATATAGTCCAGAATTGAAGAAAAGATCGAGGCAACAACCGGTCAAATATCATTGATGGGTCAACTTTGCCACTACAAGATATTTCCAAGATATACGGATCGACATGACGGGGATATATGGAAATCTATGTCACGAAAGAGGAAGAGCAAGTACTATACTGGTATTTCTTCAGGTGACTCAAGGGAACGATGAATTTTCTAAAAGTATCATGGGTTCAGTCTACGGAGGCAAAAAGCGGCAAAAAGCGTGCTTGTTGGATTTATTAGCTCGGTTCATAAGACAACAGTGAAAAAATGTTCTCTTCATATAGTCTTTTGAGTTTGATTTATCTATTTGATAATGACATAGGTTATCTGACTGTGGATTAGTGTGAATGATGCACATGCTTTATATTATATTTTCTAGTTGAAATGTCAGCGCAAAACATTTAGTTGGAGGAAGTCTCAATAAAACCTAAATAAAACGGTAACAATCCAACCTCATCGTTGTCCTACCTCATCGCTGCCCTATCAAACCAAATAGCAAACACAATATAAAACTCAAAGCGTCGAGTAGGGAGCAAAGAAGATATTATTGAGACTCAGCGTGACAGTCAACTTCAGCCTAAGACGTGCCCGTCAAACTATACGAAGACGACGACCAAATGTATTACACATCCCAGAAGATTTGACTTAAATCGCTAAAGCTCTACAACATTTCAATTAATCTAAAGTCTTACTCATGTTGGACTAGACCCACATTTTCGTCTCAAGTAATGACATACAAGTAATAGGCATACAAATAAATAAAATTCAGATAACAACTAATATTAGATACATAGGTTGATCGACCAATTAATCAGAGTTCAACAAAAGCTTGTGTACCCATTTTCATAAGCAAGCCGACTAGGGGTAGAACCCTAATGAACCGTCCTGAAGAAATAACGAAACCCGTAACACTCAGCTACCTACAACACAACTAATAATACCAAAACGAACAAGTGTCAGTATTACGCCTATGAATCATCGCTCAGACTAACTCATACTAGTTTGACCTACCATTTACAAGTTTAGCATAGATAACATGGTATGGTATCATAGTAACAACATAATAGCATCACATCCATGGCAGCAAGCAACATGTTTCATTCTCAGCCCACACCGAGCAAAAATCATTATTTCAAAGATATAAATCAAGTTCAAAATCATTTGTAAAACATAAATCTAAACCCATGACACTTCACTACACCGCTCATGACTATGAGCACAATTAATCGATTAGTTTTAGATTGCTGAGTTTGTACAGCTTTACCCATATAATATGAACCCTCTCGTTTGTTTATGCTTGCAAGGTACCACCACACTCTACATGTTGAGTATGATCTAGAGATCATAACAAGGCTTTCACATTGTCTATTGTCTAATCGTGCATCAGCAATGGCAAGCGTGAATCCACCCTAGGAATGACCTAGAGTCGTTAGGTGACAGGCCCACGCCTTAAACCTAATGTCGTGGCAGCAAACACATCCGTTCCCCTATGAGGCACTATACCGTTGTACTAGACTTAGACGCCTAAACTATCCCATAAAAATACGGGTAAATAGGTAGTTCCTATAAATCATCACTCAGATTAACTCACAATACTTTGGCCTACCATATACAAGGTTAGACAATATCCAACTTAATAGGCAAAGGTCACTTCATAAATAACACATGTGGATGTATGGTTGTGGAGGATGCCTTCCTGGGGTAGCCCACGCTAAGGAAAGGAGATCGGGTAGGTCAAACCGAGAGTCCTCGGGCTGGGGTCGGAAGCCAGACATCGGGTAACGATGGCTAGCCCGACCTTTGCCCTCTGGCCCGACCTCAGCCCCTTAGCTCGACCTCTACGCGTGGCTCCGACCTGAAAAAGGCAGGCCTTCCCCCTCGGGAAGGAGGCTTCCTTGACAAGCCTCGCAGATAAAACAAGGAAGGACAAGCCGACAGAGCATGATATCACCCGGCAAGACTACGCACAAGATGCCTACAGCGAGCGAAACCCAAGGCAAGACTGCGCGCAATATGCCCACGACGAGCGGATCCCAAGACGATTTTGTTTTGCTTTTCAGCTTTAGTCTATATTTGCTTTTTGCTTTACGACTAGCTTTCTTATGCCCCAAGCCCCTTGTAAATGTCTCCCTTGGACTATAAAAGGGAGGACAGATCGCGTGAGCAGGGACGAAGGAATCCAAGAACTTTCTTCTACACCTGTACTCAAACTCTAATCTTGGATGACCCTAACACAGAAAGATTGCGCGGGCAGGGAAGGAGGAATCCAAAAACTCTCTTCTACACCTGTACTCAAACTCCAATCTTGGATGACCCTAAGACAGAACACAGAAGTAGGCTTGTTATCCTTCGAGAGGGCCAAACCGGTTTTAAAAACCTTGGTTTATCTTGTCCCAGGTCGACCATCAAGCCCATCGATAGACGTCCTGACCACTCTTTTACCTCCTCGAGCAACCCTCTTGGAGGACTATTTGGCACCCCGTCGACAACGGTAAACATAAGTGGGTGGCATAAATTTACTTTTTTCAATTTTTAGTTCACAAGTACACAGAGAATCACCTCTGTCCATAAGTTTAAAATGATTCGAATTATCCTAAATGAGATTCATAACCATTTTAAGAGTATTTATATGCATGGCTAAACATAGGGTGGGTACATATAAGAGTTTAAATTGACCCAATTAAGCACAACCAAGCTACTCTAGTTATTCCTATGGTTTGATCACCTATGTCCATAAGTTTAAAATGATTCAAATTATCCTAAATAAGATTCATAACCATTTTAAGAGTATTTCTATGCATGGCTAAACATAGGGTACATATAAGAGCTTAAATTGACCCAATTAAGCACAACCAAGCTACTCTAATTATTCCTATGGTTACAAACATATGGTTACAAACAGTGAATTATTCCTATGGTTACAAACAACAAGGTATCAAATTTATAAGTGTGGTTACGCAGCAAATAGGATATCACTACCATTTACCAAATTTGAAAATACCAATAGTTAAAATTCCGCGTGCAAAATTTATAAAAGCAACACGTTTATCCGAAAACATGGATTTCAATATGTTCAAAGGAAAAGGGACACTTGCCTTATTAAGATCCATACTCAGGTCAGCAATATAACCAAAATCCTCACCAATATTGAATTCGTCCACTATATAAAATAACAGTAAACGAATAAACACCAAGATATGCAAAAATCTAAAATGCTCTAAAATTGATGATTTTGATTTCTTTACAGTGAGTAGGTACTGGCTAAACATGGCTAAGCATGATTTATGGTGTAAGAATTTTTATTTTATCACTTTGTATTTGTGAGTTATGAATTTTATAAATTCTATACTAGACATACGCTAATATTGAATCAAGTTTTGTTTTCATGAGTTCAGTAACATTTATTTCATAATTTTTAGAGCTAGAATGAATTTAATACGAATTTCACAAGTTAAGACATTTGTGATATATATTTGCTATACAAAATTTAATTGCATTTATATTACAGTAAGAGTCATATTTAAATTTACAATAATTAAGATCATTGTATTATAAAACAAATAAATCTTGAATTACTTCATTTGGAGTTGAAACTAATTTCCTGTGAATTTTATAAGCTCTCATATTAATTATGCTCATTTACATCGTACCCAAGATGTGGATGTGTATTGTATACTATCTTACTTCACCTAAATAATGTTCATCATTTTGTTATTCTAAGAAATTTTTAGTTCAACTCATTTGGAGCTAAAATAAATTTTTACACATTTTATAAGTTAAAGTATGTTTTATGTGAATTATTCTTTATATAAAATTTTAGGATATTTCTTGTACTGTAAGTGTGTCTTTTTATTTTACAATATTAAATAGGATAATTTTGAGAGTCTTATCGAATTTGTTTCATCTAAAATAAAGCTAAGATGAATTTTGTATGCATTTTAAAAGTCGATTATTTTTCACTTGAACAATAATTGCTTTATGTATTTTCTTTGCATTTTCCTAGAATTTAAATATATGGGATCCATTGGTAGTGACTGGCATTTATGCAAAAAAAGCCTCTACAGTTTCCAGAAATAGGTCCCGAGGTCCCTAGCATGTGTTATAAATAGAGTTCATTAAGAGTCCTTGTGTTTTATTATAATTACATATAAGTTCATGGCTCCATATGTCATGCACTGTACTTTCACTAACACCTCCTTGACGTTTTAAACTTATTACTAAGTACAATCCTTAGAGCCTAATGGTATTGGGCCTGCATGTCAGTGGTGTAGCGGCTAGGGAAGAAAGGCAGCGGCGGTCAGCGAGCTTGTCGATAGTGCTAGCGGCGAACGACGGCGAGTTAGATGATGCGGCCAAAAGAGGAAAGGAGCTCTGCTCTTGTGCGAATCATTGACTGAGGTGGTTGGAATCAATGCCGGCGGCAGTGCAAACGGTGGCGGCTCCTAGGCTACATGGGCATGTCGAGCTTCAGTGTTATTTAGAGAAAAATGGTGCATGCATGTGACTTTACAGGGTTCCAAGGTACTCACCGAAGCTTGAACGCGGCTTGGTGAGGTCTGGATAGCGGTGACAGTGGAGAAGAAGCCCCGGTGGTGGTGAAAGGCTTCGGGTTCGCGGCGACAGCGAGTACTAGCCATCGAGCTAAGAAGCATGCACACACACGATGTTAGATAGGTCATAGGGGAGCTCCGCGCGCGAGGAATTTGATTGGGGCTCACTGCAGAAGGAGGTTTGGCGATGGCTACGGGCGATCGAAGTCGGAGAAGACGATGGCGATCTCCGTCCTCGGTGCACCAATCTTGGAGATTCTTGAGGGGTTTTGGTTGTGATGGTGAGACGATTCTGGTGGCGCAACAGCTTGGCTTGCCTCGGTCCACAATGGCCGGAACGACGACGAGATCATGGTGGAGGTGCTCGGTGCATGCTCCGGAGCGTCGCCGGCGTGAAGGTGTTCCCGGCGATCGGCTACACAACAGAGGGCGATATTAGTGGGGATGGATTCGGCGTCTTGAGGAGGTAATGGAACGCAGATGAGATAGAGATGGCGACGGCTTGACGGCGATGGTGGGCTCCTTCCCGGCGACCGGCGACAGAAATGAGGGAGACAAAGAGGTAAAGAACTCTCTCCCTCGGTGCGATCAGTATCAGCGAGGAGAGGGAAGCCTTGTGATGCTATATAGGGAGTCTCAGTGTCGGACACGTTTGCAACCACGCGTTGGCCACGCCCACTGCTCTCGGTTTCTCTCTCGTGCTCTCTCTGGATTGAGTTGAGGAGATGGAAGGTGGACAGGGGTGGAGTGAGCTGGAGAGGCTGTCAAATGGGTCCCAGTCGATGCAAACAAGGCAAGGGGAGAAGTATCGGTATAAAATTTAGTCAACATAGATATTTTAGAAATTTTTAAGATTTATTCTCTCCTCCTCTCTTTGTAATTCATTTGTTGATGCTAATAAATTATGGTGGATTTTTTTAGATTAATATACCTAGTTTTCATTATTTTTTTAAGTTTCACTCAAAAAATTTCATTATATTTTATTCTTAGGAAAATAAATAAAAAAGGCTAGGTAAATTTTAGTTTGAATTTTTAGAAGGTCAACGGTAAAGGAATAAATTCTGAAAAAATTATATTAATTCATGATAATTAAACTAGTATTTTAATAAATTATGTTGAATATACACTTTCACATAATTTAATGAATATTTTATTGAGGTATAGTTTTGTTGACGAGAAATTTCTCTCACGCGGCTGGAAGATCTCGCTTAACTCCGGTGCAGGGTCCTTCTCGGCATGTCTTGTGCGGGACGTGCGAGTTGGTTTGATCTATTAACCAACAACAAAAAACAGGAAATATGCGTTAAGTGTTAGGTTAGATCCCACTGGATCGACGGGGAATCCATGAGCATATATATGCTATCCTAAAATATATTTAAGCCAAACGACTAGAATGGATCGGCGATACCGAGACAACATTAGCCGTTTAACCTAAGTACAGTAAAGGATAATAAATATATGTATTGATAACCTAGTCGATACTGGAAAGCTAACTATGGATCGGCTAGTACTCCGATGATTCTTATGAAAAGATATCATTCTTGAATCAGATATGCGTAGCCTGGAAATCGGCCATCAGCTATTGATAGCAGGCCGATTTCGGCTCGTGGCGTCAGACAAGAATGAGATCTTAATATAAGAGGCGGTGCTAACATAAATCTAGTAATAAATATACTAAAAGAAATATATTAGAGGCGAGATAAGGCCGGTGAAACCCGCATCTGTCTCTTAAACATATAAATCTAACCGAATGATCACTGGAAGTTCTAAAAACGACTTAATAGTTCAACGTTGATGCAAGCATTAAGTATAAAAAGAACAACCCGATCTATTGTAGCTGATTTATACTTCTCGAGACGTGGATACCACATATAAACCAGCCAACCTTTAGATCTAGCCTTATTGACTACGGGTTCTTGATAGAACTGGCCAATGGCGGGATAGACTAAACATTGCTCCAATTTATATGCGATATATGATAAATAGCGCAAGATAAACCCCCGAATCTAATGTGTCATTACGATGGAAGCACTAGAATCAGCAGAACATACCACTAATGACAAGCATTTATCTGGATTTGGGGATCGAAACGATGCGGCCCGTAGCCAAATCAATTGCTCGTCTAAAGAAAAAGGTTAGTGATGCGTCGAAGGTTGTTTGATTGATTGTGTGAATGAATTTTACAGGGATCTTGGGTCCTATTTATACCCAAGATAACATTATCTGTACAAACCCCGGACTCTATCTAAACTACTATTTAAAACACGACGATATCCAGGAAGACCCACGCCGCATTACAACAAACGGTTTAAACAAACTCCTAATTTACAAATATAATTGCGTTACAGGACTCTATCCATAGATGGCAATATCTTTTAACGCACAAGATGATAACCGAATCTTCTATTTATCTTCAAACATCTACACCGAAACGGTTTTATCTTCTTCGAACCTAGAATCGGCTATCGGCCGCTCTTGTCCGATTCAACCTTAGCCGATCGGCCTCGCAGGCCGATCGCTTCTCGCCCGATCGGCTCTGTTCCTGTCAAACCAGCCGATCCGATTCTGTTTCACCTTTGACAGGACTTAGGGATTCAATTACCAAATTTAGGTGTTAACACATGCCTCCCAAGTCCATGATACGAAGTGTTACGGATTTGTTGCCTGTTCAAACTCCCGCTCTTTTCTGACCTAAACTGCTTCGGCTGCCCCATGTGCCCTTTAAATAGCCCTTCGCTTCGATCGAAACGATTACGCCTTCAAAAACCCACTCAAACACTTTCGCAAGCAAGTTTTCTTCTCCTCTCTCCTCTCCGGCGATTCACCGGTGCCCTTCATCACCTCCCGTCGACCTCGCGGATCAGGACTCATTCTCGTCTCCAACAACTCCGATGGCTTCCAACACCGCCGCCGCGTCAGGCGCCTCCGTCACACCGGCCGTCGCCGCTGCTCCAGCTGCCGCCACCGCACCAGCTCCCGCCGCCGCACCGGCCGCCGTCACCGTCGAGTTCCCCGAGGTATGCCCATCGATTCAAAACTCTTTTCTTCAGATTTCCTTTTCCAGCCATGCCTCCTAGCATTGTTGTATTCATCATGTCTTTTGCCGTTCTTGATTAGCATTTTTTTTCAAACTGTAGCATTTAGTCATTCTTGATTAGCGTTTTTTCCTCTTTCAAACTGTAGCACCTGTCACATCAAGTGGTCATCCCAAGTTTGACCGAAGAAAGGAGGTACTTTCTCAGCCCCATCGGTAACACTAACCCCGCCGATGTGGTTATAGCCGAAACCAATAGGATCCCCTACAACACCAACAAGCCATCCCTAGCCCACTAGAACGGGACCTTCAAGTCATGGCCGACCACAAATGTAGCCTGGATTGAATGGTATAAGAGGGTGCGATCGGCCAAGTACACTTAGTGGGAAGAGACCGAAATAGCCCAGTGCTTGGCCCTGTCCGTCGCCAGCATGGAGAAAGATGAGCCGCTTCTATCGGCTGTAACATACTTTTGGAATGACAGCTTCAATGCCTTCATCTTCCGGCAAGGGCCGATGACAATCACATTAGCCGACGTATACATGACGACCGGACTAGACATCCTGGCGTCGGCTAACCCCGGAAACCTGAACCGAAAGGGGCAGCACCAATTCAAAACCAAAGCCATCGGCGGGTGGAGCGGCTTCATCGCTCAAAACATGAAGGACGGATCAGTCGGCCACAGGGAACACACCGCTTTTCTTATGATGTGGCTTGAAAAGTTCTTGTTCTGTGGATCGAGCTGCGGGCCGACCGCCAACTGTGCAGGTCGTAGCCGAACTCCTGGCCGACGGGGGCAAGCTTGCGCTGGGAAAATATCTCCTCGGCTATCTGTATCAGATGCTGCATCAAGCCGCCGCAAAGATAGCCGCCAACGCCCCTATCAACACCGATGGCCCCTGGTGGCTCTTACAGATCTGGTTGGTGCTAGCAACCCAGAAAATAGTCGGTCGGCTCCCCCTGACTGAGGCTATTTTCCCAAGGCTGGAGCCGATCGAAGAC
This sequence comes from Oryza australiensis, assembly GCA_019925245.2. Classification (NCBI taxonomy): domain Eukaryota; kingdom Viridiplantae; phylum Streptophyta; class Magnoliopsida; order Poales; family Poaceae; genus Oryza; species Oryza australiensis. The sequence goes on from JAIFGZ020000136.1 coordinate 999,725, forward strand.
GAAAACAGCAACCAGATCACCACCACCAGATGCATGAGCTATGGAGAAGCAACGACTGCTCATGCAGGCTCAAAGCAATCGGCCAACCTGTTGGCCGAATGGTTCATTGTGTTGAATCAAGTGAGTTGATTTATAGTTTATGTGATGAAACATTGGATTTGTGATTGGGCCGCACGCGCCGCCGCCGTCTCGATTTCGGTTTGTTTTCTCGGTTTTGAATTGTTTCTTTGTGGATTTGATTTCTAGATGATTTCTGTTCATGTTGTTACTGTTGACAAGCTAATGTGAGTCAAGTTTGGACAAACTTGTGCTCGGTATATTGTTTCTTTGTCGTATATGTGCAGGTATTGCTTGAGGCCTCGGATAGTATTGCCGGTGCCGGATTGGAGTCGACTTTGGAGAAGTAGACGTCCAGCACGCGGGATACTAAAAGGCTAGAGGATAATGCACATGGAAGATGGAGAAGTTATATGGCATACGAGAGGGATCGTATACGGAGTCGAATTTGGAAGGGAGTCTAAATTCGGAAAGTTAGGTTGAATGAGTCCTATTGGGAATAGGAGTCCTATTAGGAATAGGAGTTTTACTTCTACTATGAGTGGGAGGTTGAGTCCTATTAGGAATAGGAGTTCTACTTCTATTATGAGTGAGAGGTTGAGTCCTATTGTGAATAGGAGTTCTACTCCTACTTTGAGTAGGAGGATTTTGCATGTATAAATAGAGAGGGAGGGTGTGCCTCCTAGATATCGATTTTCAAGAGCGAAACTTGAGAGTATAGCTAGGGTTTTTGAGTTGGGTCGAGATTTTGGTGAGGAGTGCTTTGTTGTTGCACTTTGTAAACACCTTAGATGCAATAAAGTTGAAATAGTTTGATCTACTTCTTCGAGAGTTCATCTTTCGGTGTTTTCGGATCTCGACGTGCCCGACCGTAGGTGTGCTCGCGGCCCCGACCGGGTTGTGGCGGCGGTCCAACCGGAGGCTAGGCGGCGATCCGACCGCCGGGAGGGGCGGTCCGACCGGGGCGGGTAAGGCGGTGTGACCGGCGGCGGCTTCAACAGTTCTGTTCATTATCGCTTTGTAGGTTGGTTTCATCGGTAAGAGGTAAATCTTTTAATTCCGCAAAAGATTTGGTTTTTTGTTTCCCTACCATTCACCCCCCTCTGGTAGGTTTGTTTGGTCTTATTCGATCCTACACATTGCCCTGTACGACGGGCTGTCACGCGAGAACCGCGCCTGGTACTTTTACCGGGACCGGGTACTGTTTGAGTTGCCAGCCGATTTCAATTGGGAAGATATCAATTCAGCCGACAACCCAAGGTGCGGGAGTTGTTCATCGCCGCTCTAACCCCTTGCATCCCGCCGACCGGGATCCATCAAGGCCGATCGTGGCCAAAAGTTATGAATTTCACTACCGGTGTCTGCGAGACGTTTGGTCTTGGGCAACGCCCGTCGGCTTCTATTATGCCGACAAGATTGAGACGAGGGAGTGGTGAGCCAAGAACTGATAATGCATCGACTGCTGAGCATAGCCGGCCCTCCCCTCGGCAGCATCGGTGAGATGACCCTGGCGCTCAAGAAAAGCGCGGCCTACGACCGATGGTGGGCCGAAATAAAGCGACACATCTTCCACCAGCAGTCATCTTATTACGTCGATCTCCTACGGCCTGAAGAGATCCCTTCGGTAAGCTTCAAACTCAAAATGATTTTTCCTGTGACCGGCGGCGGCTTCAACAGTTCCTGTTCATTATCGCTTTGTAGGTTGGTTTCATCGGTAAGAGGTAAATCTTTTAATTCCGCAAAAGATTTGGTTTTTTGTTTCCCTACCATTCACCCCCCCTCTGGTAGGTTTGTTTGGTCTTATTCGATCCTACAAGTGGTATCAGAGCCTCGTTCTTGATTCGCTTTTCTGATCTTTTTACAATGGGTGAAAAGTTTTCAAACAAACCTCATGTTTTCAATGGAACCGACTTTGACTATTGGAAGAAAAAAATGGAATCTTATATCACATCTCAAGGTTATGATATTTGGCTAAGAGTTTCCCAATCTTATGACATCCCCGAACGCATTGATACTCCTGCTCTCAAATTAGATTATGAAAATAATTGCAAAGCTCGGAACATCATTCTTAATGCAATTTCTCGCTCCGATTTTGATCGTGTTTCGCATCTTTCAACTGCTAATGAAATTTGGAAAGCTTTAAATGATTTTCATACTGGATCTTCAAACATTAAAGAATTACGAAAAGATGTTTTCAAAAAGGAGTACATAAAATTTGAGATGACACATGGGGAGTCTTTGGATGACTATTTGGGCCGTTTTAACAAAATTTTGAGCAATCTTAGATCCGTTGATTCTTCTTACAATGCTAATTATTCTCAATCGAGGTTGCTCGTCATTTTTTGAATGGCCTTGATATGAAAGTTTGGGAAGTTAAGGTTACCTCAATTCAAGAATCGGTCGATATGAATACCTTGACTTTGGATGTTCTTTATACTAAATTAAAAACCTATGAGATGAACATTCTTTCTAAAAGGACTGATTCGAAATCTTCTGCCTTGGTGTCTACTCGCATCTTCGATTCTTCTTCACGTCAATGTTTGCTTCTTTCTCTCGCCATGTCCGATGATCAACTGGAAGAAATCGGTGAGGAGGACTTGGTATCGCTTGCTAATCGAATTTCTCGAGCCGTGAATAATATCGGGTCCAAGAGAAGAGGAGGACCAATTAGGTGTTTTGGTTGTGGTCAACCAGGACACATCCGTTCCCAATGTCCCAAGGTGGAAAAGGTACACGGGAAGAAAAAGCTCAAGATGGATCTAAGGAAGCCAAGCGAGCAAGAAGCGAGGCCAAAAACATGAAGATGAGGAAGTACTACCGAAGGCCTTGGATGAAGCCTTTGCACCGTACAGGATCCCGATGTTGAGTACTCGGATGATGATGAGGAAGACAAAGGAAAGAGCATCGCCGGTGTTTGTCTCATGGCAAAGAGTCGAAGATTCGATGAAGAAAATGAGGTAATAAATGTTCCTAGTGTTGAATATCTTCAAGATGTGATTGCTAGACTTGGTTACAAGATTTCTAAATTTGAAAAGAAGATTAATCAACATGAAGCAGTTATTGATTCTCTTAAAACTGAAAATAATAGACTAAAATCTCTTGCTTCGATGATGATTGCAAATCCCGTGAAGTTTTATTTTTGAGATTAATTCGTTAGAGAAGTTAATTTAACTACTTGCAAAAAGTTTGATGCTGAATCTAAGAAATCTAGAAAGCTTGAATCTTGTCTTGCTCTTAGCTTTGCCATGAACACTAGATTGACTGATGAGTTATTTTTAACAAAAGGAACTTTAAAGAAATATCAAATTGCCTTGTTTGCTAGCTCTATGTTTAATGCAATTAGTGCTAAAAAGTTAAAACAATCTAGTGCAAAACCCTCGCTCATCTTGTCTTGCTTATAATTTGAGATTAAAAGATGTCTTAGGTCGTGTTAGGCATATGGAAGAAACTGTTAAGCAAGATGAAGTGCTTTCTTGTCAAACTTGTAGAAAACAAAAAGGTCTTTTGGATGCTTGCAAAAATTGTGCTACCTTGACTCAAGAGGTTTCTTACTTAAAAAGTTCTTTGCAACGTTTTTCGAGGGTAAAAAGAATCTCAACATGATTTTGGACCACTCAAAGGTTAGCACTGACAACCGTGGTTTAGGTTTTGATCCCTATACTCACTTTTCTAAGCATCCTCCCTGTTTTGGGTATAAGCGAGAGGTGAAATTTTGACTAAACCAGATCCAAAACCAATTGTTTTCAAATCTGGGCATTATGACCTCTTTGAATGCTTCATGTTCTACCAAGCCCGCTGTTAGTACTAAACCCGTGTTTGTTGCAAAATCTGTTGTTAGTACTAAAAACACTATTAATACTAAGCTTGCTTGTCTCAACTTGTTCTTCAACTCATCGTGAAAAATATGTTTGCACATTCCGTGGTAAACATGGACATCTTGTTGGTTTCGTTTTAGACTTGCTAGAAAACGAAAAGGAACGGAGGTAGCTTTTGCAAAACTAAAATGGCAAAACCGGCTTTTTCCTCGAGGCAAGCGGTCGGACCAGGTACAACGAATCGGACCGGCCTCGGGCTAACTTTTCTAACGGGAAACGGGTTGAATTTTCTACTAGTTATATTCCTGTTGGTTCAGGTCGTGTGTCTCAAGATCTTGGATTCCCAAATTTTTATTATCTAACCCGATCGAGACTTCGACATTTGCTTGCATATAGGCACTTTTGGCGAGGAAGGAGAACGTGTGGATCATTGATTCCGGTTGTTCGCGACACATGACGGTGATAAAAGTTGGTTCTCCTCCTCGTTAAGGCATCAAGGAAGGACTCAATCATCTTCGGCGATGCTTCTACTAGCACGATCATTGCAATTGGATCTGTCAAGGTAAGTGACAAGTTTACATTGAATAATGTCGCTTTGGTTGAAAATTTGAAGTACAACTTGCTTTCCGTTTCTCAAATTGTGGATGAAGACTTTGATGTGCTTTTTAAGAAAAGTGGAAGTAAAGTTTTTGATTCTTCGGTGATGTGGTGCTTAATGTTTCTCGATACGGAAGAGTTTTTAAAGCGGATTTTGAAAATAACATTTCTTCGAAGTTACATGTCTTGTTGCAAAATTTTCAAAAGATGTGATGTTTTGGCATCGTAGACTTGGACATATTGGCTTTGATCATCTCACTAGGATTAGTGGTTCGGATCTTATTCGAGGTTTGCCTAAACTTAAGAAAGATCTTGATTTGGTTTGTTCGCCATGTCGTCATGCTAAGAATGGTTGCTTCTTCTCATACCCCGATATTTTTCGTGATGACGGATGCACGGGACGGTTGTTACATATGGACACCGTTGGTCCAGCTAGAGTGCAATCCGTTGGAGGAAAGTGGTATGTTTTGGTTATTGTTGACGATTTTTCTCGATATTCTTGGGTTTATTTTATGGCAACTAAGGATGAAGCTTTCGAACACTTCAAAACTTTATATCTTCGTTTGGCTCTTGAATTTCCACAAATTTTGAGAACTATTCGAAGTGACAATGGTGGTGAGTTCAAAACGCTTCTTTTGAAAAGTTTTGTGCTGAAAAGGGTCTTGAACATCAATTTTCATCTCCTCGGGTTCCTCAACAAAACGGTGTTGTTGAAAGAAAAATCGTTCTTTGGTTGAAATGGCTAGGACTATGCTTGATGAATATTCTACTCCTAGAAAATTTTGGGCTGAAGCTATTAACACTGCTTGTTATATTTCCAATCGTGTTTTCTTGAGATCTAAACTTGGAAAAACTTCTTATGAGCTTCGCTTTGGACATTCACCGAAGATTTCTCACTTGCGTGTTTTTGGATGTAAATGTTTTGTGCTCAAATCTGAAATTTGGACAAATTTGAATCTCGCTCGTTGATGGACTTATGTTGGGATATTCGCGCATTCACGAGGTTACCGTGTACTTATTTTAGAGACTAACAAAATCGTTGAGACTTGCGAAGTCACTTTTGAAGAGGCTAGTCCAGGGACTAGACCCGAAATTTCAGGTACACTGTCACAGGTTCACGAGGAGGATATCTTTGTGGAGAGCGATGACGAGGACGACGAGGATATGTCGGGCGGTCATACCGAACATGGCTCCGGTCCGACCGATGACACATCGCCGGTCGAGGACCGGAGGCGAGGAGCGGTCGACCGCCGAGTGGATCTTGGGAGCTTCGGGTATTGATGCTACTAGACCTCCGTAAGCTTCAACCGTCGAACAAGCTACAGAAGATGAACAAACTTCAAACGTGAGTGCTCCACTTCATATTCAACGCCGACATCCTCCGGAACAGATGATAGGTAACTTGAGCGAACGCACTACAAGATCGAAGGTAACAAATCATAATTTTCATGCAAACTCGCTTTTATCGCTAATTTTGAACCCAAAGATGTTACTCATGCACTAACCGATGAATCGTGGATTAACGCCATGCATGAAGAACTTGAGAATTTTGAAAGAAACAAAGTTTGGCATTTAGTTGAACCTCCTTCTAATCATAATGTCATTGGAACTAAATGGGTTTTCAAAAATAAACAAAATGAGGATGGTTTAGTTGTTAGAAACAAAGCTAGACTTGTTGCCCAGGTTTTACTCAAATGGAAGGGTTGGATTATGATGAAACTTTTGCTCCGTTGCTAGGATTGAAGCAATTAGACTTTTGTTGGCTTTTGCTTGCTTCAAAAGGTTTTAAGTTGTTTCAAATGGATGTTAAAAGTGCTTTTCTTAATGGTTACATACAGGAGGAGGTTTATGTAAAACAACCACCGGTTTTGAAAATCCTGTTTTCCCAATCATGTTTTTCGTTTATCAAAAGCTTTGTATGGTTTGAAACAAGCACCTAGAGCTTGGTATGATAGACTTAAAAACTTTTTACTTGCAAAGGGTTTTTCAATGGGAAAAATTGATAAAACTCTCTTTGTTCTTAAGCATGGTGATGATCTACTTTTGTTGATTTATGTGGATGATATCATTTTTGGTTGTTCATCTCACACTTTGGTCGTGGAGTTTTTGAAACAATGCGCAGGAATTTGAGATGAGCATGATGGGCGAATTAACTTACTTTTGGGATTGCAAATTAAGCAAACACCTCAAGGTACGTTTGTTCATCAGACAAAGTACACCAAGGACCTTCTACGACGCTTCAAAATGGACGCTTGCAAGCCGTTGACTACACCGATAGGAACTACCACTATTTTGGATCCTGATGAAGATGGTGAAGCTGTGAACCAAAAGGAATACAGGAGCATGATTGGTTCGTTGCTCTACCTCACTGCTTCGAGGCCAGACATACAGTTTGCTGTGTGTTTGTGTGCTCGATTTCAAGCTTCTCCAAGGGCTTCGCATCGTCAAGCTGTGAAACGCATCATGAGGTATTTGAAACATACTCTTGAATTTGGAATTTGGTATTCTACCTCTTCTTCTATTTGCTTGAGTGGTTATTCTGATGCGGATTTTGGCGGTTGTAGAATTGATAGAAAGAGTACAAGTGGTACATGCCTTTTTCTTGGTACTTCTTTGATTTCATGGTCTTCTCGAAAACAATCAAATGTTGCTCAATCAACTGCTGAGTCTGAATATGTTGCTGCTGCTAGTTGTTGTTCTCAGATTCTTTGGCTTATTTCCACTTTGAAAGATTATAGCCTTGTTTTTGATAAAGTTCCTCTCTTTTGTGACAATACAAGTGCTATCAATATTGCTAAAAATCCTGTACAACACTCACGCACTAAGCACATTGACATTCGCTTTCACTTTTTGAGAGATCATGTTGAAAAGGGGACATTGAATTGAAATTTGTGGATACAAAGTTGCAACTTGCGATATTTTTACCAAACCTTTGGATTCTTCTCGCTTTGCTTTTCTTAGGGAGAATTAGGTGTTATTCATCCTTTTGGCATCAATTGAGGGGGAGAGTTATTGGCTCTTTGTTGTATGCATATTTTCCTTCTTCTTTTGCATTCATGTTTTAATTCATGTATGGTGTGATAAAAAAAAGGGAGAAAAAGGAAAAGAAAATAAAAGGTGGATGAGCTATGTCTTATATCTTTAGTATATCCTAGTGCTTGCTAGCAATGCTTGTTAGATAAATTGATTACTATATTAGCTTGTGTGCATTTTAGTAATTACTTGAACTTTTGATATTGCTTTTAAGAGATATGATACATGACACATAATTCTTTTACTTGAATTAATGAAATATGCAATGTTGAAGCAAGTGCTTAGGTTGAATGATTAATGCTTTTGTATATGCTTTATGAGTTGTTATTCCTCATATTAATCCTTTTGTTCCAATCACCGCAAGAGTACATAAATGCTTATTTATATGAGAGAAAAAAATGAATACCGAATCCTTGGAAACAGTCTTGACGACAAGGACGTATTCACGGTGAGATAAAAAAGGGTACCGAATCCTTGGAAACAGATCTTGACGACAAGGACGTACCCGCAATAATTGAGAAAAAAGTAAAAAAAGAGGTTCAAAAGAATGAGCTAAAAGTTCTCTCGGTTATTTTTGGAGAAGGCATTAATTTGAGAAAGAGTATCAATGTCATAAGTATATATACGTGAGTTTTTCTTTCAGTCTTTGCACTTGTGAATATGTTGCATGTTAAATCGTTGAAATCATGAATCATTAATGTTGACTTGATCTTAATTGTAATGTTTTAGATTCATGTTTTTACTCTAGTGCATGCTTGTTAATTAGCTAGTCACTTTTTACGCCTTATTCCGCAAAACATGTACTTGAGGTACTTTTGATATAATGCAAAGCTCTTCCATGCTTCCGATAATTGATGAACTCATTGTCAAAAGGGGAGAACAAAGAAACAAAATTGTGCATCAAAATTTATGTAATTGTGCATTTATTTTTCAAAGATGAATTTTCAATGAATTTTCTTGCATTCGAAAATACTTTTTGGGTTGCTTTACAAAACATCACAAACTAATTGATTTTTGTTGGGTTTGCCAATGGTTTCATCAAGGGGGAGATTGTTGAATCAAGTGAGTTTGATTTATAGTTTATGTGATGAAACATTGGATTTGTGATTGGACCGGCACGGTCGACCGGCCGTCTCGATTTCGGTTTGTTTTCTCGGTTTTGAATTGTTTCTTTGTGGATTTGATTTCTAGATGATTTGTTCATGTTGTTACCGTTGACAAGCTAATGTGAGTCAAGTTTGGACAAACTTGTGCTCGGTATATTGTTTCTTTGTCGTATATGTGCAGGTATTGCTTGAGGCCTCGGATAGTATTGCGTGCCGGATTGGAGTCGACTTTGGAGAAGTAGACGTCCAGCACGCGGGATACTAAAAGGCTAGAGGATAATGCACATGGAAGATGGAGAAGTTATATGGCATACGAGAGGGATCGTATACGGAGTCGAATTTGGAAGGGAGTCTAAATTCGGAAAGTTAGGTTGAATGAGTCCTATTGGGAATAGGAGTCCTATTAGGAATAGGAGTTTTACTTCTACTATGAGTGGGAGGTTGAGTCCTATTAGGAATAGGAGTTCTACTTCTATTATGAGTGAGAGGTTGAGTCCTATTGTGAATAGGAGTTCTACTCCTACTTTGAGTAGGAGGATTTTGCATGTATAAATAGAGAGGGAGGGTGTGCCTCCTAGATATCGATTTTCAAGAGCGAAACTTGAGAGTATAGCTAGGGTTTTTGAGTTGGGTCGAGATTTTGGTGAGGAGTGCTGTTGTTGCACTTTGTAAACACCTTAGATGCAATAAAGTTGAAATAGTTTGATCTACTTCTTCGAGAGTTCATCTTTCGGTGTTTTTCTGGATCTCGACGGTCTGACCGTAGGTGTGCTCGCGGTCTGACCGACGGGTTGTGGCGGCGGTCCAACCGGAGGCTAGGCGGCGATCTGACTGGCCAGGAGGGGCGGTCTGACCGGGGCAGGTAAGGCGGTGTGACCGGCGGCGGCTTCAACAGTTCCTGTTCATTATCGCTTTGTAGGTTGGTTTCATCGGTAAGAGGTAAATCTTTTAATTCCGCAAAAGATTTGGTTTTTTGTTTCCCTACCATTCACCCCCCTCTGGTAGGTTTGTTTGGTCTTATTCGATCCTACACATTGCCCTGTACGACGGGCTGTCACGCGAGAACCGCGCCTGGTACTTTTACCGGGACCGGGTACTGTTTGAGTTGCCAGCCGATTTCAATTGGGAAGATATCAATTCAGCCGACAACCCAAGGTGCAGGGAGTTGTTCATCGCCGCTCTAACCCCTTGCATCCTGCCGACCGGGATCCATCAAGGCCGATCAGTGGCCAAAAGTTATGAATTTCACTACCCGGTGTCGGCTGCGAGACAGTTTGGTCTTGGGCAACTGCCCGTCGGCTTCTATTATGCCGACAAGATTGAGACGAGGGGAGTGGTGAGCCAAGAACTGATAATGCATCGACTGCTGAGCATAGCCGGCCCTCCCCTCGGCAGCATCGGTGAGATGACCCTGGCGCTCAAGAAAAGCGCGGCCTACGACCGATGGTGGGCCGAAATAAAGCGACACATCTTCCACCAGCAGTCATCTTATTACGTCGATCTCCTACTGCCTGAAGAGATCCCTTCGGTAAGCTTCAAACTCAAAATGATTTTTCCTTTTTTAATATCGGCCAATGTAGCCGATTAACACTTGCCCTCTGACTTGCAGGAGACCGAGACGGAGAGGCCGATGGTGAGCGACTCCGGGATCCCCATCGAATACCGTCTAGGTGTTCTGGATGGGGGCGGCCTTGCTCCATCGGCGATTGGATGGAACGCGTCGAAGCTGGCGTCCCTTCTGCATGGACAGGTGCGTGAGCCGGTCGCTCACAAGAAAAGGGTTGCGCCTCTCGTACAGCCATCGGTCGCACCTACCCCCAAGAAGCTGAAGGAGAAGAAGCCGGCGGCGCCAGCCGATAGCCTTCCCCCTTGGACCCGACCGTCACGCAGTTCCTTGATGCCATCGCCAGCGAGGAGATGCCGGCGGCTGTTGGAGCGACGGCTGAACCTGAGATCTCTAGCCACGAATCCGTCAACGCTCCAGCCGACGTCCCGTCGGTACCAAGTCCCCCCGTGAAAAATCGGCCGGTAATCACTCACCTCATCAAATTCGGCCTCATGATGATATCACTTGCATCTAACCGAACAATTCTTCTCAGGTCAAGAAATTGGCCGGCCGCACTCCACGTCACGTGCCATCGGTAACCGTCTCTTGCAACTTGATTCGTAGAACTTAGTTGACTTGACTGCTAACCCTTTCTTTTGCAGCCCCCACAATCTCCGTCGGCTGCCCCCCAAGCGTCCAGTGAGCATGTTGTGACTGCCGCGGGCAGCGGCAACGGCGCTGGTGATGAGGCCCCGACGGCTACGGGCGATCAACCAGCCGAGCCAGTCGCTCCGACCCCGGTGCCCACGGTAAGCCGACTGAATTTTATGATCGGCTCTGCCAACTCAACTTTTTCTAATCATCTTTCTCTTTGCAGAACATAGCCGACCTCCTCAACTTCGACCTGTCAGAGTTCGAGGAATCTGGCGAGATGGCGAGGAGGCGCTGGTGACGCCGGCCGAGGACCTGAGGGCCAGCCTAGCTGACATCGGCAACCGGCTGGAGGCCTCGCTGGATGCGTTGGTCGACAACAGCTCGATCCGTGCACGCTTCAAAGAGATTCAAGGCCAGCTGCCGAAAGCTCTAGCCGATGCCATCGTGCCGGCCACCTTCTTGGAAGCCCACCAACTCAAATACGAGCGGGCACGGCAGCGAATAGCCGATCGTTGCGAGAACCAGATGCGCTCGGCCACCCTCCAGTCGACCAAGGAAGCCATCGAGAGCCAGAAGGCCACCTTCGACCGCCTAAAAACTGAGCCGGCGGCCAAGCTCGAGCAGCTCCTCTCACGCCAAGATCAGCTGATGGCCGATCTCGTTCAAGTCACGAACGAGATCGACATCCACAAGGAGTACATGGCCGGCCTGCCAGCTGAAATCAACGGTCAATGTCAAAGTATCAAGGCGGCCGTGGCACATCTCCAAGACCTGGTGAAGGGCATCTGGTCGGTAGCTGGGTCTGAGGCCGACGACGTCAAGGCCATCGAGGAGGTGGATCAGATCAAGCGGACGGTGCTGTCGGCTATAGCTGATTTCTTGAAACAATGAACTTTGTAATATTTTAGTGTTATGAAATCGGCTACTGCTTCATGTAATATATTCGTCAATACTTTTGTAACGTGCAAACTGATCAACTGCTCAAATTTTGTAATCGGCTCTGGCTCTTGTGTAATATAGTTTGTCAATCCCTTCCTACTGTGCTTGTGGATGAGATCGGCTCCGGCCGCATGTAGTGTCTTGGCATAACCGTCATTTCTGAATTGCTTACGCTGAAATCGGCCCTAGCCGCCTGTGTCACATGACGTTTGCCGATCCCGAAACCACACCACAACCGTCGATCTTAACACTTGAATTATGGCCATCGATCCCAATCACTTGAAACGCTTTTATATTGACTGCCGATTACGGAGCTTAAAAAATTTAGAATTTCATTTCCTGGCACCCAATTTTGTAATCGGCTCATGTACGTATATGCCCCCCAAATTTTGTTGAGAGCTTTAGTGTCGACAAAATTGTGAATCCGAGCGATTTGCACCTCATTGCCGTCGCTATCGGCCAATTGTTAGCCGACCGTAGAAAACTCAGGGAAAAATGTTGCATAAAAATGCCTAAAGGCGATGCCTTATTGAAAACAAGACATCGGCTGTCATAAATCGGCCAAGTAACCAGAGCCGAATCATGAGTTGATCCATACACTTGGGTAGTATTTCTTCAGGTATTTTCCATTAAGAGTCCTTCCAAATACTTCTCCATCTAACCCTTCTAGCATGTAAGCCCCTTTAGAGGCGCATTTGTGGATCTTGAAAGGCCCTTCCCAATTTGGTGACCACTTGCCGAATTTGTTATCCCTAGATCCAATCGACAGTATCAATTTCCAAACGAATTCGCCTTCCTCGAAAGATTTAGGCACCAGTTTTTTATTATAATGGCTGGCTACTCGTTCTTTATCCCTTGTAACCTTTTCCAAGGCCCTCATCCTGGATAAAACTAAGTCTTCTGATTCGTCCACCATCAAGTGATAATAATCGTCGGCTATGAGTTGATCCTGTAGTTGAATGCGCCTTGAGCCGACGATGCTTTCCCATGGTAGCACCGTCTCATGCCCGTAGACCAGCTTGTACGGAGGGACTTGAATTGATCCATGGCATGCCATCCGATACACCCACAGTGATTCGGCTAATCGGTTGTGCCATTGTTTGTGGTACTCAAAGATCTTTCTTTTAATCAATTTAATCAAACTTTTATTTGAAGCTTTGGCTTGCCCGTTGGCCTGTGCGTAGTACGGCGAAGAATTAAGTAGCTTGATCCCCATGTCGTCGGCAAACTGAACAAACTCATCCGATACGAAGATAGATCCCTGGTCTGGTTTTATCGTTTGTGGGACGCCAAATCGGTAGATAATATGCTATTAGACAAACTCGATTGCGTCCTTAGAATCCACTTTCTTCAGGGGAACCATCTCCACCCATTTTGTGAAATAATCTATTGCCACCAGAATAAATTTATGCCCTTTGCTTGAGGGTGGATTGATCTGGACGATCATATCGATGTCCCATCCTCTGAACGGCCAAGGCTTAATAATTGGGTTCATAGCCGACGTTGGTGCTCGTTGTATGGTGCCAAATTTCTGACAATCCTGGCAACCCTTGTAATACTTGAAACAATCTTCCAAAGCATTGTCGGCAAGAAATATCCGCTTCGGCGAAGCACCACTTCATTTTGTGGGCCGATTGATGCGTGCCACGATCCCTTCATGCACCTCTCCGATGGCCACCTTGGCCTGATCGGCTCCCAAACACCTGAGAAGCACACCATCAATTGTCCGATAGTACAGATCTTCATCGAGCAAAACATATCTTAACGCCTTGTACCGTAGCTTCCTTGTAGCCGATTGAGAGGGGTTTTTGAGATAGCTGTAAACTTCAAACCTCCAATCACCGGCTGTAATGGCGGCAGCCTCTATGTCGATCTCTTTCAACATCGGCCGATAGCCCGACGCCCCTTGAGCTAAATCATTGGCCTCTGTGTTCTGCTCTCTGGGGATATGTTTCAAAGTAACTAGCCGAAAACCGTCCATTAATTCCCGACATTGTTGATAATAGACCATTAGCGCATCGTTTTTGCATTCGTACTCTCCTGATAATTGGCTGATGACCAATAATGAATCTCCCATTATTTCGATGGCGTCGGCTTCAACTTCCTTGAGTAGATGTAATCCTTTAAGGACGGCTTCGTATTCGGCTTGGTTGTTTGTAGCGTGGGGGTTGATAGCAAAAGCAAATTCGAAATTTGCCCCCTGGGTGAAATAATGACTAAGCCGATGCCGCAACCGTTGGTGCAAACTGAGCCGTCAAATGTCAAAGTCCAAGGCATAATTTCCACTGAGCCGATCGAATCATTTCTGTGTCCACAATGAAATCGGCTATAGCTTGTCCTTTGACTGCCCTGGGTGCCTAATACCTCAAATCAAATTATGTTAGCGTAAAAATCCACTTCCCAATTCTTCCTTTTAACATCGGAGCCGATAGCACGTACTTAACTACATCGACTTTGTAGATTATTGTGCACTGTTGGATAGCAGATAATGCCTTAACTTCGTACATGAAAAATAGAGGCATATGCATAGCTTCTCCACAGGCGAATACCTTGTTTCTGCGTCTAGTAACCGTCGGCTGAGATAGAAGATGGCTTTTGTCTTGCCCTCAACTTCTTGGATTAAAACGGAGCCGATTGAGTTGTCATCGGCTGATAGGTACAGCTTAAACGGTATCTCTTTTTGTGGAGGCATTAGAACTTGAGGGGAACTCAGATAATCTTTAATGTTGTCCAAAGCCTTTTGTTGTTCTGCCCCCATGTGAATGCTTGATCGGCTTTCAGCCGAAGCAGCGGTGTGAACGACTCCATCTTTTCTAAGAGATTGGCTATGAACCGCCTGATGAAATTGATTTTGCCGATCAAAGATTGGAGTTGCTTCTTGTCCTTCAGAGGCTGAATTGTTTTAATAGCATTTATGCTCCTCGGTGTAACCTCAATTCCCCTTTCATGGACAAGAAATCCTAGGAACTACCCGGACGACACGCCGAACACGCACTTAAGTGGATTCATCTTCAGGCCATATTTCCTCGTCCGCTCTAACACTTGTCTCAGATCGGCTATATGGCCTTCTATCTCCCAGGACTTGACAACTACGTCATCAATGTAGATCTCTACTAGTGAGCCGATCATGTCGTGAAAAATATAGTTTATGGCCCGCTGATATGTTGCCCCAGCATTCTTCAAGCCGAACGTCATTACCATCCATACGTATAAGCCGATTGCGCCAGGACACCGAAAGGCAGTCTTGTGGATGTCTTCGTCGGTCATAAATATCTGATTATAACCTGCATTGTCGTCCATGAAACTAATAATTTTGTGGCTTGAAGCAGCATCGACGAGCAAATCGGCTATCGGCATTGGGTATTCATCCTTAGGGGTGGATTTGTTTAGATCTCTGAAATCGATGCATACCCTAAGTTTACCGTTTTTCTTCAACACTGGGACAATGTTCGAGACCCACTCGACGTATCGGCAAGGCCGAATGAATCCCGTGTCGTATAGCCGAGTGATTTCGGCTTTGATTGCATCATACATATCGGCCTTAAACCTCCTGGGAGGCTGTTTGAACGGCCGATAGCCTGCCTTAATCGGCACTTGATGGATCACTATCGATCGGCTAAGGCCAGGCATCTCGAAATACTCCCAAGCAAAGAAATCATTATATTCTTTTAGCAAATTAATAAGCTGGGATCTACAACGAGGAGACAGATTTTTGCTACTATACGTCGGCCACGGCTTGTCACCAGAGCCATTATCAATTTCTTCTAATTCGTCGGCCGACGTGAAACCTTGCCCGAGCTTGCCATCGTCTTCGTCTGCAGTGTCCATGCCGAAGACGCTTGAGCCCTCCACCATGTCTTGTTCAAAGCAGCAGCTGCGGCTCGTTATCTCCAATCGGCTGTATTGTGGAATTGGACACATTTAAAAAATTGGCTTGCTAGATTTTCCCAGATAAACAATCGATGCCTTTGATTTCCCAAAGCAGCAGATCAGCACTGACGACGCTAACTGACTTATCGGCTGGTACGATCTCAACCTTGTCGCCGTCCCATTGGATCAGGCTCTGATGCATTGTAGAAGGAACACAGCAATTAGCGTGTATCCAGTCTTCTTGCCGATATCAATTTCTAGTCCTTCCCGTCAATGACAAAGAATGTTGTGGGCACGGTCTTATTGCCGATGGTCAGTTCGACATTGAGGACGCCCTTGGTTTCTGATGGGTTGCCGCCGAAGTCTTTGAGCACCATATTGGTCTTTATCAAGTCTTCGGCTTCTTTGCCTAGTTTTCTGAATGTTGCGTAAGGCATGAGGTTGACTGCGGCTCCCCCATCGACTAGCATCTTGGATATCGGCTTGCCGTTGACGAATCCTTTAACATACAACAGCTTCAAGTGCCGATTTTCGGTCCCCTTGGGTTTGTCGAAAATAGCTTGGTTCGGTGAGATTGCTAGATTCACCAAGTCGTCTTCAATGGTGTCTGCATCGGCTTCAGGAGCACTAAATTCGGCTGGTAGTACGAACACCATGTTGACCGATGTAGAAACTTTGCCTCTCCCTTTGGCTGCCCTCCTGGCTTGATCAGCTGAGCTTTCCTGGGTTTGCTCTTCGTTGGCAGTGGTGGTTTTCTTCTTAGGAACCCATCGCCTTTTGATCTTGCCTAGCCGACGGCGCTGATCTTGGATCATGTGCCGAACTTCATCTTCTCTCCCTTCACGCTTGAGTCGTTGAATTCTTCTTTTTTGTGTCTTTGTGAAGAGATCGGATGGGCACCATTGGGGATTGGCTGATTCCTCGTCGTCGGCCTCTTCGTCGTCGCGGTTGTCGTTGTTGCGTTCTTCGTCAATGAAGAAGTCTTGATGGATCGGGCCGAGCCGATCAAGGACGGACCACCGCCTCTGGTTTAGCTGCACGGCTCTCGGGATGAACCGGGTTGGGCTTTCAGCCGATGAGTTCCTGCGCTCGTCGTCGCGGCGATCGTTGCACGCTAGGCAGTCGTCCAGTGTTAGCAGCCTCATGCCAGATTCCCAGCAATACCTGAAAAAAATCACAATGCCAATGCGGATCGGCACTGTTGCAGTTTACCTCGTATCGGCGGCTTTGGGTCCCCGGCTCGCGCTGACGAGGTGCTTCATCGCGGGCTTCTAATCGTCGAGGCCGGTGCTGAGGACGGTGTTGGTTGTCTTGATAGATCGGCCGTCGGTCGGCCGATCTGATAATGGGACGCACCATGTTGATGAAGGGTTACGCGGAGGCTACACTAGCCGAAAACAAAAACTTTTTACCGCGCAAACCAGGAACACTTGCAAGTAAGGGTCGATAGATCGTTACCGATTGGAGTAGAGTGCAGCGGAATAGCCAATCAGGGCAATCCAATCCGGAACAGTGTAGCCGATTCCCGGAGATAGCCGATTCGCCAATCGCCCGATTCGAGTCGTCCGCCGCGTTCACGCCTCGCTCCGATGCGCCCGACCGCAGCTCGATCGCTCCGATTGCAGCCGATCCGGCCGATCAACAGCGCGCAACGTAGCAGCGCCTCACCGTATCCACACGTCCGGGGACAAAACGCCGTACACCCGTGTGCTAGCACGCGATGCAAGGCTAGGGTTTGGCTCGAAAGTGGGGAGGGTTTCCGTGGAGATTGATCTCGACGACTTCTGTTGCACGCGATGCAATTGACGTGCCGCAGCTCTCCACCCCTCCCTCCTTTATATAGAGTTGGCCGACTGGGACTAGTGGCCGATCAGGACTCTATTTTGAATCGGATCCTATCCGAATCTCACAGAGTTGGCTACCCATACGTCGTAAGCCCATAGGACCCTATCCGATCGGATCCCTATCCGATCGAGCCGTATCCGAGTCCAACTCGAATGCCTGTTCTTATCCCCTTAAGCGTGCGACCACAGCAGGTTCGGTATACTCGGTTTCGGCTATAGTCTAACTTAGCCGACCGTCGGCTCGAGTCCAACTCACCGACACATCACGCGGCGCCTAGCAAGCACATATTGACACCATAGTATACAAGAATATAATATCGGCTCTGAACCTGTAATGTGTACACAAATCCCTTTGCCTCACGATACCAGTTAAGCTATAGGCAAGATGTGTGCCATCCCTTCAAAAGCTTAACCATTCACTCGAACCGTATTGGATTATCTGTCTGTTGATTGACTCCTCAATCAACTTAGCATGGCCATGCACTTCCATAATCCATTACCTCGAGGGGCCCAGAGATATCTCTCCAAAGGAGGGGCAAATTCCATCTTGATCACTCACATCCCACTCCATGTTTCATAGCAAACCCGAAAACTACCTTTATAACTACCCAGTTATGGAATAGCGTTTGGTAGTCCCAAAGTAGGCTACTACACATGTTGGAATCCATGGTGATCTCAGGTTTAAGGACTTTGTACCAACACTACCTGAGACCAACTAATGGCACATTGATTCCTGTAGTGTCTCATGGTGGGTCTATCCAACAATGTGTTCTCCAACACATATGTCCATGTTTATTTATTTGGTATCTCCATACCCATGATCTATGAGACATGATCATCAATCAATAAACATGCCGATCTTAGAATCATATTTGTTCCAACAATATGACATATGATGAGGGATCATTTAGAAATAGATTCATATATATAGAGTCTCATAAATAAGTCACGTACTTATTGATCAATACAAGATGTCTATTTCATGGAACTGAATAACACTTTATTCATTTATACATAAATATTGACGTGATATCCAACATCTCCATGTTGCCTCTAGGGCATATCACTAACAGTTGATTGGCGTGGCATGATGTCCAGTTGGCTCATCTTCTGCCTTGGCCCCGATTGATGTGTTGACTAAGCCGTGCGCCATTCTGTTCTGTCGATCAGCTTGCCTGGGGCCGGCTTGAACTGTGTTGACCGGGAAAGGGTTACCATCTACCTTCATCGGCCGATTTGAATCGGCAAACTTCAACTTCCCGACTTCAATTGCCGACTGGATTTGCTGCCTGAAGACTTTGCAATCGTTAGTGGCATGAGATGTGGAGTTGTGCCACTTGCAATATTTCTTCTTCTTTAGTTCTTCGGCCGATGGGATCATGTGGTTTTCAGGGAGTTGGATCTGTTTCTCCTTGAGCAGCAAATCAAAAATCCTATCAGCTTTAGTGATGTCGAAGTTGTATCTCTCTTCTTTGGTCGTCTTCAGCAGCCATTGGCAGACGATGGCCTTTTTGTTCTTGGCCCATTCGGCTGCCGCCACTTCTGCGTCGTCGTCATCAGAATCGTAGTCTGATTCAATGACGACTTGAATTATGTCTTTGACGGCCTTCCTGGTGTCTTGGAATTGCTGCTCGTGGGCCGTCACCTTCTGCGCCAAGTGGGCTTGGTTGTCGAAGTTCTGCGCAGAGAATCGCTCTCGGATCGGCGCGATTAAGCCATGAAAGGCCAAATCGGCCAACTGGGCGTCCGATAGCACCAAGCTGTAGCATCGGTTCCTCATCTCCCTAAAGCGTTGGATGTATTCTTGAACCGATTCGTTGTGTTTTTTCCTGATGCTGGTGAGGTCCGACAACTTCATCTCATGGTTGCCGGAGTAAAAGTAGCTGTGAAATTGCTTTTCGAGATCGGCCCAGCTCTGTATTGAGTTGTAAGGCAATGAGGAGAACCAGGTAAAAGCCGATCTCGAAAGAGACAGGGGGAACAACCGAACTCTCAAGGCGTCCGTAGCCGATGCTTCGCCGCACTACGCCAAGAATCGGCTGACATGCTCATAAGTTGAAACGTTGTCTTGCCCTGAGAATTGCTAAAATCCTGGGATCTTGTATCGGTTGGGTAGCGGAATCCGCTCAAAGTGCTCTGGATAGGGATACCGATACATGTTTCCTGAATCTTTTGGCTTGAGGCCGAATTGATCGCGCATGACATCTGCAATCAGATCGGCCCAAGTCCGGTTGTCCTGCTGTATCGGCTCGTATGGGTCATACGGCGCGGGTGCTTGCTGATACAGCGGTGGTGGCGTCGAGGCTGTAGTGATGGTCTTGACGGCCTCCTTGATACCGGTAGTGATGATCACGGAGGCGGCCGATGCGCCGTGGTGGCGTTGGTGGTCCCAGGAACAGCTGTCAGCCACCGACGTTGTACCGTTTGTCCAGATCGATCTGGGCAATCAGCTCTGACTGCCGATTGTTGTTGACCATGTTAGCAATCTGATCCTGGGGCAGCGGTTGCTGTCGGTTCAGCATGGTAATCACTGGCCTTGTAGCCGATTCAGTTGGATTTGGCTGGCCGAGGACTCCTCCTGGCTGCCCTGGTTGTGTTGGTGGTGGGATTGGCCGATTCTGGGTGACCAACGTCCTGTAACCAGGAAACTAGCCGTCTGCGAAGTACGTCGGCCCTCGTTGCAGCTGGTCGGCTATTTTGGCGTCAACCACGGTAGCGATCATGTTGTTGAGGGTATTGACCAGGATGCTACTTTGGATGACCAACGCGTGGTGGACGGCCGAATCAATTCGGTCTTGCAAGGTATGTAGGGCCGAATCATCTTGTTCTTGAATCGGCTCCTCCATCTTCTGCTTGCCCTTTGACCCACCAGAGGAGGATGCCTTGAGCTCGTCCATGCTAAATTTATACTTTTGATGCACGACCCCGGATCTTGTTTGGGTGAAAGATTGCAAGTAGTTGGCCTGGAGCTCTTCCACCATCTTCTTATAATCAGCCTGCTGCTCAGCCGATAACTGCTCCATCTTTACAGGCACGATGTTGTCCTGGGAAAAATTGGGGCTCTTGGAATCGACCATCTTGTCGGCTGAGTCGATGCATCCTAGCCGAGCCGGCAGAGAAAGTCCCACCAGACATGCCAAGAAGCGTGTTGACGAGAAATTTCTCTCACGTGCCGGCTCGGGAGATCGCTTAACTCCGCAGCGTGTCCTTCTCTACGCCGGCCGTGCAAGGTGGCGTGCGCTGGTTTGATCTGTTAACCAACAAGAAAAACAGAAATATGTGTTAAGTGTTAGGTTAGATCCCCACTGGATCGGCTGAGGGAATCCATGAGCATATATATGTTATCGTAAAATATATTTAAGCCAAGCGACTAGAATGGATCGGCGATACCGAGACAGCATTAGCCATTTAACCTAAATACAGTAAAGGATAATAAATATATCTATTGATAACCTAGTCGATACTGAAAAGCTAACTATGGATCGGCTAGTACTCCGATGATTCTTATGAAAAGATATCATTCTTGAATCAGATATGTGTAGCCTGGAAATCGGCCATCAGTTGTTGATAGCAGGCCGATTTCGGCTCGTGGCGTCAGACAAGAATGGGATCTAATATAAGAGGCGGTCCTAACATAAATCTAGTAATAAATATACTAAAAGAAATATATTAGGGCAGATAAGGCCGGCTGAAACCCCGGCACTGTCTCTTAAACATATAAATCTAACCGAACAGATCACTGGAAGTTCTAAAAACGACTTAATAGTTCAACGTTGATGCAGCATTAAGTATAAAAAGAACAACCTGATCTATTGTAGCTGATTTATACTTCTCGAGACGGTGGATACCACATATAAACCAGCCAACCTTTAGATCTAGCCTTATTGACTACGGGTTCTTGATAGAACTGGCCAATGGCAGGATAGACTAAACATTGCTCCAATTTATATGCGATATATGATAAATAGCGCAGTATAAACCCCTGAATCTAATGTGTCATTACGATGGAAGCACTAGAATCAGCAGAACATACCACTAATGACAAGCATTTATCTGGATTTGGGGATCGAAACGATGCAGCCCGTAGCCAAATCAATTGCTCGTCTAAAGAAAAAGGTTAGTGATGCGTCGAAGGTTGTTTGATTGATTGTGTGAATGAATTTTACAGGGGATCTTGGGTCCTATTTATACCCAAGATAACATTATCTGTACAAACCCTGGACTCTATCTAAACTACTATTTAAAACACGACGATATCCCGGGAAGACCCACGTCGCATTACAACGAACAGTTTAAACAAACTCCTAATTTACAAATATAATTGCCGTTACAGGACTCTATCCATAGATGGCAATATCTTTTAACGCACAAGATGATAACCGAATCTTCTATTTATCTTCAAACATCTACACCAGAAACGGTTTTATCTTCTCTGAACCTAGAATCGGCTATCGGCCGCTCTTGTCCGATTCAACCTTAGCCGACTGGCCTCGCAGCCGATCGCTTCTCAGCCGATGCGGCCTCTGTTTCTCTGTCAAACCAGCCGATCCGATTCTGTTTCACCTTTGACAGGACTTAGGGATTCAATTACCAAATTTAGGTGTTAACAAGTTTTTGTCGATTAGGGTTTAGATTTAAATTAGATTTTGACTACTTAGACCGATTTAATTGAGGAATAATTTGTAAAGATAAAATTATGCCAAAATTACAGTGACTTTTAAATGTTGGGTATCATTTGCAAGAATTTTCCCATGATTTTATCTTACACTAATTATTTTTATAAATTTGCAAAGCTAAGTATTATACATATGTTTCTACTATGAAAATGCAATTAAGTATTTATAAAAATTATATTTGGATTATTCTTGACCTGAGATGATGCTTTTATGTTAGTTTTCTATCTTTGTTATTCATAATTCCATAAGTTGCATGTATGTATATTCCTGTGTCATATTAGAAAAAGGTTAATGTGAGATTGCTGTGAAATGTGATTTATATGAGAGTTAATGTGTTTATTTATTTTTTTATGTTCATGACGTATAGTCCACATGAGTTTTGTCAAATCAACTTATGGATTTTGACATAGGTCATTGTAGTATTTTATGTTGTATAAATTTTAGGATATGAATCTTAAAATTTGACATTAGGTCCTTTCAATTTAGATTTTTTCGGTTTTTTAATGAATACTTATGAGACCTATTGTGCAATGTAATAAAATTAAAAACACATAAAAAGAATCAAATCACACCAATACATTATGCAAATGCATGCACACACTATATTTTATTTTTTTATTTAAAGTTTGGTAAGGAAAAAGTTTTAAATTGTTCTCAAATTTTTATATGGGCATTCGTCAAATTAGCCCTGTCTAGGTCGATAGTTGGAACATTTTAGAATCTTTATTTAGGAAAACTCATTTGCAATAATTTTTTTATAAAATTTAAAATTCAAATTTTTGGATATGTTACAATTAGATCAAATCAAATTAAAGATAGAGGATGATGGTGAACATGGTCTTTGAGGAGTGTAGGATGTGCAAGCTAAGTAGTCCAATTTTGCTTGGCAAGATGACTGCGATAGAAGAGAGGGTGGAGCATTGTTGTAGGTGGAGTCGAGAGGAAGAAATTATAGAGATAGCGAAGTCACTTTGATGTTGAGTCTGGTGTAGGCTCGTCAGGTAGCGCAAGGTGAAGCTGTAAAATAAGACAAACCCAAGTCTGGAGGACCAGTGAATCGACAGTGATTCTATTTCTTCTAGGTGGCATATATTCATTAAGGTGGAGTTTGTTAGAATAGATGTCTTATATCCTTCCTAGTCCTATTTTGGCTATATATAAATCTAGAGTTGAAATAGGTGATAGAGGGTAAAGTTATGGTTGAACTCTGTAACCCAACAACCCTTTAAATACAGAGAACACCAGAATGTAATCATGATGACTACAATGTAGCATAAACACATAGTAAGATGATGATGATGAAGTCATCAACTCGTAATGGCTAGGTGGTATATTGATTGGAGAGGATTATGGATCAGAACACCGAAATGCAGGCTTGCTAGACCTCATTTAATAAATATCGTGTATTCTTATGTCATCATCTATCATCTAGTATATCTAAGTTTGAACAATGGCTGCAATAATCGAGTATACTAAGTTTGAATAATGGCTGCAATAATCGAGAAGGTTAGTGTCGTTCCGTTATAACGACAACCTTTCTAACATATGTTGTTCAATTTGATTTCTTCGGCGCTTAAAGAAATTTATGTGCTCCAACTCCTACTAATTTCTTTTCATTTTTTTATCTGGTACGTCACACACATCGGATCTGCAGGCGCAGAAAAAATTTGTCTATGCAGGGACTTGGGTTGGGAAGGAAGGGACAGTGGACAGAGCAAAAGCCCTGTTGTGGAAAGGCCCAGACAACCAGCACAGAGGGGAAAAAGTGCACCTCATGTCGCTCATTTTGTCTTGAGTTACAAAATCGTTAAACAAAAAAAAAAGAAAAAATAGATATATGATATCCTCAATTTACAAAAACGAATCACTCTGGATTCTTAAATGTTATTGACTCTGGTTTTATCTGACATGACGGCTGAGCCAGTGTGAGACCCACCCACATGTCAGGGCATTTTAGTTTTAAAAAAATAAAAATCAGTGGACCCCACATGTCAGTGACACGAAATCTCCTTCTTCTCCCTCTGTTTCTCTCTCCCCTTTCCATTTCTCTGCTGCAGATAGAGGTAACCACAGCAGAAGTGGATGAGGCCGGAGTGGAGGAGGCCCGCGAGCAGTGAGACACCGCTGCCCTCACCAATGACATGGAGAGCACGATTTTGGGATGCGAGCGGTGGCCGACGAGTGACGCTATCCCCAACACGAATAACGCCGTGCCCCAGATGAACTCGTCGTGCTCATGTGCTAGTGATGAGGACAATGGTAGAGGTGGAGGCACCCTACGGCCCTGCGGCCCTGGTGATGTCGTCAACACAGCAGTAAGGGATGGGTGCAGCGATGTGGTGAAGCGGGACTGTAACATGATGAAGAGGTGCGCCAGTGATGATGGACTTGTTAGTGAGGATGGTGGATGGCGACAGGATCTTGTTCTCACCTCTTGCTCGGTGAGCAGGCGACACTGCAGCAGATGCTCAATCTATGTCTCCAGGTTGTTGCATTCCTCGTCGTCGTGCCCATCGCTGCATCCTAGGAGGCCGCATCCCCCGCCATCGTCCCTGCTGCCACATCCCCTGGCATCGTCCTGACACCGCATCCTAGGCGCCTCGACTTGAGGATGCCTTCGAGGTCAAGATCCAGCACCAGATCCACGTAACCCGTGCCGCCACCTACGACGTCTTCACTAGCGAGCGCCGTCTTTCCTTCCTCATCTTTGAGCAGCTCAGAATCGTCATCTTCGCCAGCGAGCGCCACCGACAGCCGCCGCGTGCCTCTCCCGCCGGGCACCACCCTTCTCCGGTTCTCCTAGCCCGTCGCCGGCCACCTGGAGGTTGGATTGAGATGGGAAGAGAGGGGATAGAGATTGATAGAGGTGCTGATCTGTGAGGCTCATGTAAGTCTCACGCTAACTTAGCCGCCACGTCGAATAAAACCAGAGTCGGGACTCTATTTTGTAACTCAGCAACAAGATGACCTGATGTGAACTTTTTCTGCACAGAGGGGCACGTGGCCATGTTTTCGCAGGCCCAGCCCAATAGGCCAGCAAGCCGGACATGCGCGCGCCGCCGCCATATATCACGGCCCGTTTGATATAGGCCCGACAAGACAAGGCGACAACCCTCGGGCTCAGCGCTCCATGTCCTTAGTCACACCCACCAATCCACCAACCCGCACTTCGATCACATCGGCAGCAACGGCTACTTCTCTCCCCTCCTCTTCCGTTTGAATCCACACGCTGTCCTCCTCACCACCCCCCTCTCCTCTCACGATCTCCGGCCACGCGGCTCGCCATGGCGGCCTCGCCTCCTCCTCCTCCGCCGGTCGAAGACGGTGGCAGCGGCAGCGGCAGCGGCGGCGGGGAGGCCCGAAGCTGCGCCTCGCCGACGCCCTCCCTCCGCATGAAGGGCTCCCCCAACCGCAGCGGCGGAAGCGCCCGCAAGGTTCGCCCTACAGATCCACCCCCGCGCTTACCTCCGCGTCCGGCAGTGCTGCGGCGGTCTCGGTTTAGGGTTTAGGGTTTTGGATTTCGGATCTCGACGGGGAATTTTGGGCGGAGCTTGGGTGCCATGCGTGTTCCGTTTAATTTCTTAGAACCTAGTGCTTGGCGACCCTGATTTCCTGTATTTGGTGCTCTGCAACCTGTTATCTGTGAATCGAAATTTCTCATAATTTCTGGTGCATCCGACCACATAAACTCTGGTATATAGCAGTTTTACTATGCATGATTTTTCCTATTAAAGGAGTATATGGATGCTATAACTTTGATCCTGTTGGACCTTAGTTTAGCAAAAGTGCGTGCAGTAGTACTACTTAATCGCTGTCCCGCTAATGTGATTTCGAAAATTGACACAACTGCCTTTTGGTTTGTTGATGTGATTTCTCAACCTGGACTGGAGTTGCTAAAAACACTAATTAAAGGTTGGTTCCGTTTATGGGTTTGCGTGAATGGAAATGGACAACTCTTTGTTTAATTGTTTTGGCCAGTTCAAGCTGATATGCACCATACCCTGATGTGAGCTCTGTTGGTGGTTTGTGCATCTGTTCTTGCCTCTTTCATTCAATTTATTTATGTGGTTATTATATTATAATTGTTCTGCTCCTTAGTCCGGGTCTATACTCTGTAATATGATCCAGGGTTACTCTGTACTCCATAATATAGATATTCCTATAAACGGGTTGGGTGGAGCTGACAGCTAAGATGACATGAAAATCATTGTCAACTGAAGAAATCAAACACCAGTATGCTCCTTTCAGACAATTCAGTGGGCAGCTATTTATTTTTGGTTGATATCCAAAAATATAGCTACTACACAATTGGTTATAGTTTCAGTATATGTGACCATTCAAGTGTTGGGTTAAGCTTCCATAAGTCAACAGAGGTATCTCTGATAGACCAAATGCTCTTAGAATGGCACGCAATAATCATTCCAATGATTTGGTACAGTAATACCCTCCATTTTTTTTATTTGACGTTTGAACTGACCAACAAGGCAACGATACAATAAAAAACAGAGGGAGTATATAGCAAGGATTACAACATGGGTCAGTTGGAAAGCTTACCTACGAGAACCAATCTAATTCAAATAAGCACAATACGCAGGAGGTCACCATGTGTGCTGCTGGTGCTGCCATATACCCTTGCACCATTCCCTTTTTTAAGGAATCATCATTCTGTATTTGTTGGGTGACATAGCATCTATGTTCAGTTTAAAGGCATCCTTTCATATGCTCTATTTCCTGTTTGTAAGATTCTTTTATGTGGATTTAGCTACATCAATCTTCTCATTTGTTTTCTGCAGAGTTCAAGGTCAAGAGAATTTGGAAGTTCAATTTTGAATTCTGTAAATAAATCAACATCCCAATTCAAGAAGTCCATTAATCGTAAAAGTGGTTCCCCTATAGATTGGTTCCCTCGGAAGAAGACCGAACCATACTTGAAGAGAAAGATAAAGCGTCTTCAGGTACTTCATGAATTGTAACAAATGTGACACTCTTCCAAAGAACTATTCAGCATGGAAGTTTTTAAATAATTATCATGCCCTCTGAGCATTGAATAGATTTTGGAACTTTCAGTATCTAATTTATTGCTGCCTCAATTTTCTTCTCTTGATAAGAAGAGGGAAATTACCATTGAAAATTATTGTAGCATAAGAATTGAAGTTGTGTCTTTTTCTATATTTTAGGAGAGCGATGGCATGACTGCATCTCTTCACGAGACTCTGGGAAGTGCCAATCCTCACTATACGCGAATGGCAAGGGAGAAAATTGCAGCTAGAGAAGCAGCCAGAAAGGCAATGGAAGCTCGCAAAGCTGCCATGGTTGAAGCATCATGGTGCAGAATTCTTCATGCAGCAAGGTGAAAACTATGATTATCTTATTCCATCATGTCCAGCCTTGCGTGTATTTTCCTTGATACACTCGTTTGTTCTGATTTTAATTCTACTTTGCAACAGGATCCAAAAGAAAGACGCTGAAGAAGTTATGGAAAAGGCCAAGTTGCAGGCAACTGAAGCATTTGAAGAAGCTAGAGTAATAGGCGTTATGATGTATGACAGACCAGATTGTTCAAATCAGCAGTATGAGGTAGAATCATCGTCACAGACTGGGGGACGATCAACTCATAAGGTCACTGCTTCCTTTCAGACTGGTTTTGAGGTTGATATGGAGGTTGCTGCTGCAGTTAAGAAGGCATTTATTCAACTTGCAAATTCTTCTAATTCATCAAACAAAGAAGAGTTTAAGGAGCTCTTATGGAAAATTAGCCAAAATCCTGATGTAACTGAGATTGATGCGAATTCTGAAGATGAGCACCATCAGGGGGACTGTAACAGTGAAAACAAAAGGAATTTGAAGTTCAATAAAGAAACCTTGAGGACAGGCATCTTTCCATCTGACTTTGACAATACTAACGTTCAGCAATCCCATGATCTTGTGAACATTACGCTGGAAAGGCTAAAAGCTCTTCATGAAGATGAGCTCGCCTCTCTTGCAGTTATTGTTGCCACTTCTGGCTTAAATGCTGTACTTCAAAGTGACAGGGGCAAATATCAGGAAACTGAGTCTGTGAACAGCTTTACATCACAAAGGGCACACTCAAGAAGATATTCCACTGCAGCCAGCTTTGTTGATGTCCTGCAACCAAAGAAAGAAGTCACATCTGAGTTACCAAGTCTGGACAAGTTCTTGGTCAAGCATCTTTCAAAGCTTGAAAAAGAAGTTCAGGAAGCAAGAGAAGCAGGTAGAAAAGCCTCTTCAGTAAATTCTTGTGCACAAGGTGCTCAAAGTCAAATTACAGGCAGGAATCCAAAGGCACCAGATTCTGCTTCAGATCTGGGCAGCATTCTTGTGAAGCACGTGTCGAAGCTTGAGAAGGAGATTCTAGAAGCGAAGAAGAATAACACACGCATTCAACTCTTGGAAGAAAGCTGCAAGAAAGTAGAAGTGCATGTGGAGAAAGATGCAGAATCTGAATTTTACAATGCTCAGTCAGAATCCAGGGAATCATATGAAAAAAGCAAGCACGGCCGAGATTGTTCACAAGACAAAGAGAATAATATTTTGTTTTCACATCAATTACCACCATCTGGTGCAAAAGGTAAACAGGGAGGAAAAAGATTAACTAGGATTGAAGCTGCAAAGCTGGAAGCACTTAATTCTTTCTGTTCTAAAGATGGAAATACATTTGATTTTGGCCTTGATAAGATCTTAATCAGGCCAATCCATAGATTGGAGAGGGAAAAGAAGAAAGCACTTGAACATGGACAAACCAATGTGCAGAAAGATCCAC
The DNA here is from genome assembly GCA_019925245.2 of Oryza australiensis. Classification (NCBI taxonomy): domain Eukaryota; kingdom Viridiplantae; phylum Streptophyta; class Magnoliopsida; order Poales; family Poaceae; genus Oryza; species Oryza australiensis. Next base: position 1,028,643 of record JAIFGZ020000136.1, read on the forward strand.
AGAAGAATGGTGACAGCACAAGTGTGACAGGGAGTTTAGATGAGATCTTAGTGAAGCATGTGTCAAGGCTAGAAAGGGAGAAAATCGATTATGAAAGGAGGAATGCACTGGGGGAAGGACTGACCAATGTGCCACATGATCAGCGAAAGCATGGTAACAATGCTACAGCATCTGAGAGTTTGGATCAAATCTTAGTGAAGCATGTGTCAAGGCTAGAAAGGGAGAAAATTGATTATGAAAAGAGGAATGCACTGGGGGAAGGACTGACCAATGTGCGACATGATCAGCGAAAGCATGATAATAATGCTACAGTATCCGAGAGTTTGGATCAAGTCCTAGTAAAGCATGTCAGTCGTCTAGAAAGGGAGAACGTAGAATATGCAAAGAGGAATACATTGGGAGAAAGAACCGGTGAACAGAACCATCAGGCATCTGATAGTTTAGATCAGATCTTAATTAAACATGTCTCCAGACTTGAAAAGGAGAAGATGGAGCATGAAAAGAGCGATGATATGATCTTTCTAAAGAAGTGTGACTCAAAATGCACAGATGGAGAAGCAGGTCTGTCTGACATCCTTGTCAAGCGTTCAATGAAGCTTGAGCAAGCCAAGCTGGCTGCTTCTGCTGCTGAAGAAACACTGACAGGTAGCTTTAATCCAGTCGAAGAGCGCAGAAGGGCACGCGAGAAGGAACTTATGGATGCATGGGGAGGAGTGGGTCTAGGGAACTCCATGAAGCCTCATCTCTCGAAAATTGAGAAGGACAAGGTAATTCTGTATTACTCATGCATTATATGAAGTAACTAACCTATCATCTAGACATGTCAAGAACCATGGCTCACAATGTTTCAACTGGATTTCCCAGGTTGCATGGAGAAAAGCTGAGGAGGAACAGAAGCAGATGTGTGCTACAAATGACCTATAACTTCGTAGAGTTGAGCTATAACCATAGCTCACAATGTTTCTACTGGATTTTACTGTATGTACTGTTTGTGGTTTCGCATATACACTTCCAGCTCGGAGGAGAGGGCATGCCGTGGTCATATTCTCTATGCCTGTATATTCTACTGGTAAAGCGAACGTTAATTCTGGGAACTTCATATCAGAAGACGACAAAATCAGCAACTTTCTGCCAAACATTTGTATCTTTGATATTTCTCTCCTTAGCTTCTGTACATCCACTATGTCGTGCACTACCTTGGCATATCTTGCGTGCTTATCGTAGAAGCAGATGCGCCGCGGGGCCCCGGGGGGCGGTGGTGGTCAGGTCAACATCCAGGGATTACTGACTTCTGTCCCAACGCCGCAAAGTTTGACGTTGTCATCAGCTGATCATCAGGTTAATAGATGGTATCCTATCCCTGGGAGATATGATCTAGCCTACACTGTCTCTTTGTCTCCGCTTGCTGTCTTATAGTCCACAATTACTGCTATTTTTCATGTTCTGTTTTTCTTGCCGCAATGCATGGACAAGGCACAATTACACATGAAACTGACTGTTTTTGAGATAAGGATGCTAAGGTGCTATATAAAAGCTACAGTCACTATTGTGGGTGATAAAAATATTTGTTTATCGACCACTGTCCTATAGATTCTGTTTATTATTGAATGTTTTGGTTCCTTTACTTTGAGCATAAGTAAATTGCGTATTCGTATGCTTCATCAGAGATAGGGACGAATCAGCTGCAAAATGAACCTCCATTGATTAATGCGTGTTATCTCCATTTCCATTCTCTCTTTGAGATTCTTTGCGTTGAAAACTGTTCTCATCCCTTTGATTCAACTTCCTGACTTCGGTTGCCTTTGCAGTTATCCCTTGACCCTTGTTCGATAACTTTTTACAGTGTTTTGCGTCACTGCAAAGCCCAATGGTCAGGCGTCTAATTGCCTGTTTGAGGCTTTTCACTGAAACCATTACTTTTCCTCCAGACACCTTTTTTGCATGCATGCCTGCATGCCTTCCCTTCTGCAGTTCTGTTCTCTGCTCTGAAAGTTTGGTGAAAAAGTTGGATCATGGAAGAGAGTCTTTTACAGAGTTTGGACCACGTAAGGATTAATCTATGGGGCTTTGAATGATCTCGAGTTAAGTATAGTAACTGGACAAGTCTACCAGGACCTAGAGCAAGTTGTCTTCTCTCATTGTTAATGGAGTTAAGTGCCTCACAATGCAGGTATGCAAAACCCTGGAGCATACTTATGCCACTGTTTGCCACTACCACTGATGCACTGATTCATGTTGAACCCTGTGTTTACTTTCTACGGCAACTCACCTTTTCCACAGCTCCTCCTGCTTTCCAATGCACACGCATCTGGTAAATAATGATGGGAGGGATTTTCATCCGTAGGGTATTCGTCCACTCATTTCTTATATAGTCATTAAAAAGTAAATTTTTTATTAATTATATCACTTTACATATATATATAATGTTAAATTCGACTTTTATAAATTATAATAAAAAATAATTTAAGCTAAAACTAGCATATACATTATACATTTACATTGATAATATTTGTTATTTTTGTTATAATTTGTAGAATTCAAATTTAAATTTGTATATTTGTGAAGTAATATATATCATATTAATCTATCTTGTTAAATTTTAATTTTTTTAAAGATTATTTAGGTAACATCAAGGAAACGACGAAATGTCTTCTCAAACGATGAAAATCATGGTATCAAGCATGTATGATCAAGTGAGAAATTAAACATTGTTGATCTGATTAACCATCAAACACTCATCGATTAGCAATTTAGCAAAGCTAGGGCTAACTACTGCCAAGTACTGAATCATCGATCTCATGCCACCCTAAGGAAGAGGTTACAATTTACAACCTTGCAAACCTACATAGATCATAATATCATCATATCTAATCATCCCATGCCATCCGAAGGTTGAGGCGCTGCTGCTGCCATGGCGCCGTCGTCGTCGTCGTCGTCCCATCATGTAGATCGAATGCCATTGCTCTCGGGCACGTTGGCTGCCGGAGCGAGCCGTCGGAGTCGGTCGACGACGACGTCGACGTCGTCGTGGTCAGGCTCCCACCCGAGCAGTTGGACGTGAAGGGGCTACTCTCCCGCCGCTTGTTGTTCCTCCTGCAGGCGCTGCCGCCGCCGCCGACGGCCAGCGTCAGCGCCAGCTCGTCTTCCCTCGACGAAGGCGGCGGCGGCGTCGCCTCGCCGGCGTCGGCCACGACGATGTACTCGTCGGCGGGGAGCTGCAGGTTCAGCGCCCGGCGGCGGGGCTGCTGCTTGCGCCTCTGGCGCCGCCGGCAGGTCAGCTCCGGCGGCGACCTGTTGAGGTCGCTCATCAGCTGCTTCTGGACGCGGTACAGCCGGTGCAGCTCATGCACCTTCAGAGGCATCGAGACGAAAAGAATTTGAGTTATTTTTCTTTGCAGTAATGATGATTGTGATCTTGGTTTGCGTTTGATCGATATATCTAACCTGCTGCTTGAAAGTCTCTTCATGCTTGAGCATGGCCATCTTCACGACCTCCATGTCACACTGCCTCACAAGCTTCTCCATCTGCACCATCATATTGAGTTTTCACTTTGTCCTTGTTATGTTCTTGTCCTTGACTGAGATCAGCAAGCTGATGGTACCACCCTTCAAAAAAAAAGATGCAAAATGCAGGCTAAGAAAGGAGCTACTAGCTTTTCAGTTGCTGAAACACATGTACTCCTACTAGGAGGATTCAGAGAGTTGAACTCTGACAAGAATCAATAGATAGATCATAATAACAAGTGCAAATTAAGAAGTTGCAACATGCTCTGATGCTGGTATATATCTCAATGAATAAAAGGTGAAGTTGTGCAGTTGCAGAACACACACTGAAGCAACCACAAGATCACAACACACAACAGAAAGAGCTGCCCCTGAACCTACCACTCTATTCAGCAAGAAAGCATCCAAAGATGCTCTTGTCCCTTCCCTTGTTCTCCTCTTGTCTTCTTCTTTTTCTCCTAGTAGATTCTTCAGAGATTACAACGGCAATGAGACAAAGAAACAAACGGGGAGAGAGAGAGAGAGAGCGAGAGCAAAGCAAAGATGTTGTCACTGCTGAAACTGAGAAGGGCTTTGGTTGGGGGTATGGGGGTTTATAAACATTGCCTCTAGAGAAGTGGTAATGAGAATGCAAAAAAATTGCAAGATGTGTCGCAAAGAGTGCAATGATGGCTCAAGAGAACATCTCACTTGGCACCTTTTCTGCATGCCAAACAAAGGGGATGGCCTAGCCAATAGCAATTTGGGGGACCTTTTCGGGGTGCATCCTTTGCATGAGATGCTCCTCCCAGAGCAGACAAGTTGGCAGGGAGCCTAGGTTTAGGCCCTGACCCACGCCCACAGGGTATGGCCCGTACAGTTCTCTCTCTCTCTATATGTGTGGCCCATGCTACCTAGTAAGCTGCAGTGTACCTCACTTACAGTACCATGTAAATATACATGTGCACTCTCCCAGGTCATTTTTTTGGCAAATTGGCCATTTTCAGAAACTTATTTCGAAACTAGATTGTCTAAAAAACTTCAACCAAAAATGATCCGTGACCTCAATGCCAATCGCCTTGACACTGAGGTTGGACGGGTCACCATCAAGGCCATTGACGTTGACCCCCTATCCACGAGGAGTCCAAACCGATCCCCTCGCCTACATGGCAAGGACTCAACACCAACTGTCTTGGCACTAAGCCCTCAACCTCAGCGCCAGACATGTTGACGCTGAGGTAGGGCACTTAGCCTTATGGCCGGCCATGCCAGCTGAGCCACCCCTTCTTCTTTCCCGCGGCTAGGGTTAGCCACCCCATGGCTCCCTCTCTCCTTCCTTCAAGAAATCTTTTCAAATTCACCACAAATCGAAGGGGATTTCATGGGCATTGCGTTGAGATTTATTTGCAAGGTAAACTTCTTCGAAAACCCTAATTTCCCCAAACTTTCTCTACGTATTTTGGGTGTTTTGGTTGAAACCGTGAATTGGAGAATGTGGCTCGGAATGTATTGTGACTTGGGGAATGTGGCTCAGGATATAGTGTGGTAGTTCCATCTTGATGTTGCTCGGATTGATTCATATTGATTTCTCTAATTTTGGAAGATTTGGACGTGTGGAAATATCTAGGTTTAGACTTGGTATTTTTAAGCAATTTGTAGTAGTTTGAATGTGTAGTTGTATTTTTAAGCAATTCATGTGTAGTTTTTATTTTTGGAAATATTAGGACTATGTTAGGTCGGGTTAGTGGAAGGCTTAGTCCTTTGTATTATTTTGAAATGCTATATTTTTATTTATCGCTTACATGTTGTAGATGGATAGATTGGTACAGCTTCATTTGGGTGGTCGTGTGTGTCAACGGGTGGGTCGACAATCCTCCAAGGGGGTGCCCAAGGAGGTAAGTGAGTGTGGTCGGGAAGGCGCTTCTTCTCTGGATCTAATGGTCGACTCGAGTCACTAAGACGAGCCTAGAAAGCAAGAGACACAAGATTTATATTGGTTTAGCCTTCTCGAAGGATAATAGGCCTACTCCAATGTTCTGTGTTAGGGTGGATGATAAACTGAGATTACAAGTGTAAGTTCTTGAGGCTTAGAGCAAGCTGGCCAAGAACAGGCTAAGATATGAACGATTTCTGTCTGTGTGTCTGTCTTCTCGGCCCGTCCTGCCCTCCCTTTAATAGTCCAAGGGGGGCAGTTACAAGGGACTTAGGGGCCAATAAAGCTAAGACTAAAGATCTAAAAAATAAGTACAAACAACATCTGAAAAGGTACATAGAGATCCCTTTGGGTTTTGCACGTCGTGGGTGTCTTGTGACTTATCTTGTCTTGGGATCCCTCCTCTATAGGTACCACCTGTACTGTGTTTGTTGGGTGACGTTATTCCTTGTCGGGTTGTCCCCTCCTTGTCTCCTTCAGCTATCCTTGCAAACCAAGTCTTGTCCCAAGGAGGATGAAGGCTGGGTCGAGAAAGGAGTGTTGAGGTCGGACCCGGGGGAAGGTCGGGATGACTGACCCCGAAGGGAGGTCGGGCTCTTGACCACGTCCCGAGGACTCGCAATCCGACTTCAGCTTGACTTCAACTATGGTCCGAGTGCTACCCCGGGGTGACACCTCCCACAGCAGCCCCCGAGCCTAAGGAGGAATGAGGCATCCATGCTTAGGATCTAAGGTCCTTTTCGTCGTTGTCTTTAGTGGGTTCCTGAGGCATTGCGACAAGGCTTCAGCAGGTTCCCAAAATCTTGTAGCCCGAGCTCCAGCAGGTGCATCGTTTAGGTGTACCTGCCAGGTGTAGCCCCTGAGCCTAGGGTTGGATGGTACATCCAAGCCTAGGGTCCAATCTGCAGGATCGCTTTTTATTCCTCTTCCGATCTGACCGTAGCTCAGGGGTCTTGTGGTGATTATTGAGTTCAATGGGTCTACTGCCCGGAGGCATATGATAGTCCCTAAGTTTCCTCTATTGTAGCCCGAAGGCTACCGACTGAGTTGAGGAGGCCACAGCCCGGAGGCTAGTGGCGGTCGGCGAGTTGGTCGAGACTACTGCCCGGAAGCTTATGGTAGCCCCACCCTTGACCGGGGTTGGCCCGGAAGCCATCGCCGAGTCGGCAAAGCCACAGCCCGGAGACCAGTGGCGGTCGGCGAGTTAGTCAGCGCCCGGAGACCAGTGGCGGTCGGCGAGTTAGTCAGCGCCCGGAGGCTTATGGTAGTTCCAACTTCGACCGGGGGGTGGCCCGGAAGCCATCGCCTAGTCGGCAAAGCCACAGCCCGGAGGCCAGTGGCGGTCGGCGAGTCGGTCAGGACTACTGCCCGGAGGCTTTTGGTAGTTCCAACCTCGATCCGGAGGTGGCCCGGAAGCCATCGCCTAGTCAGCAAAGCCACAGCCCGGAGGCCAGTGGCGGTCGGCGAGTCGGTCAGGACTACTGTCCGGAGGCTTTTGGTAGTTCCAACCTCGATCGGGGGGACGGCCCAGAGGCCATCGCCCGAGTCGGTAAAGCCACAGCCCGGAGGCCAGCGACAGTCAGCTAGTTGGTCAGAACTACCGCCCGAAGGCTTATGGTAGTCCCGACCCCGACCGAAGGGTGGCCCGGAAGCCATCGCCCGAGACGGTAAGGCCACAGCCCGGAAGCTAGTGGCGGTCGGCGAGTCGACTGGGGACTACTGCTCGGAGGCTTATGGTAGTCCCGACCCCGACCGGAGGGTGGCCTGGAAGCCATCGCCCGAGTCGATAAGGCCACAGCCTGAAAGCTAGTGGCAGTCGGCGACGCGGCCGGGGACTACTGCCCGGAGGCTTATGGTAGTCCCGACCCCGACCGAAGGGTGGCCCGGAAGCCATCGCCCGAGTCGGTAAGGCCACAACCCCGAAGCTAGTGGCGGTCGGTGAGTTGGTCGGGACTACCGCCCGGAGGCTTACGGTAGTCCCGACCCGACCGGGGCCGGCCGGAAGCCATCGCCCGAGCCGGTAAAGCCGTAGACCTGAGGCCGACGACGGTCGGTGGGTTGGTCAGACCTACCGCCCGGAGGCTTATGGTAGTCCTGATTATGACCGGAGGGTGGCCCAGAAGCCATCGCCCGAGTCGGTAAGGCCATAGCCCGGAAGCTAGTGGCAGTCGGTGAGTCGGCCGGGGACTACTACCCCGAGGCTTATGGTAGTCCCGACTCCGACCGGTGGGTGGCCCGGAATCGCCCGAGCCGGTAAAGCCACACCGAAGGCCGGTGGCGGTCAACGAAGTCAAAGGGAAGTCTTGTGGAACTAATCATCGGGCGGGCCCCCTACCTCATGGCGTGTTCCCCGATTGAGGTCCCCTGACAATCTGAACTGATCGCTAATCACATTTCGTCAGGACCGCGAAATCCGATACTACACAACGGCTAGTCGAGCCTCTAGTTTCCCACTTTCTCCAAGCGACAGGCAAAGCTGACGGTTGAGATGTAAAAAGTGGTGCGCTCAGCAGCGATTTCTCTGGAACGCGCAATGGCGACCCTGCGGACGTCGTTAATTGCTCCGGACGTTCAACGGTTCTGATTCAGTGATCAGGACGACGTGGCAAGCCATGGAGATGGATGGGCAGGGACGCCTCGGACGCTCCGCACGCATCATTAACATCGTCACGCCCTTTCAGAGGTCGGCGCTACCAGACCCATCATTGCCCCCTTCTTAAACCGCGCCGCCGTTTCGCTTTCTTTCCTCTTCACGCCTTTCCTTTGCCAAGAAATTCCCAAATGCTTCTAACTCCAAGCACTCGCGTTTCCTTCCCAGCATTACGCCGCTTCGACGCGCATAGTTGCCACCTCCATTGCCGGTGTTAGTGATATGCCCTAGAGGCAACATGGAGATGTTGGATATCACGTCAATGTTTATGTATAAATGAATAAAGTGTTATTCAGTTCCATGAAATAGACATCTTGTATTGATCAATAAGTACGTGACTTATTTATGAGACTCGATATGTATGAATCTATTTCTAAACGATCCCCGATCATATGTCATATTGTTGGAACAAATATGATTCTAAGATCGGCATGTTTATTGATTGATGATCATGTCTCATAGATCATGGGTATGGTGATACCAAATCAATAAACATGGACACATGTGTTGGAGAACACATTGTTGGATAGACCCACCATGAGACACTACAGGAATTAATGTGCCATTAGTTGGTCTCGTAGTGTTGGTACAAAGTCCTTAGACCGAGATCACCATGGATTCCAACATGTGTAGTAGCCTACTTTGGGACTACCAAACGCTATTCCGTAATCGGGTAGTTATAAAGGTAGTTTTCGGGTTTGCTATGAAACATGGAGTGGGATGTGAGTGATCAAGATGGAATTTGCCCCTCCTTTGGAGAGATATCTCTGGCCCCTCGAGGTAATGGATTATGGAAATGCATGGCCATGCTAAGTTGATTGAGGAGTCAATCAATGACAGATAATCCAATACGGTTCGAGTGAATGGTTAAGCTATTGAAGGGATGGCACACATCTTGCCTATAGCTTAACGGTATCGTGAGGCAAAGGGATTTGTGTACACATTACAGAGTTCGAGCCGATATTATATTCTTGTATACTATGGTGTCAATATGTGCCGCTAGGCGCCGCTGATGTGCATGGCTGAGTTGGACTCGAGCCGACGATCGGCTAAGTTAGACTATAGCCGAAACCGAGTATACCGAACCTACGTGGTCGCACGCTTAAGGGGATAAGAACAGGCATTCGAGTTGGACTCGGATACGGCTCGATCGGATAGGGATCCGATCGGATAGAGTCCTATGGGCTTACGACGTGTGAGCGGCCAAACTCTATATGAGATACGGATGAGATCCAATTCAAAATAGAGTCCTATGGGCTTACGACGTGTGAGCGGCCAAACTCTATATGAGATACGGATGAGATCCAATTCAAAATAGAGTCCCGAGCGGCTACTAATCCCGTCGGCCAACTCTATATAAAGGAGGGAGGGGTGGAGAGCCGCCATATATCAATTGCATCGCGTGCAAAGTCGCCGAGATCAATCTCCACGGAAACCCTCCCCACTTTCGAGCCAAACCCTAGCCTTGCATCGCGTGCTAGCACACGGGTGTAGGGCGTTCGTCCCCGGACGTGTGGATACCGGTAGAGGCGCCGCTACGTTGCGCGCCGTTGATCGGCCGTTGTCTCCGGAATCGGCTACACTGTCCGAGCATCGGATTGCCCCGATTGGCTATTCCGCCGCACTCTACTCCAATCGGTAACGATCTATCGGCCCTTACTTGCAAGTGTTCCTGGTTTGCGCGGTAGAAATTTTTGTTTTCGGCTAGCGTAGCTTCCGCGTAACCCTTCATGGTATCGAGCTAATCTTGCTTAGTTCGGGTTTTAGATTGGATCCTGGAACAAGTTTTGCGCACGGGTTGATTAGATCAATCGGTTTTACGGGAATTGTTGAGGAGAGTTCATGGTAATTGCGTTCCTTGATAGTGTATCGGAACGGCGTAATGTGATTACGTCGAAGCAATATCCATAGAACTCGGTTTGAGTGGCCGAGATAGCGTTCCTTGATAGTGTATCGGAACGGTATAATGTGATTATGCCGAAGCTATCTCGTAGTCCGATCTTGTTTGCTGCCTCGCGCTCGCGCAAACCATCTCCTTGATAGTGTATCGGGACGGCATAATGTGATTATGCCGATATGGTTTCAGTAAGCGAATTCATAGATTGGATCTATGAATTTCGTGTGCGTGCTGCCCGAAGCCGCGAGCGGCTTCCTCGACCCCCGCCCGCTAACCGGCTAGCGGGACCGCCGTGTGCGTACCCCCTTATAGGTCGTCTCGATGCCATAGCTCGCGATAAGTAGAAAACGTTTCTACGCCTAACTTGTTTTTGCAGAGAATGCTTTGAGATGGTATGGCCCTATTGTATGTATGAGATGCATGTGATGCATGTAATATTCTTTCATATGTGCAATCCCCGTAATATTCTTTCATACGTGCAATGCTTGTAATATTCTTTCACGACCTGCGAGTCGATGTAATCTTCAATTAGAGCTTCTATAGTAGTAGCTTAGTTTGAAGATATCAAGCATTCGACACTTGGAAGATGGTGCCGAAGATGGAGATCTCTCGCCGACATGGAGATGGAGATCACCATGTGAAGGGGGCCATACTATTTCACTATATGCTATTCTTCTTGCTTTCATATGTGATATGTTTGTTTGATAGGATAGCATCCTCGCAAAATTAAGTAGTAATGATGCCCTTCCAAATGTTGCACCCGTCACCGTTATGCTCGTCAATGGTGGGTCCGCCAAAGAGTGCCATTCTCTATCATAACACGAGGGGGTATATGTCGACATATACATGCGGAACATTTGGTTTACTTAACAAGGCTATCAAAACAGTTTTGGGCCTTGGGGCATAGGTTGGGGCCGGGCATGAAGATGCCACACCAACAACAAGAGTCACATAGAGATGTGATTAGCAAGGTGTTGCTTACCGATGTTACTAATTTTCTAGCAGTGATGCCAAAGCTCACTAGAAAATTAATTAACATGTGGATCTTGACCCAATACGTAACCTAGAGGGAAGGTGGAAAATACGTAATGGGAGTCTTATGTTAAATTGTTTAACAAAAGACATAGCATAAACATTGTGCTAAACTTTGCTTTTTCTGTTGTAGAATAAATGGCGGTTAATACTACACCCGTACCTTTAATTTGCGATCTATTCTCGAAAAGGAAAAATTAAATGGAACAAACTTTATGGATTGGTATCGCAACTTGAGAATTGTTCTCAAGCAAGAGCGTAAGGAGCACGTTCTTGAAGTACCCTATCCCGAGGATTTGCCAACTAATGCCACCGCAACGCACGGAGGGCTTATGAGAAGCACACTAATGATGCCCTAGATATAAGTTGTCTCATGCTTGCTACAATGTCCCCCGAGCTTCGAAGCAATATGAGAGCAAGTGATGCTCACACTATTATTCGGGACTGCGTGGCATGTTTGAGAACCAAGCTCGGGCCGAGAGGTTCAACACCTCGAAGTCCTTGTTTGCGTGCGGAGCTTGTTGAGGGAATCCCGTCGATCCGCATGTGATAAAAATGATTGGCTACATTGAGAGTCCGGAAAACTAGGTTTTCCCCTTAGCCAAGAGTTGGCTACCGATGTGATTCTCCGTCGCTCCCCTCCGAGCTTCGAGCCATTCATATTAAATTATCACATGAACAATATGGATAGGACCTTGGTGAATTGCATGGGATGCTAAAGACAGTGAGGAGAGTATCCAGAAAAACGGTCATCATGTGATGATGATGCGAAGGCAAAGCGCAAACCACTGTCAAGAAACTTTGCACCAAGAGGAAGTTAACTCCCGATGAGATCGTGAGTGCCTCTAATGCAAAGAAGGGCAAGAAGGGGTCGGCGGCATCGATGCCGTTTGCTTCTATTGCAAGGAGACGAGCCACTGGAAAAGGAACTGCAAGAAGTACATGGAGGATCTCAAAAAGAAGCAAAGTACGACTTACGCCGGTATTAATGTTATAGACATTAATCTTGCTACTTCACCACTCGACTCTTGGGTATTTGATACCGGATCGGTAGCTCATATTTGCAAATCGTTGCGGGAATGAGAAGAAGTAGAGGATTGAGAAGGGGCGAGGTGAACTGCGCGTCGGCAATGGAGCAAGCGTTGCTACGATTCTTGTCGGCACGAGACCACTTCATCTACCTTCAGGATTAGTTTTGGAATTAAATAATTGTTATTGTGTTCCAACACTATGTCAAAACGTTATTTCCGCTTCATGTTTGCAAGCGGAAGGATATGATTTTAGATCAATGAACAATGGTTGTTCAATATATCTCGAGATATGTTCTATTTTCATGCTCCATTGGTGAATGGATTATACGTTTTGAATCTTGAAGCGTCTCCCATCTATAACATTAATACGTAAAGACAACTCTCTAATGATATAAACCCCACGTTTATCCGGCATTGTCGCTTAGGCCATATAAATAAGAAACGCATGGAGAAGCTCCATAAGGATGGATTGCTTCACTCTTTTGATTTTGAATCATTTGAGACATGTGAGTCTTGTTTACTTGGTAAGATGACAAAGGCACCTTTCACGGGACACAGTGAAAGAGCAAGTGACTTGTTGGCACTCGTACATACCGATGTATGTGGACCAATGAGCTCGACGGCCGAGGTGGTTATCGCACTTCATTACCTTTACCGATGACTTTAGTAGATATGGTTATATCTACTTGATGAGGCATAAGTCCGAATCCTTTGAAAAGTTCAAAGAATTCCAGAATGAAGTACGAATCATTTAGGGAAAACAATCAAGTTTCTACGATCGATCGTGGAGGGAATACTTGAGCCAAGAGTTTGGTAATCATCCGAAAGATTGTGGAATTGTTCCACGCTTGACTCCGCCAGAACTCCGCAATGGAACGGAGTGTCCGAACGGAGAAATCGCACCTTGTTGGACATGGTGCGGTCGATGATGAGCCAAAGTGATCTTCCGTTATCCTTCGGGATATGCTCTTGAACACATGCGCTCACACTAAATAGAGTTCCATCTAAGTCGGTTGAAAAGACACCATATGAGATATGGACAGGGCAACCCCTAGTTTGTCTTTTCTCAAAATTTGGGATGTGAGGCTTATGTAAAACGTTTCATCCGACAAGCTCACACCAAATCGACAAGTGCTTCTTTGTGGGATATCCTAAGGAAACCAAGGGATATTACTTTTATAATCGGGAACAAGGCAAAGTGTTTGTCGCCCGACACGGTGTCTTCTTGGAGAAAGAGTTTCTTTCAAGAAGGGTTAGTGGGAGCAGGGTGCATCTTGAAGAAGTTCAAGAAACACCGAAAATGTTTCGCGACACGTAACCACAACAGAGGAGCAAAGTGTTGCGCCACCGGTTGTAGATACACACCCCACGGAGGTCGAAAGATCACGTCGTGCACCGACAGTACAGTGCGGAACAACGTGATATATTGTTGTTGGACAACGATGAACCTAAGACCTATGAGGAAGCGATGGTGGGACCCGATTCCAACAAGTGGCTTGGAGCCATGAAATCCGAAATAGAATCCATGTACGACAATCAAGTTTGGAACTTGGTTGATCCACTGATGGTGTCAAAACCATTGAGTGCAAATGGGTTTTTAAGAAAAGGCCGATATGGATGGAAATGTTCACATCTATAAGGCGCGATTGGTGGCGAAAGGTTTTAAACAGATTCAAGGAGTTGATTATGATGAAACCTTCTCGCCCGTCGCAATGCTTAAATCTATTCGGATTATCCTAGCGATTGCTGCATATTTCGACTATGAGATATGGCAGATGGATGTCAAAACGGCTTTCCTAAATGGAAACCTAAGCGAGGATGTATACATGATACAACCTCGGGTTTTGTCGATCCAGAATCGCTGGAAAGATATGCAAGCTACGAAATCCATTTATGGATTGAAGCAAGCATCTCGGAGTTGGAATATTCGTTTTGATGAAGTAATCAAAGGGTTTGGTTTCATCAAAAACGAAGAAGAGGCCTGTGTTTACAAAAAGGTCAGTGGGAGTGCAATTGTATTTCTAATCTTATATGTGGATGACATATTGCGATTGGAAATGATATCCCTATGCTAGAATCCGTCAAGTCTTCATTGAAAAATAGTTTTTCCATGAAAGACTTAGGGGAGGCAAGATACATATTAGCATTCGGATCTATAGAGATAGATCCAAGAGGCTAATCGGATTAAGCCAAAGTACATACATTGACAAGGTGTTGAAAAGGTTCAACATGCATGATTCCAAGAAAGGTTTCTTGCCCATGTCACATGGCATTAATCTTAGCAAGAATCGGTGTCCTCGGACACATGATGAGCGGAATAAGATGGGTATGGTTCCATATGCTTCGGCAATTGGATCCATCATGTATGTCATGCTTTGTACACGCCTGCATGTCTCGTACGCTTTGAGTGCTACGAGCAGATATGCGATCGATCCAGTGAAGGTCACTGGATGTCAGTAAAGAATATCCTTAAGTACTTGAGAAGAACTAAGGATATGTTCCTAGTCTATGGAGGTGAAGAAGAGCTCGTTGTAAGTGGTTACACCGATGCTAGCTTCCAAACAGACAAGGATGATTATAGATCGCAATCGGGTTCGTGTTCGCCGAACGGAGCGCATCACTGGAAGAGTTCCAAGCGGGATACCGTTGCGATTCTACAACAGAGGCCGAGTACATTGCCGCTTCGGAGCCGCAAAGGAGGCGTTTGGATCAAGAAATTCGTTTCGAGCTTGGTGTTATGACTAGTACGACTGGTCCAATGTCTCTCTATTGTGACAATAGTGGAGCCATTGCGCAAGCCAAGGAGCCGAGGTCACATCGAAGTCCAAACACATACTTCGGCGATATCATCTCATCCGCGAGATTGTGGACAGAGGTGATGTCAAGATATGCAAAGTGCACACGGATCTCAACATAGCCGATCCGCCGACAAAACCTCTCCTCACCGAAGCATGAGGCGCACACAAGAGCAATGGGTATTAGATACTTACATGATTGACTCTAGTGCAAGTGGGAGATTGTTAGTGATATGCCCTAGAGGCAACATGGAGATGTTGGATATCACGTCAATGTTTATGTATAAATGAATAAAGTGTTATTCGGTTCCATGAAATAGACATCTTGTATTGATCAATAAGTACGTGACTTATTTATGAGACTCGATATGTATGAATCTATTTCTAAACGATCCCGATCATATGTCATATTGTTGGAACAAATATGATTCTAAGATCGGCATGTTTATTGATTGATGATCATGTCTCATAGATCATGGGTATGGTGATACCAAATCAATAAACATGGACACATGTGTTGGAGAACACATTGTTGGATAGACCCACCATGAGACACTACAGAATTAATGTGCCATTAGTTGGTCTCGGTAGTGTTGGTACAAAGTCCTTAGACCCGAGATCACCATGGATTCCAACATGTGTAGTAGCCTACTTTGGGACTACCAAACGCTATTCCGTAATCGGGTAGTTATAAAGGTAGTTTTCGGGTTTGCTATGAAACATGGAGTGGGATGTGAGTGATCAAGATGGAATTTGCCCCTCCTTTGGAGAGATATCTCGGCCCCTCGAGGTAATGGATTATGGAAATGCATGGCCATGCTAAGTTGATTGAGGAGTCAATCAATAGACAGATAATCCAATACGGTTCGAGTGAATGGTTAAGCTATTGAAGGGATGGCACACATCTTGCCTATAGCTTAACCGGTATCGTGAGGCAAAGGGATTTGTGTACACATTACAGTTCGAGCCGATATTATATTCTTGTATACTATGGTGTCAATATGTGCTTGCTAGCGCGCCATGTTGACAGTCGGCTGAGTTGGACTCGAGCCGACGATCGGCTAAGTTAGACTATAGCCGAAACCGAGTATACCTGAACCTACGTGGTCGCACGCTTAAGGGATAAGAACGGCATTCGAGTTGGACTCGGATACGGCTCGATCGGATAGGGATCCGATCGGATAGAGTCCTATGGGCTTACGACGTGTGAGCGGCCAAACTCTATATGAGATACGGATGAGATCCAATTCAAAATAGAGTCCTATGGGCTTACGACGTGTGAGCGGCCAAACTCTATATGAGATACGGATGAGATCCAATTCAAAATAGAGTCCCGAGCGGCTACTAATCCCGTCGGCCAACTCTATATAAAGGAGGAGGGGTGGAGAGCGCCATATATCAATTGCATCGCGTGCAACGAAGTCGCCGAGATCAATCTCCACGGAAACCCTCCCCACTTTCGAGCCAAACCCTAGCCTTGCATCGCGTGCTAGCACACGGGTGTAGGGCGTTCGTCCCCTGACGTGTGGATACCGGTAGAGGCGCCGCTACGTTGCGCGCCGTTGATCGGCGTTGTCTCCGGGAATCGGCTACACTGTTCCGATCGGATTGCCCCGATTGGCTATTCCGCCGCACTCTACTCCAATCGGTAACGATCTATCGGCCCTTACTTGCAAGTGTTCCTGGTTTGCGCGGTAGAAATTTTTGTTTTCGGCTAGCGTAGCTTCCGCGTAACCCTTCAGCCGGAGCACCGCTGGCATTCGCAAGGACCGCTGATCTTCCTGGTCGAGACCTATGGTGCCGAAGAAGATGTCGAAGAAGGCGACAAAGGCTTCGTCAGCTGGTGGAGATGAGGCCGAGTCCAGCTCGGCCTTTGTCCCCTCACGTGCTGGGAGGGAGATGATGGAGGAGTTGCAGCGGCTCGACGTCCTCCCCGCTCATGAACTCGTGATGTGGTGGCCGGCGCGGGGGGAGCAGTTCCCAACCCCGGACTCCGGTGAGTTGGTTGTCTTCACCGCCTTCCTCCTCCGTGGATTTAGAGTACCGGCCCACCCCTTTGTCTGGGGCCTGCTCCACTACTACGACATCACCCTTTGCAATCTTAATCCAAACTCCATCCTCCAAATTTCCATCTTCATCCACCTCTGCAAGGCCTATCTTGGGATAGACCTACATTTCAATCTTTTTTGCCATTATTTCTGCCTCCGGCGGATGGGCGGCAGCGCAGTCGATGGGGCCAAAATTCAATTCCGGGAGAAGATATCACAAAGCTACATCCCCCTCAACTTGACGACTTCAAACAAGGGCTGGCACACCGAGTGGTTCTACATCGGGAACCATGCACCGCCGCTATCCTCCAACATGCAGCAGGAGCCTAGCCCTGCAGCCTCTTGGACGACAACCTACTCCTACAACGACCAAGACCAAGTCGACGAACTTGTCACCTTGGTCGAGGAATTGAAAAGGCAGGGCCTGATCGGCGGCCGAGTGGCGTTGAACTTCGCCATCTGCGGCCTCCATCCCTGCAAGGATAGGCTCCAGCCGGTGTACGAGAACTCGGGCGATCGAGACCCAGCTCGGGAGAAGTCGGTCCCCATCAAGCGTGTGTGTCAAAGGCTTTCGGGCTTCTTTCAGAGCATGGCAGACGTCAGTGAGGAGGGGCCGATCAGTTTCAGCCTCCATAACCCACGTCCCGTGGTATGCCAGACCTTCCCTTCCGTCTTTTTGTTCTGCTTGTACCCTCTTCCTTTGCTCGGTATCTCACCTGCCAGGGGTCGGTGTTGACAGGGGCGAGAAGCATACGTGTCCCTCGCCCGGATCCTTGAGGCGGCTGCAACCGAGCCGCTAAGGATCTGGATACCTCTACCGAGGTCCGAGGGGAAGAAGAAGGGAAAGGAGACGGAGCTCCACCGGTGAAAGCCGGGGTCGAGCGAGGCGGCACCGGGGAGCCTCAAAATCCCCGGCGTGAAGCAGAAGCTCGTGGTCTCCTCTAAGGAGGAGTTGGAAGAGGAGTCGTTCGACTCGGGTGAGGTGCGAAGGCGCGTGCCTACCTCGCCCCCAAAGAAGATGGCCAAGCATCTCGGGATACCATACAAGGTCTCCTCCAAGTAAGTGGAATCTGGGTAATCCGTCCTGATTTCCTTTTCGTTTTTGCATGCTGACTCACCGTCTCAAGCTGGGTGACCAGGGACGCTGGGCCCCGCACATTGGAACCTGCGAGGGCGGCCGAGGACGCCGTCCAAAGCAAGGCGGCGGAGCCTGACACAACTTCGATCGCCACAGTCTTGGAAGTCATGCCCCGACGGCCGACCAAGCGGGAGAGCAAAACAGCGGTGAAGGTCGTCCAAGGGGTCGAAGCGATCGCCGCCGTACGGTTGAGACAACGACCGAGGCGGCCGCAGAGGCTGGGCCTGTCGAGGCTGCGGAGAAGGAGGAGGTCTCTGCTGGCATCAACTAGGACCTGCTCCCACGCATCGACAGAGGCGACGGCAACGACGCTGGGGCCGAGTCGGCCACAGTGGGAGCCGAGGACCTTCTCGCCTTGGGTGTCGCCGCCTCGACGATCGAGGACGCCGAGGACCAGCCCAACCCGAGGGTCAAGGAGTCCGTCCTCACCGACGCCACGGGCTTGCGGGCCCTCAGTAGCGTGCTTGAGGTCGGGGAGGGCTTCGGCACCAAATCGGTAGGCTTGCCGGAGTTCGACTGTTACCAACGCTGACTCCGTGAGCTATTCCTGGTAAGAGTTATACCCTTCCTCCTAGTCTAGGTTCCTTTCGACGTCTCGATAATACAGGACGCCGCCCACCCACCCTAGTCCGTCGAGATTGTGCAGGACTTGGAGAGGAAACTGGCTGAGGCGTCCTGTCGTGAGTTCGCCACTCCTCTACCTCTTTCCTTCTCGGGGATCATCAGCTGACCCGCTTTGTCATGTAGGTGCTGACGAGGCCTGCGAACTAGCCCAGACACTTCGGTCAGAGCAGGACGGAGCTCGAGAGCTTTTAAGGCTCTCGGACACTGCTCGAGTGGTAGCCAAGGCAGCGAAACCCAAGGCAGAGGTGTGGTTGGCGAAGTCGGAGGCGACCCAGGCCGAGGCGGAGAAGAGGCAAGCCGACTCCGAGGCAGCCAAGGTCACCATGGAGAAGGAGCTCCTGGCTATGGAGGCGTCGATGGCTGACATGGCGAAGAAGCTAAGGAAGGTCGAGACCGCCAGGATCTCCACGAAAGGTAAGCGTTTATTCCGACAGCTCCCTCCGCTCCTCCTGTCTTCTTGCCATGCTGACCAAAATTCCCTTTCCTTAACTTGCACAGAGCGCTTGACGACCTCCCACTGGCAGATCGGGCACATCAAGGAGCACTTGGAGGCGGCTGATGCTCGGTCGGCCCGGATCCAAGTAGGTGCCTGTGCACTTCTGGATAAGGCCGACAACGAGCTCCCGCCGACCAAGGAGTCCGACGCGGCATTCATTGAACGCCTATAGGATGGGCCCCGACGCCTCGAGAAGCTCATGAGGGACGCGGCGAAGCTTGTCGTGTCGCACACTCTTGGCATCGTGAGCAAACTCTACCCTCAGGTAGAGGTTGCGGAGATTGCCGAGGGATGGCCTACCAGCGTGAAGCCAGAAGACGTGGACGGCATCTATGCCGAGGTCGCGCCGACCGCCGAGAAGATAGTTGGCGAGATAGTCCTTTGACGCGCATTTGTAAATAAACCTATCATGAACAAAATGTGATTAGGAAGGGCTGAAGCCCAAAATACTTCCTTTTTTTGTAATATAATTTGAACTCTTAGGCGGAACGATAAAGAGCAGTTTAGAAAACTACGAAAGAAGTTTAAGTTCACCCATTTGTTCTGTATCCGACTATCATGCTTTGGACCACGATCTTAGCCCACAGCATCCGGGAGGAATCTCTGACCAGACTCCTACAGGTTTCAGATCGAGCCTCGACGAAGTAGTCGTTTACTTTGTGACATAAGCGAATTAGAAGGTCGCGGAAGACTGAATCCCCCGAGTAAGTCGACATTGCTCTTGACCATCGTCTATCAGGTCCCGACCATAGCCGACCCCAGGAGGGGATTCCCATGCTCTGATCGGAGGGCGAGAGGTCGGACCACTACATCAGGCTAGGACGCGCCGACTAGGTACTCGGGAG
Source organism: Oryza australiensis (assembly GCA_019925245.2). NCBI lineage: Eukaryota > Viridiplantae > Streptophyta > Magnoliopsida > Poales > Poaceae > Oryza > Oryza australiensis. The sequence goes on from JAIFGZ020000136.1 coordinate 1,048,615, forward strand.
AGCCGCCGAACCATCAAGTAACACAAACGCATCTGATAAACTTCCTTCCTGAGAACCGGTGTTAATGATATGCCCTAGAGGCAACATAGAGATGTTGAATATCATGGTCAATGTTTATGTATTAATGAATAAAGTGTTATTCCGTTCCATGAAATAGATAACTTATATTGATCAATAAGTATGTGACTTATTCATGAGACTCTTTATATGAATCTATTTCTAAATAATCCCTGATCATATATCATATCTATGGAACAAATATGATTCTAACATTAGCACGTGTATTGATTGATGATCGTCTCATGGCTCATGGTATGGAGATACCAAATCAATAAACGTGAACATGTGTTAGAGAACACATTGTTGGATAGACCCACATTGAGACACTACAGGAAATTAATGTGTCATTAGTTGCTCTCAAGTAGTGTTGGTGTAAAGTCCTTAGACCTGAGATCATCATGGATTTCAACATGTGTAATAGCTTACTTAGGGACTACCAAACGCTACATCGTAATAGGATAGTTACAAAAGTAATATTTGGGTTTGCTATGAAATATGTAGTGGGAGTCGGGATGGCGAAGCTCAGAGCTAGTCATGAGTACAGCGCGAAAGTTATCGGGCCATTCGAATGTTACTCGACAGTTGGGAGAGAGCGTCGAGCCTCCAGGCAGCTAGTGCGTACTCAACGGACCACCTACCGGGGAACCCCGAGCATAGCGGGTCGGGGCCGCATAGCTCAGGGCTGGCCATAAGCGTAGCACGGGAGTTGTTGAGTATACATAGGCTGCTCGACGATAGGGCGGAAAGCAACAAACGACAAATGGAAAGGTATCGAAGCTGCTTTATAAAAAGAGATAAGTGCAGAGTACATATCTGTTTGAGGATCGAATCCGCGGGAGCTGATGCCACGTGCCTGCGTGCTTCAGAGCACCAAAAGCCTGGCAAAGGAGAACGTCATAGTTGAAGCCGCAGACATGGCACATCAAGCCCCGAAGACCAAAATCATCCCCGCAGGTGACACAAGATCGACAAAGAAGTGATTCACCATCAAATCGCCAGAAACGAAGAAGAAGTGCTCCCCTACCTGGAGCGCCAATTGTCGACGGGTGGGTCGGCAGTCCTCCAAGGGGGGTGCCCAAGGAGGTAAGTGAGTGTGGTCGGGAAGGCGCTTCCTCTCTGGATCTGATGGTCGGCTCGAGTCACTAAGACGAGCCTAGAAAGCAAGAGACACAAGATTTATACTGGTTCAGCCCTCCCGAAGGATAATAGGCCTACGTCCAGTGTTCTTTGTTGGGGTGGATGATAAACTGGGATTACAAGTGTGAGTTCTTGGGGCTTAGAGCAAGCTGCCAAGAACAGGCTAAGATATGAACAATTTCTATCTTTGTGTCTATCTTCTCGGCCTGTCCTGCCCTTCCTTTTATAGTCTAAGGGGGCAATTACAAGAGACTTAGGGGCCAAGAAAGCTAAGATTAAATATCTAAAAAGTAAGTACAAACAACATCTGAAAAGGTACATAGAGATCCCTTCGGGTTTAGCCACCCCATGGCGCCCTCTCTCCTCCCTTCAAAAAATCTTTTCAAATTCACCACAAATCAAAGGGGATTTCGTGGGCATTGCGTTGGAGATTTATTTGCAAGGTAAACTTCTTCGAAAACCCTAATTTCCCCAAACTTTCTCTATGTATTTTGGGTGTTTTGGTTAAAACCGTGAATTGGAGAATGTGGCTCGGAATGTATGTGAATTGGGGAATGTGGGTCAGGATATAGTGTGGTTGTTCCATCTTGATGTTGCTCGGATTGATTCATATTGATTTCTCTAATTTTGGAACTTTTTGGACGTGTGGGAATAGCTAGGGTTAGACTTGGTATTTTTAAGCAATTTGTAGTAGTTTGAATATGTAGTTGTATTTTTAAGCAATTCATGTGTAGTTTTTATTTTTGGAAATATTAGGACTATGTTAGGTCGGGTTAGTGGAAGGCTTAGTCCTTTGTATTATTTTGAAATGCTATATTTTTATTTATCGCTTACATGTTGTAGATGGATAGATTGGTACAACTTCATTTGGGTGGTTGTGTGTGTCAACGGGTGGGTCGACAGTCCTCCAAGGGGGTGCCCAAGGAGGTAAGTGAGTGTGGTCGGGAAGGCGCTTCCTCTCTGGATCTGATGGTCGACTCGAGTCACTAAGACGAGCCTAGAAAGCAAGAGACACAAGATTTATATTGGTTTAGCCCTCTCGAAGGATAATAGGCCTACTCCAATGTTCTGTGTTAGGGTGGATGATAAACTGGGATTACAAGTGTGAGTTCTTGGGGCTTAGAGCAAGCTGGCCAAGAACAGGCTAAGATATGAACGATTTCTGTCTGTGTATCTGTTTTCTAGGCACGTCCTACCCTCCCTTTTATAGTCCAAGGGGGGCAGTTACAAGGGACTTGGAGGTCAAAAAAGCTAAGACTAAAGATCTAAAAAGTAAGTACAAACAACATCTGAAAAGGTACATAGAGATCCCTCCGGGTTTTGCACGCCGTGAGTGTCTTGTGCCTTATCTTGTCTTGGGATACCTCCTCTGCAAGTACCACCTGTACTGTCTTGTTGGGTGACATCATTCCTTGTCGGGTTGTTCCCTCCTTTCCTCCTTCAACTATCCTTGCAAACCAAGTCTTGTCCCGAGGTAGACGGAGGCCGGGTCGAGAAAGGAGTGCCAAGGTTGGACCCGGGGGAAGGTCGGGACGACCGACCCCAAAGAGAGGTCGGGCTCCCGACCACGTCCCGAGGACTCGCAATCCGACTTCAGCTTGACTTCAACTCTGGTCCGAGTGCTACCCCGTGGTGACACCCCCCACAGTTTGGTAGAGGAAAGTACTGGTGGACGCCAATAGGGACGACTATTAGGCAACTATAGTGTTCCATGCCAAACCCACATTTGAGTAGTTATTTTCTCGCAAGAAGGATGAATTGGGTTGGAGTGATGAGTCGGTTGGTATGCAAGGAAGATACGATGTGAGAGCCGGACCCATGTCGCATAAGTTTATGTTAAACTTGAACGGAAAGGTGGAATGACAAACATATGTGGATATAGTATTTGGGTCACAATTCAAGTCGCTTGAGGTATTCGCTAGAAAATGAAGTGCAGGGATTCCAAGAATCAATTCTTAGACCTTAATCGAAGCCCATGCATGGACGATGTGTTTGTGGAGAAACCAAGGTATTGTCACGCCTAAAAATTCACAAACCAGAATTCCAAGTAGAATGTGCATTAAACCCTGTCTAGGACCGACCAGAGTACACAAACAACAAAATTGACATACAAATCCATGTCTTACAAACAGAATAAAGAGTCTTACAAATGCAACGGAAAGGTAAAAGTTAGCTTAATCTGAGAACTGACGTTAGCAGCGTGGCGACTCCATACCACAGGCATCCTTGATGGTAGCGACGAAGCTTACTCATTCGAGTTGCCTCCATTTGAGTAGTAGTCCAGCTCTAAGGTGGGAAAGATAGAGCAAGACTGAGTACTACCTACTGTACTCAGCGAGTCATACCAAGAGAAGGTATGAAGCAAGGATTTTCAAACAAGCTAAGGGTTCTTTTGCATAAAGCAATTGTAAAGTAGTAGTTGAAAGCAGTAAAAACTGTTAAATTACATTAAGCCATATTATTCATCTCTGCCCAATGCTACATCATGTTGCGACAGGCCCAACCATCCATCAGAATAATGCCAGTTCCATTAAGCCAAATTATTAATGATGAGACTATATATGGTAAATCTGGTTGATCGTCCATAACCACGGGCACGGCTATTCAAATAGTTTTACTCTGACCAGAGGTGTACAACTGTACCCACAAGACATAGCCCCACAACACGTTTTTGTGCGTCGGCATGTCACCACTACATACCGAAAAGTAACTGTGATAGGACCCTTCGCATAACTCTCCCCTAACCAAGCACACCACACTGAGGTTTCACCCCCACCCTTAAGTCGAGGTGGGTGACCCCCTATGCGCTATGGTGAATTCGACAACCAATCAATGCTTAAGCGGGGGCCGACCCAATTCCATCACACCCACCCTCGCCTGGGTGCATCAAAAAGGGAAAAGGCTATACTACAAGTCCAGCCGTTGCTCATGTTGGCTTATGGTATGCAAGGTAATTTTTCCAGGATTTCTTGCGAATCGGTCCTTAATTGCCATGGGCACGTCTATCAACACATGCATCCATAGCCCACCACTAAGCACATTTTAGTTAAGTTGATACTATGGTGCTACATGTCTCATGTCATCACCATTAATCCATGGTGTAAGGAATTAGTGAGATTCCCATAGTGAGCTAGTTGATCTAAGCATTGCTAAGCATTTTCTAAACCAACATATAATCATATTAATTTTCAAGTTATCAATGATAAGAGGTGATCAAGCTATGGCTGGGTATATAGAAAACCATCCCACATGACAATGTAAAATAAATGCAATATTTAATAGAAAGCGAGACTTTTGCAAAATAGGTACAATATGCTCAATGACGATGCATGACTTGCCTTGCTCTGCTGCTGCTGGAACCTCTGCGACCACTTCAAAGTAAAGCAGGAGCTTTGGAACCATCAGATTCTACGCGACAAACAAAGCACACAAAGCAAACTTGCTATAAGTCTACTGAAACAAGAAACAAAACTATTTTAATGGATTCTAGGCATTTTTATTTTACTGCAATTTCAATGGACTCAAACGGAGCTAGGATGAAATTTCTATGAATTTTAGAAGTTCTCTATGTTTTTACTACTAACAAAAAAAGACTTAACAATTTATTGCGCATTAAAACCCGAAGGCTGATGTCATCGAGGGGAGGGGATCGGCGCTGGCAAGCGGGCCCACCCAATCGGTGACACAAGGTGGTCGGTCCATCATGGACCAAGACCACTAGAGCGGTCAATGGCTAGTCCATGGGGACCAACGATCCAGATCGGCCCAGGGCAATCGGACGACATGTGGTGGTGTGGTCACCAACGACGATGACCAACGACGTGGGGAACGACGGCGTGCACGAGAGGCAGCGACGCATGCGGGAAGGGAGGGGAGAAGGGGAGCCTCACCGACAATCGACGGCGGCCGGCTCGGGAGAGGATAACGACTACGAATCGATGGATGGAGGGGATAGAAATGGCGGGCTCATGGGCGTCCAAGGAGAGGTGGGTTCTGGCAGCGGGAAGCGGCATCCAAGCGGTGGCCGAGGTGCTCCTCAGCTTTGCGAAGTCGACAAAGGCAACGACATTGCCTGGTGGCGTCCCGAGTAGCGGACGGAGATGGCAAAAAGCGGTGGCGCTAAAGCTAGTGGCACGGGTGCAATTGGGAGCACGAGAAGTGGTGGTGGTTCGGGAAAAAGAGAGGGGAGCTTAGGGTTATATAAGCCCGAGCTCGGGGAAGAGGCTCTCTCCGAGGCGGACAACCACGATAGCGAAGAGAGCGGGCAATTCGGGTGCACGGGGCGTGCGGAGTGGGATGTGGGCGGTGGTTGCGGGGCGCGGGGCTTGCGGAGTGGGTGGCACACGTGCAGAGGGGACGTGAGGAGTGGGGGAGTGGAGCGCTAGACACGAGGTGGAGATGGTACTCCCTCCGGCTCCACCAGCTAGAGGTTGAGGATGGACCTGACAGGTGGCCCTCACATGTTGGCGTCTTGAGAAGGGGAGGCGCGGGGCGGCTCAGTCGGCCACGGCCTTCAGCAGACCCAATAAGAAGGGGGAGGGCGAGAGCACGCGAGGGGTGTTGGGCCGAAAACGACCCAAAGGCTGGGGAGGAAAAAGAAAAGGGTTTTGAATTAATTTAATTCTAATAATCGATTTGAATTATTAAAAATATTTTCTTTGCACTTAAAGTTCTACTAAAAATCCTTTTAATGTATTTTGGCATGAGAAACTCAAGAAAAATCCCACCAAGCCACTTCTACTTATTAAATAGGATTTTTAAGTAAGGAATTAGCTCTAGGTTAATTTAAACAATTTCTCTAGGCGATTTATTAAATAAATTAAGGCTAGAAAGGGGAAACTTCAGGGTGTGACAGGTATGCACAGAAGGAAGAAGTGATTTAGGATATGAAGGAAGGAGAGAACAAGGAGAAACCAAGGTATGTACTGAAGGAAGAATTGATTGAGGAGGATGCCACAGTAGGGGAAGAAGTACCAGAAGAGGAGGACATGGAGGTAGAGGAACAACTATCAGATGATAGCTTGGCTGAGAATGAGATGTGAGATCAATATGATGATCGGCAGGTGGCTTCGTTCATGAGAGGGTTGCTTCGAGATAAATTTTACACCCGCAAAGAGTGTGAGGAGAGTATGATATTCAATGGATTGATTCAAACCTAGAGAAGGAACATGGATTAGAGGAGGATGCGGAGGTAGGGGAGCAATTCTCAGATGATGGCCCGACTGAGAATCAAGTGGAGAATGGGATGGGAGGTGAACTCGATGATAGGTAGTTGGCCTCGTACGTATGATGTTACATGCTTTGAAATAAAGTGTACATCTGCAAGGAGTGTGAGGAGGCTATGATATATAATGGATTTTCTGAGAGGGGATATATAATGGATTGAACGTGGATTTGTTGGACAAGCATTCAAACCTGAGGGAGGAAGATGTGGATGAGTATGCTTCTAACTCCGATGACGATCATCCAGTGGGAAAGATGTCAGAGGAAGAGAGGAAGGTGTTTGAGAAAATCATTGGTCGTAATCCTGAAATCATTCAATTCGAGGATTTAGCAATGCGGGGCTAGAAGTTGCTAATGGGGATCCACAATATGATGGAGCCATCGATGCAATGGGGGAGGAACCAAAGAAGGGGTTGGAATTCTGATCTATGGAAGACTTGAAAATATGGCTGTAGAGCTACTCTATCTGGGTACACCGCCCATTCCATGTCAAGGAGTCCAATGCATCTGTCAAGTACATAGTGGCTTGCCTCAATCACAAGAAAGAGTAAAGTTGATAGGTGGAGGATAACTAGTGAAGGCGAAGATCACAAGTGTTGTAGTGCCAAGGCATCTGACAAGCACTTGCAGCTAACATCGAGGTTTATTGGTAATATATTATAGGCATTTTGTCTGAGCTGAACCAACCTTGTCTCCCGTAGTTATTATTGAGGCAGTGGAGCAAATATGGCGGTATAGGCCTTCGTACGACAAAGCTTGGCGTGCTAAGCATGTTGCTATGAAGGTCATTTGGGGAGATTGACATGAGGCATATGTTCGCTTGCTTACACTCCTAAATGCCATGAAAGCAAAGAATGCGAACATGCATTTCCATGTTGAGGCTCACCTCGAGAAGTCAAGAATGATGGATGGAGTCCCTAGGTGTGTATTTGGGTGTGCCTCATGGATATTTGGGCAGTTAGTAGAAGCATTCAAGCACTTGAGGCCGGTGTTAGCAATTGATGCAACCTTCTTGACCAGTAAATTCAGGGGTACATTGCTCACAACAATAGGGATTGGCGTCGGATTACATCTTGTTCCCTTGGCATTTGCTTGGTTGACAAGGAGAATATGAACTAGGAGTGGTTCATCAATATGGTTAGACAACGTCTGATCGTCCCTAATAGATAAGTATGTATAATATCTGACAAGCACCCAAGAATATTGAACTCCATCAACAACGAGATACCAGGGAACTAACGGGTTCACTATAGGTGGTGCATAAGGCACTTCTATGCTAAATTCTATACCACCGGAGCTATATAGGATCAGATGAACAAGCTCAAGCATATATGTCAAATAAACGAGAAACCCGTGTTCCTATGTGAGGTCAAGCACCTCATTGATTTCATTGGGGAGCCACTTAAGGTTAAATGGGCTAGATCATTTGATACCGACGGCTGTAGGTTCAGCTTCATTACTAGCAATATGGCCGAGAGTTTTAACAATGTCTTGAGAGGCATTCGAAAACTACCCATGACAGCTATTGTGGCGTGCACATTCTCAAAATTCAATACGTGGTTCGTTGATAGACATAAAGAAGCTACCATGGAAATCGAGAATGGGCACAAGTGGCCGGATAAGATTAAGAAAATTTCAATGTTGTAAACCATTTGTTCATAATTTGTAAATGGTAACAACTGTGTTGTAGGTCTAGATGTGGATTTGCCTACCGGTTGGTCATCCTACATTGAGAAATCATCCAGAGGGGCCCTTCACGGACCCATATCGATGCTCCACAGTGACTTTCATGTGGGAAGTAGTTCCATTGCTAGTAGTAGGCAACAAAATATGGCCTACTAACACTACACGAACGAGATGGACTACCTCCAACCCGACCATGTGAGTACTCAACTTTGATTTCCTGGCTCCACATGCAATTTTCATTTCCTAGCCATACTCATTCAAGTTTTGTGTCACAACTCAGGCGGAGTGGATGCCTTACAGATCACAAGAGATAGCTAACCTAGGGATCAATAACATGTGCCACATAGAGTTCAAGCTGAACATCCTACGGTCCCCTTTGATATACTTCTATGCAATTGAGTACCAGCTTTGCCATTGGGTGATGAGGTAGTTCGGGATGCTACAACAGATCCCACAGAGAATCTCGACAAGCATCGAACTCCACAAGTATGTGCCTTTGCCCCTGAATACCAAAATTACCACCGATTGATGGCATTGTAGTTTACACTTGTATGTTGTTCTGTCTTGCATGTTGGGTCCACCGTCGGAAAAACAAGAAGACTGTAGATTGGAATGCATATCATTTGACACACATCGAGCGATGGGACTAGCTCGAGGCCAACCGTGTGCAGCATGCAACAATGCACAACAAGCGTGACTTAGACATGTACTTAGCCTGGCTTGTGAGGAACTACTGCCTTGCCCTACGTCCAGCTTGGACGCTAGCCGACATAGTGGACGACCCAATTGACACGGAGGAGCAGAATGAGTACCATACACATACCCATGTAGGTCCATAGTCGAGACGGGATCGGTTTGAGACAAAGTGGTGAATATCGTCTCTTTTTCCTCAAATGTACTTTCCATACTTCGTGGTTATAACTTTGCAAATCTTTGTACTACATGCATGGGAGCTGGTCCAGAGCGTGAATAATGGGGGTGTGGCGCTGGGCACGTCCCCTAGTTCGTAGGAAGAGAGCGGTATTCTTCGCGATGCACTACAGGTAGATATCCAAAAACAACACACACTACACATTTCATGGACCTAAAGCCTAACTCGTTCTCTTGGTCGTAGACTCTACGCCAGTGATGTAGGAAGTTGGCGGCATTTTGGGATGTAAGGCCGATAATGCCGTCGAACCAGCTCGATGGGCCGATGAGGGGGAGGAGGAAGGAGAGGCGGAAGATGGAGATGATGAAGAGGGAGAGGAGGAAGAGGGAGAGGAGGGAAAGGAAGAGGAAGAGGAGGAGCAAGTGGAGCTTGGTCCCTCGCAGCTATAGGACACACCATAATCATCACAGAGGGGGTCATCTTGATCACAGCGCAAGAGAGCTCCTACTACGGACTGGAGGTACACCCTCGATCAACCTCATGCTAGGGATAGGAAGAGGTAAGTTATTGGCCTTTGTATGGACTTGTACGAACCTATCTATATTTTGGACTTGTATGGACATGTATGAACCTATCTATGTAGTGCTGATGACCTATGGACTTGTGTGGAATTGTGCTGATGACAAAAGGGTTCAAACGATCGTTGACATGCAACTTAGGGGAATTGAATACGTTCTACTTGGTGCAACATGGGTACTTCCCCTTCCTAGCCACCTCCGGCCAGACTTCCTTCACACGCTACGCCCTAGCAACCTTCCTCTCCCTTTCAGCTGTGTGCTCCTCCTACTCCCCTTGTTCTATCTCCTCGATTCTCTTCTTCTCTCTAAGTTGTATATCCGCTCTCATAAAGCGGTAGTGAAATTCTTCATCCCACCAAAGCTCCCGCTTTCGAAGATCATCGGCATCTTCCGAATGAATCTCATTATCGATCCACTCCACAAAGTCACATAGAGGAGGGGGGTGGCTTCGGTGCCTACATGGTAGATAACGTTTGAATTCATATGACAATACCATACATAACAAAAGAAAACATAAAAAAGAAAAAGAGTTTACCTCCACTGGCTTTTTTTGACTTTTTCCCTTCGGCTTTGGCTTCTCATGGGAGTATGTGTAGTTGCGGCACATCCAATACCTTTGGTGGAATGTACTCCGGCTCTCGCTTATTGCAAACTTGCACTCGTCGCCACACTAACATATGGGACGAGGAACAACCAACGATGGTTGGAGACGAGGGCTATACCCCACCGTGTCCATCCTAACAAACAAAGCATATACAAATTAACAAAACATCAAATTATTCCTCCAAAATTTCAACTAGGTCAAAAGCATTTCTCCCCTAAAATCCACTGTACTAACCACACTACCAATATTCACAAATGAATCAAACAAATCATGCCAACTAGGAATAAAACACAAACCCTAACCAGAAACTCCACTTTATGAAAGGCATGAGGGGATAACACAAATTCACAACTTCCAACAATAGATTTGAGATAGTGGAAGGAGAGGGTAAGAATGAAACTTACCCTTGAAATCGCTATGTTCCTTAGAAACCCTAGTTTGGTGGGGAAAACTTGAGTGAGCTATGGATGACATGAGGAGGAAAGATATAAAGTCCCCTACCTTAGCTCCAACATGCTTGGTGCTAAGAGTAGGGGTTCAGTGCCAAAGCAGTTGATGCTGAGGCCATGCCATGTAGACAAGTAGATCGGCTCGGGCTCCATGTGGACAAGGGGGCTAGCGCCAATGGGCATGATGCTGACCCATACAACCTCAGTGCCATGGCGGTTGGCGCTAAGGTCACGAACTATTTTTGGTTGAAGTTTTTTGTGTGGTCTAGTTTTGAAATAAGTTTTTTTAAAAAATATCAATTTGACAAAAAAAGGCATGATCATCTTCCTGCATGATTTGACGAGCACCATAGGCTCCTTTGCAACCACACAATTTTAGAGGATTTATGTAAGAGGCAAATTTTTGAAAAAAATCAGGTAAATATGGATATGAAGAAGACCTATTTTTACATCTTTGATCGGGTTCTGAATTGTTTACGATTCATATTTTTCAACTAATAAGTAAGGGCCTAAAACTTGACCACTCAGAGCGCCTCTTAGACCACTCAGAGCGCCTCTTAGACCACTTAGAGCGCCTCTTAGAGAACCCATGCGAGATAGCATGATGATTAAGTGAACATGTAAAACAAGATAAGCCATAAACATAATATTAATTAAATTTTAATGGTTAAAAACTTAAAAATAAATTTATTTAATATTTTAAAGTAACTTTTATATAAAAAATTTTACATCAAACGTTTAAAAAAATACTAACAGATCTTATGATAAAATCTACATCGTAATAAAAAAACAGGACCTCAAAGCAAACGAATTTATTGGTGCAAGTCCTGATCAAATTCCTCGGAGAAATTAATTTCCTCAAGTCCTCAGGCTCACCTGCAGTGCATATATTATTGCATATATACTTAAGTATACTTAATTAGAAGTCCTGGGTGCTGATATAACTTCTACTAGATTGCTCTTTTTCTTCCCCGTCTACTCTGATGAGATCTACAATGATCACATGCTTTGACCGTTCTTATGACATATATCATGGCGAGGCTGGACCGTTGGACCATGCGTCAACCTGATCAAGATGTATGCACCCCCACACACAAAAACAGTAGGCTGTGCCAGCACTGAGAAATCCACCGACTAAATCATTGTCACATACACACACAGTGACACAGCTGCTGCTTGATGGCCAGATTTACGGTATGAGTTGGTCAGAATTCAGAAGCTCGTCAGTGTACCATCCCCTTCCGAGTTTCCTCCATTTTCAAACAGATGCCAATTTGAAATGAGTGTAGTCCAATTTTAAAATCTGAAGTTCCTTTACCTCAAAATAAACAAATCTAAGTGATATTTTTAATGAAAAAAATATGTGCAAAAGATTGAAAGAATTTGACACATAAAAATGATATCGGTAGAAAAACACTTTCTGAGTTGTACTTTTAACAATTTAGTTATATATATATAATTAAATAAATAGTGATCAAACCTGTGAATCAGACATAGTGTTCAATGACGAGAAACAACAAATAGAGCGAGGACAGAAGATGCACAAGCTGAATGTAACAAAGCGCGTTTGTCAGTTGCACTGAAAACAAGCAAAGGCGTACACACACATTGGGGCGTGTGTGTGTATGGATGCATGCATAGTCAGCTAGTTGTAGCATGATCCAATGGGCGTGGTGATGAGTATTGCTGACAGGCCAGGGGCGAGCCTTTGTAGGGTAGCGAAAACTGTCTGTTTGGAGGAAAACCAAGCAATCAAAGAGCATGTGCTGAGCTGAGCTAGCAGCAAATCTAAAGTAGTGAAAATACTAAAGTTTTTGACCACCACAAAGCGCCACATCATCGGATATTTAGGACCGTCGGATGCAGACACGAATTCACCCGCTGCCATTGGATCTGAAATAAACGTGATTGAAAGTCCTGGTCAATGGTAGAATCCTCTGGAGTCTTCAACTGAAAGAATCACTGAGCAAGTGAGCAGGGAAAAAAATGAAAAAAAATGATAGGGAACGAAAAGAAAAAAAAACGCAGAACCCATCTACTCCCGAAACGCCTTCACCGCTGCCTGCCCAATTTCTCTCCCCCATTGCCGTCGCCTCCTCCGCCTCCACTTCCACCACACCTCCACATCCACCGCAGCCTTGCCCGCCTCTGCTGCCTCCTTGCCCATTGCCGTCACCTCCTCGCCTCCACCGCACCTTCCGCGCTTTCCCATCCCCATCCCCATCCCAATCGCAGCTCCAGAAAAGCGGGACAATATCGAGGTTGACAACGGTAGATCAAGGCCGGCGACGATAAATCCGATCACAGCTTCCAGTCCTCCCTCGTCAACGGCATCAGCACGTCAATAACCCTTGATATTTGGTAAGTCACAAACTCAGTAAATCCCATCGCCTCCTATCTTTGCCTTCCCACACTGTAGTTTGCAACTGCATATGGAGTTAATAAAGAACAGTAATGGGATGGATCGATGAAGAGCAATGTTATAATATGTTAGAAAGCACATGTACAACTGTGTTTTTCGGAAGAAATGCATTGTTCCTGTGTTTTGTACGGTAAGGGAATATTAATAAACATCGTTTCATAATCTGCAACAATATTTGAGATCCTGTACTTTCTGAAGACACCTGTATTTCTGAAAACAAAAGCAATGTTCTTTTAAGATGATAAATTTAGCAACATATCATTACTTTGTGCCTAAGCAAATTCATATATTGCAGGTGTTTGCTAACCTGTTTGTGCTCAAATTGGGATAATGGATTTCATCCACAAGTGCTTTAACAGATGTCCTGGTATGAATATGTGAACGCAATTATTTTGCTTACTGATCACTCCACAGTTTTGTAAGGATAAAAGTCCATCATTAAACAAAAGATATATAAATAAATCTATGTTCCGTCTCTTTTTACTTGAATTTCTGCAATTGATCTTATTTGTCCTATTCTATAGACAACCGATTTCCCCAATGGGTGTGTACAGGAGTATTATTGGGAGTATATTTCCTTGCTTTTCCTTGACAATTTGTGCTACTTATTATTAGCTGGTATATATATTCCAGAAAATAGAGAAGGATAGCTAAACTTGTTTCAGCAACAACAACATTTGGAGCAAGCACAACATTATTTTGCCCATTGTTACTAGCATTGGTTCCTGTTGTTTCTGGAGTTGGGGTGGATTCATCAGTTTCTGCTGTTTTGGGGGTTGGAATGGACTCACTGGATTGGACTTGGTAGAATGATTTTAAAGTTCTGCTCCTCTTCATCTAGCAAATCAAACCAATTTCTAAATGACTAACTGCTACCAAATGCAAATAAGCCTGCAGATCGAAGAATATAGAGGACACTGTCACACTGACCTGGATTTGGGGGCAAATGGACAATCAACCTTTGAGAAATGGCTGAGAAAGGGGATGTGCTTGCCACTTCTCAAAGGTTGATTCCCCATTTGCCCCCAAATCCAGGTCAGTGTGACAGTGTCCTCTATATTCTTCGATCTGCAGGCTTATTTTGTATTTGGTAGCAGTTAGTCATTTAGAAATTGGTTTGATTTGCTAGATGAAGAGGAGCAGAACTTTAAAATCATTCTACCAAGTCCAATCCAGTGAATCCACTCCAACCCTAGAAACCGATGAATCCACCCCAACGCCAGAAACAACAGGAACTGGTGCTAGTAACAATGGGCAAAATAATGTTGTGCTTGCTCCAAATGTTGTTGTTGCTGATCCTGGACTTCGCACACCAATTGAACAATTGGATGTAAACATTAGGGATGCTGCTAGAAGGGAGTATTTGTTATTGGGTCCATGTCAACAAGTTGATCATAAATATCCACAAACAAAAATAGGAGTGAAGAGGAGCTTTCAGAAGTCATGGTTCCAAAAACACAATTGGTTGAGTATAGTGTTGCCAAGGATGTAGCTTTCTGTTTTTATTGCTTTCTTTTTAAGCAACACTGAGCTGAGAATTATGGTTTTGAATGCTACACTGGTGAAGGCTTCAGGTTCTGTACCTACTGTTAATGAAGAGTGAAAAATATGAAGATACATCGCATTAGGTATTCTAATGAAATTTTAGTTTAGTCTTGTATTTTTTTATACTTTTACTGTACTTCAGTGTATGATTATAAATTGTATTTCAGTCTTGCATTTTTTCCGCACTTGTACTGTACTTCAGTGTTTGAATTGTCATGGATAGTTTTAGCCTTCAATTTGAGGCCTAGGCATGTAGAGATCCTGGCTCTGCCACTGTCCACTGCAATATATAGGGCATCACGGATATAGCCCAAAATAAAAAGAAAAATAAAAGAAAAAATTGAGGTTGGTGACAAAAAAAATCGGATCGCAACAAACTTCAAAGCAACAAACTTCAAGCCGAAGAACTCAAACAGGACAGTGTCGCCATCTCATCCTCCCTCATCCACTGCATCACCACGCCAAGAATCATTTCCCTTAAACCAACCCGGGTATCTGGTAAGTTACTCACTGAATCCCATCCCCTCCTATATCTTTTGTCTTGCATGCTGTGGCCTACTGCTGCAGATTGGATCCAAAAAGAAGAGACAACACTAGCAGAAAGGCTCCTGCAACAAGAGCAAGTTTGCCCATCTAATTAAATACTGTATGAGTGTAGATGGAGTGATAAAGAGCAAGGTACAAGATGCTACAGAACACTAAATGACAATGTCACATCTTAAAGTTGCAATTCATCTAATCAGGATCTGGAGTTAAGTCTTACAAATGATGATAGGAAACATTCCAACCTGTGCATCTGTGTTTCTGAAAGCAATGCTTACAAATATATTAACTGAAAAGATCATCTCTTCCCTGAAGAAACCTGACCTCTATGTATTGTTTACGATGTGCATGAAACAAAGCCAAACATCTAGGATGTAAAGAATTTGATTCAGGGAACTTTGTTTTACATCTTCGAAGACTTTATGAGTTCATTTTCCTATTTGCTCCAACTGTAGAGATTCAATTTATTTATTACTTTCCACATTTCTTATGCACTATGCTTTAGAGTTAATAGTGACTTTAATTTCATGTCTTTTAATACTGATCTCCAAATTGTTCTCTCAATCCATACAGTATATATATTAGCAGCAAAAAATAATGGATGCATTTCAAGCATGTATACATGAACAAAGACTACAACTATTCAAGCATAAGGCTGCATGCAAAGTGCAACCTCAAAACATTATCTCCTTTTCATCATGAAAGTACTGCTTTTATCTTTAGCTTGGTTTCTAAACCATAAACTGAAGTTAATCCTCTTATTTGCTCATTTCAACGACATGAATACATGAGTTCCTCTGGTTTTGAGTGGAATAATTGAATGACTGATTTCACATTGCCTTCTTCCTTCAAACTCAATTAATTCTCTCATTGCTTCTGTTACATAGTACCATATCTATGTAATTGTTGTGGACGCTTTGGTTGGAGTTGGGAAATTTTATAGCCGTAGAAGGAAGGCGCTAGCAACCGGCTAAATTATAGGGGATTTGGTAGTGAGAGGATAAGAATAAAATCAGATGTTCCTATTTTATAGTTTCCTATTGATAGCAGCTGGCGTAATATAAGCAAGGGAAGTGAGATTGATAAATAAGAATAAGAGTATATTGATCTGAGCCTCCCAGGGAGGGCGATCGTGTTCTCCCTTATCATTTGGTACCAGTAGGGACTTTTTTCGGCCTCCTCTGGTTCCTGCGCCACCTTCCCACCTTCCCCTGCGCGCCGCCTCCACCACACGACCATGTCAAGCACAAGCTCCGCTTCCCGTGCTACGACGGCAGCACTGATCCCGTGCTCTGGCTTGCACAAGGCGGACCAATTCTTCCGCGCCGACCGCACAACGGACGATGAGCGCGTCTGGCTCACCTCGTTCTACATGGAGGGTGCGGCTCAAGACTGGTATTACAGATTGGAGCATAACCATGGAGCCCCCACATGGTCGGCGGCCCTCTCACGCGCAGCAATCCCCTCGGCGCCTTGACGAAGCTTCGCCGCACCGACACGGTGGAAGAGTATAAGGCGCAATTCTTGCCCCTACTCGCCTGCTGCCGCCCGTTTCCAGAGCAGGATCAGGTGGATCTCTTCACCAGTGGCCTCCGCAATCCGCTCCGGACCGATGTCGAGCTGCAGCACCCAACGACGCTCGACGACGCCATGAGTCTCGCCCGTGCCTTTGAACGCCGCCTGCAAGTGGACGATGACGACGAACCCGCGGCGCGCGTCCCTGTCCTCGTCAACCCTCTTGTCAGGCCACGCGTCCCTAATCCGTCGCCAGGACCCCAGACGCTCGCCCCGGTCGCCAGGCCGCCTCCCACGACACCGGCCGTCAAGCTGGCCCCTCCAGCGGGCGCTCGCTTCAAGGGACTCACGGCACAGGAGATGGCACAACGCCGTGCTGATGGCCTCTGCTTCAATTGCCTTGAGAAGTTCTCTCGCGGCCACAATGGCACGGGGAAAGGACTGTAGCTCATGGAGCTGAACGATGATGCGCCATCCGCCGACACCGTCGACACTGAATCGGCCACCTACGAGGTGGAGATCTCCCTGCACGCATCGACAGGGATCAAGAGGGCGGACACCATGCACCTAGCCACGTCTGTCGTCGGCGCTTCATTGCGTGCCCTAGTGGATTCTGGCTCCACACACTGCTTCATCGCCACGGAAACTGCTCACCGCCTCGGCCTCAAGCCTACGCCGCACCTAGGTCTCATCGTTGGCCTCGTTAACGGGGAATGCGTTCCTTCTGACGGTTTTTGTGCATGTGTGGCCGTAACCGTTGGGTTAGAGGAGTTCATCATTGACCTCTACGTGCTGCCCCTCACCGACTACGACCTCGTGCTGGGCTGCCATTGGCTGAAGACGTTGGGCCCCATCTTGTGGGATTTCAGCGCCAGACGATGGCGTTCTGGCGCCACTGGCATCGCTTGCGCTGGGTCGGCTTCGCAGCGCCCAGGAACCCGACCATCCATGCAGCTGCGCACTTGGACCTCCTGCAGCTTCTTCTTGCCGAATTTGAGGACGTCTTCGCCGCCCCGACCCCGCTTCCACCATCCAGGAGCTGAGACCACCGCATTCACCTACAGCCCGGCACATTGCCGATGGTGGTTTGCCCGTATTACTACCCCTAGCTGCTCAAGGACGAGCTGGAGCTGTAGTTTTCGTCGCCGGTACTGCTGGTGCGCAAGAAAGACAACCCATGGTGGTTCTGCGTCGACTACCGCGCCCTCAACGCTAAGACGGTTCGGGATGTCTTTCCCATTCCCGTCATCGACGAGTTGCTGGACGAGCTTCGCGACGCCACGTTCTTCACCAAGCTTCGGATGCACGCCAACGACATCCACAAGACGGCGTCCGGACTCATCAAGGCCACTTTGAGTTCGTGGCCATGGCGTTCGGGCCGACCAACGCCCCTGCTACGTTCCAGTCTCTCATGAAAGGTTTTGCGGCCCTTCCTTCGTCGATTTGTGCTTGTGTTCTTTGACGATATTTTGATTTACAGTTCATCACTGTCCGAGCATCTCCAACACGTGCGGGCGATCCTCTCCGTCCTGCGCATCGACAACCTCTTCCTCAAACTCTCCAAGTGCTCATTCGTGCAGCGACACGTGGAGTACCTAGGTCACGTCATCTAGGACGGCGTGGCCATGGACCCGGCCAAGGTGTAGGCAGTCCAGGCCTAGCCATAGCCGCGGACTGTTCGGGCATTGCGTGGTTTCCTCGGCCTCACGGGCTACTATCGTCGCTTCATCCACAACTATGGGGTGATTGCAGCGCCACTGACGGCCATCAAGCGGGAGGCCTTCTGCTGGACCGACGCAGCCGCCGAGGCATTCACAGCGCTCAAATCAGCCTTGACAACCGGGCCGGTCTTGCAGTTGCCAGATTTAACGGCGTCCTTCGTCATCGACTGCGACGCATCCGGCTCCGGGTTCGGCGCTGTACTGCACCAAGGTGTCGGGCCAATCGCCTTCTTTTGTCGTGCGGTCGCTCCTTAGCATTCCAAATTGGTGGCTTACGAGTGCGAGCTGGTCGGCCTCGTCAAGGCAGTGCGCCTCTAGCGGCCATACGTCTGGGCACAACCGTTTCTCGTTCGCATCAACCACTATGCCCTGAAGTTCTTGCTGGACCAGCGCCTCTCCACCATCCCACAGCACACCTGGGTCAGCAAGCTCTTCGGGTATGACTTCACCGTGGAGTACCGTCCGGGTCGTCAGAACGCGGCTGCGGATGCCCTCTCCCGTCGTGACGAGGACGCTGCTACCATGGCGGCCTACATCCTCTCTCGTTCGGAGTTCGAGCTGTTCGACGAGTTTAAGCGGGAGGTTGCGGTCCTGCCGGAGGTCGTTACCAAGCGCTAGGAGATCAAACAGGACCTAGCTTGGGCCAACTGGTTTGTCGTTGACGGCTTCGTCATGCACCGTGGTCGCATCTCCATTCCCGAGGGATCGTCGCTGTGGCCGCAGATTCTACGCTCGGCCCATGGCGCTGGTCATGAGGGCGTCCAGAAGACTCCATCGCCTGCGTGCCTCCTTCTACAGCCCCCAAGCCAACCGATTGGTATGAGATTATGTTTACTGTTGCGAAGTCTGCCAACGCAACAAGACAGTGCATTTGCATCCCAGAGGGTTGTTGCAACCGTTGGAGGTTCCTCATATTGTTTGGGCAGATATTGCTATGGATTTTGTGGAGGGGTTTCCCAAGGTAGGTGGCAAATCAGTGGTGTTGATGGTGGTGGATCGCTTCTCCAAATATGCCTACTTCATCGCCCTCGGCCATCCATATAGTGCCACATCCGTGGCCGAGGCGTTTTTCGATCAGATTGTGCGGCTGCACGGTCTGCCTTGTTCCATCATCAGTGATGAGATCCGGTCTTCACCAGCACTTTCTGGACAGAGCTGTTTCGTCTTTCAAGGGTGACACTGCGCCTGAGCCAGTCTGAGGTCACCAATCGGGTACTGGGCGTTTACTTACGTTGTCTTGCTGGTGATCGTCCAAAGAGTTGGCTGAGGTGGCTGCCCTGGACTGAATTCTGCTACAATTCCTCATACCAGATCACACTCCAGGCAACACCATTCGAGGTGGTCTATGGCAGGCCGCCTTCCACATTGGCATCTTACCAGCTCGGCCTTTCTAAGGTAGTGTCCCTAAATAAGCAGCTTATTGAAAGGGATGAGTTTTTGGCTGCTATACGGGAAAGGTTGCTCCAGGCACAAAGCATCATGAAGCAGCAACATGATAAGGATCATAGGGAGGTGTCCTTTTAGGTGGGCAATTGGGTGTTGCTTCGTCTCCATCAGCGCGCAACAACTTTTGTCAAAGGTGTGCAGAACTTTAAATTGGCGCCCCGCTATTATGGTCCCTTTCAAGTGCTAGAGCGTATTGGTTCAGTAGCATATCGGCTGCAACTCCCAGCAAAGGCGCGCATCCACGATGTTTTTCATGTGGTGCTTTTGAAGCCTTTCCAGGGCTTTGTTCCCTCTGAAGTGGTGCCTTTGCCAACGATTGTGCGTGGTCCGACGGTTCCAGAACCAGCCCAGGTTCAGCGTGTGCGCCTCCACTGCGGTGTTTGGGAGTTTAATGGTGCACTGGCTCGGTCAAAACCCTACTGATGCTACTTGGGAGAAATTAGCCGATTTCAAGGCCGCCTATCGGGACTTCCAGCTCGAGGACGAGCTGTTTCGAAAGGAGGGCAGAAGTGTTGTGGCTTTGGTTGGAGTTGCGAAATTCTATAGCCGTAGAAGGAAGGCGCCAACAGTCGGCTATAAGAGGATAAGAATAAAATCAGATGGTTAGGTAGTTTCCTATTTTATAGTTTCCTATTTTGATAGCAGCTGGCGTAATATAAGCCCGGGAAGTGAGATTGATCTATAACTATCTATAAAGCAAGTAGTGTTTCCACTCAAATTTTGTTTTGCTTGGCTATTTTGCAGAAAACTCCTTGAGTTTTTTCGAAATTAACCCGCAATTCACCTGGCTATTTTTTTAAAAAATCCAGTTATACGTACGATAGAGCTTATCTTAACTAAAAAAATCTATAACTTTTCGATCATCAAATCATTTTTTTCGTCCAAATCTATAAATCTGATCCGTATAACCTCTCGTTCCATTGTTACCTCATTTTCCTCACCTTCAGCAGGCGAGCCCGACTCACGCGCCTCGTGCGTCGCCATGCAATGCCCTAAGTGGCGGTCGAGCACACGCTGTACGTGTGAGCTAACGCGCCGCCGTTGATATACATGCAACTTATCCTATTCATCATATACTTTTCTAACTAATAATATCCGAGTCGTAAATATTTTAAACTTTTACCAAATTTCTAATCGGTTTAAAGTATCAGTAAGTCAATATCTATTTTTATTATATTTTTGACTTAATTTGGTAAAATTAAATTAACTTAGACTAAATGTCTATCTGATACTATTTCTTAATCAAGGTCCAGTGGTACATAAAGTTGAAGATACCCTTGTTTTCAAAGTTATATATATATATATGTATATATATAACTATCTATAAAATAAGTAGTGTTTCTATCCAAAATTTTCGTCCGTCTGGTTATTTTGCAAAAAACCCTTTGAGTGTTTTATAAATTAACCCGCAATCCCAATGCTGAAAAGAAAGGGAGGGCTTAGATGAAAATAATGATCTCCTACGTACCTCTCTTTCGTCCCCATCGTTGCGCCTACGCCCCTCTCCCCATCGTCGCTCGGAGCTCCCACGCCGCCGCCTAGACCTTCACCCTCCGCCTGCTTTCCTCCCTACGTCGTTGTTCCGTTGCAACGCACGGGCATTTTGCTAGTAAATAAGAATAAGAGTAGATTGATCTGAGCCTCCCAGGGAGGGTGATCATGTTCTGCCTTATCAGTAATGATGTACTGATTAATCTTTGTTCAAACCAGGGAGCAGATCTTGCAATCGATTTTACATTTATATGGTCTCCAGTGGCTGTATGCCTAAATGACTAATGAGGCAACATAAATAATTGATAATTCTGAGCGAAATATATATGTCCTTGCTGGCCCTTCTGATCTGAGATATGCTCACAAAAATGCATCTTCTTTTGTGCTTGCAGGTGAATATCGTGTGTTTCGTGGAATAACATAAAGCTGTTACCCTTTTTTAGGGTTAATTACCTCTGTGATCAAAATTATTCAGGGCACGGACATTTTCTTTGTATCATCAGCATATATGTAATGGCCCCACACATAAATGCTTCTTAAATGGGCATATAGAGTGGCGCAAACCATATGGCTAGTGGATAATTGACTGTAAAATTTTGGTATTGCAGTGATGCATTCAGTGAAAAAACATTAGACATTCAGTTAAATTTAAGACACTTTGAACCACCTTCTTTTACATAATCTGTTCGTGGTCTTTTTCCCCGTGGTTATGCCATTTTCCCCCTGGTTATTGGCATACTTGTCAGTCCTGTATTCCTGTTTGCAATACCTGACTTGATAATTTTACTTTCTTGATTTCACCATTGCCTGCATCTATTTAGGAGTGGAGGTTGCACATCAAAGGTGAAACAGATGATCTAAAGATGCATAGAGACCAGCTGATCGGGTTGGCATTCATCGCAATTGGCATCATATTATTTGCGGGTTTCTTCTATGCTGCGGTTTTGTCCAAGATGCTTCCACCATATGAAAACCGGGTTCTGTCAGCAATCCAAAATGATAGGTAAGTAATATAAAGACATGGAAGATGTTCAGCGTCATTCAGATTCATTGTTTTCATGGATGTTTGTCAAGAGGTGATGTTCTGTTTCTGCATAGTGGCACTGATGTATGGATGCAACGTTCACCTAAGTTGGTTTTTGCTTACATTTACAGGTATTACTGTCTGCTCGTACCCTTGACACTTCCAGTGATAATTGTGGCTGTCTATTTGCATTGGCTAAGCATGAAGATGTTCAAGCATGCATGAAGCCTCTCAAGAAGTCTGAAGCGTGGTTTTCTCCAATGCCAACCTCAGTATCATGGTGACCAAAGCATCAAATTTCTAGTACTTCTTTCTCAAAGTCAGCGTTAGACTTTTTACAAGCCATTAAAATTTTTCTTTTTGCCATGAATTCACACTATAAGTTAATTGCATTATTATATATACTATTAAGAGGAACAAACTGTAATACCTAGCTCCGTCAATTGCACTAGAAAACTAGCGGATTTGCATCGTCTGACATTAGGGAGAGAATGGCCGAGAGACAGTAAAATGTGTGAGGAGCTACAGTGTCCTGCCATAAGCACAGCTTGTTTTACTGCGCAAAAGTTATTGTTTACTAGTACGGTATTGATTTACTGTTGAATACTGTAGCGATCACTCTCATCCATCCACGTTTAATCTAACGGCTGAAAAATATTGATTTACTGTTGAATACTGTAGCGATCACTCTCATCCATCCACGTTTAATCTAACGGCTGAAAAATGCCAATGGTAGACAGTACTGTAGCTCAAGCCATTCTAGTCTCGATGACAGTGGATACGTTCCCAAAACTAGCTAGTTGGGATCAAACCACAAGCAATGGTCAAATTGCACATGCACAAGCGATTGCCACCACGAAGTATAGCTGTTCATTAAGACTTCGCCTCAAAATTTTACCATGAGTAGTCCTTTTTTTTAAAAAAAATCTTGTCATGCTAACAAAGAAAATTAATTGGGAGTTTACCTAAATTTGCAACGCGTTGGCTTTGCTAAATTTGCCCGGGATATGTTGGGCCGTGGAGATTGTTACGGATCGGGGATTAGAGGAGCATATCCGTCCAAACCAACAAATGCCCCGGGTTGATCGGGCTAAACGCGCGTGTGTACGTACGTGTTTGCACCCGACTCTGCAGGATAGCCACGGAGAAAAACCAACCGCGAGACACGCGCCGCAACGAGATTACCAAAAACCAAAAGAAGCAGAGGGGAGGGCTCATTCACTGGAAGATCACCATGGTCATTGAGAGGAGAGCTAGTAGCCTAATCTAATCCCAAAGCCAACCTGATTGCTACTAGTGATCGAGCCGAGGAGAGAACACGTGAAACGGGAGGAGGAGGAGGATGAGGATGATCTGAGGTTTGAATCGATCTACCATGTCGTTCATCCGGAAGAAGTTGATGGAGTTCCTCATAGGTTCAAGGTTCCGGCGAAGAACCCCATTATAACGGTCATCTTTATTTCAATCGAACGGTAACCTTCGTCTATGTCGGGTATGACATTCATCACGATGCAAAAGTTACTGTTATGGTTGTGAGAAATTATCTCTATTGGACAAACGAACCGATACACTTATCTTTATCGGGTCTAAACTAAAGTCCGTCACCGATAGGTTTGACCCAGAAGCCCAATCAAACAAAAAACCGTCATCGATGAAACAATCTCAAAGGACCCAAATTAATGTCCGTCATGGATGACTAACACCTCAATCGGGCTTTAATTTAAACCCGTCACGGATGGTGTCATCTCTATTGGGCTTAAGTTAAAGCCCGTCACCGATGAGTTTTTTCAAAAAAATATTTTGTTTTTTGTTAGCCTCAGGCCTTTGCTATATATTTTCTTTCTCGGCATCCCCTTTCACATATATTTGACATTCACATATATTGACATTCACACTTCTATTTACATACATATTCATTATTCTCATATTTTGAATTAACATCTTTAAGTGCTAAGCATCGAAACCTGCAAAACCGAGTTATAAATTGGAACAAACTTTTATTTAGCATTGTAAGTATATATATATAAACACATTTGACAAAATTATAATTTAATAATATTATAAGTGTTACATAATTACATGTCTTTGATATTAATTTTGAAATGTTCAAAAATGTTCATCATGTAACTTTAACCTCATATTCTAAACATTCCTTTGGGGTGTACCATGTTGCGGACAATGAAGTCCGCTATCTTATCTCTAATCCCCTCAAAGCTGGTACGCGCAGACTTGAATATATTTTTTTATATGTATATACTTCGAAATTAGTCGATCTCTATATATATAATTATATATATAATTATATATATAATTCGAAGTAGTTAGTATATATATCACAATTGAGATCACAAACCTCAAATTCGACTAAAGTCTTTGAACTTTTTGTTGTACAGAATTCACATGTTGTGGCATACATGGAATCCGCATTGGTCGCCAATTTGCTGTTTGACCAGGAAGTCAATTTTGTGGATGAGGCTTTTTTATCCTTTGTTATGCAGGCCACCTTTCTCCACATATGGTCCCCACGCTTCATTGGTTGCTTCCTGGAGGCCTCACTGACTTTTGAGTTCATGTAGTGACATGTACTCCACTTTCGCGTAATGACCAGAAGGATCCAATGGGCACTACGACATTAGTATATGAAAGTTAAATAATAAAGCAATACGTGTCATGCAATTGTATATATTTAGGGTACACACTTACTATCGATTATAGGCGCACAAAATATACTCCTTGTCTTGGCGGGCCCACAAGGTGTCAAAAATGTAGTCTATCATGGCCTTGCGGTTGGTTTGAAGATTGGCGACCGTGACTATTTGTGGATCGAGGAAGGCCACTTCCGGTGTATTTATCTGACACCACTTTCAACTATACCTACACAAAAGAGAAATGCTCTTATAAGCGTGTTATAAGGATTGTTGCTACCAAAATTAAGAAACGCAAGAATACTTGCAAAGAGTAGCACTTAAGTAGACTTGTGTCCACCGCTCATAGTCTGAGGAGGTAGAATAGATCCTTGAAGTCTATGACAATATAATTGAAGTCTATGACAATATAATTTTCTGGCCCAAGAAATGATTGTCGATCGTGATGGTCTATGATGTCATTCTCCCTGTTCATCCTCCTGTTCATCCTCCTGGTGTTTGATTTCTCCATATAGTAGTGGTGGAGCTTCTTGCAAGCGTCGCCCATCATTCCTAGGGTGTCGTCTCCAACCAACGGCATGCCTAGTTGAAACGACGCCGGAGCAACGCTATTCTTTGGTTTTTCCTACCCCTTGCCCATCTCTAGCTTCTTCGGAGCTAGATGTGAGGCCTCCACCTTGTCTTTCAATCTTCCCCTCCCCCTTGCCACAGGTTTTTCGATAGATATCTACTGAGAAGAGGAACACGTCTTCCTAGATTTGTTCATCGGTGGAGGATTAAGGATCGTTGTGTTGTCGGCCTCCATGTGATCGTCCCCAAAATCTGTGTCAACTTGTGAAACACGAGGAAAAGCTGGAGGGGTTGAAGGAGCATGTGTCGGTTTTAGCGGTGGCTGAGTGCTCGGTCAATGGCTGACCTTGGAGTCAACTTGATGTCGATGAGATCCTTGGGCCATTGGTTCGATAAAGCTTCCACGTGCAACTCCTAGTGTTAGGATCTCGTCGTTTGGTGGATGCTGCAGTGACAAATGGGCTTATTCGGCCTTCACAGTATCCACTTGCACTTTCGCATGGCCGGCCATCAGTTATGCCCCATGCACTCTTGTGTCGACGATCGGCTTGAAAGCTAGTCCCTCAGTTGCCGGAACCGTGAAGGAGGGCGTCACCCTAACTGTTAGCACACAGTTAGTCGGTTCCTATCGACGGGATGGTTAGCAATCCTCCAAGGGGGTTACCCAAGGAGGTGAATGAGAATGGTTAAGGCGTCTCACCGATGAATCTGATGGTCGACTCAAGTATTAAACGAGCCAAAAGCAATAAACTTTATACTGGTTCAGCCCTCCCGAAGAATAATAGGTCTACATTCGGTGTGTGGTGTTCTTTGATGGGGTGGAGTATGAACTGGGATTACAATGGCGTGAGTTCTTGGGGGCTTAGAAAGAAGCTTGCCAATAACAGTCTAAGAGATTGATTGATTCCTCTGTTTTCTAGCCTGTCCGTCCTGCCCTCCCTTTTATAGTTCAAGGGGGTAGTTATAAGAGGACTTGGGGACCAAGAAAGTTAAGACTAAAGATCTAAAAAGTAAGTACAAACAATATCTCAAAAGTACATAGAGATCCCTTCGGGTCTTGCGCGTCGTGGGCATCTTGTGCCTTATCTCGCCTTGGGATCCATCCTTTGTATGTACCATCTGTGCAGCCTTGTCGGGTGACGTCATCTTCTGTCGGGTTGTCCCCTCCTTGCCTCCTCTGCGAGCCTTGAAAAGCAAGCCTTACTTCACGAGGAGATCTGAGGTCAGGCCAATGAGTTGAGGTTGAGAAAGGGCGCCATGGTCGGACCTGGAGAGAGGTTGGGGCGTCCGACCCCAAGAGGTGGTCGGGCTTCCGAGCCCGTCCCAAGGACTTTCGGTCCGACTTTTGTTATCCTTGAGTCTGCTCTGTGAGGTACCCGGGATAACACCCCCCATAGTTCCTACGATAGATTCATCCATAATTTTAGAATATTATATAATATAAGGATTTATTAAGACTGTTACGCATTGTGGCTGAGAGTTTTACCGTTATATGGTCGACGGCGGCAAGGACTAGTGGTGGATTTTCTGCCGCCTCAGTTGATGTGCAATTGCTTCGCCTTTGCGTTGGACTTTCTCGGTGCGGAGTGGCGGCGGGCTCGATGGCTGCTGCTCAGCTCGGATCTGTTCCTTGATCTGTGCCTCCACCTGGGCCAGCTTCTCGTCAAATTCAGAGTTCAGTTTGGCTCTGACCTGCTCTCGGATCCTCTTAGCCAAGCGTTCATCTTTCTCCGTCTTCGTGAGGGTCTGCTTCTTATACTACCCCGTGTATTCTGAAAATCCATATTTCTAGGGGACTGTAGAGCCAATCCCCTAGTCCGTCCACGATGTTCGTCGGTGCCCAACATTTGAGTGAGGATGTCATCCTCGCATCTAGAAGAGCAGACCTCTTGGGAGGACTGTCTCACAGCAATCAACTCTTTCTGCAGTATAAGCGAGTTCGGTATAAATCGATAGAACGATAGACGTAAAGAAAATAAACATATTAAGATGAGACACTTACAATATTGTCGTACACTATTTGATCTTGGGCATTTGGCAAAGTGATTGTTCCATCGATGTTCTTCATAGCCCTTGCCCTTGCCTAGCTCCTTGCCCGTGGGTGCGGGATATCGGCAAATGGCGGCGGCGCGTTCGATGCCTCTACCGCTTCATCCTCTTTCCGCCATTGCTCCTGCTTCCCGGCATATCCTCCGGTGCCCAACCGGTGCAGGTGCAAGTTCCGAGCCTCGCTTCTTGCTTGGGATTTTGCAGTTGATTTCTTTTCGTAGAACTCCTCCCACACGGCTAGCGTGATGAAGGGAAATTTCCCGAAAGGCTCCGAGGTGCTGGGGTCGAAGACGTATTCGGGGACCAGCTTGGACTTAAAGTTCTTCCAAGCATGTCCCATCGTCTTAAAAGCTATCTGCCATAGCTTGTCCTCGTGGGTTGCAGGATATTCGAAGCTCACCTTGAACTTCAGCCAAGCAGTTTTCTTCTCCATGTCCGGTATTTCCTTGATGTGATCATTCAAAATACTGAAGGTCTACCTCCCTATTATCCCGCAGATCGACCTGAACTTCTTGGGCACATTCGGAGGAGCGGACGACACTCCTAGGAGGTCCACCTATGTTATGATGTACCGTTCCTTTGGGATTTTATTTCTTCTCCTAGGGGTCCATGTCCTTGAGAACCCACTAGTTGTCAGCGACATTGGTTCCTCGTGCTGATACATCATCTAAATAGCTTACAAAATCACTAAATAAAAAAATTAATTAAATCAATAATAAGAAATAGGTTACAAAATCACAAAATAAAAAAAATTAATTAAATCAAGAATAAGAGGAGAGGGAGAAATTAATTCAACTTTTTGAATTTATTTGGATAGGAAGGAGAATAAAGAGCTCATTGATTTCCATAAAAATTAATGAATCTTTGAATTTATTTTTGAAAGAGAGGAGAATGAATCTTTGAATTTATTTTTGAAAAGGAAAAGAAAGAGAGGAGAATGAATCTTTGAATTTATTTTTGAAAGGGGAGAGAAAGAGAGGAGAATGAATCTTTCAATTTATTTTTGAATCTTTCAATATTTGAATTTATGTTTGAATTTATCTTTGAATCTTTGAACACACAAGCTTTTTATACACAAATCAACATATACAAAAGTAATAGGCATTCACATTAGCAGTCCCATTAACAAAAGTATATAACAGTCCCATTATACACTTCATCATTAACAGTCCCAATATATAACAAAAGTATATAACAATCCCAATATATAACAGTGCCATTATATAACAGTTCCAATATACAAAAGTATATGGCCGACATATACATACACTGCAACATTATACTATTCCAATATATAACAGTCCCAATTTGGCCAGCATTCACAATATACAACCAAATCAATATACAACCAATATACACAACCAAATTTCTCAGAGTATGGCATGATATTTCTCAGATTTACACAACCAAATCAATATACACAAACAAACGGTCCCAAACAGCACACAACCAATATACAATCTTCGGCGACGGCGGAACACAACAACATACAACCCAACATGCAAAAGTAATAGCACATGAGGGGGACTTACCTGAAGAATGGTGGCGCGCGATGGCCGGGCTTGGGGACGGCGGCGGTCGGGCTCGGGGACGACGACGCTCAGGCTCGGGGTCGACGGCACCGGGCTCGGGGACGGCGGCGCCAGGCTCGGGGACAGTGGTGCTGGGCTCAGGAGGGCGCGAGGGACAGTAATGGCGCTAGGGTTCTGAGTGAGGACTTAGAAATTTTTCGTGCTAATGTATAGATCTGAATTTGATTTAGTAGCACATCCGTGATGGGCTTAAGTTTAAGCCCGATTGAGATTACATCATCACAATCGGGTTTAATCTAAAGCCCATCACAGATGAGATCTAAATCAGCGCCCTAGGAAAAATTTAAAGGTCGATCAAAAAATTCTATCATGACGGGCTTAAGCTTAAGCCCGATAGAGATGAAATCATCTCAATCGGGTTTAATCTAAAGCCTGTCATGAATGAGATCATCGATGATGGGATTAGAGCTTAAGCCCGATTGATATTGTCATCATCTATATCGGGTACTTAAGGCCCGTTACCGATGATCCAACATCTCTATTAGGCGTAATTATGGCCCGATTGAGAGGACGTCATGTTTATCGGGCTTGACTTGAAGCCCGTCACCATTATAATTTTTCTATTTTTACATATAAACAAATTAATTTTTAGTACAATACAATAAATTACTAAATAATTCAATAAAGTTCACTAAATTACTATTTTCATATAAATTATTTTAGTAAATTAAATAAACTATATAAATTACTATTTTAGTTCAGTAAATTCCTATTAAAATTACTATTTAGTTTAATAAATTACTATTTTCATATAAACTATTTTAGTTGAGTAAATTACTGTTTGAATTACTATTTTCATATAATTCACTAATCGGTAAAGTTTAACAATTTATTTAAGTCACTAAATAATTCTCTAAATTAACTAAATTCACTATTTTACTTACTATTTTCATATAATTCACTAAA
Source organism: Oryza australiensis (assembly GCA_019925245.2). Lineage (NCBI taxonomy): Eukaryota > Viridiplantae > Streptophyta > Magnoliopsida > Poales > Poaceae > Oryza > Oryza australiensis. Next base: position 1,078,692 of record JAIFGZ020000136.1, read on the forward strand.
TAATTTACACAAAAGGCTTGTTAATATAAAATACTTCATTCATTATAATGAAATAGCAAAAACAAATAAGTACAAAGGCATCAGTCACGAGGTTATGCCTTTCGTATGATCTGAACGAGCATGTCACATCCTCTTGAGGATCATCGTCAAGGTTGATGTGAGGTCTTACTGAAGATTCTGGTTGTATTATTCTTCGTCGACACGTTGTCAACCCCGACAATTCGGTGCTTGCCATACCTGACCATGTGCATCTTCTTGTTTGCAGGGTCTTTTATGTGAAAAATCTTTTCGACCTGTTTCACAAGTATCCAACCTTGGATAGATCCATTAAAGATAAATCTTTCTTGTCGACTTTGACACCAGTGCGTATATTCATCCAACAACATCGAAACAAAGGGACTTTGAACTTCACGTAATTCAGCTCCCAGATCTGTTCAATGCGGTCGTAGTATGTGTTCAACCCAACTTGATCCTGAAATGCATCTATATGGACTTCGTTGTTTTGCATTGTGCTTTTGTCATCTTGTTTTACGGTGTAATATATGTATCCGTTAATATCGTATCCTTGCCATGTGTCTATCTCCCAACACGGTCCCATCCCCAACAACCGTAATGTCTCATTTGAAACGTTCGTTGACATTGTAATACGATTCTTGAACCATTCTTGAAGAATTCAAGTTGAAAACCTTCCCTCCTATAATTGCCCTTTTTTAGAGAGAAACACCATGTTAAATGTGGCACTATTGGGTTGGACAGCTGTTTTATGGTGCATCATCGGGTGCGGTCCACTTAACGGCCCGCACGAAAAAATACATTATCCCGTGCGGGTCCTTAAGAGGGTCGCATGGGATAATGCACCATTATCCCGTGCAATCTGTTAGGTGGACCGCACGGTTAATCGCATTATCCCGTGTGGTCCAACACCCGGCCTCCTCGTGACCGATTTTTCCAGGCGCGGTCACTTATGGCCCGCCTGAAAACTATTGGGGGTCTCGTCTAAAAAAATCAAAACTGCAGTAGTGTTCCCATCAAGATAGTAACGGAACAAAAATATTTCTAAAACATGGGCACACTTGTGCAAAAAATTATAGACGTTGTTAAACTAAAGAAAAACAAGGCATTATAGCGACGTGATATGCCGGCGAACCCAGGCTTTGGATCCACCACCTGCATTAGGAAAGAAATATGTGTTTCATTGTACTTTGATTCACAAAAATAAATGTGCATAAAATTCAATTTATGGCTGACATTATATAATATAAATTTGCCCGTCTCTCTTTTCTTTGGCAGTTAACGTATATAACAGAATTAAGCTACTTTAAAAGTCAGGTCACCATGTTTTGAACACTTACCAACTGTATTAAAGTTTTTCATTGAAAAGTTTACAATGTCTGTTATTTGTCATTGATGTCTTACCGACATGTGGACCTTGGACCCACATGTTATTCAAGGAAGGAATGCCCAATGAGGATTTGGGCAAAATTTAGTGGCATAAAAGGAATTCATCCGCCAATATAACATTAATTGTTCTAGTATTAGTAGTAGTAGTGTGTCTCTCTCTATATGTATGTATATGTATGTATATAGTCTAGAAGCCTTTGCTCTTGCTGGTTATTCCTCATAAAATTTTGTGCCTGTTTGGATGAGCTGAAGATTATATTTCGAACTGAAGCTGATTTTGAATTTTAGGCGGTACTCTTTGTTTCCATGATAGATATGAAAACAATTAAAAAAACTAGTTTACCTATAATTATTCTTAAAAATCAAAATTGAAATTCGGCCCCCCAAAAAAGGGAGAGAAACTTAAAAATGAGGACACTATTCTTTCCATTATACTAGTTCAAATTAAAGTGAAAAAAAGTAGCTTCTTAAAATATAAGAGAGTTTGATTGGATGTGATACATTCTAATAATGTGAATCTGGACAGAGTTTCTGTCTAAATTTATAGTATTAAAATATTTTTTATCCAACTAAAATTATTTATATTTTGAAACGGCGAGAGTACCTCGTTAGTACTAGGACGATGGATGCAGTGATGTGCATATCCTTTTGAGACAAAAAACATGTGTATGTATTCCCCTTGTTGGTCCTTGCATATTGTAAGGATCATTGCTCCCATCAAACCAAATTCTTCCTCTGATGTGATGATGGCATCGTCACATGCAGCTAGCCAGTCTCATGTTAACTTGGAGAGTGTTTTTTTGTTTTTTTAGAGTGACGGATATGTATTCTCTTTGGCTCAAAACAAATCAAAATTTGACACAATCTACGATAATAAATTTTTAACTTCAATTTATTGTTTCAGGTTGTGTTCAAATTCGTTGTCTTAGGTTGTAACAAATTTTATCTTAGATTAGTTTATTTTAGAACAAATAAAGTTTTATATCTATAACTACCTATAAAACAAGTAGTGTTTTCATCCAAATTTGTTTTGTCTGGTTATTTTATAGAAAAACCCTTGAGTGTTTATAAAATTAACCCGCTGTTGACGAGAAATTTCTCTCCCACGCGCGGCCGGGAGATCCGCTTAACTCCGGTGCGGTGTCCTTCTGCGCTTGTGCGGTGCGGGCGTGCCGTTGGTTTGATCTCGTTAACCAACAAGAAAAACAAAGAGAGATGTGTTAAGTGTTAGGTTAGATCCCCACTGGATCAGCTGAGGGAATCCATGAGCATATATATGTTATCCTAAAATATATTTAAGTCAAGCGACTGGAATGGATCGGCTATACCGAGACAACATGAGTCGTTTAACCCAAATACAGTAAAGGATAATAAATATATGAATCAATAACCTAGCCGATATTGGAAAGCTAACAATGAATCGACTAGTACTCACACAAATCTTATGAGAAGATATCATTCTTGAACCAGATGTGCGTAGCCTGGGAAATCGGCCGTCGGCAGTTGATGACAGACCGATTTCGGCTGATGACGTCCGACAAGAATGAGATCTCAATATAAGAGGCGGTCCTAACATAAATCTAATAATAAATATATTAAAAGAAACATATCATGGCGAGATAAGGCCGTGAAACCCAAGCATTGTCTCTAAACAATATAAATCTAGCCGAACAGATCATTGGAAGTTCTAAAAACGACTTAATAGTTCAACGTTGATGCAACATTAAGTATAAAAAGAATAACCTGATCTGTTGTAGCCGATTTATATCTCTCAAAATGGTGGATTTATATCTCTCGAGATTTATAACTCTATCCATAGATGACAATATCTTTTAACGTGCAAACTGATAACCGGATCTTTTATCTATCTTCCACATCTGTACCAAAAATGGTTTTATCTTCTCTGAACCTAGAATCGGCTATCGGCCGCTCTTGTCCGATTCAACCTTAGCCGACTGGCCTCGCAGCCGATCGCTTCTCAGCCAATGCGGCCTTTGTTTCTCTGCCAAACCAGTCGATTCGATTCTGCTTCACCTTTGCCAGGACTTAGGGATTCAATTACCAAATTTCGGTGTTAACACATGTCCCTCAAGTCGGTGATACGAAGTGTTACAGATTTGTTTGCCTGTTCAAATTCCTGCTCTTTTCTTGACCTAAACCGCTTCGGCTGCCCTGAGTGCCCTTTAAATAGCCCTTCACTTCAACCGAAACGATTACGCTCTCAAAACCCACTCAAAACACTTCGCACACAAGCCTTCGCTTCCTCTCTCCTCTTCGGCGGTTCACCGGCGTCACTCGTCAAATCTCAGTGCCCTTCGCAGATCAAGACCCATCTTCATCTCCAACGACTCCGATGGCCTCCACCGCCGCCGCGTCAAGCACCTCCGTCGCGCCGGCCGCCGCCGCCGCACCAGCTGTTGCCGCCGCACCGACCATTGCCGCCGCACCAGCCGCCGCCATTGTCGAGTTCCCTAAGGTACACCCGCCGGTCCAGAACTCCTTTTCTTCGGATTTACTTCTCCAACTATGCCTCCAGCCTTGTTGCATTCATCCTGCTTTTAGCCGTTCTTGATTAGTATTTTCCCCTCTTTAAAACTGTAGCACTTAGCCATTCCTGATTAGCATTTTTTCTCTTTCACACTGTAGCACCTGTCACACCAAGTGGTCATCCCCAATTTGACCCAAGCACAGTGGTACTTTCTCGGCCCCATCGGCAATATAGTCAGTGGGAGGAAGCCGGGATAGCCCAGTGCTTGGCCCTGTCCGTTGCCAGCATGGAAAAGGATGAGCCCCTTCTGTCGGCTACAACATATTTCTGGAATGACAGCTTCAACGCCTTCATCTTCCGGCAAGGGCCGATGACAGTCACACTGGCCGACGTGTACATGACGACCGGGCTGGATATCCAGGCGTCGGCTAACCCCAGCAACCTGAGCCGAAAGGGGCAACATCAGTTCAAAACCAAACCCATCGGCGGGTGGAGCGGCTCCATCGCTCAGAACATGAAAGACGGATCAGTCGGCCACAGGGAGCACGCCGCGTTTCTAATGATGTGGCTTGAGAAATTTTTATTCTGTTGATCGAGCTGCGGGCCGACCGCCAACTGGCAGGTCGTAGCCAAAATCCTGGCCGATGGGGGCAAGCTTGCGCTGGGGAAATACCTCCTTGGCTACTTATATCAGATGCTGCATCAGGCCGCCGCAAAGATAGCGCCAACGCCCCAATCAACACCGGTGGCTCCTGGTGGTTCTTACAGATCTGGCTGGTGCTGGCGACCCAAAAGATAGCCGGTCGGCTCCCTCTGACAGAAGCTGTATTCCCAAGGCTGGAGCCGATCGAAGACGAAGACGGCAACCAGATCACCACCACCAGATGCATGAGCTACGGAGAAGCAGCAGCTGCTCATGCGGGCTCAAGGCAATCGGCCGATCTGCTGGCCGAATGGTTCATTGCCCTTTATGACGGGCTGTTTCGTGAGAACCGTGCCTAGTACTTCTACCGGGACCGAGGACTGTTTGAGTTTTCGACCGATGTTAACTGGGAAGACATCAATTCGGCCGACAACTCGAGGTGCAGGGAGTTGTTCATTGCCGCTCTGTCCCCCTGCATCTTGCCGACCGGAATCCACCAGGGCCGATCAGTGGCCAAAAGCTATGAGTTTTATTACCCGGTGTCGGAGCGAGACAGGTCGGTCTTGGGTAGCTGCCCATCAGCTTTTATTATGCCGATAAGATTGAGACGAGGGGAGTGGTGAACCAGGACTTGATAATACATCGGCTGCTGAGTATAGCCGGCCCTCCCCTTGGCAACATCGATGAGATGACCCTGGTGCTCAAGAAAAGCGCGACCTACGACCAATGGTGGGCCGAAATCAAACGACACATCTTCCACCAGCGGTCATCTCATTTCGTCGATCTGCTCCTGCCCGAAGAAATCCCTTTGGTAAGCTTCAAATTCCAAATGATCTTCTTCTTCTTATCATCGGCTGACATAGCCGATTAACATTCACCCTCTGGTTTGCAGGAGACGGAGACGGAGCGGCCGACGGTGAGCGACTCCGGGCGCCCCATAGAATACCGTCTAGGTGTCCTAGACGGGGGCGGCCTCGCTCCGTCGGCGATCGGCTGGGGAGCGCCGAAGCTGGCATCTTTGCTGCGCGTCCAAGTTCGCGAGCCGATTGCCCGAAGAAAAGGGCTGCACCTCTCATACACCGTCGGCCGCGCCTGGCCCGAAGAAACAAGGAGAAGAAAGCGGTAGCGCCACCGATAGCCTCCTCTTTTGGATCCGACCGTCGAGCAATTCCGGACGCCGTCGCGCCGAGGAGATGCCGCGGCTGTTGGAGCGGCGGTCGAACCCGAGAGCTCCAGCCACGAATCCGTCAATGCTCCAGCCGACGTCCTGCCGGTTCCAAGTCCCCCAGCGAAAAATCGGCCGGTAAGCCCTCATCTCATAAGATTTAGTCTTACGATGATATTACTTGCATCTGACCGAACAATTCTTCTCAGGTCAAGAAATTGGCTGGCCGTGCTCCACGTCACGCACCATCGGTAACCGTCTTGCAACTTTCTTTATAAAACATAGCCGACTTGACCGCTAACCCTTTTCTTTTGCAGCCCCCACGATCTCCGTCGGCTGCCTCCCAGGCACCTAGCGAGCACGTTGTGACTGCCGCGGGCGGCGGCAACGGCGCCGGCGAAGAAGCCCCGACGGCTGCAGGCGACGCACCAGCCGAGCCAGTCGCTCCGACCCCGGTGCCCATGGTAAGCCGACTGAATTTCATGATCGGCTCTGCCAATTCAACATTCTCTAATCATCTTTCTCTTTGCAGAACATAGCCGACCTTCTCAACTTTGACTTGTCGGAGTTCGAGGAGTCCGGCGAGATCGACGAGGAGGTGTTGGTGACGCCGGCCGAGGACCTGAGGGCCATCCTAGCTGACATCAGCAAGCGGCTGGAGGCCTCGCTGGATGCGCTGGTGGTCGACAGCGGTTCAATTCGCGTGCGCTTCAAGGAAATCCAAGGCCAGCTTCCGGAAGCTCTAGCCGATGCCATCGTGCCGGCCACCTTCTTAGAAGCCCACCAACTCAAATCCGAGCGGGCACGACAGCGGATAGCCGATTGTCGCGAGAACCAGGCGCGATCGGCCACCCTCCAGTCGACCAAGGACGCCATGGAGAGCCAGAAAGCCGCCTTCGACCGCCTAAAGACTAAGCCGACGACCAAGCTCGAGCAACTCCTCTCACGCCAAGATCAGCTGATGGCCGATCTCGTTCAAGTCACGAACGAAATCGACGTCCACAAGGAGTACATGGCCAGCCTGCCAGCCGAAATCGAAGCTCAACGCCAAAGTATCAAGGCGGCGGTGGCACATCTACAAGACCTGGTGAAGGGCATCCGGCCGGTGGCTGGGTCTGAGGCCGACGATGTCAGGGCCATTGAGGCGGTGGATCGGATCAGGCGGACAGCGCTATCAGCCATAGCCGATTTCTTGAAACAATGAATTTGTAATATTGTAACATTCTGAGATCGGCTACTACTTGCTCTAATATATCCGTCAAACGTTTTGTAATGGGCTTCAACTCTGATCAACTTGCTTGAACTTTGTAATCGGCTTTAACTTTTGTGTAGTACAGTCTATCAATCTTTTGCAGCTGTTCTCGTGGGTGAGATCGGCTTCGGCCGCATGTAGTATCTTGAATTGCTAATGCTGAAATCGGCCCTAGCCGTCCGTATTGCGTCACGTTCGCCGATTCCGAGACCACACCACAACCGTCGATGTTAACACTCGAATCACGGCCGTCGATCCAAATCACTTCCAACGCTTTTATTTTGACTACCGATTACGGAGCTTAAAAAGTTTAAAATTCCGTGACACCTAATTTTGCAATCGGCTCATGTATGTATATGTCCCCCAAATTTTGTTGATAGCTTCGGTGTCGACAAAATTGTGAATTTGAGCCGTTCGCGCATCATTACCGTCGCTATCGGCCAATCATTAGCCGATCGCGGAAGACTTAGGAAAAAATGTTGCATAAAAATGCCTAAAGGCGATGCCTTATTGAAGCAAGACATCGGCTGTCATAAATCGGCTAAGCAACCAGAGCCAAATCATGAGTTGATCCATACACTTGGGTAGTATTTCTTCAGGTATTTTCCATTAAGAGCCCTTTCAAATACTTCTCCATCTAGCGCTTCTAGCATGTAAGCTCCTTTAGAGACGCATTTATGGATCTTGAAAGATCCTTCCCAATTTGGTGACTACTTGCCGAAATTGTTATCTCTAGATCCAATCGGTAGTATCAATTTCCAAACGAGTTCGCCTTCCTCGAAAGATTTAGGCACCACTTTTTTATTATAATGTCTGGCTACTCGTTCTTTATCCCTTGTAACTTTTTCCAAGGCCCTCATCCTAGATAAAACTAAGTCTTCTGATTCGTCTACCATCAAGTGATAATAATCGTCGGCTGTGAGTTGATCCTATAGCTGAATGCGCCTTGAGCCGATGATGCTCTCCCATGGTAGCATTGCCTCATGCCCGTAGACCAGCTTGTACGGAGGGACTTGAATTGATCCGTGGCATGCCATCTGATACGCCCACAGTGATTCGGCTAATCGGCTGTGCCACTATTTAGGGTACTCAGAGATCTTTCTTTTAATCAACTTAATCAAACTTTTATTTGAGGCTTTGGCTTGCCCGTTGGTCTGTGCATAGTACGGCGAAGAATTAAGTAGCTTGATCCCCATGCCGTCGGCAAACTGAACATACTCATCCGATACGAAGATAGATCCCTGGTCTGTTGTTATCGTTTGTGAGACGCCAAATCGGTAGATAATATGTTCTTTGACAAATTCGATTGCGTCCTTAGAATCCACTTTCCTCAGGGAAATCGCCTCCACCCACTTTGTGAAGTAATCTGTCGCCACCAGGATAAATTTATGCCCTTTACTTGAAGGTGGGTTGATCTGGCTGATCATGTTAATGCCCCATCCTCTGAACGGCCAAGGCTTAATAATTGGGTTCATAGCCAACGCTGGTGCTCGTTGTATGGCGCCAAATTTCTGACAATCATGGCAGCCCTTGTAATACTTGAAACAATCCTCCAGCATTGTCGGCCAGAAATATCCTGCTCGGCGAAGCAGCCACTTCATTTTGTGGGCCAATTGATGCATGCCACAGATCCCTTCATGCACTTCTCCGATGGCCACTTTGGCCTGATTGGCTCCCAAACACTTGAGCAGCACACTGTCAATCGTCCGATAGTACAGGTCTTCATCGAGCAAGACATATCTCAATGCCTTGTATCGTAATTTTCTTGTAGCCGATTGAGAGGGGTTTTTGAGATAAGTGTAAATTGCAAACCTCTAATCATCGGCTGTAATTGAAGGGTTATGCAGAAGCTACGCTAGCCGAAAACAAAAATTTTTCTACCACGCAAACCAGGAACACTTGCAAGTAAGGGCCAATAGATTGTTACTGATTGGAGTATGCAGCGGAAATAGCCAATTAGGGCTATCCGATCTGGAACTGTGCTGGCCGATGATAGCCGATTCCCGCAAGCCGGCCGATTCTGGGACACCGATTCACCAATCGCCGATTCGCCGATGTAGCCGATTCGCCGAGTCGTCGACCGCGTTCTTGCGCCTCACTCCGATGCGCTTGACCGCAGCCGATTCCACCATAGCCGATTCGTAGCCGATCAACAGCGTGCAACGTAGCAGCGCCTCTACCGGTATCCACACGTCCGGAACAGAACGCCGAACACCCGTGTGCTAGCACGCGATGCAAGGATAGGGTTTGGCTCGAAAGTGGGGAGGGTTTCCGTGGAGATTGATCTCGGCGACTTCTGTTGCGGATTCGGTTCAATGCGATACTGCAACTCTCCACCCCTCGCCCCTTTATATAGAGTTGGCCGACTGGGACTAGTGGCCGATCAGGACTCAATTTTAAATCAGATCCTATCCGAATCTCACAGAGTTGGCCGCCCATATGTCGTAAGCCCATAGAACTCTATCCGATCGGATCCCTATCCGATCGAGCCGTATCCGAGTCCAACTCGAATATCTATTCCATCCCCTTAAGCGTGCGACCCGTAGGTTCAGGTATACTCGGTTTCGGCTATAGTCTAACTTAGCCGACCGTCGGCTCGAGTCCAACTCACCACTGTCAACACGGTGCCTAGCGCAGACATATTGACACCATAGTATACAAGAATATAATATCGGCTCTGAACCTGTAATGTGTACACAAATCCCTTTGCCTCACGATACCAATTAAGCTATAGGCAAGATGTGTGCCATCCCTTCAATAGCTTAACCATTCACTCGAACCGTATTGGATTATCCATCTTGATTGACTCCTCAATCAACTTAGCATGGCCATGCATTTCCATAATCCATTACCTCGAGGGGCCCGAGATATCTCTCCAAAGGAGGGGCAAATTCCATCTTGATCACTCACATCCCACTCCATGTTTCATAGCAAACCCGAAAACTACCTTTATAACTACCCGTTACGGAATAGCGTTTGGTAGTCCCAAAGTAGGCTACTACACATGTTGGGATCCATGGTGATCTCGGTCTAAGGACTTTGTACCAACACTACCTGAGACCAACTAATGGCACATTAATTCCTGTAGTGTCTCATGGTGGGTCTATCCAACAATGTGTTCTCTAACACATATGTCCATGTTTATTGACTTGGTGTCTCCATACCCATGATCTATGAGACATGATCATCAATCAATAAACATGCCAATCTTAGAATCATATTAGTTCCAATAATATGATATATGATCAGGGATCATTTAGAAATAGATTCATACATATAGAGTCTCATAAATAAGTCACATACTTATTGATCAATACAAGATGTATATTTCATGGAACTGAATAACACTTTATTCATAAATACATAAACATTGACGTGATATCCAACATCTTCATGTTGCCTCTAGGGCATATCACTAACAGTAATGGCGGCGACTTCTATGTCAATTTCTTTCAACATCGGCCGATAGCCTGATGCCCCTTGAGCTAAATCATTAGCTTCTGTGTGAACATTTCCATCCATATCGGCCTTATAGATGTGAACATTTCCATCCATATCGGCCTTTTTCTTAAAAACCCATTTACACTCAATGGTTTTGATACCATCAGGTGGATCAACCAAGTTCCAAACTTGATTGTCGTACATGGATTCTATTTCGGATTTCATGGCCTCAAGCCACTTGTTGGAATCGGGTCCCACCATCGCTTCCTCATAGGTCTTAGGCTCATCGTTGTCCAACAATAATATATCACGTTGTTCCGCACCTGTGTACCTGTCAGGCGCACGACGTGATCTTTCAGACCTCCGTGGGGCTAGTGTATCTACAACTGGTGGCGCAACACTTTGCTCCTCCTGTTGTGGTTTTGTGGTCGCTGAAACATTTTCTCGTGTTTCTTGAACTTCTTCAAGATGCACCCTGCTCCTACTAACCCTTCTTGAAAGAAACTATTTCTCCAAGAAGACACCGTGTCGGGCGACAAACACTTTGCCTTGTTGCCGATTATAAAAGTAATATCCCTTAGTTTCCTTAGGATATCCCACAAAGAAGCACTTGTCAGATTTGGGTGTGAGCTTGTCAGACTGTAAACGTTTTACATAAGCTTTGCATCCCCAAATTTTGAGAAAAGACAAACTAGGGGGTTTCCCTATCCATATCTCATATGGTGTCTTTTCAACTGACTTAGATGAAACTCTATTTAGTGTGAGCGCAGCTGTTTCAAGAGCATATCCCCAGAAGGATAACGGAAGATCACTTTGGCTCATCATCGACCGCACCATGTCCAACAAGGTGTGATTTCTCCGTTCTCGACACTCCGTTCCATTGTGGAGTTCTCGACGGAGTCAGCGTGGAACAATTTCACAATCTTTCGGATAATTACCAAACTCTTGGCTCAAGTATTCCCTCCACGATCGATCGTAGAAACTTGATTGTTTTCCCTAAATGATTCTCGTACTTCATTCGGAATTCTTTGAACTTTTCAAAGGATTCGGACTTATGCCTCATTAAGTAGATATAACCATATCTACTAAAGTCATCGGTAAAGGTAATGAAGTACTGATAACCACCTCTAGCCGTTGAGCTCATTGGTCCACATACATCAGTATGTACGAGTGCCAGCAAGTCACTTGCTCTCTCACTGTGTCCCGTGAAAGGTGCCTTTGTCATCTTACCAAGTAAAACAAGACTCACATGTCTCAAATAATTCAAAATCAAAAGAGTGAAGCAGTCCATCCTTATGGAGCTTCTCCATGCATTTTTTTATTTATATGGCCTAAGCGACAATGCCAGATAAACGTGAGGTTTGTATCATTAGAGAGTTGCCTTTCTGTATTAATGTTATAGATGGGAGACGCTTCAAGATTCAAAACGTATAATCCATTCACCAATGGAGCATGAAAATAGAACATATCTTTGAGATATATTGAACAACCATTGTCTATTGATATAAAATCATATCCTTCCGCTTGCAAACATGAAGCGGAAATAACGTTTCGACATAGTGTTGGAACACAATAACAATTATTCAATTCCAAAACTAATCCGAAGGTAGATGAAGTGGTACTCTGCCGACAAGAACGTAGCAACGCTTGCTCCATTGCCGACGCGCAGGTTCACCTCGCCCCTTCTTAAGCCTCTACTTCTTCTCATTCCCTGCAACGACTTGCAAATACGAGCTAATGATCCGGTATCAAATACCCAAGAGTCAGTAGGTGAAGTAGCAAGATTAATGTTCTATAACATTAATACCGCGTAAGTCGTACTTTGCTTCTTTTTGAGATCCTCCATGTACTTCTTGCAGTTCCTTTTCCAGTGGCTGTCTCCTTGCGGTAGAAGCAAACGACATCCGATGCCGCCGACCCCTTCTTGCCCTTCTTTGCATTGGAGGCACTCGCGATCTCATCGAGAGTTAGCTTCCTCTTGGTGCAAAGTTTCTTGACAGTGGTTTGCGCTTAGCCTTCGCATCATCATCACATGATGACCGTTTTCTCGGATACTCTCCTCACTGTCTTTGCATTCCATGTAATTCAGCCAAGGTTCTATCCATATTGTTCATGTGATAATTTAATATGAATGGCTCCAAGCTCGGAGGGAGCGACTGGAGAATCACATCAGTAGCCAACTTTTGGCTAAGGGGAAAACCTAGTTTTCCACACTCTCAATGTAGCCAATCATTTTTATCACATGCGGGATCGACGGGATTCCCTCAACAAGCACGCACGCAAACAAGTACTTCGAGGTGTTGAACCTCTCGGCCCGAGCTTGGTTCTCAAACATACCACGCAGTCCCTGAATAATAGTGTGAGCATCGTTGCTCTCATATTGCTTCTGAAGCTCAGGGGACATTGTAGCAAGCATGAGACAGCTTATATCTAGGGCATCATTAGTGTGCTTCTCGTAAGCCCTCCATACAGTTGCAGTGGCATTATTAGGCAAATCCTCAAGATAGGGTACTTCAAGAACGTACTCCTTACGCTCTTGCTTGAGAACAATCTCAAGTTGCGATACCAATCCATAAAGTTTGTTCCGTTTAATTTTTTCTTTTCGAGAATAGATCGCAAATTAAAGGTACTGGGTGTAGTATTAGCCGCCATTTATTCTATAACAGAAAAAGCAAAGTTTAGCACAATGTTTATGCTATGTCTGTTGTTAAACAATTTAACATTAGACTCCCATTACGTATTTTACACCTTCCCTCTAGGTTACGTATTGGGTCAAGATCCACATGTTAGTTAATTTGTAATGAGCTTTGGCATCACTACTAGAAAATTAATAACATCGGTAAGCAACTCCTTGCTAATCACATCTCTATGTGACTCTTGTTGTTGGTGTGGCATCTTCATGCCCCGGCGCCAACCTATGCCCCAAGGCCCAAAACTGTTTTGATAGCCTTGTCAAGTAAACCAAATGCTTCTGTTGTATATGTCTGATATATACCCCCTCGTGTTATGATAGAGAATAACACTCTGGTTTGGCAGACCCACCATTGATGAGCATAACGGTGACGGGTGCAACATTTGGAAGGACATCATTACTACTTAATTTTGCGAGGGATGCTATCCTATCAAACAAACATATCACATATATGAAAACAGGTAGAATAGCATATTATGAAATAGTATGGCCCCCTTCACATGGTGATCTCCATCTCCATGCCGGCGCTGAGGATCTCCATCTTCGGCACCATCTCCAATGTGCATGATGCTTGATTTCTTCAAACTAAGCTACTACTATAGAAGCTCTAATTGAAGATTACATCGACTCGTAGGTCGTGAAATAATATTACAAGCATTGCACGTATGAAAGAATATTACAGGGATTGCACATATGAAAGAATATTACATGCATCACATGCATCTCATACATCTCATACATACAATAGGGCCATACCATAACAAAGCATTCTCTGCAAAAACAAGTTAGGCGTAGAAAACGTTTTCTACCTATCGCAGAGAAACGACATCGAGACGACCTATAGGGGGTACGCACACGGCGCCCGAAACACCACACGAAATTCATAGATCCAATCTATGAAATCGCTTACGGAAACCATATCGGCATAATCACATTTTGTCGTCCCGATACACTATCAAGGGAGATGGTTTGCGTAGGCGCGAGGCAGCAAACAAGATCGGACTATGAGATAGCTTCGGTAAAATCACATTATACCGTTCCGATACACTATCAAGGAATGCTATCTCGAAGCCGACTCAAATCGAGTTCTATGGATATCGCTTCGACGTAATCACATTACGCCGTTCCGATACACTATCAAGAAACGCAATTACCATGAACTCTCCTCAACAAATCCCGTAAAACCGATTGATCTAATCAACCCGTGCGCAAAACTTGTTCTAGATCCAATCTAAAACCCGAACTAAGCAAGATTAGCTCTGATACCACTGAAGGGTTACGCGGAAGCTACGCTAGCCGAAAACAAAATTTTTTCTACCGCGCAAACCAGGAACACTTGCAAGTAAGGACCGATAGATCGTTACCGATTGGAGTATGCAGCGGAAATAGCCAATCAGGGCTATCCGATCTGGAACTGTGCTGGCCGATGACAGCCGATTCCTGCAAGCCGACAGCCGATTCCTGGGGACGACCGATTCACCAATCAGCCGATTCGTCGATGTAGCCGATTCGTCGAGTCGTCTAACCGCGTTCTCGCGCCTCGCTCCGATGCGCTCGACCGCAGCCGATTCCACCATAGCCGATTCGTAGCCGATCAACAGCGCGCAACGTAGCAGCGCCTCTACCGTTATCCACACGTCCGGGAACAAAACGCCGAACACCCGTGTGCTAGCACGCGATGCAAGGCTACGGTTTGGCTCGAAAGTGGGGAGGGTTTCCGTGGAGATTGATCTCGACGACTTCTGTTGCGGATTCGGTTCAATGCGATACTGCAACTCTCCACCCCTCGCCCCTTTATATAGAGTTGGCCGACTGGGACTAGTGGCCGATCAAGACTCTATTTTAAATCGGATCCTATCCGAATCTCACAGAGTTGGCCGCCCATACGTCGTAAGCCCATAGAACTCTATCCGATCGGATCCCTATGCGATCGAGCCGTATCCGAGTCCAACTCGAATATCTATTCCATCCCCTTAAGCGTGCGACCCTGTAGGTTCAGGTATACTCGGTTTCGGCTATAGTCTAACTTAGCCGACCGTCGGCTCGAGTCCAACTCGGCGACACATCCGACGGTGCCTAGCAGCACATATTGACACCATAGTATACAAGAATATAATATCGGCTCTGAACCTGTAATGTGTACACAAATCCCTTTGCCTCACGATACCAATTAAGCTATAGGCAAGATGTGTGCCATCCCTTCAATAGCTTAACCATTCACTCGAACCGTATTGGATTATCTGTCTGTTGATTGACTCCTCAATCAACTTAGCATGGCCATGCATTTCCATAATCCATTACCTCGAGGGGCCCAGAGATACTCTCCAAAGGAGGGGCAAATTTCATCTTGATAACTAAGCCGATGCCGCAGCCATTGGTGCAAACCAAGCCGTCAAACGTCAAAGTCCAAGGCATTATTTCCACTGAGCCGATTGAATCATTTCTGTGCTCCAGAATGAGATCGGCTATCGCTTGTCCTTTGACTGCCCTGGGTGCCTGATACCTCCAATCAAATTCTGTTAGCGCAAAGACTCACTTCCCGATTCTTCCTTTCAGCACTAGAGCCGATAGCATGTACTTAACTACATCGGCTTTGCATATTATTGTGCACTCGTCGGATAACAGATAATGTCTTAACTTTGTACATGAAAAATAGAGGCATAGGCATAACTTCTCCACGGCGAATATCTCGTTTCTGCATCTAGTAACCGTTGGTTGAGATTGAAGATGGCTTTTTCTTTGCCTTCAACCTCCTGGATTAAAACGGAGCCGATTGACTTGTCATCGGCTGATAGGTACAACTTAAACGGTATCCCTTTCTGTGGAGGCATTAAAACTGGAGGGGAACTCAGATAGTCCTTGATGTTGTCCAAAGCCTTTTGCTGTTCGCCCCCCATGTGAATGCTTGATCGGCTTTCAGCCGAAACAGTGGTGTGAACGGCTCCATCTTTTCTGAGAGAATGGCTATGAACCGTCTGATGAAATTTATCTTGCCGATCAATGACTGGAGTTGTTTCTTGTCCTTCGGAGGCTGAATTATCTTGATAGCATTTATGCTTCTTGGTGTAACCTCAATTCCTCTCTCATGAACAAGAAATCCCAAGAACTGCCCGGTCGATACGCCGAACGCGCACTTAAGTGGATTCATCTTCACGCCATATTTCCTTGTCCGTTCTAACACTTGTCTCAGATCGGCTATATGGCCCTCTATCTCTCTGGACTTGACAACCACGTCATCAATGTAGATCTCTACTAGTGAGCCGATCATGTCGTGGAAAATGTAGTTCATGGCCCGTTGATATGTTTCCCCAGCATTCTTCAGGCCGAATGTCACTACCACCCATTCGTACAAGCTGATTGCGCCGGGACACCGAAAGACAGTCTTGTGGATGTCTTTATCGGCCATAAATATCTGATTATAACCTGCGTTGCCATCCATAAAACTAATGATCTTGTGGCCCGAAGCAGCATCGACAAGCAAATCGGCTATCGGCATTGGGTATTCGTCCTTAGGGGTGGCTTTGTTTAGATCTCTGAAATCAATGCACACCCTAAGTTTACCGTTTTTCTTCAACACTGGGACAATGTTTGAGACCCACTCGGCGTATCGGCAAGGCCGAATGAATCTGCGTCGTATAGCCGAGTGGTTTCAGCTTTAATTGCATCATACATATCGGCCTTAAACCTCCTGGGAGGCTATTTGAACGGCCGATTGCCTGCCTTAATCGGCAGTTGATGGACCACTATTGATCGACTGAGGCCGGGCATCTCGAAGTACTCCCAAGCAAAACAGTCTTTATATTCTTTTAACAAATCAATAAGCTGGGATCTACAATGAGAAGATAGATTTTTGCTAATATACGTCAGCCTTGGCTTGTCACCAGAGCCGATGTCAATTTCCTCTAGTTCGTCAGCCGACGTGAAACCTTGCCCGAGCTTGCCATCGTCTTCGTTTGTGGTGTCCATGCCGAAAACGCTTGAGCCCTCCACCATGTCATGTTCAAAGCAGTAACTGCGACTCGTCATCTCCAATCGGTTGTATTGTGGAATTGGACACATTTAGAAAATCGGCTTGCCAGATTTTCCCAGACAAACAATCGATGCCTTCGATTTCCCAAAGCGGCAAATCGGCACTGATGACGCTGACTGACCTGTCGGCTGGTACGATCTCAATCTTGTCGCTGTCCCATTGGATCAGGCTCTGATGCATTGTCTCCGGCTCGTGCCGGCGAGGAGCTTCAATGCGAGGTTCTTCATGCCGAGACCGATGACGATGTCGGCTGTCTTCATAGATCGGCCGTCAGTCAGCTGATTTGATAATGGGGCGCACCATGTTGATTGATGCGGCGTGATGTCCAGTCGGCTCGTCTTATGCCTTGGCCCCGATTGATGCGTTGACTAAGCCGTGCGTCATTTGCATTCGTCGATCGGCTTGCACGGGCGGCTTGAGCGTGTTGGCCGGGAAAGGGTTACCGTCTGCCTTCATCGGCCGTCTCGAATCGGCAAACTTTAATTTCCCGGCCTCAATTGCCGACTGGATTTGCTGCCTGAATACTTTGCAGTTGTTGGTGGCATGGGATGTGGAGTTGTGCCACTTGCAATATTTCTTCTTCTTTAATTCCTCGACCGACAGGATCACATGATTTTCAGGTAGCTGAATCTGTTTCTCCTTGAGCAGCAAGTCGAAAATCCTGTCGGCCTTGGTGATGTCGAAGTCATATCTTTCTTCTTTGGCTGTTTTTAGCAGCCATTGGCAGACGACGGCCTTTTTGTTCTTGGCCCATTCGGCTGCTGCCACTTCTGCGTCATCGTCGTCGGATTCGTAGTCTGATTCAACGACGACCTGAGTTATGTTTTTGGCGGCCTTCCTGGTGTCTTGGAATCGCTGCTCGTAGACCGTCACCTTCTGCGCCAAGTGGGCTAGGCTGTCGAAGTCCTGCGCAGAGAATCGCTCTCGGATCGGCGCGATCAACCCGTGAAAGGCCAAATCGGCCAGCTGGGCGTCCGGTAGCACCAAGCTATAGCATCGGTTCCTCATCTCCCTAAAGTGTTGGATGTATTCCTGAACCGATTCGTTGTGTTTTTGCCTGATGCTGGTGAGGTCCGACAACTTCATCTCATGGTTGCCAGAGTAAAAGTAGCTGTGAAATTGTTTTTCGAGATCGGCCAAGCTCTCTATTGAGTTGTAAGGCAATAAGGAGAACCAGGTAAAAGCCGATCCTGAAAGAGACAGAGGGAACAAACGAACTCTCAAGGCGTCTGTAGCCGATGCTTCCCGTACTGCGCCAAGATTCGGCTGACATGCTCGTAAGTTGAAACATTGTCTTGCCCTGAGAACTTCAAAAAATCTGGGATTTTGTATCGGTTAGGCAACGGAATCCGCTCGAAGTGCTCTGGATAGGGATACCGATACATGTTTCCTGAATCTTTTGGCTTGAGGCCGAATTGATCGCGCATGACATCTGCAATCAGATCGGCCCAAGTCCGGTTGTCTTGCTGTATCGGCTCGTATGGGTCATATGGCGCCGGTGCTTGCCGATACAGCGGTGGTGGCGTCTGAGGCCTATAGTGATGGTCTTGACGACCTCCTTGGTACTGGTAGTGATGATCAGCCGGAGGTGACCGATGCGCCGATGGTGGCGTTGGTGGTCCTGGGAACAGCTGTCGGTCACCGGCGTTGTACCGTCTGTCCAGGTCAATCTGGGGAATCGGCTTTGACTGCCGATTGTCGTTGAATATGTTAGCAATCTGATCCTGGGGCAGTGGTTGCTGTCGGTTCAGCATGGTAATCACTGGCTTTGTGGCCGACTCAGTTGGATTTGGCTGGCTGAGGATCCCTCCTGGCGGCCCTGGTTGTGCTAGTGGTGGGATCGGTCGGTTCTGGGTGACCAACGTCCTGTAACCAGGGAATTGGCCGTCTATGAAGTATGTCGGCCCCCGTTGCAGCTGGTCGGCTATCTTGGCATCGACCACAGTGGCGATCATGTTATTGAGAGTGTTGACCAAGATGCTACTTTGGTTGACTATCGCGTGATGGACGGCCGAGTCGATCCGATCTTGTAAGGAATATAGAGTCGAATCATCCTGCTCCTGAATTGGCTCCTCCACCTTTTGTTTGCCTTTTGACCCACTAGAGGAGGATGCCTTGAGGTCGTCCATGCTAAATTTATACTTTTGATGCACGGCCCCAGATCTTGTTTGGGTGAAAGATTGCAAGTAGTTGGCCTGGAGCTCTTCCACCATTTTCTTGTAATCGGCTTGTTGCTCAGCCGATAACTGGTCCATCATCACAGGCACGATGTTGTCCTGGGAAACATTGGGGCTCTTGGAGTCGACCATCTTGCCGGCTGAGTCTATGCGTCCGAGTCGAGCTGACAGAGAGAGTCCCAACGGGCGTGCCAAGAAGCGTGTTGACGAGAAATTTCTCTCACGCACTGGCCTGGGAGATCTGCTTAACTCCAGTGCAGATCCTTCTCGGCTACCTATGCGGTGCAGGGCGTGCTAGTTGGTTTGATCTGTTAATCAACAAGAAAAACAAAGAGAGATGCATTAAGTGTTAGGTTAGATCCCCACTGGATCGACTGAGGGAATCAATGAACATATATATGTTATCCTAAAATATATTTAAGCCAAGCGACTAGAATGGATCGGCTATACCGAGACAACATCAGTCGTTTAACCCAAATACAACAAAGGATAATAAATATATGAATCAATAACCTAGCCGATACTGGAAAGCTAACAATGAATCGGCTAGTACTCCGACAAATCTTATGAGAAGATATCATTCTTGAACCAGATGTGCGTAGCCTGGGAAATCGACCGTCGGCAGTTGATGGCAGGCCGATTTTGGCTGATGACGTCTGACAAGAATGGGATCTCAATATAAGAGGCGGTCCTAACATAAATCTAATAATAAATATATTAAAAGAAACATATCAGGGCAGATAAGGTCGGCTAAAACCCCGGCACTGTCTCTAAACAATATAAATCTAGCCGAACAGATCATTGAAAGTTCTAAAAACGACTTAAAAGTTCAACGTTGAAACATTAAGTATAAAAAGAACAACCTGATCTGTTGTAGCCGATTTATATCTCTCGAGACGGTGGATACCATGTACAAACCAGCCAACC
Organism: Oryza australiensis; assembly: GCA_019925245.2. NCBI lineage: Eukaryota > Viridiplantae > Streptophyta > Magnoliopsida > Poales > Poaceae > Oryza > Oryza australiensis. The sequence continues at coordinate 1,098,908 of JAIFGZ020000136.1, forward strand.
TTTCGATCTAGCCTTATTGGCCGCGAGTTCTTGATAGAACTGGCCAATTGCAGGATAGATCTAAACATTGATCTAATTTGTATGCGCTATATGATAAATAGCGCAGTATAAACCCCTAAATCTAATGTGTCATTACGATGGAAGCACTAGAATCAGCAAATCATACCACTAATGACAAGCATTTACCTGGGTTTGGGGATCGAAACGATGCAGCCCATAGCCAAACGAATTGCTCGTCTGAAGAAAAAGGTTGGCGATGCGCCGAAGGTTTGATTGATTGTGTTAAATAATAAAAAATCATTACATAGGGTCTCGGGTCCTATTTGTACCCAAGATAAAGTTATCTGTACAAACCCTGGACACTTTCTAAACTACTATTTAAAACACGACGTTATCCCGGAAAGGACCCACGCCGTACTACAATGAACAGTTTAAACAAACTCCTAAATTACAGATACAATTGCCGTTACATGAATCTATCCATAGATGACAATATCTTTTAACGTGCAAACTGATAACCGGATCTTTTATCTATATTCCACATCTGTACCAGAAACGGTTTTGTCTTCTCTGAACCTAGAATCGGCTATCGGTCGCTCTTGTCCGATTCAACCTTAGCCGACTGGCCTCGCAGCTGATCGCTTCTCAGCCGATGCGGCCTTTGTTTCTCCGCCAAACCAGCCGATTCGATTCTTCACCTTTGCCGGGACTTAGGTATTCAATTACCAAATTTCGATGTTAACACCCGTAGTCCCGTCTTTGAAAAGAAAGGAAGGGGTTAGATGGAAAAAAAGACCTTTTGCGCCCCTCCCTCCCTGCACCCCTCTCTCCCATCTCCATCCACGCCGCGTCCCGCGCCGCGCCTGCGCCCCTTCCTCTTGTCACTGCTCAGAGCTCTCGCTCTGCGCCCAAACTTCATCCGTTGCAACGTACAGACACAGTTACTAGTATATATATGTATGTATGTACATATGTATATGTGTATGTATGTACGTACGTACGTACAATAGAGAGGAAAGCAACGGAAATAACGGAAAGATGTGTCTGAGCTCGAAAATAACATGCCAAGGAAATGAAAAGGAAAGCACGGCTTGGTTTTTGGATGGGAATGGGAGTAGCAGGGCAGACGAATGATCGATAGGGACAAGGACAGTGGCGCGCACGCGCTGCCGGCGACGGGAGGCGCAGCCGTACAAGAGGTGGTGGCCCAGCACGCTCGCATGGAACACCGTTTCCCTCCTTTCTGGGATCCTACTTTCGGTCCAACACAGATACATGCCGCGTCCGCATCAACTTGCCGGCCTCTCGTGGCCATAGGATTTTCCATCTCGCGGGGCCTTCACCGTGACAACCATCGACTGGTTAGACATGGCCTTTGTAAGAAGAGTACACTACCACAAAACAGATCATCGCTGAGTATCAATACCGGTTCACCATGCATGGTTTTCTGTGCAAACCACTTGAACCGGCAATGATATTACGGCCTGTTTAGTTGCAAAATTTGATGAAAACTTTTCACCCAAAAAGTTTTGGATGAAAACTTTTCACAAAAGAAGATGAAAAGAAGATGTTTAGTTACATGTGAAAACTTTTCAGGGCTGTTGTAATAAAGATATATTTGCCCCTAATAAAAGCATGATTCGATACATTTATTATGATGCATGCAAATGCATGCACAAGTGGTGATGTAATTTTTTTCTCATGTATACTAACCGGCTTGTATATTTTGAGACATGATACTGTGAGCTCAAGTGCAGCTCAAGGTAAAAGGTGATATATTTTGAGATCTGAAGAATGGAGTTTGCATGGTTTTGTAATTGAGGGATGAAATTGGATATGAGACTTATTTCTTATAGCTTGCATGTACTATAAACCACATTCTTCACTATTGGTAATATCAAAGCCAAATTGACAACAGCATGTACTCAAACTCCACTGAATAAAAAATCCTACATCAAAAGATCACCAATTACCATATACTACTGAATCTCAATCACAGTTAGTGCCTTACTTCTGAAGCTCTAACCAAACAGCAGGAAACATCAGAGAGTAGCAAATTGAAGAATTGTGAATCTGACAAAACATGGCATAAAAATCCAAGAAGAGCTCACAAGAATCTACTACCTTGAAGGAGCTCAACACATTCAATACAACCTCAAACTAAAGATTACATCAGAGCAGTGAAATGTCTCAAGAACAGAAAAATCATCACTAAAAATTTATATGCCTTCAATTGATCACAATCAAGCTAAATCCAGGTTACTATTGATCCATACAGCATGACAATGCTACATAGCCTTTTTGAAACTTGGCAGCAAAACATTTTAGCCAAGCAAATGTAACTCTTCTAAAGATTACATATCAGTTGTCCTGGATCTTGTAATTCTTCTGAAGTATTCTCAGCTACAACAGCAGATCCCTTACATATGTATACACACATGTGTACAGAGAGCTAGCATCATTCACAATAATACAGAAGACAAAAGGAAACAAAGGATAATGGAGAGGGGAGAAACCTTTTGGGGATAAATTAGTCGACCCAGAAAGTCGATTAAGTTGAGGGATCAATAATGATTGGCAACTCAGCCCACAAATTACCAAGCATCCAACGCAATATAGATAATACATGAATTAATTAAGTTGACGAGATAGTCGGAGATCTAGAGGAACAATTATTTTAGGGGGAATGAAAGCAGATGCGAGAAAGAAGGAAAAATCGCACCTTTCTTGCTCAGATCCTCCGGAAGTAGTCACTCAAGATTCGATCATCCTTTTCCTCCTCTCCTCTGTTGAGCGAGGTCTGATTCTGAAAGAAAGAGGCAAGAACCAACAGTGGATTTTTGTGGGGCGGGGCGCACAGGGAAGAGAACAAAGCAGCACGAGCAACCACCACCACACATGAAAACAAACAACGGAGGTGGGGAATCAAGCATCTAAATGACGCACAAAACTGATGTTCGATTCGTACCCAGATGGAGGCAGGCAAGGCAAGGAGGAGGATGTCACCGCTCTGCCTCCCCCGTGCGCCGCCGCCTCCGCCCCCGTGCGCCGCCGCATCCCCGCGCGCCGCCGCCTCTCTCGCAGCCGTGGCCTCTCCCGTGCGCCGCTGCCTCCCCCGCCTCCGCCCCCGTGCGCCGCGGCCACCCCCGCCTCCGCCGCGCACAGAGACGAAGAGAAGAAGGGAGAAGAAGAGAAGGAGGCACGCGTGTGGGTAGTGGCGTCCGACACTTCTCCCATCAAAAAATTTTACCTTTTTTGACCAAACTACTCTCAAATTTGAAATTTTTTTATCCTAACTTTTCACCCCCTGTTTAGTTCTAAAAAGCTAAAAAGTGATCAAAATCTAAATTTTTTTTATTTTTCAGCTATAACTAAATAGGGCCTACGTATCTCTGCTGGCTCGTACCACAAAGACACAAACAAACAGTAATGCCATGGTTCAGACAATATGAAAACAATCATTGTTATGTAGCAAATGAAATTTACATCTCTATCATTAAGATTGCACCCGTATAAGATGGTTGAGATTTTCCCATACTCTCAGTCATCTGCTCTCTAGCCATTTGATTGAGATCCAAAGAGTAGGACATTGTCTTTAACCTCCAGCCACCAACAACAACAAGGAAGAGAGAGAGGGGCGAAAAGGAAGAACTCATCGGTGATAGTTTTTCTCTAGTGATAGTGTGACATAGTTTTTTCTCTAGTGACGACGTGACATCGACAACCCTAAACTCCGACAGGCAAGCACGCGTGGATTAGGTTACCATGACTAGGAAGGGCAGAAGAAAAGGAGGGGGAGGAAGGGTGTTGGTAGAGGGAATGACTTCAGAGAGCAGAGGGAGGTCAGAAGGAGCAGAAGCCTACCAGTAGACGGTGGTGCTGCCTCGGCCATGGGAGAAAAGGAAGGCGATGAGCTGGCATCAAAGGCAGAGGTGATTCATCAAAATGGTTAGGAGGTGGGACGGCGCCGTCATGAGCTGCCAAAAATTGAAGAGTAAAGGCAAGTGAAGGGTGCGACAACTATGCCTATGTGGTAGCAGAGGAAGATGAGAGGGAGGACGGAAGCATGGAGTGTACGGTTAATGGACCTTTTCAATGCGGTGCTAGGGCCACCAAGATAGAGGTTAGGAGAGTATCGGTAATGCATTTATGGTTGCATCAGGAAGGATGGGAGGGGATAGAAAGGGATTAGGTTAATAAGTTATACATGAATCATGGAGCAATCCTAGCCAATAAAAAATGACTAAGATTTAGCCTAAACTCAGATAGCAAGTCCTTTAATATAGTTTGGTGTTAACAAGTAGTACCACAAGGAAATTATGTTTCCAATCCATATAAGATAAAATTTTGTGATCTCTCACCATTTTTTAGACATTGTGAGAAAAATGGCTAACTTGACCTTGCCTTTTTGTATGTCTATGGTTCCCACATATGTTGTGCCATGGTTACTCGCCACTCGCACCACCGTCACAAAGCTCACTACTTTCGTTTTCAGATCCATCAATGCGGCCATCAAGTCCAATTTTAATACCCATCGGGATGGCTGGTGGCATGTACATATGCGTCCATTTGCTTGTCAGATCGGACTTATTTTAGGCATAGGCCATGGGGGATGAAGAAAAGAGGCACCTCTCTTTCTCACATGTCGCTGACTATGATGATCATATATATGGTGGTGCTGACAGCAACCCTTGCCCTCATGTATGTCTAGTTGGGTGGCTCAGGAGGCGCTCCAGGTTCCGCACAGCCCCCTTGTCCACCACTCATCGTTACCGCCAACACCACTGTTGACAAGAAATTTCTCTCACGCTCGGCCGGAGATGCGCGACTCTAGTGCAGGTCCTTCTTAGCTGCCTGTGCGGTGCAGGGTGTGCCAGTTGGTTTGATCTGTTAACCAACAAGAAAAACAAAGAAACATGCATTAAGTGTTAGGTTAGATCCCCACTGAATCGGCTGAGGGAATCCATGAGCATATATATGCCATCCTAAAATATATTTAAGCCAAACGACTGGAATGGATCGGCTACACCGAGACAACATCAACCGTTTAACCCAAATACAGTAAAGGATAATAAATATATGAATCGGTAACCTAGACGATACCGGAAAGCTAATAATGAATCGGCTAGTACTCCGATGAATCTTATGAAAAGATATCATTCTTGAGCTAGATGTGCGTAGCCTAAGAAATCGGCTGTCGGCTGTTGATGACAGGCCAATTTCGGCTAATGACGTCCGACAAGAACAAGATCTTAACATAAGAGGCAGTTCTAACATAAATCTAATAATAAATATATTAAACGAAATATATTAGGGCAGATAAGGCCGGCTGAAACTCCGGCACTATCTCTCAAACATATAAATCTAATCAGAATAAATCATTGGCAGTTCTAAAAATGACTTAATAGTTCAAACTTGATACAACATTAAGTATAAAAAGAACAATCCTGATCTGTCGTAGCCGATTTATATTTCTCAAGATGGTGGATACCGCATATAAACCAGTCAACCTTTAGATCTAACCTTGTTGGCTGCGAGTTCTCGACGGAACCGGCCAATGGCAGGGTAGATCTAAACATTGATCTAATTTATATACGCTATATGATAAATAGCGCAGTATAAACTCCTGAATCTAATGTGTCATTACGATGGAAGCACTAGAAACAACAAATCATACCACTAACAACAAGCATTTACCTAGTTTTGGGGGTCGAAACGATGTAGCCCGTAGCCAAACAAATTGCTCGTCTGAAGAAAAAGGTTTGCGATGCGCCGAAGGTTTGATTGATTCTGTTGAATGTCATTTACAGGGGGTCTCGGGTCCTATTTATACCCAAGATACATTATCCGTACAAACCCTGGACTCTATCTAAACTACTATTTAAAATGCGACGCTATTGTCAAAGCCCGATTTTTCGTTCGGGAATAAAAATCGTTTAATAAATCATTTCCTAGAAAATAAATCAAAAGAAAAGCAAAGTAAATCAAGTGAAACTATTAAGGAAATTAAATTTTCCTTTAAAAATCATGGCTGGAAATATTTTTGAAATATTCTCCATGCCCTAAAGTACTCTCTGAAATTTTTCGTGAAATTTGAGCTCGAAAATAATTTTAATAATACAAAGAACACTTCAATAATTATTTAAATAAATAAATTAATAATTAAATGAGCTGGAGATATTTTTATTAAATATTTTAGGTGTTCATATATTTTCGGGATTGTTCTTGGAATTATTTGGATATTGGAAGTATTTATAAAAATTTAAAGGATGTTTGGACGGAAAAGTCTATATTTTAGCGTCTTCAACCTCCAACTTGCTCTGATGCCGAACGCGTGGCTTTGTTTCTCCTCCCAAATCCGTCCCAATCCTTTGCCCAAATCAAAAATTAGTTGCGGTAACGAATTCCTCTAGATCTCCTCTACGGAAATCCCCGTCAATCCCGTGCTAAATCCAACGAATTTCGCCCTCGTTCTTATCCCGACGAACTCGGGATAAACCCTAAAAATCCGGCGCCAAATCCTCTCGTCCGGTGCCGGCCTCTCCCTCCAAAGCCTATAAAAAGGACCCCTAGGCCTCCTCCTCGGTTTCCCCTTTTTTACTCGAGCTTTTCCCGTGCTCTAACCACCTCCCCACGAGATCAATCTCTCTCCGTCGCCGGCCATCTCTTCAGCCGCCTCTAGCCGCCAACCCGACCGTCCTCGGTCTGCGCCGTTGCCACCATCGGCATCACAAGAGCACAAGGAAGCCCGACAGTCATCTTTCCTTCGTCGAGAACCCCGGGAAACACCTCATCGCCGTGAAGCCCATGCATCGCCGCCTCTATTCGAGCTTCGGCCATGCCTCATCGCCATTCCCGTTGCTGTTTATCATTGCCGTCTTCACCGTCGGCATCATAGCAGCAAGCCGAAGCCCGTCCTCCACCTCTCCTCCGCCAAAAGTCACCGGAAGGCCCTCGTCGCCGTGGACCCGTGCGTCGCCGCCTCCGTTCGCACTTCGGTCGAGCCTCATCGCCATTCCCGTTGCTGTTTGTCGTTGCCGTTTTCACCATCAGGGCCGTAGCAGCAAGCCGAGGCTCGTCCATCACCCCTTTTCCTCGGAAGGTCACCGGAAAGCCGTTGCCACCGCCAACCCGAGCTCGGCCGCCACTTCCATCTTGTCGCCGGCCGTCTCCCGATGCTGCTCGTCGTTGTGTAAGTGTCGGTAAGGTTCGCCACAACTTGCTCTTCCTCCCCATGCTCTCGGTTTCCGTCGCTGTGCTGCCGCTAATTGTCACCGCCATCACCCAATGCTTGCCGGCGTCGTGCCGACGTGGCCGTCTATGTGGTCACCTAGTCAACCGCCACATAGCTCTCCCTGCTTGCGTGGCATCTCAGTCAGTCGCCACCTCACTGTCAAGTCAATTGCCGCATCTTTGCAAGCTAGCTGTCGCGTCATTTTTCGTCTACATGGCATCCATCCTGTAAACACTAAATCGGTTCAATCTTGTTCGTCGGATCTAGGTCAAACCCTGGTCATTAAATCTGAGTCATCCATCCTTTTTTGTCAGTTCAATCCTAGTCATCCAAATCCTTGTGATCCTATGGACTGATCGAGGCTGATGTCTTAAACATCCTTTTCCAGTTCAAAATTAATTAATAATTGCGTAATAAATCATTTTAATTTCCAGAATTCATTTAAATGGTCCAAAACTTCTAAAATTCATATCTAATTCGTACGAACTCCAAATTGGGCCATTCAAATTGCAAAGTTCATCTAAAATTAAGCTCTACATGTTTGTTTACTTTTTATTTACTGTTATTTGGTTTTTATTAGGTTTTTTCCTTGTTTTGCATGCTAGCGTGTAGATTCCGCCGTTTTCGGAGTTTGTGCTCGCGAGGGAAAGAGCCCAGAAGTTTGCTTGAAGACGCAAGGCAAGTCATACTTCCCTTGAAGCATATTGATCCTATTTTTATAAATGTTTTCTGTTTGCACAATTGCATTGCTTTGCTAATTACATGGAATGATGGAATACCTATCTGCTTAATTGTGCTTTTTACTTGTTATCCGTCCTTTGTTAACCCTGGGTGTTATTTGACTAGCTTTAGTCACTGTTGTTGATTCTAGCTAGAATTATATGCTTAGCCATGCTTAACTACCACTAGCTCACTAAATGGGATAATTACACTATTTATTCTAGTCTCTAATGAGCTGCAAGCTCGATACACCAGACCATGTCTTATTGGTCATAATTATCTCAACTAAAATATGACATAATGGTGGGCTGTGGGTGCATGGTTTTGGATGGTCGCACCCATGGCAATTAAGGACCAGTTCATGGGAAACCCTGGAAGACATACCGTGCAAACCACTAGCCAGAATGGGCAACGGTTGGATCCGTAGAATAGCTTTCCCCAAGCCGACGTACCCTAGTGAGGGTGGGCGTGATGGAGTTGGGTCAGCCCCGGTTTTACGGGTTGATCGGCTGCCGGATTCACCGTGGCACGAGAGGGGGCTGCCCGCTGCCCTGCGGGGAGTGGGAGCGAAACCTTGGTGTGGTATCACTTGGTTAGGGAGAGTTATGCGAAAGGTCTTGTCACGATTTCCCCCTTTACAGTATCATGGTGGTACTTCGGGGCATGGTAACATGTGTGGAATCGTGTCTTGTGGGTAAAGTTACGCACCTCTGATCAGAGTAAAACTATTCGATAGTTGTGCCCACGATCATGGGCGATTGACCAGATTCACTACGATTAGTCCCACTACTGAATAATTTGATTTAATGGAACTGGTTTAGTTCAGGTGGAATGGTTGGGCCTGTTCAACGTGGGGATAACGTTGTTCAGTGGAAGATTAATATTGCCTTAATTACTCACTGTTTTACTCTTTTTAAATAATTAAATGCTTGTAAATCGCATTTATGCAAAATAGCCCAAACCACTCTTGTCTCCCCTTGCACGTCTGCATTTCTCGGTATGGCTTGTTGAGTACGGTGGTTGTACTCGGTCTTGCGATTTTCCCCTTTCGAAGTGTAGTGCTTCGAGTTGAAGATGGAGTTAGAAGACCAAGGCTCGGACCCCGTTGAGTTTGCTGTGGAGTGGAGCTAAAGCCCCGCTAGTGTCGTCTTTCTTTTCATTGCGAGTTTAAGGTGTGAGGACTAAGTGCCTCTTGGTAAGTATTTTTAATTTTACGCTTTGTTTTTACGTTTGGATCTGTGTATTAATTTGTCATTTTATGTACCCTGGTTGATTCTTGGACAGGGATTTAATACATAAAATAGTCAGAAACTTTTGGCTAAATTTATGGGCGTGACAAGTTGGTATCAGAGTCATCTCTACTGTAGGTTGAGCCACATTGTCAAACTCTAAGGACAAGTTTGCGAAAACCTTATTTGCGAAAATATCTCTTTTATCCCTTTGGAGTCTTTGCAAAGTGATTTGTCAAATTTCTCTCCTTTCCCCTCCACCTCTCTAGTTGTTAAACCTGGAGGACAAACTCAGTCGCTCGTCAACCCGTGGAAGTCAAGTCAAGCTCCAAGCTTCAAGCAAGTCGATCAAGCCAAGCAGCCCGAGTCAGCACTTCTTGAGGATCAAGCGAAGTTTCCCAGAGCTCACCTAGAACCCAATCTTTCCCGGGAGAGTAGCATCGATAGCTCCTAGGTCGTGTGTTGTTTGCTGTGTGCAGGTGTATGGCTCACATCAGTGGTGGGGATGTGACCATACTAGGTTGTTTGATTAATCAACTTGAAGAGTAAAAGTCTACCCATATCGGATCGGTAGATAAGTGGGTTAAGGTCTTATCTTTAGCAACCCCTCTCTTCCACCCTTTTCGTCGGGCGCGGTTGGTCGGTGCGGAAAGTGTCATCAACCGCAGTACCCTCAGCAGTGTGTTGAGGTCAGAAACCTTCAGGTCAGATCAGATTGCAATCTAGAGCCTATGCCGGAACCCCGTTCTTGTTCAGTTTCTGGTTCCCCAAGATCATATGTTGAATCCGCAAGGAGTGAATACAACAGATACAAAGCCAGATATAGAAGACACAGCAGTGGTACCGATGGTCGCAGATGCAAGCTCAGAATTCAGAATCAAGATCAAATCCAGTACATTCCATTGCAAGCACATATACGACCACTGTCAGTATATAGCAGTGTCCCCAGCAGACCAACATATGTCAGCCGTCGACAACCTCGGAGTCCACAAGCGTTACCTAAGGTAGTTATGGTATACAAGGACAAATTTTGCAAGAGTGTTCGATCATGCTTGGAAGTTGTATGCCAAGACGCCAACTGATGATGAAGTGTCAATCGTAAAAAAAAAGAAAAAGAAAAAGAAGCTACCAAGAAGCCATTTTCATCCCCAACGACTCCGATGACCTCCACCGTCGTCGCGTCAAGCACCTCCGTCGCGTCGGCCACCGCCGTCGCACCAGCTGTTGCCATCGCACCGACCATCGCCGCGGCACCGGCCGCTGCCATCGTCGAGTTCTCTGAGGTACACCCGCCGGTCCAGAACTCCCTTTCTTCGGATTTATCTCTCTAGTTATGTTTTCAGCCTCGTTGCGTTCATCCTGTTTCTAGCACTTTTCTCCCCTTTCAAACTATAGTGTTTAACCATTCCTGATTAGAGTTTCTTTCTTTCACACTGTAGCACCTGTCACATCAAGTGGTCATCCCCAATTTGACCCAAGCACAGGGTATTTTCTCGGCCCCATCGGCAACACCGATCCAGCCGATGTTATCATGGTCGAAACCAACAGGATTCCCTTCAATACCAACAAGCCATCCCTCACCCACTGGAACGGGACCTTCAAATCGTGGCCGACCACCGACGCCGCCTGGGCCGAATGGTACAAGAGGATGCAATCGGCCAAATACACTCAATGGGAGGAGGCCGGGATAGCCCAGTGCTTGGCTCTGTCCATTGCCAGCATGGAAAAGGACGAGCCGCTTCTGTTGGCTGCAACATATTTCTGGAATGACAGCTTCAACGCCTCCATCTTCCGACAAGGGCCGATGACAATCACACTGGCCGACGTGTACATGATGACCGGGCTGGACATCGAGTCATCGGCTAACCCCAGCAACCTAAGCTGAAAGGGGCAGCATCAGTTCAAAACCAAGGCCATCGGCGGGTAGAGCGGCTTCATCGCCCAAAACATGAAAGATGGACCCGTCGGCCACAGGGAGCACGCTGCATTTCTGATGATGTGGCTTGAGAAATTTTTGTTCTGTGGATCGAGCTGCGGCCGACTGCCAACTAGCAGGTCATAGCCGAAATCCTGGCCGACGGGGGCAAGCTCGCGCTGGGGAAGTACCTCCTCGGCTACTTGTATCAAATGTTGTATCAGGCCGCCGCAAAGATAGCCGCCAACGCCCCAATCAACACCGGCGGCCCCTGGTGGTTCTTACAGATCTGGCTGGTGCTGGCAACGTAGAAAATAGCCGGTCGGCTGCCCCTGACCGAGGTCGTCTTCTCAAGGCTGGAGCCGATCGAAGACGAGGACGACAACCAGATCACCACCACCAGATGCATGAGCTATGGAGAAGCAGCAGTTTCTCATGCGGGCTCAAGGCAATCGGCCGACCTGCTGGCCGAATAGTTCATTGCCCTCTACGACGGGCTGTCTCGCGAGAACCGCGCCTGGTACTTTTACCGAGATCGGGGACTGTTCGAGTTGCCAGCCGATTTCAACTGGGAGGACATTAATTTAGCCGACAACCCAAGGTGCAGGGAGCTGTTCATCGCCACTCTGTCCCCCTGCATCTTGCCGACCGGGATCCACTAGGGCCGATCAGTGGCCAAGAGCTACGAGTTCTATTACCCGGTGTCGACGGTGAGAGAGTTTGGTCTTGGGCAATTGCCCATCGGCTTTTATTATGCCGATAAGATTGAAATGAGGGGAGTGGTGAACCAAAACTTGATAATGCATCGGCTGTTGAATATAGCCCGTCCTCCCCTCGGCGACATCGGCGTGATGACCCTGGTGCTCAGGAAAAGCACGGCCTATGACCAATGATGGACCGAAATCAAACGACATATCTTTCACCAGCGGTCATCTCATTACGTCGATCTACTCCTGCCCGAAGAAATCCCTTCAGTAAGCAAATTGCAAATGATTTTCCTCTTCTTATCATCGGCTGATATAGCCGACTAACATTCGCCCTCTGGTTTGCAGGAGACAGAGACGGAGCGACCGACGGTGAGCGACTCCAGGCGCCCCATCGAATACCTTCTAGGTGTTCTGGACGGGGGCGGCCTCGCTCCGTCGGCCATCGGCTGGGGAGCGCCGAAGCTGGCGTCGTTGCCACGAGGGCAAGTGCGCGAGCCGATTGCCTAGAAGAAAAGGGCTGCACCACTCATATAGCCATTGGCGCGCCCCAAGAAGCCGAAAGAGAAGGAAGCGAGCGGGCGCCGGCCGATAGCCTCCCCCTTGGACCCGGCCGTCGCGTAGTTCCTCGATGCCATCACCGGCGAGGAAATGCCGGCGGCTGTTGGAGCGGCGGCCAAACCCGGGAGCTCGAGCCATGAGTCCGTCAATGCTCCAGCCGACGTCCCGCCGGTCCCAAGTCCCCCAGCGAAAAATCGGCCGGTAAGCCCTAACTTCACCAAATTCGGCTTTTCAATGATATCACTTGCATCTGATCGAACAATTCTTTTCAGGTCAAGAAATTGGCCGGCCGGACTCCACGTCACTCGCACCTTGATTTGTAGAAATTAGCCGACTCGACCGCTAACTCTTCTTTTGCAGCCCCCACGATCTCCATCGGATGCCCCCCAGGCGTCTAGCGAGCACGTTGTGACTGCCGCGGGCGGCGGCAACGACGCCGACGAAGAGGCCCCGACGGCTGCAGGCGGCAAACCAGCTGAGCCGACTGTTTCGACCCCGGTGCCCACGGTAAGCCGACTGAATCTGATGATCGGCTTTGTCAGCTCAATATCTTCTGATCATCTTCCTCTTTGCAGAACATAGCTGATCTCCTCAACTTTGACTTGTCGGAGTTCGGGGAGTCCGGCGAAATCGGCGAGGAGGCGTTGGTGACGCCGGCCGAGGACCTGAGGGCCACCCTAGCCAACATCGTCAACCAGCTGGAGGCCTCGCTGGATGCGCTGGTGGTCGACAGCGGTTCAATACGCACGCTTCAAGGAAATCCTAGGCCAGCTGCCGGAAGTTCTAGTCGACGCCATTGTGCCGGCCACCTTCATGGAAGCCTGCCAACTCAAGTATGAACGGGCACGAAAGCGGATAACCGATCGCCGCGAGAACCAGGCGCGGTCGGCCACCCTCCAGTCGACCAAGGATGCCATTGAGAACCAGAAAGCCGCCTTCGACCGCCTAAAGACTGAGCCGGCGGCCAAGCTTGAGCAACTCCTCGCACACCAAGATCAGCTGATGGCCGATCTCGTTCAAGTCACGAACGAGATCGATGTCCACAAGGAGTACATGGCTAGCTTGCCAGCCGAAATCGAAGCTCAACGCCAAAGTATCAAGGTGGCTGTGGCACATCTACGGGACCTGGTGAAGGGCATCCGGCCGGTGGCGGGGTCTGAGGCCGACGACGTCAAGGCCATTGAGAAAATAGACCAGATCAGGCGAACGGCGTTATCGGCCATAGCCGATTTCTTGAAACAATGAGCTTGTAACATTTTAACATTCTGAAATCGGCCACTGCCTCCTGTAATATATTTGTCAAACTTTTGTAATGGTCTTGAACTTTGATCAACTTGCTCGAATTTTGTAATCGGCTTTAACTTTTGTGTAGTATAGTTTATCAATCTTTTGAAGCTGTGCTCGTGGATGAGATCGGCTTTGGCCGCACGTAGTATCTTGAATTGTTTATGCTGAAATCGGCCCTAGGCGTCCGTATCGTGTCACCTTCGCCGATTCCGAGACCACACCACAACCGTCGATGTTAACAATTGAATCACGGCCGTCGATCCAAATCACTTCCAACGCCTTTATTTGGACCGCCGATTATGAAGCTTGAATTGTTTAAAAATTTCTGACGCCCAATTTTGCAATCGGAACAGATCATTGGCAGTTCTAAAAACGACTTAATAGTTCAAACTTGATACAACATTAAGTATAAAAAGAACAATCCTAATCTGTCGTAGCTGATTTATATTTCTCAAGATGGTGGATACCGCATATAAACCAGCCAACCTTTAGATCTAGCCTTACTGGCCGCGAGTTCTTGACAGAACTGGCCAATGGTGAGATAGATCTAAACATTGCTCTAATTTATATGCGATATATGATAAATAGCGCAGTATAAACTCCTGAATCTAATGTGTCATTACGATGGAAGCACTAGAAACAGCAAATCATACCACTAACGACAATCATTTATCTAGTTTTGGGGGTCGAAACGATGCAGCCCGTAGCCAAACAAATTGCTCGTCGGAAGAAAAAGGTTGGTGATGCGCCGAAGGTTTGATTGATTGTGTTGAATGTCTTTTACAGGGGGTCTCGGGTCCTATTTATACCCAAGATACATTATCCGTACAAACCCTGGACTTTATCTAAACTACTATTTAAAACGCGACGCTATCCCGGGAAGGACTCACGCCGCATTACAATGAACAATTTAAACAAACTCCTAAATTACAGATACAATTGCCGTTACAGGACTCTATCCATAGATGGCAATATCATTTAACGCGCAATCTAATAACCGAATCTTCTATTTATCTTTAAACTGCTGTACCAGAAATGGCTTTATCTTCTCCGATCGTAGAATCGGCTATCGGCCGCCCTTGTCCGATCCAACCTTAGCCGATTGGCCTTACAGCCGATCGCTTCTTAGCCGATGCGGCCTCTGTTTCTCCGCCAAACCAGCCGATTTGATTCTGCTTCATCTTTGCAAAGACTTAGGGATTCAACTACCAAATTTCGATGTTAACACCACCCTACCCCCACAGACCTTTCCCATCTCCTTTCTTCTTTTTCCCTTGGTTTTTCTCCTTCTTTTTTATGGATCTAGCAGGTTCCCCTGACGCCTGAGAGCGTGCCCGAATGGCAGCAGTGAGGTCTTCATTCGAAGCTGGCAGAGTTGAGGGACAATGGGCGATGACGACGGCTGAAATGGTGTGGCTAGGTTGTGCCCGGTTGTAAAGCAACGGTCCGACGAGGCTGTGGTGGTCGTGCTGTAGGTGGCGGCGATGTGTAGATCCAGCGAGGCTCCCTAGTTGGCAGTGCTCCTGAATCCGCCACGACATTGAGTATTGAGTGGTTGTGGAGGTGGCGATAGAGTGGACCTGACCAGCTCCCTAGTCAGATCCGAGAGAAACGAAGGCTGCAGTGAGAGCATGATGGTGGCCACCTTCATGCCAAAGAGGATGGTGGTGGCTGGATCTAGCCCTTCATGGTGAGCTCAATGGCGCTACGCATGATGGGATTCTGGGTAGTATGAAAGGTCAGTGCTTCGCGATGCTTAGACGGACTAGTTCTGCCCTTTTCCTGCGGCCATAGCTGGATTCAACATTGGCAGACAACAATCATTGTGTGACGGCCAGATTTGACGGTGACATCAACGGCTTTGTCGTTGGCAATGTCAAGAATAGATAAAGCGACAATGGGTTAGAGTAGGCACGGAGGTGCTGCTATGTAGTGGCTGTAGCGACAGTGGGATGGCGTGGCTGTGGAAGGGTGACTAGTTCCGCCCCTCCTGACCTTCTTCTCAAGCTTGGCCATCCTAGCATGGAGTTTCGTGAGGATCGATTTCTAAGCAAACAATTGGTGTGTTGGTTGTTGCTGCATAGCGAGAGCAAGTCAAAATGAGATAGGAAAAGATTGAAGTTTAGTCTTCTAGTCTTCTATTTTTGTTGTTTTTTTCTATATATCTCAATTATGAGACTAGGAGTCTAAGAGTCTAAGTACTTCTGTAACCTTTGGATACGTATACCAGATCGAATTTTTATATATTATGTTATAAAATATAGGCGTAGCTTGGTAACTGGCTTCGTGCTGCTCTGGCTGCCTGTGAGATATTTGGACACGATGGTGACACAGCTTTGGTGCCACTCACCATAGTCGTCTATACCGTTCCGTCTGCCGGCCCACACAATTAATGTTGCCCTCTCCTTCGTTCTCCTGCCCTTAATAGCTAGCCAGCCTTGATTTCATTTAGCCTTGTATTGCCAAGGGTGTTGTGCGTGGAGCGGTGGAGGTCTCATCGTTGACAGCAAGATGGCTTCCTGGGCTTGTTGGCCAAGATTAGAAGGTTAAAGACGTCATATGCTTGATGATATTTACTTGTTGAGTAACTGGACTAGTATGTGCGGTGATCAAAAAGAAGTAAAGTTATTAAGTTGTATTTTCTGTACCTCTCTAATTTCGAACGGTGGTAGCAATTGAATTTTTTTCATAGTATTGTAGCTATATTGTACCAATAATAATTTTTTGACAAATTTTACTATAGAACATCCCAACTTCATGGTTTTAACTTTTGGACACGGCAAAAGTTAATCATTGAAGAAAGACACGATACTATGTCTATTAAAATATTTATTTCTAATTAAGTGAGAGTAAACCTATCAATGGGCTGGATTGAAATGAGTTCAATGGATTGGTTTCACCTTTGGATGTGCTTTGGATGGATGTAAATGGACTGAGGAGTTTAATGGGCTGGACTGGTTTGGGTGGAGGTGGAAACGGTTTGGACCGGTTTGGTTTTTGGTTTCTGATTTTTGGATCCAAATTGGATCCAGTCCATGGATTTTTTTGGATGCGCCAATCCAGTCCAGGACTAGGAATTTTTAGCATTTATAATTTTAACTTTTTAAAGATTTACAAAAATAATTTTTGGATTCAAAAATTTGCAAAACTAGTCCCTTCCCGCTCTCTGGGAGGGCGGGATTTAAAAAACGCCCTTCCAGAGAGCGTTTTATCCGACGTGGCATACGACCGTTGGGTGCCGCCTGCCGCGCGCGTGTAATTTTGCATTTTGCCTCCTTTCCGCCCTTACAAAGGACGTTTTTAGTAATAAACAGTGAATAGTGAACGATGCGGTGAACAATGATGAACAATGAAAAGTGGTAAACAGTAAAATGAACGGTGAAAAACGTCCTTCGTAAGGGCGGGAATGAGGCAAAATGCAAAATTACACGCGCGCGACAAACGACACCCAACGGCCGTCGCCACGTCGGATAAAACGCCCTCGGGAGGGCGTTTTAAATCCCGTCCTCCCGAAGAGCGGGAAGGACTAGTTTTACAAATTTTTGAATCAAAAATTATTTTTAAATCTTTAAAAAATTAAAATTATAAATGCCAAAATTTCCCAAACCTAGCGTCGTCTCCAACTCTCCATCTTTTCCACGGCTCCAAGCTCCACTTCTTGCGCCACCACCCCTTCCTCCCCTTCGCTCCGGCCGAGGCGTCAAGCGCCGCGTCTTCGTCCAGCTCGTCTCAACGCCGGCAGCCGGTTCCACGTGGTGGCCGCGGCGTCATTGGCCGCAGTCCACAGGTACCTTGAGCTTGCCGTCGTGCCCACAGATTCTTGAGGTTTGGGTAAATCTTGGTAGAAGCAAGTTTCGTTTGGTGTGGCTGCTCATGAGTATTTACTGTTCTTGTTAGTTGGTTGGTTGATTGGTTGGCCTTCCTAGTCGGTTCCAGTGTTTCACCATCTCTCTATTGATTAGTATTTATTTAATTCGTGTGCAATTCCTTTCCTTAATTATATTTAAGATTTGGTGAGCCAAATAATGTCTTAAAATTAGTTGATCTCACGCTCCTCTATCACCTATATGTGCAGTAATTTTACATCCAGAAATTTTAGGAAAAGATAATTTTTCTTTGATCTGCATGTTGCGAGTCTTCTAATGTTGCTAAGTGTAATTTGTAGCATGCCCAACAGTCCAATTTCTGCCTAATTCAGGCCAAATTTGTGCTTTGGTTAATAAAGAAAAGATTGTTCAGTTTTGTGGAATTTTGGTGTGCAATTTTTAGCCTGTAGCACGTGTACAATGTGTGATGAAAAAATTATAGACCATGTTCTTTCAATTCGCTTCATTTTAGATTTCCTTGCTCTATGCAGATAAATGAACAAACTCAATAATAAATATGTCAATACAAATGTCAGAGAGTTCGGGTACTAATATTCCAAATCATAGTCAGTCTTCAAGAACACGTAAGAGGGCTAAAGTATGGCAACACTTTCAGCAAGAGGTTGTAATGATAGATGGTGTCCCCAAGACTCAATGCAAATATTGTAGCTTAAGATTGACAGCCACCAAAAAGACAGGTACAAATCACCTTATCAATCACATAGCCGAATCATGTCCAGCTATAGATGGTGATGATAGAAACTACTTTCTTGTAACAATTAGAAAACAGACAGGGGAAGGTTTGTGTTTGATCCCAAGAGAAGCCGGGAGCTAATGGTCAAATACTTCATTTATGCAGAGGTGCTATTCAATAAAATCAAGGATCCTTATTTTGTGGAGTGGAAATCCATGCAGCCAGCTTTCAAAGTTGTGGGTGCGTCAAACACTTCGTGATGATGGCTTCAACTTGTATGAGCGAATGAGGGATGACTTGCGTGCTGAATTACATAGTCTTGATTCATGCATATATCTGACATCTGATATGTGGACTTCAATTCAAAATATAGGCTACATGGTTGTCACAACGCACTATATTGATAGAGTTTAACATGAAGAAGAAAATTATAAGTTTTAAGGAATTGAAGTATCCTTACATGGGATTTGCCATTGAAGAAGTTATAATGAGTTGCTTGACATATTGGGGCATTAGAAGCAAAATGTTTACAATAACTTTAGATAATGCTAGTAATAACACTTCTACATGTCAAGAGTTGGTAAAAAATCACAAGGATGTGTTGATGTTTGAGGGTCGACATTTGCATGTTAGATGTTGTGCCCATATCCTAAATATTTTGGTTCAAGATGGAATGAAGATAATTAAACCAATAGTACACAAGCTACGTGAGTTGTTGAAGCATTTAGATTCTTCAGCATCAAGAATGCAAGATTTCAATTCTATGGCAAATTTGAAGAATCTTCCTTTGAAGTTGGGTTTTTCTTTTGATACACTGACTAGATGGAATTCCACCTTTAAAATGATTGCAGAAGGATTAGTGTACAGATCTGTCTTGGATAGTTATGCAATTCAACATGAAGAAGTTGCACCTACTAAACTAGAATGGAAGAAAGCTGAATCAATTTGTGCATTTCTTAAAGCTTTTGGAGAAGCCACATTATCGGTGTCAGAAGATAGGAAACCAACCGCACATAGGTTCTTGCCCTTGGTGCTACAGATCTGTCATGCATTGAGTGACCCTGATTGGCAGACTAGTGATAATTTGAAGCTATTGGCTGCAGCTACGCTCTCAAAGTTTGTTGAATATTGGGATAATGGGTTTAACTCCGCACTTGTCATTGCCATGATGTTAGATCCAAGAAGAAAAGAAGATTATTTGAAATTTCTTTTATGAGAAGACATCCAACAGTGTGAGTGATATTGTTGAAAATGTGGGTTCTGCTGAAGATTGGTTGAAGGATTATTATGAAAAATATCAAGGGCTTGTAAGAAGAAATGATGACGACATGCTTTCACATTCGCATGGAGGTAGCAACAGTGTTGGATCACCTGTTCTTGGGAAAAGAAAACTTGAGGAGGAGTTTGCTTTATACAAGTCTCAAAGGAGGATTGTACGGCAAATAAAATCAAAATTTGCCACATATCTAGAAGAAGATGTTGAGGTGGATAGTAAGAGTTTCGATGTTTTGGACTGGTGGAAGAGACATGCTCAAAAATTCCTGATGTTGTCAACTATGGCCAGAGATTTTCTAGCAATACCCCTCAGCACCGTGTCTTCTGAATCAGCATTCAGTTGTGGGGGCAGGATACTTGGTGAGACACTGAGTTCGTTAACACCTGAAATGCTTGAAGCTCTGATTTGTGCGGAAGATTGGTTAATTAAGGCCAACGATCCTTTGATCAACATTTCAGGTGCTGAAGGTATAGTAGTGATAAATGGTACCTCCATAAATGTTCTATGTATTTGAATTATGAAGTAATTATCATATATCATTAATAGGTGAAAGTTTGCCCTGATCTCTTCAGATGGTGAATTGAAGATGGATAAGGTAACTTTCTATATTTAACTATCCATTTCATCATATCTGGTATAATCCACATGTATCTCATTGTATGTTGAGAGCTGCATATAAATAAGGCATAGAAAAAGTTATATGCATACTAATCAGCATGTTTGTAGTGCTGAAAGCTTTAAACCTTTCATCAATGGCATGCAACTTCAAGTTGTTTAAAGTCATGTTGTGTAGGATAATATTGTCAAGAATTATTAGCCTTCTGGAGTGTACTGAGTTGTTGAATGGGCAACGGAAGATTTTTGGATTTTTCAACTTGCTTTTTATTTTATATTTAGTGTTCATTTAGTATTATTTTCCTGTTTTGCTAATTTTGTGAGTATTAGAAAAGTTTGATGTGTACGTGCTCACTCTAATAGAGTAATAGACAAAAACCCTTCATTGAATCTACTCCGACGAAGAAAAAAAATCTGAGCCTCCATGAGTTAGTGTATGGGAGTTGGAGTTCTGTTAGCTGAATCCATTTATATGAAATGGATTGAATCCATTTATATGGAATGGATCGGAGTGGATTGGACTGAAATCTAAGGAGGTTTGGTTCGATATCGGCTTTCGAGAAGGTGGAGTGGAGTGGGTCTGGTTTGGTGGTTGCTTTGTGAGGTTATGGTCTGGATTGGTTTTGAAATGGATTGCAACCCATTGGCAGGCTTAAGTAAGAGAGAGAAATGATGTGAAAGATCCTAAATGCCCTTGGTCCCAGTTGTCATATTCATTCTCTTCCTCCTCATCGGTTGCTAGAAATACAGCACCAGACCAAAGGCCGTCAAAGGCCATGTGCGAGCATGGCGGCCGCACGGGTTGGGGGCCCCCACCTCGGAGTGGGCCTACTGTCTAGCCTGAGTTCAGCAGCCCACGAGCGAGGAGGGAAGGAGGAATTTTTAGCATTTTTAATTTTTTCTAAAGTTTTGCAAAACTAATTTACGGTTTCAAAGAATGGAAAATAGTCCCCCATCGTTCTTTGGGAGGGCGAGATTTAAAAATCGTTTTCCAAGAGGACGATTTCGCTGACGTGACAGATGATCATTGGGCGTCGTCTGTCGCGTTGAGGCTTTTTTTTTGGAAAAACCCCTTGCCTCTCTCGACAAGGGCATTTTTTCACTATTGAAATAGGGGGCCGTCTACAAAAGTGTGGCCACCCTGGTAATTTTGTAGGCGGTTCCTTTGTCGCTCTCTCGAAGGGCGATTTTTGCCCGTTGATCAGGGGACCGGCTGTAAAAGGGCGACCGCCTGTCATTTTTGCATTAGGCCTCCTCGCCACTCTTACAAAGGGCGATTTTTGCTCTAATCTCGCTATCCGCAAGGGCGATTTTTGGTGCCACTGTTAGTGATATGTCCTAGAGGCAACATAGAGATGTTGGATATCATGGTCAATGTTTATGTATAAATAAATAAAGTGTTATTCAGTTTCTATCTTGTATTGATCAATAAGTACGTGACTTATTTATGAGACTCTTTATGTATGAATCTATTTTTAAACGATCCCTGATCATATGTCATGATTCTAAGATCGGCATGTTTATTGAGTGATGATCATGTCTCATAGATCATGGTATGGAGATACAAAATCAATATATGTGGACATGTGTTAGAGAACACATTGTTGGATAGACCCACCATGAGACACTACAGGAATTAATGTGCCATTAGTTGGTCTCAAGTAATGTTGGTGCAAAGTTCTTAGACCTGATATCATCATGGATTCCAACACATGTAGTAGCTTACTTTGGGACTGCTAAACGCTATTCCGTAACTAGGTAGTCATAAAAATAGTCGAGTGGGATGTGAGTGATCAAGATGGAATTTGCCCCTCTTTTGGAGAGATATCTCTGGGTCCCTCGAGGTAATGGATTATGGAAGTGCATGGCCATGCTGAGTTGATTGAGGAGTCAATCAACAGACAGATAATCCAATACAGTTCGAGTGAATGATTAAGCTATTGAAAGGATGACACACCTCTTGCGTATAGCTTAATTGGTATCGTGAGGTAAAGGAATTTGTGGACACATTACAGGTTAGAGCCGATATTATATTCTTGTATACTATGGTGTTAATATGTGCTGCTAGACTCCGGTGTTGACAGGTCGGCTGAGTTGGACTTGAGCCGAAACCGAGTATACCTGAACCTACAGGGTCGCACGCTTAAGGAGATAAGAACAAGCATTCGAGTTGGACTCGGATACGGCTCGATCGGATAGGGATCCGATCGGATAGAGTCCTATGGGCTTACAACGTATGGGTGGCCAACTCTATAAATTCGGATAGGATCCGATTCAAAATAGAGTCCCGATCAGCCACTAGACCCAGTCGGCCAACTCTATATAAAGGGGTGAGGGGTGCAGAATAGCATTGGACGATCTCCTTACATAGAGAGTTTAGGGTGGTGAAGTCAACCAACTATGTGTATGACGTGAAGTGCATGAAGGAGGATTGTCTGTGGCGTGTTCATGCATATAAGGGCAAATGGAAAGACTATTGGAAAGCGAGCATTGTGAATGAGCACACATGTTGGTTGCTAAGGGTGGATAAGTATCACCGCAATATAACCTCAGCCTTTGTTGCCGGTGAGATGTACAACGATGTTGTTTGTAACACGGACTTTGAACCGGGCTTCATTATTAGGCACATTAAAAACAAATTCAAGTATACTATAAGCTATTTCAAGGCCTGGAGGGCAAAACAAAATATTTTAGAGATGAGGTATGGCACATTTAAAGCATCCTATGATAATTTGCCTCGTTTGTTAGCCACCATTACTCAGAAAAACTCCAATACCTACTATGACATTCAGACATTTCTGTCATCTAATAACCCGAGCAAGAGTGTGCTGCAAAGAACCTTTTTCTCGCTGGGGCTTGCATCAACGCATTGTTGACGAGAAATTTCTCTCACACGTTGGCCTGAGAGATCTTCCACCATCTTCTTGTAATCGGCTTGTTGCTCAGCCGATAACTGCTCCATCTTCACAGGTACGATGTTGTCCTAGGAAACATTGGGGCTCTTGAAATCGACCATCTTGCCGGCTGAGTCTATGCGTCCGAGTCGAGCCGACAGAGAGAGTCCCACTGGGCGTGTCAAGAAGCGTGTTGACGAGAAATTTCTCTCATGCGCTGGCCTGGGAGATCTGCTTGACTCCAGTGCAGGTCCTTCTCAGCTGTCTGTGCTGTGCAGGACGTGCCAGTTGGTTTGATCTGTTAACCAACAAGAAAAACAAAGAAATATGCATTAAGTGTTAAGTTAGATCCCACTGGATCGGCTAAGGGAATCCATGAGCATATATTTGTTATCCTAAAATATATTTAAGTCAAGCGACTGGAATGGATCGGCTATACCGAGACAACATCAGCTGTTTAATCCAAATACAGTAAAGGATAATAAATATATGTATTGATAACCTAGCCGATACTAGAAAGCTAACAATGAATCTGCTAGTACTCTGATGAGTCTTATGAAAGGATATCACTCTTGAACCAGATACGCATAGCCTGGGAAATCGGTCGTTAGCAATTAACAGCAAGCCGATTTCGGCTGATAACGTCCAACAAGAATGAGATCTTAATATAAGAGGTAGTCCTAACATAAATCTAATAATAAATATATTAAAAGAAACATATCAGGGTAGATAAGACCGGCTGAAACCCCGACACTGTCTCTAAACATATGAATCTAGACGAACAGATCATTGAAAGTTCTAAAAACGATTTAATAGTTCAACATTGATGCAACATTAAGTATAAACTAGGCAACCTTTAGATCTAGCCTTATTGGCCGCGAGTTCTTGACAGAACTGACCAATGGTGAGATAGATCTAAACATTGCTCTAATTTATATGCGATATATGATAAATAGCGCAGTATGAATCTCTGAATCTAATGTGTCATTACGATGGAAGCACTAGAAACAGCGAATCATACCACTAATGACAAGCATTTACCTGGATTTGAGGATCGAAACGATGCAGCCCGTAGCCAAGTTAATTGCTCGTCTGAAGAAAAAGGTTGACGATGCGTCAAAGGTTTGATTGATTGTGTTGAATCTTTTATTACAGAGGATCTCGGGTCCTATTTATACCCAAGATAAAATTATCTGTATAAACCCTGGACTCTATCTAAACTACTATTGAAAATACAACGCTATCTCGGGAAGGACCCATGCTACATTACAATGAACAGTTTAAACAAACGCCTAAATTACAGATACAATTGCCGTTACAGGACTATATCCATAGACGGCAATATCTTTTAATGCGCAAACTGATAACCGGATCTTTTATCTATCTTCAAACTGCTGCACCAGAAACGGCTTTATCTTCTCTGATCGTAGAATCGGCTATCGGTCGTTCTTGTCCGACCCAACCTTAGTCGATTGGCCTCACAGCCGATCAGTCCTTAGCCGATGCAGCCTATGTTTCTCTGCCAAACCAGCCGATCTAATTCTGCTTCATTCTTGCTAGGACTTAGGGATTCAATTACCAAATTTAGGCGTCAACACGCATTTGTGCATTGTCGACCTGTGTTGTGCATAGATGGAACCTTTTTGACAGGCAAATATAGAGGTCAGATATTGACGGCGATTGAAGCAGATGAGAACAACCAGGTGTTACCAATGGCATTTGCATTTGTCGAGAGCGAGAACATCGAAAGCTGGTATTGGTTCTTGGAGAGAGTTCGTTGCCAAGTTATGCATATGAGGCCTAATGTTTGCCTCATACTTAATCGTTATGTAGACATGTTGAAGGCAATTGACTACCTGCAGAATGGTTGGCTGGAGAGGGGACTTCCAGCTAGGTGGCATGATGTTCGGAGTAGATGGTGCATGTGTCATATGGGAGCAAATTTTTACAAGCAATTCAAGAACAAGCACCTGATGGATCTCTTTAAGAGGCTATGTAGTCGGAATCAAGAGAAGAAATTCAATGAGTTGTGGCGGAGGTTGGATGAGCTGACAACGAAGCAAATCGACGAGCAATCTCGTCGGCCACAGGATGACGAGCCTCCAGTACCTCTTGGTCCACTACATGATGACCCGCCCACAATGAGAAGGAGGTCTGCATCATCAATACGTAATTTCTCGTACTAGTTAGAGAATGAACCGAAAGAAAAGTGATCTATGTTGTATGACACTGATGGGTCTCGATATGGTATAATGACAACCAACCTAGCCGAGGTGTACAACTGGGTAATGCGAGGAGTGCGAGGACTCCCACTGGTCGGTATTGTTGAATTTATCCTTCATGGTACACAGGTATACTTCAGGGACATATACAAGAAAATTGCCCCATTGATGGCTGATAACAACATTGTATTTGGGAATGTGGTGACAAAGTATATCCAAGACAAAATAGCAAAGGCTATGAAGCACAGAGTTATTCCCCAAGATACCTAAGTTCATAGGTACGAGATAATGTGTGTCGACAGGAGAAGGTGCGACATCAACCGCATCCAAGCTGTGCAGGAATGTGTGCTGCATGTGGAGGGTGGTTGTAGTTGCAGTTGCATGAAGCCCAAGCTTAGAAATCTGCCTTGCTCACACGTACTTTTGACAGCTGGGGATTGCGACATACTTCCCGATATTTATGTGTCACCCTACTACAAGAAAGAAGCAATATTTCATATATGGAAAGAGGAGATATATGGGTTCGGAATATCTAGATCTTACACAACTCTGAGGCCATAAGTGGTATACATTCCAGATCCGTCGAAGTTAAGGATGAAAAAGGGACGACGTCAGTCGAGACGCATCAGAAACGACATGGACGAGTTGAAGGCAGGAGGGAGAACTCTATGGTGCAGCAAATGCGATGAGCGTGGCCATATATACAAGAATCAATCACTTTGTGCTGCCACGTGAACGTATTGTTACATCCGTTCAATAAGTTAACTCACGTTAGCTTGAGATGTGCCTTTGCTTTCTCTAGTATATATTGCACCACCCGAATACGAGCTCTTCATATCTTTGTTCTGTTTCCTACCTTTCTATCTAGAATGGATCATCCCTTTCTTGAGCGTCTGGACTGGCAACTTCATCCTTTGGGCGGCTGGATTTCACTATGGTGTGACCGTCCGTTGTGCCATTATCGGGATGCTTGTATACTTACGTCATCCCTGAACTCAGAAACTCGGGGAAGACAATTCTTCCAATGCGCCAACATGGATTAGGTATGACTACTGTGCTCTGATTTGTAATACGTATTCTTAATACACAATACGTTAGCTTGTTCCTACATCATGGTAACATTTTACGTAGGCATATCGTCGGGTGTGCAACTTCTTTGAGTAGATAGATATGGAGAACCCACGGACCAACGAAACACGTTTCTACCCACTTAGCGAAACAAGGTTGGACTACCTTCGACGGAAGGCTACCAACATCGAATTGCTGCGGAAGCTTTGGATTGGCCTCTAGATCCGCTCACTCTACCCATATGGCGGAAACGTCCAAAATGTCATTGTGATCTCTGTTGCTAGGTGATAAGGTCTATTAGCCATGCAACTCAAGGATAAAGCTGCTTCATGTGTCCTGAGATTGTCGATGACAATTTTGTCGTGAGTACCTATAGGTGGCCAGATGGGCCGGGCTGTCGTGGGCCGGCACGGGCATGCTTGTACTGTTGATGGGCCCGGCACGGCACAACACGGATGGAGATGGGCAGTGTTGGCACGGCACGATTGGGCGTGCCATGCTTAGGCCGCCGGCTGAGCCCATGGGTCGGCACGGCACGACACGGCTCATGTGCGTGCCGGCCGGGCACGGCATGGCACGGCCACGGGCGGCACGACGTCGTAGGAGTGGTCGGTCGGGTCGTGGCGCGGAGGGACGGCGGCTTGGCGTCGGCCGGCGTCGCGCGGAGCGGCGAGCGCGGCGCGCGGAGGCGCGCGGCGTCGGCGGAGCGGCCGGCGTCGCGGAGCGGCTCGGCATCGGCGCGGAGGTGGCGAGTCGGCGCAACATCGGCGGAGGCGGCCCGGCGGTGTCGGCGGAGTGAAGGGACTTGAGTTAGGTTAGAAGGTTAGGGATGGAGATGAATCAAGAAATATGTGATTTTACCAGAATGCCCTTAGTGTATGTAGCACTGTTACAAATCTACTTGTATAAAATGGTAATTTCGCGTTACCGGGCTAAACGGGTCGACCTCTGCCCATGGGCTATTGGCGTGCCGTGCCGGCACGGTTCGGCCACCCATGGGCCGTGCTTGGGCCGAGGGCACGACATGTGGGCCGGCACAACACGACCCGTCACAGTAGCCGTGTCTAACGGGCCGTGCTATAACGGGTCGTGCCGTAGCTGTGCCTGGGTCGGGCCGTGCCGTGCGGCCCATTTGGCCACCTATATGAGTATCAATATGAGTATCAATTTTCCCGGTAAAGCTAATCACTTGTTTCATTGTCTAACCTCTGCTGTCACAAATGTACAACCAGGAGGATGTACGACGCTGTCGATTCGAACAGTGGATCGATACGGTGAGACCTGCTTTTCCATCGGTTCGATGGTAACGCAGTCTGAGTTGACCGAACAATTCATGCAAACATGAATGGAGTACGTATGTCGGATGGAAATCACAAGCTTAGATTGGAGAAACAATTCATTAGGTTACCTTGAATGGTCGGAGCGTCCCAGGTGTGGTTGTAGGGATCGTTGTAAGATGGCTACCTCTTTTGAACCATGAACATATGACAGGAGATATTTCATTTGCCCCAACTTAGACAACGACTTCGTTGTACGTCTTACGTTTTTTTAATTCCGCTAACGACTACATATTATTACCACTCTAACCGACTACCTACGTTTTTTTATCAGGGCATTCAAAGGAGGTGTGGATTCACTATGTGGATCAACAATGTCATTCCCTAATATAACAGTTAAAAGATAACTGAATGCAAAATACAAATAGATTACAAGGCCGAGAAGGACTAGGAAAATGCAAGACACGTTGAATGCCATAAAAGGGGTCCATAGGAAAGCTGAGGCTCGACTCGTCGGGTCCGATTAATTTGTACCGTGTATCCATGACATATGTTCCACGGTTGAATTATGTGCAAAAATTGTTATGAAACATATGTCATGTATTGTATCATCAATATATGCTGAGTTATGCTTGTATTACTAAAAAAGTTGTTCACCGTGTCAACTGCGGAGCATCCTACGGTCTAAGTCATGCTTTCATAAGTTCAGGTTATGAGCACATGTAATGTAAACAACAGAAGTACAATAGCTTCAATAAAAGGGTACATTACACAACACGATAACATTTCAAATACGTTACGACAAACTAAATAACAGTTCAAGGGCACTATATAAATGTATATGCAATATAGACTTTGTTCAGGTAGTAAAATGTAGAAGAGTGTGTAGTATAGTGCTGAGCTAGGAGATGAACACTGAGTGTTGTCCCTATTGTTCCCCAAATTACAACAATAATTAACTCAAACAAAACATTTCAATTGGAACCTGGTATAACATATTAATTTATAGATGTTATCTTTTAAATAATTTATAAATTACATGGCTAAAACTTGTCCTAATACAGCATAATATGCCTAGGGCTTCTTTATAACAAAGGATTTTTTATAAAATTTTGTAGTAATTTAATCCTATAAAAAATTTTACTATGTGGCTATTTGATAAGTGCAGTTATTAATAATTTCTTATAAACTTCATGTGAATTTACTTTACTAAACTTCCTTTCGATTGGGTAAAAACAATAAATATTGGGAAAAAATTATCCACTTTGGATATACTTTACCAAACTTCATCCGGAGGAATTCTACCATGAGTTTTAACTTATTTGATATTTACTTCAACTCAAACAGCGATATAGGTCGTTTAGGGTTTAGGGTTTTCTGTAGACCCAGCCAACCAAAAAAACGCTCTTGCAAAGGGCGAGATTACCAAAAAAATCACTCTCTGCAATAATGCAAGAACAACAAGAGGGCCGCCTGTAAAATTGCCAAGACGGCCGTCTTTTTGCAGGCGGCCCTCTATTTCAACAGTGAAAAAACACACTTGTCGAGGGCGGCAAGGGGTTTTTCCGAAAAATATCGTGGCGCGGCAGACGACGTACAACGATCGTCTGTCACGTTATCAAAATCGTTCTCTGGGAGAGCGATTTTGAAAACTCGCCTCTCAAATGGGGGACTATTTTTACCATTCTTTGAAACTCAAAATTAGTTTTGCAAAATTTTTTAAAAAAATTAAAAATGCTAAAAATTTAGGCAAGGAGTCAGGAGCTACACTATGTATCCAGGCGGAAGAGAAACGTCGCTACGGCTGCTGTTTAGTGTTCACTCGCGGAGACGCGACTTGCAGCGTGCGTGCAGCACAACAGGCGGCAGCAACAGCGTCACGTCTCACGACAATTGCAACAAGCAACACAACGCCGACGTTGCTGAGGGGAGCAGCGGGCAGCGGCGAGCGGCGACGAGGCAAGCGGCGCGCCGACACAGAGCGGCGTTGTGTTGGCGAGGCGCCGAGGCCGCGAGGCCCAGCTCTAGTTGGAATAGGTAATTTACAATTACTAATTTGAATCAAGCCTAATTACAGTGTTACAATGAAATTACACTGTTACAGTGTAATGATCCATCACTTAATTGGATTGATAATTATCGAATCAAAAGTGATGTGAATGTTTTCTCTTTTGTTTATAAAACAAGAAGATATTTATTTCCTCAAATCCTCGGCGGATGATGCTTTTCATTCTAACATAAAGTACTACCCTTTACTTTTTACATTAATATTTAAAAATACATATTTAAAATATTATAATAAGTTATATAGTTAACTGAAAACGACATACTCTTTTTATATACGATGATGTTGTTGAGTTTTTAATTTTTTTATTTAAAAAATTGTCTTATTTAAAAAAGTAATTATAATTTATTTTAGTGTGACTTTATTTATCGTTGAATGTGAATGTTCTTTAAGGACGACTTAATTTTTTATATTTACATAAAAATAGTTAAACATTTGTAAAAAGTCAACAAAATAAAAGATGTGTTAGTTTTTTAAAAATTAGGGGCCTTAATTTTTACATTTCGTTCTGGGCCCCAAATCCTGGAACGGCCCTGACCAGACCAACGATGATGATGGAGACGTGCTTCCTCTCTCCTCGCGATGTCGCCTCCCTAGAACACATGAGCCTGGCTCCCTCACTTCTCGTGGTGCAGCCTCCACGAGCAGGGAGCACGTTGGTGCTGGAAGCCTAGAACATGAGTGTTCAGCCATTGTCTCCGTAAGACAAGTAACCGAGCGAAAATGCCAGCAACGTACAAGATGTCAACGACAGGATATGGTGCTGACCGATCTGGTCAAGACCCCGCGGTCCCCCTCGCCTCCCTCTGTCTAGCTGCCACCCTGGGTCGGATCTGGCTAACGTAGAGCGGGAAATCATGCTCGACACCTCCTGGAACCACGGCAGTGGCGGACCGGCGGTGGCAATGGTGTGGCCATGTCATGTCATGTGGGCATGGGTGGCTGGGCGAAGTCCTCCGTTGACCACCCGAGTGCTGCGCGACCTGCTACACATGGGTGTTTGATGAGAATGGCAGTGGCTTGTTGGGGATCGCGATGAGCGACGGGATGGTCATCATCCCTGCTGCGGCCGACGGCGACTGCTAGTTCCTCAGGCTGTTGGAGTTCCATGAGTTGGCGAGAGAAAGAGGAAGAGGAAGATCAGGGTTCTTCTTTCCGTAAAAACCGTCATGGTTTTCGGCCTTACCGTAAGCTAGCGAAACGGCAGCGACGCGAAAAGATTTGATAGATTTCGTCAAAATTCAAAAATTTTGGAGACTTTTATTGAAAAAAATACATCAAGTAATCTCAATTTTACAAGAATTATGGTATTTTTTACATGAAAATACACTAGTTTTTGGCTCTTAAAAATCGTTTTCTGTTTTGGGAAAAAAAGGAAAATGTCACTGTTTGCAGGAATGTCACTGTTTGCAGGTACTGTTCATGCAGGCCCGTGAAGCCCATCACCTTTGCAATCCGAAAATATCTCCTTCTTCACCCTTTCACGTGGCAGCCTTTGCTTTCCCATTCTTGCATTGAGGTAGTGTTGCAAGGCGACGCCAGATCTGGGTGAACCGCCGCCGGCGAGGCCAAATCCGTGCGGTTAGCTCAGGTTTTCGTGGCGGCACACGCGGTAATCGCGAAAGCAGGTATGACTTTTATTTTTGTTCGGTGCCCACGGTTTTCGCCGGTGTTTGCTCAAATTTTGTCTGGATCTGGCTGTTTTTCCTGTGGTAGTAGGCGGCAAGATAGGAGCGACCTTCCCACACGGTTTCTAGCGAAAAACCGTGGCCGTAACGTGTGGCTATCGTCGCGGTTTCTATGTTTTTCGCATGTACAAACTAAGGTCGCTACTACCGCCACTGTTTACTGCTGTTGTTAACAAATGTACAAACTATAATTTGTATCAAATGGCCCTATCTTATTTGTATAAATTTTAAATTTATCTTTATATACTAATGGCCTCCATGTTTATTGGTTCAAGGCATGATACATTTGTTAATCACTAAACTTATTTTGAATCATATCATTGTATCCATAGAAAAGACCATGAAATGATTGAAATTCATTTATATGTACATGTGACCTATTTGCAACTTTGTAACATATTCTAACGAATATTTCATTCTCGTTTCATAACCTTATTATTTCGTGAAGTTGGTCGAACCAAGTTTATTACATCTCTTTGCACAAAATATTTTTATCAATCAAATTTATTAATTAAATAATATACATAGTTTTCACTATTTTTTGTTTTTTACTATATTTTTAACATCACATTAAATATTTTCCCGGTATTTTATACAAACATATTTATGTCAATATCGTACATATTAATATAAATTTTATCACATAAATATATTAGTGTAAATATCATAAATATATATTTACTAATTTTAGTATTTTTTTCCTAATTTTTGGACATCATTTACACATTTTTCGTGACGGTTTTTCTATTTACCACACTTTTCTTAATGGTTTTCGCGCGGTACGTATGAAAACCGCGGTACGCACAAAATCGTCTAAATTCAAATTTATTACTGTTCATCGCCGGCCGGTTTTCACGGTTTTCGCGCGAAAACCGCCTTACCGGCGAAGGGCGACACAGCGTGTACCCACGGTAAGGTGAACCTGAAGATTACGACAGGTAGGGACAAAGGCATTTCGAATCTTTCATATTTTCTCTCTCCCTTGCTAAACTAGAAATAAAGTATTTGATCAATTTTTATCATATCCAACAATAAAGTCATGATGTCCTACAACAAAAATTGCTGATATGATTTATGAGACTATCCCAATTTTTTTAGGTGAAAATATTTCAAATGTTATTTTATAGTTATAGTGTAATTGCCATGTATACATAAGTAACAACCATATGTGCCTTCTATATAGCTTGTAAATTTATTTAAAAAATAATTGATAGAAATCTAGCATCTACAACGGCATATGACTTGTAGATAAGTAATAAAAACACACGTAACTTATATACTAAACTTGTACAGATGTTAAGTTATAAGTGTAATACATTTGCATTTACTCTATAATTTATATTATAATTGTATTTTAAAGTTTTCCAACCAAAAACTTGTGGTGGTGTCTTTTAGCAATCCCGAAGATTTATATACTGAAACTTTTGCGCTTATGATGACGTCTCTTATTTGTGATGTTCTGTACAAATACGCAAGACGATCTCTACGAGACTGTGGATGGACTGGGGTTATCATATCCCAAAACAGGCCAGAAATGTTGCTAGGACAACTCCTTTCTCAGCTTAATTTCCTCTTATTTTTTGTTCTGACCAGTCCAATTGACAGCCCACTTTTTTTGTTTTCTGTTAGTTGGATCCATACATTACAAAATTACCAATTAAAAAATATCATTATTATTCGTGAAACCTGCTACGTACCATTGTAATTTTCTAAAATTTAAATCATATCATTATCGTCAGGTTTTAAAAAGTTACACCGACGTACAACAGGTTTAATGAATAATATAATATTATTTTATAATAACAAAGATCCAATTAGCTTTTTTTTTCTTTCATCCGCTGTTAGGCATGGCTATTGTGACAGGCCGTGCCGTGTCGACTCGCGTGACTAGCCCTCAGCCCAAGCATGACTCACGGCTGGCCGAGCCGTGCCCATGCCGGCACGACACAAAGAAGGCCATAGCCGAGCCCACGGGCCGCATAGTGAAAAAAAACTATGCTGCACTATTCTTTGTAAAAAAATAAAAAATGAAAATAAAAGCTAAAAATAAAATAATGATCTATTCCTCATGTTGAAAATATAAAAAATGATCTATTCGTCATCTTGAAAAAAATGGTAGATTTCTCATGTTGAAATTATAGAAAGAAAAATTCACACTTAGTGAAATATTGCAAAAGAATATGTTAAAATTGTAGTGATCTTTATTAATGTGTATATCGTTATATCATACAATGATACATGTTGTCTCGTTAAAAACTTTGTCATGTAATAATTTATAGGGAAATTCAGAAAACCATGACAAAGAAAAAACTATAAAGATCATTACTACTTATAACAAAGTTTGAAGCTATTGGGGTTGGTCTGGATCTAAGTAGAGATTCTCGAACTGGGCAGCCAATTCTTGGTTGTCAGCAGTATATTGGATATGTTGTCTAGCTATCTCCCAGTCTTTAATGCTTAGTAGCATTTTAACGTGGTCGCTGCTCAGATTCGTCCTCCTGTCTTCGATGATTCTTCTGCACAGACTGAAGGCTGATTCAGAGGACACCGTTGACATGGACACCGTCAACATATCCCGTGCTAGTTTTGAAAGCATGGGATATGTCATCTTGTGATCATTCGATCACCGGAGGACGTTGAAGTCTTGTGCTTCATGGTGAATGGTGTCGTTGTCCAAATAACTAGACAACTCTTCGACATCACCATGCGAAGAGGCGTCTCCACTTGCCGCCGACGAATTGCCACCACCATGGCTTGAAGATGAGCCACCCCAAATTCTGTCCCACTGTAACTTTTTCTTACCTGTTGTAGGGGCAAGAGAGGGTCTGTGCTGGCGAACTCTCTAAAACTTTTGTTGATACTTTTCAATATCTTCGTATAATTTAGATTTAACCTCACTATAATAAGGACTATAATCTACCCCTACAGTATCTCTAATGAGTGATATAATAGTGGAGTATCCCCTTAATTTTTCCCTAGGATATAGTATGAAAGCAAAAGCATACAACATAGGTATAATTTTCCAATATTTTAAATATTTTTGTTTCATATTAAAAACAGCTTGCATAAGAATATCATCAGTTTTATATTCTTTTAATAAAGTGGAAATTTTAAGAATATTATGCAAAATTAAATTTGTCGTTGGATAATAAACTTGCGACAAAGTAAGAGTGGAGTCATAAAAGTTTCAAAAAATTGGTAAAACTTTTGAACAATTTCTCAGGTATGCTCAGTCAGTATAGACCCACCGTCACTGTTTCTTGGGCCATTACGTGATTGAACAAAATCACTTAGTAAATTACTATAAGTTATAACAACTTTTAACATTAAATAACTTATATTCCATCGATGCTCCGCATCGGTGGCAAACTTACGTGCTTTCTTATCAGATGTGTGGCAAAACCTCTTCCATGCAGCAATCCGTGTGTTAGAAATAGTTACCCACGCGATTGCTGACGAACAGCATCGATGTGAGCACTCACTCTCTTCATCCCAGACTTAACAATCAAATTTATTATATGACATGCATAGCGCTGATGCAGTAGAAAAGACTATGCATAAACAGAAAATAAAGGCTGCAATATTTTCATTGTCCTAGAATTAGTAGATGCATTATCTAGGGTGACAACAAATATTTTATCAGCAAGATTAAATTCATTAATAACCTCCCTAATTCTTTCTGCTATATTTTTCACCTGTATGTGAAACATCTATTAACTTTAAACCTGGAACTCTTTTTTGCATCTGCTAATCATCATCAATATACTAAACAACTATACTAAGGTAATCCTCCCTAGATCTATGTCACGCCCAGAAATTCACACCAGAATTTCTGCAGCTAATTTGTACATTACACCCTCGTCCAGGCATCAGCCGAGGTACACAAATCGACGTTATTGATAATACAGAATCCTCGTCTTAGAAACAATATAAAAGAGTTACACAAATGCAGCGGAAAGGAAAAAAACTGACTTAAGCTAAACTTGACACGAGCGAAGCGGAACACCAACTCCACAGCTAAACCTTGACGAGAACAAGCCTACACCTCCTCGGAGACCTCGATCTCAACCTCTGGCACTGAAGGGGGAAAAAGAAGCAAGGCTGAGTATAACCACCGTACTCAACAAGTCACACCGGAAAAGGGGACATGATGCAAGATAAATAACAAGGAAAGGTCAAGAGGTTCAATTTGCATAAACAGCATTTGCAAAATATAATAACAATATTTGAAGACAGTAAAACAGTAGTAATATTTAAGCAGTATTAATTAAACACTGTCCAACGCTCAAACCACGTTGCAACAGGCCCATCCATCCACCTGCACTAATCATACTTCAACATTGCATTCAAACAAATAAAAGAGACTAATCAAGGTGAATCTGGTCGATCGCCCGTAACCGTGGGCACGGCTATTCGAATAGTTTTAACTCTGATCAGAGGTGTACAACTGTACCCACAAGACAATCCCACAACACGTTACGTGCGCCGGTACACCACCATGGTGCCCGGAAAGGAATTGTGACAGGACCCTTCACATAACCCCCTCTAATCAATCGTACCACACCAAGGTTTCGCCCCCATTCCCATCGGGCAATGGGCAGCCCCTCTAGTGCCGCGGTGAATCCGGAAGCTGATCAACCCTTAAAACCGGGGCCGACCCAACTCCATCACGCCCACCCTCTCTGGGATACGTTAACTAGAGACGGCTACGCTACGGACCCATCCATTACCCATGCGGCTTGTGGTATGCACGGCATTTCTTCCGGGGTTTCGAGAACCGGTCCTTAATCGTCATGAGCACGCTAACCAAAGTCCAACCATGTGCTCACGACCCACCTTTTCATAAATCAATATTATTAGAGACAGGGTCACAACTTAACATCATCGAGAGTTAACTTCCGGTAATACTTGATTAGTGTGATTCCCTTCAGTGAGCTAGTTGCGCTAAGCAAGACTAAGCAAACCTTAAGCTATCATCTAGTCACATTGAACCCCAAGTTATCAATGGTATAAGGTAAACAATCCTATGGTTGAGTATAATAGGTATAAACATCCCATGAAATGACATTCTAAAACATATGCAGTATTTGAAAGAAAAAGAGATATTTACATAAAATAGGTACAATATGGTCAATGTAAGGTATGACTTGCCTTGCTCTGGAGACTGAGGAACCTCGGCGACTACTTCGAAGAGAACGGGCTCGCCGGAAAACTCGGGATCTACACGACAAACAAAGCACTCAACAAACACCCTAAAAAGTCTACTAAAACAGCACTAAAAAGTATTTTTAATGGATTCTTGACATTTTTCTGGATTTAATGAAATTTGAATGGGCTAAAACGGAGCTGGGATTCAAAAGATATGAATTTTAGAAGTTTAATTGCGATTTTTAAACTAAACAGAAAAGACTAAATTATTTATTGCGCAATTAAGTCCCTGGTGACGTCATCAACGTGCGGCTCGAGGCGACGTCGGCACGACGTCATCGGGGCATCAGCCCTAGGGCGCGTCGGCACGCGACATAGCGGCGGCGGGCGGACGGGTGGCGACGTGGCGCGCGAAGATTGAGCAGGGCGACGGCCGAATGGCGCGGCGACACGTGGTGCATGCGGGAGCCGAGGGGCGCGGCGGCCGGATCGCTGCCACGTGGCGAGATCCGAACGGCTGGAGCGGCGGCAATCGGACGGCGGGGACGATGGCTAGGGTTAGGGTTTCACGGCGGCGGCGGGCGAGGGTTTTGCGCGCGCCGCGCACGCGACAGCGGAGCGGCGGCGGCAGCGCGAGCCCGGCGAGCGCGCGCGCGGCGCAGCGAGCCCCGGCGGCAGCGGCGGCGCAAGGCACGGCGAACGCAAAAGGAAAAGGAAACGGCGCTCACGCGGCGGGAAGAAGGCGACGACGATGACGATTTTTGGGGCTAAACCTAACGGGAAACAAAGGAAGCATGCGCGGCGCAAGAGGATTTTATAGGGCGAAAAGAGATTGAATCGGACACGGGATTGCGGGAAAACCTCGCCGTTTGTTTCGGACTCGAGAGAGAGAGAGAGGATATTCGGCGGCGTTTCGGGCGGCGGCGGCCGTTGCGGCGCGAGAAAGGCGGGCACTAGTGCGGCGGCGCGGGCGGAGCCGGCGTGGGGCCACGCGACGCGGGCGCGCGGAAGCGGCGCGAAAAAAATGGTGGGGCGGCGCGGCGCATGGCGCGGTGGCGGTTGGGCGGCCGGGCGCGAGGAGATGGCCCGACGGTGGGGCCCCTGTCGGTGGCCGCGGGGCAAGAGAGGGATGCCGGACTTGCGCGGGCGCGCCGGCTCTTGGGCCTCGGCCCACGGCCGAGGAGGAGGGTGGCTTGGGCGGGACTTGGGCGGCGGGAAAGAGCGGGAAAAGGACGGCCCAAAAGGGAAAAAGGAGGGGGAAAAAGAGGAAAAAGAAAAAGAAAGGAAAAAAAGGATTTAGGGACTTAATTTAATTCCTGATTTCTTATTTAATTGATTAAAAATACTTAGAGTGCTCTAAAAATTCCAGTAAAAATCCTGTTAGCGTATTTTGACATGCAGAATTCAAGAAAAATCCTACCATGTCGTTTCCATTTATTAATTGCATTTTAAAATTATTGGTTGGCTCCAGGTTAATTTCAGAAATTTTGTTTTTTTTTCAGGGTAAATTATTTAAATGAATTAGGGAAAAACCCAGGGTGTGACAATCTACAACTCCATATGTCGGAGGTAACACTAACAGAGAATGTGCATGTACTAAATAATTCCTTCAATGCACTGCAACCCTGCTCATAAACATTTTGCAAATCCCGGGTTGTTGTTTGTCTACTAACTGCTTTAAACCTAGGATTATGCGATTGCTAAATGTGCTCTTCGAAAGCAGGAGACTCACCAAAGTTTAAGGGTAAATCTTATCTGGAGATTAACTGGACAAGAGATTCCCGAGCTACCGTGGTATCGTACTCCCAACTACGTACCGTACCGTCGGGATTCAGCATAAGTTATTGCTACTGGAGTTGTATTCCTTTCTTCTTCGCACATGCCTTCGCATGGCGCTTCAAGTGTCTTGTACCACCAGAAGATTTTGCAGATAAAGTATTCCTACATATTCTACATCTAGCTACCGTTAACCGCCTTCCATCGAGTTAGGTCATGACCATCTCATCGAAGTGCTGCCAAACACCGGAAGTTCTCGATCTTTTTGAGCCAGTGTTTACCGAAGCACTACCGCTCTTAGTGCTGGAATATCCTTCTGAAGCCGTCGTCGCCGCCTAAACCGGTACCTCCTCCATACCTGGTGGAGTTGGAGCCGATCCGGTGGCATCGTCATCACTAGTTGGGAATGACCCCGACATGTAATTCGGGTCAAAATCACTCAAAGTGAATGACGGCGACTGATATGGATAGTTCGGATCCATTCTGAAATTTTCAAACAAAATAAACAAATTTCAGAATATTTATTCAAACTACAAAAATATAAATAATACATACATATGAATATCACTTATATATTTCCAACAGTGAGCTCTTCACACCTCTAGGATTACACTATTTAACTCCGAAAGTAATTTTAATTTTTGACAAAATCTGAGAAAATTTTTTCAAAATCAAAAAATTTAAACTAAGAGCACTTGAGAGCAATTGAGAGCACAAGTTGAGATGGCTCGGGTGAGGAGAAATGGCTGAGGTGAATGCCACATTTATATGATGAAATTTCACATCTTTTTATAATTTTTTTTGATTTTTTTGAATTTTCTCGAGCTCCAACGGCTAATTTGAAATTCTAATCGTTAGGGCCACGTGTCGCCTCCTGATTGGCTCTGGCGCTAGCCGTTACATAGTGTCGTTGGCCGGCCGTCTCCCCCCATTGCCACGCGTCGTGTTGTCATTCGTCGCTCCCTCGCCGCATGTCGTGCCGGCCCGTGGACCGTGTCGTGCCCGTGCCGGCATAGAACAGTGTCCGTGTGTGTCGGGCCGGCCCGTAGGCTCGACCGGCGGCCCAGGCATGGCATGCCCCAACGGGCCGTGCCGGCACGACCCACCCGCTACCATGTCGTGCCGTGCCGGGCTGATGAACAGTGCAACCGTGCCCGGACCGACACAGCACGGCCCGGGCCATCTG
This sequence comes from Oryza australiensis, assembly GCA_019925245.2. NCBI lineage: Eukaryota > Viridiplantae > Streptophyta > Magnoliopsida > Poales > Poaceae > Oryza > Oryza australiensis. The sequence goes on from JAIFGZ020000136.1 coordinate 1,138,333, forward strand.
GCCATGTATATTTGGAGCCGAAGCCCACGATCCAAAACCATAGACCTAAGCATAGCAGCTAACCCATTTCTCTCAATTGTTCAACGTTTTTTTGACACAGGCCGAAACCCATTCCACTGATCTGGCCTAACTGGACTGCAGACGAAATATGTGAGATAATATTGTGTTTTGGATAAAGTCTACTTTACATACCTCAAATATGGAAAGAGTTACACTCATATTCCTTAACCCTAGAACCGGGTATAGAGTATCTCCAACTATCAAAACAAGTGCAAATCAAATCCGTCAGCGGTTTGGATGACGGTTTTGTACTATATGATATATTGACTTTGGTCTTTGTTCCACCTGGCGCTTATATGAAAGTAGGAGAAAAATAATAAATAAAAAACAATGGCCCCACATGTCGGTCTGACAAAAATAACAAAAAAAAATAGTTGGCCCACGTATCAATGAACCCTCACTCTTTCTATCTCTCCCCCAGCAGTGGAAGCTTTTTCTGACCCTAGCGTCTTGTACTCTTGTCGCGCTCCTCTCGCTTGGCCTTCGCTCGGCTACAGGGGACGAGATCCACTGGACTGTGCCATGGACCCCGACGGTGGAGGACACTAGGGGACAAACTGCGTGGCAAGGCGTTCGTCTTGACGGCCTTGGCTTCGCCAACAGCGTCGCCCTGCCGCTCGACAAGGTCTTTGTCGTCATCTGCAAAACGATGTGGTAGCAGCGAGCTCAAATTCTCCTTTGTTTTTCTGACTTCTTGCTACGGCATGACCACGATGTATTGTCAAGCGTAGGTTCAGATGCTGAAAGTATGGTTGAAAGGGAAGAACTGAAGAAGGTTGGGTAGGCAGAGATCTTCGTGAACAACCTTCCGAGGAATCCAAACAACATTTGGCTAGGGTCAGATGGTCACTTCTAGATTGTCCTTCTCCAGGTCTTTGCTTTCTACCATCAGCTTCCATGGAAAAAAGTAAATAGAACAAAATCACTTTACAAATTTCAGTGCTCAAACTGCAGGTGAGGTCTCCATGGCTGGACCTGACCTCCCGCTAGACCTTGACAAGGGCGGTTATCACTTCATTCCCAGCACTCGTCGAGAGGACCAGGCGATGTTGAAGGGAGCAGTGGTAGTTGGGCGTCTGCGTGGTGAGGTCGTGAGGAACAGAGGAAGTAGAGGTCGCTCAGTCGAGCATCTGCTCCTCCGATCCGACATGACGAACGCCTGGCCTTAGCCCTCGATCCAACCTAGCTGCTGCGCGAACGCCTTCTTCTCTCGGAGTCTGCGGCGTGCGGACGAAGGTAGCACGTGCCCTCCAACGTGGAGGAGCGTGGATCTCGTTCCCCGCAGCCGGGCGGATGCTAAGCGAGCAAAGGAGCGCGGCAAGACGTCGGGATGGGGACAAGCTCGCCGCTGCCGACGGAGAGAGAGGGATAGAGAGAGGTAGAGGCAGAGAGAACAAAGGAAGAGGGGGTTGACTGATGTGTGGGCTCACTATTTTTTTATTGTCTCACTACATGTAGTATCCATTAATTTCTTTTATTAATTATTTTTCTAGTGTTGGGTAGGCATCACATGGGACGAAGAGCAAAATCAATATGCCATGTAGGTGTTGCATAGGACAAAACCACCATCTAAACTACTAATTTCAGTTTGCACTGATTTTGATTTTGATGACTGAGAGATATTTTATATTTGGTTGTGGTTGAGGGATGTGAATGAAACTCGGTTCGGTTCATTTATGGAGGGACGTAAAGACGATTTTTTTATTACACTTTTGACCTTATTATTATGAAGGCTAACTACTAAATGGACCCATCTTTTCTAACTTTGCTCATTTGACCTTGTTTTTTAACACACCATGTTAGGATTGTTATTAGAAAATGCATTTAGAATGAACAAGGTCAAAATGTCAAACCTACGTAAGTTTCGTCACATATTTTAGTCAAATTTTTATTACATATTTTATAGGGATAAAGTTAAAAGTCGAATAAATGAAAATTTTGAGAATGAGTAAGGGCATAAACGGTATTTTTTTACTGAGTTAACACCTTCATTTTCAAAAAAGAGAGAGAAAAATGAGTAAACTTGAAAAAACAGCACACCTTTATTTTCAAAAAAAGTAAAATGAATAAAAAATAGGATCAAATGGCTAGTTAGGATTCAAAACAAGGATAAAAACGCAATTGCCCCCCAAAAATTTCCCGATCTTCCCACTCCAACCCCACCCCCAAATCTGTCATGCGGGCCCAGGACCACCTGCCACCCTGTCAGCTCCCCTGTTCTTTTCGTCTAGGCTTGCAAGAAAACATGCAATGAAGTGGTATCCAACTTCGAATTCAGTAAGAGGTGTTACAAATCTGTAGTGTTTTACATCCTGTTTGTTTTCGTATTTGAAATTCTTACATCTATTTTGCACAGGTGTTGGAATTTATACGTCTAATTCAAGACAAATATGGAAACTGAACAACTCTGGGATAAGGAGTATCAACACATTTTTTTCGAGCGAAGGGAGTATCAACACGTGATTTTCCGTTTAAAGAGTTAACACAAAATTATAAGCAGTGAAAGAGGCAGTTGGTTAGAAACAATTAAGTGCCTCGCACAATTACTCTCTCTGTCCGTTCTAAAATAAGTTCATTTTTAGTCCATCTCATTTATATGAGATAATTTTATTTTGATTAATCATAATCAATGTTCAAGAAGGCACTAGGCGGTTTTTAGGCGGTGACCCACAGCCTAGAGCCTAGGCAAGCCTAGGCTAGCCTAGGCGGTCCTAGGCGTTTTTTAGGCGTTTTGCCATTTTAGGCTTTTAGCACACAAAATATATTATATACATATATATATGGCATATATGCCATTTTACCACACAAAATGTATTATATACATACATATACATATATATATAATTATACATATAGCATATATACCAAATAAATTAGTTGAATATAGACATAGAGAAGGTCAGTATACATACCTTAGTGTTTTAGGCTGAATTATTATAGGCAACTTGTTAATAGTTCCTACAACAAGGATTGACAGCTTGTAAATGGTCAAAACAGCAAGCAGTTCATCCATAAAAAAAGAAATAAGTTGAAACTTATCTGAATGATTTGCAGCCACCTTCCATCCATGCCGATTTTTTTGCTTTTTAGCCCAAAATTGTAAAGATTATCACAAATAGACCCCTGGCGGTTTGAATTCTAGAAATGTACCCTAAGCTCGGCGCCAATAGTGATGGCACCGAGCTTGAACTACTCGGCGCCAATACTATTGGTGCCGAGATATTTGCGCCACTTAGGAGCTGAGTCCGACGTGGCAAAGCTCGACGCCAGCGGTAGTGGCGCCGAGCTTGGCGCTAGTGATGGTGTCGCCTACCTCGGCGCCAACTATGGTGGCGCCTACCTCGGCAGCTCGTGGCGCCGAGCCTGCTTACAGGTGGACCTCTTCCTCTCCGTCAACACTTCCTGTTCTCCTATTTCTCTTCATCTCTGTCGTATTCAACTGTCGCCAGTGTTCCCTTCACCCTTCGTCACGAATCGGCATATTGGACCGTGGAAAAGTGAGTTTGAGCTATCGTATTTCTGTTGTTTAAGAAATTGACACGGTTGAAAACTTTTGTAGTAATACAAGCATAACTCAGTATATATTAATGATACAATACATGACATATGTTTCATAAGGAATATTGCACGTAATTAAACCGCGAAATGTATGCCATGCATACACGATACAAACTAATCGGACCTGACGAGTCGAGTCTCAGGTATCATACAGATCCGTTCTATGGCTTTCAGCTTGTCTTCAATTTTCTTTTTCCTTATCGGCGTTGTACTCCTTCCGTGTTTCACATTCGGTTACTTTTAGGCCGTTATATTGGGAATGACATTGTCGATCCACCTAGTGAATCCGCACCTCCTTTGAATGCCCTGGTAAAGAAACACATGTAATCAGTTAGAGAGCCAGTAGATGGAAGACGTTAGCGGGATTGATAAAACAAAAGACGTACAACGAAGTCGTTGCCTAAGTTAGGGCAAATGAAATATCTCCGGCCATAGGTTCGTGGTTCAAAGGATGTAGCCATCTTACAACGATCCCTACAACCGCGCTCCGACCATTTTGGGAAACCTAGTGGGTTGTTCCGCCAATCTAAGCTTGCGATTTCCACTCGACGTTCGTACTCCATCCATGCCTGAAGGAATTGTTCGGTCGACTCAGGTTGCGTTACCGTCCGACCAATTGAAGCAGGTCTAACCGTATCGATCCACTGTTCGTATGGACACTGACGTACATCCTCCTGTATGTTCTTTGTGATGTTCGAGGTTAGAAAATGGAACAAGCGAATAGGTTGAACAAGAAAAATTGATACTCACAACAAAATCGTCATCCATAATCTCGAGACACACGAAGCATCTTTGTCCTCTAGTTGCTTGTCTTATGGATCTTACCACCTGGCAACAGAGACCACAATGGCATTCTGGACGTTCCCGCCATGTGGGTAGTGCTAGCTGATCCATAGGCCAATCCAAAGCTTCAGCACCAACTCGACATTGGTACTCAGCCTTTCGCCGAAGGTAGTCTGACATTGTTTCGCTTAGTGGGTAGTACCGTGTTCCATCGGTTCGTGGATTATCCATATCTATCCACTTAAGGAAGTTGCAGACCCGACGATATGCCTGCATGAAGTATTAACGTGATACACTATTAAAGTTAGCTTTTTCTGTGTGAATGTTTTGTAGAAGAAAGCATTGCAGATAAGCCATACCCGATCAATGTTGGTGCATTGGAAAAATCGCCTTCCCCGGGTTTCTGTGAGGAGGGACGACGTAAGTATGCAAGCATCCCCACAATGGCATAACGGACGGTCACACGATGGTGGAATGAAACCGCTCAAAGGATGGAGTCGCCAGTGGAGACGCTCAACGAAAGGACGATATGAAGAGCTCATTGTACGTGTAAGTGTAGAAAACAGAATGAAGATATGAAGAGCTCGTATTCGGATTGAAGTAATATATAGTGGAGGGAGGTGAGTGGGGAATCCTTCACGCGCCGAAAGGTCAGTGGAGAATCCTTCACGCGCCGAAAGTTGAGTGGGGAATCCTTCACGCGCCGAAAGTTGACAGCGACGTATCATACACGTCTCTCGCACGCCGAAAGGTTTTTTGTCGTTTTCAAGAGTATCGTGCAGCGAACGACATGGAAGGATGTGACAATACGTGCCATGCCAAAAGTTGATTGTGATAGAGCATGAGCGAGTATGAAGAACGAAACATGTGGATAGCAATATTATGTGTGTCATCTTGTCAGTTTTGAATGAGTCAATCATAATTGAAGTATACATTTCAATTTCACTCTAGCTGTTGGAAGTAATTGTAGGGACTCACTTCATATATTACTGAATTTTTGACGTTAGAAACTTCGAGCAGAAAATTTTGGCAGAATTTCCCCTGTTTATGTACTCAAAGCTTACACAAATATAAATGTAGCATATAACAGTCACAGAATATGTACCACATTCATCCACATCCCATATACATGACAACACGGAAATATCACGAAGTTCATAACAGTCCGTAAAGTCCAGAATAGTTATGACAGTCCAAAAGAAGAGTCCATACAAGACATAATAATATTCCATACAGTCCACAAGCGTTTTGCATACATGTAGCACAATATGTACAACCAAGTTCACTGCCTCCTACTCTTACCCTTGCCCTTGTGTCCAAGAGCGTCACTGCCTGGAGTAAAATGGACCGGTGGGTTCCTTCTCCTGGTCCCAAGGTCCTGCGTAGGCTGAGTCGAAGGAGCGTCCTGTAGCTGAGATGAGCCAATCTCATCGTGTCCCCAGAGCGCATCCTCCTCATCGTCGGTGTCGTCATCCTCATCGGAGGCAGTGCATCTGGAGGCCGTCCGTGCCTGGCTTGAGGAACCGCCACCTCCTGGGGAAGGAGACGGCACATGCACGTCCTGCCTCGTGATTGTCCTGCAACCACAACGTGCAGCCGCACGACGTAGCCGACATACTACTCTCTGTTGCACATAACTCAGTAATTATGTCACATATTGCAATGTATTAGATGTAAAGTTCAAAGATCTTTGAAAATCTTACATCGAGGTAGTTGCGTGTGTCATCGTCTCTAACTCTCTCGCGAAAGTGCGTCATCTCCACGACCGTGGATCGGAGGGTGTTCCCCTGAAACAAATTTCGCACTTAGACCATCAAGTTATTCAACTTAATACATAAGAACCAAGTCAGATGACATACCACTCTGTCCAAGATTGGCCCAGCCTCCACTTGGCTCCCAACCCGCGTACTTTGGTCGTAGGTCGTGTCTTCATCGTCGGATGACGCAATGTCGGCATAGTCATCCTGCGACCACTGGAGTCTGAGCCGTGTACGTGTCACACCGTGGTACCAAGACTCGTACTGCCTGACAGCCGCGTTCGAGTGCGGCTCTTCATTGACGTCCACATTAGCGTCGAACAGGTCCCACTGGTTTATATAGTTGAAGTGGAACTGGTCCTAGTCGAAGATCTTCTTGTTCTTCTGGCGATCCAACCTGAAAGGTACGTAACGGTAAGTTAGGTAAGTTTGCAATCAGTTAATACAAAATGATGGAAACAATTATAAAGAACATCTCACTGACTTATGTAGGTCATATCCAGTAGAAACTAGATCAGGTGGATAGATTTGCCGCCATCCAAACTGGTGTGCAACTCTATGTGGCAAGTGAAACTCGACAGCTTAGAAGCAGACAAGGGGACACTTCATCCTATACAGCTCGCTGTCGCTACAGCACAAGTTGTTCACCAAGAAAGGCAGCGCCACCTCTCCGGTGTACGGCTCCCACGTCACCTGCAACATGTCGATACAACATCTCACTGACAAAGTAAACACATGCAAACGAATAGAGCAAGTAAACAAGGCTTACACTTGTTGCCGTGAGACTGTCCATCTCATTCGTGTACTCCTTGTAGGCCCTCTGCATTCTCGTGTGTGGGACAGTGACCTGGTCCCAAAGATAGGCCCACGTCGGCTGTCGACGTGCGTCCTGACCCGCGAACCACTCGCGAGGAGGCAACACCTACGGCCGACCTACTGGAAACCTCGACCACATCCACAGCTGAACTAGGTACACGCATCCACCAACTGAGGCGGACGACGAAGAACGACGACATGCCTCGCACAGCTGCCGGTAAAGGAAAGCTAATACTGCCGATCCCAGTATGCGGCCCTGGTCCCGGTCGGTAAGGCGGTGGATCCACATCCACGAAGCATTGTCCCCGTCGCGTCGGGGAAGAGCACGCAGGCGAAGAGATGCAGGATCCATGCACGGCAGTAGCGCGCAACTGTATCCTCCTCCACCCCATCAGGGGATTGGGTGAACTCTGCCCGAAGCCAGGTAATTGGCACTCCAGAAGAAAGCGAGTGCCGTGTTCACCAACTGGACGCCCAAGGAAGGCCTCAATCCGAGCTCTCCATCCGTCTGATCTGCAAGGACTAGTGACTGCATGACCACGAATCCTTAAGCCAAGCAACTTCTGACAGTCCTGTAGTGTGACTGTCATCTCCCCAAAAGACAAGTGAAATGTGTCTCAGGTCGCCATCTGTAAATAACCACACTATTAATTTCCATGTAAAGAGAAGAGCCTGCACAAAATAGTAAGATAGATGGGAAAGTTCTAATATAGTACCTATCAACAAGTGTCGTCAATGCCGGTGAGTTGAACGTGGGAAGGCCACGACGAACCTAAAACGATATGACGTCTAGGCCAGCTCGCTCCAGGAAAGGCGTGTACCTATCGTCGTACGCCGGATCCAGAAGGTGGAATTGCGCCATCCTGCAAAACGAAATATGTTAGAGAAATTGAAATTAGTGTATGCAGTGAACTATAAAGTAAACAATGTAAAAGTGTTCATAAAATGTAATAAAAGAACAAGTTCGACCTCACTAATTTGCCAACGGCAAGTCCGTGAATTGTGGCCTAGTCTACCGCACTTTCCACACTCGTACTGCTCGGGGTCGGTAAGAAAAGGGGTCGATCTTGCACGTCTCGTTCTTCCTGGTATCTGATCCATGACCATCCTGTGTCTAGTCCGCTTCCTACTACCTCGTTTGTTCCAACGATAAGCTGGATCCGCAATGTACTTTGGACCGTCGTATGTAGGCCACTCTCTAGAGTCCTGAATAGGCTCGAAACGAGGGCTCCAAGTTTGCACAAGTGTGTCCACACTGAACTCGCGAGGTATCCTGCTCTCAATGTCATAGTTGCGATGCCTAGCAGCTGCAACAAGGTGAGAACATACAAAGTGGTACTGCCTTGGTTTGCCACAGGTGCATGAGAAATCTTGGAGGACTACAACATGAATCCTCGACTCTCGAACCTCAACATCTGACATCGTACCCCCACTTTGCTTAACCTCGTAACGCCCCACAGCGCGGTCGAAACATGTAACCTCATGCGTGCAAGCTCTTTCCTTGGCCTTCTCGAGATGTTCATGTGCTTTTGGAGCCCATATCTGACCATCGCTCTGCGACTGCAATGCATGGGAGTGTCTTTCATTGAACCAGGCAACAAGCTTGTAGAAGGTGAATTGCACGATGGCATTCACGGGCATACCACGTATCCCCAGTAGCAGTTTATTGAAGGACTCCGCCATGTTGCTGCACTGGAACTCGTATCTCCATCCGCCGGCGTCCCGTGAGCTCTTGTCCACTTGTCCAAATCTCTCATCAACCCTGTAAGCCATTGCCTGCCTTCTGCATTTGATGCGGTCCGAACCTGCTCTAGCTTTCTCTGGAAGCACCTGTCCTCAAGCTGTCGAGCTGCCTCCTGCAAAAGATCAAAGTTTGCCTTCACACCGTCTTTCCGGAGAATATTCTCGACAAGGTGCCGTGTACACCAACGATGGTGCAAAGGTGCATAACCTACTATCTCCTCTCGCACAGCATTAAGTATGCCCTGGTGCCTATCAAATATGACGCTAACTTCTCTACCAGGGCCGACCACATGTACCCTCACTAGCCTCAAGAACCATCCCCAACTATCGTTGTTCTCCCTCTCAACCAAAGCAAAGGCCAGAGGAACCAGCTTGTTGTTCGCGTCACAGGCTATGGCTATAAAAAGTGTGCCCTGATACTTGCCAATCAGGAACATACCATTGATGGAGAAGATAGCGCGACAGTGCCTGAAAGCCTGCACACATTGAGGGAAGCACCAAAAAGCACGAAAGAATATCTGCCTCCCATTCATCCATGCATCTGGTCTAGGGATGTACTCGTAATGCATTCCTGGATTCACCGCTTTGATTGCATTGAAAAGTACTGGTAGCTGCTCGTAACCATCCTCCCAATCCCCATATATCATCTTCCACGCCCTTTGCTTAGCCCTCCATGCTTTACTGTAAGTTATCACATATCCCTGGTAAATCTCGCTAACTGTCCTGATAATTGTCCTAACCTTCATGTTGGGCTCTCCCTGCAATATTCCCATCAACCTTTTGGCAATGAGGGTAGATGTCAATTGCCGATGCTTCGTGTTGAGTTCAAGTGAGGCACAAGTGTGAGGCCCCACAACTCTTGTTATCTTCAATTTTCCGCTGACCTTTTGCTTCCTCGCACAAACCTTCCATGGGCAGCTTTCTTGTTCACAGACAACCGTGTACCGCTGCTCTGCATAGGAGTGCAGGACCTTGTAAGGCCTCTTCCGTATCACTGCAAATGCCTGCAACCAACGCTTCAATGCAGGAAAGTCATTGAAAACCCTGTCCTTGACAATTTTCATGCTAGGACCCGCCTCTGGAGCTTTCATCAGCTCATCATCACGTCCCTCAGCAAACGCCTGATCGGAAAGAGTAAGATCACTGAACTCGTGAACTCTAGTGTGGACCCCCGTTTTTGAGGACGGGAATCATTCGTGTTCATAGTACCTTATCCCTGGATCGAGTAGTTCGGTACCCACGAATACAGTTCTGAATTACCAGGTGCAAAGTGCACGAATAGTCTTACATCGAAATTATTACAATAGTAGGTCTGAAGGCAATATCCAATACATATAGGACCTACCGGTCCGGATACAACTGAAAACAGAAATTAGATAAGATAGCAGACGGAAGGCTGCAACATGCCGATTGCCACAGGCAACGACTGGGGACTAAGACCTGTTGCGCTCCATTGTCTTCATTCCTCCTAGTAGTATGTGTACGGGTCTTCCTCATCTCCTTCATCTGGGGGTTTGTGCGTATAGCAAGGGTGAGTACCCAACGTACTCAGCAAGCCAACACGGAAGTGATGCATATGATAGGGTTATTCAAAGAATGGCTGGTGTTCTTTTACATAAAGCCAATTTTCACAAATCTTTTCACAAGCCTAACAGCTAGCCAAGTAAAGTTTTAATTCCAGAGTATATTAGATCGGCAACGGTTTTGTCTGCCATCCATCGTGATACCAAGGATGGTTTCCCGTCTCCGGTGCGTCATGGTTTTCTGGGGAGTCCACCTCTTCTCGCAGGTCGAGAAGCTGAGTCCACCAGCATACAAAATCATTATGCATACCAACCCATCATTTTAAATTTTATGAGTCTAGCCAAGTGAAAGTCTTGTCACGATGCTCTATATCCGCGAGCACGGCTATTCGAATAGATGATTCATTCACACTGCAGTGGATGTACACTTTACCCATACTCCGCGACTGCCCATTGAATGAGCCTATATCCCTTTATATGGGACGGTCACGGCAAAGCCTTTCGATAACCTCACTTTGGCGTACCCGCTCCATGAACTTAAGCCCTCATGCACTCTAGCCGTCATTTTCTAGCGGTGAGAGGAGTTCAGCGCGCCCGGGGTAAGGGAAGACTTCCTCAATCTTTAAGTTCAATTAATATCGATTTAATTTCAACATCCACAACATGGGCGCAGCCTCATCTTCATAACACAAACCACATCATAAAGAACCATCTATGCAAGGATACTGCCTCCGCTCGGCTATCTAATCAGCTAGGTCTATACCCATTCGAGAAGTACGGTTGTACTGGCTCGTTTCCCGGCTATCTCATTGCTCGGTCCTTAATTGACCAGGGTCGGCACTTGCCTTTTCCGAATCCACCCAAATCATCCAAGCCTTAGTCTAAAACATTTGTTTAGTACTTTCAATTTTCATCAACTCATTTCATTATTCTCATGGCCTTGTGGCGCTCATGTCTCCACAGCCGCATCTCAACTACCTTTCCTAAGGTAGTTGCCCAAGCACAAAGCTTTTTATAAAGGTAGTATGCATGAATCTAAGTTTAGCAGGGCTAAGCAGTTTACCGAAGTTACTCTCCGGTTGTTTGTATCACTTCGAGAGTTACAAGGAGTAATTCTAAAGGTAATCAATAGCAAGGTATGGCATAACAAGTATAGGTAACTCTGTATAGCATGCATGTTTAGAGTTTAAAATAACATCATTTCACAATTGGGATCAATATGTTCAAAGAGTGTGATGACTTGCCTTGCTTGCAATACTGTTGGCTTGAGTCTTCGACGTTCTCGACGGTTCCCTCGGACTCTATCATACGTGCGAGAAATCCAATTTGAATTCGATTAGAATTCAAATAAAATCCAATAAGATCCAATAAAAGCCAAATGAATCGTGAAAGCGGCTCCTAATACTAGGCTATGACTCTACGCGAACCTAGGCTCGAGTTTCGGTGAAATCCGAGTTAGAGCGAAAGGGTTATAAGGATTTGAAGTTTTGTAATGAATCCGATTTTGTTAAGAAGGATGCGATATTTATTTTAATATGCTTAAAGTTTGAGAAATAATAGAGTTGATGATTCAATTAAAAAAGTGATTACCTTTCAATTTCATCAAGTTATTTCTCGGGTCGAGAAGTCCTAGGGTTAATAATAACCGAATCTCGAAATATTTGATAAACCTTGAAGCTTAGATGCCGAATAACTAACTTGGATTTTTGAGTTTAGAAACTCCATATTTATATATAAAATAATATTTAGGTGAATAATGGGTTTCACAAAAGATAGGAATTTTTGGAGAGAGAATATGCTAATAAGTTTGACTATAGGTTCATAATTATTTGCAAAAGAATTTTTAGAAAAGAACAAATAATAATCTCTTGTAAAGATGTAAAATGCATTGTAAATAAGGTTTAAGAATTCAAAAGAGTAGATATAGTTTGCTTATGATTTTTTTACTAGGTTTATCCTTGTTTTCGATCCCATAGAAAAATTAAAATAAAAACTTTCAAAAAATATTTTTGCTAAGCCAGAAGCCAGGGATCGAACCTGCAACCTCTCACTCAGCCCCACTCACTCTCTCCACTAGGCTATTGCCCAATTGTTGTTTCCTTCTCTTCTTTCTTTTTTTTCTTTCCCCTTTCCTCTATTCGCTGGCAAAAGGAAAGAAGAAGAGAAAAAGGAAATAAAATGGCGCGGGGAGGGATTCGAACCCGTGACCTGGTGACTCACGCGGCTCAGCTCAACCGCTGCGCTGCCGAGCCAATGTCGTTCACTCTCGCTCCTACTTCGTTTTTATTTCTTTTTGCACGGTTCTTCTTCTTCCTCGCGACGCCGACAAATCTCCTGAGCGAATGACGGCGAGGGTGGCCGGGCTAGGGGTGCTAGGCTACTTTTAACTATCTAGGAGCTATGCTTGTTGCGTTCCAAGGGTTAGCCGAGGCTATGGGGTGACGAGATGGGCGGGCGACGACAGTCGTTTCATGGCGGCGATGTCACCTCGTCGCCAGCACGCTCTGGTGACGGGACGGCCACGGAGAGGGGTTGCTGAGCACCAGTGAGGTCTAGGGGAGCTAATGGTGGCATTTTCTCGGCCGGGGAGGTAGTGTAGAGTGCTGGCGACGTGCGCGCGACGACGGCCGAGGCATGCGCATACGGCGGGGCTTGCCGGCGGCGGGCTCCGGTAGCGGGTCGGCTCGGGCAAGCAAGGGAAAAGGTAGAGCTGAGTGTGGGGAGCATGATCGTACCTTCGGATTGCGCGGAACTCGGCCGGTGGCGGCGAATTTCGGAGAAATGGCCCCGGCGGCTCGGTGGCGAGCTCCACGGCCGAACTTCGGTTCTTCGCAAAATTAGAGCAATGTGGTGGGGGATTTTTGGGGGAAACAGGGGGAAAAGCACGAGGGAGTTGTGGTGAAGATTTGCGGTGTTTGGAGCTCGGCTTGGAGAGGCTTCTTATAGCCGATGGAGGGGAAAGGACGACGCGACGACGACCATGGCGCGGCGTCAGCGGTATGGTGCGTGCGCGTGGAGGTCGTGCGCGACGTGCGGGCATACGCGCGGGCATACGGCGTGGACTGTGTGAGGCTAGGGCGTGACGCGGGCGAGGTACGACGGCATGGCGGGCGACGTGGCGGGCGCTGTGTGCGGGACGCAGTGACGCGGGCGACGTGGCGAGCGGCGACTTCGGCGTCGTGCGACGTACGGCTTCTCCTGTGCATGGGCGAGGCTGACGCCGGCTGGAACGTGCATGCACGAGCGCCTGGCATGGCAAGTGACGCGCGGCGCGCGGTGGCGAGGCGGTCCGGGGTCTGGGGTACGGCGTCGAACAGGTGGCGCGCAATGAATAGTGACTTTTCCGATTTTCCCGAATTAAATTTCCTATTTTCCCAATTTTATTTCCTTTCACCCCTAAAATTCAAAATAAAATATAACACATCTAAAAATAAGTTGTAAAATATATGCCCAACCTTTTCACCCACTTTTATTATTTTACAAATATATTTTACATATCTAATTTAATTCTTTTCCTCAATTCCGAAAAATGTGATTTTGATTCAAGTTTAATTTCTAGATTTCATATATATATCCTAAAATATTTTATTACTCATTTTGCTCACTAATTAATATTACTCAATCACCTAAATAATGTTTTGCTCCCAATTATATATTTTTATAAATCCATAACCCTTTTCCTATTTTATATTAAAATTCCCAATTCTAAACTCCGAAAATTTTCTTCCAATGAAATTCAAATCTTTTGGTTTTTCACAAACACCGAGATGAATCGCTCGCGCATAAATTTATGCAACCAAGCTGGCAAATAAGAAGCAAAAACTCGATCAAGAAGCAACAGTCAAAAGGTTTTTGTAAGTTCTGATTTTTAATTCCTGGTTTTAAATTCTCCGATTTTCAGGGTGTTACATCTAGGATCACGACGGCCGGGGAAGATACGCCTTAACATCTCAATGTCACTCTCCGTCAGTTCTCCAACTGGTCGATCATCATTGGAATCAATAGCTCTTGCGACCTCATAAGGCTCTAAATCATTCATAACTTCAACACTGTTTGAGTCCCGGAATTGGGCATAAAAAAGGACCACCCACATTGTCAGGAATGTCCCCGGCAACATATGCATAAATATGACGAAAGCAAGATATTAGCGGTTGAAAAGAAGGGTGGATGATGACGAGAAACGATCCAATATTCAAACTTACTAGGATGATTCTGTGTCAAAGGGATCTCCTGAGGAGGACCTGCCATATTTCCATCCAATGGACATGCATCTCCATATGTCTCAACAATTTCGACCTCATTGGGGGAAGATTGAGCATCCGGAACCGTACGTGCAGCCTCCGCAAAGCGAAGTGGTTCCGGAACATCTATGGCAAGGTATGGCTGATCAGGCATCAATGGGGAAACCTCATGACGAATGGGATCAACCACCACCCGACGCACAACCACCTCCAAGCTTGGGAGTTGACTCTTCATAACAGATCTCACATACTTCTCCCACTTATCTGCACAACCTATTAGGGTCAGCCTCCTTAGGATGTTGGAAGGAGATACTACGTGAAGTACACCCTCAACTATGATGGAATCATCTCCAGAGCAATGTAGCTCCTCCCGAGCCCTTTCAAGCAACTCACTAAATGTTGGCTTCTCATCAATATAACAGGCTCGCTTTGCATGTCAACAAAGTTGATATATCCATAACAATCTCTTGCCACGGTACCTCCATGATATATGATCACTACGTTGTCCATCTAGTAGTTAGAAAATTACAAATATATTTAGTTCAGTCCAAATTAATTGCTATATAGTTCTCAATTTGTCCAATCCACTATAGTTTTTAAAACATACAAACTTTCTACAAAAAACTCTAGCCCGTACGAAATTATCCAATTCTACGATTTCTTCTTTATGAGATCTACCTTTGCGTAAACTAATCCAATCCCGTAAACTAATCAAAGTTATTACCATTAAAAGATACCATTTATTCAAAAAAAGATAGGAAAATTTATAAATTACAGGTTCAACATTTTACAATTCACCTTTTCAAAATTCACGTACATTGTATACTTATATTTTACCCACATTGCATACTGTATAATCACATATGTTGCATTTCTAAATTTTACCTACTAGATACATTCCATATTTATACTTAACCCACATTTCATATTCTAACTAACAATACATTGGATTTTCAAATTGTATCTACATTGCCTATTCTAAATTAAATGCATTGAATTTCTTAATTTGCACATTCTAAATTTTAATTTCATCTATATTTCATACTCGAAAATAAACTTACCTCGTCGATAAGGAAGCCGGCGCGGGCGGCGAGAAGGGAAGTCGGCGCGGCGGAGGGGCGCGGCGGTGGAACCGGCCGGTGGCCGCGGGCGGGGGCGCCGGCCGGGCGCGGGCAGAGGGCGCGCGGGGCGGGGCATCGGCGTGCTATGCGGGCCGACGAGGGGCGTGCGCGCGAGGCGGCGGGCGGCGGGCGGCGGCCGCCGGCGCGCGCGGCGGGCGGGGAGGCGGCGGGCGTGCGGCGGCCGCCGCGTCGCGCGCGGCGGGCGGGCGGGCGGGCCGGCGCGCGCGCGCAGCGGCAGCGGCGGCCTTTGGCGGCCGACGACGGGCGCGCGGCGAGCGAGGCGACGGCGGCGGCTGCGGCGGGGGAGCGGTGGCGTGCGGCGTTGGGTGCGTACAACTCTACTGGACGAGGAAGACGGGACCCCACCTGTAAGCAGAGCTCGGCACCAGCATTAGTGGCGCCTAGGTCGGTGCCAGCATTAGTGGCGCCTAGGTCGGCGCCAAGATCTATGGCGCCGAGCTCGGCGCCACTATCGCTGGCGCCGAGCTTTGCCACGTCGGACTCGGCTCCTATGTGGTGCAAATATCTCGCGCCAATAGTATTGGCGCCGAGTTGTTCAAGCTCGGCGCCATCACTATTGGCGCCGAGCTTAGGGTCCATTTCTAGAATTCAAACCGTCAGGGGCCTATTTGTGATAATCTTTGCAATTTTGGGCTAAAAAGCAAAAAAATTCGGCCATCCATGTGTTCACCATATCAACAGCTAGTAGTAAAGCAAATGGACAGGGCAGTAGCCAGCAGTAAAGTTCACAACACAATTCATAAATAAAGCACATAAACATACAATTGTAAACATAGAGTTCTCAGTTCTCACAAAACAAGAAAATAGGACACACAGCAGCAGTTCATAAGCTTAAGACATGAAATCAAATTCTTCTTCAATAGGGTTCCTCCTCATCTTCAACATATTCTTCTTCTTCGGATTCAAACTCTTCTCCTTCATAGAGCTGTCTCACTCTTGCACTTCTACGTCTCTCAAGTTGTTCTTCTGCTCCCATTGCATCTCCAATAACATTCCAAGGTATCCCTGTACCTTCCATCTCATCTTCCTCATCTCTATACTAAACTAATGCACAATCATCTCCATCCTCATAGAGAAAACCTTGAGCTTCCATTGTATCAGTAGAGAAGAGAACATCATTGATTCTTCGATTTGATCCTTTCTCTCTTACTAAGAAGCTTGCAATTGAACTGAATATAGACCAACTTGTTGAGGCGGGATGTAGTGAGCCTATTTCTCTTCTTAGTGTGTATCTATGAATTAAGATAAGAGCATTTTTAGTTATGTAATGCTGCTGAAATGATGCTATAGAAGAAGAGTATAGGTTGCTGGAATTTAAATATGTAATTGTACTAACCCTTTCAAACCCACTCCAATTCCTTTCACAACCAGAAGAGCTTGTTGTCAAAGATAGGATCCTTGTAGCCATCTTCTGTAAAGCTGGAGTTTCAGTTCCATACAGCCTCCACCATGATGCTGCAATAAATGAAAAACAACCACTGTTATTGATGTCCAATGTTTGATGTTAATGGCTTAATGCTGAAATAAATGAAAAACAGCACCTGGGTGGAAATCAAAGGTCTCATGGGTCCTTGCAAGGTTCTTGCTAAAATTCCCTTCCCTTCTCTGAAACATTTTTAGTTCAATGTTGGCAGCTTGATGTTGTTTATCCTTATCATGATAATAAAATGTCTCCACACAATTAATAAACGTTTCTGTCATTGTGGGTTCATCAAAGATTGATGGCTTAGCATAACTATAGTGTGGATTCAACAAATAAGCTGTCAAATGAAATGGAGAATCAAGTCTTCCTTTCATCTTCTTTTCAACAACAACAATTACCTCCTTGAAACGGGACTCATTGTTGCCAAAGGCCTCCTTGATCTCTCTCTTTGCCTTTATTAGTTCTCCATAAAGGAAACCCATGGATGGCCTCACATCCCCATCAACCAAACGTAGGACTTTGACCAATGGCTCAAAAACAGCCACTGTTAGCTTGACATCCTTCTAAAAGTTTGGATTCAATATAGTTGCCGTGGCATATTTTCCTTTCTTTGATTTCACATCCCTCAATGAGTCCCACCTACTATGAACCACCATATTTCTTAGCATGTCCTTCTCTTCTATGCTCTTCAAAGTGAGAAAGGCTGAAGCAAAGCTAGTCACTCCTGGTCTTATTATCCCTTTCCCCTATGTGAAGTGTCTCATGCACTCCAATGTTCTTGTGTGCCCATACACAAATATGGTGAATGCCTTTGCTTGATCAATCACCTTCTTGAATTTAGTTATGTTGCCAATTCCTTGGAGCATCAAGTTGATTGTGTGAGTTGCACAAGAGGACCAAAATACATGTGGTCTCTTCTCAAGCAATAGCCTCTTTGCTCCCATGTTGTTAGATGCATTGTCTATCACTACTTGCACCACATCATCTGGACCAATGTCTTCAATGGCTTTGTCCACTAGTTCAAAGATTACTTCACTTGTGTGTGACACATCTGACATATCTTTTGAGCAGATAAAACTGGTTCCATCAGCACAATTAGTGCACACATTCATTATACTCCTCTTCCTATCTGACCAAGCATCAGTCATAATAGAGCACCCATTCTTCATCTTCTCATCTTCACGTTCTTGCAGCAAACTCTTGGTTCTTTCATATTCTTCTTCTAGCAATTTCTCACGCAGATCATATTGAGATGGGGGTTCAAGTCCAGGTCCAAACTGTCCAATTGCTTCACACATTTGCTTGAACTCATCATTGTCACATGCATAGAATGGGATTGCTGCCATGTTGCAAAAAATTGAAAAAAACAGCCTAATTAGTATTCTATACAGCAATAATAGCATCCAATTAATTCTGAATTGTAAATGAAAAAGAGTGATTTAGTATAGTACCATGTGTATAGACCCATCTTGCAATATATTTGTGCACCTCATGTGTTCTTTCTTTCCAAAGTTCCTTGTTCAACTGCTGCTGTTTCAAAGATTCACTCTTGCTAGCGTTAGGATCAATAGCACGTGTCCATTTGTCAATTGGTCCTAATTTGTGAGGCTCTGAACTTCCAACACAAGTGACTTCCTCTGACTCTCCATCTCCAACCCGAGAAACATTCACTTCTTCTCTAAGTTCTAGCTCACGAACAATCTTCTCCTCCCTCTTCCTTTTTGTTTCAGCTAGTGCTTTCTTGCACTTCTCCTTAGCCTCCTTAGCCTTCTCTGTTGTGGCCTTGCATTTGGCCACATTCTTCCCTTCATGAGCCACATGTTGCTTCAACCGATAAATCCCTCCTTGCATCACCTTGTTACATAGCAAGCACTTGACCTTGTCCTTGTTGCTAACATCAACAAGAACACCAAATTCCCATCCAACATCATCTGAATTTCTTTTCATCAGACTTCCAGTAGTTTCAGGTGGACTAACGTCATGTGTTGACGACATCCTACATCCAACATTGAAATAGCCTATATCATTCATCAATTTGAGAGGGGAACAAAGGAATCAAGGTGGGGAAGGCAGGGAATTCGAGCAGAGGGAGCAGCAGGAAGTTGAGCAGGCGAGCAGGAGCGGGAAACAGAGGAGTTCAATGGCTTTGAGCAATAGAGACCTGGAGGGGATCAAGAAGGGCAAGAGACTCACCTTTGGACTTTGGTGGCAGAGCCGCAGAGGTGATGCAGGGACGGGACCTGCCCCGGAAACGGCCTCCGTCGTTGCGCCGCCGCCTCTTGTCGTGTCGCCCGTCGCGTCGCTAGGATGCAAGTCTGGCGGGGACCAGGCCGGAGGAGAGGGACGCGCCGGCGGGACGCACAGCAGCGGCGGTGGGGCGCACAACAGCGGCGGCGGGGCTGCGGGATGCAAGTCCGACGACGGCGGCGACAGGGCTTCGGCGGAAGACCTGCAATTAGGGCTTCGGCGGCGGCAGGGCTTTGGCGTCGGTCCTCTTTAGCCGCGGGCCTGAGTTGCGCGCGCGGGAAATTTCCCACCGAAGCGTCGGTTGCGCGTGCTGCGCGCTCGACTGTTCGGCCCACCTCCACGCCGCCTGGATGCTGCCTCCGTGCCGCCTAGCCCGCCTCAGCGCTGCCTTGATGCCGCCTCCGCGCTGCCTGGACGCCGCCTCAGCGCCGCCTAGCGCCTACACCACCACCTACCCCCCTAGGCCAGGCGGGAGGGCTCCGCTCAGCGCTTAATCGCGCCTAGGCGTGCCCTAATCGGCGCCTTTTTGAACACTGATCATAATATCGAAGTTTGTGAAAGTAGGAAATACTTCCTCCGATTCCGTAATTGACGTTTTTAATAAGGTTGAGGTGAAACTTTTATAACTTTGACTATCAATAACTTTAAAATAATTTATTTTAAAGAACTAGAAAACATATATTATCAATGGACTATACACGACAACAGTATTTATAGAGTATAGGAGTCATTGGAACCAGGGTATATGTGGGATTGAGGTAAGACAGGGAGACATGGATTTTTATACAAGTTCGAGCCCTTAACTGATAGGTAATAGCTCAATTCTTGTTGGTCAAAGCCGACGTTGCCTTTATATATATCAGAATCACACGAGTATAATATTCGGGATGACCTTATATAGTCTCTGTCAGCTTGGCGACATAGAGCTCTCACACATAATCGACGGCTAGTGTAGTCTTTTTCCTCGAATTTGAACTCGGCGAAATTGGAGGTAGAACTAGATCCCTCATTCCGGCCTTTGTGGCTTTACATTGGGTTTGTCTAGAACTATATTTGCTTGTATTCTGTTAGATCCTCCCCTCTCCTCCTAGGAGTTTTTGTATTTATAGCAAGATCATCTTTCTTTATAAGTAGAACTCAAGATCATCTTTCTTTATAAGTAGAACTCAGAAAAATAGAACATGATATGGACTAAGGAGACATTATCATTCTTGACAAGGACTCTAACATCTTCTATTCCGAAAACACAATTTCCTTCTATATTCGTCATATTTCCTTAACTAAAGGATACCTTCTCATATATCATTAGGTATATGGTATTTCCATATTCCACGAACCCAAGTATAAGAGGTATGCCTTATCTTTGACACTGACAGTAGCCCCGGCTTCAATGCAAATAAACTGGACAATGTTTTCGACCAAAAACCTTAGAATAATAGTTGTTGAACTCGCTTGACCATTCTCGGACGACCGAGTAGGTATAGAGTACATGACTAAGTTCTCTGCCTAACCTTGACCAAGAACACAATCATGCGTTGAATTTGGATTGAAAGTCAAAATCTCAAACTATCATAAACAAATTTGCAAAAATTTCGTCAGTGATTTCTCTTTCTCTTCTTAGATCCATACAAGATATGCGACCATGCTATAGCATTGTCATTCTGAGTTTCTGGTAGTCCGCACAAAGCGCGATCATAAGACAACTCTTCAACTCTGCTCTATCATGGGACCTCATCTTGTGTATACTGAGACTTAAAGTCACTAATCCGATGTCCATCTAGTCAAAAATAAATTCCGACTACCGTGTGCCTTGGGACCAGTGTACATCTTTTAGTTGAGTATAAGAGTTGTCAGTTTGAGCTTTATTTAGTCAAGACAAGATGCTAACCAAGCTTCCAACTAGTCTACTTCACTCAAGAAGGTCGATTGCTCTTATATCTGATTTTCCTGAAATCAATTCTCAGAACAAATTATTAGATAGAAAGTCCCCAGGTGAACGCTTAGGAGTAATATGATATGAATTGAAAGCACTGAAAATAAATTATTTATGTGTGACAATAAACGAGTACTCTCGCTAGAGCTGTCCTCAGTTATACGGAGTTATGTACCCTTCCTAGCCCCCAGCTGGTTTTATGAAAAGATTTCCTCAAAAACAACTTGAATCTTATAACATGACTATATTCAAGTTGCAAATTCCTAGCCCCAACCATGAAGTTGGGACGAATTCCTAATTACACGGCTAGTTAAAATGTTATAGTGGGTACTCTGACATGACCAAATCTGACATGGCTGTTGATCCTTAGAACATAACTAATCCAATAGTATCAAGCGTCCCCGGCCAAGGTCTATGAGACACGACAATTAGTTAGGTTTAATGTAAGAGGACGATAAAAATGACTTCGAGACGTAGTGATATAAGAACAGGGGATCAATGGACAAATATTACACATTTCATATGTATAAACACTTACAAAGATTAATGCATGAGGAGGTGAGATCGCTACCACACTGGTCGAGGACCATGTGTGTAGTCGTACCTCGACCACCCATAAAGGTAGTGGGAGGATCGCTGTCATGCTGGTCGAGGACCAGGTGTGTAGTCATACCTCGACCACTCGTAGAGGTAGTGAGAGAATCGCTACAACTACAGGTCGAGGAGTGTAGTCATACCTCGACCACTCGTAGAGGTGGTGAGAGAATTGCTACAACCATTGATTGAGGACCATGTGTAGTCATACCTCAACCACTCGTAGAAAACTCGGAGAGGTGGTGAGATCGCTACGTTGCTGGTCGAGGACTAGGTGTAGTCGTACCTCGATCACTTTTGGGAGCGCTTGAGTTGGTTATTACATGTGCATGTCACGTGGCCAGCATGACTCACATACCCAACTTATAAGCATATCAGACGTCCATTCGCAACCATGTTGGGTGATCGAGCCGACAATGTTCACAAAGGAGATTGTATGTAGCAACTTTTTCACAAATAGATCGGGTTGTGACCGGTACTATGTGAGATAGGTCACTGGTCTTTGTTGGTAGGTTTGGTCCGACAACTCCCTGTTTTTTAGAACATTCTCGACAATGGGGTATACTCGATCTCTGCCTACTAGAGTACTCGATTGTTCGTGAAAATATTTTCTAGAAGACAATATATATAGTAGACAATACCGAGCACTTACTCGAAAAAATGTATAAATCCTCTAGTATTATCATAATATAATGAGCAGATTTAGATTGAATATTAGATACTATATTTACCGTAAACGAGCATATTTATATAGAAAAACAGAGCGAGCACCTAGTCTTAGACCGTAGTCGGCCTGATAAAGGAAACTCTCGCACAATAGATATTGTATAAAAAAATGTTCTAGGTAAACATAATGGATCATTGATTCTGGAAATAGGTACGGTGAATTGTATGAAATTTTGTGTACCTTTGTAGATAAATGCTGGATGTATCTACGAAATTAGTGGATTGATTTAAAAAATCAATATACTAATTATCTTGATTAGTGATGCTAATCGACTTGAAAGTAGTCAACCCGGATCGAAGCCTCATGGTTGATGATATTGAATTGTTGTTTTCCGCGGCGGTAATGTCAACTTTGGAGTTTTCAGCACGAACCGAGGTGTTACGGTCAATAATATTGAACCAGTGTTCTCTGCGACGGTGACATCTTGAGCTTTGTCGATCTCGATAGATGGAATTGTTAGCAACTACGTACTCTGGTCGGGTCATATATACTAGAGCCAAAGCCATTGAAGTATCCCTCGTCGAAAAATCCACATTGACGATGTTTTGACAAAGAATGAGATGACAAGGGTCCAACTCTAGAAGAGAACATACTCCGGTAGGGTCATATCTCCTAGGTCCGAAGTCGTCAAAGAGTTTTTGTGGATTGGACACCATGTGTTGAAGTCTTTTTTAGCGAATTTCCTTATCAGCGTCTGGTTCTCGGTTGGAGCCATGAGATTAGCCATTTTAGGAAGCTGTTGATGAGAAATCTCTCTCACGCGCAGGCTTGGGAGATCTGCTTGACTCCAGTGCAGGTCCTTCTCGGCTGCCTATGCGGTGCAGGGCGTGCCAGTTGATTTGATCTGTTAATCAACAAGAAAAACAAAAGAATAGGCGTCAAGTGTTAAGTTAGATCCCCATTGGATCGGCTGAGGGAATCCATAGACATATATATGTTATTCTAAACCATGTTTAAGCCAAGTGGCTGGAATGGATCGGCTATACCGAGACAGCATCAGTCGCTTAACCCAAATACAGTAAAGAATAATAAATATATGGATCGATAACCTAGCCGATACTGGAAAACTAACAAGGAATTGGCTAGTACTCCGATGAATCTTATAGAAAGATATCACTCCTGAATCGAATGCATAGCGTGGAAATCGGCCATCGGCTGTCGATGATAGGCCGATTTCGGCTGGCAACGTCCAACAGGAAAGCGATCTTAACATAAGAGGCAGTCCTAATACAAATCTAATAATAAATATATTAAAAGAAACATATCGGGCGAGATAAGACCGGCTGAAACCCCGGCACTATCTCTAAACAATATAAATCCATCCGAATGATCATTGATAGCTCTAAGAATGACTTAATAGTTCAAACATGATGCAACATTAAGTATAAAAAGAACAACCCAATTTGTTGTAGTCGATTCATATCTCTCAAGATGGTGGATACCGCATATAAATCAGCCAACCCTTAGATCTAGCCCTATTGGCTGCAAGTTCTTGCTAGAACTGGCCAATGGCAGGATAGATCTAAACATTGATCTAATTTATATGCATTATATGATAAATACGCAGTATAAACTCCTGATTCTAATTTGTCATTACGATGGAAGCACTAGAAACAATAGATTATACTACTAATGACAAGCATTTACCTAGATCTGGGGATCGAAACGATGCAGCCCGTAGCCAAACAAAGTACTCGTCTGAACAAAAAGTTGGTGATGCGTCGAAGGTTTGATTGATTGTGAATGTCTTCAATTACAGGGGATCTCGGGTCCTATTTATACCCAAGATACAATTATCTGTACAAACCCTGGACTCCATCTAAACTACCATTTAAAACACAACATTATCCCGGAAAGGACCCATGCTATGTTACGACTAATAGTCTAAACAAACCCCTAGATTACAGATACAATGTTCGTTACAGGACTCTATCCATAAGTGGCAATATCATTTAACACGTGATTAACAACCGAATCTTCTATTTATCCTCAAACTTCTGCATTAGAAACGGTTTCGTCTCTTCCGGACCTGAAATCGGCTA
Source organism: Oryza australiensis (assembly GCA_019925245.2). Taxonomy (NCBI): domain Eukaryota; kingdom Viridiplantae; phylum Streptophyta; class Magnoliopsida; order Poales; family Poaceae; genus Oryza; species Oryza australiensis. The sequence goes on from JAIFGZ020000136.1 coordinate 1,162,922, forward strand.
TCGGATGCCTCTGTCCGATTCATCCTTAGCCGATTGGCCTCGCAGCCGATCACTCCTTAGCCGATGCGACCCCTGTCTCCAACCGATTCGACTCTGCTTTGTCTTTGCAAACTTAGGCACTCAATTACCAAATTTCAGTGTTAACACATGCCCCCAAGTCCGTGATACAAAGTGTTGCGGATTTGCTTTCCTGTTCAAACTCCCGCTTCTTTCTTGACCTAGACCGCTTCGGCTTCTCCCCAAGTGCTCTTTAAATACCCACTCCCCTCGGCCGAGCCACCTACGCCTTCAAAGCGCACTCAGCCTCCTTCGCAAACAAGCCTCCTGCCTTCTCTCTCTTCCTCGGCGAATTCATCGGTGCCCGTCGAACTCCGTCGCGTTCTTCAGATCCATCTTCACCCCCGAGCATTCCGATGGCTTCCACCGTCGCTGCATCGAGCACCTCCATTTCTCCGGATACCGCCGCCATGCCAGTCGCAGCCGCTGCGCCGTCCGCCACCGTTTCGGCCGCCGCCACAACCGAGTTCCCTGAGGTACTCCCTTCCGATCCATAATTTCACTTTCAAATATGCTTCTTCAAATATTTTGCATCAACATTACGTTCGGCCATTTTTCAAGTAGCATTTTACTTCGTATTCTTATCAATTAGTACTTTTTCCTTCCCCGAACCGTAATATGCAACCGTTCTTGATTAGCACCTCTCTTCTCTTTTCTGAACTGTAGCACCTGTCACATCAAGTGCTTATCCCCAATCTGTCACAAGCGGAAAGATACTTTCTCGGCCCCATCGGCAACACAGATTCAGCCGACATAATCATAGCCGAAACCAACCGGATTCCTTTTAATACCGCCAAACCATCCCTCGCACACTGGAATGGAACATTCAAATCCTGGCCGACCACCGACGCAACCTGGGTCGAGTGGTATAAGAGGGTGCGATCGGCCAAGTACACTCATTGGGAGGAAACCGGGATCGCTCAGTGTCTGGAACTGTCCATTGCCGGCATGGAAAAAGATGAACCGCTTCTATCAGCCGCACCTTACTTCTGGAATGATAGCTTCAATGCCTTCATCTTCCGCCAAGGGCCGATGACTATCACATTGGCCGACGTGTACATGACAACCGGACTGGACATCGAGTCGTCGGCCAACCCCATCACTTTGAACCGAAAAGGGCAACATCAGTTCAAAACCAAAGCCATCGGCGGGTGGAGCGGCTTCATTGCCGAGAACATGCGGGACGGAATAGTCGGCTACAGGGAGCACGCTGCATTCCTAATGATGTGGCTCGAAAAGTTTGTTTTCTGCGGATCGAGCTGCGGGCCAACCGCCAATTGGCAAATTGTGGCCGAAGTTCTGGCCGATGGGATGAAACTTGAGCTGGGGAAGTATCTCCTCGGCTACTTGTATCAGATGTTGCATCAGGCCGCCATGAAGATAGCCGTCGATGCTCCAATCAACACGGGTGGCCCCTGATGGTTTCTTCAGATCTGGCTTGCACTGGCGACCCAAAAGATAACTGGTCGGCCCCCTCTGACAGAAGCTGAATATCCAAGATTGGAGCCGATTGAAGATGACGACGGCAACCAGGTCACCACCAGGAGGTGCATGAGCTACGGAGAAGCAGCAGCCGCCCACGCAGGCTCAAAACAATTGACCGAACTGCTAGCCGAATGGTTCATAGCCCTCTACGATGGGCTATCTCACGAAAACCGCGCCTGGTATTTTTACCGGGACCGGAGGCTGTTCGAGTTGCCGGCTGAACTTCAATTGGAAAGACATCAACTCAGCCGACAACCCGAGATGCAGGGAGCTGTTCATCGCCACTCTATTCCCCTACATCCTACCGACCGGGGTCCATCAGGGCCGATCAGTGCCCAAGAGTTACGAGTTTTACTACCCGGTGTCAGCAGCAAGGCAGTTCGGCCTCGGGCAGCTGCCTATCGGCTTCTTCTATACCGATAAGATCGAAACGAGGGGAGTGGTCAGCCAGGATCTGATAATGGATCGGCTACTGAATATAGCCGGCCCTCCCCTCGGCGACGTCGGCGTGATGACATTGGCGCTAAAGAAAAGCGTCGCTTACGACCGCTGGTGGGCTGAAATCAAGCGCCACATCTTCCATCAGCGGTCGTCCCATTATGTCGACCTTCTCCTTCCCAAGGAGATCCCCTCGGTAAGCTCTAAGTCCCAACTGATTTCCTCCTTCTCATCATCGGCTGATATAGCCGATTGACGTTTGCCCTTTGATCTGCAGGAGACGGAGACGGAACGACCGACGATGAGCAACTCCGGGCGCCCCATCGAATATAGCTTAGGCGTCCTGGGTGGGGGTGGCCTCGCTCCGTCGGCCATCGGCTGGGAGGCGCCGAAGCTGGCGTCGCTGCTGCAAGGGCAGGTGCGTCAGCCGATCGCACAGAAGAGAAAAGCTGCACCACCACCACGGCCGTCGGCCGCGCCTGCCCCCAAGAGGCTGAAGAAGACGAAACAGGCAGCGCCAGCCGATAGCCTCCCCCCTTGGATCCGACCGTCGCACAGTTCCTCGATACCGTCGCCAGCGAGGAAGTGCCGGCGGCTGTTGGGGCGGCGACCGAACCCGGGGTTCCGAGCCCTGAGTCGGTCAACGCTCCAGCTGACGTCCCGCCGGTCCCAAGTCCCCCAGCGAAACATCGGCCGGTAAGCCTTTACTTCACCAGATTCGGCTCCGTGATAATCCCTTGCGTCTGATCGAACCGTTCTTTTCAGGTCAAAAAATTGGCCGGCCGCACTTCATGCCCCGCGCCATCGGTAATCATCCTCTACTACTTGACTTGTAGTAACCAATCGACTTGCCTCCTAATTCTTTCTTTTGCAGCCCCCGCGGTCTCCATCGGCTGCCCCCCAGGCGTCCAGTGAGCATGTTGCGCCTGTCGGGGGTGGTGGTGACAATGCCGACGAAGAGGCCTCGACGGCCGCGGGCAACGATCCAGCCGAACCAACTGCTCCGACCCCGGTGCCAACGGTAAGCCAACTAAATTTGATAATCGGTTTTGTCAGCTTAATATCTTCTTGATCATCTTTTTCTTTGTTGCAGAACATAGCCGACCTCCTCAACTTTGACTTGTCGGAGTTCGAGGAGTCCGACGACATCGGCGAGGAGGCGTTGGTGATGCCGGCTGAGGACCTGAGGGCCACCTTAGCCGACATTAGCAATCGGCTAGAAGCCTCGCTGGACGCGCTGGTGGTCGACAGCGGCTCGATACGCGCGCGATTCAGAGATATCCAAGACCAGCTGCTGGAAGCCCTAGCTGAAGCCATTGTGTCGGCGACCTTCATGGAAGCCCATCAGTTCAAGTATGAGCGGGCACGGCAGTGGATAATCGATCGCCGCGAGAGCCAAGCGAGGTCGGCCACCATCCAGTCAACCAAGGGCGCCATCGAGAGCCGGAAGGCTGCCTTTGACCGCCTGAAGACCGAGCCGGCAGCCAAGCTTGAGCAGCTCCTTGCACGTCAAGATCAGCTGATGGCCAATCTTGTTCAAGTCACGAACGAGATCGATGTCCACAAGGAGTACATGGCTGGCTTGCCGGCCGAGATCGAAGCTGAACGCCAGGGCATCAAGGCGGCCGTGGCACATCTGCGCAACCTGGTGAAGAGTGTCCGGCCGGTGGCGGGGTCTGAGGCCGACAACGTCAGGGCTATTGAAGAAATAGACCAAGTTAGGCGGAAGGCGTTGTTGGCCATAGCCGATTTTTTGAAGAAATGAGATTGTAATATTCCGATCTTCTGAAATCTGCTAACGCTTCTGTATTATACTTGTCATGCTTTTGTGATGAGATTGGACGATCATTTTACTCGTGCTTGTACTTGGCTTCGAATCGTGTAACATAATTTATAGATCTTCTACCACTGTGCTTGTAGATAAGATCGGCTGTACTTATAGATAAGATCGGCTTTTGGCCGCACGCAGTGTCTCGAATCGCTTATGTTGAAATCGGCTCCAGCCGCCCATATCGCTTTACGTTGCCGATTCCGAGACCGTACCACGATAGTTAGTGTCAGCGCTTGAATACTAGTCTCATCGGTTATCGGCCGGTAATATTTGAACGCGCCACCGATTTGGCTTCGCAGTCTGACTGACCCGAACACGTATTTCAAAGAACCGTGAGTCCGAACAACGGGTATCCGATCTTGAATAGCCACCAACCATTCAACGATTCCCAATGCCTTTAATGATGGCCTCTTCGACTTTCATATCGGCCGCGATCTTTCACATCCAAAACCGCATCTTTTCTTTCATAAATGAACCCCTTCAGGCCTTCCCAAACACCTCACAGCCGAAGAAGCAACTCACTCTCCAGGTTTACAAATTCCAGGTTTCCAAGCTCTCTGCAAGATCCCTCATGGCATCCTCAAGCTCATCGGTGAACCAGGTGATTTTCCAACCCATCCATCCTCACCATTTCTTTTCTCTAAGCACTCAGGAGTTAATCTTCTCGCAGCCGCTCCATCCCCTACGGACGATTCTAGCGATCATGGACACCCTGTATGAACTGATGGCTAGCCAAGCCCGACAAGTGAAAATCAACTTGCAGCGCTTCAGGGAACAGGACGCTCGTCATCCGGCGGCTAGGCCTCCAATCAACCTCGGTAGTGTTCCGGCCGCTATTTCTTTGGCGTCTTCAACGCTCATGCGTCTTGACAGGCTGCAAGCGAGGCAAACACGACTTGCCAATGAACTGTTAATCACCACCACCGATGTAAGGGTCACTAGGCTAGAGTATTTGATCTTGGATGCTTTAGAGATAGAGTCTCCAGAGATAGTCAACCGAGCCCTGGCGGCCATCAGAGATTACCTAGGAGATATGTAATCAAAAACGGCTATACGCCGATTATGAATAAAAATCGGCGAATGTTGTAGCCTGATTTTGCGTTGCAATCAGCCTAATTTTGTTGCAATCGGCCTGATTTTGCGATTGGCTTGTGTATGTACATGCCCCCCAAGTTTTGTTGATAGCTTCGGTGTCGACAAAATTGTGAGTGAGAGCCGTTCGTGCATCCTGGCCGTCCCTATTGGCCAATCATGAGCCGATCGTGGGAAACTTAGCAAAAAATGTTGCATAAATAATGCCTAAAGGTGATGCCTTGTAAATGTAAGACATCGACTGTCGTAAATCGGCTGGAGTAACCATAGCCGAATCATGAGTTGATCCATACGCTTGGGTAATATTTCTTCAGGTATTTCCCATTAAGAGCCCTTCCAAATACTTCTCCGTCTAGTCCTTTTAGCATGTAAGCTCCTTTAGAGACGCATTTGTGAATCTTGAAATGCCCTTCCCAATTTGGTGACCACTTGCCGAACTTGTTGTCTCTAGATCCGATCGGCAGTATCAATTTCCAAACAAGCTCGCCTTCCTCAAAAGATTTAGGCACCACCTTTTTATTATAATGTCTGGCTACTCGTTCTTTATCTTTTGTGACTTCTTCCAAGGCCCTCATCCTGGACAGAACGAAATCTTCTGATTCGTCCACCATCAGGTGATACTAATCGTCGGCTGTGAGTTGATCCTGTAGCTGAATGCGCCTTGAGCCGACGACACTTTCCCATGGCAGCACTGCCTCATGTCCATAGACCAGTTTGTACGGAGGGACTTGGATTGACCCGTGGCATGCCATTTGATACGCCTAAAGTGACTCGGCTAATCTGCTGTGCCATTGTTTAGGATACTCAGAGATCTTTCTTTTAATCAGCTTGATCAAGCTTTTGTTTGAGGCCTCGGCTTGCCCGTTGGCTTGTGCATAGTACGGCGAAGAATTAAGTAGCTTGATCCCCATGCCATCGGCAAACTGAACAAATTCATCCGATACAAAGATAGATCCCTGGTTTGTTGTTATTGTTTGTGGAACGCCAAATCGGTAAACGATGTGTTCTTTGACAAACTCGATTGCGTCCTTAGAATCCACTTTTCTGAGGGGAATCGCCTCCACCCATTTTGTGAAATAGTCCGTTGCCACCAGGATAAACTTATGCCCTTTGCTTGAGGGTGGATTGATCTGGCCGATCATATCAATGCCCCATCCTCTGAATGGCCACGGCTTGATGATCGGGTTCATAGCTGATGCTGGTGCTCGTTGTATGGCGCCAAACTTCTGGCACCCCTGTAATATCTGAAACAATCCTCCAGCATCGTCGGCCAGAAATACCCTGCTCAGCAAAGTAGCCACTTCATTTTGTGGGCCGATTGGTGCGTGCCACAGATTCCTTCATGTACTTCCCCGATGGTCACTGTAGCCTGATCGGCTCCCAAACACTTGAGTAGCATGCCATCAATCGTTCGATAGTACAGGTCTTCATCGAGCAACACGTATCGTAATGCCTTGTATCGTAGTTTCCTTGTGGCCGATTGAGAGGGGTTTTTGAGATAGTTGTAAACTTCAAACCTCCAATCATCGGCCGTAATGACGGCCACGTCTATGTCTACTTCTTTTAGCATCGGCCGATAGCCTGATGCCCCTTGAGCCAAGTCATTGGCCTCTGTGTTCTGCTCTCTGGGGATATGCTTCAAAGTGACTAGCCGAAAGCCATCCATTAATTCCCGGCATTGCCGATAATAGACCATTAGCGTGTCATTTTTGCATTCATATTCTCCTGATAATTGGCTGATGACCAATAATGAATCCTCCATTATTTCGATGGTGTCGGCTTCAACTTCCTTGAGTAGGTGCAATCCTTTAAGGACGGCTTCATATTCGGCTTGGTTGTTTGTAGCGTGAGGGTTGATGGCAAAAACAAACTCGAAGCTTGCCCCCTGGGCGAAATAATGACCAAACCGATGCCACAGTCGTTGGTGCAAACTGAGCCATCGAACGTCAAAGTCCAAGGCATAATTTCCACTGAGCCGATTGAGTCGTTCCTGTGCTCCACAATGAAGTCGGCTATGGCTTGCCCTTTGACTTCTCTTGGTGCTTGATACCTCAGGTCGAACTCTGTTAGTGCAAAGATCCACTTCCCGATTCTTCCTTTGAGCACTGGAGCCGATAGAATATACTTAACTACATCGGCTTTGCAAATTACGGTACACTCATTGGACAGCAGATAGTGCCTGAACTTTGTACATGAAAAATAGAGGCATTGGCATAACTTCTCCACAGGTGAATACCTGGTCTCCGCGTCTAGCAACCGTCGATTGAGATAAAAAATGGCTTTTTCTTTGCAATCGACCTCTTGGATTAGGACTGAGCCGATTGATTTGTCATCGGCTGACAAGTACAGCTTGAACGGTATCCCCTTTTGTGGAGGCATTAAAACTGGAGGGGAGCTTAGATAATCTTTTATGTTGTCTAACGCCTTTTGCTAATCTACCCCCCATGTGAACGTCTGATCGGCCTTCAGCCAAAGATGTGGTGTGAACGACTCCATCTTTTCTGAGAGGTTGGCTATGAACCGTCTGATGAAGTTTATCTTGCCGATCAATGACTGGAGTTGTTTTTTATCTTTCGGAGGTTGAATTGTCTTGATAGCATTTTACGCTCCTTGGTGTAACTTCAATCCCTCTTTCATGGAAGAGAAATCCCAAGAATTGCCCGGCCGATACGCCGAACGTGCACTTAAGCGGATTCATCTTTAAACCGTATTTCCTCATCCGTTCTAACACTTGTCTCAGATCGGCTATGTGGCCTTCTATCTCCCTTGACTTGACAACCACGTCGTTAATGTATATCTCTACCAGCGAGCCAATCATATCGTGAAAGATGTAATTCATGGCTCGTTGATATGTTGCCCCAGCATTCTTCAAGCCGAACGTCATTACTACCCATTCATACAGGCTGATTGCGCTAGGACACCGAAAAGCGGTCTTGTGGATGTCCTCGTCGGCCATGAATATTTGGTTATATCCTGCATTGCCATCCATGAAACTGATAATTTTGTGGCCTGAAGCAGCATCGACAAGCAGATCGGCTATCGGCATTGGGTATTCGTCTTTAGGGGTTGCTTTGTTTACCATTTTTCTTTAACACTGGGACGATGTTTGAGACCCACTCGGCGTATCGGCAAGGCCGAATGAATCCCGCGTTGTACAGCCGAGTGATTTTGGCTTTAATTGCATCGTACATATCGGCCTTAAACCTCCTAGGAGGCTGTTTGAACGGCCGATAGCCCGCTTTAATCGGCAGCTGATGGACCACTATCGATCGACTGAGACCGAGCATCTCGAAGTACTCCCAACCAAAACAATCTTTATATTCTTTTAATAATTCAATAAGCTGAGATCTACAATGAGGAGATAGATTTTTGCTAATGTATGTCGGCCTCGGCTTATCACCAGAACCGATGTCGATTTCCTCTAATTTGTCGGCCGACGTAAAACCTTGCCCTAACTTGCCATCGTCTTCGTCCGCGGTGGTTACGCCGAGAACACTCGAGCCCTCTGCCATGTCTTGTTCAAAGTAGCAACTGCGGCTCGTCATTTCCAATCGGCTGTATTGTGGAATTGGAAACATTCAGAAAATCGACTTGCAAGATTTTCCTGGATAAACAATCGATGCCTTCGATTTCCCAAAGCGGCAAATCGGCATTGACGATACTAACTGACCTGTCGGCTGGCACGATCTCGATCTTGTCGCCGTCCCATTGGATCAGGCTCTGATGCATTGTAGAAGGGATACAGCAGTTGGCGTGTATCCAGTCCCTTCCGAGCAGCAGGCTGTAAGACCCTTTCTCGTTGATGACAAAGAATGTTGTGGGCACTGTCTTGTTGCCGACGGTCAGCTCAACATTGAGGACGCCCTTGGTTTTCGATGGGTTGCCGCCGAAGTCTTTGAGCACCATATTGGTTTTTATTAGATCCTCGGCTCCCTTGCCTAGCTTTCTGAAAGTCGCGTAAGGCATGAGGTTGACTGCAGCTCCCCCATCAACTAGCATTTTGGAAATCGGCTTGCCGTTGACGAATCCTTTAACGTACAACGGCTTTAAGTGCCGATTTTCGGTTCCTTTGGGTTTGTTGAAGTCAGCTTGGTCTGGCGAGATTGCTAACTTCGCCAGGTCACCTTCCACGACGTCTGCATCGGCTTCAGGAGCACCGAACTCGGCTGGCAGTACGAATACCATGTTAACCGATGCAAAAATTTTGCCTTTCCCTTTGGCTGCCCTCCTGGCTTGATCGGCTGGGGTTTCCTCGGTTTGCTCTTCGTCATCTGTGGAAGCTTTCCCTTTGGGCACCCATTGCCTTTTGATTTTGCCGAGCCGACGGCGCTGTTCATAAATCATTTGCTGGACCTCGTCTTTTCTCCCTTCGCGCTTGCCGAACCCTTCTTTTTGCGTCTTCATGAAGAGATCGGACGAGCACCATTGGGGGTTGGCTGATTCCTCATCGTCGGCCTCTTCATCGTCGCGGTTGTTCCCATCATGGTTTTCGTCGACGAAGAAGTTCTTGTGGATCGGGCCGAGCCGATCATGGACAGATCGCCGCCTATGGTTTAGCTGGACGGCTCTGGGGACGAACCGGGTTGGACTTGTAGACGGTGATCTCCTGTGCTCGTCGTTGCGGCAATCGTTGCAGGCTGGGCAATTGTCCAATGTTGGTAGTCTCATGCCGAATTCCCAGCAATACCTGAAAAAATCACAATGCCAATGTGGATCGGCATTGTCGTGGTTTACCACGTACCGTTGGCTTTGGGTGTTCGGCTCGCGCCGACGAGGTTCTTCATCGTAAGCTTCTTCATGCTGAGACCGGTACTGATGACGGTATCGACTTGTTCATGACTGGGCGCACCATATTAATTGGCACGGCGTAACATCCAATTTGGTCGCCTTCTACCTTGGCCCCGATCGATGTATTGACTAAGCTATGTGCCATTCTGTTCTATCGATCGGCTTGCCTGGGGCCGGCTTGGACCGTGTTGACCGGGAAGGGATTGCCATCTACCTTCATCGGCCGATTTGAGTCGGCGAACTTCAGCTTTTCGGCCTCGATTGCCGACTGGATTTGCTGTCTGAAGACCTTGCAGTCATTGGTGGTGTGGGATGTGGAGTTGTGCCACTTGCAATATTACTTTTCTTCAACTCTTCGGCGACGGGATTACGTGATTTTCAGCAACGAATACGCTTCTCCTTGAGCAGCAAATCAAAGATCTTGTCGGCCTTGGTGATGTCGAAATCGTATCTTTCTTCTTTAGCCGTCTTCAGCAGCCATTGGCAGACGATGGCCTTTTTGTTCTTGGCCCATTCGGCTGCTGCCACTTCTGCGTCATCATCGTCGGACCCGTAGTCTAACTCAACAACGACCTGAGTTATATTTTTGATGGCCTTCCTGGTGTCTTGGAATCGCTGCTCGTGGGCCGTCTGCGCCAAGTGGACTAGGCTGTCAAAGTCCTACGCAGAGAATCGCTCTCGGATTGGCGCGATTAAGCCGTGAAAGGCCAGATCGGCCAGCTGGGCGTCCGACACACCAGGCTGTAACATCGGTTCCTCATCTCCCTAAAGCGTTGGATGTAGTCTTGGACCGATTCGTTGTGTTTTTGCCTGATGCTGGTGAGGTCCGACAACTTCATCTCATGGTTGCCGGAGTAGAAGTAGCTGTGGAATTGTTTTTCAAGATCGGCCCAGCTCTGAATCGAGTTGTAGGGTAATGAGGAGAACCAAGTAAAGGCCGATCCTGAAAGAGAAAGAGGGAACAATCGAACTCTCAAAGGGTCCGTAGCCAATGCTTCACCACATTGTGCCAAGAATCGGCCAACATGCTCGTAGGTTGAAACGTTGTCCTGCCCTGAGAACTTTGAAAAATCTAGGATTTTGTATCGGTTGGGCAACGGGATCCGCTCGAAGTACTCCGGATAGGGATACCGATACATGTTCCTTGAGTCTTTTGGCTTGAGGCTGAATTGATCGTGCATAACGTCTGCGATCAGATCGGCCCATGTCCTGTTGTCTTGCTGTATCGACTCGTATAGGTTATACGACACGGGTGCTTGCTGATACAGCGGTGGTGGCGTCTGAGGCCTATAGTGATGATCTTGGCGGCCCCCTTGGTACTGGTAGTGGTGATCAGCGGGAGGTGGCCGAGGTGCCGGTGGTGGTGTTGGCGGTCCTGGAAACAACTGCCGGCCACCGGCGTTATGCCGTCTGTCCGGATCAATCGGCTCCAACTGCCGATTGGCATTGAACATGTCAGCGAGTTGATCTTGGGGCAGCGGCTGCTGTCGGTTCAGCACAGTAATCACTGGCCGTATAGTCGAGTCGCCTGGATTTGGCTGACCGAGGGCTCCTCCCAGCGGCCCTTGTTGCGCTAGCGGTGGGTTCGACCGATTCTGTGTGACCAGCGTCCTATAGCCAGGAAATTGGCCATCTGTGAAATACGTTGGCCCCTGTTGCAGCTGGTCGGCTATCTTGGTGTTGACCATAGTAGCGATCATATTATTGAGAGTATTGACCAGGATGCTACTTTGGTTGACCAACGCGTGATGAACGGCCGAGTCAATCCGATCTTGTAGAGAGTATACAACCGAATCATCCTGTACCTGGGTCGGCTCTTCCGCCTTCCGTTTGCCTTTCGCGTCACCAGAGGAACATGCCTTGGAATCGTTCAGGCTGAACTTGTATTTTTGATGCACGGCCCTAGATCTTGTTTGGGTGAAAGATTGCAAGTAGTTAGCTTGGAGCTCTTCCACCATCTTTTTATACTCGGCTTGCTGTTCAGCCGATAACTGTTCCATCTTTATAGGCACGATGTTGTCCTGTGTAATGCTAGGGCTCTTGGAGTCGTTCATCTTGCCAGCTAAATCTATGCGTTCGAGTCGAGCCGACAAAGAAAGTCCCACTGGGCGTGCCAAGAAGCGTGTTGATGAGAAATCTCTCTCACGCGCTGGCCTGGGAGATCTGCTTGACTCCAGTGCAGGTCCTTCTCGGCTGCCTGTGCGGTGCAGGGCGTGCCAGTTGATTTGATCTGTTAATCAACAAGAAAAACAAAAGAATAGGCGTCAAGTGTTAAGTTAGATCCCCATTGGATCGGCTGAGGGAATCCATAGACTTATATATGTTATTCTAAACCATGTTTAAGCCAAGTGGCTGGAATGGATCAGCTATACCAAGACAACATCAGTTGCTTAACCCAAATAAAGTAAAGAATAATAAATATATGGATCGATAACCTAGCCGATACTGGAAAACTATCAAGGAATCGGCTAGTACTCCGATGAATCTTATAGAAAGATATCACTCCTGAATCGAATGCATAGCGTGGAAATCGGCCATCGGCTGTCGATGATAGGCCGATTTCGGCTGGCAACGTCCGACAGGAAAGCGATCTTAACATAAGAGGCAGTCCTAATACAAATCTAATAATAAATATATTAAAATAAACATATCAGGGCAGATAAGACCGGCTGAAACCCCGGCACTATCTCTAAACAATATAAATCCATCCGAACAGATCATTGATAGCTCTAAGAACGACTTAATAGTTCAAACATGATGCAGCATTAAGTATAAAAAGAACAACCCGATCTGTTGTAATCGATTCATATCTCTCGAGACGGTGGATACCATATATAAATCAGCCAACCCTTAGATCTAGCCCAATTGGTTGCAAGTTCTTGCTAGAACTGGCCAATGGCAGGATAGATCTAAACATTGATCTAATTTATATGCGCTATATGATAAATAGCACAGTATAAACTCCTGATTCTAATGTGTCATTACGATGGAAGCACTAGAAACAATAGATTATACTACTAATGACAAGCATTTACCTAGATCTGGGGATCGAAACGATGCAACCCGTAACCAAACAAAGTACTCATCTGAAGAAAAAGTTGGCGATGCACCGAAGGTTTGATTGATTGTGAATGTCTTCAATTACAGGGGATCTCGGGTCCTATTTATACCCAAAATACAATTATCTGTACAAACCCTGGACTCTATCTAAACTACCATTTAAAACACAACATTATCCCGGAAAGGACCCATGCCGTGCTACGACTAACAGTCTAAACAAACCCCTAGATTACAGATACAATTGTGGTTACAGGACTCTATCCATAAGTGGCAATATCATTTAATGCGCGATTAACAACCGAATCTTCTATGTATCCTCAAACTTCTGCATTAGAAACGGTTTCATCTTTTCCAGACCTGAAATCGGCTATCGGCTGCCTCTGTTCGATTCATCCTTAGCCGATTGGCCTCGCAGCCGATCACTCCTTAGCCGATGCGACCCCTGTCTCCAACCGATCCGACTCTGCTTTGTCTTTGCAGACTTAGGCACTCAATTACTAAATTTCAGTGTTAAAAAAAGCTCGTAGGTAGATTTGGTTGTCGGCACCTCATTCTCGGTACTTGCCAGAGAGATGGCCATTGCACGAATCGTGTTTGTCTATTCCATTGTCATGGCCTCGTCCTCGGTGTAAACCAAGGGGGACGAGATCGGGACGACAGCGAACACTGGGAAGATGATGGTTTCGACTTAGACATAAGTGAACACCGGTTGGGTTGGATCTCCCAAGCCAGAACGGTGATAGATGTCCTCGTCGAAAAATCCAGCTCTTAAACAATCTCGTTGAAACCTTGAAGCACCAAGTCCCCTACCTGGTGTGCCACTATGGAAGGGTTATACCCGACAACGGTATTTGTTAGAGTTTGGGGATCATTGGAACCATGGTATACATGGAAGAGACGAGAGACATGTATTTTTATACAGGTTCGAGCCTCTTAACTGACTGGTAATAGCCCTATTCTTATTGGCCAAAGCCGGTGTTACCTTTTTATATCAGAATCACACGAGTACAATATTTGGGATGACTTAATCTAGTCTCTGTCGGCTTGACGGCATAGAGCTCTCACACGTAGTCAATGGCTAGTGTAGTCTTTTTTCTCGAATATGAACTCGACATGATTGGAGGTAGCTCTATATCTCTCATGTCGGCCTCTATGGCTCCTGCATTGGGTTTGTCTAGATATGTATTAGCTTGTATTCTATCGGATCCTCCCCTCTCCTCCTAGAGGGTCTTGTATTTACACCAAAGATCATCTTCCTCTTCAAGTGGAACTCGAAGAAATAGAACAGGATACAGACTAAGAAGACCTTATCTTTCCCGACTAGAACTCTCACACCTTCTATTCCGAGAAGACAATTTCTTTTATATTCGCCATATTTTCTTAATTAAATAATACCTTCTAATATATCATTAGGTGTATGGTATTTTCGTATACCATGAACCCTAGTATAGGAGGTATGACTTATTCTTGACACTCACATATATAGATTTGTCTTTCAGAGTACTATTATAAAAGTAAACATACATTTATTTATTGTATATATTATAATAAAAAAGTAAGGTCAAAAATATATTTTGTAGACCGTGTCAGTATTCAAAACATCAAGAATTATGAAACCAGAGAGAATAAATGTATTGGTAGTAGATAAAGTAAATAATAATTGCAGTAAGGATATTTTAGTTTTTTTGTTTTGTATTGGTATATGTGAGATGGATGAAAAATGTACTTACTTTGGGACCAAGGGACACATCCAAAATAGCAATGAACCAAATAAACACTATTCACCAGGAAAGGTAGTTAGTCCATTCGGTCACTCAAGAACGACGACGATCCATTAATGACGTCTACTCGCATCTCTTTGACTTTCTCTATTGACCAGGGGAAGGAGCTAGACCGTTCGGTCGACATGTTTTTACATGATTCGATCACATCAGTCTATAAGATGTGTTCACCGAAAGTGCCGCATGTAAATAATCTAAAACTAGGGCAAGTGTACGCACGTTGATTTGGAAATCAAACGTAAGCAATATGGTGACCCAGAAACAACACTTCAGAGGATATTGCATATACTAATATACTATATATATACTTTAAGGCTTAGAATATGCGAAAGATACTATGCACACAAAAATCATGAAAATCATGAGTGTATCACATGAAAATTATACTTCACCGGACATATAGGATTCAAATGGAGTCAATTACTACAAACGGAATGATCACCTAAGATCGTGCCAGTTTGACGGAGTGATAGGATTACTCTTCGAGTAGGCCCTACGAGTTGTTGAAATTAATTGACTAAGCCCAAGTTATTTTCAGCTAATTTTTAAAATAAATCTCAAAATTCCATGAAGACCCATATATGACATGGCATGGTGAAAAATTTAGTACCACCTTGCTAGTTTAGAGTGAGGTTGTCCAATAGTGGACATTCTCTATTCCTCTCAAAGCCATGGATAAGGAAAGAGGAAGTGAAAACCACACGGCGCGGTCGCGGTGCCTTATATTTTTGGACAAATTGTTGTTCATAGGAGAATTTAACCGAATCTGTCGTGGGTGGTATCTTCACGCGCAAGTCATCTGGGGCAGTCATTTGGTGTGGAGATTATGACAATCGGGTATCTACATGACAAGCTTATCCGATTGAAGGTAGGAATAGATTGCGCCTGCCATATCTGTAAACCAAACATGACTTGGGTGTTACGTTGCCGCTAGAGATAAGGCAACGGCCCATAGTCACGGTTTGGTAAGATTGAGGAAACCGACTTAGAGTAAGATAGGTTTCCGATCTGTAAGCCCGCCTCCCAAGACTATATAAGGGGGGTAAGGGGCGTCCGTTGAGGGATATCATATGCTTTATGAGCCTTTAGCTTTCAGCTTTAGATCTTGAGATCAATAAACACACTCGGCGGATCGAATCCACCGAAACAGGAGTAGGGTATTACCTCACGAGAGGGCCTGAACCTGTCTAAATCTTCTTCTCCAATCTAACCCATTGTGCTTGGCGATCTTGATTGCGACCCCAGAAATTACATTGCCGAAACCGAGTTTCGACAGTTGGCGCGCCAGGTAGGGGACCGCGTGTCAAGACTTCTTCAACAATCTCGCCGACAAGCGTGATGGGATCTCCTCCAGGATTCGGCGACTTCGCCGCCAACAACCTCGACAAGTTCTCCTCCTTCGACTCGGATTCGAACCAGTCGGAAGGAGAGACCCACTCGGCGCTGTTCGGCCTCCCGAATAGCGCCAAGATCTTCGACGACATCTTGAAGTCCAAGATGCAATCCACCCTCTCCAACGAAAGACTTCACTCGGCACCGTTCGGATTGCCGAACACCGCCGAAATCTGCACCGATCTTCTCGTCTCCCCAACGGAGACGATCTACTCGGAAGAAGACCTCTCGGCGCCGTTTGGATTACCAAACGCCGCCGAGATCTACGGCAAACTCCTCTCCCCCGAGTCGAGGTCAACCCACTCGGAGGAGCCCGCATCACCAAGCTCGGCTCGGGTGGAGCGATCCGGACCGGGCTACCCGGATCGAGGAGATCGTTGTCATCCTCCAGCCGTTCGGCTCATGCTCATCTTCGGAGCTCAACGAATATCTCGGCTCCGCCGGCTTTGACGACCTCTATGGCATCCCCTCGAGGACGAAGCCGACGACTCCGCGCCACAAGGACTACGAGCCGAAGTGCTTGATGTCCTCATGGCCGAGCCGGACGAGTCCGACTCAGCCATGACCCGCAGCTTGCGGAGGAAGAGCGAGCCAAGATCGAGCAAGAGCGCAAGCTGGCTGAAGAGGAGAAGAAACGTAGGGAAGATGCCAACAAGAGAAAGCAAGATCTACGGGCAGCCGGAAGATCCGCCCAGGAGGCTATCCTTCAAACGCGGGTCCGCAACACCAACATCTTCCAGACACCACAGCAAAACGCTGTTGCCGCACTCACACTCTTGGACACCATCATGGAGACGGCATCCGCCGACGTGACACCAATACTTGACAAAATCAAGACCATCGTCGCAACCACTGCCAACGGTCATCCCTCCACCTTGGCACGAAGGTCGACTGAGTCCGTGGCCGAAACGCCCGACAAAAGCCGACTTCCGCCTCTAAGGTCAGGAGACTACAAGAGGCCCGAGCCAGACCGATCGACGACTAGGCCAAGAGGCCCACGCCATGAATCCACACGAGCGAGGGAGCAAACGGCCGACTCCGCGACAAACGACATGGACGTCCACCCGGCCACCACCGCGTCCGCCGCAACAACGCTCCGGCTACCCAACCAGCCACCGAGGGACCCGCCGAGTGATCGCGGAAGTCCTCGATCGCCGTTACGGAGTGAGACCGACGCACTCGGGAAGATCGGAGGGGATCACCCGATAGCAACGACGACGGAGTGCCAGCTTTCACTCGGGAGCTTTGCCGAGTGCACTGGCCGAGTGGATTCAAGCCCACAGGAATAGAGAAGTACGATGGCAAGATCGACCCCGAGTCATGGCTTACCGTGTACACTCTCGCCATCCGCGCAACAGGCGGCGACAACAAGGCTATGGCCAATTACCTGCCCGTGGCCCTTGTCAACTCAGCCAGGAACTGGCTCACGAGCCTGCCAAGGGGCTCAATCGGCTCGTGGAGCGAGCTGAGGGACCACTTCATCGCCAACTTCCATGGCACCTTCGAGAGGCCCGGCACCCACTTCGACTTATACAACGTCATCCAGAAGCCGGACGAGCCTCTGAAGGATTACATTCGGCGCTTCTCCAAGCGCAACAAGATCCCCAACATCACCGATGACATCATCATCGCCACCTTCCAGAAGGGAGTCCGTGATGAGCTGTTAATCGGGAAGTTCGGGCGCAAGCCACCGAAGACGGTGAAACAGATGTTCGAGACGGCGAACTCCTAAGCCAAATCCAATGATGCCATCAAGGCGGCTCGTCAAGACCGGCCCGACAGGAGGGAAGACAAGCAGGAGGGAGGAAGCCGAAATCCTAAGAAGGATAACGGCAACAACAACCAGGGCCAAAAAGACTGCAAGCGCCGATCCGAAGATCTAGTGGCCGCAACCTCCAACTCTCAACGCCGCCCCCGAGTCGCCGCCTACGATGCCATCATGAACGCTCAATGCACTCATTATCCCAATCACAAACACGCGGCTAAGGACTGCTTCATCTACAAATAGTTCGTCGAGCAGTACACGGCGCAACTCAACAAGAAGCCGACTGATGAGGCTAGTCCATCGGGCGCCAAGAAAAACAACGCGGCCGAGAATGCCGAACCTTTCCAAGACCCATTGGGAGAGCTCAATCACATCTTCGGGGGGGGGGGCGCTAGCCTATGAATCCAAAAGGAAACAGAAGCTAACCGACCGAGAGGTCAACGCGGCTCAACCCGAAGTCCCTTAGTACCTGCGATGGTCGGAAGTGGCCATCACTTTTGACCGCTCGGATCACCCTGACCGAGTGGTTCACCCGGGGCGCTATCCACTCGTCCTGGACCTCGTGGTCCACAACATCAGGCTCAAGCGCGTCCTCATCGATGGAGGCAGCGCCCTCAATATTCTGTTCGCCAAGACCATGAACGAGATGCAGATTCCGAGGGCCGAATTGAAGGCAAGCTCAGCCCCCTTCCATGGAGTCATTCCGGGGCTATCATCTACACCACTCGGGCACATCGCCCTCCCGGTCACCTTCGGGGCTCGAGAGAACTTCCGAATAGAGAACGTCACTTTCGAGGTGGCCGACTTCGAA
Source organism: Oryza australiensis (assembly GCA_019925245.2). Taxonomy (NCBI): domain Eukaryota; kingdom Viridiplantae; phylum Streptophyta; class Magnoliopsida; order Poales; family Poaceae; genus Oryza; species Oryza australiensis. The sequence goes on from JAIFGZ020000136.1 coordinate 1,181,422, forward strand.
ACAGCATACCACGCCATCATCGGAAGGCCTGCGCTTGCCAAATTCATGGCGATCCCACATTACACCTACCTCTGCATGAAGATGTCGGGTCCCAACGGCATCATCACTCTTCGCAGCGATGTGAAGCAAGCCTTCACCTGCGACAAGGAGAGCTGCGACATGGCCCAATCTCGCGAGAGATTGCGCGGCCAGCAAGAAATCCGATTGGCTGCATCGACTTCGGCAGAGTGCGAAGTCACCTCGAAGAAGATAGCCAAATCAGGATCCGGCGACGCCAAGACCAAGAAAATCTCCCTTGATCCATCGGATCCCTCGAAAACTGCTGTAATCGGCGCTGAACTAGATCCCAAATAGGAAAGCGCGCTCGTCACGTTCCTCCAAAATAATAAAGATATTTTTGCTTGGAAACCATCTGATATGCCTGGAATTCCTAGGAAGGTGATCGAGCACTCTTTGCACGTCAAAGATGACGCCAAACCGATAAAACAACGATTACGCGATTCGCGCGGGATCGAAAAGACGCTATCAAGGAAGAGCTCACAAAGCTCTTGGCTGCCGGCTTCATCAAAGAAGTCCTACATCCCGACCGGTTAGCCAACCCGGTCCTGGTCCGCAAGAAGACGGGGCAATGGCGCATGTGCGTTGACTATACCGACCTCAACAAAGCCTGTCCCAAAGATCCATTCGGGCTGCCCCGCATCGACCAAGTCGTAGACTCAACAGCCGGTTGCCAACTCCTGAGCTTCTTGGATTGTTACTCGGGCTATCACCAGATCAGCTTGAAAGAATCCGACTGCCTGAAGACATCGTTCATCACGCCGTTTGGGGCCTATTGCTACATCACCGTGCCTTTTGGCCTGAAGAACGCCGGCGCCACATACCAACGCATGATCCAAAGATGTTTCCAGACGCAGATCGGCAAGAACGTAGAAGCTTATGTCGATGATGTTGTCATCAAGACCAAGCAGAAAGAAGACCTGATCGCTGACTTAGAAGAAACCTTTGCAAACATTCGGGCCTTCAAAATGAAGTTGAACCCAGAGAAGTGCACTTTCGGTGTCCCATCAGGCAAACTGGTCGGCTTCATGGTGTCACATCGCGGCATTGAAGCCAATCCAGAGAAGATCAACACTATCTTGAGCATGAAGCCCTCGAGTAACCAGAAGGATGTCCAGAAGCTCACTGGCTGCATGGCGGCGCTAAGCCGTTTCATCTCTCGACTCGGCGAACGAGGCATGCCCTTCTTCAGATTGCTAAAGAAAACGGACGACTTCCGGTGGACCGCGGAAGCCCACAAGGCCTTTGAAGATTTCAAGGAATTCCTTACAACGCCGCTGTCCCGGCCTCGCCTCGGCCCAGGAGCCCTGCTGCTTACGTTTCAGCCACTCACCAAGTGGTTAGTACGGTCCTCGTGGTCGAGCGCGAAGAAGAAGGACGGGCTCAGAAGATTCAGAGGCCGATCTACTTTGTTAGCGAAGTATTGGCAGGAGCCAAAATTCGCTACCCTCAGGTACAAAAACTGCTCTATGGTGTCCTGATACCCACGAGGAAATTGGCGCACTATTTTCAGGGTCACTCGGTCACCGTCGTCACCTCCTTTCCACTCGGCGACGTCGTCCACAACCGGGAGGCAACTGGGCGCATTGCTAAGTGGGCTCTGGAGCTGATGCCACTGGACTTGACTTTTAAGGCGAGGACGTCCATAAAGTCACAAGCCCTGGCAGATTTCTTGGCCGAGTGGACTGAGCAACAAGAAAACGTACCTCGGGAAGACCTCCAACACTGGACCATGCACTTCGACGAATCCAAGAGGATCACCGGCTTGGGAGCAGGAGTTGTGCTGATCTCCCCGACTAGGGAAAGGCTAAGATACGTCCTTCACCTCCACTTCTCCGCCTCACACAATGTCGCTGAGTACGAAGCCCTGCTATATGGACTGCGGCTCGTAGTTTCACTCGGGATACGTCGGCTCATCGTGAAAGGCGACTCCCAGCTGGTCGTCAACCAAGTAATGAAGGACTGGTCCTGTCTAAACGACACCATGAAGACCTACCAACAAGAGGTCCACAAACTTGAAGACAAGTTTGATGGACTCGAACTATCACATGTCTTGAGACACAACAACGAAGCAGCCGACGAGCTGGCGCAGTTCGGGTCCAAGCGTGAAGCCGCCCCAACGGACGTTTTTGTCGAGCACCTCTACGAGCCAACCATCACGGCAAAGACAACTTCCAACGAACAAGCTCCAAGCGAAGTCGCCATGACTGACGACGACTGGAGGACACCCCTCATCAAATTTTTAACACAGCAAGAGCTGCCGAAAGACCGGGATGAGGCAGAACGTGTCCGACGTCGTTGCCAAGCTTATGTCATGGTTGATTCCGACTTATACAAGAGAAGCCCCTCCGGAATCCTAATGAGATGCATTACACCCGAGGAAGGGAGACAGCTGCTCCAAGACCTCCACTCGGGCATATGCGGAAGCCATGCGGCAGCACGCACCTTGGTAGGCAAAGCCTACAGACAGGGTTTTTTCTGGCTTACCGCGGTCTTCGACGCGGACAAAGTGGTACGAACCTGTGAAGGCTGCCAATTTTTTGCCCGACAAAGCCATGTCCCAGCCCAGGAGCTACAAACAATCCCACTATCCTGGCCGTTCGCGGTATGGGGCTTAGACATGGTCGGCCCCTTTAAGAAAGCTCCAGGAGGATTTACACACCTATTCGTCGCCATCGACAGGTTCTCCAAGTGGATTGAAGCCAAGCCGGTCGCCACAATTACTGCTGACAAGGCATGGGACTTCTTCCTCAACATCGTGCACCGCTTCGACGTCCCAAACAGGATCATAACCGATAACGGGACTCAATTCACGGGAGACATCTTCAAAGAATTCTGCAAAGACTTCGGAATCAAGATCTGTTATGCATTAGTCGCACATCCCAAAAGCAACGGACAAGTCGAACGGGCCAACGGCATGGTTCTTCAAGGCATCAAGGCCCGCGTGTTCGATCGTCTAAACCCTTACGCAGGCAAGTGGGTTCAAGAGCTTCCCTCGGTCCTATGGTCTCTGCGGACCACACCTAGTCGGGCTACCGGCCAAACTCCTTTCTTTCTGGTCTACGGCGCAGAAGCCATGTTGCCAAATGAGATGGAGTATGAATCCCTCCGAGTCCATAGCTTCAACGATGAACGTTATGACCCCGACTGAGTGGACGACCTCACCCGACTGGAAGAGGCCCGAGAGGCAGCCCTCATCCAGTCGGCAAAATATCTTCAAGGGCTCAGACGATACCACAGTCGCAACGTTCGAGCACAAGCTTTCATCATTGGCGACATGGTTCTGTGCAAGATTCAAACCACCAAAGACCGTCACAAGTTATCCCTCTTATGGGAAGGACCATACATAATCGCTGAGGTGACTCGGCCCGGTGCATACCGACTAAAACGTAAAGACGGATCTATGGTGGAGAACTCCTGGAACATCGAGCATCTTCGACGATTTTATTCTTAAATTGACTAAAGTTTCATGTTTTTCTTGACTGCCAACCTCAAGTAAGATGACTTCTTGAGTTAGCAGTCGGGGGCTGTACATATGTCAATAAAGCATAGTTTTCCTCATCAACTTTTGTGCATGATTTGGTTTATCATTGTTTAATGTTCCTCGATCCGAGTTCGGTGTGTAAAGGCGAGAGTTTTCGATGGCCTAATCGAGCCTAGGCTCGGTGACGATCGGACGAAAATTACTTAAGAAATTTCACATAAAAACTCGGATCAGAGCATTAACATAAATAGACTGAATATTCACAAGCCTACATCAGAATGCTATAGTCATACAATATTTACAAGACAATGTTCATGAGACAGATTAAAGCCGAAAGTTGTTCACTACATCTATAGCAATCTTCTTCGCCGACTCCTGCGCTTCACTAAGCATGTCCAGCGCTTGCTCGTCCGAAGTGCCGTCGGCAAAGCCTTCCCTGACTGAGTTGATATCCACTCGGGGGTAGAGAGACCTGGTCTGCGCAAGAGCCAGACCAGCCCCCATGGTGGTAGCCTCGGTGATGTTCGCCAAATATTGGTCGCGGGCCCTTCGCAGCTTGTCAAAGATTTCCAGTGGCTCCAGCAAGCTAGCCCCGACCCCCTGATGAAATAAGGATAGCAAGATGGGCGTTGCTGAGTTGGCAACCTCTTCCCGGACCTCTCTGGCTCTTTTGACCCTCTCGAGAAGCACGTCGTATTGAGCTCGGGTCTTGACTTTGTAAGCTGCCAAAAGAATCTGATCACGCAAAGTACTCGGAAATAAAGCAGCACAAAGAATGTTACTTTGAAGAAGCTTACCTTCGAACTCGGCCTCCAACTCGGTCTTGTCGAGGCTGACTGCCTCCAGCTGGACCTGGAGCGAGTGGACCTCCGACGAATTTTCTACAAACACAGAAGGCTATTAGCAACCGAGATCAGCACAGAACCCATAAAGAAACTAGGAAGATTGGACTTACTCCCGACTGAACCACGGAGGTCGAGGTTCTCCTCCCGGAGTTCGGCTATCTCCTTCCTCGGGCCGCCTCCCTCGACGCGGCCTCTTCCCGAGTGATCTTTAGCTTTCGCTGGACGTCCTCCAAGGAGTTCAGATGAGGTACCAACTTCTCTAGCTCCTCGGATTTGGCCATAGATCGACAATACTCCTTCTACACACAAGATCTGAAGTTGACCGACTGAAAAGAAATGAAGATACAGGACGAAGAAAAGATCCAGGCTTACGTTGAGTAGCCGAGTCGCCTCATTTAGGCTGTTGACAAGGGCATCCCTTTCTTCGCTTTCGGCTTGCTTGTCCAAGATGATGCCCTGCCTCTGGCCTTCTGAGTCTCGCCACTCGATTTTAATCGGGGGAACCCAGGTTTCAAAAGACTGTAACCTGGGGATTTCCTCCACTGTGGCTGGCAGATTAAGAAGAACAGATGAAGACGTGAAAGATTTAAACTAAAGAGTAAAGACAAGACTTTGATTCAAGACTTACCGGCTTCAGTGGCTGCACTCTTGGGTGGAGCAGCCCGGCTGGCCTCCTTCTTCTGGCTTTTCGCCGACTGGTCCTCAGTTGGGGTTCCCTGAGCCGTCGCCTGGGGCTTCTTCACAACCGACTGGTTCCTAGTCGGGACATCCCGGCCGGCAGTTGGGGGCTCTTTCCTCGGGACATCCTTCTTTGGAGGCGAGGGCTTTCTGCCCGGAGCGCTCTCGCTCGGGAGCGGGCTCCGGGGTCTTGGCTTCGCAGGCTTGGGTGCCTCGGGAGCAGCAGCTGGAGTAGGCCCCTCACCCTTCCCGGTAGGATCTATGTCCTGGTGCCTCCTGCAACAACGGATGCAGTCAGAATGAAGACAAAGAAAATTTTCAACAAAAAGATTGGACTTCAGTCATGAAGCATACCTGGACGACCGACGGATCTTCGGCGCCGCCTTCGGCGATGGTCTTGGAGGAGGAGTCTCGACTAGAGGAGCTGGGACGTCATCGTCCGAGTCGTCAATTACGAGCCTCCTCTTGCTCGCCCGCTTGTTGGTGTCCTCACTCGGGGCCGCCCGTTTCCCGATTGGGTCACTTTGGATCTTCACCCGCCAGTCGGCTTCTTGGCAGGGCGAAGCGGCACGTCATGGTGAGGCACCTTGTCGGTTTTGAGATAACAGAAGCATTTTCCTGCAAGAGAAATTCTCACAATACTAAGAGGCATGACATCAAGGTTGCAATACAATACAAAGAAGTCAGTTGGCTTACCGGAGGAGGAGGCCGATGGATGTTGAAGGGAAGAACCGGCAGAATGAGGGCACGCTCGACTGTAATTCCCGTCGAGAAGATCTTGTACATCCGGATCTTCAGGATCTCGTAACTGAGGGGATCTTGATCTTCCCGATTGGGGTCCTTCCCGCCTTCGTACTCGAAGGCTGGCTTCGACCGCTCTTTGATTGGAGCCAGTCGGCACCTGATGAAGTGCCGAGTGATCTGCTCGCCGTGAAGACCTTTCTGCTTCATCGCTAGGATCTTTGCTAGCAGTTTGTTGGCCTCATCCCAATCTTGAGCCACTGGTACAGTGCTCCAAGTATGCTTGGGTACAGGGGGAAGGCCGACAAAGGCTGGCAGGCTGGGTTCGAGATTGTTGATATAGAACCAGCCCACGTGCCATCCCTTATTGGAAGATTTCAAATGGAGAGAGAAGTACTCCTTGCGGAGGGATCCGCGGAGTTGGAAGCCTGCCCCGCCGACAACGCATGGGTGATCCTTATTCAGATGCGGTTTGAGGTAAAACATGCGGCGAAAGAGATAGAAGTGGGGGAGGATGCCAAGGAAAGCTTCACATACGTGGAAGAACAGAGCAATGTGAAGCATAGAGTTGGGGTTCAGATGGTAGAGTTGAAGACCATAATAATCCAAAAGCCCCCTAAAGAACTCGGAAGTGGGGATGCTGAACCCGCAATAAAAGAAGGAAGTGAACACAACAAGCTCACCGGTGTTTGGGGTTGGGAAATCTTCACCCGCCGCCGGGCGCCAACCCATGATCTCCTTGGAGGGAAGCACGCCGTGCTTCACCATCTCCTTGAGGGTAGATTCCCTCACATCCGATGTGGCCCGTTGGTCAAAGGGGATTTTCTTTTCATCCGCCATGAGCGTGGTTTGGGTGGGAAGTGGATCTGGTCGGAAAGGATGGGGTTTGAGCAAGGGATCTTGGGAGTTGGTTGCGGAAGCTAGTTTGTGGCAAGGAGCGAGCTCCTGGGTGGATGGATTCGGGTGCGCGCGAGTTTAGGGTTTTTCGCAGGGAGCTGGTGAATAGCGCTGTGAAAAGATGAATTTTTTGGGAAGACGAAGAGGCGGGGATGACCTCGAGGCTTTATAGAAAGATTTGAGGGTTGCGCTAGGTTTTATCGTGATTGGGTCGAGCCCATGAGAGACCTGCGGCCCAGCTAAGGTGTGGCCTGACGCGTGTCCTTAGGGACTTAAGCGGATGAGCTTAAGCAGATTTGCCTTGGCAATATGCGCGTGTCCGAATGCCCTATACCTTTGGAAATCCTTTCATACCGTGGTTTGCCTGACTTCATGAGAAGCTGGCACGATGCAATTTGGGAGGCGACCAACAGCTAAGCTTTTTATAGGTGCCTTGATGACAAGGGCTGTTTGGTTTTTTAGCATTTGATTAAGTGATTATATCAATGCTATTTTCCACCTTGGTGAAGATCTTTAATGATTGAGACCAATATTATGGCAAGAGCTATTTAATGACTTGGTCGTATTTTTCACACGATTGAAAAACTCGTTTTCCCATGAGGGACGATTAAAATACTTGTTCTGAAATAACTCGGGCAGATCCACTCGGATAAGCATGAGCTTACCGAGTGCTTTCCACCCATGAGGGCTGATTGAATTATTTGTTCTGAGATGACTCGGGCAAATTCACTCGGATGAGTATGAACTTGCCGGGTAATGAGATTTCTATAATTGCTTTAGCATGAGCTAAGTATTTATATGAGAATGATTTTTTATAGTTCTTGACTATATGATTAGTTTAATTTTGACTAACCATATAGTCGGGGGCTACACCTAATTAGGTGCATCAGGAGATGCACCTAGATATATATTTTTGAGAATTTTTTAGATATTTTCCAGCCCTTCACAGTCTTTGGAGCCACTCGGGAAGATTCAGGTAGAGATGATGGAATCACTCGGTGCCAGAAGCACTCGGCCAATGAGGCTTTTGGCTGAGTACTGTTTGGTTTGAAGCTAAGTTGTCTCGTCGACTGAAAAGGACTCGGGGGCTACTGTGGAGATTATGACAATCGGGTATCTACATGGCAAGCTTATCCGATTGGAGGTAGGAATAGATTGCGCCTGCCATATCTATAAACCAAACATGACTTGGGTGTTACGTTGCCGATAGAGATAAGGCAACGGCCCATAGTCACGGTTTGGTAAGATTGAGGAAACCGACTTAGAGCAAGATAGGGTTTTCGATCTGTAAGCCCGCCTCCCAAGACTATATAAGGGGGGTAAGGGGCGTCCGTTGAGGGATATCATATGCTTTATGAGCCTTTAGCTTTCATCTTTAGATCTTGAGATCAATAAAGACACTCGGCGGATCGAATCCACCGAAACAGGAGTAGGGTATTACCTCATGAGAGGGCCTGAACCTGTCTAAATCTTCTTCTCCAATCTAACCCATTGTGCTTGGCGATCTTGACTGCGACCCCAGAAATTACATTGCCGAAACCGAGTTTCGACATTTGGGTATCGATCCAATCTAGGGTTTTTGCCACGTTCTCTCATAAGGTTTTTGAGAAGCGCGACTGCTAAACCTGGCGTGTCTTTATCCTTCATCAGCTCGACATGAGCGTCTTTGTCGGTTACATCTTGTTGCATCTGTTTCAGCCGTGACTCCTACGCCTGCAAACGCTCGGTACACGTCCTGTCCAATGAGACTTGGCAAAGTTGAAGGGGATCTTTCTGCTGATGATTAGAAGAAGTTCTCGGATGCAAATAATCTCTTCGTGGGATGCATTCTTGGCGTGCTCACTGATCATCTGTGTGATGTCTACATCCACATGACAGATGCCAAAGAGCTGTGGGATGCACTGATTGCTAAGTATGATGCATCAGATACAGACAATGAACTGTACACCATGGAAAGTTTCCATGACTACAAGATGGTGAACAACTGATCTGTGGTAGAACAGACGCATGAGGTACAGTGCATTGTCCAGGAACTCAAACTCCTAAAGTGTCCCTTGCCTGACAAGTTTATGGCTGGTTGCATAATAGTAAAGCTCCCTCCATCTTGGAGAGGTTTCTCCGCTGCTCTGAAACATAAGAGACATGAAATATCAATTGAGAATCTGATAGTGTCTCTAGATGTGGAAGAGAAGGCTCGAGCTAAGGATACTTCTGAGAAAGGAGGTGAGGGCTAGTCCAACGCCAATATGGTCCAGAAGCTTTCATAGGGCAAGAACAAAGGGAAGAATCAGAAAATTCACAAGGGTATGGAGAGTACTGCCTTCAAGAAGAAGAAGAATACATCTGAGTTGACCTGCTACACATGCGGAGAGCTGGGGCACTTCTCTATGGATTGCCCAGACCATGCAGATCGCAAAAGGAAGAGAGTTGACAGCAGACCAAAGAATGTCAAGACGGTGACCATGGGAGACGGGTACGGTAATTCACCTTCTGTACTTTTAGTTCTTCAATCTGCGAGTTGGTGGTTTGATACTGGTGCTAATATACATGTGTGTGCTGACATATCTATGTTTTCTTCTTATCAGGGCACCCAAGGCTTAGTGATGATGGGGAATGGGTCGCATGTGGCTATTCGTGGTGCTAGTACGGTAGATCTGAAGCTTACGGGAAAGATCGTGCAACATGTCCCCTCCATCAACAAGAACCTCGTTAGGGCTCCCTACTTTTGAAGGATAGTTTTAAGTTAGTCTTAGAGTTTAATATATTAGTAGTGTCTAAGCATGGATAGTTTATTGATAAAGGCTATGAGTGTGGAGGCCTGTTTCGTTTTTCCCTAGCAGATTTTAGCAATAAGTCAGTGAATCATATTTGTGGTCATATTAGTGATGATATAAGTGTTTGACATTCTCATTTATGTCATGTGAATTTTGGCTTAATATCTCGGCTATCTAGCATGTGCTTAATTCCAAATTTCACCATTACCAAAGGTTCTAAGTTCATGGTTGTGTGCAATCTAAGCAACCATGAAAACCTCACAAGATGGCTGAGGAGAGGAACTTGGCACCTCTTGAACTCATACATTCTGATCTCTGTGAGATAAATGGTGTGTTGACAAAAGGTGGAAAGAAATACTTTATGACGTTGATTGATGATGCTACTCGTTTCTGCTATGTTTACTTGCTACAAACTAAGGATGAGACATTAGACTACTTTAAAATCTATAAAGCTGAGGTTAAAACCAACTAGAAAGAAAGATTAAACGTTTTAGTTCAGATCATGGTGGCGAGTTTTTTCTCTAATATTTTTGATAAATTCTGTTAGGTACATGACATTATTCATGAGAGGATGCCACCCTATTCATCCGAGTCAAACAGGATTGTCAAGAGGAAAAACCACATGATGACTTATTTGGTTAATGTCATGTTAGACACTGCTGGTTTATCTAAGACATGGTGGGGAAGGCCTTGTTGACGGCGTGTCATGTCTTGAACAGAGTTCCAAACAGGCATAAGGATCAAATGCCATATGAGATGTGGATTGGGAGAAAAACATCACTGTCTTACTTGCGCACATGGGGGTGTTTGGCTAAAGTAAATCTGCCAACTACCAAGAAGCGTAAGCTGGGCCCTAAAACAGTGGATGTTGTCTTTCTAGGATATGCTCAGAAGAGTATAGCTTATAGATTTAGAGTAGTTAAATCTGATGTACCTAATATGCATGTTGATACTATTATGGAATCTCGTGATGCCACATTTTTTGAGAATATATTTCATATGAAAAATATGCTTAGTACTTCTAGATTGTCATCTGAGATTACTCCTGAACCTGTCCCACCTGTTGAGTCTTCTGAACCATCTGATGAGCTTGAGATAGTTCCTGAGAAGGAAGACAGTGAAACTCCTAGAAGGAGTGAGAGACCTAGGATTACAAAATCCTTTGGTGATGACTTCACTGTGTATCTTATGGATGATACTCCTACGACTATCACTGAGGCATATTCATCTCCAGATACGGATGATTGGAAAGAAGCTGTCCAAAGTGAGATGGACTCGATTCTATCCAATGAAACATGGGAGCTCACAAAACGACCCTATGGGTGTAAACCAGTGGGTTATAAATGGGTGTTCAAAAAGAAGCTTAGGCCTGATGATACAACTGAGAAGTACAAGCCTCAGCTTGTGGCTAAAGGGTATACTCAAAAGGAAGGAGAAGACTTCTTTGATACTTACTCGCCTATTGCTAGAATGACCACGATTCATATGTTGCTTTCCTTGGTAGCCTCATATGGTCTGATCGTCCATCAGATGGATGTAAAGACAACTTACCTTAACAGAGAGTTGGATGAGGAGATCTATATGGATTAGCCTGATGGGTTCGTTATGAAGGGTCAAGAGAGCAAGGTGTGCAAATTGTTGAAATCCTTGTATGGTCGGAAACAAGTACCTAAGTAATGGCATGAGAAGTTTGATAGAACTTTAACTTCTATCGGATTTATCGTTAATGAGGCTGATAGATATGTGTACTATCGCTATGGTGGGGATGAAGAAGTTATATTATGTCTGTATGTGGATGATACTCTTATCTTTGGCACAAACATTGATATGATCAATAATGTCAAGTCCTTCTTATCAAAGAGTTTTGATATGAAGGATCTAGGAGAAGTTGATGTGGTTCTGAACACCAAATTGATTAAGGATAAGAATGAGATTACTCTTTCACAATCTCATTATGTGGCTATATGGACAGCAAGTCTTCTCCAACTCCTTATGATCCCAGTGTGATACTTCAAAAGAACAAGAAAATTTCTAAAGATCAACGAGATATTCACAGATTATTGGTCTTTTCAGTACTTGGTTCGTCCTTTCAGTCTGCCCATCGGTCTGTGGATGATAGGCGGTACTGAAAGCGAGATGACTTCCGAGTGCCTCATGGACTTTGCTCCAAAAATGGGATGTGAATTGGGTACCACGATCCGATATGATCCTCTTTGGTACACCGTGAAGACATACGATCCTACTCATATATAGTTCCGCTAGCTTGGCACTTGTTGTAGTTAGTCTTCACGGTATAAATCTGGCGAGTCTTGGTAAGCCGATCCACTATTACCCGGATGGAATCGTAGCCGATCGTAGTTTTGGGTAGTCCCACTATGAAATCCATGCCTATCTCGTCCCATTTCCATTCGGGAATCTTGAGTGGCTGCAGCAAACCAGTGGGCGTTGATGCTCGGCTTTCACCCTTTGGCACACATCGCACACCGCTACATATTCGGCTACATCCCTCTTCATATTAGGCCACCAATATTCTCCTTTCAAGTCTTGGTACATTTTCGTGCTTGGGGTGTAACGAATAGGCCGATTCGTGGGCTTCCTTTAAGATCAATCCCTCAAACCGCCTTGTTCGAGCACACGATTCTTTTCTTGTACCACGGGATTCCCTTGTCATCCACCGAAAACTCTGAGCGCGTCCGCCATGCGTTCCTTAATTTCGGGTTTCCTTATTCCCTTTTTGGGCTTCCTCTATTTGAGTTCTCGGTAGGGGCTGGACTTCCGGTGAGTTTACTTCTCCGTGAGGAATCGGAGTGCGATTGAGTCGGCCATCTCTTCTTGAAGTTCGCTGGACATACCTCCTAATTCCATGTGATTGCGTTGGGCTTTGCGGCTCAGCGCATCGGCCACTACATTTGCCTTGCCGGGATGGTAATGGATTCCTAGACTGTAATCCTTGATCAACTCTAGCCATCGCCTCTGTCGTAGATTGAGATCAGGCTGAGTAAAGAAATATTTTAGGCTCTTGTGATCGGTATACACATCACAGTGGTTTCCGATCAGATAGTGTCTCCAGATCTTCAATGCGTGTACAACCGCGGCTAATTCCAGGTCGTGTGTGGGATAATTCTCCTCGTGAGGTCGTAACTGTCGCGAGGCATACGCCACGACCTTTCCATCCTGCATTAATACTCCTCCCAATCCTTGCCGGGATGCATCACGGTACATCACGAAGTCCTTTCGGTTGTCGGGTAAGGTCAAGATTGGAGCAGTGGTTAACTTTTCTTTTAATTGGTCGAAAGCTTTTTGGCACTTCTCATTCCATTCAAACTTCTTTTCCTTCTTGAAGTTGAGTCATAGGTCGGGCTATCGTGGAAAACCCTTCGATAAACCGTCGGTAATAACCGGCCAAGCCCAAGAAACTCCGAACTTCTTCGACTTGGGTGCCTTCCATCCCGTAACGCTTCGACCTTGGCGGGGTCTACTGCTACTCCTCCGGCTGAAACCACGTGACCAAGAAAAGCGACTTCCTTGAGCCAGAACTCACATTTGCTGAACTTTGCATACAGCTGGTGCTCTCGTAGCTTTTCCGGTACTAGTCGTAGATGCTCCGCGTGTTCCTCATCGTTCTTGGAGTAGATAAGTATATCGTCGATGAACACCACCACGAATTTGTCCAGGTATTCCATGAATACCTTGTTCATCGGAGTTCATAAAATAGGCGGGGCATTGGTTAATCCAAAGGACATCACTGTGAACTCGTATAAGCCGTAACGTGTAGAGAACGCCGTCTTAGGAATATCTCCGGCTCTAATCTTCAGCGATGATATCCGACCGCAGATCAATCTTTGAGAACACTGTGCACCCTTAAGTTGATCGAATAGGTCATCGATCCGGGCAGCGGGTACTTGTTCTTGATGGTTACCTCATTCGGCGATCGGTAATCCACACACATTCTCATACTCCCATCCTTCTTTTTGACGAAGAGTACGGGGCTCCCGGGGAGAAAGAGGCTGGGCGTACAAATCCCTTCTCTTGTAGTTCCCTTATCGCTTCTTGAGTTCCTCTAACTCGTTGGCGGCATTCGATAAGGTCTCTTGGATATGGGGGCGTACCGGGCATTAAGTCGATGATAAACTCTACATCGCGATCGGGGCATTCGGGTAATTCCTCGGGAAATACATCCGGGTATTCTTGTACTACGGGCATTCCTCCTAAGGGTAGCATGGTGAACACTCCCGCAGCTTGCTCACATAGCTTTGGGTTTTGATCCATAGTTATGCTCATCGGTGATCCCCACGGGGTGGATACCGTGACTTCCCTTCGATTGCAGTCTATAATCCCATTATTCTTGGTCAACCAATCCATTCCGAGTATGACATCTATGGTCGGGGTGATAGCACCATAAGGTTTGAGAGAAACACCACGTCCCTAATCCGTATGGGCACATTAATGCAGGCATGGGGTACGGTTATGTCTCCCCCAGGTGAGTGTACCAACATAGGCCTCTTAAGTGCCACTTGGTGTAGGTGGTGTTGTTTGCTTACTTGGGAAGATATGAATGAATGCGAGGCTCCGAATCGAATAAAACTTTAAGCGGCGTAGAGTTGATAGAGAACATACCCATCAATACGCTCCGGTCCTCTGTGCTTCTTCGCCCGTACATGATTCACTTGGCCACGTTGAAACCCGGTGGCGAGTCTCGTTGGGTAGCGGGGTCTGAAGCAGGACCTCGTCCGCCGCGGGGTGGGGTTCCTCGGACGGGTGTTGCATTGGCGCCGGTGCGCACGGGGCGTTGCGTGGTTTTGGGCAGCTATTGGAGTAGTGCCCGAATTCCCAATTGAAACAGCTCACATTCCTTCTTCTGGAGCGGCTAGGGTTGGTGTGGGCGTACGTAAGCGAGGTGTAGCGACTGTTGACATGGTCGGAAGCGGGAGAACGTCCGGTTGCGGGACATTTGGCTTCCATCCGGACGAGTGGCTCCCTTGGGGCGTTGTGGCGTTCCCTGGAATGGGCGAGCCATAGCGAGCCTCTTGCGGTTATTGTCCACCACCTTTTGGTCATGCTCAAGTCGGACGACCTTGTTGATGAGGCTTTGGAAACTAGTGTGATCCTGCCCGATCATTGGTCCCCTCAGTTCGTCATTTAGTCCTTCAATGAATTTGTCTATCTTTTCTTCCTCGTCTGCCAGGTCACTGGTGGCATAACGGGCAAGTTGGGTGAACTTGTTCGGGTATTCTTGTACGATGTGTTCCCTTGACGCAGCTGCGGAACTCGTTCTTCTTCATCCTCATTCTGCACTGGCACGAAATTCTCACGGAATGCAGCCGTGAATTCCTCCCATGTTGGCTCGCGGCGTCTTCAGCTCGTGTCTCCTTGTAGGTGTCCCACCAGTCACTCGCGGGTCCCTCCAACTGGTTAGTAGCGAAGACAACTCTATCAGCTTCTCGGACTCTGACGAGGGTTAACTTCTTCTCTATCACTCTTAACCAATCTTCAGCGTCCATAGGTTCTTCGGCCGTGGAAAAAGTGGGCGGCTTAGCTCTCATGAATTCCCCCAGATTTGATCCTCCTCGACCTCCTTGATTGTTAGCAATCGCTTGGAGTAAGCTGGAGTGCAATGCCATGACCTCCGCCGGGGTGGAGGGGTTGGGTTCCGGCGGGTTTTCGTTGGTTGCCGCGGCTCTGCGACGATGTGCCATCTGAAGAAGGGAGATAAATTAAGAGAGCGGACTAGTTTAAGTTACAGTTCACCGGAAATTTTTCTTCAAGCTCTATCGAATGATCTCCAATCCACAGACAAGGTGAAATAATAATAAGCATACGAATTAAGACATCGCAAGGCGATGCTTAGGTTCACATATTACATAAGGGGGTACATGGACTGTACACACGCAGTCCTTCATGCCAGGATAGCAATTATATCGTCCAACTAGATCAACTACTTAAGGGTAAACAGGAAGTGCGACGAGCGGGAAGGTCCTCCCGCCTAGTCCTCCATCCATCCGCAAGAGCCGGGCGCCGGAAGTGGGTGGTCCGCCGCTGAAGCAAACCGAAGTCCCCACGGCTCGGAGGTGGTGGCCTCGGAGTCACGCCGAATCTTCCGGCTCGGTGGCCGCGTACTCTTGCGAGCGATCGGCGGGTGAGGGGGCCTCCCGTGTGAGTCAAGCGACGAGGGGGAACTTCCTCCTCCATTGAGTCGGTGTCGCTAGACTCCCATTTGATCTCCATGGGCTCTACCTCGGACTCCGTATCGGTGTAGATCGGATGGGGTTACCCTCTCCCGATCCCGGCTCGGATGGTGCTGGTATGGAGCTCGGGGTGGGTCCCATGGATGTAGTAGCGGTGGGGTCGACCGGGTATGGTGCGGGCTCGTGCTCAACATGAAAGCTTGCTCCATCATAGCTTGAAAAGTATCAAAGCTTGCTGGAGTCATATGGTAATAGTTGTCGGGCACAGGGGCAGGATGTGATGGTACAGGCTCAGTGGAAGTACCTGCAGCGTAGACAGGACGAGTGCGCAGCTGTTCCTCTAGCTGGTTGATCTGCTGTTTGCTCTTCCTGAGCTGCTCTTCCAGCTCCACGAGCCTCCCCTCGGGCCATGTAGCGGTCCGAGAGTTGCTCATGCGAGCACCATTGGCTGCGGTGAGTCTGCGGCATGCTTATCTGGTCTCCACGGCCTTGGTGGCTGTTGACCGAGATCATTGAGGCGTGATTGCTGATCATTGATCTCGAGAAGGGCCTCCTCGTAACAGTCGTCTGCTGTCTCCGCCCAACGCGATAGACGCGTGACCATCGGGTTGTAGCAGCAGGGGGTAGCCTCCACAGTGCAGACTGGGTTGCCCTCTTCGCGGTAAGGATGATGCACGAACTCTGTCATTGTGAGTTCGGCACGGTGCTCCGCATTAAGGCGAAGGAAGGCCTCGCGAGTGCATCCGAATAGCCTCGCTAGGTCCGGTGGTAGCGAGTGTGGAAGCGAGTAAGATGTCTCGCTTCCCATACGGGCTTCTATGGATACAACTGCCTCCCAGCTGGATACTCTTCGGAGCCATGCCTTTTGATGTGATAGGTGGGTGGCTCTGGGTATCTCAAGCACCATAGTAGGGATTGGAGTTGGACCACAAACCCTTCGTCCCGCGGAACAGTGACTTCCCAAGTTCCGTCGTGGTTTGACATCTGCTTTTACAGGCAACTTAGGGTTAGCAGGAGGGAGCTATCATAATCATTTGGTAAAAAGAAATACAGATGTAGAAAAGATATATTTGCATTTTCGGAAATAATAGTTTAAAAGCGATCCTACGTAGGGATATTTCCCTTTGGCCATCCGGGTAGGGGTAGGGCGCCATTTGGTCTTAGCCTACGGTCGTATGGCTCGATACCGCTCGTGGACCCCGATTTTGAATCGGGAATCTTTCGTGTTCATAGTACCATTTCCCTGGATCAAGTAGTTGGTACCCACGAATGCGGTTCTGGATAATCAAGTGCGCATGCACGAATAGTCTTACAATACCATTATTACATAAATAGGCCCGAAGGCATTGTTCATCCCACGGGACCTTATGGTCCGAATACAATATAAAAACGAGTTTAGATAAGGCGGCGGAAAGAGGCGGCGGCTTGTCCATTGCCACGAGCAACCAGGAGCTAAAATCTAACATGCGGTCGTTCCTCGTCCTCCCGGTGGTAAGCATATGGATCTTCCGGCTCTTCAACTCCATCATGGAGGTTTGTGCGTATAGCAAGGGTGAGTACCAACCGTACTCGGCAAGTCAACACGAATTGATGCATATGACGGGGTTATTCAAAGAACATGGCTAGGGTTATCTTTGCGTAAAGCCGGTTTTCACAATTCTTTTCACAAGCCTATAGTCTAGCCAAAGCAAGTTTTAATTTCATAGTTCATTAACCCGGCGACGGTTCGTCTACCATCCATCGTGATTCCAAGGATGGCTTCCCGCCTCCGGTTCGTCATGATTTTTCGGGAGTCCACCCCTTCTCGCATTCTCGAGAAGTTGATCCACCGCGAACAAAATCATCATGCAAACCCATCCCAGCATTTTTAAGTTCAAAGTCTAGCCAAGCGAAAGTCTTGTCACGATGCTCAATATCCGCGAGCACGGCTATTCGAATAGATTGATTCATTCACACTGCGGTGGATGTACACTTTACCGTACTCCGTGACAGCCCAACAAATGAGCCTACGCCTCAACACATGAGACGGTCACGGCAAAGCCTTTTGATAACCTCGCTTTGGCAGTACCCGCTCCATGAACTTAAGCCCTCATGCACTCTAGCCGTCCTTTTCTAGCGGTGAGAGGAGTTAAGCGCACCGGGGTAAGGGAAGTCTTTTTAGATCTTTAAGTTTAATTAACATCGGTTCAATCCCACCATTCATAACAAGGCCGCAGCCTCATCCTCATCCCATAACCACATCATAGAGAACCATCTATGCAAGGATACTACCTCCGCTCGGCTATCTAGTCAGCTAGGTCTATACCCATTCGAGAAGTACGGTTGTACTGGCTCGTTTCCGGCTATCTCATGGCTCGGTCCTTAATTGACCAGGGTCGGCACTTGCCTTTTCCGGAATCCACCCAAATCATCCGGCCGCCCAGTCTAAAACATTTGTTTAGTACTTCCAATTTTCATCAAATGTAATTCATCATGGTCATGTGGCGCTCATGTCTCCACATGCCGAATCTCGACTACCTCCCTTTAAAGTAGTTGCCCAAGCACAAAGCTTTTCACAAAGTCATGAGTATGCATAAAGCTAAGTATAGCATGGCTAAGCGGTTCACCGAAGTTATGCTTCGGTTAGTTGTATCACATCGTGAGTTACAAGGAGTAGTTCTAAGGGTACTCAATGGCAAGGAATGGCACAACAAGTATAGGTAACATGGTAAAGCATGCATGTTTAGAGTGTAAAATAACATCATTTCGCAATTGGGATCAATATGTTCAAAGGGTGTGAAGACTTGCCTTGCTCGTACGCTTCTTGAGTGGGGTCTCTGCGGGGTCGGCGTTCGCCTCTTCGGTCGCTAATCATACGAGCGAAAAGGAAAAGAAAAATGGATTCCGGTTAAAATCCGATAAGAACGAACGAAAAAGCATGAAAAATCATAAAGAACTCTTCAAACCATCTCCCTTACGACCCTAATCGAATTACGGAGGATTTGATGAAGCAAATTAAATATCGAATGTATATGTCGCAAAAGGGGTTGATCGGAATTTATATGAGATAGTTTATAATTCTTGGGAAAGATCCTAGATTTGTGAATATGAACTAAGTGAATAAACGGGCCTCACAAAGATATATAAATATTTTGGAAATTTATTAGATTAAAAGTTCGAAGTCTAAGTAAATGTAAACTTCATAATTATTTGCAAAGAATTTTAAAAGGTAAATAAATAAATAAACCCCTTTAAAAAATGCAAAATCTTTGTAAATAGAGTTTTAGAATAGTTTAAAAGAGTATAAATATTTTCCTAGGATTTTTAATAAGCTTTATTCTTATTTTTAATCTCCTTAGAAAAAAAAAAAAAAAAATTTCAAAAATTTTGCCTAAGCGGGGATCGAACTCGCGCTTTCCCTCACTCGGCTCGGCTCAACCACCGAGCCGGCGAGCCGTTCTCGCTCTCTCTACTCCTTCCTTTCCTTTTCTTTCTTCCTTCATCCCCCGGCGAGGCCGACGGCGCGGCATGGCCGAACGACGGCGAGGAGGATCGGAGCTCGGCATCTAGCTAACCCTACACCATCTACATGACGCGGGAGTCCGTTTTGAGGCGCGGTTGGGCTAGGGAGGCGGCGGAGCGGTCGCGACGACGGGCGGCGGCCCAAAACGGAGGGTTTGGCGGCGAGGCGCACGGTGCGGCGGCACTCCGGTGACAATGCGGCCGAACCAAGGGGTCCTAGAGGATCTACGGAACACGGGGGTGCTAGCTAGGGGTCGGCTTGGCCGGAAAGGGTGGTGGTGGTATGGCGGCGTGCGCACGGCGGCG
Organism: Oryza australiensis; assembly: GCA_019925245.2. Classification (NCBI taxonomy): domain Eukaryota; kingdom Viridiplantae; phylum Streptophyta; class Magnoliopsida; order Poales; family Poaceae; genus Oryza; species Oryza australiensis. The sequence continues at coordinate 1,200,890 of JAIFGZ020000136.1, forward strand.
GCCAAAGCAGAGGTTCGGCGGCGCTCGTCGTCGGCGATTTCGCGGCTATTTGGCTCGGGAGACTTAGGGGAAATATAGCCTGGAGCACGTAGATCGTGGACGTACCTTCAATTCCGAGGAAATCACCGAGGGCGACGAATTTTGAGGTTTGCACCGGGCGGCCGAGTTAGGGTTCTTCCGACCCGTGCTCCGATCTCTTGCGAAATTCTAGCGCTATGGTGAACGGATTTTGGGGAAAATTGGTGAGGAGCTAGATGAGACAAGATGGCACAATTTTTGTGTTGTGAGTTTCGGCCGAGGAGTGCTATATATAGTTGACCACGCGAGCTCGAACTCGGCGGTCATGGCAGCGAGCTAGGGTGACGCACGCGCGAGTAGGGGAGGGGTGAGGCCGACGCACGGTGGGCATGGTTACGGCACGAGACGGAATGGCACGGTGGTACGGCGCGCGGCGTGGGCGCGCGGCCACGGCGACGGCATTGACGCGGTCGCGCGCCGTGGTACGGCGAGGCGTCGCGAGCACATGCGCGCGTACGGCGAACCGCGGCGACGCGCGGCGTGGCGACGGCATGGCGCGGGTGCGTGGCGTGCGGTGCACGGGCGTGGCGGTTGTGCGAGGACGCGGTGACGCGGCGCGCGGTGACGACGCGGCATGGCACGGCGCGCGTGTTGACGCGCGCACGGCGAGAACGTCGTCGAACACTGCATACGCATGAACAGTGTACTTTCTCTATTTTCCCGAATTTTGAAATCCTATTTTCTATTTCCATTTCCTTCCACTCTAAAAATTCAAAACAAATTTCAATATTTCCAAAATAATCTTGAAATTATATTTCCAAACTTTTTCCCCCACTTTTTATTTTTCAAAATATATTTTTCCTATTTTTATTTCTTTCTTTTAAAAATCAATAATTTGGGATTTTTAAATTCATATTCCTTGTCAAAAATATTTTTATTCCAAATCCAACTGTTTACTATTTTTCTTCCACCAGTTAGGGTTTAAACCAAAACATATTCTTTTCAAGAATCTTTTGTAAATCTCCAAAATTAATATGTTTACCCCTCTCAAAATTCATATCTATATATTTATTTTTAAATTATTTTCCCCAGGGGTCTCAAGCTTAGGGGTTTAATTCAACTTCATTTCAAAGCAATTCCAGAAAAAAAATTCTTACGCAACTGAATTGGCAAATAAAATTGAAGAACACGATAAGAAGCAATGATTCCAAAAAGTTTTTGCGAGTTCCGATTTTCACGTTCCGAATTCTACTCCTTCGATTTTCAGGATGTTACAAACCTACCCCCCTAACAATAAATCTCGTCCCCGAGATTTCCTTACCGGTGGCTGAATAGGTGTGGGTATTCCGTCCTCATGAATTCTTCGCTCTCCCAGGTAGCTTCTTCTTCGGTGTGATTACTCCATTGTACTTTGTACATGCGCCATGACTTGGTTCGTGTCTTCTTTTCTGCTTCGTCTAGTATCTTGATTGGATGTTCTGGATAGGTAAGATCACTGTGAACTTGGATGGTTTCTAACGAGGTTTGCTCTTCCGGTACCCGTAGACATTTCTTCAGCTGCGATACGTGGAATACTGGGTGGACATCGGAGAGATTCTCAGGCAGTTCCAATTGATAAGCCACTTCTCCCTTCCTAGCGCTTATCAGGAATGGGCCCACGTATCGTGGTGCGAGTTTCCCTTTGACTTTGAATCTCTGTGTTCCCCGTAGTGGGGAGACCTTTAGATACACGTAGTCACCCTCTTTGAATTCCAATTCTCTTCGTCGAGTATCCGCGTAGCTCTTTTGTCGTGATTGAGCAGCTTGTAGTCGGTCCCGAATCGGCGAACCTTTTCCTCGGCCTCCTTGATTATGTCAGGGCCGAATACGGTTCGTTCACCGGTTTCGACCACATCAATGGGGTCCTACACCGCGACCAAATAGAGCTTCGTTTGGCGACATCTTCGGACTCGGCTTGATAGCTATTATTATAAGAGAACTCGGCGTACGGGAAGCATTTCTCCCAATCCTTGGTGAAATCCAATGCACGGAGCTCTCGGCATATCCTCCAAGACTTGGTTCGTCCTTTCGGTCCGCCCATCGTCGTGGATGATAGGCGGTGCGAAAGCGAGATGACTTCCGAGTGCCTCGTGGACTTTGCTCCAAAAATGGGATGTGAATTGGGTACCACGATCCGATATGATCCTCTTTGGTACACCGTGAAGACATACGATCCTACTCATATATAGTTCCGCTAGCTTGGCTTGTTGTAGTTAGTCTTCACTTGGTATAAATCTGCGCGATCTTGGTAAGCCGATCCACTATTACCCGGATGGAATCGTAGCGTCGTAGTTTTGGGTAGTCCCACTATGAAATCCATGCCTATCTCGTCCCATTTCCATTCGGGAATCTTGAGTGGCTGCAGCAAACCGTGGGCGTTGATGCTCGCTTTCACCCTTTGGCACACATCGCACACCGCTACATATTCGGCTACATCCCTCTTCATATTAGGCCACCAATATTCTCCTTTCAAGTCTTGGTACATTTTCGTGCTTCCGGGGTGTAACGAATAGGCCGATTCGTGGGCTTCCTTTAAGATCAATCCCCTCAAACCGCCTTGTTCGGCACACGATTCTTTTCTTGTACCACAGATTCCCTTGTCATCCACCGAAAACTCCCGAGCGCGTCCAGCGGCCATGCGTTCCTTAATTTCTGGGTTTCCTTATTCCCTTTTTGGGCTTCCTCTATTTGAGTTCTCGGTAGGGGCTGGACTTCCAGTGAGTTTACTTCTCCGTGAGGAATCGGGTGCGAATTGAGTCGGCCATCTCTTCTTGAAGTTCGCTGGACATACCTCCTAATTCCATGTGATTGCGTTGGGCTTTGCGGCTCGCGCATCGGCCACTACATTTGCCTTGCCGGGATGGTAATGGATTCCTAGACTGTAATCCTTGATCAACTCTAGCCATCGCCTCGTCGTAGATTGAGATCAGCTGAGTAAAGAAATATTTTAGGCTCTTGTGATCGGTATACACATCACGGTGGTTTCCGATCGAGATAGTGTCTCCGATCTTCAATGCGTGTACAACCGCGGCTAATTCCAGTCGTGTGTGGGATAATTCTCCTCGTGAGGTCGTAAGCGTCGCGAGGCATACGCCACGACCTTTCCATCCTGCATTAATACTCCTCCCAATCCTTGCCGGGATGCATCACAGTACATCACGAAGTCCTTTCGGTTGTCGGGTAAGGTCAAGATTGGAGCAGTGGTTAACTTTTCTTTTAATTGGTCGAAGGCTTTTTGGCACTTCTCATTCCATTCAAACTTCTTTTCCTTCTTCGAAGTTGAGTCATAGGTCGGGCTATCGTGGAAAACCCTTCGATAAACCGTCGGTAATAACCGGCCAAGCCCAAGAAACTCCGAACTTCTGTTACTGACTTGGGTGCCTCCCATCCCGTAACAGCTTCGACCTTGGCGGGGTCTACTGCTACTCCTCCGGCTGAAACCACGTGACCAAGAAAAGCGACTTCCTTGAGCCAGAACTCACATTTGCTGAACTTTGCATACAGCTGGTGCTCTCGTAGCTTTTCCAGTACTAGTCGTAGATGCTCCGCGTGTTCCTCATCGTTCTTGGAGTAGATAAGTATATCGTCGATGAACACCACCACGAATTTGTCCAGGTATTCCATGAATACCTTGTTCATCGGTTCATAAAATAGGCGGGGGCATTGGTTAATCCAAAGGACATCACTGTGAACTCGTATAAGCCGTAACGTGTAGAGAACGCCGTCTTAGGAATATCTCCGGCTCTAATCTTCAAGCGATGATATCGACCGCAGATCAATCTTTGAGAACACTGTGCACCCTTAAGTTGATCGAATAGGTCATCGATCCGGGCAGCGGGTACTTGTTCTTGATGGTTACCTCATTCAGCGATCGGTAATCCACACACATTCTCATACTCCCATCCTTCTTTTTGACGAAGAGTACGGGGCTCCCAGGAGAAGAGCGGGGCGTACAAATCCCTTCTCTTGTAGTTCCCTTATCTCGCTTCTTGAGTTCCTCTAACTCGTTGGCCGGCATTCGATAAGGTCTCTTGGATATGGGGGCAGTACCAGGCATTAAGTCGATGATAAACTCTACATCGCGATCCGGGGGCATTCCGGGTAATTCCTCGGGAAATACATCCGGGTATTCTTGTACTACGGGCATTCCTCCTAAGGGTAGCATGGTGAACACTCCCGCAGCTTGCTCACATAGCTTTGGGTTTTGATCCATAGTTATGCTCATCGGTGATCCCCACGGGGTGGATACCGTGACTTCCCTTCGACTGCAGTCTATAATCCCATTATTCTTGGTCAACCAATCCATTCCGAGTATGACATCTATGGTCTGAGGTGATAGCACCATAAGGTTTGAGAGAAACACCACGTCCCTAATCCGTATGGGCACATTAATGCAGGCATGGGGTACGGTTATGTCTCCCCCAGGTGAGTGTACCAACATAGGCCTCTTAAGTGCTACTTGGTGTAGGTGGTGTTGTTTGCTTACTTGGGAAGATATGAATGAATGCGAGGCTCCAGAATCGAATAAAACTTTAAGCGGCGTAGAGTTGATAGAGAACATACCCATCAATACGCTCCGGTCCTCCCGTGCTTCTTCCGCCCGTACATGATTCACTTGGCCACGTTGAAACCCGGTGGCAGTCTCGTTGGGTAGCGGGGTCCTGAACAGACCTCGTCCTGCCGCAGGGGTGGGGGTTCCTCGGACGGGTGTTGCATTGGCGCCAGTGCGCACAGGGGCGTTGCGTGGTTTTGGGCAGCTATTGGAGTAGTGCCCGAATTCCCCGCAATTGAAACAGCTCACATTCCTTCTTCCTGGAGCAGCTAGGGTTGGTGTGGGCGTACGTAACTGAGGTGTAGCTGACCTGTTGACATGGTCGGAAGCGGGAGAACGTCCGGTTGCCGGGACATTTGGCTTCCATCCAGACGGAGTGGCTCCCTTGGGGCGTTGTGGCGTTCCCTGGAATGGGCGAGCCATAGCGAGCCTCCTGTTGCGGTTATTGTCCACCACCTTTTGGTCATGCTCAAGTCGGACGACCTTGTTGATGAGGCTTTGGAAACTAGTGTGATCCTGCCCGATCATTGGTCCCCTCAGTTCGTCATTTAGTCCTTCAATGAATTTGTCTATCTTTTCTTCCTCGTCTGCCAGGTCACTGGTGGCATAATGGGCAAGTTGGGTGAACTTGTTCAGGTATTCTTGTACTGATGTGTTCCCTTGACGCAGCCTGCGGAACTCGTTCTTCTTCATCCTCATTACTGCAGCTGGCACGAAATTCTCACGGAATGCAGCCGTGAATTCCTCCCATGTTGGCTCGCCGGCGTCTTCGCTCGTGTCTCCTTGTAGGTGTCCCACCGGTCACTCGCGGGTCCCTCCAACCGGTTAGTAGCGAAGACGCTCTATCGGCTTCTCGGACTCGACGAGGGTTAACTTCTTCTCTATCACTCTTAACCAATCTTCGGCGTCCATAGGTTCTTCGGCCGTGGAAAAAGTGGGCGGCTTAGCTCTCATGAATTCCCAGATTTGATCCTCCTCGACCTCCTTGATTGTTAGCAATCGCTTGGAGTAGCCGGGTCTGCAATGCCATGACCTCCGCCGGGTGGAGGGGTTGGGTTCCGGCGGGTTTTCGTTGGTTGCCGCGGCTCTGCGACGATGTGCCATCGAAGAAGGGAGATAAATTAAGAGAGCGGACTAGTTTAAGTTACAGTTCACCGGAAATTTTTCTTCAAGCTCTATCGAATGATCTCCAATCCACGAGACAAGGTGAAATAATAATAAGCATACGAATTAAGACATCGCAAGGCGATGCTTAGGTTCACATATTACATAAGGGGTACATGGGTGTACACACGCAGTCCTTCATGCCGGGATAGCAATTATATCGTCCAACTAGATCAACTACTTAAGGGTAAACGAAGTGCGACGAGTGGGAAGGTCCTCCCGCCTAGTCCTCCATCCATCCGCAAGAGCCGGGCGCCGGAAGTGGGTGGTGCCGCTGAAGCAAACCGAAGTCCCCACGGCTCGGAGGTGGTGGCCTCGGAGTCACGCCGAATCTTCCGACTCGGTGGCCGCGTACTCTTGCGAGCGTCGGCGGGTGAGGGGCCTCCGTGTGAGTCAAGCGACGAGGGGAACTTCCTCCTCCATTGAGTCGGTGTCGCTAGACTCCCATTTGATCTCCATGGGCTCTACCTCGGACTCCGTATCGGTGTAGATCGGATGGGGTTACCCTCTCCCGATCCCGGCTCGGATGGTCGGTATGGAGCTCGGGGTGGGTCCCATGGATGTAGTAGCGTGGGGTCGACCGGGTATGGTGCGAGCTCGTGCTCAACATGAAAGCTTGCTCCATCATAGCTTGAAAAGTATCAAAGCTTGCTGGAGTCATATGGTAATAGTTGTCGGGCACGGGGCGGGATGTGATGGTACGAGGCTCGGTGGAAGTACTGCGGCGTAGACGGGACGAGTGCGCGCATTGTTCCTCTAGCCGGTTGATCTGGCTGTTTGCTCTTCTGAGCTGCTCTTCCAGCTCCACGAGCCTCCCCTCGGGCCATGTAGCGGTCCGAGAGTTGCTCGTCGAGCACCATTGGCTGCGGTGAGTCCGGCATGCTTATCGGTCTCCACGGCCTTGGTGGCTGTTGACCGGATCATTGAGGCGTGCTCGCGATCATTGATCTCGAGAAGGGCCTCCTCGTACGTCGTCTGCTGTCTCCGCCCAACGCGATAGACGCGTGACCATCGGGTTGTAGCGGCGGGGGTAGCCTCCACGGTGCGGACGGGTTGCCCTCTTCGCGGTAAGGATGATGCACGAACTCGTCATTGTGAGTTCGGCACGGTGCTCCGCATTAAGGCGAAGGAAGGCCTCGCGAGCTGCATCTGAATAGCGCTTCGCTAGGTCCCGGTGGTAGCGAGTGTGGAAGCGGTAAGATGTCTCGCTTCCCATACGGGCTTCTATGGATACTGTTGCCTCCCAGCTGGATACTCTTCGGAGCCATGCCTTTTGATGTGATAGGTGGGTGGCTCTGGGTATCTCAAGCACCATAGTAGGGATTGGAGTTGGACCACAAACCCTTCGTCCCGCGGAACAGTGACTTCCCAAGTTCCGTCGTGGTTTGACATCTGCTTTTACAGGCAACTTAGGGTTAGCAGGAGGGAGCTATCATAATCATTTGGTAAAAAAGAAATACAGATGTAGAAAAGATATATTTGCATTTTCGGAAATAATAGTTTAAAACTGATCCTACTGTAGGGATATTTCCCTTTGGCCATCTGGTTAGGGGTAGGGCGCCATTTGGTCTTAGCCTACGGTCGCATGGCTCTGATACCAGCTCTGTGGACCCCCGATTTTGAATCGGGAATCTTTCGTGTTCATAGTACCATTTCCCTGGATCAAGTAGTTGGTACCCACGAATGCAGTTCTGGATAATCAAGTGCGCATGCACGAATAGTCTTACAATACCATTATTACATAAATAGGCCCGAAGGCATTGTTCATCCCACAGGACCTTATGGTCCGAATACAATATAAAAACAGAGTTTAGATAAGGCAGCGGAAAGAGGCAGCGGCTTGTCCATTGCCACAGGCAACGACCGGAGCTAAAATCTAACATGCGCCGTCAGTTCCCTCGTCCTCCTGGTGGTAAGCATATGGATCTTCCGGCTCTTCAACTCCATCAGCTGGAGGTTTGTGCGTATAGCAAGGGTGAGTACCAACCGTACTCAGCAAGTCAACACAGAATTGATGCATATGACAGGGTTATTCAAAGAACATGGCTAGGGTTATCTTTGCGTAAAGCCAGTTTTCACAATTCTTTTCACAAGCCTATAGTCTAGCCAAAGCAAGTTTTAATTTCATAGTTCATTAACCCGGCGACGGTTCTGTCTACCATCCATCGTGATTCCAAGGATGGCTTCCCGCCTCCGGTTCGTCATGATTTTCTGGGGAGTCCACCCCTTCTCGCATTCTCGAGAAGTTGATCCACCAGCGAACAAAATCATCATGCAAACCCATCCCAGCATTTTTAAGTTCAAAGTCTAGCCAAGCGAAAGTCTTGTCACGATGCTCAATATCCATGAGCACGGCTATTCGAATAGATTGATTCATTCACACTGCAGTGGATGTACACTTTACCCGTACTCCGTGACAGCCCAACAAATGAGCCTACGCCTCAACACATGAGACGGTCACGGCAAAGCCTTTTGATAACCTCGCTTTGGCAGTACCCGCTCCATGAACTTAAGCCCTCATGCACTCTAGCCGTCCTTTTCTAGCAGTGAGAGGAGTTCGCGCACCGGGTAAGGGAAGTCTTTTTAGATCTTTAAGTTTAATTAACATCGGTTCAATCCCACCATTCATAACAAGGCCGCAGCCTCATCCTCATCCCATAACCACATCATAGAGAACCATCTATGCAAGGATACTCCTCCGCTCGGCTATCTAGTCGGCTAGGTCTATACCCATTCGAGAAGTACGGTTGTCGGCTCGTTTCCGGCTATCTCATGGCTCGGTCCTTAATTGACCAGGGTCGGCACTTGCCTTTTCCGGAATCCACCCAAATCATCCGCCGCCCCAGTCTAAAACATTTGTTTAGTACTTCCAATTTTCATCAAATGTAATTCATCATGGTCATGTGGCGCTCATGTCTCCACATGCCGAATCTCGACTACCTCCCTTTAAAGTAGTTGCCCAAGCACAAAGCTTTTTCACAAAGTCATGAGTATGCATAAAGCTAAGTATAGCATGGCTAAGCGGTTCACCGAAGTTATGCTTCGGTTAGTTGTATCACATCGTGAGTTACAAGGAGTAGTTCTAAGGGTACTCAATGGCAAGGAATGGCACAACAAGTATAGGTAACATGGTAAAGCATGCATGTTTAGAGTGTAAAATAACATCATTTCGCAATTGGGATCAATATGTTCAAAGGGTGTGAAGACTTGCCTTGCTCGTACGCTTCTTGAGTGGGGTCTCTGCGGGTCGGCGTTCGCCTCTTCGGTCGCTAATCATACGAGCGAAAAGGAAAAGAAAAATGGATTTCAGTTAAAATCCGATAAGAACGAACGAAAAAGCATGAAAAATCATAAAGAACTCTTCAAACCATCTCCCCTTACGACCCTAATCGAATTACGGAGGATTTGATGAAGCAAATTAAATATCGAATGTATATGTCGCAAAAGGGGTTGATCGGAATTTATATGAGATAGTTTATAATTCTTGGGAAAGATCCTAGATTTGTGAATATGAACTAAGTGAATAAACGGGCCTCACAAAGATATATAAATATTTTGGAAATTTATTAGATTAAAAGTTCGAAGTCTAAGTAAATGTAAACTTCATAATTATTTGCAAAGAATTTTAAAAGGTAAATAAATAAATAAACCCCTTTAAAAAATGCAAAATCTTTGTAAATAGAGTTTTAGAATAGTTTAAAAGAGTATAAATATTTTCCTAGGATTTTTAATAAGCTTTATTCTTATTTTTAATCTCCTTAGAAAAAAAAATAAAAAAAAATTTCAAAAATTTTGCCTAAGCCGGGGATCGAACCTGCGCCTTTCCCCTCACTCGGCTCGGCTCAACCACTGAGCCAGCGAGCCGTTCTCGCTCTCTCTACTCCTTCCTTTCCTTTTCTTTCTTCCTTCATCCCCCCCGGCGAGGCCGACGGCGCGGCATGGCCGAACGACGGCGAGGGGGATCGGAGCTCGGCATCTAGCTAACCCTACACCATCTACATGACGCGGGAGTCCGTTTTGAGGCGCGGTTGGGCTAGGGAGGCGGCGGAGCGGTCAGCGACGATGGGGCGGCGGCCCAAAACAGAGGGTTTGGCGGCGAAGGCGCACGGTGCGGCGGCACTCCGGTGACAATGCGGCCGAACCAAGGGGTCCTAGAGGATCTACGGAACACAGGGGTGCTAGCTAGGGGGTCGGCTTGGCCGGAAAGGGGTGGTGGTGGTATGGCGACGTGCGCACGGCGGCGGCCAAAACAGAGGTTCGGCGGCGCTCGTCGTCGGCGATTTCCGCGGCTATTTGGCTCGGGAGACTTAGGGAAATATAGCCTGGAGCACGTAGATCGTGGACGTACCTTCAATTCCAGAGGAAATCAGCGAGGGCGACGAATTTTGAGGTTTGCACCGGCGGCCGAGTTAGGGTTCTTCCGACCCGTGCTCCGATCTCTTGCGAAATTCTAGCGCTATGGTGAACGGATTTTGGGGAAAATTGGTGAGGAGCTAGATGAGACAGTATGGCACAATTTTTGTGTTGTGAGTTTCGGCCGAGGAGTGCTATATATAGTTGACCACGCGAGCTCGAACTCGGCGGTCATGGCAGCAGAGCTAGGGTGACGCACGCGCGAGTAGGGAGGGTGAGGCCGACGCACGGTGGGCATGGTTATAGCACAGACGGAATGGCACGGTGGTACGGCGCGGCGTGGGCGACGCGGCCACGGCGACGGCATTGACGCGGCGCGCGCCGTGGTACGGCGAGGCGTCGCGAGCACATGCGCGGCGTACGGCGAACCGCGGCGTCGGCGGCGTGGCGACGGCATGGCGCGGGTGCGTGGCGATGCGGTGCACGGGCGTGGCGGTTGTGCGAGGACGCGCGGTGACGCGGCGACGTACGACGCGGCATGGCACGGGCGCGCGTGTTGACGCGGCGCACAGGCGCGAGGACGTCGTCGAACACCTGCATACGCATGAACAGTGTACTTTCTCTATTTTCCCGAATTTTGAAATCCTATTTTCTATTTCCATTTCCTTCCACTCTAAAAATTCAAAACAAATTTCAATATTTCCAAAATAATCTTGAAATTATATTTCCAAACTTTTTCCCCCACTTTTTATTTTTCAAAATATATTTTTCCTATTTTTATTTCTTTCTTTTAAAAATCAATAATTTGGGATTTTTAAATTCATATTCCTTGTCAAAAATATTTTTATTCCAAATCCAACTGTTTACTATTTTTCTTCCACCAGTTAGGGTTTAAACCAAAACATATTCTTTTCAAGAATCTTTTGTAAATCTCCAAAATTAATATGTTTACCCCTCTCAAAATTCATATCTATATATTTATTTTTAAATTATTTTCCCCAGCAGGGGTCTCAAGCTTAGGGGTTTAATTCAACTTCATTTCAAAGCAATTCCAGAAAAAAATTCTTACGCAACTGAATTGGCAAATAAAATTGAAGAACACGATAAGAAGCAATGATTCCAAAAAGTTTTTGCGAGTTCCGATTTTCACGTTCCGAATTCTACTCCTTCGATTTTCAGGATGTTACAATACCCATGTTCGTCGGGTACAAAACCCGCGGGTACCCGCATCCGTGGGTAGGATTGCCATCCCTACTCGCCGCGTCAGGCCGAGCTAGGTCGTGTCGTACTGTGGCCACGACTCACGTGCCTTAAATTTTTGGACAAATTGACAATTGCTCACAGGTGAACTGCGAATTTTTTGGAGACTCCTAACCGGATACGTGTCGATTTTGATTTGCGAAGAATTCTAATAGGATACGCGACAGAATCCTAACCAAAAATTGTGAATTTTTTAGAGAGTCCTAACCGAATACGTGTCGGTTTCGGTTTGCGAAGAATCCTAACCGTATACGCGGCAGAATCCTAACCGAATCCGTCGCGGGCACTGCCTTCACGCGCAAGTCATCTAGGGCAGTCTCTATATATTTGCCTGTGCGCAGTCATCTGGGTATCGATCCAATCTAGGGTTTTGCCACATTCTCTTTGTTGTGCCACCACCGTCGTCTGCCCTATCCCGCCGCTGGCGTGACCGGTGACCGGGAGAGCAGGTCTCCGAAGCCGTCGTCCTTGCGATCCTGCATCGAGAGAGAACGAATAAGGTTTTTGGGAAGCGCTCTGCGCGACTGCTCAACCTGGCGTGTCTTCCTGCTTCATCAGCTTGACGCGAGCGTCTTCGTCGGTTACGTCGTGTCGCATCTGTTCTAGCCGTGACTCCTACGCCTGCAAACGCTCGGTACGCGTCCTGTTAGATTGCTATGATCTTGACTATGCACTTGATGTCTATTAATAGTAGATCTGTAAATGCCAGTTCTTATGATAGTTTTGATCTGTTTAATTCGGAATTTATTTAAACTATTGCCTAATATTTCAACATGAGTAAGGACGATGTATAGGATTGATAACATCGCGTTGAGCTGACAGCTTAAATTTCATCAAATACATGAGAAAGGCTGACAACAATATAAAGAAATGATAATAAGCTAGGCTAATACATGACATATTATATCTACGAGCATCTTGATACCGCCTAGTACACACAATTAATATAGACTATCAGAGAAGAGCATGCAAATTCCTCAAAAAGCACATCGATTATGTAAACAGGCTATAACTTGGGTGTTACGTTACCAATGAGATAAAGTAATGGCTCATAGTCATAACTTGGTAAGATTGAGGAGACCGACTTAGAATATGATAGGGTTTCCGACTTGTAAGCCCACCCTCCAAGACTATATAAGGGGGGTAAGGGGCGTCCCTTGAGGGATATGTGAGATACGACATAAGAGATCACGAGATCAATAAAAACACTCGGCGGATAGAATCCCCGAAAAGATCACGAGATCAATAAAAACACTCAGCGGATAGAATCCCCGAAACAGGAGTAGGGTATACCTCATGAGAGGGCCTGAACCTGTCTAAACCTCTTTTGTCCACTTAACCCATCGTGTTTGGCGACTTGACTGCACCCCCAATTTCTATTGCCGAAACCAAGTTTCGACAGTTGGCGCGCCAGGTAGGGGCAGCGCGTCAAGACTTCTTCTCCATCTCGCCGACAAGCGCGATGGGATCTTCATCGGGCATCGACGACTTCGCCGCCGAAAGATTCGGCTAGCTCTCCCTCCTCGACTCGGATTCGGACCAGTCGGGAGGGGAAACCCGCTCGGCGCCGTTCGGGTTACCAAACGACGCTGAGATCTACTACAACCTCCTAGTTTTCGAGTTGGAATCCATCCACTTGGGAGGACAAACCCTCTCGGCGCCGTTTGGGTTACCAAACACCGCTGAGAGCTATTGCAATTTCCTGTCTTCCAAGATGAAATCGACTCACTCGGGAGAACCATCGTCTTCAAGCTGCGACCCGGACTAGGACGACCCATACTCAAGCAATCTGGGCTTAAGGGAAGTCATCGTCATCCTCCAACCGCTCGGGTCATGCTCATCCACGGAGCTCAACGAGTACCTCAGCTCTTCAGATTTCGATGATCTCTACGACATCTCCACGGACGAGGCCAACGACTCCGACTTCGACAAGGACTACGAGCCAAAATTCTTCAACATTCTCATGGCTGAGGTGACCGAGATCGACTCGGCCATGGCCCGCAGAATTGCAGAAGAAGAACAAGCCAGACTAGAGCAAGAGCGCAAGCTGGCGGAGGAAGAAAATAGGCGTAGAGAAGAAGCCGATAGGAGGAAGCGAGACCTGAGGGCGACTGGGCGATCCGCCCGAGAGGCTATACTTCAGACACGAGTCGACAAAACCAACATCTTCCAGACGCCTCAACAGAACGCCGTTGCCGCCCTCACCCTCCTCGACACCGTTATCGAAGTGGCACCCACTATGGTAACACCAATCCTGGACAAGATCAAGACCATCGTCGCGGCTACAGCCAACTGCTCTCCCTCCACCTTAGCACGAAGACCGACTGAGTCCGTCGCTGAAACACCTGACGGAAGCCGACTTCCGCCGCTACGGTCGAAGGACTACAGGAGGCCCGAGCAGACCAAGACGGCCGCCAGGTCAAGAGACCCCCGCCATCAGGAACAATCGGCCGACTCTCGCGAAAGAGGACATGGTCGACCACCTGTCCATGACCGGATCCGTCGCAGCTATAACTCCAACTACCGTAGCAGCCTGCAAAGAACCCCGCCGAGTGATCTGCGGGAAGTCCTTGACCGGCGCCATCGGGAGCGAGAGCAGCGCTCCTATGAGGACCGAAGGAGATCGCCTGACTACAACGACGACGAAGTGCCTGCGCTCACTCGGGACCTGCGTCGAGTGGATTGGCCGAGTGGCTTCAAGCCCGCAGAAATCGAGAAGTACGACGGAAAGACCGACCCCGAGTCGTGGCTGACCGTGTACACCCTCGCCATCCGCGCAGCAGGAGGAGACAGCAAGGCCATGGCCAACTACTTGCCCGTCGCCCTCACCGACTCAGCCAGGAACTGGCTCACGAGTTTGCCAAGAGGCTCGATTAACTCGTGGAGTGAGCTTCGGGACCACTTCATCGCCAACTTCTAGGGCACTTTCGAAAGACCTGGGACCCACTTCGATCTCTACAACGTCATCCAGAAGCCAGACGAGCCGCTGAAAGACTACATCCGGCGCTTCTCGGAGAAGCGAAACAAGATCGCCAACATCACCGATGACATCATAATAGCCGCCTTCCAGAAGGGTGTCCGTGATGAGTTGATGATCGAAAAATTTGGGCGTAAGCCACCAAAGACGGTGAAACAAATGTTCGAGACAGCGAACTCCTATGCCAAATCCAATGACATGATCAAGGCCTCACGACAAGATCGGCATGACAAAAGGGACGACAAGCAGTCGGGAGGCAGCTGGCATCCTAAGAAGGACAACGGCAACAACAATCACGGCCAAAAAGATCGCAAGCGCAGACCCGAGGATCTGGTCGCTACAACATCTAACTCCCAACGCCGTCCCCGGGTTGCAGCCTACGACACGATCATGAACGCTCAGTGCATGCATCATCCAAATCACAAGCATGCGGCCAAGGATTGCTTTATCTATAAGCAATTCGCCGAACAATATGCGGCACAACTAAACAAGAAGTCGACTGACGAAGCCGGCCCATCAGGAACCAAGAGGAACAACCCGACTGGCAACTCAGAGCCCTTTCAAGACCCCATGGGCAAACTAAATCATATTTTCGGGGGGCCGCAGGCTTATGAGTCCAAGAGGAAGCAAAAGCTGACTGACCGCGAGGTCAACGCGGCACAACCTGAAGTTCCACAATATCTACGATAGTCGGAGGTGGCCATCACGTTCAACCGCTCAGATCATCCTGACCGAGTGGTTCACCCGGGGCGGTATCCCCTGGTACTAGACCTGGTGGTCCGAAACATAAAGCTCAAGCGCGTCCTCGTCGACGGGGGCAGCGCCCTCAACATTCTATTCGCCAAGACGCTGGACGAGATGCAGATCCCAAGATCCGATTTGAAGCCAAGTTCAGCCCCCTTCCACGGAGTTATGCAAGGGCTGTCATCCACGCCACTCGGGCACATCATCCTTCCAGTCACCTTCTGAGTTCGGGAAAACTTCCAGACGGAGAACATCACCTTTGAGGTGACCGACTTCAAAACGGCCTACCACGCAATCATCGGAGGACCTGCGCTCGCCAAGTTCATGGCGATACCACACTACACCTACCTCTGCATGAAGATGCCCGGCCCCAACGGCGTCATTACCCTACGCAGCGATGTCAAACAAGCCTTCACCTGCGATAAGGAAAGCTGCGATATGGCCCAATCTCATGAGAGATCACGCGGCCAGAAAGAAATCCGACTGGATGCATCCACATCTGAAGAGGGTGAAATCCCTACGAAGAAGATAGCCAAGTCGGGACAAGGCGACGCCAAAACAAAGAAAATCTCCCTTGATCCATCTGATCCTTCCAAAACCACTGTAATCGGCGCAGAGCTAGATTATAAATAGGAAAGCGCGCTCGTCACCTTCCTCCAAAATAATAAAGATGTTTTTGCCTGGAAACCATCTGCCATGCCGGGTATTCCTAGGGAGGTGATCGAGCACTATTTACATGTAAAAGATGACGCGAAACCTATTAAACAACGATTACGCCGTTTTGCTCAGGATAGAAAAGATGCTATCAAGGAAGAACTCACAAAACTCTTAGCCGTCGGGTTCATCAAAGAGGTTTACCATCCCGACTGGCTAGCTAACCCGGTCTTGGTTCAGAAGAAGACAGGGCAATGACGCATGTGCATCGACTACACCGATCTAAACAAAGCTTGCCCTAAGGATCCCTTCGGACTGCCTCGCATCGACCAAGTCGTGGATTCAACAGCCGGCTGCCAGCTCCTGAGTTTTCTGGACTGTTACTCGGGCTACCATCAGATCAGCTTGAAGGAGTCCGACTGCCTCAAAACAGTGTTCATCACACCATTTGGAGCTTACTGCTACATCACGATGCCCTTCGGCCTGAAGAACGCCGGAGCCACGTATCAGCGCATGATCCAGAGATGTTTTTCGACGCAGATTGGGAGAAACGTGGAAGCTTACATCGACGATGTCGTCATCAAGACCAAGCGAAAGGAAGACCTGATCGCCGACTTAGAGGAAACCTTTGCAAACATACGGGCCTTCAGAATGAAGTTGAACCCGGAAAAATGCACCTTCGGTGTGCCGTCGGGCAAACTACTCGGCTTCATGGTATCTCATCGCGGCATCGAAGCAAACCCAGAGAAAATCAACACTATCTTGAACATGAAGCCCCCGAGTACCCAGAAAGACGTCTATAAGCTCACCGGTTGCATGGCGGCGCTAAGCCGATTCATTTCCAGACTCGGCGAACGAGGTATGCCTTTCTTCAGGTTGCTGAAAAAGACCGACGACTTCCAATGGACCACGGAAGCCTATAAAGCGTTTGAAGACTTCAAAGAGTTTCTCACGACGCCGCCCGTCCTAGCCTCACCTCAGCCTCAGGAGCCCCTGTTGCTGTACGTCTCAGCGACTCATCAGGTCGTCAACACAATTCTCGTCGTTAAGCGTGAGGAAGAAGGACAAGCCCAGAAGATTCAAAGGCCAATCTACTTTGTTAGCGAAGTGCTGGCAGGAGCCAAAATTCACTACCCCCAGGTACAAAAATTACTATATGGTGTTCTGATAACCGCGAGAAAGTTAGCACACTATTTTTAGGGGCACTCGGTCACCATCGTTACCTCCTTTCCACTCAGCGATGTCATCCATAACCGGGAGGCTACTGGGGGGATCGCGAAGTGGGCTCTGGAACTAATGCACGCTGGACTTAACCTTCAAGGCGAGGACGTCTATAAAATCTCAAGCCCTGACAGATTCCCTAGACGAGTGGACTGAACGACAAGAAGATGTACCAAG
This sequence comes from Oryza australiensis, assembly GCA_019925245.2. Classification (NCBI taxonomy): domain Eukaryota; kingdom Viridiplantae; phylum Streptophyta; class Magnoliopsida; order Poales; family Poaceae; genus Oryza; species Oryza australiensis. The sequence goes on from JAIFGZ020000136.1 coordinate 1,218,049, forward strand.
AGAAGACCTACAGTACTGGACCATGCACTTTGACGGATCCAAGAGGATCACTGGCTTGGGGGCAGGAGTCATGTTAATTTCCCCGACTGGAGAAAGGTTGCGGTATGTCCTCCATATTCATTTCCCCGCCTCACACAATGTCGCCGAGTACGAAGCCTTGCTTCATGGTCTACGACTCGCCGTGTCACTCGGGATACAACGGATGATCGTGCGAGGAGATTCCCAGCTGGTAATTAATCAAGTAATGAAAGACTAGTCCTGTTTAAATGAAACTATGGAGGCCTATCGACAAGAAGTTCATAAACTTGAAGACAAGTTCGATGGACTGGAGCTATCCCACGTCTTGAGGCAAAACAATGAGGCAGTAGACGAGCTGTTACAATTCGGGTCCAAGCGAGAAGCAGCCCCGATGGATGTCTTCGTAGAACATCTTTACAAGCAGACTATCGTTGCCAAATCAACTCCTAATGAGGAAGCTACAAACCAGATTGCCATGCTCGACGTCGACTGGAGGACTCCACTCATCAAGTTTCTAACCCAGAAAGAGCTGCCGGAAGAGCGGGATGAGGCGGAACGAATCCGACGTCGCTGTCAGGGCTATGTCATGGTTGATTCTACACTATACAAGAGAAGCCCTTCTGGAGTTCTGATGAGATGCGTCATGCCCGAAGAAGGACGACAACTACTGCAAGACATCCACTCGGGTGTATGCGGCAGTCATGCTGCAGCAGGCACCTTGGTGGGCAAAGCTTATAGACAAGGCTTCTTCTAGCTCACGGCGGTCTCCGACGCCGACAAAGTGGTTCGCACGTGTGAAGGCTGCCAGTTCTTCGCTCTACAAAGCCATGTTCTGACCCAAGAGCTACAAACGATTCCATTATCGTGGCCGTTTGCGGTGTGGGGCTTGGATATGGTCGGCCCTTTCAAGAAGGCTTCAGGAGGATTCACACATCTGTTCGTCGCGATCGACAAGTTTTTCAAGTGGATTGAGGCTAAGCCGGTTGCTACGATCACCGCTGACAAAGCACGAGACTTTATCCTCAACATCGTTCACCGGTTCGGTGTCCCAAATAGAATTATAACTGACAATGGGACTCAATTCACTGAAGGCGTTTTCGAGGAATTCTGTGAAGATTTCGGCATCAAAATCTGCTACGCATCAATGGCGCACCCTAAAAGCAATGGGCAAGTTGAGCGCGCCAATGGCATGGTTCTTCAAGGCATCAAGACCCGAGTGTTTGACAGGCTAAATCCTTATGCCAACAGATGGGCTCAAGAGTTGCCTTCAATTTTATGGTCATTACGGACTACACATAGTCGGGCCACTGGTCAATCTCCTTTCTTCTTGGTTTACAGAGCAGAAGCGATGCTGCCGAATAAGATGGAGTACGAATCTCTTTGAGTTCGCAGCTTTAACGACGAGCGTTATGATCAAGACAAAGTTGATGACTTGACCCGACTGGAGGAGGCCCGTGAGGCAGCCCTGATCCAGTCGACAAGGTATCTTCAAGGACTTCGACGTTACCATAATCGCAATGTTCGTACGTGAGCTTTCATCATCGGTGATATGGTTTTGCGCAAAGTTCAGACCACGAAGGATCGTCACAAATTATCTTCATTATGGGAAGGACCTTACATAATCGCTGAGGTGACTCGGCCAGGAGCATATCGACTAAAGCGTGAAGACGGGACCATGGTGGAGAATTCTTGGAATATTGAGCATCTTCGACGATATTATGCTTAAACCTTTTTAAGCTTCATGTTTTTTCTCGATTGCCAACTCCAAGCAAGATGGCTTCTTGGGTTGTCAGTCGGGGGCTATACATATATCAATAAAGCATGGTTTTCTTCGATAACTTGTTCATATTTAGTTTATCATTGTTTAGTGTTTTGATTCGAGTTCAATACATAAGGACTGAGAATTTTCTGATGACCCTAATCAAGCTTAGGCTTGGTGACAGTCGGACGAAAATTACTTAAGAAATTTGATATAAAGACTCGGATCAAGGCATTAACATAAATAAGCTGAATATTTACAAGTTCACATCAGAAGATTATATACAAAGTCTGCAAAATAATCAAGATTGGAAGTTTTCAACAACATCAGCATCCACTTTCCTCGCCGCTTCGTGTGCTTCATTTATGAGCTCCAGGCCTCGCTCATCTATGGTGCCGTCCGCGAAGCCCTCTCCAATAGAGTCAACATCTATCCGAGGATAGAGTGACTTAGCTTGTGCAAGAGCAAAGCTTGCACCCATGGCGGCTGCGTCAGAGATATTTGCAATGTACTTTTCTGGAGCCGTTCTGAGCTTGTCGAAGACTTCAACATCATCCAGTGAGCTTGTCCAGAGCCCATGCTTGTATAGTGCCAACAGGATTGGCGTGGCTGCGTTGGCAATGTCATCCCTTACACTTTCGGCCCTTCGGACCCGCTCAGCAAAGACGTCAAACTATGCTTGGGACTTGATTTTACAAGCTGCAAGAGTCACATGATCACATAAATTCCCACGACTGAGCAAGATGTCGAGTGCCAACTTAGAAGACTCACCTTTGAATTGTTCATGAATTCGCTCATTGTCAGACTCGAGCTTGGCTTTATCAGCTCTTGATTTCTTCAGCTGGGTCTTGAGAGCATCAATTTCTGACAAGTTTTCTACAACAAAAAGATTTGCTAAAGATCAAGACAGATTACATACAGAAGCATAGGAAGACTAAGTTGATTAAACCTACTTCCAATTGAACCCCGGAGGTCGAGGTTTTCATCTCGGAGCATGGTGATTTCTTTTCGCAAGGTGGCTTCCTTAGACATGGCTTCTTCCCTAGCGGCCTTGAGATCCTGTTGGATGTTGTCTAGGGAGTTTACATGAGGAACCAGCTTCTCAAGGGCATCCGTCTTGGCCATTGACCGGCAATATATTCTCTGCACACGAGTTCAGAATCACTTAATTGAAAGAAGCCACGAGGTCATGACAGAGAAGAGTGATACTCACATTTAATAGCCAGGTTGCTTCGTTGAGGCTATCTACAAGCATATCACGTTCCTCATTTTCTTTTTTCCTATTCAAGATGATGCCTTGTTTCAAGCCTTCGAAGTCACGCCACTCAATTTTGATGGGAGGGATCCAATTCTCTGACGCTTGTAATCTGGGGATCTCCTCTTTGGCTGATCAATTCAAGAAAGATGAATAAAGATAGAAGCAAAGATGTATTGAAGACGAGAGACAAAAGGCCACTTTCAGGCTTACCAGTGTTGGCGGCCGAGTCCTCAGCCGGGGTGCTCCGACTGCTCATTCTCGCTTGGTTCATGTTCGACTGGTTTCCAGTCGGGACATCTTGATCGGCAGTCGGGAGCTCTCCTTCAACCGACTGGTTTTCAGCAGGGGTTTCCTGGCTGGCAGTCGGGGGTTCTTCTGCGGGAGTCTTCTCACTCGGGAAAGGGCTTTGAGACCCTTGTTCTGCAGGTTTAGGCTCTTCGGTTGCTGCAGCTGGCATCGAGGCCTCATTTTCTTTAGCAGGATCTATGTCCTGGGGTTTCCTGCAAGAAAGAAGACGAAGACAATTGGAATAAAGATGGAAGGGTTTTTAAGAAGACAATTTTGATTATAAGATATGCCTGCTTGATGGACGAATTTTAGGAGCAGATCTGACGGACGGCTTAGGAGGGCTTATGTCAGCTTGAGGAGTCTGCATCGAAGCCGTCTCTACTCCAACTAAACTGGGACTTTAGGGCCATTAGGCGTGCAATGGCATCCAGTTGAGAAACCTTGGTATGCCCGTGAAGGGGTTGTTGTGCCGCCTGCAACATCCGGTAATATGCCTTTGCGGTTTCCTCTCGGCTCATCTTCCACACGCCTTCATCATAGTCATTTAACATATCTCCTATCCCGGCATCCGAATCATATTCATCGATTCGTTGTCTCAGGACCTCCTCTCTCGCACGATGGCGCTCACCATGTAAGGTCCACGAGGTATAGTTTGGCATAAATCCATTCTTGACAAGATGTTCACCCAACCGCTTCTTTGATTGTTGACACTTGTTTCGACAGTCATTGCATGGACACCAAGTACTAAGTTTTCCATTAAGCCTGGCAAAAGCCCCCTCGATGAAAGCATTGGTCTTGTTAATCCATTCAAGAGTCATCCTAGACACATTTGGACGGCCCGTGTACATTCACTCACGGTCATCCATCCTCTAACAAATCAGCGAATAATATAAGAATCGTTTGCATCTACCGAGTGTCTATACTCTCTAATAGGTGAGGATAGGTCCTAATCCCACCCGAGGATGTGTAGACAGGGTTAGTTTTCATGCCCTACTCTAGCCGAGACAGAATTTCGGCAGCACCTCCCCGCTGTTCTCCAAATACACGTCCCGATAGGGAGATTGTGTATCCGGAGAACAACAAGAAGGTGTTGCCGAAACCCTGTCTCGGACCGGAGTAAGGCATGAAAACTAAACCCATCTACACATTTTTGGGCTGTCCAAAAAACGTGGACAATTCGAAACAGATACGGTTTGAGATATGCAAAGATCTGTATATCTACTTTAATTGTATCTCTTTTGAACGGGAGACGCCTAGGTTACGTGATACACCGGTATTACATGTAATTAATGTAAATGTGGAAGAAAAGCCTGGGGTCTCTCACCTAGGTGCCTCTTGGGCTAGACGGACGACAGCGTCGGTGAAGACAGCGAGGAAGCCGTGTAGTAGATGGAGGCGGCGACGAACTCGCAAAGATCTGTATAGGAAAAACATAGTCATGTCGGTTGAAAATTTCGACAGCACCTCCCCTGCACGGGGAGGTTTCCAAAACCTGCAACAAACAAGACAGCACGATGGCCGACAACCACATACACATATAACTTGATGCTGAATCAGTTCTATGACTAATATTTTTTTTGGTTGAACATCTGACTCGCATTAGAGGGAAACACCTACATTACTAAACTTAAAAGAGAACTCACATCAGTTCTATGTAATGTTTTTTACTTTGCAAATTCACAATTTAGGTACAAGTTTGATGATGAACGAGTGACAAAAGAAGACATGAAGCAGGAATAATTCCTACCAATTTTCGGTGGCGACCGCCGGGAGGGCGGCCGGTGGGTGGCAGCGGTGGCCGTGGCCAATAGACCACGGGGTGCGCGTAGGGGCGCGCCGATGGCGTGGGGGCGCCGGTCGGGTGCTTCCGGCCGGGCGGCCGGGGGGGGCCGAGGGGGCGGGCGGCGGCGCCGGCCGGGAACGGGCCGGGCGGGGTCGGCGGCGCCGGCGGAGGCGGTGCTGCCCGAGGTGGGATGGGGGACGGTTGCCTCGGCTGGGGCGGCGAGCGGTGCCGCCGAAGCGCGTCTGCCCGGCACAAGACGGGGAGGCGGGGCGAGCGGCGCGGTCGGAGGCGGCGTGTGCCGACGCAGACGTGAAGGGGCGAGGCCGAGCGGCGCCGCCGGAGGCGGCGTGCGCGCCGCGAGCGTGGGTAGGGGCGGCGTGGCGGCGCGGAACGGGAGGGGTAGGGCCGGCGGCGCCGGCCGGAGGCGGCGTGCGTCGGTGCGCAGCGGTGGGGGGGCGGCCTGTGGTGACGTGGAACGGGAGGGCGGGAGCGGCGGCGTCGGGCGGGGAAGCCGGTTGGCGGCGACGGCGCGGGAAGAAGCTCGGGCGGGGCTGTTGTTTGAGGTTGGGATGGCAAAAATAGCAGATGGCGTGCGGGGCTAAAAACGGCTAAGTCCCATTGTTTGCCGAGTGCCAAGATCCGGCTCTCGGGAAAGGCTTTGCCAGAGCCGAATCATGGGCACTCGGCACACCTTGGCTTTGCCGAGTGCCGGCCTCAATAAACACTCGGCATAGTTTTACAAAATGTTTGCCGAGTGCCGGTCCCAAGAGGCACTCGGCAAACATTTTCCCCTTCGCTCTTGCGAGTGCCGGGCCCAATTGGCACTCGGCAAAGATTTCTTATTCGGCTGTGGCATTTTTCATGTGGACTTATTTTTTCATACGCGTTTGCCGAGTGTCGTACCTAGGTGGCACTCGGCAAAGAATTTTCGTAATTTTTTTCCTTCCGGCTTTGCCGAGTGCCGGCCCAAGAGGCCCTTGGCAACTAGGTCTTTGCCGAGTGCTCCTCCACATAAGCACTCGGCAAACTTCTTCTTTGCCTAGTGCTGCTCTCGGCAAAAATTTTACCAAGAGTTGCATTTGGCAAAGTGATTCCATACAATTTGAAAAAAATTAAAAAATTTAAATTGATTCAGAAAAAATCTCAAAACTTGGCATGGTGCCATGTATGTTATATATTGTGTCCACAAAAAGTTTTGGAGACAAATTTTAAATTTAACCGTCATTTTGGCTTTAACTGTGGGAGATGAGTATGAACTCTATTCGGAGATGCTTTTGTTTATAAGCGTCCTACGTGACAAAATATTCGAAACCTTGCGAATTTTTTCCATAGCCTAAATGTATAATTTCATGATACTCTGACAAATCTCGTCATTTTCGGATTTTATCTGTTTTTCTAATAATTTAAAAACCGACAAAACTTTATGTGACTCACGGCCACAAATGTGCTTCGTGAAAAAATCTTGAAATTACTTTACATTTGCTAGAGATGACCTCAAAATGGACTCAATAACATGAGTTTTATTTTTTAACACATTTTAATCAAATATTCATATAAATTAGTTTGTAGGGGGGGCAAAAGGAAATTTTGCTGAGTGTCTAGGTTAAACACTAGGCAAACTCTAGGCTTTGCCGAGTGCCTTGTGGAGGCCCTCGGCAAACAACTACTTTTTGCCAAGTGTGTGTTTTTGCCTAGGGCGGCACTAAAAAAAATAAAAGTTTGCCTAGTGCCCAATGTTTGCCGAGTGTCACACTAGGCAAACATAGAATTTTGCCTAGTGCCTTTCTTTGCCGAGTGGTACTCGGCAAAACCCTTGTTTGCCTAGTGCCCGTGTTTATGCACACGGCAAACTCCTCGGCACTAGGCAAACTTTAAGTTTCCGGTAGTGATCGCCGGTCGGCCAGTGCCACGGGGTTGGAAGAGCGCGGTGGGTGAGATATTTAGTTACAACTCACGGAGGCAGTGGAGGCAGCAGCACGGCGTGCATGGGTCAGAGGCAGATGGAGTTGCTGATAAGAGGGGCACGGTGAAGAGGATACGGTGATTCGTGCGAGTGGTTATATTTTTTATCCTACGGTAAAAAAATGTTATATAGACAATTCCTTATATTGAACCAAACCCACTCGCCAGAAATTTACTCAAATGGAATCATAAACTTTTGGAGATGAACATTTTCAATGCCCGCATGCCATCATGCCTCGCGTCGCGGTCACGGCATTCGACATTAAGTCCATACCGTGGATCATGTTAGCAGCTAACAAAACATGGCACTGCAGCTAACAAAGCCAGTGAAACTCCACGGTAGTTACAAATGCAAGTGACCGACTCTGGAACTGGAGTGGTCGCAGTGCTTGCGCGGTAAAAGTGGCGGTTGATCGGTCACTACATTCACTCTCAGCCCACCAAATCCCATTTCATTTCCTCGATTTAATTCTTCTTCCTCCTCACCATTCCACCTCCTCCTAGCTGCATCGATCGGAGGAGCTAGGTAGCGACACGAGAATGGTGAAGATTTGTTGCATCGGGGCCGGGTACGTGGGCGGGCCGACGATGGCGGTGATCGCGCTCAAGTGCCCCGACGTGGAGGTGGTGGTGGTGGACATCTCGGCGCCGCGGATCGACGGCTGGAACAGCGAGCGCCTCCCCATCTACGAGCCCGGCCTCGACGACGTCGTCAAGCAGTGCCGCGGCCGCAACCTCTTCTTCAGCACCGACGTCGAGCGCCACGTCGCCGACGCCGGCATCGTCTTCGTCTCCGTCAACACCCCCACCAAGACCCGCGGCCTCGGCGCCGGCAAGGCCGCCGACCTCACCTACTGGGAGAGCGCCGCCCGCATCATCGCCGACGTCTCCCGCTCCGACAAGATCGTCGTCGAGAAGTCCACCGTCCCCGTCAAGACCGCCGAGGCCATCGAGAAGATCCTCACGCACAACAGCAAGGGCGGCATCAAGTACCAGATCCTCTCCAACCCGGAATTCCTCGCCGAGGGCACCGCCATCCAGGACCTCTTCTCCCCGGACCGCGTCCTCATCGGCGGCCGCGAGACCCCCGAGGGCCGCGCCGCCGTGGCCGCCCTCAAGGCCATCTACGCGCGCTGGGTGCCCGACGACCGCATCATCACCACCAACCTCTGGTCGGCGGAGCTGTCCAAGCTCGCTGCCAACGCGTTCCTGGCGCAGCGGATCTCCTCCGTGAACGCCATCTCGGCGCTGTGCGAGGCGACCGGCGCCGACGTGACGGAGGTGGCGAACTCGATCGGGAAGGACTCGCGGATCGGGCCGAGGTTCCTGTCGGCGAGCGTGGGGTTCGGCGGGTCGTGCTTCCAGAAGGACATCCTCAACCTGGTGTACATCTGCGAGTGCTACGGCTTGCCGGAGGTGGCCACCTACTGGAGGCAGGTGATCCGGATCAACGACTACCAGAAGAGCCGGTTCGTGAACCGGGTGGTATCGTCTATGTTCAACACGGTGGCCGGCAAGAAGGTGGCGGTGCTGGGGTTCGCGTTCAAGAAGGACACCGGCGACACGAGGGAGACGCCGGCGATCGACGTGTGCAATGGGCTCGTCGGCGACAAGGCAGTGGTGAGCATCTACGATCCGCAGGTGACGGAGGAGCAGGTGCAGCGAGACCTGGTGATGAACAAGTTCGACTGGGACCACCCGCGACACCTGCAGCCGATGAGCCCGTCGGCGGCGAAGCACGTGGCCGTGTCGTGGGACGCCTACGAGGCTGCGCGCGGCGCGCACGCCGTCTGCATCCTCACCGAGTGGGACGAGTTCCGGAGGCTCGACTACCAGCGCATGTACGACGGCATGCACAAGCCGGCCTTCCTCTTCGACGGGCGCAACGTCGTCGACCCGGACAAGCTCCGCCGCATCGGCTTCGTCGTCTACTCCATCGGCAAGCCGCTCGACCACTGGCTCAGGGACATGCCTGCCGTCGCCTGAATTTTTTTTTATGTTCTCTTCATTTCAGATTTCTCAGGGACATGATGCATAGCAGTATAGCGCACTTACAGATTTTTTGTTTTTTTAACGTTAGATATATACGTGATATCCATTGCACGTTCGACCTTCTAGCTTCTTACGAAATTTGTAATAAGTTTTGTTTTGGCTCTAATTTTTTACTAGATAACACTACTGGAGAAAGCCACATTAGTCCCGGTTCGTAACCCTCGGTAGTTCCGGTTGTCAAACCGGGACTACGAATCCGGGACTAGAGATAGTCTATCTCTAGTCCCGATTAAATAATCAGGACTAGATATGTATCTTTAGTCCCGGTTGAAGCCACCAACCGGGACTAAAGGTGGCGGAGCCATGTGGCCGGCTCCGCAATCTTTAGTCTCGGTTGGTGGCTTAAACCGGGACTAAAGATGCAATTTTTTTTAATTTGTCATTTCTCCAGCGGTACTGCTATATATATATATATTACACATAAATATATAATTTACACACATTTAAATGAACTTAAGAAAGGAAATATACATATATTATCAAAATATGTATAATATTCATACATGTTTCCTAGCTAGCTTATAAAAAATTGTCTCTAATCTACTTTGTTGTGGTTTAGCTACTAAAAGTAATGAAGAAATCCCTCGCGGGATCAACGACCTGCTCGTTAATAAATCCCATCAAATCTTCCTGAGCGGCTTGTATGAAACTCTCGTGGGGGAGGTCGTCTCTTACTCGCATAAGCTGTCATTAATTAGAATAAACGAGAAATAAATATATGAAGTGAATAAGAAATCGAGACTTAATGTATGAATTGGTGTTATACGTACATCTAGATCATCGACAGTTTTGACTTCGGTCACAAAGCGGTGAATGTAGTCGCAGACGTAATATCCACATAGGTTGGTGCCCTGCGACTGTCTTACACACTAAAAGAGAAACGACGACAGATTTAATATGCATTTCATATTTTAGAACATAATAATGATTCAACTCAAATTAGGAGCAGGCATGTTACTCACTGGAAACTTCATCCGCACAGAGAGCTTATCTTTCCAATTTCCGCGAACATTGCCTCGAAATCGTTCCCATGCCCTACGTGCAGTTGAAAGTTAGCACATAATTATTCGAGAACCACATATATTCAATAGAAAGTAAGATGGCATTACCTGTTAAACAGTTCAAATATGTGGGAGTACGTGGACTCTGGTTTATCCATTGAGTCAAAGACATGGATCTTCGACTGACCCATGTCAAGTACTAATAGAATCCAGTGGAATCTGTAAATTGGTTTAAGATGACACATATAAAACTTTATGTATGCACGGGATTAAAATTGGTTTGGAAAGAAAGAAAAAACTTATGCAGTATTATAGGGCTAAAGGATGAAGGACCGGAAGGGTTGCTTCACAACCGCGTTGTATATGTTGTCCACGGTGTCATTAGGAAACTGATCAACCAATGGGCCGTTGATTTTGCGTGGATCCATGAATCCATGCTTGGTGCATTCGTGCTTGTTGCAGTATTGGATCGCCATTCTACAACGGTTAAAAAGAATTTTAGTCAGCTAAATTCAAGGAGGTAAGAAACGGGCGATACTTACAAAACCCGCGCGGTTAGAAGTGAGACGTCGAGGGCATCAAGTTGGTACATGTTGAATATATCTTCGAATCGGATATAGAGGTAGTCATCTCCATCAAAGAAGTAGTCAATTGAATATTTGCATGTTATCATGTCTTCACCCTTGCTGGATCGTTGTACGTACCACTGATGGAAGCGGTACATCTGAGTTGGAAGCCTTTTCACGAGATCCGGCTTGACGAGAGGCTTTCCAAGGTTGAACTTGTATTTAAGCTGAGCCTTCGCCAGGGGTGCACGCCCGTGTAATTGATCCATATTAATTCCAGTTTCTTGAATGAATTATCTTAAATCAGGTCTATTATTTGGAATCGTGCTGAACTCCATAGGCTTCTGTGGCTGCATGCCAAGCTGGGGTACATCTTTGCCCGCTTTCTTCGCCCTGCTTGAGGCCAACCGCTTGGTGCGGGTGGCGACGTCTTCTCAATTCTCTGAGTCTTTCTTGGACGACCGCTTGATATTGACGGCGCGCTCTTGGATGATGACCGTTTAGGCGTCGGTGCTCGTCGTGGCGATGGAGGAGGGTTGGAAGGCGGTGGAGTTGGAGACGGCCGTTTAGGAGTCGGTGCTCGTGGAGGCGACGTAGGAGGCGGAGGAGACGACCCACGTGGAGGCGAGGGCGATGGAACGATAGGAGACGTTGTTCGTCCGGGAAATTTTATGAAGATCTTCCTCTAGAGAAATATTCCATGAGCCATTTCTCCTAGCGTCGTCTCCCTGTCTCCTCCGAGGATATCCAGCTCCAGATCTTCATAGCCGCGTTCCACCTGTTCATTTCAACCTTCGAGTACGAAGGTGGAACGGGCCGGGAGTGCTAGGTGCCGTCTCGGGCTACTGGAATAGTCATGCCCGACGCGACCTGTTCGAGAAGATTGCTTATTAGTTAATAATGAACGTTGATTGACAAGTTATACAAGAAAATATACGTACAACATAAAAATACGAACATACCTTTATTGTTATGTTTTTTAGCGGGATGTGCAGATCACACGGGGTCCGCTGTGTGATGTCATCCACGGGGCATGGCGGACCCGGTTGAGCTTGTGGGGCCAGCTCGCCTTCGCTTGTGCGGACCCGGTAGCCGCATTCTTGTCTTGTTGTTGGAGTTGTGCGGTTGTTCTTGGATCCTTGTTGGCTAACCCACGGCTCCACTCCTCGCCAACCTTACGGCCACCCTTTCGTCGACAATCGATCGATGCGAGAGCCTCATTTCCATCTCGCGAATCTAGCATCATTCTCTTGCTTTGACCTCATTCGGCTCCTGTATGTGTCGATGTCAGCTTGGAACCCGTATTTCCAAGGGACGACGCCTTTTCCTCGCGTACGCCCCGGGTGCTCGGGTTTTGGAGGCCGAGCGTTAGCTCGTCCTTCTCTTTATCGGGCCTGAGCCGAAGGGTTACGCGGAAGCTACGCTAGCCGAAAACAAAAATTTTCTACCGCGCAAACCAGGAACACTTGCAAGTAAGGGTCGATAGATCGTTACCGATTGGAGTGTGCGCGGAAACACCAATCGGGGCTATCCGATCCGGACAGTGTAGCCGATTCCCGTAAGCCGACGGTCGATACACCAATCGGCCGATTCGCCGATGCCGCAGCCGATTCCTCCACGGCCGATCAACGCGCGCAACGTAGCAGCGCCTCTCCGGTATCCACACGTCCAGGGAACGTAACGCCGTACACCCGTGTGCTAGCACGCGATGCAAGGCTAGGGTTTGGCTCGAAAGTGGGGAGGGTTTCCGTGGAGATTGATCTCGGCGACTTCGTTGCACGCGATGCAATTGACGTGTCGCAGCTCTCCACCCCTCCCTCCTTTATATAGAGTTGGCCGACTAGGACTAGTGGCCGATCAGGACTCTATTTTGAATCGGATCCTATCCGAATCACACGAGTTGGCCGCCCATACGTCGTAAGCCCATAGGACTCTATCCGATCGGATCCCTATCCGATCGAGCCGTATCCGAGTCCAACTCGAATGCGTTCTTATCCCCTTAAGCGTGCGACCACAGGTTCAGGTATACTCGGTTTCGGCTATAGTCTAACTTAGCCGATCGTCGGCTCGAGTCCAACTCAGCCGACTGTCACGACGGTGCCTAGCGCACATATTGACACCATAGTATACAAGAATATAATATCGGCTCTGAACCTGTAATGTGTACACAAATCCCTTTGCCTCACGATACCAATTAAGCTATAGGCAAGATGTGTGCCATCCCTTCAATAGCTTAACCATTTACTCGAACCGTATTTGATTATCTGTCTGTTGATTGACTCCTCAATCAACTTAGCATGGCCATGCATTTCCATAATCCATTACCTCGAGGGGCCCAGAGATATCTCTCCAAAGGAGGGGCAAATTCCATCTTGATCACTCACATCCCACTTCATGTTTCATAGCAAACCCGAAAACTACCTTTATAACTACCCAGTTACGGAATAGCGTTTGGTAGTCCCAAAGTAGGCTACTACACATGTTGGGATCCATGGTGATCTCAGGTCTAAGGACTTTGTACCAACACTACCTGAGACCAACTAATGGCACATTAATTCCTGTAGTGTGTCATGGTGGGTCTATCCAACAATGTGTTCTCCAACACATGTGTCCATGTTTATTGATTTGGTATCTCCATACCCATGATCTATGAGACATGATCATCAATCAATAAGCATGCCGATCTTAGAATCATATTTGTTCCAACAATATGACATATGATCAAGGATCGTTTAGAAATAGATTCATACATAAAGAGTCTCATAAATAAGTCACGTACTTATTGATCAATACAAGATGTCTATTTCATGGAACTGAATAACACTTTATTCATTTATACATAAACATTGACGTGATATCCAACATCTCCATGTTGCCTCTAGGGCATATCACTAACATGAACGAGCCCGAGGAACTGGCCTGCACCGCCTCCTCTAACCTTCGTCCGGCTTCTTGAATTTCATCACCAAAGATCACTGTGCCATCGATGGGATTTAGTGAGCCGCCGTGAGCATAGAACAAGTTCTTTGATCGTTCCAGCCAGTTTGCTGTGCCTGGAACGATATCCCGTGCTTCTAGGTCGGCTTCCATTTTTTCCCATTTCTCCATTGCTTTTTTATAGCCGCCTGACCCAAGCCTGTGATGGTATTTCTTTTTGGCTTCGTTGGCCTTGTTCTTTTCTATGATAGATTGCGCTTCTTCACTGGTCTTGTGCTCAACAAAAGCATCCCAATGATCTCTCGAGCTTTGGGAACTTGTCAAAGAGCGGTGTCCGGTCCTTCGGATATATTTCTTGTGTAATCGCTTTTCTTGTAGTTCTGAAGAGCTCGCCATTTTCTTCAACGTCCATTCCTTGACCCTTGCACGATCGAGTGCGGGATGGTGAACGTCTGCAGCATTGGGGTCCGAGCATCTCTTTCTCGAGTCCGGGAGATAGCTCTGCTCCTCTCCTCCTTTGGTAGACCGCCTCCGGTTGGCAACGCTTACGGCACGTGATCCCTCACCACCCATCCGCCGTGCGCCACAAACTTCCTTGCGGCGTCCTCTGGGGCAATTGGTCGACCGTCATGTGCCACCTCCGTTATGACATGTCGACCCTCTATTTTCTTGCTGAGGCCGCGTGGCCTCTTCTATCCAGCGGAGGCGGAGGCGGAGCCCTCATTCCTCTCCTCGTTCCTCTGCTTGTCCCCCCCGTCGTTCCCCTCTTCGTTGTGGTACTGATCTAGATCTTCGTGTCCCTCCTTGTTGTAAAACTCTGTTCCTCGTGCGATCTCATCAAGGAGAAACTGTTCCTCGTCACGATCCGCCATTTGATTGATGTGGGTTGAGGACTTAATCAAAGAATTCTGAAAAAAAATTATTTGGTTAATATATGTATCAATTATTTAGGAATATCATGTATGTCTACGTAAAAAAACATAGTCAGAAAAGAAGAAGATGGAAAAAATAGATGAAATCCGATAGACACCAGATCCAATTGTGCACATCCACAATGGTGATATTTTTCAGAAGTCACTTCGTGGATTACATCCACACCGAACGACCGAACGAATGACCGAACGACCAAACGAACGACCAAACGACCGACCATTCGTTCAATTTATCGTTCATGTCTCCGTTCGTCGTTCGTTCGTTCACCCTAAACCCTAAACCCTAAACCCTGAATGCGGTTCCCTAAACCCAACCCTAACCCTAACCTATCGTTCGTTCACGTCCATTCGTTCGGACCCTTAACCCTAACCCAAACCCAAATCCTAAACTATCGTCCATTCGTTCTAACGTTCGTTGACGTCTGTGAGTACGATCATCTGGAGGAGAGGAGAGAAAGAGATGATCATGTATGTGAGGGAGATAACGTGGAGAGGAGAGGAAGTGGAGAGGAGAGGAGAGAGAGGACGTTGCATGCCTATGTACGTTGTAACGACCGAACAAACGACCGACCGAACGAACGAACGACCGAACGAACGACCGAACGAATGACCGAACGAACGACCGAACGAACGAATGAACGAACGGACGACCGACCGACCGACCGAACGAACGAGTGTTCTTTCGTGCGTCCGTCCGTTCGTCCACATCCGTACGTCCGTACGTTCGTCCATTCACATCCGTTTGTTGATTTTATCGTTCTCGTTCGTTGAAAAATACAAACTTCACAAGTCACATACACATTCAAATTTAAATCTATTCATGCATTTAAATTTAAATACACATTCAAAATTCTAAATTCACAATATTCATGCATTAAAATTTAAATAAACAGTCCATTTACATATAAAGTCAATACAAATTTACACATACACATCGAAATCATATTCACAAATTTACACATACACATCAAAATCATATTCAAATCCTCCTCATTCATTCACATTCACAAAATTCACAAAATTCATTCACATTCATATTCATTAAACATATAACACGACGGCGGCAGGCGCCACGCTGCGGCGGCATGGAGGGGAGGCGAGCGGCGCGACGATGATGCAGGGCGGCCGGCCGGCCGCGTGGAGGGGGAGGCAAGGTTTAAGGGTTTAGGGGCGGCCGGCCGGCGTGGGGATCGGGAGGGGCGGAAAGGGGGAGGCGGCGGCGGCGCGAAGACGACAATGGTGGCGATGGCGATGGCATCGACGACGGCGGCTAACCTAGCGCGCATCACGGAGAAAAAAGGGGCGGCGGCGGCTAACCTACGGCAGTAGCGGCGACGGCGACGAAGACCTTGGCGCGGCGGTCCTCCGGCGACGATGACGGCGACGAAGACGGTGGAGACGGCGTGCTGCGGCGGCGTCCTTGTGCTCCGCGACGGCGACGAAGAAGACGATGCAGTTGTGCAAAAACGGCTAAGTGTTTGGATCCCAGTGAAGCCCTTGCTATATATAGGTACGGCATCTATTGTCCCGGTTGAAGCCACCAACCGGGACTAGCGATGATATAGTCCCGGTTGGTGGCTTCAACGGGACTAAAGATCATACCTTTTGTCCGGTTGATGGCTTCAACGGGACTAGAGATGCGGGCAGCCACGTGTCCCAGGTAGGTGGGCATCTCTAGTCCCGGTTGAAGCCACCAACCGGGACTAGAGATGTCTTCCCGCCCACTGAAATTCACCTCTAGTCCTGGGTGGTTTCAAAAACCGGGACTAATTATTACACTACCCAATTATATTGTGTTATATTCATATATAATTATAATTAACATATTGTGGAGATTATGGCAATCGGGTATCTACATGGCAAGCTTATCCGACTGGAGGTAGGGATAGTTTGCGTCTACCATATCTGTAAGCCGAACATGACTTGGGTGTTACGATTGCTGATAGAGATAAGGCAATCGGCCTATAGTCACGGTTTGGTAAGATTGAGGAAATCAACTTAGAGTAAGATAGGGTTTCCGATCTGTAAGCCCTTCTCCCAAGACTATATAAGGGGGGTAAGGGGCGTCCCCTGGGGGATATGTGATTTCACAAGCAAGAGCTTTAGATACACGAGATTAATAAAGACACTCGGCGGATCGAATCCACCGAAACAGGAGTAGGGTATTACCTCACGAGAGGGCCTGAACCTGTCTAAATCTTCTTCCTCTTCTAACGCATTGTGCTTGGCGATCTCGACTGCGACCCCAGAAATAATATTGCCGAAACCAAGTTTCGACAGTTGGCGCGCCAGGTAGGGGACCGCGCGTCGAGACTTCTTCAACAATCTCGCCGACAAGCGTGATGGGATCTCCTTCAGGATTCGGCGACTTCGCCGCCAACTTCTTCAACGACTCCTCCTTCGACTCGGACTCAAACCAGTCGGAAGGAAAGTCCCACTCGGCGCCGTTCGGGCTCCCCAATAGCGCCGAGATCTTCGACGACATCTTGAAGACCAAGATGTGATCTACTCTCTCCGACAACGGACTTCACTTGGCACCATTCGGATTACCGAATGTCGCCGAAATCTGTGCCAATCTTCTCGCCTCCCCGACGGAAGCGATCTACTCAGATGAAGACCTCTCAGTGCCGTTTGGATTACCAAATGTCGCCGAGATTTTCAGCAAGCTTCTCTCCCCCGAGTCGGTGGCGATCCACTCGGAGGAGCCCACACCCCCAAGCTCTGATTCGGACTGGAACGATCCAGATCCGGGTTACCCAGGATCAAGGGAGGTTGCTGTCATCCTCCCGTCATTCGGCTCCTGCTCATCTTCGGAGCTCAATGGTTACCTCAGCTCTGCCGGCTTCGACAACCTCTACGGCATCCCTTTTGACGAAGCCGACAACTCCGACTGTCGCATGGACTGTGAGCCGAAGTGCTTTGACGTCCTCATGGCCGAGCCGGACGAGTCCGACTCAGCCATGGCCGAAGGCTTGCCGAAGAAGAGCGAGCCGGTGGAGCTCGAGTGCAAGACAGCCGAGGAGGAGAAACAACGCAAGGACGAGGCCGACAAAAGGAAGCGGGATCTACGTGCGGCGGACGATCCGCCCGGGAGGCCATACTCCAAACACGGGTTCGCAACACCAACATCTTCCAAACGCCACGGCGAACGCGTCGCCGCACTCACCCTCTTGGACACCGTCATCGAGACGGCTCCTGCCAACGTGACTCCTATACTTGACAAGATCAAGACCATCGTCGCTGCCACGGCTAACGGCCATCCCGCCACTTCGGCACGAAGGCCACGAATCTGTGGCCGAAACGCCGGACAAGAGCCGACTTCCACCTCTAAAGTCGGAGACTATAGGAGGCCCGAGCCGGCTCGGTCGACAACCAGAGCCAAGAGGCCCACCTCGCGAGTCCACGCTGAAGTACCGGGAGCGGACGGCCGACTCCCGCGACAAACAACACGGACGTCCACCCGTCCACCACCGAATCCGCCGCAACGGCTCCGGCTACCCAACCGATCAGCAGAAGACCCCGCCGAGTGATGCGGGAAGTCCTCGATCGCCGCTACCAGAGCGCGACCGACGCACTCGGGAAGATCGGAGGGGATCACCCGATAGCGGCGACGACGGAGTACCAGCCTTCACTCGGGAACTTCGCCGAGTGAATTGGCCGAGTGGGTTTAAGCCCACAGGAATTGAAAGGTACGATGGCAAGACCGACCCTAAATCTTGGCTAACCGTATACACCCTTGCCATCCGAGCTGCAGGTGGCGACAACAAGGCTATGGCCAATTACCTGCCCGTGGCCCTCGCAAAATCAGCCAGAAATTGGCTCACGAGCCTGCCAAGAGGCTCAATCGGCTCATGGAGCGAGCTAAGGGATCACTTCATCGCCAACTTCCAAGGTACCTTCGAGAGGCCCGGCACACACTTTGACCTTTACAACGTCATCCAGAAGCCGGACGAGCCCCTGAAGGATTATATTCGTCGTTTCTCCGAGAAACGCAACAAGATCCCGAATATCACCGACGACATCATCATCGCCGCCTTCCAGAAGGGAGTCCGTGATGAGCTGCTCATCGGGAAGTTCGGGCGCAAACCACCGAAGACGGTGAAGCAAATGTTCGAGACGACGAACTCGTACGCCAAATCCAATGACGCCATTAAGGCCGCCCGTCAAGACCGGCCCGATAGAAGGGAAGATAAGCAAGCGGGAGGAGGCCGTAATCCTAAGAAGGATGGCGACAACAACGGCAACCAGGGCCAGAAGGATCGCAAGCGCCGATCCGAGGACCTAGTGGCCGCAACCTCCAACACTCAACGCCGTCCCGAGTCGCCGCCTACGACGCAATCATGAACGCCCAATGCACCCATCATCGAATCACAAGCACGCGGCGAAGGATGCTTTATCTACAAGCGGTTCGCCGAGCAGATCGCGGCGCGGCTCAACAAGAAGCCCCGACGAGGCTGGCCCGTGCGGCGCCAAAAAGAACAACGCGGCTGAAAACGCCAAACCTTTTCAAGACCCAGTGGGGGAGCTCAACCACATCTTCGGGGGTCCGCTAGCCTATGAGTCCAAGAGGAAACAAAAGCTAACCGACCGGGAGGTCAACGCGGCTCAACCCGAAGTCCTCAATATCTGCGATGGTCGGAAGTGGCCATCACGTTTGATCGCTCGAGATCATCCCGACCGAGTGGTTCACCGGGCGCTATCCACTCGCCCGGATCCCGTGGTCCACAACATCGAGCTTAAGCGCGTCCTCATCGATGGGGCAGCGCCCTCAACATCCTATTTGCCAAGACCATGGATGAGATGCGGATCCCGAGGGCCGGCGAAAGCAAGCTCAGCCCCTTCCATGGAGTTATCCCGGGGCTATCTTCAACACCACTCGGGCATATCTCCCTCCCGGTCACCTTCGAGCCCGAGAGA
The DNA here is from genome assembly GCA_019925245.2 of Oryza australiensis. Lineage (NCBI taxonomy): Eukaryota > Viridiplantae > Streptophyta > Magnoliopsida > Poales > Poaceae > Oryza > Oryza australiensis. Next base: position 1,237,522 of record JAIFGZ020000136.1, read on the forward strand.
ACTTCCGGACGGAGAACGTCACCTTTGAGGTGGCCGACTTGAAACAAGACATATCACGCCATCATCGGAAGGCTGCGCTTGCCAAGTTCATGGCAATCCTCACTACACCTACCTTTGCATGAAGATGCCGGGTCCCAACGGCGTCATCACTCTTCGCAGCGACGTGAAGCAAGCCTTCACTGCGATAAGGAGAGTTGCGACATGGCCCAATCTCGCGAGAGATTACGTGGCCAACAAGAAGTCCGAATGGCTGCATCGACTTCGGCGAGGGCGAAGTCCCCGAAGAAGATAGCCAAATCAGGATCCGGCGACGCCAAGACCAAGAAGATCTCCCTTGATCCGTCGATCCTTCGAAACCGCCGTAATCGGCGCCGACCTAGATCCCAAATAGGAAAGCGCGCTCGTCACCTTCCTCCAAAATAATAAAGATGTTTTTGCTTGGAAACCATCCGATATGCCTGGAATTCCTAGGGAGGTGATCGAGCACTCTTTGAACGACAAAGATGACGTCAAACCGATAAAACAACGATTACGCAGATTCGCACAAGATCGAAAAGACGCTATCAAAGAAGAACTCGTGAAGCTCTTGGCTGCGGCTTCATTAAAGAAGTCCTTCATCCCGTGGTAAGCCAACCCAGTCTGGTCCGCAAGAAGACGGGGCAATGGCGCATGTGCGTTGACTATACCGACCTCAACAAAGCCTGCCCCAAAGATCCGTTTGGGCTACCTCGTATCGACCAAGTCGTCGACTCAACAGCCGGCTGCCAACTCCCGAGCTTCCTGGATCTGTTATTCGGGCTATCATCGAGATCAGCCTAAAAGAATCCGACGCCTGAAGACATCGTTCATCACGCCGTTCGGGGCCTACTGCTACATCACCATGCCTTTTGGCCTGAAGAACGCCGGAGCCACATACCAACGCATGATCCAAAGATGTTTCCAGACGCAGATCGGCAAGAACGTTGAAGCTTACGTCGACGATGTTGTCATCAAGACCAAGCAGAAAGAAGACCTGATCGCCGACTTAGAAGAAACCTTTGCAAACATCCGGGCCTTCAGAATGAAGTTAAACCCGGAGAAGTGCACTTTCGGTGTTCCATCAGGAAAACTGCTCGGCTTCATGGTATCACATCGCGGCATTGAAGCAAACCCAGAGAAGATCAACGCCATCTTAAACATGAAACCCCCGAGTAACCAGAAAGACGTCCAGAAGCTCACTGGCTGCATGGCGGCATTAAGCCGCTTCATATCCCGACTCGACGAACGAGGCATGCCTTTCTTCAGATAGTTAAAGAAGACGGACGACTTCCAGTGGACCGCGGAAGCCAACCAAGCCTTTGAAGATTTCAAAGAGTTCCTTACCACGCCACCCGTCCTGGCCTCACCTCAGCCCCAGGAACCTCTGCTGCTGTACGTCTCAGCCACTCACCAAGTGGTCAGCACGGTCCTTGTGGTCGAACGCGAAGAAGAAGGACGGGTTCAGAACATTCAAAGGCCGATCTACTTTGTTAGCGAAGTATTGGCGGGAGCCAAAATTCGCTACCCTCAGGTACAAAAGCTGCTCTACGGTGTTCTAATAACCACGAGAAAATTAGCACACTATTTTCAGGGTCACTCGGTCACCATCGTCACCTCTTTCCCACTCGGCGACGTCATCCACAATCGCGAGGCAACCGGACGCATCGCCAAGTGGGCCCTAGAGCTAATGCCGCTGGACTTGACTTTTAAGGCAAGAACTTCCATAAAGTCACAAGCCTTGGCGGACTTCCTGGCCGAGTGGACTGAACAGCAAGAGAACGTGCCTCGAGAAGACCTCCAACACTGGACCATGCACTTCGACGGATCCAAGAGGATCACCGGCTTGGGAGCAGGAGTCGTGCTGATTTCCCCGACCGGGGAAAGGCTAAGATATGTCCTTCACCTCCACTTCTCCGCTTCACACAACGTTGCCGAGCACGAAGTTCTTCTACATGGACTGCGCCTCGCAGTCTCACTCGGGATACAACGACTTATTGTGAAAGGCGATTCCCAGCTGGTCGTCAATCAAGTAATGAAAGCGGTCCTGCCTAAACGACACTATGGAGGCCTACCGACAAGAGGTCCGCAAGCTTGAGGACAAGTTCGATGGACTCGAACTCTCTCATGTCCTGAGACATAACAACGAAGCCGCCGATGAGCTGGCACAATTCGGATCTAAGCGCGAAGCTGCCCCAACAGACGTCTTTGTCGAACATCTCTACGAACCAACCATCACGGCAAAGACAACTCTCACCGAGCAAACCACGAACGAAGTCGCCATGACCGATACCGACCGGAGGACGCTGCTCATCAAATTCTTAACCAAGAAGAGCTGCCGGATGACCGGGATGAAGCGAACGCGTCCAGCGTCGTTGCCAAGCATACGTCATGGTTGACTCCGATCTATACAAGAGAAGCCCCTCCGGAATTCTAATGAGGTGCATCACACCCGAAGAAGGGAACGCTACTCCAAGACATCCACTCGGGCATATGCGGAAGCCACGCGGCAAGCACGCACTCTAGTCGGCAAAGCTTACGGGCAAGGTTTCTTAAGCTACTGCGGTCTCCGACGCGGATAAAGTCGTATGAACCTGCGAAGGCTGCCAATTTTTCGCCCGACAAAGCCATGTCCCGGCCCGGGAGCTTCAAACAATCCCACTTTCCGGCCGTTCGCGGTATGGGGTGGACATGGTTGGCCCTTTCAAAAAAGCTCCGGGAGGATTCACACACCTCTTCGTCGCAATCGACAAGTTCTCCAAGTGGATTGAAGCCAAGCCGGTCGCCACAATTACAGCTGACAAGGCACGAGACTTTTTCCTCAACATCGTGCACCGCTTCGGCGTCCCAAACAGAATCATAACTGACAACGGGACCCAATTCACGGGAGGCATCTTCAAAGAATTCTGCGAAGACTTCGGAATCAAGATCTGCTACGCATCAGTTGCTCACCCCAAAAGCAACGGACAAGTCGAGCGAGCCAACGGCATGGTTCTCCAAGGCATCAAGGCCCGCGTTTTCGACCGCCTAAACCCTTATGCTGGCAAGTGGGTCCAAGAACTGCCCTCGGTTTTATGGTCGCTGCGAACCACACCCAGTCGGGCTACCGGCCAAACTCCTTTCTTTTTGGTCTATGGCGCAGAAGCCATGTTGCCAAACGAGATGGAATATGAGTCCCTCCGGGTTCGCGGCTTCAACGATGAACGCTACGACCCCGACCGAGTGGATGACCTCACCCGATTGGAAGAAGCCCGTGAGGGCCCTCATCCGTCGGCCAAATACCTTCAAGGGCTCAGAAGATACCACAGTCGTAACGTGCGAGCACGAGCTTTCATTGTTGGCGACCTGGCCCTACGCAAGATCCAGACCACCAAAGATCGACACAAGTTATCTCCCTTATGGGAAGGACCATACATAATCGCTGAAGTGACTCGACCCGGTGCATACCGGCTAAAGCGAGAAGACGGGTCTATGGTGGAGAACTCCTGGAACATCGAGCATCTTCGACGATTTTATGCCTAATTCGGCTAAGGCTTCATGTTTTCCTTGACTGCCAACCTCAAGCAAGATGACTTCTTGAGTTAGCAGTCGGGGGCTGTACACATGTCAATAAAGCTCAAATTTTCCTCATCAACTTTTATGCATAATTTGGTTTATCATTGTTTAATGTCCTTCGATTTGAGCTCAGTGTCTAAGGACTGAGAGTTTTCCGATGACCTAATCGAGCCTAGGCTTGATGACAGCCAGACGAAAACTACTTAAGAAATTTCACGCAAAAGCTCGAATCAAGGCATTAACATAAATAAACTAAAAATATCATAAGTTCTATATTGGAGTGTTACGGTTACGCGACATTTACAAGACAAAGTCAGAAAGACAAATCAAATCTTGAAGTTGTTCACTACATCAAGGGATATTTTCTTCGCCGCCTCTGCGCCTCACTCGAGAATGTCCAAGGCACTGCTCGTCGGTCGTTCCGTCGACAAAGCCTTCCCCAACGAGTGGATGTCCACTCGGGGTAGAGGACTTGGTCTATGCGAGAGCTAGACCAGCCCCCATGTTGGCTGCTTCGGTGATGTTGGCCAGGTACCGGTCGGGAGCCAGCCGCAGCTTGTCGAATATTTCCACCGGCTCCAACGAACTGGCCCCAACTCCTTGATCGAACAAGGACAACAAGATCGGCATGGTGGCGTTGGCGACCTCTTCCCGCATCTCGTCGCTTCGTTTGATCCGCCCAAGCAAGACGTCGTATTGGGCTCGGGTTTTTACCTTGTAAGCTGCCAAAAGTCCCGGATCATTCAAAGCACTCGGAAATAAAGCAACACAATAAGTTTCACTTCAAAGAAGATTACCTTCAAACTCGGCCTCCATCTCGGCCTTGTCGAGGCTGACCGCTTCTAGCTGGACTTGAAGCGAATGGACCTCCGAAGAATTTTCTACGAAAGAAGATCGTCAACAACTGAAATCAACATGAGAATCATGAAGAAACTTGGAAAGGCGGGCTTACTCTCGATTGATCCTCGGAGGTCGAGATTCGCTTCCCGAAGTTCTGCGATCTCCCTCCTTAAAGCCGCCTCCCTTGACGCGGCCTCCTCCTGAGTGGCCTTCAGCTGTCGCTGAACGTCCTCTAAGGAGTTCAGGTGGGGAACCAACTTCTCCAGCACCTCAGATTTTGCCATAGAGCGGCAATACTCTATCTGCGTGCAATGACTGAAGAGTGACTGATTGAAAGACAATGATGATACAATTTAAGAGAAAGACAAAGGCTTACGTTGAGCAGTAGGGTCGCCTCGTTCGAGCTCTCGACGAGGGCATCCCTTTCATCTTTTCGGCTTGCCGGTCTAAGATGATGCCCGCCTCTCGCCTTCCGAGTCCCGCCACTCAATCCGAATGGAGGGAACCCAGTTTGAGGATCGCAACACTGGGATCTCTTCCACGTGGCGGCAAGCAAGAAGGACAAATGAAGACATGAAAGATTCAAATCGAAAGAGTAAAAGAACACCTCGAAACAAATCTCACCGGTTTCGGTGGCCGCTTGTTTAGGCGGAGCGGCCCGGCTGGCCTCCTTCTCCCGACTCCGCGCGAGTGACCCCGGTCGGGGAGCTTGAGTTGTGGTCTCGGGCTTCCCGGCCGGCGACCGGTTTCCGGTCGGGATATCCGGGGGGGGGGCTCCTTCCTCGGGACATCCTTCTTTGGAGGTGAAGGTTGTTTCTCTGGAGCGCTCGCACTTGGTTGTGGGCTCCGGGGCTTTGGCTCTGCTGGCCTTGGCACCTCGGGGGCGGCGGTTGGGGTCGATTTTTCATTCCCCCCGGCAGGATCTATGTCCTGGGGCCTCCTGCGAAAGTGAATACAGCAAGGGTAAAGATAAAGAGAAGTTTTAACAAAAGAGTTTAGATTTCGGTTTCAGAGCATACCTTGATGACCGGCGGATCTTCGGCGCTGTCCGCGGCGATCGTCTCAACGGTGGTGTCTCGGTGGGAGGAGCCGGGACGTCGTCATCCGAGTCCTCTATAATCAGCCTCCTCTTGCTCGCACGCTTGTTCGAGTCTTCACTCGGCGCCGCTCGCTTCCCGACCGGGTCACTTTGGATCTTGATCCCGCCAGCCGGCTTCTTGGCGGGGCGACGCGACGCGTCATCATGGGACACCCTGTATGGCTTGGAGGTGATAGAGGCGTTTTCCTGCAGAAGAAAGAGTGTATAATGTTGAGAGACAAGATGTCAAGGTAGAAAGATACTATGAAGCAACCAATCGGCTTACCGGAGGAGGAGGTCGGTGGATGCTGTAGGGAAGGACCGGCAGAATGAGGGCCCGCTCAACTGCAATTCCGGTCGAGAAGAGCTTGTACATCCGGATCTTCAGGATCTCGTACTTGAGTGGATCTGGGTCTTCCCGATTGGGGTCCGTTCCGCCTTCGTACTCAAAGGCTGGCTTTGACCGTTCCTTGATCGGAGCCAGTCGGCACCTGATGAAGTGCCGAGTGATTTGTTCTCCGCGAAGACCCCTTTGCTTCATCGTCAGGATCTTCGCGAGCAGCTCGTTGGCCTCGTCCCAATCTTGGGCTACTGGAACAGTGCTCCATGATGGACTGGGGACAGGAGGAAGGCCAACGAAAGATGGCAGGCTGGGTTCTAGGTTGCTAATGTAGAACCAGCCCGCGTGCCATCCCTTGTTGGAGGACTTCAAAGGAAGAGAAAAATACTCCTTGCGGAGAGATCCGCGGAGTTGGAAACCTGCCCCGCCAACAACGCAAGGCTGGTCCTTGTTTGGATGAGGTTTGAGATAGAACATGTGGCGGAAGAGATGGAAGTGGGGAAGAATGCCAAGGAAGGCTTCACACACATGAATGAAGAGAGCTATGTGAAGCATTGAGTTGGGGTTCAGATGGTAGAGATGAAGCCCATAGTAATCCAGAAGCCCCCGGAAGAACTCGGAGGTGGGAAGGCTGAACCCGCAATAGAAGAAAGAAGTGAAAACGACGAGCTCACCGGTGTTCGGGGTCGGGAACTCCTCCCCCGCCGCCGGCGCCATCCCATGATCTCCTTTGGCGGAAGCACGCCGTGCTTCACCATCTCTTTGAGAGTGGTTTCCTTCACGTCAGATGCGGCCCATTGGTCGAACGGGATCCTTCTTTCCTCCGCCATGAGAGTGGTGTTGATGGGAAGTGGATCTGGCCGAAAAAGGTTGGGTTTTTGACAAGGGAACGTGGGAGATTTGGCTGCGGAAGCTGGTTGTTGCAGTAAGCGAGTTCCTAGATGGATGGATTTGGGAGCGCGCGAGTCTAGGGTTCTCCGCAATGAACTGATGAACAGTGTTGCGAAAAGGGGAATTTTTGGAAGATGAAGAGGCGGGACGACCTCACTCCTTTATAGAAAGATTTGAGGGTTGCGCTAGGTTTTCTGGTGAGTGGGCCGAGCCCATAAGAAAATCTACAGCCCAGCTAAGGTGTGGTCTGATGCGTGTCCTTAGGGACTTAAGCGGATGTGCTTAAGCAGATTTGCTCTGGCAATATGCGCGTGTCCGAGTGCCCTATACCTTTAAAAAATCCTTTCATACCGCGGTTTGCTTGACTTCGTGAGAAGCTGGCACGGTGCAACTTGGAAGGTGACCGACAGCTAAGTTTTTATAGCTACCTTGATGACAAGAGCTGTTTGGTTTTCTGGCATTTGGTCAGGTAACCTTACCAATGCTGTTTGTTTTTCCACCTTGGTGAAGATCTTTATAGATTGAGACCAGTATTGTGGCAAAAGCTATTTAATAACTTGGTCATATTTTTCATATGAATGAAAGAATTTGTTTCCCATGAGGGATGATTGAAATGTTTGTTCCGGGATTACTCGGGCAAATCCACTCGGATAAGCTTGAGCTTATCGAGTGTTTTTCACCCATATGGGTTGATTGAATTATTTGTTCCGCGATGACTCGGGCAAATTCACTCGGATAAGTATGAACTTGTCGAGTAATGAGATTTCTATGATTGCTTTAGCATGAGCTAGGCATCTACATGAGAATGATCTTTTATAGTTCTTGACTATATGCTTAGCCTATTTTTGACTAACCACATAGTCGGGGGCTACACCTAATTAGGTGCATCAGGAGATGCACCTAGATATTTATTTTTGAGAATTTTTTATATATTTTTCCAGCCCTTCACAGTCTTTGGAGCCACTCGGGAAGATTCAGGCAGAGATGATGGAATCACTCGGCGCTAAAAGCACTCGGTCAAAGAGATTTTTGGTGTGTCTTTGTTTTGGTCTGGTGAGTGTCTCGTCGGCCCGAAAGGACTCGGGGGCTCTTGTGGAGATTATGGCAATCGGGTATCTACATGGCAAGCTTATCCGACTGGAGGTAGGGATAGTTTGGGTCTACCATATCTGTAAGCCGAACATGACTTGGGTGTTACGATTGCTGATAGAGATAAGGCAATCGGCCTATAGTCATGGTTTGGTAAGATTGAGGAAATCAACTTAGAGTAAGATAGGGTTTCCGATCTGTAAGCCCTTTCTCCCAAGACTATATAAGGGGGGTAAGGGGCGTCCCCTGGGGATATGTGATTTCACAAGCAAGAGCTTTAGATACACGAGATTAATAAAGACACTCGGCGGATCGAATCCACCGAAACAGGAGTAGGGTATTACCTCACGAGAGGGCCTGAACCTGTCTAAATCTTCTTCCTCTTCTAACCCATTGTGCTTGGCGATCTCGACTGCGACCCCAGAAACAATATTGCCGAAACCAAGTTTCGACACATATGTTCATATAATTAACAAAAATATTATAAATTAAAATAATAACATACAATTAACATTTGTCATATTCCAAACTATTTAAAATTTAAATAATAATATATATTTAACATATGGCCTATTTGAAAAAAAATTTTAAATTGAAATAATAATACATAATTAACATTTGTCGTATTTAAAACTATTTTAAACCATAAACCCTAAACCTTAAACCTAAACCCTTTTACCATTAACCCTTAACCTAAACCCTAAACCCTATTTTAAACCCTAAACCCTAAACCCTCATGCGGCCTGCATGATTGGCATGTAGAAGTACTGCGACACGAGCTGGAACATCAATACCTTCTGCTATGATCTAACATTGTCTCTCATGCTCTTGGAGGCTGCTCCGTTCTCATCACTGTAATAGAGCAGTGGCAATCTCTTCTCACATTGTTTTACCTTGTTCTCCGATTGCTCCATCTCATCCCAATACTTCAGCACATCATCTTCAAAGATGACACCAAGCTCGTCTGCATGGCAAGAAACAAGTGTCTAAGCAACACAAATCCAGAAAGCACCATTCCTTTTCGATTAGAAAAAAGAGAGCATCATTCTTGCGTTGATCTGAGTAGAAAGAAAAGAATCATACCTTGTAAAATGTTGCTTTGCATGACAGTAGAGCAGAATGACTGGTGATGGAAGCTTGGGAAGGAGATACTGGAGAAGAGAGCTTCCTCCTCAAGCAGGTAACTATCAGGCCAAAGGCTAGTGCAATAAGGCCACCAGCTAGTTCATGAAAAAAGGTTAGATCAATAACAGATAAACAGATAAACAAAGACAGTCTTGCAGCCAAAAGAAGCTACTGCTATAAAATTTTCTCAGCGATGAGCATGGTTAACCATATGCATGATGCAAGACAAAACTGCATTTACGTATGTTTTTGGTGGGGCTCCATTATTTCAAGAGACATGAAGCAAATCTCACACTCCAATGAGTCGGGATCAATGAAATAGCTTATCTTAGTCGTCTTGTCCACATCCGCATCCAGTTGCTCCTGATGATCCGTGGAGAGGCCCCGACGTTTTCCTCCTGCCTTCTTCACCGATCTTGGTCTCTTCAACATGTCATGATCGATCGTAGTAGCTTTCTTCACCGATCTTGGTCTCTTCAACATTTCATGATCCGGATCACGGTCTTTTTTCTTGCTTTTCTCGCTTTTCTTCATAATCTTTCTGTCTTGCTCTTTCTTCGAGTACGGCGTAGAAGTACTCGTGTATCTCCATCAAACTTTGAATAGCGAGAGATATGGCAATGATTGGATAGTGCGGCTATATATGGCAATGATGGCTTGCCTCCCCCGTTCCCGTCTCAATGCCTCGGCGGCGCCATGGAAGCCACCGGTGACGCGCACGACGACGGACTACCTCTATCCGCCCGCCGTGATCGAGCAGTACTACCGCCGCCGCCGCCCCAGTCTTTACTCCCGCCGCCACCGCTGCGCCGGTCTTCCGATTTAGAGGTGTGCTTTCTCGTGTTTCAGCGGCAATGTTCAAGTTCTCGTTGCTAATGTCTTGCCTTATTCTTGTGAATTGCCACATAAGCATTAGCCGTTAGAGCATTATTGTCCTGACCACAAGTTAGGATCTTCTGTGAGTATGGAGCATGTCGACGGCCGCCCTCCTCCTCCGCTTGTAATTCTCCCTGAGGACTTTTTCGTCGACCTCGGTCTCACCCTTTTACCGTTTTTATTCATAGCTCCCTGCAATTGTAATATGATCTAGGGGAATTGACTATGAATTCAGTGGATGGTGTTGGTGCCTCCTCCAACGTGGTTCCCCTTGTTCACTGTCCGAGGGACTGTTCAGTGCCTTATGAACTTCTTTCTCCTCCAACAGTGAACAAGGAGAACCACGTTGGACAGTGCTCTAACGGCTAATGCTTATGTGACAATTCACGAGAAAAAGGCAGAAGACATTAGCAACGAGAACTTGAACATTGCCGCTGAAACACAGAGAAAGCACACCTCTAAATCAGGGGGACCGGCGGCAGCGGTGGTGGCTAGAGCCAAGACTGGGGTGGCGGCTGCGGATAGTACCCATCGATCACGATGGGCGGATAGAGGTAGTCCGCCGTCGTGCGCATCACCGGTGGCTTCCATGGCGCCGCCGAGGCATTGAGATGGGAACGGGGGAGGCAAGCCATCATTGCCATATATAGCCGCACTATCCAATCATTGCCATATCTCTCGCTATTCAAAGTTTGATGGAGATACACGAGTACTTCTACGCCGTACTCGAAGAAAGAGCAAGACAGAAAGATTATGAAGCAAAGGGAGAAAAGCAAGAAAAAAGACCGTGATCCGGATCACTGAATATTGAAGAGACCAAGATCGGTGAAGAAGGCTACTACGATGGATCATGACATGTTGAAGAGACCAAGATCGGTGAAGAAGGCAGGAAAAAAACATCGGGGCCTCTCCACGGATCATCGGAGCAACTGGATGCGGATGTGGACGAGATGACTAAGATAAGCTATTTCGTTGATCCCGACTCATTGGAGTGTGAGATTTGCTTCATGTCTCTCGAAATAATGGAGCCCACCAAAAACATAGGTAAATGCAGTTTTGCCTTGCATCATGCATATGGTTAACCATGCTCATCGCGAGAAAATTTTATAGCAGAGCTTCTTTTGGCTGCAAGACTGTCTTTGTTTATCTCTGTTTATCTATTATTGATCTAACCTTTTTCATGAACTAGCTGGTGGCCTTATTGCACTAGCCTTTGGCTTAATAGTTACCGCTTGAGGAGGAAGCTCTCTCCAAGATCTCCTTCCCAAGCTTCCATCACCGAGTCATTCGCTCTCTTGTCATGCAAAGCAACATTTTACAAGGTATGATTCTTTTCTTTCTACTCGATCAACGCAAGAATGATGCTCTCTTTTTCTAATCGAAAAGGAATGGTGCTTTCGGATTTGTGTTGCTTAGACACTTGTTTCTTGCCATGCGAGCGAGCTTGGTGTCATCTTTGAAGATGATGTGTCAAGTATTGGGATGAGATGGAGCAATCGGAGAACAAGGTAAAACAATGTGAGAAGAGATTGCCACTGCTCTATTACGTTGATGAGAACGGAGCACCTCCAAGAGCATGAGAGACGATGTTAGATCGAGGAGAAGGCATTGATGTTCCAGCTCGTGTCGTAGTACTTCTACATGTCAATCACGCAGACCGCACGAGGGTTTAGGGTTTAAAATAGGGTTTAGGGTTTAGGTTAAGGGTTAATGGTAAAAGGGTTTAGGTTTAAGGTTTAGGGTTTAGGGTTTAGGGTTTAGGGTTTAAAATAGTTTTAAATACGACAAATGTTAATTATATGTTATTATTTCAATTTAATTTTTTTAAATAGGCCATATGTTAAATATATATTATTATTTAAATTTTAAATAGTTTGAAATATGACAAATGTTAATTATATGTTATTATTTTAATTTATAATATTTTATGTTAATTATATGAACATATGTTAATTATATATGAATATATGAACATATGTTAATTATAATTATATATGAATATAACACAATATAATTGGGCACTTGTAATAATTAGTCTCGATTTTTAAAACCAACCAGAACTAAGTTGAATTTTAGTGGGCGGAAAAACATCTCCTCATGTTTGCATACAAATCTAGAGATGAAATTGTATATAAAACAACCGCAAAATGCTAAGTGCTAAGATTGTAGATAGCATATGACATGTAGATAGCAAAATGTATAGAAAATAACCGCAAATTTATAAGAGGAAGAAGTTGCTAACCTTATAGATAGCAAATATTTGTGTATTATCACCAAAGAAGTTGCTAAACTTGGCAGCAGCGGACCTCTAGCTGAGAAAAATTTTGAAGATGTACAAGTGTGGCTGGCTCGGGATGGAGGAGGAAGGAGTATATAAAGAAAATCTCTAGTCCCGGTTGGTAACGGTATAAAAACTAGAGATGTCATCTCTAGTCCTGAGGGAACGGTATAAAAATTTCAACGGCTCTCTAGGACCTTTAGTCCCGGTTCGTTTCAAGAACCAGGACTAGAGGTGACGGTTCAAATGTTGTCAGCGCATGTCAGAGCGCCGGGGACCTTTAGTCCCGGTTGGTAACACGAACCGGGACTAGAGATGCTCTGACACGCGACTAAAGGTCCCCGGGACTAAAGGTTCCCGGTGCTCTGACACGCGCTGACAACATTTGAACCGGGACTAGAAGTGATCTTTAGTCCCGGTTCGTGACACGAACCGGGACTACTGTTCCTAGAGGGCCGTTGAATTTTTAAACCGGGACTAGAGATCATCTCTAGTCCCGGATGCAACTCAAAACGGAACTACTGTGCTTTTTGCCATTTCAACCAATAATGATTTCTCTAATAGTGTAATATCGTACGTTCGGCCATCCGCCTACACAAAACCTCAATTCCTAGGGACTCGTAGACGGTTTAAAAAACCACCGTGTCAAAACGGGTTATCAATCACTTGCAAAAATAACCACCTGCAAAAATGTTTCAGGTATCAGTTAGGTTTAGTTTAGTTTAAGTGCTTTTACATTAATTGAGTCTTAAAATAAATATAATACTTTCTTCAGTTAATAAACAATGTTTTTATATTAAAATCTATTGATGACCGGAGGGAGCAAATCTTTTGCGTAAGTTATTACTCCAAACAAACACATATGGATATGCTGATCAGGGTATACCTTACCGTGCAACTGTATCGTGCCGGCCTCCGTGATAGCATGATTTTCACATAAAAAAACGAAAATCGTGACGGAGTGAATAATAGTTTTCGCGACGTTTTGCCATACCGCGGTTTTCGTCTAAATCGCGCGAAAACCGCGCCAAAAACCGTGAAAACCATGAAAATCGTAATTTAAATTTGAACCAAATTTAAATCCGTGTCGTGCCATGGTTTTTACTCAAACCACACGAAAACCGCGCCACCGCAGTTTTCGCGGCAAACCACGCGAAATTTATTTTTTATTATATATATATATATTTTTGTGATAAAATAAATTTTTTTAAAATTTTAAAATTCATACGAAATTATTCAAATAAACCACGGGGATGTCGTGTTGCACCTCGGCACGAAAACCGTGGTGGTTTTTCGGTGATGCTGATCATTAACCTACTCACCACTACTCAGTTTTGTTTCTTTTTCTTTGATGACCAATCCAATCCGAATCCGAAGGGTAGGGAACTAACTGGAACTCGACGATTTATAAGCCCGCCACGCCAACCTAGCTTCCTCCTTGATTAATTAGCTTACGAACTCAAGATCTTAATAATTCTTACGAGCAGCTAGCAGCCGGCCGGATCGATCAAGGAAAGAACGAGAGCACCTCGATCGAGAAGCAAGATGGAACTATTGCCTGACGACATGATCGTGAAGGTCCTCCGTCGACTCCCGCCGCGTCTGCAGGTCGTGGCGCGCGGCGGTCGACGACCGCTCTCCCTCGCCGGCATCTTCCTCAACCTCCACGGCCTCTATACCCCACGCAGTTCTTTGCGTGCCCCAGCACAACAGGGCCACCTTGCCCGACGGCTACGTTCCCTCGATCAAGATCAGCGACCGCTGCAACGGCCTCGTGCTGGTCAACAACTGCGTCACCAACCCGGCCACACGACGGTGGGAGCGGCTGCCATGCCGACACCCACGCCATGTCGAGCGCACGGCCGCCGCCAGGATCAACGCCATATCCACGAGCACCTCGTGTTCGACCCCGCCGTGTCACCGGTTGGCTACGAGGTGTTCCTGATCCCTCACGTTGCCCCTCGCGCGCGCAGGCGCAGGGCTCAGGGATGACCACGAATTTTACCCCACGAGTGATGAATCGGAATGGCCATCGCCGCCTTTTTTCTTGTCCGTTTTCTCCTTTAATACGTGGCAGTGGGAGGGGAGGTGCTTCGTACGGGACCTGCGGGCACCGTCGCTGCCATGCGATCGGATCATGCAAGCGATGTAGGCACAGATGTCTGCTGGCGAGTGTAAACAGATAACTCATTCAACAGCTTATCCTAGCTTATAGGATCGGTAGTTTCCTAGCTTATAGGATCGATGGTTACAGTTGTAAACTCTTCACAGTATAAATTCTCTTCTTTTGTGATGGGTCACCACATATTTTAGATTTAACTCTTCACTAGTACAAATTTTTTTTCTTTGTGATGGGTTATCACATGCCTTAGATTTATGGACCGTTATAACGGAGTCATCTCAAACGAGCCTAAAAAGTCACAATGAAGTTATCTCAAACGAGTCTTAAAAAGAGGCAGACAAAGATCGTACAGATATGTTAGATGTGCATAAAATTTCATAGATAATATCTATCAGTGACGAGCTCAACTAAAGGCCCGAAAGATAACCAAAGTTATATTTGTCGGGCACCAATAGAAGCCCGTCATTGATCTATACCATCGGTGATGGGCTCAAAATTACCGCCCGATTGAGATAACAACTAGACCGAACATTATAGCTCGTCATCGATGAGTGCCTTCAGTGACGGGTTTGTACTTGGACTCGACAAAGATAACTTTCACAGTCTATAAATACCTCCATCACTCATTGTATTGGTTATCCCACTATTGGGAGAAGGAGAGAGGCGATTTTTTGTCTTTTTTTCAAGAAAATTTAAAAAATAGTAGGTCCATGCCCTTGTAGCTACATGGCTTTCTCATCCTTCGGCTTCTTTTCCTTCTCGTCCTTCATCTTTTGTCGCTTTTGTGATAGACGTCTTCTTTCATGTCACCCCAAATGCTTAGGATATCTCCGTCGAAGAGGGTGTAAAGCTCGTCTGCATTGATAGGTAAAAAGTATATAAACTTTTAGCTTTCTATCGCATACTTGCTTGAGTACAATGATGCTCCATTGCTCCTCGGTACAAAGACTTGTACTACCTTGCAAGAAGATGCTCTAAACATTCGTACGGAAATGGCGAGTGAAGAAGGGCTCATCCTCTCGCGGGTAATCAATATTCCATCGACCACGACTCGCTCGAGGATGACATTTGCAAATGTCACCCTCAAGCGAGTCACGGTCGATGGAATCTTGATTACCCACGGGAGAGGATGAGCCCTTTTCACTCACCATTTATGTACAAGTGTTCAGAGCATCTTCTTGCAAGGTAGTACAAGTCTTTGTACCGAGGAGCAATGGAGCATAATGTACTCAAGCAAGTATGCGGTAAAAAGCTGAAAGTTTATGTATTTTTACCTGTCAATGCACGAGCTTTACATCCTCTTCGACGGAGATATCCCGAGCATTTGGGGTGACATGGAAGAAGGCGCCTATCACAAGAGCGACAAAGCGGTGGGCGAGAAGGTAAATAGAAGCTAGAGGGTGAGAAGACCATGGAGCTACAACTGCAATGACTCCCGAGCGGGCGCGGATCAGGGGAAAAGCCTCTTCTCCCATCATGCACATCCAATATCTCTTTTCACAATTTACTGTACATTTCTCTACTTTTGTAGGAAAGCTCCATGCTTGTAGTATACATCCATCATTGCTCAAGGAAAGTTCACTAAAATAGTATTTATAGTATTAATAGTCTTTGCAGAATTTTAGTCTAAATATTTAGAAGTGCTATAAATATTTACAGTAAATAGTAATTTATAGAAAAAACTATTTACTAAACATAATAAAATAGTACATAAAGACTACTTTCTAAAAAAAATTCTATCAGTGACGGGCTTGATTTCAAGCCCGATAAACATGACGTTATCTAATCAGGCTTAAGCTCTAGTCCCGTCACCGATGATATCATCGGTGACGGTCCTCAATTAAAGCTCGATAGAGATGATGATCTCAGCCGATCGGGCTTAATCTCTAAGCATGTTACCGATGAGATCATCGGTGATGGTCCTTAATTATAGCCCGATAGAGATGATGATCTCATCCGATTAGGACTAAACTTTAAGCCTGTCACTGATGAGGTCATCAGTGACGGCTTTAGATAAAGCCCATCACAGATGGAGTTTTTCCATCGGCCTTTGCGCGCCAAACTAGATCTCATCTGTGACGGGCGTTATATTAATCCCGATTGAGATGACTCATCTCAATCAGGCTTATTCTAAAGCCCGTCACGGATATACTTCGAAATCCTTCCACAGAGCACACTGATTCAGATCTACACATTATCGCGAAAAATTTCTAAGTCCTCACTCAGAACCCTAGAGCCGCCGCCGTCGCTCGGAGGCCGTCACCGCCACCGAGCGTCACCGGCCGTCCCCGAGCCCGGCGCCATCATCCTTCCTTGCTGCCACCGAGCCCCGCTGTCCTCGAGCCCGATGCCGTCGTCTTTCCTCGCTGCCACCGAGCCCCGCCTTCCCCGAGCCTGTCGCTGTCGTCCTCCCTCGCCGCCACCGAGCCCCACTGTCCCCGAGCCCGGCACCGTCGTCCTCCCTCGCCGCCACTGAGCCCCGCCTTCCCGGTGCCCGGCGCCGTCATCCTCTCTCGTTGCCACCATCGAGCGTCGTTGCTAGGTTAGTCCATATCTTCGCATCCACGCTGAATTGCCGTTTAGTTGATTGATCTTGATGTTTTACTGTTGTTCGTCTAGATTTATACTCCTGATTATACTGAATTTGTTTCTTAGCACAATATACTGGTAATTTAGGAACATGTATGGACGGAGTATTTGGATGTGTACAATATACATTGTTGTCGGCGTGTTCATAAATGTTAGGTGTGCATGCGAGCAAAGAAGTATTTCTGAGCAAGCATAGGAGAAATATTTTACATATTGGTCAGCTATTTGATGGTCCGCTTGAAATCATATTCTTAAAGGTCATTAGAATGCTATCTGAAAGGTACTATCATATTGTTTAGATGATGTCTTATTTTGAGAAATTTTGTCATTTTGTGATTTTGTAAGCTATTTAGAGGATGTCTCAGCACGACGAACCAATGTCGACGACAACTAGTGGGTAACAAGAATACGGACCCTTAGGAGCCCTAATAAAATCCCAAAGGAACGGTACACCATAACAGAGGTGAACCTCCTAGGAGTGTCGCCCGCTCCCCCGAATGTGCCCACGAAGTTCAAGACGATCTGCGGGATAATAGGGAGGCAGACCTTCAGTATTTTGCATGATCACATCAAGGAGGTGCCAAACGTGGAGAAGAAAACTGCTTGGCTGAAGTTCAAGGAGAGATTTGAATATCCTACAGCCGATGAGGATAGGCTAAAGCGGACGGCTTTTCCAGACGATGGGACATGTTTGGAAGAGCTTTAAGTCCAAGCTGGTCACCAACCACGTCCTCAAGCCCACCACCCCGGAGCTATTCGAGAACTACCCCTTCATCACGCCAGCCGTGTGGGAGGAGTTCTACGCGAAGAAATCAACTGCCGAATCCCGAGGCAGAAGCGAGGCTTATAGTGCACTCCAGGCTCGGTACGTGCACCCGCATCGGCTTGGCCGCGGAGGATATGCGGGGAAGCAAGAGCAATGGCAGAAAGAGGATGAGGCGGCAGAGGCATCGAACGTGTCGCCTCCATTTGCTGATATCCCTCACCCACGTGCAAGGAGCTGGGCAAGGGCAAAGGCCATGAAGAACAGTGACGGAACATTCACTCTGCCAAATCCCCAAGATCAACAAGTAACATTCACTCTGCCAAATTCCCAAGATCAACAAGTTTACAAAAATATTATAAGTGTCTCACCTTAATATGTTTAGTTTCTTTACGCATATCGTACACTCGATTTATACCGATGTCACATGTAATGCAGAAAGAGTTGGTTGCCGTGAGACAGTCCTCCCAAGAGGCCTACACCGATAGACACGAGGATGACATCCTCACGCAAGCATTGGGCACCGATGAACACCGTGGATGGACAAGGGGCGTTGGCTCTAATGTCCCCTGGAAATGTGGACTTCTAGAATATGTCGGGCAGTATAAGAAGCGGACCCTCACGAAGAAGGTAGAAAGAGATGCACGCCTGGCTGAGAGGATCCGAGAGCAGGTTAGAGCCGAACTGAGCTCATAATTTAATGAGAATCTAGTCCAGGTGGAGGCACAGATTAGGCAGCAGATCCAAGCCGAGCAACAGACCGTCGCGCCCACCGCCGCTCCGCAACGAGAAAGTCCAATGCAAAGGCGGAGCAGTTGAGCATCAACTAAGGTGACAAAAAATCCAACACCGATCCTAGCCACCGTCGACCATATAATGGTAAAACTCTTGGCCAAAATGCATAACACTCTTAACAAATCCATTTTCTTCAAATTATTCAAAAATTATGTTTGGATCTATCGCACGATCGGCTAATGATGGATGACGTATCGTTCAATATTGAGCCGATGCAATATGCATAGGATTGGCAATGGAGAACAAAGCAAAGGGAAAAAATAGATCTACTCGATCGGCTATAGATATCAATAATATATAATCTATGTCTCAAGATATGTTTAAACCAAGTGCTTGGGATAGATCGGACAGTGTACTGAGACAGTATAAATCACTTATGTCTAAAAGTACTTTAAGACAGAGATTATATGCATTTATAGCATAGCCAATGTAATAAATCTAACATGTATCGACTAATACTCCGATACCGCTTTATACTAAGATATCAATATAGATTAAATATATTAAACAAGAATCAATCAAGTGTTACAATTACCTAACATATTAATAACAAGCTTAATATATTTTACCACAATGAGATCTTAATATAAAGGGCAGATTTAGCATATCAAGTAAACATGTAGGAAACAACATAACTAAACCAGATAAGATTGGCTGAAACCCCGAAACTATCTCTAAAAGCATTCATAGAACAAGATAGATATTATGATTCTAGATAATACTTAATAGGTCAGACTTAACCGATGCAACATTAAGTATAAAGAGAAGCATAAGGTCTAAACAAATTGATGAAAGCCTTTCGAGATGGTGGATACACTATATAATCTAGGTCAACATTGATATCTAACCCTATCAGCTCTTGTCTAGTAACAGATGCTAGCCGATTAGGGTTAGATAGCAATATTGATTGAGATTATATAGCATATATGATAATTCGGTGATTTACATAAACAAGATTAGAGTGTCATGAAGATCTAAACACTAATCCCGAGAACGCAAGCCACCATAACAAGTTTTACCTCTTGTCGGAGATCGAACCAGATGCAGCCCAACTCGAAATCAAGAACTCGTCGAAACAAACAAAAGTAGAAAAGGTGGCGATGCACCGAAAGTGTTATTGAACTGATTGTTGTTTGATTACACAGTCTTGGGATATATTTATATCCAAATACATAATATGTCCTTGTCGGACATGACTCTTATCTCTATTACAACTCAAAATATGAACAAGTCCCTTAGGCGGACTTTTACCGGCACAATCTATAAGGAAATTACTTAAAATAACCTAATTAATAGATACAATTGCCTTTTTCAGACTCTATCCATATATGGCAATCCTCATGAAGCACATCAACCTAATCTGACAATGATTCCAATGTCATTTTACCGGAATGGGCTACATCGGCTTACCTTGTCTAACTCGGTATCAGCCGATGAACACCTTAACCGATTCAGTTTGCAACTGGTGCGTACTCTATTTCCGAGAATCACGATTTCCTCCAAATCTACTTCGACCTTAACTCCAAATCCGATGCATGATTCACCATATTTGGTCATTAACACATGCCCCCAAGTCTGCTATATTTATAATATTGCGGATTTGCCTAATCTTATCTCCAAGAAAATCTAGGGCTTTCCATTCTGATCGTTACCGCACCTCTTTAAATAATAACCACCGCTTTGAAGTTTTTCACACCGTTATTTTCGTTTTCACCGCTTCAACCACAACCGTCCCCAACTTCACCAGCAATCTCCTCAAAGCCTTCGGCAAACCTGCAGGCGATCCCCTTGCGGCGGCGACTCCATCTCCGGTGATGTCGACTCCTGCCAATCCCTCTGGTGCCCCATCGGCTGAGTGTCCCGAGGTAAGCCCTATCGGCTATAACTTCTTTTCTTGCTACAGATTAGTTTTCCTCTTCGTGATTCACTTTTCTCTACTGTAGCATCTCTCCAAACAAGTTGCAATTCTAGTTTGTTCCATTCAAACCAATTTTTCTTGGGACCAATCGGCAACACAGACCCTATTGAGTTTATCAATGCTGAGACCAACAGGGTTCCCTTCAGGTTGACAAACCCTAGCTTAGCTCACTGGGCTGGAACCTTCAAATCTTGGCCATCCACTAACAAAACATGGTCGGATTGGTACAATAGAATATCGGCTAGTAAGCAGACCCATTGGGAAAAGCTTGGAATAGCATAATGCTTAGCTTTGACTCTAGCCGATATGACCAAGGATGAACCCCATGCTATCGGCCGCAACTTACTTTTGGTCCAACACCCTGAACGCCTTCTTGTTTAATGAAGGACCAATGATACCAACCCTTTTGGACATAGTCATGATCACAGGCTTGGATATCACCTCATCGGCTAACCCAGTTAGCTTGAATACCAAGAACAAATTTTCATTCAAAATCTGGGCCATTGGCGGTTGGAATGGATTTATCACTCAGTACATGGGAACTGGTCCAGTAACCCCCAAAGAACATGCAACTTTTCTGTTGATGTGGTTGGAGAAATTCTTGTTCTGCGGTCCGAGTTGTGGCCCTACTACCAATTGGCAACACGTGGTCGAAGCCCTAGCAGATTGGGCAAGTATCTGTTAGGATATCTCTACCAAACCTTGAACTCTGCAACTCTGCCATCGGCACTGGTGGCCCTTGGTGGCTCTTGCAGACCTGGCTCAACCTGCACACCCTCAAAGCTACCAAGAGATCAGCATTAACAAAAGCCGATTTCCCATCAACACAACCGACCACAAACGATGATGGCAATGAGGTTAAAACTCGCCGATGAATGTCCTTTGGAGAGGCAGCATCTACATATACTAGATCAAAGCTATCAGCTGATCTCTTCAGAAATTGGTTCGGCAACTTCTATGATGGATTTCCAAAGGATTCAAGAATTTGGTTTGCTTATGAACATTCTGAAGATTTTGAGCTCCCAGCCGATTTCAAATTGACGAAATCAACTCTTAAAAATTTGAAAAATCCAGAGAAGCTTTTACATCTGTCATATCCCCTTGCATACTCCCTGTCGGCATCCATCAGGGCAGAAACGTTTAAGTCTCATATGAGTTTTATCATTCGATAAGTGCTGCTAGACAACTGGGAATGGGTCAGCTACCAATCGGCTTGTACTTCGTGGACAAGATCCAAACTAGAGGAGAAATCACCTCGGCCCTCATGATGGACAGGCTGCTGAATATTCCAGGACCTTCACTAGGCAGCATTGATAACATCGAGTTAGCCCTAATGAGGAGTGCAACTTTTGACCGATGGTGGACATAATGGAAGAAACATCTTTTTCATCAATCAGCTTCAATGTATTTGACTACTATTTACCCAGAGTTGGTTTCACAAGTAAGTATTCTCCCTTTTGTCAGATTCTTCATTGCCAGCTAACACCTTTCAATATTTGACCACTTCTTTTTATTTGTTTGCAGACCACAGACTCCTCGCCTCCTCATGCCAGTCAAAGTGCAGAAATTGTCTGTTATGCTGCAGGAATTCTTCCAAATGGTGGTGGATTAGCTCCTTCGATAATCGGCTATAATGCCCCCAAGACAGCTTCCTTACTCCATGACCAAACTCACAAACCAATCCCTTCTAAAGCTGGTAGAAGAAAAAGAGTCACACAATTGGCCGCTGAACCATTGTCTGCAAAGAAAAAGACTTCAAAGAGACAAAATTACTGCATTCGATGATCTGCCAACTCTAGATCCAGATGTAGAAGACTTTTTAGATCAAGAAGAAATGGAAGAAGCCATCGATGATGATGCTGCCGATGTGAGCGAAACAAGAAAAACCATGCAAACATCGCCGGCCTGACGTACCAACCCCTCAAAAGACTCCAATTACTCCAGCACGCCGAACTCGTCTTCCTCCGGTATGCATTTTATTGGAGTTTAATTCCTTTAAATATTCATATTCCAATTCTAACTAAACTATTTTACTTGCAGAAAAAGAAACTGGCTACCAAGAAGAAACCATCATCACCTTCATTGGTAACTCTAAACTCAAGGTTCTTCTTAACTTTCAATCAACCGATGCTGAACCAAACCTGTCTTTCTTTTTTTATTAAGCCTCCTCACACTCCAACACCTGCCCGTCATGAATCTAGCAAACACACTCCATCGGCTGTGGGCAGCCACCATGTCGAAGAAGAAGAATTAGCTCCTGTCATCCCTGTAAGTACTTCTTCTAAAATTCCATATTGGTTGTTCTGAGTTTTCCAACACTTAACAATCTCAACATTCTCTTTTTTAGGTTCTAGCCGATATGTTCTCTTTTGACATAAGGCAGTTCATGGATGAAGAAGAAGAAAATACAAGCAAAGCCCTAGCTCCCCTTGCAGATGATCTGAAAGCTACACTGTTAGATATTGCACATCGGCTAGAGAGCTCTTTGGATACCCTGGTCGTTGATTGTGGGCCGATCAAAGCAAGGTTTGGTGAAATCCAAGACCAAATCCCGGAAGACCTGGCCGATATCATCTCTCAAGCGATATTTCTTGAACGATTCAAACTGGAGAAGGCAAAGCAAAGAATTGCCGATCGGCGAGAAAGAAGAGATCTTGAAGCCACTTTTCAAGCTAATCGGCTATCAATCAACGCAGACAAGGCCAAACTTGATGAGATGATCGCTGGGCCAAGCTCCACTCAGTCCAACATTGATCGGCTGAAAAATCGCAAGGCAGAGCTACTAGCCGAACTAGAGAAGTGCAATGCCGAACTAGCATCGGAAGAGCAAAAGCTTGTCGATTTCCCTAGGGCCATTGAAGAGCAAAGATCCAAGTTAAAGACATCTGTTAAACATTTGTCAGATCTAACCAAGTCTCTGAAGATGATCCTAGGAACGATGCAATCGATGCCCAAACCATTTATGAAGTAGAACAAGTTAGGCAAAGGGCCATATCGGCTATAAAAAGGCTTGTATCTGGATGAACCGATTTTTTCAATAGGATCTTGAAACTTTTATGAACTTCTGTGATACAACTTCTGTGAATATTGGTTTAAAGTCCACATATTTTTGTATGCATGTATGCCCCCTAATTTTACAATGCTAAACAAATATTGATAAATTATAGCTTGACTAAGGGTGATATCACAAATACCAGCCATCACACATCGGCATAACACAACCGATTATGATAAGTTAAAAAGAATAAGGGCGATATAACTTAGATCGGCCATCTAAAGGCAATGTTAACACATCGGCTACCCTGTATCGGCATAACACAGCTGAATCATGAATTGATCCAAACACTTGGATAATATTTCTTCAAATATTTCCCATTGAGAGCTCTTCCAAAAACTTCTCCATCAAGCCCTTCCAACATATAAGCTCCCTTAAAACAGACTTGTAGATCTGAAAAGGCACTTCCCAATTCGGTGACCACTTGCCGAATTTATTATCATGAATTTCAATCGGCAGAATCAATTTTCAAACCAACTCGCCCTCTAAAAAAGTTTTCGACACAACTTTCTTATTATAATGACGAGCAATTCTCTCCTTATCTCTTGTTACTTTCTCCAAAGCACGCATCCTAGATTGAACCAACTCTTCCGATTCATCTACCATGAGATTATGATAATCATCGGTTGTCAACTCATCTCGTAAATTAATCCTCCCTTAGTCGATGACACTTTCCCATGGTAACATAGCTTCATGCCCATAAACTAGCTTGTAAGGAGGAACTTGGATCGATCCATGACAAGCCATCCGATAAGACCACAATGCTTCAGCCAGTCGAGTATGCCATTGCTTTGGAAATTCAGAAATCTTTCTCTTAATCAACTTAATCAAACTCTTGTTAGATGTTTCTGTCTGCCCATTGGCTTGCACATAATATGGTGAAAAATTCAACAACTTAATCCCCATGCTTTCTGTAAATTGGATAAATTCGTCTGATACAAAGATAGATCCCTGATCGGTTGTGACAGTCTGAGGAACACCAAATAAATATATAATATACTCTTTAACAAACTGAATTACATCCCCAGAATCAACCTTCTTCAATGGTATTGCCTCCATCCACTTTGTGAAATAATCGGTTGTCACCAATATAAACTTATGACCTTTTCTTGAAGGTGGATTGATCTGGCCGATCATATCAATTCTCCAACCTCTAAACGGCCATGGCTTGATTATAGGATTCATAGCCAATGCTGGTGCTTTTTGAATTGCTCCAAACTTCTGGCAATTTTGACAACCTTTATAATATCTGAAACAATCTTCTAACATTATCGGCCAAAAATACCCAGCTCGCCGAAGCAACCACTTCATCTTGTGGGCCGATTGATGAGTACCACATATACCTTCATGTACCTCTCCCATCACAACCTTTGCTTGATCGACACTCAAACACTTTAGCAACACCCCATCAATCATCCGATAATATAGCTCATCATCCAACAAGACATAACTCAAAGCTTTATATCACAATTTTCTTGAAGCCGACAGAGAGGGATCCTTCAAATAATTAAATACATCATACCTCCAATCATCGGCTGCGATTGTAGCGATTTCTACCTCAACGTCTTTCACCATCGGCTTGTATCCCGATGCCCCCTGAGCCAAATCATTAGCTTCAACATTCTGCTCTCTAGAAATATGCCTCAAAGTCACCAATCAAAAACTATCCATCAATTCTCGGCACTTCTCATTATAGATCATCAATGTATCATTCTTGCACTCATATTCCCCAGCTAACTGGTTGATGACCAACAAAGAATCACCCATGATTTCAACAACATCGGCTTCAACTTCCTTTAAGAGTTGAAATCCCTTGAGAACTACCTCATACTCAGCTTGATTATTGGTGGCATAAGGCTTAATAGTATAAGCAAATTCAAAACTTGCCCCCTAGGTGATATTACGACCAAGCCGATACCACAACCATGAGCACAAACCAATCCATCAAACATCAATGTCCAACGCACTATGTCAACCGAGCCGATCGAGTCATCACAATGTTCGACAATAAAATTGGCTATGGCTTGCCCCTTAGCTGCTTTGGGCGATTTATATCTGAGATCAAATTTTGTTAAGGCATAGATTCACTTTCCAACTCTCCCTTTCAACATCGGAGCCGATAGCATGTACTTAACGACATCGACCTTGCAAATTATGGTGCATTCATTGGATAGGAGATAATGCCTCAATTTTGTGCAAGAAAAATATAAACACAAGCATAATTTCTCCATCAGAGAATACCTTATCTCTGCATCCAGAAGCCTTCTGCTTAAATAAAAGATTGCTCTTTCCTTGTCGTCAAATTATTCCTTGCCCTCAAATTCCCGGATCAAGACCGAGCCGATTGACTTCTCATCGGCTGACAAGTACAATTTGAAAGGTACTCCTTTTTATGGAGGAATCAGAACTGGAGGGAAACTCAAATATTCCTTAATATTATCCAAGGCCTTTTGTTGCTCTGCCTCCCAAGTAAACCCATGATCGGCTCTCAATCTGAGATAAGGTGTGAAGGGCTCCATCTTCCCAGATAAGTTAGAAATAAATCTCCTGATAAGATTCACCTTGCCGACCAAAAACTGCAACTGCTTCTTGTCTTCTGGAGGTTCATATTCTTGATTGCATTAATAATCCTCTGTGTTACTTCAATCCCCCTATCATGAACAAGAAAAGCCAAAAATTGTCCAGCCGATATACCAAAAGCACACTTTGTTGGATTCATCTTCAAACCATATTTTCTTGTTCTTTCAAAAACTTTTCTCAAATTGACTATATGATCATCAATCTCCTTTGACTTGACTACCACATCATCAATATAGATCTCAACCAAAAGCCGATCAGATCATGAAATATGTAATTCATAACCCTTTGATATGTAGCTCCAGTGCTCTTTAAGCCAAAAGTCATCACAGCCCACTCATACAAGCCGATTGCACCAGGACATCTAAAAGTAGTCTTATGAATGTCTTCTTCTACCACAAAAATCTGATTGTATCCAGCATTGTCATCCATAAAACTTATAATCTTATGCACTGAAGCAACATCAACAAATTGATCGGCAATCGGCATTGGGTACTCATCCTTAGGTGTAGCCTTGTTTAGATCTCGAAAATCAATGCAGACCCTAAGTTTACCGTTCTTCTTGATAGCTGGAACTATATTAGAAACCCACTCAGCATATCGGCATGGCCGAATAAAACCAACATCATAATCGAGTAATTTCAGCTTTAATAGCATCATATATATCGGCTTTACATCTTTTAGGTGGTTGTTTATATGGCCGATATCCTGGTTTGATAGGAAGCCGATGTTCTACAATCGATCAGTTGAGTCCTGACATCTCAAAATATTTCCAAGCAAAGCAATCTCTGTATTCTTTCAAGAGTTTTATCAACATGGTTCTAAAATCAGAAGATAAATACTTACTAATAAAAGTCAGCCTAGGCCTATCCACTGGACCTATATCAACTTCTTCCAAATCATCAGCCGACATAAAACCTTGTCCTAATTTGCCATCGAGATCATCTATAGTATCATTGGTGTAGAAATTTGAATCCTCCACGATGCCCTCAAACTAATAATTGGGGTTCTTCATCTCCAACTGGTTATATATCACAATCGGACACCTTTAGATAACCTCCTTCCCAAACTTTTTTAGACAAACAATCAATCCCATCCATCTCCCAAATAGTCAAATCGACAGTAGCAACATTGACTGACCTATCGGCTGGCACGATTTCTATCTTGTGATCTTGCCATTGGATTAAACTCTGATGCATGGTCGAAGGAATACAACAATTTGCATGAATCCAATCTCTTCCAAGCAACAGACTATATGAACCCTTCTCATCGATGACAAAAAACATGCTAGGAATAGTTTTGCTGTCAATTGTCAACTCTACTTTAAGAACCATGTTGGTCTTGATGAGATCATCTGAATTCTTGCCCAACTTCCTAAATGTAGCATACGACATCAAATTCACAACAGCTCCACCATCCACCAACATTTTAGACTTCGGCTTGCCATTGACAAATCCCTTGACATACAATGGCTTGAGATGTCGATACCCTGTTCCTTCTGGCTTCTTAAAAATAGCTTGTTCTGGTGATAAAATCACCTTGGCTAAAGATTCTTCCATGACATCTGCATCGGTTTGGTTAGCCTCATACTCTGCTGGTAGTATAAAAACCATATTAACCGATGCAGAAGCAACAGCCTTCCCCTTAGGTAGCCTTTTTGCCTTATCGGCTTTAACCTCATCGGCTGAAAGCACCTTACTCTTGACATGCCACTCTTGCTTTCCCCTCTTTAGCCGATGATTGATCTCCTCTAAACCTCTTGGAAACGTTCCCTGTTCCTCATCCTTTGAACCCTCCTCTTCTGGTTATTAGTGAAAATACCAGAAGGACACCATTGTGGGTTCCTGGTTTCATCATCATCAAAATCCTCTTGTGAAAAATCTTGATGAATTGGACCCAATCTCTGAAGAACAGACAATTTCCTGTCTTAGCCGATTTCCCCTAGGACAAGATCGGCTTGAACCTCCAGCATAGCCCTTATCATAGTTGCTGCATCCTGGGCAATCTTCTATTGATGGCAGTCTCATCCCTTCATTCCAGCAAAACCTGAAGAATTCACAACTCCAATGGTGATCAAAACTGTCATCTTCCTCATAGTATCTCTCTTCCAACCTTTCATATTTCTTCTAATATTTATTGATGATTTTGACAGAGTTACGCTACGTGGACCGATAATCTTTCTATCGGCTACCCTCCCACTCGTATGAACCATGTTAACAGGAAAAGGGTTACCATCAACCTTCATCGGCCTTTTTGAATCATCAAATTTTATCTTTCCTTGCTCGATAGCCGATTGGATCTACTACCTAAAAACCTTGCAGTCATTAGTGCTATGAGATCCAATATTATGCCACTTACAATAATTCCTCTTTCCCAATTCATCAGCCGATGGAGTTACATGACCAACAGGTAGTTGAATTTATTTCTCCCGAAGTAGTAAATCAAAGATCTTGTCAGCCTTGGTAATATCAAATTCATATTTTTCTTCCTTTGCAGAATTTCTAACCCACTGACATGTAACAATTTTCTTGTTGCTTGCCCACTCAGCCGCTGCTACTTCGGAGTCATCTTCTTTCTTCAGATTCAAAAGCACATGTATTAACGTGGTTAACCTTTTTAAATGCTTTCTTAGCTTCTTGAAACCTTTGCTCTTGTGCTGTCACCTTCTAAGCCAAATGAGCCAAGCTCTCAAAGTCTTGAGCCAAAAATCTTTCCTTAATTGACGTTAACAAACCTTGGAAAGCAAGATCGGCTAACTGAGAATCTGTCAAAGCTAAGTTGTAACATCTGTTTCTCATATCTCTAAACCTTTGAATATAATGTTGAACAAATTCATCATGTTTTTGTTTGATTGCTATCAGATCAGACAATTTCATCTCATGTATTCCACTATAGAAGTACTTATGAAACTACTTTTTCAGATCGGCCCAACTTTGAACAGAATTATATGGTAAAGATAAAAACCATGTAAAAGCCGATCCAGATAAAGATAAAGGAAATAATCTAACCCTCAGAGCATCAGTAGCCGATGCCTCACCACACTGAGCCAAAAATCGACTGACATGCTCATAGGTTGACACATTATCTTGCCCTGAGAATTTTGAAAAATCTGAGACCTTATATCGGTTTGGTAATGACACCCTCTCAAAGTATTCAGAGTATGGATGCCGATACAAATTACCAGTATCCTTAGGCTTAAGACCAAACTGTTCCCTCATCACGTCGGCTATCATATCAACCCAAGACTTTTGTCGAGGTGCTCCTTGAAACTGCTGTTGTATCGGATCAAACTGATTAAATCGAGGCAAATACTGGGGTTGAGGTGATGCCCCTCGCCGATACTACACTTGAGGTGAATGAGGCTGATACTGGAAATTAATATTGTCTCCCATGTGATGTTGAGGAGATTGATGCACCATATGGGCTTGCTGATCAGGAACAAACTAAGTACCAACAGGCTGATGCTGTTGTGGAATCAGTGTCTGTTGTCTTACTGGTATCTGCGGAATCGGCTCAACAACCGGCTTGTTCATTCTGAACATAGCTGCAACTTGTTCTTGAGTAACCTGACGGATGTTTTGTCCTATGTGTTGAGGTTGCTATTTGACCAAAAGAAGAGGATTGATCTCTAGTTGCTTCTCTGCCGATGGTGATGCAATCTGCTTTCCAGGAGCCGATGCTGATGCCATCGGCTGTTCTGGGGCCACACCTGAAACATATTGCTATTTATCGGTAACCAGAGCCCTATATCATGGAAAATTGCCCTCAGGAAGAAACACTGGCCCCTTGGCTTGATGCTAAGCAATTCTACCATCAACCGCAGAATTGATCATATTGTTTAAGGTGTTAACAAGAACTCCAGACTGATTGATTAAGGCATGATTCACAGCATAATCAATCCGATCTTGTAGATTGTTGAATTCTGTAGGGCCTTCCTCTTGCTTGACATCCTGAGGTTTACCATCCTTGCCAGAACTTGTTTCGGGCTCATCATTGCTTGGCAAAGCTATTTTGTACCTCTGAATCACCGTGCTTGAGCGAGTATGAACAAATGAATGCAAAAATTGGCTCTGCAGGTTATTCATCATCTCTTCAAACTCCGCCTTTTGTTCTGGCGTCAATTTGTCCATTGTTACAAGAATGATGTTCTCTGGGTCAACATCGGTCGACTTGAGATCCACCATGATATATGACTTCTAATCAGGTCCCACTGGGCGTGTCAAAAGTGTGTCGATGCAAAAAATACACACTGGCCTGAGAGATCTACTTAACTCTAGTGCAGGACCTAAATCTTGGTTTTGGGTTTCAAAGGCGTGCCAGTTGGTTTGATCCTGCAACCAACAAAAAACAAAGAAACAAAACAAAGTCAAATCCATAACGATAGCCGATCGGCTAATGGCTGATGACGTATCATTCAATATTGAGCCAATGCAATATGCATAGGATCGGCAATAGAGAACAAAGCAAAGGGAAAATTAGATCTTTTCGATCGGCTGTAGATATCAATAATATATAATCTATGTCTCAAGATATGTTTAAACCAAGTGATTGAGATAGATTGGACAATGTACACTTTAAGATAGAGACTATATGTATTTATAGCATAGCCGATATAATAATCTAACATGTATCGGCTAATACTCCTATACCACTTTATACTAGGATATCAATATAGATTAAATATATTAAACAAGAATCAATCAAGTGTTAAGATGACCTAACAGATTAATAACAAGCTTAATATGTTTTACCACAATGAGATCTTAATATAAAGAGCAGATTTAGGATATCAAGTAAACATATAGGAAACAAGATAACCAAACCAGGTAAGATCGGCTGAAACCTCCGAACTATCTCTAAAAGCAATCATAGAACAAGATAGATATTATGATTCTGGATAATACTTAATATGTCAGACTTAATCGATGCAGCACTAAGTATAAAGAGAAGCATAAGGTCTAAACAAATCGATGAAAGCCTTTCGAGATGGTGGATACACTGTATAATTGTAACGGTCTAAAAATTGTATTCTCAAAATGAATAAAAAATGAAAAAATTTTTGCAAACAAACTTTTGCTATGTTCAGTATTGAAACATATAAAATCCTCTAAATATTTATAAATTTTTCTTCTTAGAAATTTAAATAGTATTAAAGAATTATTCTTATTTTTGAAAAATCTAAATTTAGCCTTTAAATCAAAAAAATTCATAAAATTAAATTTAAATAAAGTCAAAACCTAAATTTAAATGTTATTAAACATTTTTCAAATTTTTCCTTTAATTTTCTTTTCTTTTACATTACATTTCTTTTTTTCCTTTTTTTTTGTCTTTTTTTCCTTTCTTTTTCTTTCACTTGCTTCTTCTTCCTCTGGTCTCCAGCCGAACAGTGGTGGCAATAATCCACGGCCACCACCCTGCGGCACCAACCCTATCCACCGGCGCCACCAACCGACATAGGGGAACCTCCTCATCCACGCACACACGATCATATCCTATTAGATCAAATACATCATCGGCGTTATCCCAAAATGAACCGACCTTGTGAATACCACCATGGCCGCCGGAATTTCACCGTTGCACTGGAAACTTTGGCCGCGCCCATTGAGGCAAAGAACCGACTCTACGGAAGCCTCATCCTCTTGTGCAAATGGCAGAACGAGATTGGACCAAACATGTCACTATGTTCATCCAATTCAAACCGACATCGGCGAACCGCCATGGTCGCCGGCCTCATCCCGAATAAAAACCGACATGAAACCCCTATAAAAAGACCATGATAGGCTAAAATTGATATACCAAAATTCATCGCCACCATCTCTTTCTTAATTCCCCTAAGCTTCCCTCATCCATTATACACTACATCTTTCTAATTTGGTGAAGAGCTGAGAAAGGGTTCCGAAGAACCCTAGCCCAGCCGCAAAGGGGAAATTTCAAAATTAAGCAACCCCGACCAATCGATCTTCAAATTAAAGGTACCTCTACACTCTAAACATTATAAAGTCACTTTTCCCTAGTTTATTTAAGACCTTAGGTCACCGGAGAACCCCGACAACGAGAGCCGTCGGAGTTCCCCTGTTTTTCGGTCAGAGCAAGCACGGTGCTAGACCATTTTAGGACATCTCCGACCAAACCAAAACCGTAGTTAGCTTCACCTTGATCCATAGATACTTACACACCCATTCATTTAATCGCACCACCCTTGTAGAGCTCTGGCGACGTATACCTCCGCCGCCGTGAACAGGTCACTGCCGCCGGCTCATCTCCAAGCCTCATCGGTCCAACTAAGCACAAAAATGTTGTCCCTAGGAGTGTTAGATGGAGAAAAGTAGATAAAACTTATAAGCTAATTTGCCCTTAGCCGTGCGTAGCATGAATCTCATCGGCGCCGGCTCGGGAAAGTGAAGCAAGAAGAAGAACAGTAAAAGGGAGGGGAAAGAGGAAAAAACAAAAGAAGAGAAAGGGAGGGAGAGAAGAGCCAACTAGCGCAGTGGAGAGAGAGTTAGAGAGGGGAGGTCCTTGGTTCGAACCCAGCCTCAAGCCCCTTTTTTTCATTTTTCATTTTTTCCATTTTATTTTTATTTAAAGGGAAGAGATAGAAGAAAGATAAAAAAATAAAGGGAACCTTAGAAAAATCCCTAGAAAAATAAGTTGATCCTTTCAAACTCTTTTAAATCTCATTTTTAAATCTTTATATTCTTTTAAACCTATTTATTTACCATTTTAAAATTCCTTTTTAAATATTTGTTTCAAAACCCATTTTTACATCTTTGAAAAACTAAGTTTTTAAACCAAAGAAATAATACTTTTTAAATTCTAAAAATTTATTGCGTTTAAAGTACTCTTACTTTTGTAATGATTTTTGATTTTTATTTGAATCTATCCAATAATTTCTTTTATTCATCGATAGATTGCGATGTTGAATCCCCAGAAGAATTAGAACTTGACCCAGAGGTTGACGTAAATGCTCTTGTTACCCTCCAACCAAACACAAGTTCTGAGACCGTTGACACCCAAGGCAAGTCAAACTGTTCTTGATCATTTAGTTTAAAAGTAATAAATTATCCTGTTTTAATAATCTATTTAGTTTAGTTAGAAATACTTTGTGGGATGGGTTAGATAGTTATGAATTATCATTTTATGTAATCCTACATGTCCTTGAGATTTATATGTTCACATTTAGTTCATATAGAATATTTTTCCATGCATTAGAAGCATCCTATCATTTTATGTATAAAAGGAGAGGACTATTATTTCTTGTTTATAGACATATTTTCCTTCTCCTTAAACAATATTGCTAACTTGAAATAATTAAACAAGCATCATTACATGTGTTAATATTTCATGTATTTTAGTACATATAGAAGATCATTCTATGCATTAGAATACTGTATTATTTTATGTAAAGAGGAGGAGAGATTTATTTATTTTAATAGATATATTCTCCTTCTCCTTAGGAAATATGTTGATAATTTGAGCTAAGCATAAGATTATTAGCATAATAAAATGAGCATTGTTACATGTATTAATACTTCATATCATGGTTATAATTTCATATCTTAGAATAGGAAAATAACCCATTATTTTATATGATAGGTCAATAAAATTTCTATCAATTTATAAAGATACGAATGGTCTTGGCTATATGCCAGAAAATTATAAAAACCTCTTATGCAAGAATAAAGACATAGTTTCGCCCATCCGATGGACCGGTTATCCCGGCATAGCAACTATATATTTCTCTCCGATCTCTCTCGGGACTCAGGAGATTTATGCGATTCTATGCATTGTTATAGTGTTGATAAAGTCTCATTGGTGGACAGCTATGTAAACAGCGGATAACAACGCCGATACTAACCAGATCGGTACCGTCTGTTAAGATAGAATCCAGGTTCCACCAAGCCGGGGCAGGTATGTGACGAGCAGCTATTAAATAGGAGATGGATCCACCAGTTACTGGTTAGAATTGGTGCTCCTATTAAGATAGCTCTTCAGGTCTCGTTCACATATCAGAAAAGGTTAGAAATACATAAATGCTATGTTACCCTTAGCCTTGCAACCTAAGGTTAATCCTCGGGTAAAGCTGGGCAAACACTGTAGGGTTAATTGTATTCGAATACGTCGTACTCCCGGTCAACGGAGTTATGTCTATGGGTGAATCCAGAATAATGGCATGAGTATTTTTCTTAAATGATATTATAAAATTAGAATATTCATATTTAAGTATTTTTGGTTGGGATGCTATATAATGTTAAATCCATGTTTTATACATATAATTAATCATAAGGAATATTTTATGAAAAGATAGGATGTATTATCATGCTAGGAATTTATTTACAGTTTACTTCTTTTGTCGATATAACATGCATAATTAAATAGAATTATACCCAATTTGGCTTGCTGAGTACCATCGGTGCTCACTCTTGCATAAACCAACTTCAAGTAACCCAAGAGGAGAAGAAGAACTACCAAGTACCCTAGAGGATTGGGAAGACGAGTACGATTTCTAGGTTGACTCTACACTCGGGCTATCCCTGTGGAAGTGTCACGGTTTTTCTTGTATTGTATGAGTTGTATTTAAACTTTAAAAGTTTGTATTAATATACGAAGTTTTTGTATTTGTATTATCTCACACATAACCAAACTCCTGGGAGGTTATGTGGTATTGTGGAAGTTGACCTCTCCGGAGGAGACCCCACAATAATCTAGGTCAACGTTGATATCTAACCCTATCGGCTATTGTCTAGTAACAGATGCTAGTCGATTGGGGTTAGATAGCAATATTGATTTAGATTATATAGCATATATGATAACTCGACGATTTACGTGAACAAAATTAGAGTGTCATAAAGATATAAGCACTAATCCCAAGAACGCAAGCCGCCATAACAAGTTTTACCTCTTGTCGGAGATCGAACCCGATGCAGCCCAACTCGAAAGCAAGAACTCATCAAAACAAACGAAAGTAGAAAAGGTGGCGATGCGTCGAAGGTGTTATTGAACTGATTGTTGTTTGATTACACAGTCTTGGGCTATATTTATACCCAAATACATAATATGTCCTTGTCGGACACGACTCTTATCTCTATTACAACTCAAAATACGAACAAGTCCTTTAGGCGGACTCTTACCGGCACAATCTATAAGGAAATTACTTAAAATAACCTAATTAATAGATACAATTGCCTTTTTTGAAATCTATCCATATATGGCAATCCTCCTAAAGCACATCAACCTGATCTGACAATGATTCCAATGTCATCTTACTGTAATCGGCTACATCGGCTTACCTTGTCTGACTCGGTATCAGCCAATGAACACCTTAGCCAATTCAGTTTGCAACTGGTGCGTACTCTATTTCCAAGAATCACGATTTACTCCAAATCTACTTCGGGCTTAACTCCAAATCCGATGCATGATTTACCAAATTTGGTCGTTAACAGATAGTATAGATAGGATTATTATGGTTGCGGCTCTAAGAAACAGGTAAATTACTTCAGCTTTTCTCTTGCTTGCTTCGGGCGCCGGCTTACACTCGGTCTACCAAGTGACTCTGGTCTACAGCTCTACACCGTACCCGAACGTGGAGGAATACAAAGGACGGACAGGGCTGTCACCACCTGCCGCCTACCTCTTACCCGTGGAGTACGAGGCAAATAAAGGTAATCTCTAGCCTAGACACCACGTCTAAACTATTGAATACTACTCTAGTCTTGGCCAAGAACACCCATCTTTATCAGGGGTCTTAGACTAGAGCACCCAAATTAGAGCGGTGATCCCGCAAGCAAAATTAAAGTAAAGTAAAGTACTCAATGTAAATGCTTAACAACCAAAGTAAACACGAACAGTTACTTTATTGAAGAAAGCATTCGTCGAGGTACAAGGCTGAAGGTCGGCACCGGGACTCCTGGCACTCCTCCAAACTACCCCTTGGAGAAAACCCCAATATTTGGGGCACTCCTTTCGGAGCTTCCCCTCACTCTCTAACCTATCTTCTAAGTACTAGAACTCTAGCACTAAAACCTTTGGAGTTGAAGCTTTGATCTTCTTGGAGGTTGTGTTGAGTTGAAGTGATGGCTCTCCTTTTATAGCTTGGTATGGCGGTTAGTAACCGCCATACCCACCTAACCATCATTGGGAGCCAGTGATCTGTTGTCACGTGAAGGGTGGAGATGAGGGGCGCCCGGCCTGGTTCGACCGAACCAGGGTTCGGCCGAACCCTAGCTGGCTCCTCTCTCCACCGCCTTTTGCCAGTGACTGATGTGTGGGCCCTTAGGTTAATTCCCGGATGTTTGGTGTTGATTTAAGTCGGTTTCACCTGACTTGTGGGCCCTCCGATCCGCGGGAAGCTGATGTGGCGATCGTCGAGTGGTTAGAGTTATGTTCTTCTTCATGAAAGCACACTTTTCACTTCAATTTGGTACAAGAGTCACCTGCATACATTAATTTACCAACACTCATGGAAAAGGTTAGTTTATAACCCCTACTGCTACGTTGATATGCCAAGTTTGTTCCACTTATGCAGGAGTTGACGGTCGGATTTAAGGTGATAATGATCGTCAACAGCAATATACTCATCTCTCCCCACCTAATCAAGAATTTAATCTCCGTTCGCGCTTTAACTACAGCTCCGTTTCTATTGAATTTGACGGTTTTGGCTTCTCTATCAAGGATCTTTGCATCAAGATGGTACTTCTCCGATGTAATTCTGCCGACAATCTTTATCCACTTCAGCCTCGTCCCTAGCCTCCTCTACTCATCATCACAACTTCACCGCCGTCGTTGACAAGGTCCTGTGGCACTCTCGGCTCAGCCATCATGGTGACGACTCGCTGCATCGAATTCTGCACTCCTCTGGATTTTCCTGTAGCAAATCCGACAACCATCTCTGTCACGCGTGTCGGCTGAGAAAACATATCCGCCTCCCCTTCCAACTCTCTAATAAAGTGTGTTCCTCACCATTTCAAATACTTCACTTCGATGTTTGGACCTCACCGATTCCCAACAATTCCAGTTTTCTATTCTATTTAGTTGTGCTTGATGATTTCTCCCATTTTGCCTCGACATTTACTTTATGTCATAAATCGGATGTTCTTCCCACACTCATTTCTTTCCATGCCTATGTTCACACTCAATTCCAACGTGATGTTCAATGTTTTCAGACCAACAATGGTCAGGAATTTGATAGCATTGCATCTCGGAAATTCTATGTCACGCACGTCATCATTCTGTGCCTAACCTGCCCATATACTTCCCGACAGAATGGCCGTGCCAAACGCATTTTTCGCACTATCAACGATAGCCTCCGCACTCTCCTCTTTCACGCTCATGTTCCCCCCCCCCAATTCTGGCCCAATGCGCTCGCCACCGCCACATATCTTCTCAATCGCCGACCTTGCCGCCCTCTCCACCACTTGACGCCATATCAAATCCTCTTTGGCTCACCGCCTGACTACACCCATCTTCGCGTTTTCGGTTGCCATTGCTACCCGAACACCACCGCTACCGCACCTCACAAGCTTGCTCCACGCTCCGTCGCTTGCATCTTCCTTGGCTATCCGGCTGAACAACGTGGCTATCACTGCTACAACCCCAAAACTCGATGTGTCATCACCTCTCGCCATGTTTATTTCGACGAACATGTTTTTTTCTTTTCACAGGGGGCCCCGTGTCACGGCCGACGCCCGAGATGACGACACAAGACCTGCTCCCCTTTCATCCACCACGGCGGCCTCGCACAGTTCGCTCCGATCGCACACTGTCGATCAGGCGCCCGTGCCCCACGCTCTAGCCTCTCCCACAACGCAGCCGTCCCCACCCACCGCCTCACCCAATGCCGATGCCACTACACCGCCATCCCCAGCCCACACACCCGCCGCATCGCCCAACGCGCAACCTGAAGGGTTACGCGGAAGCTACGCTAGCCGAAAACAAAAATTTTCTACCGCGCAAACCAGGAACACTTGCAAGTAAGGGCCGATAGATCGTTACCGATTGGAGTGTGCGCGGAAAACCAATCGGGGCTATCCGATCCGAACAGTGTAGCCGATTCTCGCAAGCCGACACCGATACCCGGGACAGCCGATTCGCCAATCAGCCGATTCGCAGATGCCGTAGCCAATCCGAGTCGTCCGACCGTGTTCTCGCGCCTCGCTCCGATGCGCCCGACCGCAGCCGATCCGAAGCCGATCAACAGCGCGCAACGTAGCAGCGCCTCTACCGGTATCCACACGTCCGGGGACAAAACGCCGTTCACCCGTGTGCTAGCACGCGATGCAAGGCTAGGGTTTGGCTCGAAAGTGGGGAGGGTTTCCGTGGAGATTGATCTCGGCGACTTCTGTTGCACGCGATGCAATTGACGTGCCGCAGCTCTCCACCCCTCCCTCCTTTATATAGAGTTGGCCGATGGGACTAGTGGCCGATTAGGACTCTATTTTGAATCGGATCTCATCCGTATCTCATAGAGTTGACCGCCCACACGTCGTAAGCCCATAGGACTCTATCCGATCGGATCCCTATCCGATCGAGCCGTATCCGAGTCCAACTCGAATGCTGTTCTTATCCCCTTAAGCGTGCGACCACGTAGGTTCGGGTATACTTGGTTTCGGCTATAGTCTAACTTAGCCGACCGTCGGCTCGAGTCCAACTCAGCCGACACATCATGACGGCACCTAGCAGCACATATTGACACCATAGTATACAAGAATATAATATCGGCTCGAACCTGTAATGTGTACACAAATCCCTTTGCCTCACGATACCGGTTAAGCTATAGGCAAGATGTATGCCATCCCTTCAATAGCTTAACCATTCACTCGAACCGTATTGGATTA
Source organism: Oryza australiensis (assembly GCA_019925245.2). NCBI lineage: Eukaryota > Viridiplantae > Streptophyta > Magnoliopsida > Poales > Poaceae > Oryza > Oryza australiensis. The sequence goes on from JAIFGZ020000136.1 coordinate 1,276,258, forward strand.
TCGTCGTTGATTGACTCCTCAATCAACTTAGCATGGCCATGCATTTCCATAATCCATTACCTCGAGAGGCCCAGAGATATCTCTCCAAAGGAGGGGCAAATTCCATCTTGATCACTCACATCCCACTCCATGTTTCATAGCAAACCCGAAAACTACCTTTATAACTACCCGATTACGGAATAGCGTTTGGTAGTCCCAAAGTAGGCTACTACACATGTTGGAATCCATGGTGATCTCAGGTCTAAGGACTTTGTACCAACACTACCGAGACCAACTAATGGCACATTAATTCCTGTAGTGTCTCATGGTGGGTCTATCCAACAATGTGTTCTCCAACACATATGTCCATGTTTATTGATTTGGTATCTTCATACCCATGATCTATGAGACATGATCATCAATCAATAAACATGCCGATCTTAGAATCATATTTGTTCCAACAATATGATATATGATCAGGGATCGTTTAGAAATAGATTCATACATAAAGAGTCTCACAAATAAGTCACGTACTTATTGATCAATACAAGATGTCTATTTCATGGAACTGAATAACACTTTATTCATAAATACATAAACATTGACGTGATATCCAACATCTCCATGTTGCCTCTAGGGCATATCACTAACACAGCCATCCCCTCCTCATGCACCCAGTCCACCGCAAGCATCACCGCCGCATCACCGATGGCCATCATACCCACTCGCCACCCCGTGATCACTCGTGCTCGTGATGACATATATTTACCTAACCCAAAATACGCGGTTGCCGCCATGACGTCTGCCCCTAATCCCCCACCGTCTTCGATACAAGCCGCTCTTCGCCATCCCGAATGACGCCAAACAATGCAAGAAGAATGTAACACCCCGAGGTGTTTTCCCTTTAAAAATCCCAAGAAAAATCGCAAAAGAAAATCGTTAGAATTAACCGAAGAGAACAAATAATTTTAAAAGCCAAATTCTAAATGGAAATGGCATGGTAGGATTTTTCTTAAATTCTACATGTCAAAATATGCTAACAGGATTTTTAGTGAAATTTTCAGAGCAATAGAAATAATTTTTTAAGCAATTAAAATCAAAATTAGAATTAATAAATCTCGGGAAAATCCTTTCTCTGTCCTCCCGTCCTTTCCCGCCCAAAATCGGCCATGGGCCGCCCGAGCCGGCCCATCCATCCGAGCCGACCGCCCTCTCTCACCTCCCCGCGCGCGCCTAGCCCCGCCTAGGCGACGGCCGTTGGCAAGCCGAGACGCGCCTCTCTCTCCTCTCGCGGGCCGGCCGAAGGCCACGGCCCGTCAGCCTCGCTCGCCCGAAAATAAGTCCAGTTCGCCTCCCCGTTCTCCCCGGGACCCTGACAGCTGGGGCCCACCTGTCATGTTGTCTTCAACCTCAGGCCGCCCCACCCGGCGCCATCTCTGGCCTCCTGTCCCACGCGGATCTCGCGCGCCGCCTTCCCGCACCACAGGATCCCGCCGCCGTTACTCCCCACCGTGCCCGCCGGCCTTAAACGCCCTCGGCCGCCTCTCCGTGCCCCTTAATGGCCGAAATTGATCGCCGGCCATTATTCTCCCCTTTTCTCTCTTTCTCTCTTAACTCCGGCGAGTTAATACTCCCTTATCCGGCCGCCACCGACCTCCTCGCCCCCATTAAAAGCCGCCCCTCGGCCTCGCCGTCCTCCCCATGCTCTCACTCAAGCCTCTCTCGCTCTCGTTTGCTCCCGCACCATGCGCTCAAGCTCTGGGCCTCGCCGCCAGCCTTCGGCCATGTTTTTCCACCGCCTCGAGCCATCCCGAGCCTCGCCGTCGTCTCCACCCTCGTCGTCGGTGCCCGTGCCGACTCGGCCACCCCTCCCCGTGCTCTTCTGCCCCCGCCGTCGTCGTCTTCTCCGTCTCTGGCGACGAACACGGTGAGCCGCCCCTTCTTGTCCTCTCGGCCGCTCGTGCCGCCCCTCACGGGTGCGCGCGCCTCCGCCCGCGCGTGAGCCGTGGCACTCCGCCGCCCGCGCCGCCGCCGAATGGCGTCGGCGGCCTCCGGCTAGCCGCCGTCGCGCCGGCCGTCTTGCCGCGCCCCTTTTCTCGGCCGTCCCATCGGCTTGGCCGTCGGCACCGTCCGATCCCCGCTCGCCGCGTGGCCGCCACGTGGCCGCCACTCGGCGCCACGAGTGCGCCACGTGGCGCACCGCCCCGTCCGGCCCGTGGACCCGGTCCACCATGCACCGGCACTCCCGCGGGTGCGACGTCGCCCTCTTGCTAATGTCAGCCCTAGGCGATGACGTCACCACCGGGATTTATTGCACAATAAATTAATTAAGGACTTTTTCTGTTTTAGTAAAAACCTAGAAAACTTCTAAAAATCATATCTTTTCAATCCGACCTCCGTTTTAGTCCATTCAAATTTCATTAAATTCATAAAAATGCCAATAAAAATGGTTTTGTTCCCTGTTTCAGTAGTTTTTTAGCCTGTTTTGTTGAATTGCTTGTTTGCCGTGTAGATCCCGGTAGTTTCGCCGACCCGGTTTATTTCGAAGTTGTTGCAGAAATCCCCCAAGCCGAAGAGCAAGGCAAGTCATGCTATATTTTTGATAATATTGCTCCCAATTTGCTAAAACACATGTTTTACTCTATTAAATCGCATGTATTTTATAATGTCATCCTAGGGGATATATTACACCGAATATCTAGTTTATGCCTTAGGTTTGACACTCCAAACTCCTTGTTTAAACTTGGGAAAACAACATGACTAGATGTAGGACTAGGTTATGCTTAGTCTGGCTTAGATTCACTAGCTCACTAAATGGGTCATTCTCACTTAATATACATCTCCTGGACATCTGTTCGGAAGAAGAATAATTGGAGAACTTGGTGAACCGGATTATTAACTAAAATATGACAAATGGTGGGCTGTGGGCGCTATGGTTTTGGTTAGTGGCGCCCATGGCAATTAAGGACAGGTTCACGGGAACCCTCGGAAGAATGACCATGCAAACCACAAGCCAAAATAGGTAAGGTGAGCCCCGTAGTGTAGTCTTTCCTAGCCGACGAACCCATCGGCAAGGGTGAGCGGGATGGAGTTTCAGTTGGCCCCGTTATAAGGGTTGCTGGGCTGCCGGATTCACCGAGGCACTTGGAGGGCTGCCCACGTCCCAGGGTCCGGGAGTGGGGGTGAAACCTTGGTGGGGATCGCTTAGTTAGCGAAGGATTATACGAAACGTCCTATCACAGTTCCCTTTCTAGGATACCATGGTTGTATTCCGACGCACGGGAGACCGTGTCGTGGGGCTGTGTCTTGTGGGTACAGTTGCAGCCCTCTGATTAGACTAAAACTATTCGAATAGCCATGCCCATGGTTATGGGCGATCAACCGAAGTCACCGTGATTAGTCCCACACTGATTAAACCCTGATTAATGGAACATGACTAGTATAGTTCGATGGGTTGGGCTTGTCACAAGGTGGGGATAACGTTGGACAGTGTTGGTTTCAAAATGATTTAATTACTTAAATTACTACTGTTTTGATCGTGCTCAAAATTTCTATTGTTTGGAAAACCCTTGCTGTTTGCGCAAAAGCAAACCTTAGACAAATCCTTGTCTCCCCTGCATTCATTCTCTCCCCTTTCCGGTGTGACTTGCTGAGTACGTGGAAGTACTCATCGTTGCCTCTTCACCAGAACCTTTCCTATAATATCAACAATTGTCGTATGTGTACCCTGGCTGGTCCTAGACAGGGATTTTTATACACATATAGCTTTGAAAATTCTGGTCTGAATTTTTGGACGTGACAAGTTGGTATCAGAGCCAATTCCAGACCGTAGGAAAGGCCAAATGAAAAAACCCTAGGAGCCTGTTAACGCCAAAATTTGGTAAGCCCCAAAGTCCTTATCGGCTAAGGGTTAGGATCGGCTCAGAGTCAGTATTGGCTTGGAGTTCTGCATCAGCCGATGGGGGTTTTCTGTTATTCATATCTCTAGCAATCTGATTCTTGTTAGATTCGGTTTGAGAAGATCTTATCTAGAAGAAACCGAGTCAAGGGAGGATACGGCTTGTATCTATTAATTAGGAAGAGATTGTTAGTTTCCTATTTTATCTTTAGGAAAGTCTGTTTAGTGTCCGATAAGGACTTTATCTATTTCCTTTTATCTTTAGGAAAGTTTGGATTGTAATCTGTTAGGATCTTTGTCACTCCATGGGTATAAATATGTAAGCCCAGGGTTCATGTAAATATATCTCTCGATCAATACAATTTGGCGCATCGCCACTATTTTTCTTCATCCTTGTTCAACATCCGGCGGAACTTGGCATCCGGCGCTGGGCTGCATCGGTTAGGTTCGACCAACAGCAAAGGAATAAGTCTAACGTTCTGTCGGATCGGGCGATCATATTGACTATGTTGACGTTGTCCAAGGCTGCATCAGTACGTTCGATCTCTTGGATTGCTCCGGTTTAGTTAGCATGCTTGCCTGACTATTTATCATATGTCTCTATTAATCTAATCTTAGTATCAGTTTAGCCCTATCAGATGTCTCCCGTTTTAGGGTCTCTGTCGTTATTGGCTAAACTGTTTACTAGATTAGATTGGTTTAGGCATCTACCACCCTAAAAATCAGCCAAGGGCTTGATTGTATAGATATTGCTTTTCTTTTCATACTTAGTGCGGCATCAGTTTGATCTACTAAGTCGTGATTAGAATCGTAATATCTAGCCTGCCTGTTGACTGCCACTAAGGGTTTCATCGGGGTTTCAGCCGGTGAGTTATCTAGGTATTGCATCGACTTGCAAGGATTGTATACAAGTTGGATCTAGCCGATTGCAGGGGAGGCGTCATTGAATATTCGATCATTTGGATTTTATGATATCGGACTTTCAGCCGATATGTGCTTTAATCTTTAAATCAATATCTATTTCATCATGTGATTGGTTCATGCAATGTTATATATCATCATGTTTTTGTCAGCCGATCATCTTTATATAGATATATGTTAAGTACACAACCGATGGATCAAGACTCTTAACTACATTGGTTGATATCAGCATCGACTGTCGACCAATCGACTATTCTGGATATTAGCCGATCGACTGATACATTTTATAATCGGTTGCTTTACATGACTTGTTAGTGGCAGGATCAAACTGACTGGCACGCCCGCGCTTCGTCGATTCTAGGACCTGCATTGGAGCTAAGTAGCTCTCCCAGGCTGGCGTGTAGATTTTTTTCGTCAGCACATTTTTGGCACGCCCGGTGGGACCGTGTTTTTGACGGCATATCTTTTTACACGGCTCGGCGGACCCATAATTGCCACAATGTCTGGTAAAGAAGTCAAGGCCAAGGAAGAACAATCTCTCAAGCTGATGAATGAAGACAGAGAACAATCTACTGAGCCGATGAATGACGAGACACTTCAAGAGATGGTTGATAACATCGTTCATTGTGCTGTGTTCGATCAATCTGGAGTTTTGATGAGTACATTGCATGGTTTGATCGAGGAAACAGTTCCCAGGGTGATTGCTTTAAGAAATCAGCATGGGGGGGCAAATCGGTGAGCAATCCCAGCATCATCGGCAACAACAAAATTGGCTCAGGGGGCAAGTTGATCAATACCAGTATGAAGAGCCACATCAGCAATATTGACCAGAAGAGATTCAAAGATGTCAGTTTGAGAGTATTGGGACGATATGATTGCAAGAGTGATGGAGGAGCAGTTTGGAATTAAACGCAAAGATCAAATTTCTGTGTATCGGCTGCCATATCTTGAGTGGTTTGATAGGGTTCCACTTCCAAGCCGATACAAGGTGCCAGATTTCTTCATGTTTTCAGGGCAAGATGGTATATCCACAATGGAACATATCAGCCAATTCTTAGCTCAATGTGGGGAAGCATCGGCTGAAGAAGCTCTGAAAGTTGACTTTTTCCATTGTCTTTGACTGGATCGGCTTTTACATGGTTTTCATCATTGCCACCGAATTTCATCAGAAGTTGGGCTGATCTTGAGAAGCAGTCTCATATGTACTTTTTTGCTGGGATTGGTGAATTGAAGCTTGCAGACTTGGTATCGGTTAGACAACAAGAAGGGGAATCGGCTAAGGAATACATTCAGAGGTTTCGTAATGTTCGTAGCCGATGTTATGGTTTGAGTCTAAGTGATGAGCAGCTAGCAGAACTTGCATTCCAAGGGTTGTCAATACCAATCAAAAATAGATTTTTCTTCCATGAGTTTGACAACCTGGCTCATCTAATGCAAAAGGTATCGGCTTACGAGAGCCGATGTCAAGAAGAAAGGAAGAATCAGTTTTGGGGTGATAAAGACAATGATAATTTTGAAGCATGACTTCTCATACTCCAAAACTGGGGGGCATGTGTTAACGCCAAAATTTGGTAAGCCCCGAAGTCCTTATCGGCTAAGGGTTAGGATCGGCTCAGAGTCAGTATCGGCTTGGAGTTCTACATCAGCCGATGGGGGTTTTCTGTTATCCATATCTCCAGCAGTCGGATTCTTGTTAGATTCGGTTTGAGAAGATCTTATCAAGAAGAAACCGAGTCAAGGGAGGATACGGCTTGTATCTGTTAATTAGGAAGAGATTGTTAGTTTCCTATTTTATCTTTAGGAAAGTATGCTTAGTGTCCGATAAGGACTTTATCTATTTCCTTTTATCTTTAGAAAAGTTTGGATTGTAATCTGTTAGGATCTTTGTCACCCCATGGGTATAAATATGTAAGCCCAGGGTTCATGTAAATATATTTCCCGATCAATACAATTCGGCGCATTGCCAATCTTTTTCTTCATCTTTGTTCAACATCCGGTGGAACTTGGCATCCGGCACTGGGCTGCATCGGTTAGGTTCGACCTTCAGCAAAGGAATAAGTCCAACGTTCTGTCGGATCAGGCGATCATATTGACTACGTCGACGTTGCCCAAGGCTGCATCAGTACGTTCGATCTCTTGGATTGCTCCGGTATAGTTAGCATGCTTGCCTGAATATTTATCATATGTCTCTATTAATCTAATCTTAGTATCAGTTTAGCCCTATCGGCTGTCTCTCATTTTAGGGTCTCTGTCGTTATTGGCTAAACTGTTTACTAGATTAGATTGGTTTAGGCATCTACCACCCTAAAAATCAGCCAAGGGCTTGATTGTATAGATATTGCTTTTCTTTTCATACTTAGTGCGGCATCAGTTTGATCTACTAAGTCATGATTAGAATCGTAATATCTAGCCTGCCTGTTGACTGCCACTAAGGGTTTCATCGGGGTTTCAGCCGGTGAGTTATCTGGGTATTGCATCGACTTGCAAGGATTGTATACAAGTTGGATCTAGCCGATTGCAGGGGATGCGTCATTGAATATTCGATCATTTGGATTTTATGATATCGGACTTTCAGCCAATATGTGCTTTAATCTTTAAATCAATATCTATTTTATCATGTGATTGGTTCATGCAATATTATATATCATCATGTTATTGTCAGCCGATCATCTTTATATAGATATCTGTTAAGTACACAGCCGATGGATCAACACTCTTAACTATATTGGTTGATAGCAGCATCGACTGTCGACCAATCGACTATTCTGGATATTAGCCGATCGACTGATACATTTTATAATCGGTTGCTTTACATGACTTGTCAGTGGCAGGATCAAATTGAATGGCACGCCCGCGCTTCGTCGATTCTAGGACCTGCACTGGAGCTAAGCAGATCTCCCAGGCCGACGTGTTGATTTTTCTCGTCAACAGAGCCCTCTGAACTCTTTCATATGCATAAGTCCTGGCATTTGGAGTCGTTTCGGGAAAATGGGTCTCTGTTGCCTCGGGGTAGGGGAGAATTTTGAGCGTTTTTCAAAACAGAGAATTTTGAAAACCAGGTTAGTCTAAGTGATAGGACTTTGAAGCTAAATTTGAAAAAAAAATCATTTGCAATCTTATTCGACCGTCAGTCGGGATTTTTCTAAGGGAGCAAAGTCCTAAGTCAAGATAGGAGGGAATGGTCGCTGATTTTATACTTATTATAACTAAGCATCTATTTTTAAGCATTAGCACATCATCTAGGGGATGTTGTTAGAAGCTTTACTTAGCCTCATGAAAATGTTTCTCAAAAACCCTCCTTTTCTCGTTTACTTTACTTGAGTCCTTTACCGTTTATATAACTTGGGTTTGAGCATGCATTGATCCCCTACCTTGTCTTCTCTAGATGGCAGGCCGTCCCGTCACCCACAATGGTCAGGGTCTAAAGGGTTTCGTCACGGAACTGGCAAGGATGGCTTTGGCAGTAGGCTATCCGGATGCTCCAGAGTACACTGTCGTCTCACCATTCGACAGCGAGTTGCCCCACCAGGTCCGTTTGGAGATGCACGGTTTCATCGGCACCAACATCCCGAACATGGTGGTCATTGCTTCAGGAGGAACGAATGAGCATGCCTGCCAAGAGGCTGCTTACCTGATGCTGGCCCGGATGAGGGAGATGCATGACTATCATCTCCACCACTCTGTCTACCGTTTCCATCCCCGGCACGGAAGTTCATCAGTGGTCAACTCCTTCCAATCTACTGAAGGGGAGAATGACACCACCTTCTTTCACATGAGGACTGTGATTGAAGGGCTGGACAAGATGCATTCGGACCTTCATATGGCAGCCAAGGCCCTGAATGACCAGAAGATCCTTAGGATCAAGAGTCTGAAGGATGAGGTGGATTGCCTCAAGAAAGAAATCGCCATCCTGAAAGGGCTTCCACCTCCCAACATCCTTCGGATCAGGATCACGCCTCGGAAGAACACCAAGGCCCCGGTGCGGATGTAGCTGGCGCCCAGGGTTCCTCTTCCTGCTCCGCCACCTTCCCCAGCTCCTGCACTAGTGCCAGATCCTACTCATGCTCTAGTCCTCGCTCCGAGCAGAGGAGGAGGATGGATCTCTATGTCCAGCTGCAGCAGAGGCAGTAGCAGTGGCAGCTCCAAGAGCCCAGGCAGAAAAGAGGAGTTAGCAAGCTCTCAAAGCCACTGAAAGGAAAAGGAAGATGGGAACTCCCAAGGGAGTGGTTTCGACTCCACCGACTGCGGAAGCCGCTCCGACCCCTAGAGTGTCGCCACCCTTAGTTTACCGTTTTCCCTAGTTTTCCTGTTTGTTTAGTTATTGCGTGTTAGGAGTGTTGTGTGTGGGGTAGAGGTCAACCTGTATCAAGTGTGGGTATAGGTTGTCCAGTTAAGGATGTTGAGTGTGTTTTAAGTGTTTTAATAAAGAACATATCAAAACAAGTAATAAAATTCAGCTTCTCAGTCCAATCTGTTTTACTCCTTCTCTTGCCTTATTCGTTCCGCTCCTTCAGATGGTGAACACCAGGAACGACAACACCAACACCAACACTAAGTCAGCAGAGAACTACACCAGGCCTAATGGCAACACCCCACCTCCTCCACCTAAGAACATCACCTTGGCTCAAGTCTTAAGGCAACTAGACCCAAATGATGGCTGCAATGATGCAGCAAATGCAACAGCAGCATCAACATATGCAGTTGCAAATGATGCAATAGTTTCAACAGCAGAACCAGAACCATCATGACCAGTTCGCACTGCCACCTCCCCCACAAAATAAATTGTCGGAGTTTCTCCGTGTCCGACCCCCAACCTTCTCTAGCACCACAAATCCCATGGAAGACAACGATTGGCTCAATGCCACAGAAAAGAAAATGGACCTACTACAGTGCACAGACCAAGAAAGGGTGTCTTTTGCAACCCACCAACTTCAAGGACCCGCCTCGGCATGGTGGGACAACCTCCTAGTCACTCGTCGGACAGACGCTCCTGCAGTCACTTGGGCAGAATTTTGCCAGCAATTTCGGAAAGCACACATTCCGGGAGGGATTGTGGCATAGAAGAAAAGGGAGTTCAGATCCCTCGAACAAGGCAACCGAACAGTCACAGAATACCTGCATGAGTTTAATCGCTTAGCACGCTATGCACCGAAAGATGTGCACACTAACGGCGAGCGTCAAGAAAAGTTCTTGGCTGGACTTGATGATGAGTTAACGGACAAGCTCATCTCAGGTGAATATGCCAATTTTGAAAAACTGGTCGACAAAGCTATTCATCAAGAAGATCAGCGCAACAAGATGCTCAAGAAACGAAAGGCCGTTCAGTTCAGACCACAGCCTCAACAAGGGAACCCCCAATGACCACGTTTCACTCCCGAAGGTCAGGGCGGACCTACTACCATGATCGTCCGTCAGCATCGACCTTACCACCCTGGAAACTTCCAAAACAGTGGAAGCCGCTTTGGGCAGCCGCAACGAAACCCGGCTTCGCGTCCACCGATGGCGCAGCTGCCACCTCAACCCAAGCCAGTGCCACCAAAGAAGGACTCGGGATTTAAACCTGGCAACTGCTTCAACTGCGGGGAACCTGGAAACTTTGCAGACAAGTGTCCAAAACCAAAGCGTGTGCCTCGGTTCGTCCAGGCGAGGGTGAATCACGCTTCAGCGGAGGAAGCACGGGATGCACCGGACGTGATACTGGGTATGTTCCGTATGAACTCCTTTAACGCATCAGTCCTGTTTGATTTGGGTGCAACCCATTATTTCATATCAAAAGCATTTGTGGGGACTCATGGGGTGTCAGTACTGAAACTTAAGATACCCATGCGGGTCCAAACCCCCGGGAAACATTTGAACACTGCCCACTTCTGTCCTTCGGCGGCAATAGAAATCCAAGGATCCCCTTTTCTAGCCAACCTTATCCTTCTGGAATCACAAGGCTTAGATGTCATCCTTGGGATGGACTGGCTAACTCATTATAAAGGCTTGATCGATTGCGCGAGTCGCACGATCACCTTGACTAGTGGTGAAGGGAGGGAAGTGATTTTCCGCTCCCCTAAACCGTCGAAGGGATTAGCAAGCCTGAATCAGATCTCAGTCAAGGAGAAACCTGAAGAGGAAGGAAAAGACCTAAAGAAGTTAGAGGAAATTCCCGTGGTTTGCGAGTACCCGGATGTCTTCCCAGAAGACCTAACCACGATGTCGCCTGAAAGAGAAATAGAGTTTCGGATTGACCTAGTCCCTGGCACTGCTCCGATCCACAAGAGGCCTTACAGAATGGGAGCCAATGAGTTGGCAGAGGTCAAGAAGCAAGTGGACGAACAGTTACAGAAAGGCTATATCCGCCCGAGCACATCGCCCTGGGGTGCTCCAGTAATATTTGTGGAAAAGAAGGATAAAACCAAGAGGATGTGCGTCGACTATCGCACACTCAACGAGGTCACTATTAAGAACAAGTATCCCCTCCCTCGGATTGATGATCTGTTTGATCAATTAAAGGGAGCAAAGGTGTTCTCTAACATAGACCTGCGGTCAGGCTATCATCAGCTAAGGATTCGAGAGGAGGACATTCCCAAGACCGCTTTCATCACTCGATATGGTTTGTACGAGTGCACGGTCATGTCCTTCGGACTTACCAATGCCCCAGCCTTTTTCATGAACTTGATGAACAAAGTGTTTATGGAATTCTTGGACAAGTTCGTCGTAGTGCTCATCGACGACATCTTGATCTATTCCCAGTCAGAAGAGGAACACGAGCACCATCTCCGGTTGGTACTCGAAAAGTTAAGAGACCATCAGCTCTATGCTAAGTTTAGCAAATGTGCTTTTTGGTTGAAGGAGGTACAATTCCTTGGTCATATCGTGAACGCCCAAGGAGTCATAGTGGATCCTTCCAATGTGGAAGCAGTAACCAAGTGGACTCCACCCAAAACCGTCACCCAGATCAGGAGTTTTCTAGGACTTGCGGGATATTACCATTGGTTCATCGAGAACTTCTCAAAGATTGCCAAGCCAATGACGCAGTTGTTAAAGAAGGAAGTTTATATGGACTGCCGAGTGCAACAAGAATTTTGAAACTCTTAAGAGAAAACTGGTGTCCGCACCAGTATTGATCTTGCCAGATCAAACCAAGGATTTCCAAATCTATTGCGACGCATCTCGCCAAGGGTTAGGTTGTGTGTTGATGCAAGAAGGAAAAGTGGTCGCTTATGCTTCCCGCCAGTTGAGACCTCATAAGTCTAACTATCCAACCCATGACTTGGAACTAGCGGCAGTCGTCCACACTTTGAAAATATGGCGACATTACCTCGTCGGTAATCGATGTGAAATATATACGGATCATAAGAGCCTGAAATACATTTTCACCCAACCGGATTTGAACCTCCGTCAGCGAAGGTGGTTGGAGTTGAACAAGGATTATGACCTAAGAATACACTATCACCCTGGCAAAGCTAACGTGGTAGTGGATGCTTTGAGCCGAAAGAGTTACTGCAACTCTATCCACATAAAAGGGAGATGTGAACAGTTACAACAGGACCTAGAGCGCCTAAACCTGGGAATTGTCGAACCCGGATTTGTGGCCACTCTTGAAGCCCAACCCACACTCTTAGACCAAATTCGCATAGCTCAAGCCTCAGATCCTGACATAACTGAGCTTAAGAAGAACATGAGGGTTGGAAAAGCTCATGACTTCACGGAAGACGAGCATGGAACCATATGGATGGGCAACAGGGTATATGTACCAGAGGACAAGGAATTGAAGGAGTTAATCCTTACTAAAGCCCATCAGAGTCAGTATTCTATCCACCCGGGAAGTACCAAGATGTACCAGGACCTTAAGGAGAAGTTTTGGTGGGTTAGCATGAAAAGAGATATCACAGAGTTCGTCGGCACTGTGCGATGTGTGCTAGCGTGTGAAGGCGGAACACCAAAGACCTGCTGGATTACTACAACCACTTCAAATCCCGGAATGGAAGTGGGAGGAAATCGGGATGGATTTCATCACCGGTTTACCTCGGACAGCGTCAGGGCATGATTCCATCTGGGTTATTATCGATCGCCTCACTAAAGTAGCCCACTTCATCCCAGTACATACCACCTATACAGGAAGGAAGTTAGCAGAATTGTACCTTGCAAGGATTATGTGTCTCCATGAGGCACCCAAGAAGATAGTATTAGATCGTGGTAGTCAGTTCACCTCCAAGTTTTGGCAAAAGCTACAAGAGGAACTTGGCACCCGGTTGAATTTTAGCATAGCTTATCACCCACAAACCGATGGTCAGACTGAGCGTGTGAACCAGGTTTTGGAAGATATGCTGCGAGCTTGTGCTCTAGATTTTGGAGGAGCTTGGGATAAGAGTCTGCCCTATGCAGAGTTCTCTTATAACAACAGTTATCGAGCCAGTTTGCAGATAGCACCTTTCGAAGCGCTATATGGACGGAAGTGCCGTACCCCGCTTTTCTAGGACCAGACCGGTGAACGTCAGTTGTTTGGGACTGAAGTGTTAAGTGAAAGGTTGGGAGTTGCACAGTCTTGTCAGAAGAGTTATGCAGACAACCGCCACAGAGAACTAGCCTTCGAAGCCGGAGACTATGTGTATCTTCGTGTCACCCCACTTCGGGGAGTACACCGATTCCAAACCAAGAGCAAGTTGGCACCTCGCTATGTGGGACCATATCGGATTCAAGAGCGACGAGGTGAAGTAGCCTACAGACTCAAACTGCCACCCACCATGGCGGGAATCCATGACGTATTCCATGTCTCCCAGCTCAAGAAATGTCTGAGAGTACGGAAGAACAGGCCAGTCTGGATCAGATCGAGATCCATGAAGATTTGACTTGAAAGGCCAGCACATATTCTCGAAACCAGTGAGCTGAGAACTCGAAACAAGGTTACCAGGTTCTATCGAGTCCAGTGGACTCATCACTCCGAAGAAGAAGCCATCTGGGAAAGGGAAGATGAGCTAAAGGCCGCTCATCCCTATCTGTTCGCCAGTACCTACGAATCTCGGGGTCGAGATTCCGTTTAAGGGGGTAGGTTTGTAACACCCTGAGGTGTTTTCCCCTTTAAAAATCCTAACAAAAATCGCAAAAGAAAATCGTTGGAATTAACCGGAGAGAACAAATAATTTTTAAAAGCCAAATTCTAAATGGAAATGGCTTGGTAGGATTTTTCTTAAATTCTACATGTCAAAATACGCTAACAGGATTTTTAGTGGAATTTTCAGAGCACTAGAAATAATTTTTTAAGCAATTAAAATCAAAATTGGAATTAATAAATCCGGGAAAATCCTTTCTCTCTCCTCCCATCCTTTTCCCGCCCAAAAATCGGCCGTGGGCCGCCGGCTCGAGCCGACGGCCCCTCTCTCCCCTCCCCGCCGCGCGCCCGGTGCAGTCCGTGACGGCCCATTGGCAGCCGACGCGCGCGCCTCTCTCTCCCCTCTCGCGGGCCGGCCGAAGACCACGGCCCGTCAGCCTTGCTCGCCTGAAAATAAGTCCACTTCGCCTCCCCGTTCTCCCAGGGACCCTGACAGGTGGGGCCCACCTGTCAGGTCGTCTTCAACCTCAGGCCGCCCCGCCCGGCGCCATCTCCGGCCTACCGTCCCGCGCGGATCTCGCGTCGCCGGCGTTCCCGCGCCGCGGGATCTCGCCGCCGTTACTCCCCACCATGCCCGCCGGCCTTAAACGCCCCCGGCCGCCTCTCCCGCGCCCCTTAATGGCCGGAATTGATCGCCGGCCATTATTCTCGCCTTTTCTCTCTCTCTCTCTTAACTCCGGTGAGTTAATACTCCCTTATCCGACCGCCACCGACCTCTTCGCCCCCTTTAAAAGCCGCCCCTCGGCCTCGCCGTCCTCCCCATGCTCTCACTCAAGCCTCTCTCGCTCTCGTTTGCTCCCGCACCGTGCGCTCAAGCTCCGGGCCTCGCCGCCGGCCTTCGGCCGCGTTTTTCCACCGCCTCGAGTGTTGATGAGAAATTTCTCTCACGCGCTAGCCTGGGAGATCTGCTTAACTCCAGTGCAGGTCCTTCTCGGCTGCGTGTACTATGCAGGGCGTGTCAGTTGATTTGATCTGTTAATCAACAAAAAAAAAGAGAATATGCGTTAAGTGTTAGGTTAGATCCCCACTGGATCGGCTGAGGGAATCCACGAGCATATATATGATATCCTAAACTATATTTAAGCCAAACGACTGGAATGGATCGGCTATACCGAGACAGCATTAGCTGTGTAACCTAAATACAGTAAAGGATAATAAATATATGAATCTATAACCTAGCCGATACTGGAAAGCTAACAATGAATTGGCTAGTACTCCGATGAATCTTATAGAAAGATATCATTTTTGAAACGGATGCATAGCCTGGAAATCGGCCATCGGCTGTTGATGGTAGGCCGATTCCGGCTGGCAACGTCCGACAAGAATGCGATCTTAACATAAGAGGCAGTCCTAATATAAATCTAATAATAAATATATTAAAAAAACATATCAGGGTAGATAAGGCCGGCTGAAACCCCGGCGTTGTCTCTAAATAATATAAATCTTAGCTAAACAGATCGTTGATAGTTCTAAAAATGACTTAATAGTTCGAACCCGATGCAGCATTAAGTATAAAAAGAAAAACCTGATCTGTTGTAGCCGATTTATATCTCTCGAGACGGTGGATACCGCATATAAACTAGCCAACCTTTAGATCTAGCCCTATCGGCTGCAAGTTCTTGATAGAACTGGCCAATGGCAGGATAGATCTAAACATTGATCTAATTTGTATGCGCTATATGATAAATAGCACAGTATAAACTCTTGATTCTAATGTGTCATTACGATGGAAGCACTAGAAACAACAGATCATACCACTAATGACAAGCATTTACCTAGATCTGGGGATCGAAACGATGCAGCCCGTAGCCAAACAAAGTGCTCGTCTGAAGAAAAAGGTTGGCGATGCGCCGAAGGTTTGATTGATTATTATTGTATATTTTTACAGGGGGTCTCGGGTCCTATTTATACCCAAGACACAATTATCTGTACAAACCCTGAACTCTATCTAAACTACTATTTAAAACACAACATTATCCCGAACCATGCCGTGTTACAATTAACAGTCTAAACAAACCCCTAAATTACAGATACAATTGCCGTTACAGGACTCTATCCATAGGTGGCAATATCGTTTAACATGCAATTAACAACCGAATCTTCTATTTATCGTCAAACTGATGTATCAGAAATGGTTTCATCTCTTTCGGACCTGGAATCGGCTATCGGCTACCCCTGTCCGATCCAACCTTAGTCGATTGGCCCCGCAGCCGATCACTTCTCAGCCGATATGGCCCCTGTTTCCAGCTGATCCGATTCTGCTTCGCCTTTGTAGACTTAGGGACTCGATTACCAAATTTCAGTGTCAACACATGCCCCCCAAGTCCGTGATACGAAGTGTTACGGATTTGCTTGCCTGTTCAAACTCCCACTCTTTTCTTGACCTAAACCGCTTTGGCTTCTCCGCAAATGCCCTTTAAATATTCACTCTCCTCGGCCGAAACGCTTACGCCTTCAAAGCGCACTCAGCCTCCTTTGCACACAAGCTTCTTGCCTTCTCTCTCCTCTCCGGCGATCCCACCGGCGTTCATCAAACCTCGTCGTGCCCCACGGACCAGACGCATCTTCTTCTCCAAGCACTTCGATGGCCTCCACCGTCGCCGCATCGAGCACCTCCGTCGCGCCAGCCACCGCCGCCACGCCAGCCGTAGCCGCTGCGCCAACCACCACTGCAGTTCCGGCCGCCGCCATGGCCGAGTTCCCTAAGGTACTCCCTTCTGATCCATAACTGTCTTTTACTTTCGAATCTGCTCCTTCAAACACATTGCATCAATATTATGTTCAGTCATTTTTTAAGTAGCACTTTCCTTCATTTTTATCAATTAGTACTTTTCCTTCTTTGAACCGTAATATGCAACCGTTCTTGATTAGCGTCCCTCTTTTCTTTTTTGAACTATAGCACCTGTCGCGTCAAGTGCTTATCCCAAACCTGACACAAGCAGAACGGGACGTTCAAATCATGGCCGACCACCGACGCAGCCTGGGTTGAGTGGTACAAAAGGGTGCGATCGGCCAAATACACATAGTGGGAGGAGACCAGGATCGCCCAGTGCTTGGCCCTGTCCATCGCCGGCATGGAAAAAGACGAGCCGCTTCTATCGGCCGCAACTTATTTCTGGAATGACAGCTTCAACGCCTTCATCTTTCGTCAAGGGCCGATGACTATCACGTTGGTCGACGTGTACATGACGAATGGGCTGGACATCGAGTCGTCGGCCAACCCTAGCAGCTTGAGCCAAAAAGGGAAACATCAGTTCAAAACCAAGGCCATCGGTGGGTGGAGCGGCTTCATCGCCCAGAACATGAGGGACGGATCAGTCGGCCATAGGGAGCACACCGCATTCTTGATGATGTGGCTCGAAAAATTTGTGTTCTGTGGATCGAGCTGCGGGCCGACTGCCAACTGGCAAGTCGTGGCCAAAGTCCTGGCCGACGGGGGAAAACTTGCGCTGGGGAAGTACCTCCTCGGCTACTTATATCAGATGTTGCATCAGGCCGCCGCGAAGATAGCCGCCAACGCCCCCATCACCACTGGCGGCCCCTGGTGGTTCCTTCAGATCTGGTTAGTGCTGGCAACCCAAAGAGTGGCCGGTCGGCTCCCTTTGATAGACGCCGTATTCCCAAGGCTGGAGCCGATCGAAGATGAAGACGACAACCAGATCACCACCACCAGGTGCACGAGCTACGGAGAGGCAGTAGCCGCCCACGTAGGCTCAAAGCAATCGGCCGAACTGCTGGCCGAATGGTTCATAGCCCTCTACGACGGGCTGTCTCACGAGAACCATGCCTGGTACTTTTACCGGGACCGGGGGCTGTTCGAGTTGCCGGCCGACTTCAATTGGGAAGATGTCAACTCAGACGACAACCCGCGGTGCGGGGAGTTGTTCATCGCCGCTCTATCCCCGCATCTTGCTAACCAGGATCCATTAGGGCCGATAAGTGGCCAAGAGCTACGAATTCTATTACCCGGTGTCAGCGGCGAGGCAGTTCGGTCTTGGACAGCTGCCCATCGGCTTCTTTTACGCTGATAAGATTGAGACGAGGGGAGTGGTAAGCCAGGACCTGATAATGGATCGGATGCTGAATATAGTCGGCCCTCCCCTCGGCGACGTCGGCGTGATGACACTGGCGTTGAAGAAAAGCGCCGCTTACGACCAATGGTGGACTGAAATCAAGCACCACATCTTCCACCAGCGGTTGTCTCATTACGTTGACCTCCTCCTGCCCGAGGAGATCCCCACGGTAAGCTTCAGGTCCCAACTGATTTTCTTCTTCTTATCATCGGCTGATATAGCCGATTAACATTTTCCCTTTGATTTCCAGGAGACAGAGACGGAGCGGCCGACGGTGAGCGACTCCGGGCACCCCATTGAATATCGTTTAGGTGTTCTGGATGGGAACGGCCTCGCTCTGTCGGCCATCGGCTGGGGGCGCCGAAGCTGGCATCGCTGCTGCGAGGGCAGGTGCGCCAGTCGATCGCCCAGAAGAAAAGGGCTGCACCACCTCGACGGCCGTCGGCTGCGCCTGCCCCCAAGAGGCTGAAAGAGAAGAAGCCGGCGGCGCCAGCCGATAGCCTCCCCCCCTTAGACCCGGCCGTCACGTAGTTCCTCGACGCCGTTGCCAGTGAGGAGATGCCGGTGGCTGTTGGAGCGGCGTTCGAACCCGAGAGTTCGAGACATGAGTCGGTCAACGCTCCAGACGATGTCCCGCCGGTCCCAAGTCCCCCAGCGAAAAATCGGCCGGTAAGCCCTCACTTCACCAAATTTGGCTTCACGATGATATCACTTGCATCTGACCGAACCATTCCTTTCAGGTCAAGAAATTGGCCGGCCTCACTTCATGCCCCGAGGCATCGGTAATCGTCTCTTGCCATTTGACCTGCAGTAATTAGCCGATTTGTCCGCTAACTCTTCTTTTGCAGCCCCCGCGATCTCCATCGGCTGCCCCCCAAGCATCCATCGAGCATGCTGCGCCTACCGCGGGCGGCGGCGATGACGTCGGCGAAGAGGCCCCGATGGCCGCAGGCGGCGATTCAGCCGAGCCGATCGCTCCAACCCCGGTGCCCACGATAAGCTGACTGAAACTGACGATCGGCTTCTGTCAACTTAATGTCTTCTGATCATCTCTCTTTTTGCTGCAGAACATAGCCGACATCCTCAACTTTGACTTGTTAGAGTTCAAGGAGTGCAGCGAAATCGGCGAAGAGGCGTTGGTTACGCCGTGCCGAGGACCTGAGGGCCACACTAGCCGACATCGACAATCGGCTGGAGGCCTCGCTGGATGCGCTGGTGGTCGACAGCGGCTCGATACGCGTGCGATTCAAAGAAATTCAAGACCAGCTGCCAGAAGCCCTAGCCGACGCCATTGTGCCGGCCACCTTCATGGAAGCCCACCAGCTTAAGTAGAACGGGCACGGCAGCGGATAGCCGATCGCCGCGAGAGCCAGGCGCGGTCGGCCACCCTCCAGTCAACCAAGGATGCCATCGAGAGCCAGAAGGCTGCCTTTGACCGCCTGAAGACCGAGCCGGTGGCCAAGCTCGAGCAGCTCCTTGTGCGCCAAGATCAACTGATGGCCGATCTCGTTCAGGTCAGGAACGAGATTGACATCCATAAGGACTACATGACTAGCTTGCCGGCCGAGATCAAAGCTCAACGCCAAGGCATCAAGGCGGCTCTGGTACACCTGCGGGATCTCGTGAAGGGCATCCGGCTGGTGGCGGGGTCCGAGGCCGACGACGTCAGGGCCATCGACGAGATAGACGAGATTAGGCGAACGGCGTTGTCGGCCATAGCTGATTTCCTCAAACAATGAGCTTGTAATGATTTAATGATCTTAAATCGGCTGCCGCCTCTTGTATTATACTTGTACTTTTGTGCTGGGGTTGGACAATCACTTTAGTCGTGCTTGTAATCGGCTTTGAATCATGTAATATAATATATCAATCTTTTGCCGTTGTGCTCGTAGATGAGATCGGCTTTTGGCCACGCGTAGTGTCTTGAATTGCTTACGCTGAAATCGGCCCCGGCCACTCGTATCGTTTCGTGTTACCGATTCCGAGACCACACCATGACCGTTAGTGTTAGCGCTTGAATCACGGCCGTCGATCCAAATCACTTCCAACGCTTTTATTTGGGTTGTCGATTCTGAGGCTTAACAGTTGCGAAAATCTTTCAAACATCCTGACGCCCGATTTTTGCAATCGGCCCGATTTTGTCAATCGGCCCGATTTTGTAATCGGCTCGTGTACGTATATGCCCCCCAAGTTTTGTTGATAGCTTCGGTGTCGACAAAATTGTGAGTTCAAGCCGTTCGCGCATCCTTGCCA
Organism: Oryza australiensis; assembly: GCA_019925245.2. Lineage (NCBI taxonomy): Eukaryota > Viridiplantae > Streptophyta > Magnoliopsida > Poales > Poaceae > Oryza > Oryza australiensis. The sequence goes on from JAIFGZ020000136.1 coordinate 1,296,479, forward strand.
TCCCTATCGGCCAATCATGAGCCGATCATAGAAAACTTAGCAAAAAATGTTGCATAAAAATGCCTAAAGGCAATGCCTTGTTAATGTAAGACAGCGGTTGTCGTAAATCGGCTGAAGCAACCATAGCCGAATCACGAGTTGATCCATACGCTTGGGTAATATTTCTTTAGGTATTTTCCATTAAGAGCCCTTCCAAATACTTCTCTGTCCAGTCCTTTTAGCATGTAAGCCCCTTTAGATACGTATTTGTGGATCTTGAAAGGCCCTTCACAATTTGGTGACCACTTGCCGAACTTGTTGTCTCTAGATCCGATCGGCAGTATCAATTTCCAAACGAGCTCGCCTTCCTCAAAAGATTTAGGCACCACCTTTTTATTATAATGTTTGGCTACTCGTTCTTTATCCTTTGTGACTTTTCCAGGGCCCTCATCATGGATAAAACTAAATCTTCCGATTCGTTCTTCATCAGGTGATAACAATCGTCGGCTGTGAGTTGATCCTGTAGCTGAATGCGCCTTGAGCCGACGACACTTTCCCATGGCAGTACTGCCTCATGTCCGTAGACCAGCTTGTATGGAGGGACTTGAATTGACCCGTGGCATGCCATCCGATATGCCCACAGTGATTCAGCTAATCGGTTGTGCCACTGTTTAGGGTACTCAGAGATCTTTCTCTTAATCAATTTGATCAAACTTTTGTTTGAGGCCTCGGCTTGTCCATTGGCTTGTGCGTAGTACGGCGAAGAATTAAGCAGCTTGATCCCCATGCCGTCGGCAAACTGAACGAATTCGTCCGATACAAAGATAGATCCCTGGTCTGTTGTTATTGTTTGTGGAACGCCAAATCGGTAGATGATATGTTCTTTGACAAACTCGATTGCGTCCTTAGAATCTACTTTTCTGAGGGGAATCGCCTCCACCCACATTGTGAAGTAATCGGTTGCCACCAGGATAAACTTATGTCCTTTGCTTGAGGGTGGATTGACCTGGCCGATCATATCAATGCCCCATCCTCTAAACGGCCACGGCTTGCAAACCGAGCCGTCGAATGTCAGAGTCCAAGGCATAATTTCCACTGAGCCGATTGAATCGTTTCTGTGCTCCACAATGAAATCGGCTATGGCTTGCCCTTTGACTGCTCTTGGTGCCTGATACCTCAGATCAAATTCTGTTAGTGTAAAAATCCACTTCCCAATTCTTCCTTTGAGCACTGGAGCCGATAGCATATACTTAACTACATCGGCTTTGCAGATTACTATGCACTCGTTGGACAGCAGATAGTGCCTTAACTTTGTACATGAAAAATAGAGGCATAAGCATAGCTTCTCCATGGGTGAATACCTCGTTTCTACGTCTAGCAACCGTCGGCTGAGATAGAAGATGGCTTTTTCTTTGCTGTCGACATCTTGGATTAAGACGGAGCCGATTGATTTGTCATCGGCTGATAAGTACAGCGTGAACGGTATTCCCTTTTGCGGAGGCATTAAAACTAGAGGGGAGCTTAGATAATCTTTTATGTTGTCTAACGCCTTTTGCTGCTCTGCCCCCCATGTGAATGTCTGATCAGCTTTCAGCCGAAGCAGTGGCGTGAATGGCTCCATCTTTTCTGAGAGATTGGCTTTGTATCGTCTGATTAAGTTTATCTTGCCGATCAATGATTGGAGTTGCTTTTTGTCCTTCGGAGGTTGAATTGTCTTGATAGCATTTATGCTTCTTGGTGTAACTTCAATTCCTCTTTCATGGACAAGAAATCCCAAGAATTGCCTGGCCGATACGCCGAACGCACACTTAAGCGGATTCATCTTCAGACCGTATTTCCTCCTCCGTTCTAACACTTGTCTCAGATCGGCTATGTGGCCTTCTATCTCCCTTGACTTGACAACCACGTCGTCAATGTATATTTCTACCAGCGAGCCAATCATATCGTGAAAGATGTAATTCATGGCCCGTTGATATGTTGCCCCAGCGTTCTTCAAGCCGAACGTCATTACTACCCATTCGTACAAGCCGATTGCGCCGGGGCACCGAAAAGCGGTCTTGTGGATGTCTTCATCGGTCATGAATATTTGATTGTACCCTGCATTGTCATCCATGAAACTGATGATTTTGTGGCCTGAAGCAGCATCAACAAGCAGATCGGCTATCGGCATTGGGTATTCGTCTTTAGGGGTTGCCTTGTTTAGATCTCTGAAATCGATGCACACCCTAAGTTTACGTTTTTCTTCAACACTGGGACGATGTTTGAGACCCACTCGGCGTATCGGCAAGGCCGAATGAATCCCGCGTCGTATAGTCGAGTGATTTCGGCTTTAATCGCATCGTACATATCGGCCTTAAACCTCCTGGGAGGCTGTTGAACGGCCGATAGCCTGCCTTAATCGGCAGCTGATGGACCACTATTGATCGGCTGAGACCGGGCATCTCGAAGTACTCCCAAGCAAAACAACCTTTATATTCTTTTTAACAATTCAATAAGCTGGGATCTACAATGAGGAGACAGATTTTTGCTAATCTACGTCGGCCTCGGCTTATCACCAGAGCCGATGTCAATTTCCTCTAATTCGTCGGCCACGTGAAACCTTGCCCTAGCTTGCCATCGTCTTCATCCATGGTGTCCATGCCAAAAACGCTTGAGCCCTCCACCATGTCTTGTTCAAAGCAGCAGCTATGGCCCGTCATTTCCAATTGGCTGTATCGTTGAATTGGACACATTTAGAAAATTGGCTTGCCAGATTTTCTCAGATAAACAATCGATGCCTTCGATTTTCCAAAGCGGCAAATCGGCACTGACAACACTAACTGACCTGTCGGCTGGTACGATCTCAATCTTGTCGCCGTCCCATTGGATCAGGCTCTGATGCATTGTAGAAGGGATGCAGCAGTTTAGCGTGTATCCAGTCCCTTCCGAGCAGCAGGCTATAAGATCCCTTCCCGTCGATGACAAAGAATGTTGTGGGCATGGTCTTGTTGCCGATTGTCAGTTCAACGTTGAGGATGCCCTTGGTTTTTGATGGGTTGCCGCCGAAGTCTTTGAGCACCATGTTTGTTTTTATTAGGTCTTCGGCTCCCTTGCCTAGCTTTCTGAATGTTGCGTAAGGCATGAGGTTGACTGCAGCTCCCCCATCAACTAGCATTTTGGAAATCGGCTTGCCGTTGATGAATCCTTTAACGTACAACGGCTTTAAGTGCCGATTTTCGGTTCCTTCGGGTTTGTCGAAGACAACTTGGTCTGGTGAGATTGCTAGTTTCGCCAGGTCATCCTCAACAGTGTCTGCATCGGCTTCAGGAGCGCCGAACTTGGCTGGCAATACGAACAACATGTTGACCGATGCAAAAATTTTGCTTTTTCCTTTGGCTGCCCTCCTGGCTTGATCGGCTGGGCTTTCCTCGGCTTGCTCTTTGTCGGCTATGGCAGCTTTCTCTTTGGGTACCCATCGCCTTTTGATTTTGCCCAGCCGACGGCGCTGTTCGTAGATCATTTGCTGAACTTCGTCTTCTCTCCCTTCACGCTTAAGCCGTTGAACCCTTCTTTTCTGCGTCTTTGTGAAGAGATCGGACGGGCACCATTGGGGTTGGCCGATTCCTCATCGTCAGCCTCTTCATCGTCACGGTTATTGCCATCGTGATTTTCGTCGACGAAGAAGTCTTGGTGGATCGGGCCGAGCCGATCATGGACGGACCGCCGCCTTTGGTTTAGCTGAACGGCTCTAGGGACAAACCGAGTTGGGCTTGCAGTCGATGAGCTCCTGTGCTCGTCGTCGCGGTGATCGTTGCATGCTGGGCAATCGTCTAGTGTTGGCAGTCTCATGCCGGATTCCCAGCAATACCTAAAAAAATTACAATGCCAATGTGGATCGGCATTGTCGTAGTTTACCTCGTATCGTCGGCTTTGGGTGTTCGGCTCGTGCCGACGAAGTGCTTCATCGTAAGCCTCTTCCTGCCGAGACCGATACTGATGTCGGTGTCGGCTACGTTCATGGATCGGCCGTCGGTCACCGATCTGATAACTGGGCGCACCATATTAATCGGCGCGGGGTGACGTCCAATTTGATCGCCTTCTGCCTTGGCCCCGATTGGTGTATTGACTAAGCCGTGCGTCATTCTATTCTGTCGATCGGCTTGCCTGAGGCCGGCTTGGACCGTGTTGACCGGGAAAGGATTGCCGTCTACTTTCATCGGCCGATTTGAATCGGCGAACTTCAGCTTCCCGGCCTCAATTGCCGACTGGATTTGCTGCCTGAAGACTTTGCAGTCATTGGTGGCATGGGATGTGGAGTTGTGCCACTTGCAATATTTCTTTTTCTTCAACTCTTCGGCCGACGGGATCATGTGATTTTCGGGCAACTGAATCTGCTTCTCCTTGCGCAGCAAATCGAAGATCTTGTCGGCCTTGGTGATGTCGAAATCGTATCGTTCTTCCTTAGCCGTCTTCAGCAGCCATTGGCAGACGATGGCTTTTTTGTTCTTGGCCCATACGGCTGCCGCCACTTCTGCGTCATCGTCATCGGACCCGTAGTCTGACTCGACGATGACCTGAGTTATATTTTTGACGGCGTTCCTGGTGTCTTGGAATCGCTGCTCGTGGGCCGTCACCTTCTGCACCAAGTGGGCTAAGCTGTCAAAATCCTGCGCATAGAATCGCTCTCGGATTGGCGCGATCAAACCATGAAAGGCCACATCGGCCAACTGGGCATCCGATAGCACCAGGCTGTAGCATCGGTTCCTCATCTCTCTAAAGCGTTGGATGTATTCTTGAACCGATTCGTTGTGTTTTTGCCTGATGCTGGTGAGGTCCGACAACTTCATCTCGTGGTTGCCGGAGTAAAAGTAGGCTGTGGAATTGTTTTTCATGATCGGCCCACTCGAATCGAGTTGTAGAGCAACGAGGAGAACCAAGTAAAAGCCGATCCTGAAAGAGAAAGAGGGAACAATCGGACTCTCAAGGCGTACGTAGCCGATGCTTCACTGCACTGTGCCAAGAATCGGCTAACATGCTCGTAAGTTGAAACGTTGTCCTGCCCTGAGAACTTCGAAAAATCTGGGATCTTGTATCGGTTGGGAAACGGGATCCGTTCGAAGTGCTCTGGATAGGTATATCGATACATGTTCCCTGAGTCTTTCGGCTTGAGGCCAAATTGATCGCGCATGACATCTGCAATCAGATCGGCCCATGTCCGGTTGTCTTGCTGTATCGGCTCGTATGGGTCATACGGCACGGGTGCTTGTCGATACAGCGGTGGTGGTGTCTGAGACCTGTAATGATGATCTTGACGGCCCCCTTGGTACTGGTAGTGATGATCAGTGGGAGGCGGCCGATGCGCCGGTGGTGGCGATGGTGGTCCTGGAAACAGCTGTCGGCCACCGGCGTTGTACCGCCTGTTTGGATCAATCGGCTCTGACTGCCGATTGTCGTTGACCATGTTAGCGACCTGATCTTGGGGCAGCGGCTGCTGTCGGTTCAGTATAGTAATTGCTGGCCTTATAGCCGATTCACCTGGGTTTGGCTGACCGAGGACTCCTCCCGGCGGCCCTTGTTGTGCTAGCGGTGGGATCGGCAGATTCTGTATGACCAGCATCCTGTTACCAGGAAATTGACCGTCTGTGAAGTACGTTGGCCCCCGTTGCAGCTGGTCAGCTATCTTGGCGTTGACCATAGTAGCGATCATGTTATTGAGAGTGTTGACCAGGATGCTACTTTGGTTGACCAACGCGTGATGGACGGCCGAGTCAATTCGGTCTTGTAGAGAATATACAACCGAATCATCTTGTTCCTGGGTCGGATCCTCCATCTTTTGTTTGCCTTTTGTCTCACCAGAGGAGGATGCCTTAGTGTCGTTCATGCTGAACTTATATTTCTGATGCACGGCCCCGGATCTTGTTTGGGTGAAAGATTGCAAGTAGTTAGCTTGGAGCTCTTCCACCATCTTCTTATAATCGGCTTGCTGCTCAGCCGATAACTGCTCCATTTTCACAGGCATGATGTTGTCTTGCGTAATGCTGGGGCTCTTGGAGTCGACCATCTTGCCGGCTGAATCTATGCGTCCAAGTCGAGTCGACAAAGAAAGTCCCACCGGGCGTGCCAAGAAGCGTGTTGATGAGAAATTTATCTCACGCGCTGGCCTGGGAGATCTGCTTAACTCTAGTGCAGGTCCTTCTCGGCTGCCTGTACTATGTAGGGCGTGCCAGTTGATTTGATCTGTTAATCAACAAGAAAAACAAGAGAATATGCGTTAAGTGTTAGGTTAGATCCTCACTGGATCGGCTGAGGGAATCCACGAGCATATATATGCTATCCTAAACTATATTTAAGCCAAACGACTGGAATGGATCGGCTATACCGAGACAGCATCAGCCGTGTAACCTAAATACAGTAAAGGATAATAAATATATGAATCGATAACCTAGCCGATACTGGAAAGCTAACAATGAATCGGCTAGTACTCCGATAAATCTTATAGAAAGATATCATTCTTGAAACGGATGCATAGCTTGGAAATCGGCCATCGGCTGTTGATGGTAGGCCGATTTTGGCTGGCAACGTCCGACAAGAATACGATCTTAACATAAGAGGCAGTTCTAATATAAATATAATAATAAATATATTAAAATAAACATATCAGGGCAGATAAGGCCGGCTGAAACCCCGGCACTGTCACTAAATAATATAAATCTTAGCTGAACAGATCGTTGATAGTTCTAAAAATGACTTAATAGTTTGAACCCGATGCAGCATTAAGTATAAAAAGAAAAACCTAATCTGTTGTAGCCGATTTATATCTCTCAAGACGGTGGATACCGTATATAAACTAGCCAACCTTTAAATCTAGCCCTATCGGTTGCAAGTTCTTGATAGAACTGGCCAATGGCAGGATAGATCCAAACATTAATCTAATTTATATGCGCTATATGATAAATAGCGCAGTATAAACTCTTAATTCTAATGTGTCATTACGATGGAAGCACTAGAAACAACAGATCATACCACTAATGACAAGCGTTTACCTAGATCTGGGGTCGAAACGATGCAGCCCGTAGCCAAACAAAGTGCTTGTCTGAAGAAAAAGGTTGGCGATGCGCCGAAGGTTTGATTGATTATGATTGTATGTTTTTATAGGGGGTCTCGGGTCCTATTTATACCCAAGATACAATTATCTGTACAAACCCTAGACTCTATCTAAACTACTATTTAAAACACAACATTATCCCGAGTGGGACCCATGCCGTGTTACAATTAACAGTCTAAACAAACCCCTAAATTACAGATACAATTGTCGTTACAGGACTCTATCCGTAGGTGGCAATATCGTTTAACACACAATTAACAACCGAATCTTCTATTTATCGTCAAACTGCTGTATCAGAAATGGTTTCATCTCTTTTGGACCTGGAATCAACTATCGGCTGCCCCTGTTCGATCCAACCTTAGCCGATTGGCCTCGCAGCCGATCACTTCTCGGCCGATACGGCCCGTGTCCAGCCGATCCGATTACGCTTCGCCTTTGCGAGACTTAGGGACTCGATTACCAAATTTCGGTGTCAACATCGAGCCATCCCGAGCCTCGCCGCCGTCTCCTCCTCGTCGCCGGTGCCCATGCCGCCTCGGCCACCCCTCCCCGCACTCTTCCGCCCCGCCGTTGTCGTCTTCTTCGTCTCCGCGACGTCCGTGGTGAGCCGCCCCTTCTTGTCCTCTCGGCCGCTCGTGCCACCCCTCACAGGTGTGCGCGGCTCCGCGCGGGCATGAGCCGCGGCACTCCGCCGCCCGAATGGCGTCGGCTGGCCTCCGGCCATCGACCGTCGTCGCCAGCCGACCGTGCTGCCCACGCCCCTTTTTCTTGGTCGTCCGATCGGCTCCGGACGATCGGCACCGTCCGATCCCCACTCGCCTGTATGGCCCGCCACGTGGCCGCCACTTCGGCGCCACGAGTGCGCCACGTGGCGCACCGCCCGTCCGGCCCGTGGACCGGCAACCATGGACCGGTGCTCCCACGGGTGCTGACGTGAGCCCTCGGCCGCTGACGTTAGCCCTAGCCAATGACGTCACCACTTGGGATTTATTACGAAATAAATTAATTAAGGACTTTTCTGTTTTAGTAAAAAACCCAAAAAACTTCTAAAAATCATTTTCAATCCGACCTCCGTTTTAGTCCATTCAAATTTCATTAAATTCATAAAAATGCCAAGAATACATTAAAAATGGTTTGTTCCCTGTTTCAGTAGTTTTTTAGCCTGTTTTGTTGAATTGCTTGTTTGCCGTGTAGATCCCGGTAGTTTCGCCGACCCTGTTTATTTCGAAGTTGTTGCAGAAATCCCCCAAGCCGAAGATCAAGGCAAATCATGCTATATTTTTTATCATATTGCTACCAATTTGCTAAAACACATGTTTTACTCTATTAAATTGCATGTATTTTATAATGTCATCCTAGGGGATATATTACACCGAATATCTAGTTTATGCCTTAGGTTTGACACTCCAAACTCCTTGTTTAAACTTTGGAAAACAACATGACTAGATGCAGGACTAGGTTATGCTTAGTCTGGCTTAGATTCACTAGCTCACTAAATGGGTCATTCTCACTTAATATACATCTCATGGACATCTGTTCGGAAGAAGAATAATTGGAGAACTTGGTGAACCGGATTATTAACTAAAATATGACAAATGGTGGACTGTGGGTGCTATGGTTTTGGTTAGTGGCGCCCATGGCAATTAAGGATCGGTTCACGGGAACCCTCGAAAGAATGACCGTGCAAACCACAAGCCAAAATGGGTAAGGTGAGCCTCGTAGTGTAGTCTTTCCTAGCTGACGAACCCATCGGCAAGGGTGAGCGGGATGGAGTTTCAGTCGGCCCCGTTATAAGGGTTGCTGGGCTGCCGGATTCACCGAGGCACTTGGGGGCTGCCCACGTCCCAGGGTCCGAGAGTGGGGGCGAAACCTTGGTGGGGTTCGCTTAGTTAGCGAAGGATTATACGAAAGGTCCTATTACAGTTCCCTTTCCATGGTACCATGGTGGTATTCCGATGCATGGGAGACCGTGTCGTGGGGCTGTGTCTTGTGGGTATAGTTGCACCCCTCTGATCAGAGTAAAACTATTCGAATAGTCGTGCCCACGATTATGGGCGATCAACCGAACTCACAGTGATTAGTCCCACACAGATTAAACCCTGATTAATGGAACATGACTAGTATAGTTGGATGGGTTGGGCCTGTCGCAATGTGGGGATAACGTTGGATAGTGTTGGTTTCAAAATGATTTAATTACTTAAATTACTACTGTTTTGATCGTGCTCAAAATTCCTATAATTTGGAAAACCCTTGCTGTTTGCGCAAAAGCAAACCTTAGCCAAATCCTTGTCTCCCCTGCATTCATTCTCTCCCCTTTCCATTGTGACTTGTTGAGTACGTGGAAGTACTCATCCTTGCCTCTTCACCAAAACCTGAGCAAGAAGCCAAAGAAGAAGACAAAGTTGAGTAGGCTTGTCCTGCACTCTGGAAGATGCCTGTGGAATGGATGAAGCCACGTGGCCAACGTCAAGCTTAGACTTAGGCCTCTTTTTCTTTTTTCGTTGCTCTTTTGTAATCTTTTTGTAATGTTTTTAAGATGTGGAACTGTAATATTAACAATTGTCGTATGTGTACCCTGGCTAGTCCTGGACAGGGATTTTTATACACATATAGCTTCGGAACTTCTGGTCTGAATTTCTGGACATGACAAAGAATATGATGCTCTCATCGCAAATGGCACATGGACTCTTGTCCCTCGTCCGGCCAGCACCAACATCATCACCGGCAAATGTATTTTCAAAAATAAGCTGCATCCCGATGGCACAATGGAGCGGCGCAAAGCCCGGTGGGTCGTTCGCGGTTTCACCCAGCGTCCCAGGGTCGACTTTTATCAAACTTTCTCCCCCGTGGTGAAGCCAGCATCTATCCGCACCGTCCTCAAGTTAGGTGCCTCCCGTGACTGACTGCTACATCAGCTTGATGTCAAGAATGCATTCCTCCATGGCAATCTAATTGAACGCGTTCACTGCTATCAACCGGCAGGCTTCATTGACTCCTCCCATCCGGACCCTATCTGCCTCCTTGCAAAATCACTGTACGGACTCAAACAAGCGTCACGCGCCTGGTTCCAATGTTTGGGTGGCCACCTTCGCAAACTCGGCTTCATTTCAATGGGCTCCGATGCGTCGTTATTCGTCTACAACAACAATGGTGTCGTGGTGTTTCTCCTCATCTATGTCGACGACATTCTCCTCATGGCTTCCTCGATGACACTGCTCCAACGTTTCATCGAACAGCTTCCCCGCGAGTTCGCGATAAAAGACCTAGGCGCACTTCACTACTTTCTCGGTGTGCAAGTACACCGTGACAACACGGGGTTCTTCCTCAAGCCAACCAAATTCACAGAAGATATACTGGATCGTGCCGGCATTGCTAATTGCAAGCTGGTATCCACCCCAGTTGACACAAGCAGCAAGCTATCGCTTCAGGATGGACAACCGTTTCTTGATGCTTCGTTCTATCGCAGCATCACCGCAGCATTTCAATACCTCACCCTCACAAGACCTGATGTTGCCTACGCCGTCATCAAGCTTGCCTCTTCATGCACGCTCCAAGAGAGACACACTGGCAATTCATCAAACGAATTCTTCGCTATCTACAAGGAACACTTGATCAAGGCTTACACATCTCCGCAGCTCCATCTACCCAGCTGACTGCCTACTCCGACGCTGATTGGGCCGGTTGCACGGATACACGACGATCAACTTCCAGGTACTGCGTCTTCCTCGGCTACGCACTCATTTCATGGTCATCCATGCGACAAACTGTTGTTTCTCGATCCAGTGCTGAAGCAGAATATCGCGGTGTAGTAAACACAACCGCCGAATGTTGCTGGTTGCGAAATCTAGTTCAAGAGCTGCTCGTTCCTATCGACAAAGCTATGATCATCTACTGCGACAACATTTCAGCCGTTTATTTGTCAGAAAACCCTGTTCACCATCACCACACAAAGCATGTTGAGTTGGACATTCACTTTGTGCGCGAGCAGGTTGCTGTTGGTTCTCTACGAGTTCTTCAGGTTCCCACCAGCCTCCAGTACGTCGATATCATGACAAAAGGATTTCCATCAAAGATATTCAATGAATCCAGTTTATGCGTCTGCTCAATCGACGCTAAAACTGCAGGGGGGGTGTAAACGGATAACTCATTCAATAGCTTATCCCGATAAGCTTATAGGATCAGTAGTTTCCTAGCTTATAGGACCGATGGTTACAGATGTAAACTCTTGTATTTAAACAGCTCGGATCACCAGTGAATACAATCAAGTTTTCCCTGCTATTCCTCTTCTACAGCGAGGAGCTCTACCAAACTAATTTTGTCATGAGGTATTTAACTTCTAATCTTCATTCCTTAAGCACTATAATTCTTTTCACCTCTTTTATTCATTGTTTATGTCAATTGATGTTGGTTGTTCACTCTTATTATCTAGCAACTAATTACTAACATTTGTTCTTGGTATATGTTTCTTTCTTTTTTTTTCCTCCCAGAATATCATTGTCAAGTGATAACTACCAAGTCATGGGACCGTCGTTAAGTTTTGACATATGCAAAGACAAAAAATTTCATTTAGGATGATCGGAGAAGGGCGTGTATTTTGCACTTATGAGTTCAAGTCAACTTCGGATTTGATTCCTTGAAGAATCGCGTGGCCAGATAGGGTGGGTATTAAAGCTTGACAACAACCTTATGCCCATTTTGCCACATTTCAAAGATGGCAACTTAAGTGATGATGGATCATGGACCTTACAAGATATTGACTACTGCGAGGATCCTAATGAAGACGACGATGCACAAAGTCAAACAGTACAAGCACCATATTATGATTGGGAATTTGACAATGGTGCTAATTCAATCGATATTCAAGATAATAGTGTTCAAAGGGTGTCATAGAGGTTTTGGCTTCCTTGGATTCCATCCTTTCAAAGAGGTAGTTTTCCTACATTTTAGCTTGGAGGGAGGATTAGCCTATAATTTCAACAGCTTCAAGGTTCAAGATTTGGGTAACTTATATCCGAAAAGATTATGGATTTGACACTGAACCAATGTAGAATCTTCTTTTCCATACACACCATGCTGAATGGAGGTGTTTCCTGAAGAACAAATTTGATATTTAGGATCTTTTTTAGTTGTAATCTGTTCCTAGAACAGAACATAGGCTACCCAAATTGTATAGCACACCAAAGTGCTCATTGTATTGTGCTAATGAAATGTATTGACTGGCAATGCACTTTTAGATTAAACTTGCCTAATCTGGAGTAACCTGCAAATCTGTATGTAGGCCATTATTCATCTATTGAATTTTGCGGGCAAGCATAATAAAACAATAATTCTGGAACCACGGTGAGTGCGGCTCCATATTTTTCAAGACATTGCTTCTAATTTGGTTTTCAATCAGACAATGCAGCTTATTATATAGGCTGTTTGGTCAACTTCATCCATATAAGAATAGCACTTCCTTTCATCTTTTAATGGCAGCTGGTATCCTGAAGAATATTACTACTAATCACAAGGAAAATATGGCATATCTGTGATTTAAAACATATCAATCAGCATAACAGGTAAGTTAAGATAATGATGGGTATTTGCCGATCAAAAGATGGCTGTACCAGGAGGTGAAAGACTTTATGCATTACCTTTTGGTTGCAGCAACGGCACCTTCATAAGATTTCAAACATTTTCATGCACCATTTCAACACTTATGAAGATAAAAAGTAAAAAAAGAAAGAATAAGTTAAAAAGCAGGGTTTTGCTACAAACCTCCAGTTGCTATGCTTTGAATTTGAAAGCTACAGTCAGAACTCATAAAAATCAAGTCATTGTAAACAGTGAGAACAAACGAATCTCACTGTGGCTAAAGTATCTTAACTCCCTCATGAGACATATAGGAAGTCATGTTGCAGGGCTCAACTAAATCTAGGTACACTCACTTCTCAAAATCAACCGACGAGTTAAACCAAAGCGAGCCAAGCTCCTTCAAAAACACATGCTATTTTGATTTGTGCCCCCTTGCTTGAACTTTTGAAGTACATAAGAAAATATCACAATGAGAATAAAATGAAATCAAATTAATAACTAAAATCATCCTCCTCACTTGAAGTAACCAAGGAATTCAAATCATAAGATCGTCAAAATAGTAAGCCTATAAACTTCTAAGCTATTAAGTGTCCACATAATTGACTAGGAAAAGGAAAGCAAAATCAAGCCAGTTATTTTGTCAATTCCCCACTCAAGAACATTTGTATTTCTTTCAAATACTGTCCAAAGATTATGTACAGAACTGAAGTTTAACTATAGCAATATTGGCTGCAAAAGTTTTTTTTTTGTCGGGAAGGCCGGAAAGACAACGGCCATCCAATTTCATTAAGATTATTGGGGAAAAAACGTTTTGGTACAACGGCACAAGAATGCCGGCCCTAGCTTCGCTGAAAGAAAGCCAGGCCAAAACTAAAACGAAGAAAAACAAACAAGCAGAGCCGTGAAACTCTGCTACAGACTAAAGGATTTCAGTTTGTATGGAGTAAAATGCAGGTCATGAAGGCATTGTCATTTTTACCTATGGATTATGAGAAGATAAGATCACAAGACTTGTACTCAGTTGCCTGGAAAAATATACAGAAGTAAACAGCAAACAAATACTTGTCGATGCTTTCTTAAACCGACATAACTTTTGAACTTGATAAAATGCTCATTTGAGTCAGATCAAGGCATCCGCATGATACACAAAATGTAGTCATTTGTTGCATAAGGTTTTATCAACCTCAATTCATGCATATCAGCTCTGTTGTTTGGCTTGAGCCCTGAGAAAATATTGGATTGAAATGCAAACAATTCAGGCAAACATATTCTGTACGCCACGACATTTAAGTATTGAATAAGTAAAACTGCAGCATATGCTAACTACGTGCTTAACAAAGATAAATAAAGGCATGGGCTGAACTAGAGTGGAATCCATACAAGCTTGAACCAAAATAAAGCTAAAAATAAGCAATGGGTTTTAACCAGTTTGGGAACAATAGCAACTGCTACAGAAACATGTGGCAAAAATAAAACTTAACTACAACAACCTGAACAAGACAGCTCTCATTGGGAACAACTAAAACTTGAATCACATCCCACACTGCCAACAGAAGCACGTCAGTATTCCGAAACAAAAAAGGCAGTGGATTCTAAAAACTAGTTTCACAAAGTGAATGTAACGAGACATTGGTGGTACCATACTACCATATTCTGGATTCTTCAACTATCTATTAGTAACCAAAATGTAGTTGCTGCCACTTGACTGGTGCAGAAACTGTACACATTTCAGACAACACTCATCGTTCTCTCACTCTGGATCCTCCTTGCAACCCACCATGAGTTCAATTCAGACTCTGTCCTTGTGCTGCTGCAATCCCTGTTACTGAGAGCTGGAAGGTTGAGTTCATGCAACTCATTTTCAACTTCAAGTAGCTGTTTTCTTGATGGAGTCACAGAAGTTTTGGGAAATGTTGCAACCTTTTCATGAGCAGGAACACTGTGGGACTTCATGTGGCCTCCCAATGCACATCCAGATGCTAAGACCTTGCCGCAGAGCCTGCACTCATAGATAGCTGTTGCCTTCAACACATCTGAAAGACTGCCAAACTTGGTCTCCTCATAAGAACTTGAATTTTCTGGCTTTATCAGCTCAGTACCCCCAGTTACACCAAGACGATAAGAACTCGGCTCCATCTCAGTCTTCTGCGAATCACAGTTCAAGCTTCCATCCATCTCAGGATCTTCATCCAGAGAATCTGAGTGCTTATAAGCATCTTCTGAAAGCATCACAAGAATGCACGCGGCATCCATCACCTCTGTCCCATGTGTCATCACCACTGGTGTAGGGAAAACGTCCATGAAAATCCTCTTCGACCTCGCTTTCTTACAATGAGCATAAGTTACAACAGTAAAATCATGGCCACCATCAGCACTGCAGAAAGCAGAAGTTCTTGATGCCATCTGCTCCACCATCACCATCTTCCTCCCATGGTGGGCATGCACCTTCATGTGCATCGACAGCGCATCGCAGGAGGGGAAGACCTTGAAGCACAGCTGGCATTCAGTCTTGGGGGCCAACGTCCATGGCTCATCGTCGCTGGAAGCGTGATCCGACAGGCTCAATGCCACCGGTCTCTCGCGCCGCTCCCGGAAACCATACCTGCCGGAGGCACCAATGCTCGGCGGCGGCTTCTTCTTGCGCCTAGTGCTGTGGACGTTCATGTGGCCTCCAAGTGAACTATATGAAGGGAAGCTCTTGTTGCAGAGCTTGCAACAGTGCTGCTTTTCTGCTTGTGCCATGCCTGAACAGTAGCAAGAACTGAGGTAAGAACGGGCACAACAAGATGATCGGAACACACATGCGAGAAACGATTGAAATAGTACGCAAGGATCGCTAAATCCTGCTACTTTACAGCATTTTCGGAGAAACTAAGATGCATCTGAGCAGTTTTTAGTGCCAAGAAAGATCTTTTTTAGTGGCGGAAAATTAATTTGGGAAAACCCTTTCGTTTTGGAAGTTGGAACTCGACTCCCTTTCAAAAAAAGAAAAACTCGATTCCACCTTAATCTGCGAAATTTATTGAAATTTTGCATAAAAGATTTGTATTTTTTTGTCCCCATCATCGAGAGTGTTACATCAAAATGCTCAAGTATGGCAAAAAAATCAAGGACTGGAGGGAGCGGAGCTCAAATGAGAAAGTAAGAGTGGCCACAACAAGATGATCGGAGCACGCATGCGAGAAACGATTGAAATGGTACACAAGGATAGCTAAATAGTGCTTCTTTGCGGCACTTTCCGACAAAACAGGATGCATCTGAGCAGTCTTTTAGAGTCGAAAAAAAAACACCTTTTTTAGTTGTGGAAAATGTATTTGGGGAAAAACTTGTCGTTTTGATACTCGATTTGATCTTAGTCTGAGAGATTTGTTGAAAATTTGCATAAAAGCTTCGAACTTTTTGCCCCCACTGCCGAGATTGTTCGATCAAAATGCTCAAGGACGGAAACAAGACCAAAGAATGGAGGGAGCAGAGCTCAAATCATGGACACATAACTGAATCACTCAAGAAACTCACTAACCAAACCCACGCGTCATCCAAGAACAGGGCTAGGGTTCAACTAGATTGTTAGCCAAAGCTTTCATCTTTACCACGAAGCGAGCAAATCAAGAACCCCCAATCAGTGCAGAACTGAAAAAAAGAAAAAGAAAAAAAGATAGAGAGGCTAGGCAAGAAACTAACTAGAAAACCCACCTCCAACTCCAATCTCCTCGGTCCCTGGCCGCTCGAGGGGGATGCGTCGACGGGGAGCCATGAGCAGGAGGGAGGGAGTCTTGGAGTGGCTCCTCTGCAGCTGCTTCCTCCTGCTCTGCGCTGGATGGTGTGGAGTGGATGGAGTGCACTGCGGTGAGCAGGTGAGGGAGAGGGAGGAGACGGGAGAGAGGGGGAGGCCTGGGTTGGAGGCAAAACCTGGGATGGGGAAATTTTTCTAGCGCCCGTTGCCTATTGGAGGATATTTGGAGGCTTGGAGGGAGTATAATCGGACGGCCATAATCGCGCCAACTGCTGCACAGGCATGAGCGAACGGCACCGATGTGTGGTCTCCTCACGTCTTGCGCTTTTGGAAGGATCTAGAGGTCTAATAAGGCCGATCCGATAAAAGCAAGCTGAAAATTATATTTAAAAGTTTTATAATTTCATTAAAAAATTATCAATAATAGATATAGATATCAAATCTTAAATTTACACTTAACTTTATTTGAGGAAAAACATTTAGATAAATAGTAACATGATACTATTCATTTAAAATTTGTCATTTTTCTCTTAAATAAAGTTAAAATTAAGTTTAGATTTAATATTTAATGAAAATATATTTCATATCTGCATCTATGTTTAGAAATATTTTTTACAAGTTTTCAACAGTTACCTTGCTTTACATGATATTTTGCTTAATAATGTCAACTGTGTTCTTTTGCTGGGAACTTTTGCTGCAAATGTTTTTTTTTGAAAATTTTGGTTTAGGCTCACTCTTCTCTTCTTCGTCATCGAATTATTACAGTGGATTATTTGGTCCATGTCTCTAAAATATTTATTTTACAAAAAACTTTGTTATGTTACATTATTTAGATCACTTATTATATTCGATTTATTTATTTCTCAAAATTTTACTTTTTCTATATCAATTAGATAATCAGCAACAGTAATCCAGTGAATAATATGTTTCAAACATATATATGTTTCAACCACCGTTTTACCCAATTTTGCATTTTAGTAGAACTAAATAACACGCTCGGTGTTGCTGTATAGAGCCCAAATACTGGGAGTAACAATTTTACTCGTGTATTTGGGTACCAAATATACCTATGGTAAAATTTATCTCGTCCCATCTGAAAAAGGAAAGAAAGAAAGTAATGGGCCTTGCTCCTGGCTAGGCTTAAATTGATTGATCCTGATGAGGATGCACCTGCCAATAGGTTCTTGGTAGTAAGGCTCCAATCAGACAGTAACATTCAAGGTGTTGAGATGAAATGACATAGTATGAAGTAATTAACGATCAGACATCTATGCGATGACAACAGTCCCTTCCTATCAAAAATTGTGATCGAATAAGAATGCACAGCTCATTAATTCCGAATAGGATATATGATTTCTACTCTCTATCCACAGTGTACTGTGAAAAAGGACTCTGTCCGGATTTTCATTGACATAGTTCATAAAAAAAGGTGAACCGTCTTCTTGCGTTGCAGCTAAGTAAAGACCATGAAGCTCTCCTCCTTTCTTAGCAATCTCAAAAACCGGAGATAATTACAATATAACCAACATCATAGACACCCTCAGTTACTACTAAATAACTTGCGACAATAACCTCGTGAATAATATGTTTCAAACATGCATGTCAATCTTGGGTCTGTTTGTTTCAACCATCGTTTTGGCCAATTCTGCATTTGAGTATAACTATAAAATACTGCGAGTAGCAATTTTACTTGTCATGCATTTTAGTACCAGATATAACTGTGAGTAAAATTTATCTCATCCCATCTGAAAAAAGAAAGAAAGAAATGGGCCTTGCTCCTGGCTAGGGATGCACCTGCCAATAAACTCTTGGTATTATATGAGGCAATGAGAAGATGACATATATCAGGAATATTAAAGAGCACCAGAGAATGCTCGTACCACAGCGCTCGGGGCCTTTTTCCGCTGGCGTGTTCGCTCCTGGCGATGTCCACGTCGCCCAGTTTGTTGTCCATGTTTTTTTATAACTTGTGAGCGTGCTCGCATCGTCGCTGCTATGTGGGTCATGCTGCCACTGTTCCTCAGCCACGCCCTGCTTTGGAACTGCTACAGGAAGGGATGCCCATTTCTGTTCGTGGCCCCGCCGCTGCTTTCTCTACCCGTGCAGTTAGTCCATCGCCTCACGGTCATGGGCGTCTCTTTGCGTGGCCCACTTGCAGTTTCTTTGGTTCACCGTAGATGTGGAGCGCATTGTTTTTGTCGGTCTGACACGCTTGCGTAGGGCCGCGCTTTGCACGTCTCCCTAGCGGCATGGCTCTGCCTGCCTGCTACAGCTGCTTCGGCTTATATGGTTGGTCGCAGCTCCTGGTCTACCGTGCTCCAGGTAGAGGTATTCGGTGTATGATGTTAAAGAGCCATGAGCCGGGACCACAAAGTTTTACGTGCACGAAATCCTTTTACTCGTTGTATGTTACGCTGTGCTTGCGAAAAATGTCCCGGCCGGTCTCATTTAAACCCTCTGTTGGTGGGCTCACTTTTTGTGTTGTCCCACCGGTCATACAATGCGTGCGTACAAACACGTTCAAAGCCTGCTTCGGCGTGTTTTAATGCTCTAAGCTTGCAAAGGCTCCGTGCCAGTTGCAATCCAATCAACATCGCCGTCCGCCGTTCAGGCATGCGTGATCATCAATGCACGATGTACTGCTTTGCGTTCAACTTCTTCCTCCCCAGTGTCTAGGATTTGTTTACTTCCTCCAGCTCTGCTTTGCTCTCCTCTGCTCTTTCCCTCTCCTGCGCACTACTTCAACGATGGCGAAAGCTTGGTGAGTTGTTGTGTACCTTCTTATAGAATGCCCTCTTCGTGTGATTCGACTCCTTTCTCCAACGTTTCGAGCTTGTTCTATAGTTGTGCATGCGGTTTTCCCGTCCCCATTGCTGCATAGGATTCGGTGTCTGCGCATGGGTTCCTGGCTCTCTATCGTCTGTTGCTTGCCGGCAGCTCGCGTTAGGCCGTTCTGATCCTCATCCATCGACGGTTGGCTCCGTTTGGTGGGTTGCTGTCTACATACCTAACGAATGTCTTCCACATGCGATTTTGTTTTGTCTAACCTTGTGCGGCTGTTGTACAGGTGTATTTTGGGGTTTCCGCCATCATTGTTGCAGCCGGGAGTTCGTGGTAGAGGGCAAGCTGATTTCTATCCATCGACGTCTGCCTATGCCGGCTCAAAGAGGTTGCTTTCCTTTCTTATCTCCCTTTGTTTCGCCTTGCATTTCCTTTCTGTTTGTTTTTTATCTTTGCCCTTGCTTTCTCCTGTGTTTCCTTTTCGCGGTTCGTTGTGTTGTGTCTGACACGATGCTATGTGGCATGCATGCGAAAATAATACTGTTTGGTGTCTCACGGATGACTGTGCATGGGCCCGTATAGGTCCACGCATAAATGTTGGTTGCCTTCCTCTCCTTATAACCTTATCTTCTCTCCCTGCTTGCCTGTTCAATAGAGGTTGCTCTCACTTCTTTTTCACTACCCTTTAAGATCTTCCTTTGTACCGCTCACACAGCTGGCAGCCTCATGCTTAACATCGGGGTCTCATTTGTTTCTCTCTTGAATACCGTTGCTTGGCATTGTGAGCTGCCACTAGTGCCGTACCTTTGGGAAATAGATGGGGATGGCATGCTACTAGCAGGTGTTGAACTTGCGCTCCCATCGGACGATCTTGGTGGCTAGACTGTCAACAAGTTCTTCTGGGTCTCTGCCTCTACACAGACAAGTGTTTCACATGAAATGGTTGCCCATCAAGCTGTTAGGTTCTTGTAGGCTAGGTACGGGTTCACTGTCCACGACTACAGCCTGCAGATGTTACTTTCGTACCGGAGAATAGCAGCGTCTATAGTAGATGCAGCTATTACGGCCTCTGCATGACTTGCTAGGTTCCAAGCACAATATGCTCCCACAGATCTGTCGTGTGTCGGTGTTGTTCAGCGATGTAACACTCTATGGTTCAATTTCTTCATGAGACTATGTGTTTACCAACATGCATAGTCTTTAGGGACCTTCGTTTTTTGGAGGGTATCGGTGTTTTCCCCTGTTCAGTTTGCCTGTAATGGTACTGTGCCTTCGTGATGATGTTACCTCATGTTATGTTCTGCGCTTACAATCTGTTGTTTTCCCCCTGCATTGCTATTTGTTGTTTCACTGTTCTGTTTCTAACGATTGTGATGCGATGATAAAAAACAGCTAACCTGTTAAGGACCTTGCTATTGTCCCCGACCTATGATGAGTAGTCGCTCTCCGCAAGTTGAATGGGCACATCAGTGCCGTTTGCGCCGCCATGCTTCTGTTGGACAGGGTTTGTTCTTCTCAGGCTGATCTAGATGAGCTGGTTGTGCTACATCGATAAGTTTGACCGAACAAATAGCTGGCGTTTATAGCTCTTTTGCAGGCTACTCAGTTCAGCGCCATACCTCCTGTGGTCTCTAGGCTGCCGAATCATACACTAAATGTTGGGCTAAGTGTGGAGCAGTCGGTTCCCAAAAAACTTGCAATTTCTCATGGTCATGTAAGGCCTCAGGCAAATTTTGTTGCTGCCACGAGCACTCCTAGCAGTAAGTTCAGCGATAGTTGTCACCACGGCTCAAAAGGTCCTGACAATACTGATTATGCTTAGTTTTTTTGTTCTGCTCATTGCTACTAGGACAAAGAACACTGCTAGATGTGCCACGACACGTTGCTGCAGCAAGCAGGCAAAATCGACGGCTAAAGAGGTCTGCATTCCACCCATACCATATGGTAAGGGAAAACGTGGAAGGAACAAGCGTGCAAGGTATGGTTAGATATACCTTTTGTTTTCGCTGTGGTAGTTTCGTGTGCCGCTTATGTTTGCTAATCGTTTTTCTTTCACCAATGTTTGCTTGTTGTGCTTTCACATATATAGGTCTCGTTCCTACGCTTGATAACATCTTGCCTGTGTCTAAGGATTACATTGCATCATTGAAAGGTTTGCTTAGTGTCCACTGTCTTACATAGCTTCGTTCTTACCACTTCACACAGTTGTTATTAATGGTTACAACCACTGCAGTATTGTGCACTAAACGATCCTACTACGGTGGCCCCTCATATGAGTGTCCATATTGTGATGCTGTTTTTTGGTATCAAGAGAGGGTAAAGAGAGACAATGTTGTTTCCCAAAGAAGGATTGTGTACAATCTATGCTATAGGAGTGGTAAGATCAGCCTACCTAAACTAAAACGTCCACCGAGTTTGTTAGCAAAGCTTCTGAGATTTGATGGTGATGCATGATCAAAGCGTTTCTTACGTCAGATCCGATCCTATAACTCGCTTTTTGCATTCACTTCATTAGGGGCCAATGTAGAAAGGTCAATTAACAATGGAACCGCGCCTTCTATCTTTAAGATCAATGGTGTTGTACACCATCGTATTGGTAGCCTCTTGCCTCAACATGGTGCTAGACCCAAATTTGCTCGGCTATACATATATGACACTGAAAATGAAATTGCTAATAGAATGAACATTTTTTATAGAGAAAACTCAAATGATGAGCCTGATCCACTAATTGTTTCAGAACTTGGCAGTATGCTCGACGAACACAACGATCTGGTCAAGGCATTTCGCTATGCTAGAGATCGTTTGAACGAACATTGTAATGAACAGATTGCACTTAGGCTACTTGGGTGCAATGCAAAAGACAAAGTCCAATATAACCTACCAACGAGTAGTGAAATCGCAGGAATAATCGTAGGCGACAGCTCAAATGATGCGTACACATATGACATGGTTGTTCAGTGTTCAGATAATAGGCTGCGACAAGTCTCTGCTTTGCATCCTTAGTACATGGCTTTGCAGTATCCTTTGCTTTTCCCCTATGGTGAGCGAGGGTTTCACCTAGGCATAAAATACACTGATTTCCCGAGTATTGGTGGAACATCATGTCGCTATGTGACGATGTTAGAGTACTATAGATATTGCTTTCACTATAGGTTGAACAGACCAAATCCATATACATGCTATGGCCGTCTTAGTGACTCCATATGTGTAGATGCATGCTCGACTGTTGAGGGATCAAGACTGAAATTCATACACGACCACCAACCTGAGTTACGTTCAAAGTGTGTTCAAGGAATTGCCGATGCCATTGACCATGGTCTTCAATCCGGTGATTCTGTGGGCAAGAAGAATGTGTTGCCATCCAGTTTCACTAGAGGTCTTACATGGTCCAAAATTACCAAGATGCAATGGTTGTTTGCCGCGTGTTTGGCTCACCTAATCTCTTCGTGACCTTTCACATGTAACCCAAAATGGCAAGAGATATACAATGCCCTTGTGTTTGAACCAGGTCAGGTGCCGAGTGATTGCCCTGACATCATTGTGCGCGTCTTTAACATGAAGGTGAATGAATTCATAGCTGACATTAAGGAGGGGAAGACCTTCGGTCCTATGCTGGCAGGTAGTCGTCGTTTAGCTGTGCTTTTGTAGATCATTATTCCATATTGGTACTATTCCTAATGATCCCTCAAAATGTTGTAGTGTTGTACACTATGGAATTCCAAAAGCATGGTCTCCCGCACATACACTGTGTTGTGTGGCTTGCAGCAAGCGACACTGAATTCAGTGCTGCCACTGTGGACCAGTTTATTTCGGCTGAAATTCCTGATGTGCTTACTGATCCTTTGCGCTATGCCTTGGTAGATGAGTTTATGATTCATGGGTCTTGTGGTGACAAAAATAGATCGTGCGTTTGTATGAAAAAAAGGGCATTGTTCCAAACATTTCCCTAAAGCCTTCCAGGAAGAATCAATCATGGATGAATTTGGCTTTACTGTGTATAAGCGTCGAAATGATGGATGATATTTAGTTAAGAACGGAATTAAACTTGACAATCGATGGGTTGTTCCATACAACGTGAAACTCTTGAAGAAATACCAAGCACACATTAACGTTGAATCATGCAACAAGTCTAACATGATAAAATATCTTTTCAAATACATAACAAAAGTTGCTGATAGAACCAAACTATACTTTGAAACAACTGGAAACACATCAAACAGAGTTGTTGGTGTTATTGTTCTACCACAAAACGAGATTGTTGAGTATGTAAATGCTAGATTCCTCTCAACATGTGAATCTTTTTGGCGTGCGTTTGAGTTTGACATACACTACAGAGTTCCTGCTGTAGAACGGTTGTCTATCCATCTTCCGAATGTGAATTTCGTTTAGTACCAAAAAGGAACCGACCTACAAAAATTGCTTGATAGTCCTGCTGCAAAGAAAACCATGCTAACAGAATGGTTTGAGTGTAATAAAAAACATTCGAGTGCACGAACGCTGACCTATTGTGATTTTCCAAAGGAGTGGACTTGGGACAACAACAGCCGTTGTTGGCGCCCAAGGGCACCGGTCGAAAAAATAGGTAGAATGTACTATGTCAACCCAGCTGCTGGAGAGCTGTACTACCTGCGCATGCTTTTGATGATAGTTAAAGGTGCAAAGAGCTATGCTGATGTTCGGACTTTCGACGATATTGTTTACCCAACCTTTAGACAAGCGTGTGAGGCTAGATGCCTTCTTGAGAATGATAACGATTGGCATTTGTTATTTGACGAGGCGATAGTTTCTGCATCCTCTGCACAGTTAAGGCAACTATTCATTACTGTGGTGATGTTCTGCTCTTTTGGGAACATTCGATCACTGTTTGACAAGTATTGGCTATACTTTACCAATGACATTCAACATCGCCTTAGAATAGCGCTTTCGAACCCTAATTATATTATTCCACATGAGAGGTTGCTATCTCTTTTGATTAAAGAATTACATTCTGCATTTGCGAACAGTGGTGGTAGCATAGATGACTATGATCTTCCGCAGTCAACAATACATTTAAATGATGATTTTGTAAATAGGATGGTTAATGAAGAACTGGCTGTTGATACTGCTGCCCTTGGCTGCTCATGACAGCTTGATGGCAGCGTAGCCAAACTTTGAACAAAGGAGAATCTTTGACACAATAGTTGACCGTGTCAGTGAGTCGAGACCTAGATTTTTCTTTGTCTACGGCCATGGTGGCCTTGGCAAGACATTTTTGTGGAATGTGCTTATTTCTAGGATAAGGTCTGAGTGAAAGATTGTTCTTGCAGTTGCTTCCTCAGGGGTCGCTTCGCTTCTTCTTCCTAAAGGGCGCACTGCCCATTCTAGGTTCAAAATACCGATTGATATAAACGAAAATAGCATTTGCAGTATAAGACGAGGAACAATGCTTGCTAAGCTTATTTACAAAACCTCCCTTATTATATGGGATGAAGATCCCATGACACATAGACGATGCTTTGAGGCGTTAGACCGAACTTGCGAGATTTGCTTTTAGAACATACCCCTTCTAATAGTGTCTACCATTTGGTGGAAAGGTTGTTGTCCTAGGTGGTGATTTCAGGCAGATATTACCGGTTATAAAAAAGGAACATGCAGTTCTATAGTTGATGCATCTATAACTAATTGATCACTTTGGCAGCATGTTGTGCTTCTTAAACTCACTGTTAACATGAGGCTCTTACAATGTGATCTTTCTAAGGAACGTCGCCATGAGCTTGACCAATTTGCTGGATGGGTGTTAGCCCTTGGGGATGGTAGGCTACCCATATAAAAAACGATGAGTCTGAGGCGACCTGGATTGATATCCCTCATGATCTACTCATAACCTCTTCAGATGACAAAGTCTATTCAATAGTAAATGAGGTGTTCCCATCTTTTGTGCAGCGATACACAGACTCTTCTTACCTATCATCGCGTGCTATTGTCTGCCCAAATAACTTAATTCAACTGTTGATGAGATAAATTACTACATGGTTGCTATCATACCTGGTGAAATGAAAGAGTACCTTAGTTGTGATACTATTTCAAAAACATCTGACCACATACCTGATTTTGACATTTTGTACCCAACTGAATTCCTAAACTCCATTAATGCCAACTTCCCAACACATAGGCTTGCACTGAAAAAAGGAACAACAATAATGCTCCTACGAAATCTAAATCAATCCCTTGGCTTGTGCAATGGAACTAGACTGTTGGTGCTTTCTCTTGGCCAACGTTTTTTAGAATGTGTGATATTGATTGGATCAAACGTTGGTGATAGAGCATTATACCAAGAATTGTTTTGAGCACTACAAGTTCTAAGTGGCCTTTTGTGCTTCAGAGGAGGCAATTCCCTGTACATGTATGTTATGCCATGATGATTAACAAGAGCCAAGGACAGACACTTTCAAGGGTTGGGGTCTACCTTAAAAAGGCAGTTTTCACACATGGGCAATTGCATGTTGTTGTATATAGATCAACCTCTAGAGATGGCCTTAGGATTCTTATTGAGGATGACGATGGTGCGTGTAGTTCTAAGACTAGAAATGTGGTCTACCATGAGGTGTTGGAAGCAGTCAAGTTAATGGTATATGTCCTCCGCTGTTGATTTTTTGCGTGGCACATCAACTATTTATGTAGATCGCTATGATACATCTTAATGTCATGATTTGGTTTCTAACTGTAGGATCCTCATGCCTAGGGCCATGTGGATATGTCCATGTTTGCTGTTGCTTTGTTGTTCTTCGTCGCTGTTTTAATCACTGTGTTAACATGTTCGTGCTTTAAAAAATGTTTAACCATGCTTTTCAGGATGGTTTTGTGTGAGGTTTGCCTTCTGTTTACATGCAGTTTCTGCTCTTTTGAAAAGCCTACACAATTATAACAAACTTTTACCTTTCATTTCAGATGGCCTACACCATCCTCTCTAAGCTCGAATGTGGTACTGACAACCCGTGCATCTGTGTTCGGGTTTCAAGGCTATGGGAGTTCACTAATCCAAGTGATGAAACCATATTACTTCATCTTGGCTTGGTTTTGATTGACCAAGAGATTACTTTTTCCCCAAAAGACACCACTGGACCTTTCATGCAAACATATTGTCTACCTAATATACTATTTGAAACAGGGCACCTGCATTGCAGCTCAGATATACGCTCCTTGTGATGAGCTGTTCAAACCAATCATCGCCGAAGGCAAGGTGTAATACCTTCAGTACTATCGTGCGAGGGATTGGAGCAAGTGATATAGACCAGTCAACAACAAGCTCTCTCAATCTGTTTTACAAAGTGGACTAAAATTGAACAATTTGTAGATCCACCAGCTGATTTCCCTCTGTACACTTACTCACTCACAGAGTATGGTGCGCTCCGTGGACGTGTTGACAGGAAAGAAGAATTCATAGGTATTGTCATTATATTTTTAGTACTAAATGCATGATGTACAGTGATATGCTACCCTTCACATTACTGACAGCTTGCATCCTCTTACTGTGAATACAAAAAAAAGATGTCATTGGCGTTATTACTGAGGTAACATCTGTGGCCACTGTTCTGACACGCATCCGAGACAGTGATAGCCTGAAGAGAAGAGTTTACATATGTGATGCTGAGTTAGCCTTAAACTTAACTATTTACTTCATACATGTCAATTTTATCTATCTACATTTGTTGATATGTTTATATATTATCTCAGCTGGCTAATCAATTGGCTTTAGCTACACTAACCTATTTTCTTCAACACTCCACAAATGATAGCCACACAAGCTTTCTGCTCTGACATAATCACCATACCTAACAAATAACACGCACTATATTTTTATGCACTTTTTTACTACATCCATTTCATAGCAATGCGATCTTAAATGTGGCGCTATGGGGAGAACCTGTTACAACCTTTCCTGCCGGTGAAGTGGTTGCTGCTAGCTAGAAAGAATCGCAAATAGCAGTATTTGTCGACACTCTTATGAAGGGCTATGGTGAGTGAACTCTTTAGCTAACCTATCTATGTCTTTATACTATGTCTCCAGTTATTTTACAAGCCTTCAATTAACACTATCTTTTATAGGTGACATTTCCCTATCAGGTAACTCAGCTTGCAAATGGTACATTAATGTGGACACTCATGAGATTAACTCCTTCAAAAAAAAGGTTTGGTCTAGCTTTATTATAACTAGTGTATTTGCTCTAATCATTTACTAATTCCTACCTACATTAATATGTGTGCTGCTTACAACATAGAAGGGAAACATGAACTTATCAAATTGATTGATCACCCAACTGCTAGACCTGTTCGTGCTGATGCTAAACAAAGGTCAATTGCCCAGATCAAGGACCTCAACCCTTTTATGTTCAGGGTATGGCATGTGCTCTTTGTATTTACCTTTGCTATGGTGCAGATCCATGGCAGTGAGCTGCCCCTAATATATAGCCAATTTTCTGCATAGAAAAATGAATTCCTGGTTACTGTCATCATTAAGAAGATTGACTCAGAATCATCCTGGGGGTACTGTCACATCCTGGGTTTTTCCCTAAATTCTTTTAAAAATAATTTACCCGGAAATAATCGGAATTTCTGAAATTAACCTGGAGTCAACCTATAATTTTAAAATACAATTAATAAATGAAAATGACATGATAGGATTTTTCTTGAATTCTTCATGTCAAAATACGCTAACAGGATTTTTACTTGGAATTTTTAGAGCACTCTAAGTATTTTTAATCAATTAAATAAGAAAACAGGAATTTAATTAAGTCCTTTTTCCTTTTTCTTTTTTTCTTTTTCTTTTTCTCCTTTTTTCGTACGCCGTACGGCCTCCCTTTCCCGCCCATCGCCCCTACACGGTCGTCGGCCCGCCTCCCGCGCGCGCGCTCCCTCGGACGTGGGCCGAAGCCCACGGTCCCGCCGCGCCGCGCAAGTCCGGTTCGCGTCCCTCGCGCGCGGCCACCGCAGTGGGCCCCACTGCCGGAGCCGCTTCCCGCGCCCGGCCGCCAACCGCCGCCGCGCCATAGCCGCGCCGCCCCGCTGCACCGGGCCGTTTCCGCCTCTCTCGCGCCGCGTGGGCCCCACGCCGGCTCCGCCCGTGCCGCCGCACCCGTGCCGCACTTCTCGCGCACCGCAACGCCGCCGCCCGAAACGCCGCCGTATCTTCCCTCTCTCTCCGAGTCCGAGTTTTCCGGCGACCTTATCCCCGTCGTTTCGTGCCCGTTTCGGTCTCCTCTCTCCCCTATAAAACCCCCGAGCCCCGCCTCGTTTCCCTTTGATCGCCGAAGTTTTTAGCCCGTGTCGCGCCGTTCTCCGTCGATTCCTCCGCCGGTGAGCTCGCCGCCGTCCTCGGGTTCCATTTTGTTTCGTTTGCGTCCTTTTTTCCTTTCGCGCGCACGCCGCCGCTAGTCGGGTTGTCGCCGCCGGTCGCGCCGTCCGTCGGGTGTCGCCCGCCCGCCGCCGCTCGGATGGTCGTCGCCGGCGCCGACGCCGTCGCCGCCGCGTCCAAACCCTAACCCTAACCCTAGCGCCGCCCGTGCCGTCCGATCTTGCGGATCGGACGGATCTGCGCCGTCCGATCGTGATGGATTTGCGCCGTCCGATCGTCGCCATCCGGCCGCCTGAGATCACGCCACGTCGCGCGCCAATCCGACCGCTCGGATTGCGCCACGTGGCGCAATCCGGCCGCCGCGCCCTGCCGTCGCCGCGCTGCGAGCCGAGCGCGAGCGTCGCCCTAGGGTGACGCGCCGCTGACGTCGCCCTGCGCGCAAGGGTGACGTCACCGGGACTTAATTGCGCAATAAATAATTTAATCTTTTCGTTTAGTTTAAAAATCGCAATTAAACTTCTAAAATTCATATCTTTTGAATCCGAGCTCCGTTTTAGTCCATTCAAACTTCATTAAATCCAGAAAAATGTCAAGAATCCATTAAAAATACTTTTCAGTGCTATTTCAGTAGACTTTTTAGGGTGTTTGTTGAGTGTTTTGTTTGTCGTGTAGATCCCGAGTTTTCCGGCGAGCCCGTTCTCTTTGAAGTAGTCGCCGAGGTTCCTCGGTCCCGAGCAAGGCAAGTCATACCTTACATTGACCATATTGTACCTATTTTATGTAAATACCTCTATTTCATTCAAATACGCATATGTTTTAGAATGTCATTTCATGGGATGTTTTATACCTATTGTACTCAACCATAGGATTGTTTACCCTATACCATTGATAACTTGGGATCCAATGTGACTAGATGATAGTTTAAGGTTGCTTAGTCATGCTTAGTGCAACTAGCTCACTTAAGGGAATCACACTAAACAAGGTTATTTCTAAAGTGGTCCTTCCGATGATATTAAGATATGACTTTGGTTCTTAATAATACTGAATTATAAGAAAGGTGGGTCGTGAGCACATGGTTGGACTTTGGTTAGCGTGCTCATGACGATTAAGGACCGGTTCACGGGAAACCCTGGAAGAAATGCCGTGCATACCACAAGCCCATGGGTAATGGTGGGCTTGTAGCATAGCTGTCTCTAGTTAACGTATCCCGAGAGGGTGAGCGTGATGGAGTTGGGTCGGCCCGGTTTTAAGGGTTGATCGCTTCCGGATTCGCCGCGGCACTAGAGGGGGCTGCCCATTGCCCGATGGGAATGGGGCGAAACCTTGGTGTGGTACGATTGATTAGAGGGAGTTATGTGAAGGGTCTGTCACAATTCCTTTCCGGGCACCGTGGTGGTGTACCGGCGCACGGTAACGTGTTGTGGGATTGTGTCTTGTGGGTACAGCTTGTACACCTCGATCGAGTAAAAACTATTCGAATAGCCGTGCCCACGGTTACGGGCGATCGACCGATTCACCTTGATTAGTCTCATTTTATTTTATTCGCATGAAATGTTGGATTATGACTAGTGCGGTGGATGGATGGGCTGTTGCAACGTGGTTTGAGCGTTGGACGGTGTTTATTTAATACCGCTTAAATGTTACTCTTTTTTTGTCTTCAAATATCATTACTATATTCGCAAATGTTGTTTATGCAAATTGAGCCCTTGACCTTTCCTTGTTATTTATCTTGCATCATGTCCCCTTTTGGTGTGACTTGTTGAGTACGGTGGTTGTACTCGGTCTTGCTTCTTTTTCCCCCTTCGGTGCCGAGGTTGAGAGCGAGGTCTCCGAGGAGGTGTAGGCTTGTTCTCGTCAAGGTTTAGTTGTGGTGTTGGTGTTCCGCTTCGCTCGTCTCAAGTTTCGCTTAAGTCGGTTTTATTTTCTTTTCCGCTGCATTTATGTAACTCTTTTTATATTGTTTCTAAGACGAGGATTACGTATTATCAATAACGTCGATTTGTGTACCTCGGTGATTCTGGACGAGGATGTAATGCACAAATTAGGCGAAATTCGGTGTGAATTTCGGGCGTGACAAGTTGGTATCGAGCCTTCCCGTGACGTAGGACAAGCCAACTGGAAACCTTAAGAGCCCTCTAATTCTTTTCATGTGCATATGTTTTGAAAGAAAAGGGGTGTTTTGAAAAGTGGAGTCAGTCTAGGGTTTAGGAATTGCGAAACGGGATGTGGTCGTGGGTTTTGAGCATGTTTTGATTTTTCCCACTCCTTTGTTTCTATAGATGGCAGGTTCCCCAGCGACGCACTGCGGAAAAGGGATGACAGGTTTCGTGGCAGAGCTGGCGCGTATGGCCCTTGCAGTTGGATATCCTGAAGCACCGGAGTATACGACGGTTGCGCCCCTCAGTGGCGAGTTGCCCTACCGTGTTCGGTTGGAGGTTCACGGGTTTGTGGGAACGTGTCTTCCCAACATGGAGGTCACAGCTTCCGGAGGCACGTCAGATCACGCTTGTCAAGAAGCCGCCTACCTGATGTTGGCCAGGATGAGGGAGCTGCATGATGCTGACCTTCGCACCTCCTCCTACCGCTACCATCCCCGTCGAGGTAGTTCCTCAGAGGTCAGTGCATTCAAGTCTACGGCGGAGGAGAATGACACTACCTTCGGTCACATGTGCACCGTGCTCAAAGGACTGGATCAGATGCACTCGACCTACACAAGGCGACCAAGGAGCTGAACGACAAGAAGCCGCGAGGATCGCGCGACCGGAGACGAAGTGGTTCGCCTGAAGAAGGAAGTAGCTGAGTTGAAGGGACTCCCGCCACCAGTTGGGGTTAGACTCCGCACTACGCCTCGGAAGACCACTACCGCGCCTGTCCGTATCCAGCTAGCCCCTCGGATTCCCCCGCCTTCTCCAGCTCCACCCGCTCCAGTTCCAGCGCCGGTTCCAGTTCCTCCTGCTGCAGGTCCTGCCCTCACCTTTGCTCCAGCTTCGGCGAATCCAGGCGGAGGTGGCAGTAATGGTTGGATCTCCGTCTCCAGTGACTCAAGCTCAGAGAATTCGGCTGAAGACATGGACTCCGAAGAGACTCAAGATTCCTCGGAGGGAAGAGGCAGGATCGGTTGGGCTACGGCAACCGACTCAGAAGATTCCAAGTCCGAGGTGACGCCCGAGGACTCCAGGAGCCGTTCGGAAGGATGGGGATCTTCTGAAGGAAGCAGTTTCGACTCCTCGCCTCGTGGATCGTTCTAGTTGCCCTCCTTAGTTTTACCGTTTTTCTTAGTTTGTCTTCTTGGTAATTGCTGTGTGTTAGGCTGCTGTGTGTGGGATAGCTGGCAGTCGATATCAAGTGTGATATGACTGACCAATTAAGGATGTTTGGTGCTTTTCTTTGTTTCTAGTCAAGATCGAACAATGCATTTGAATTCAAATAATAAAGATTAGTGCTAAGTCTGTCGTTTTTCTTCTTTTCTCTCTGGTCGGTCGTCTCCTTCGATGGTGAACACCGGGACCGGGGCGAACGGCAACAATGGGCGTCGGTGCCGACAACCACGAGGCTCACGACGCCAATGGCAATGCTCCTCCACCGCCACCCGAGAATCCCACCATTGCTCAAGTGCTCGCTTCACGAGACACGAGATGATGGCTGCAATGATGCAGCAAATGCAACAACAACACCACCGGATGCAACGCAGATCTTGCAACAAATGCAGAATAAAGCAGCAGAATAATCAGTTGCCGCCCCACCACCCCAGTCCAAGCTGCGAGTTCCTTCGTGTCCGACCGCCAACCTTCTCCAAGACCACCAATCCCATGGAGGCTAATGATTGGCTTCATGCCATAGAGAAGAAGTTGGATCCGCCGGTGCACGGATCGGAGAAAGTCTCTTTTGCCACTCATCGATTCATGTGGTCCTGCTTCACTTGGTGGGACAACTATTTGGTTACTCGCCTGGGAGCAAATAGCATTGGGAAGAGTTTCGTCGCGGTTTGGGACCGCACATATTCCTGCGGGAATAGTTGCACGTAAAAACGTGAGTTCCGTTCCCTTGAGCGGGGTAATAGATCGATTCATCGAGTATCCGCACGAGTTCAATCGTCTTGCCCGTTATGCCCCGAAGATGTGCGCACGATGCGAAAAGGCGGGAAAAGTTTTTGGCTGGTTTGGATGATGAACTCACGGACAAGCTTATCTCCGGAGAGTATGCTAACTTTGAGAAGCTGGTCGACAAGGCCATTCGACAGGAAGATCAGCGCAACAAGATGATCAAGAAGAGAAAAGTATTCCGAGACACGACCTCCTCAACGAGCAGGGAAATCAGCAGAGGCCGCGTTTCATGCCGGAAGTCGAATGGACCTACCACCATGATTGTTCGTCGGCATCGACCTTATCACCCGTGGAATTTCCAAAGCGGCGTAGTGGCGGCGGTCGGCAACAGCGTACTCCAGCCCCGCGCCCTCCAACGGCGCCATCCCCCAAAGATCACGACCACCACCTCCAAGGAAGGACTCGGGAGGAAAGCGGGAGTCTGTTTCAACGTGGTGACCAGGGCATTTTGCGGACAAGTGTCCGAAGCCAGACGCGTGGGCCAAGGTTCATCCAGGCTCGAGTCAATCATGCGTCCGCCGAGGAAGCACGGGCCGCTCCCGAAGTTATACGGGTATGTTTCCTGTAAACTATACTCCCGCCACAGTATTATTTGATTCGGCGCTACACATTCATTTATCTCAAAGCAATTTGTTGGGGCACATGGGTTGTCGGTAGTGGGACTTAAGATACCTATGCGGGTTCAAACCCCCGGAAACCACTTGGAGACCACTCGCATTGTCCCTCGGTGGCCATAGAAATCCAAGGATCTATGCTTCTAGCCAACCTTATCCTCCTTCGGTCAAAGGCATAGATGTCATTCTTGGGATGGATTGGTTGTCCGGACATAAGGAGTAATTGATTGCGCTAGTCGCACCATTACTTTAGTCAACATGAATGGAGAAAGAATTGTTTTTCGCTCTCCCATGCAAGTCAAGCCCGTAGCAAGTTTGAATCATGTTTCCACCGGGAATCGTCCGAAATGGCGGCCAAGACCCCGGGAAGTTAGAGGATATCCCCATCGTCGAGAATACCACGAAGTTTTTCCCGAGGATTTAACTCGAGATGCCACCAAAAAGGGAAATTGAATTCCGGATTGACCTAGTACCGGACCGCCCCAATACACAAGAGGCCATATAGGATGGGAGCCAACGAGTTGGTGAAGTAAAGAAGCAAGTGGATGAACAGTTGCAAAAGGGTATATTCGCGAGCACATCACCTTGGGGTGCTCCGGTGATTTTCGTGGAAAAGAAGGACAAGACCAAGAGAATGTGTGTGGATTATCGAGCCCTCAATGAGGTTACTATCAAGAACAAGTATCCCCTACCACGGATTGATGACTTATTCGATCAACTCAAAGGGGCCAAGGTATTTTCCAAGATAGATCGCGATCGAGGCTATCATCGTTAAGGATTCGGGAAGAGGACATTCCCAAGACTGCCTTCACCACTGTGTACGGAGTACGAGTGTACGGTCATGTCTTTTGGTTTAACCAATGCACCGGCTTTCTTTATGAATCGATGAACAAGGTGTTTATGGAGTTCTTGGATAAATTCGTGGTGGTGTTCATTGACGACATTTTGGTCTACTCTAAGTCGAGGAGGATCATGAGCAACATCTTCGGACAAGACTCGAAAAGTTGAGAGACCATCAACTCTACGCCAAGTTTAGCAAGTGTGCTTTCGGTTAAAGGAGGTACAGTTCCTCGGCCACATTGTGAATGCCCAAGGAGTAGCCGTGGATCCAGCAAATGTGGAATCAGTTACCAAGTGGACCCCCACCTAAAACAATCACGCAGATCCGAAGTTTCCTTGGACTTGCGGGTTACTACCGCCGCTTCATTGAGAACTTCTCCAAAATCGCCAAGCCAATGACTCAACTGTTGAAGAAAGATGAGAAGTTTAAGTGGTCGGCAGAATGCAATAGGAGTTTTGAAGAGCTCAAGAGGAAGTTGGTGTCTGCACCAGTGTTGATACTGCCCGACCCAGCAAAGGACTTCCAAGTTTATTGTGATGCATCTCGCCAAGGGTTAGGATGTGTGTTGATGCAAGAAGGCAAAGTGGTTGCATATGCATCTCGTCAATTGCGCCCACATGAAAACAACTACCCCACTCATGATCCGGAGTTATCCGCAGTGGTTCATGCATTGAAGATCCGCGACACTACCTAATTGGTAATCGTTGTGAAGTGTATACGATCACAAAAGTCTTAAGTACATTTTCACCCAACCGGATTTAAACCTCCCAGAGAAGATGGTTGAACCGATCAAGGATTATGACTTAGGGATCCATTACCATCCCGGCAAAGCTAATGTGGTTGCGGATGCACTAAGCCGAAAGAGTTACTGCACCACCCTCAGTGTCGAAGGAATGTGTGACCAGTTGCAGCAGGAATTCGAGAATCTAAATCTACGAGTGGTGGATTTTGGTTTTGTGGTGCTCGGAAGCCCAACCCACTCTCATTGATCAAATTCGGGCTGCTCGGCGCCGATCCCGAAATGGCCGAACTCAAGAAGAACATGAGAGTCGGAAAAGCTCGTGGTTTTTCGGAAGACGAACATGGCACAATCTGGATGGGAAAGAGGAGGTGTGTGCCGAAGACAAGGATTTGAAAAGGCGATCCTTACGGAGGTTCACCAAACTCAATACTCAATTCACCCCGGCAGACAAAGATGTATCAAGACCTTAAAGAAAAGTTTTGGTGGGTCAGTATGAGGAGGGAGATAGCTGAGTTTGTTGCACTTTGTGATGTTTGTCGCGAGTGAAGGCAGAACATCAACGGCCCGCGGACCGTTGCAACCCCTTCGATTCAGTGGAAATGGGAAGAAATTGGGATGGATTTTCATCACGGGTTTACCCCGCACAACGTCGGATATGACTCGATTTGGGTCGTGGTGGACCGACTCACCAAGGTGGCCCACTTCATACCAGTACATACTACCTACTCGGGAAGAAGTTGGCGAGCTTTATCTCGCAAGGATCATGTGTTTGCATGGCGTGCCTAAGAAGATCGTGTCCGATAGGGAAGTCGGTTACTTCCAAATTCGGAAGAAGTTGCAAGAAGAACTCGGTACCGTTTGAATTTCAGCACGTCCTATCATCCGCAAAGACGGCCAAACCGAGAGAGTGAATCAGATTTTGGAAGATATGCTAAGAGCATGCGCGCTCGATTTTGGAAAAGCGTGGGACAAAAGCTTGCCCTATGCAATTCTCTTACAACAACGGTTATCGCCGCATTCAAATGGCACCGTATGAAGCACTGTATGGACGGAAATGCCGCACACCCCTCTTCCGGGATCGACGGGTGAGCGCCGTTGTTTGGCACGGAAGTAATCAGCGGCGGAGGAAAAGGTCCGAGTGATTCGGGAAAGGTGAAGATTGCGCGATCCCGACGAGAAGAGCTATGCCGATAATCGTCGAAGAGATCTCGCTTTTGAAGCGGGGATTTCGTGTATCTTCGCGTTACACCACTCCGGGAGTACACCGGTTCCAAACCAAAGGTAAGTTGGCACCACGTTTCGTGGGACCATACAGGATTCGGGAACGTCGAGGAGAAGTGGCCTATCAGCTGGAGCTTCCCTCCAACATGACTGGTATTCACGACGTGTTTCATGTGTCCCAGTTGAAGAAGTGTTTAAGGGTACCAGAAGAACAGGCGAGTCCAGATCAGGTGGAAATCCAAGAGGACTTAACCTATGTAGAGAGACCAGCACGTATTCTCGAGGTCAGTGAGAGAAGGACTCGGAACAAGGTTATCAAGTTTTGCAAAGTTCAATGGACTCATCACTCCGAGGAAGAAGCTACTTGGGAACGAGAAGATGAGCTAAAGGCCGCGCACCCGCACCTCTTCGCCAGTACCTCCGAATCTCGGGGTCGAGATTCCGTTTAAGGGGGGTAGGTTGTCACATCCTGGGTTTTTCCCTAAATTCTTTTAAAAATAATTTACCCGGAAATAATCGGAATTTCTGAAATTAACTGGAGTCAACCTATAATTTTAAAATACAATTAATAAATGGAAATGACATGATAGGATTTTTCTTGAATTCTTCATGTCAAAATACGCTAACAGGATTTTTACTGGAATTTTTAGAGCACTCTAAGTATTTTTAATCAATTAAATAAGAAAACAGGAATTTAATTAAGTCCCTTTTTCCTTTTTCTTTTTTTCTTTTTCTTTTTCTCCTTTTTTTCGTACGCCGTACGGCCTCCCCTTTCCCGCCCATCGCCCGACGGGCCGTCGGCCCGCCTCCCCGCGCGCCGCTCCTTCCTCGACGTGGGCCGAAGCCCACGGCCCGCCGCGCCGCGCAAGTCCGGTTCGCGCCTCCTCGCGCCGCGGGCCACCGGTGGGCCCCACTGTTGAGCGCCCCCCGCGCCCGGCCGCCAACCGCCGCCGCGCCATAGCCGCGCCGCCCGCGCTTACCCGGCCGTTCCGCCTCTCTCGCGCCGCGTGGGCCCCACGCCGGCTCCGCCCGTGCCGCCGCACTCCGTGCCCGCACTCTCGCGCACCGCAACGCGCCGCCGCCCGAAACGGCCGCCGTATCTTCCCCTCTCTCTCCGAGTCCGAGTTTTCCGGCGACCTTATCCCCGTCGTTCGTGCCCGTTTCGGTCTCCTCTCTCCCCTATAAAACCCCCGAGCTCCGCCTCGTTTCCCCTTTGATCGCCGAAGTTTTTAGCCCGTGTCGCCGCCGTTCTCCGTCGATTCCTCCGCCGGTGAGCTCGCCGCCCTCCTCGGGTTCCATTTTGTTTCGTTTGCGTCCTTTTTTTCCTTTCGCGCGCACGCCGCCGCTAGTCGGGTTGTCGCCGCCGGTCCGCCGCCGTCCGTCGGTCGCGCGCCGCCCCCGCCGCCGGATGGTCGTCGCCGGCGCCGCAATGGCCGTCGCCGCCGCGTCCAAACCCTAACCCTAACCCTAACCCTAGCGCCGCCCCGTGCCGTCCGATCTTGCGGATCGGACGGATCTGCGCCGTCCGATCGTGATGGATTTGCGCCGTCCGATCGTCGCCATCCGGCCGCCCAGATCACGCCACGTCGCCGCCAATCCGACCGCTCGGATTGCGCCACGTGGCAGCAATCCGCCGCCGCCGCCCGTCGCCGCGCTGGCTGAGCCGAGCGCCGACGTCGCCCTAGGGCGGCGCCGCCGCCCGTCGCCCCGTGCCGCGCAAGGGTGACGTCACCAGGGACTTAATTGCGCAATAAATAATTTAATCTTTTCGTTTAGTTTAAAAATCGCAATTAAACTTCTAAAATTCATATCTTTTGAATCCGAGCTCCGTTTTAGTCCATTCAAACTTCATTAAATCCAGAAAAATGTCAAGAATCCATTA
This sequence comes from Oryza australiensis, assembly GCA_019925245.2. Taxonomy (NCBI): domain Eukaryota; kingdom Viridiplantae; phylum Streptophyta; class Magnoliopsida; order Poales; family Poaceae; genus Oryza; species Oryza australiensis. Next base: position 1,334,364 of record JAIFGZ020000136.1, read on the forward strand.
AAAATACTTATCAGTGTTGTTTCAGTAGACTTTTTAGGGTGTTTGTTGAGTGTTTTGTTTGTCGTGTAGATCCCGAGTTTTCCGCGAGCCCGTTCTCTTCGAAGTAGTCGCCGAGGTTCCTCGGTCTCGAGCAAGGCAAGTCATACCTTACATTGACCATATTGTACCTATTTTATGTAAATACCTCTATTTCATTCAAATACGCATATGTTTTAGAATGTCATTTCATGGGATGTTTTATACCTATTGTACTCAACCAATAGGATTGTTTACCCTATACCATTGATAACTTGGGATCCAATGTGACTAGATGATAGTTTAAGGTTGCTTAGTCATGCTTAGTGCAACTAGCTCACTTAAGGGAATCACACTAAACAAGGTTATTTCTAAAGTGGTCCTTCCGATGATATTAAGATATGACTTTGGTTCTTAATAATACTGAATTATAAGAAAGGTGGGTCGTGAGCACATGGTTGGACTTTGGTTAGCGTGCTCATGACGATTAAGGACCGGTTCATGGGAAACCCCGGAAGAAATGCCGTGCATACCACAAGCCGCATGGGTAATGGCTGGGCTTGTAGCATAGCTGTCTCTAGTTAACGTATCCCGAGAGGGTGAGCGTGATGGAGTTGGGTCGGCCCCGGTTTTAAGGGTTGATCAGCTTCCGGATTCGCCGCGGCACTAGAGGGCTGCCCATTGCCCGATGGGAATGGGGGCGAAACCTTGGTGTGGTACGATTGATTAGAGGGAGTTATGTGAAGGGTCCTGTCACAATTCCTTTCGGGGCACCGTGGTGGTGTACGGCGCACGGTAACATGTTGTGGGATTGTGTCTTGTGGGTACAGTTGTACACACCTCGATCGAGTAAAAACTATTCGAATAGCCGTGCCCACGGTTACGGGCGATCGACCGATTCACCTTGATTAGTCTCATTTTATTTTATTCGCATGAAATGTTGGATTATGACTAGTGCGGGTGGATGGATGGGCCTGTTGCAACGTGGTTTGAGCGTTGGAGAGTGTTTATTTAATCTCGCTTAAATGTTACTACTTGTTTCTTGTCTTCAAATATCATTACTATATTCGCAAATGTTGTTTATGCAAATTGAGCCCTTGACCTTTCCTTGTTATTTATCTTGCATCATGTCCCCTTTTCCGGTGTGACTTGTTGAGTACGGTGGTTGTACTCGGTCTTGCTTCTTTTTCCCCCTTCGGTGCGAGGTTGAGAGCGAGGTCTCCAGGAGGTGTAGGCTTGTTCTCGTCAAGGTTTAGCCGTGGTGTTGGTGTTCCGCTCGCTCGTCTCAAGTTTCGCTTAAGTCGGTTTTATTTTCTTTTCCGCTGCATTTATGTAACTCTTTTTATATTGTTTCTAAGACGAGGATTCGTATTATCAATAACGTCGATTTGTGTACCTCGGCTGATTCCTGGACGAGGATGTAATGCACAAATTAGCTGCAGAAATTCTGGTGTGAATTTCTGGGCGTGACAGGTACCCTGCCTGTGATAGCTGCAAAAGAACGGCTAAACCGTATGGAAAGTCATACAAATGTGCCAATCCAACCTGCCCTGACATTGTGTCAGCATCGCCTAGGTAACAATCGCATGTCACAGCAACTGGATGCTTACAACCAATTTACAATCTAAGCATTTTTGGATCCTTGCAGGTTCAAACTCAGCCTCATCGCAGGAGATAGTACAGGTGACACTAGATTTGTGCTCTTTGGACGCACAACACAACGCATCATAGGTCGACTAGTAGAGATGCTCATACAAAATAATCCTGATGACATTCAGTTCATACCAAAGGAGATTACAGATCTGTTTGAAAAGGAGTTTCCTTGGAATGTTCCCTTCACTGAAAACACCCTATCTTCTAGCAATGTTTCCTTCCAGGTGAATGTGATCGTTCGAGGCCCTGACAATCCCTATTCCACAGCCTTGCAATCCCCATCTGCATCTCAGGCATCATCTGTGATGCCTTCCCAGGCTTTATCACCAGGACTATCACAAGGTCTCTCTATTGGATTTGTTGATCCAGCTGCTACTCCATCAGCTACATTAGATAGCCCATTGCCTGCTTCAAGCAAGGGCAAGAAACTTGAAATTGAGTGCCAGTCAAAAAAATCCAGTTGAGGTTCATGATGATGAAACAGAGGTAATGAAGCAGACATAGGCTGGATACTTCTCATACAACATTTTTATTTTAGAAGCTAGCATTGCTAATACTGTGCTCAACTATGTAGGATGATGACAACCTCCCACTGAGCCACATTGTTCCTGACGATAGTGCTAAACATAGCACGTCCAAGTCTTACAAGAAAAGGTACAAATCTTCATTGGCATCCTAGATTTCACATGAAAAGCAGTAGTATGTTCTGTATGTTCTAACTGGAATTGCAAAATAGAACTAGGCTAGCTTCGGGTACAGGGGCTGCTAAAAAGTTGTTCAAAGATAGTGGTGATGCTGTCGCTCATGGTAGGTAACGCCAGGTTATGCAATTTGTTGTAGGAATGATTCGTGGACTGTATGACTAAAATCTTTTGCCCTCTCATTTCAGCGGAGATAGCAATGTTTAATGCAAGGTGGGAATGTGGAGCTTTTGCTTGACACAGTTGCAGGAGAGCACAACACCAGGCTTGGTCACCTTGCATGTTGCCTTTCACGTCACTGTGGCTTGAATGGACGATGTGTTCTTTACATCTGCAAACTATGCTATTATGTTGCTCATTGTGTGTCTCTGAGCTTAATACTTTGGTAACACAACACTAAAACACCTGCGCACGTGTTCTGTGGTTTGCTAACATTCTATGTTATCGTAGATGCGCTGTGATAACCATGAATGTTAGTTGTGAACCCATCCTTCTATGTTGCACCTTCTAAATTTCAGTGCGCTCTCTTAATGTTCTGATTCAGACCAATTGAGCTCGGTGTTCACTCTATGGTTACTTTCTTCTACAATCCGTTCATACAACTGCTTATAGGAACAAAGGGCAAATTCCATACAGACAACGCCACGCGTGCAGCTTTGCTCATTCTGTCGACCTACTAATTTCTAGCAGAAAAACGTCTAATTAGCCTTGAAGAAACAGTGCTATAGTAAGATATGCATCTCAAGCCTGCACGTATGCACATTGACATGCTTTTTAAGAAGTGAAAGGCCAGCCTACACACCTACCTACTGCTGCGAGATGACAAGACGACCTACTATGCATCCCACACGCTACACTTATTCATTTCAGCTCATTAGCCTCCTCCACCACAACGCAACAATGCTTACATCCCACACCCTACACTTATTCATTTCAGGTTACTATCCTCCACCACCACGGCGCAAAACTACCAGTCGGTCTCACAGGTTGGATCTGAAGAATTGCTCCTGTACAAAGAACAACTCTTTTCCTGCCATCAGTTCTACAGGTAAAACTGCTCTTCTCTAGCTCTATTTCAGTAGATCTCCTATTGTCTTGCTATGCTATGCAGGCTATGCAAAGTGCAATCTTCTCTTGCGTGTTATCTTCCCTTCTTCTCTTAAGGTGTAGTTCAAGTGACTAATGATTCGGTAGTAATACATCCAGTGCTCTTCTACCAACCAAACCAACCATCTAGACGAAAAAACATAGATATAAGAAATATTGACACAATCGCTGCTTGATGTTCTTTTAGGTTAGCATTACAACTGTAGTGACTCAATCATTGTACAATTCTAAGCACTACTGCTAGCTCCAGGTTCAGCATAGCCTACTCATCGTTAAGCTTGAAGGTCCAGTATCTCTTAGTTGACATATAACCGATTCTTTGCATTTCAAAAGACAGATTAAATTACAGTGCAAAAATTCAGTTTGAGCAAACAACATTCATGTTTTAGTCTACTGCTGCCCAGAGCTAAGTTTCAGAGGGAAGGGGATAAGATTATTCCAGTCTAATAATGTTGTGCATGCTTTTTATTAGGCACACCAAGAACCAACAACCAACAATGCAGTTTGATTGGAGTGCTCAGCTAGGCGTGGGGCAGCCACAGCGCCCTTCTACATATGGAAGAAACCGCCCATTAATAGCAACAAAGTTCTCTAGGCGCAAGGAAATATCACACATTCTAGCAGACATCATATACAAAAAAGCTGTTGTTGTTTGTTGTTAAGGTGTCGGGAGCTGGAAGTCCGACCACAACAAGAATATCAACGATGATAAGTGTTGTCTGCAGATGTCAGATTGATGATTTTGCCTTGCTCCCTTTTCACCCAAAGATGTTCCTGGCCCTGTTCAAGGATCCCGATCAGCAAGAAGAACTGTCGAAAAGAGCTTTCAAAAAGGTATCGTTCACCTTCAGGGCAACACGCCTCACATTTGAGCCTTTCAAAATGAATATTGGTAGTACCACAAATCCACTGCGTCAACGAGTTATCCTTGCACTAGAAGGTGTGTAGCCAGAATCATGGAACAAAGAAGCTATATCAGAGCTCATGGACAGCTACTGCTTTGTAGAGGAATTGTATGGAGAGCATCATATCCGAGATCTTTTAATTTTTAAGTTAGCTGCCTGGACAACAGATTGTAATCTCATACCAAAAGTAATAAGTTGGAACATTGAGAGTAAAGAAGGTCGTCGAGCTTCAGCAAATATCAACTGGAAACATAATGCAGCTCTATTTGTTGTGCTGATTCAAATAGAAAAATTGTTTGATTACACAGACGAAGACAATGGAAGCAATAGCGACGCGAACTTCTCAGACAGTACAAATAGCAAAGGCATGTGTACCTGTTATGAAAACATTTAGCTGGGTGCCTTTACAAATTGATCTAGACAACGGACCAGTTGAAGGCGGTACACCAGCCATACCTTCACGTCGTCTTCCGCTTGAAGTCCGCAAGACTGGCCGGCTACCTTCAGAACTGTAGTCCTATAACTATCCTTCTAATGTCTCCTGCGAAATACTATCCTCTGTAACCTTTCAACCTTAACACTAACGCCTCTCTTTCCATGTTCATGGAACATGTGACCAACTAATTAGTGCTTCCTCTAAATTATTACTGATATTGCACTGCAGAACTTTTTATGTTTTTGTGTTTGTATACAGTACAAACAACCAAGACTTAGATGTTCATTACACCCATGGTTTTTAGCCGAGGCAAAAGCTCTGTCATACCTTCACCCAATAAGTATGTTATGACTATCTAATGATTATTTTCAATGGAACCACTGTGGGTAAAAACAGGACTTTTGATAAGCTCTACTTCAGTACATATTTAAAGGAGCTGGTCAAGACAAGGTTTTGGACGGTTTTGCTTCATTGTATTTTTAAACATACCCTCTAGCTGTTTGATATAGTGTCAAAAAGAATCAAATGCAAAATATGAAGATCCATGACATTTCCCCACTCCAGATCAGTTCAATCAGAAGTAACACAGAAAACAAAGCATATAAAATATTTTATTTGTTTCAATTATACTAACCAGCTATAGAATAACATATCAGAACATCGAAAATTCTCTTTGTTTTTCCCTATAAGCAAGTGCACAAGCATTCCAGTGTCTTTTCAAGATTGGTAAAGGGTAACAGGACATATAGCAATTTCAGAATGCACTAATTCCTCATGTATGCTGAAACATGGATCCCTAACATAGGCAAAGGTATGAGGGAAGCACAATCATTTCTACAACGTTTCCTACAGTCTCATTATAGGAAACAACTACTCATCTGTTTTGTTTGCATCATAGATATAAATTAACCTGCATGTATCCTCTCTGTTTCCTAGCATTGTATGGAGAGTTATCCCCACAACTGCTCTAACCAAAACCAACTGCAATCTTATCCCCAGGGTAATAGATTGGAATATTGAAACAATTCAAGAAGACGAACAATCATCTCAAGAGCCCTGGAAACACAATGCCGATCTATCAACCATACTAATTCATATTGAGAAACCTTTTGACTACACTGATGAAGACACTAACAATGAGGCTAACAAAGACATTTTAACATAACATCAGAAAACCAACCCCAGATAGCCAATTGTAAAGACCTTCCAATGGATCTCTAACCAAATAGACACAGACAACGGGCCTCTTAAAGCATACTGATTTGGTCACATTGTTCACAGAAAAACATAAGGCCATTTCATAGCAAGCATAGACACCGATACATAGTGGTATAGTTGAACTACTACATACATTAGCAAAATATCTAAAAGATGGATATAAGATCCATCTAATATGTTAGAGGCAACATATATATTATCTGCCTATTTCTATTCTGATACTTGGTTGCAACAACTAGCGAAGCATAGACTTTGTACGGTGGCAGGCATCTGTGGTTAGCATGGTAGGGAGCCTGCCAAAAAAGTTTATAGAAAATCAAGTTTAAAATTTCTCTTTGTAAAGAAAATCGATTAAATAAAGTTAAAATGTGCATCCTTATATAGGCCCGAAAACAAAGGTTAAAAAAATAAACTAAAAAAACACAATGTAGCATACTAACCTTTTATGTGCTGGATCTAGGGGCAAATCCAGGAGGAACGGCTGGGAACACGGGAGGAGGCGACGCCGATCTTGCAGCACAGGCCGCTGAACGAATGCACGCATCGCATGGAACAAACAAGACGCGATAAGGAGCTGGGGACTTTCGAGCAGCGTACGACACGGTCGTACCAGATGCCGGCGCCGATGCTTGTGAAGAAGCCGTCGCATCCACGTCGAGCACCGTCTCCACCTTCGGCTTCACCCACATCTCGATGGAGGAGTCAGAGCTCTCGACTGGTTTAGGACCGGTTGCCAACTTTTGCTTTGCTTTCCATCTGCGCGACACAGTTGCCCCATGGCCATGGACTGCGGGGGGCATACTCCAACCCGCTGCGAAGTTTCATGGTGTCCTGCGCTATGCAGACGGAGTGGAACAAGAAGATGCTAGAAGCAAAATAGGTGTGGTTGCCAAAGTAAATTGGGGAGGCTATAGAAATGACGGTTATAAGTAGTTGGGCGGTGGAATACGAAGATGTATCATGGGACAAGTCAGTCATTTCGCATCGCTCAGAAGATGAACCGTCAACGCGGACTGTAGGCTGTGCTAGGACCGTCGCTCATTCAATGCAACGTATGCGGATAGGTCGACTTTCATCTTCCGCCCGGTTACGGCGCGCAGATGCGCACCTCACGTCCTAGTATGAAGTAATTAACGATCTATCTATGCCATGACAAACAGTTCCCTTCCTATCAAAAATAGTAAGCAAAGAAGAACGCACACTCATTAATTCCAAATAGGATATATGATTTCTACTCAAGAACGCACACTCATTAATTCCAAATAGGATATATGATTTCTACTCTCTATCATCCACAGTATACTGTGAAAAAGGACAATGTCCAGATTTTCGTTGACATATTTCATTGAAAAAAATTGTAAACTATCTTCTTGTGCTACAGCTAAGTATGGAAGACCATGAAGCTTTCCTCCTTTCCTAACAATATCAAAGACCGGAGACAATTACAATATAACCAACAATATAGACACCCTCACTAAAGAAAACTAGAAAATGCAACTTAATCCAAATTTTTATCTGTACATCAAAACTGAAAGAGTGAAAGATGGAAGAATAAAGAGAATAAAATGAGAGAAATTACTCATGAAAATATAGTTATCAAGGTGAAAGAAAAATATCCTTCTGTTTGTATGCTAGGCATCGTCTCTGGGGTTATCCAATGTAATGCTGAACTGGGTAGCGATTGAGAAAACTGAGGCGGCAAATCATGGCAGTGTTGCTGAGTAAATCTGAAAAAATGGCTCAATTGCCGATGAGTTACAAATTACCATGTTCCTGATCAGGAATCTAAATCATGCAAGATGTTTTGCATTGTAGAGTATTTGCATGATCTTATCAAGAAGACAGACTACAATAACACATTTCATAAGCTACAATATTTGTACTTTAACATTGACAGGTAAACAGTTTGATACTCATAGCTTACTTTTCAGTGAACAACCAGGTAAAAATTGCAGAAATATCAAGACCGAAACCAAGTGGAAAATGTCTGAATTGTAAGTTACAGCAATATTGGAATATCTGATGTTCAATGAATACTAAAACATCAACAGATTAGTAGAGCACTGCATGACAAATGTCTCAAGCAATGTTCTTGTGAGCACATAAAACACAACACCAAGGGCGATCGAGACCGGGAGGGCCGGCAATGCCTTACGGTAGAATGCTAGTAGCAGCAAGGTGATACCGAGCCCAGCAATGATGGCAAGATAACATGCATACACTGTCATGTAGTCATACATTGCTGCCCTCCCGACGAGAACGCTGTAGAATATGAAGTCCCCCAACCCAAGCTTGATAGCCCCAGATGAGCTCAACCCTATACCATCTTCGTCGTCCTCCTCATCCCTGGTTCTCTCTGGCCGCGGCTGGATCAATGGTACTCTCATTTCAGGAAAAGATACACTAGTCTCTGGTGATGCTGGCAACACCTCAACTTGTGCACTAGCAGAATCAGAGCTCAAATTGGGCATCGATGTTCCAAGCCTCAAATTTATTGCATCACCAGCCAAGTTAACTTGCTCATCGGATCGGATTGCCAAAATCCCCAAATTGCTAGCTGAATCGGCAGCAAGATTTGTCCCCAACACCTCACCAATCACCTCAACTGTGGAATTGGCATCCAACTCCACACCAGATTGCGTCCTTTCCCTCCACAGCCGCCAATTCTGGCCATGGCGGGGATCCACCGGCCTTGCCTCGTAGACCAACGCTGGTATCTCCTCGTTCCTCTCTATGGCCAATTCAAGGAGCACTCTCAGAGGGCCACCGGGCAGCAGCACGGCCGCGAGGTCGTAGACCGCCATGGCGACGAGCAGCGCCCAGGTGGTCCACTCCGGGAGCAGCGTGAACCAGAAGGCGGTGAGGACGGCGATGGCGACGAGCGCGGCCTGGTGGAGCGCGATGGGGACGGACGCCGGGAAGAGCGCGGCGAGCGCCAGCGCGGCGGCGGCGTTGGGGAGAAGCAGCGCGAAGGAGACGGCGTCGAGCGGGAAGCGGAGGCGTGAGAGGAGGAGGAGGGCGACGTGCCCGCCGAGGAGGAGGAGGACGGAGAGCGAGGAGAAGCCGAGGTAGGCGCGGAGGCAGGGCGTGCAGCGGAGGTAGAAGAGGAGCGCGAGGAGGAAGGTGGCGGCCGTGACTGCGACGACGAAGGTCACGGCGGTGATGAGGGCGGTGGTGATGTCGTCTCCTCCTCCGCCGCCGCCGCCGGAGAAGGCGGCAGTGAGGGGGGAGGGGGAAGATCGGGAGACGAGGACGACGACGAGCAGCATGCAGGTGGAGACGGGGGTGACGATGCGGGTGATGTCCTCCCCGAGGGAATCGAGCACGGTGGCCGCCGTGGCGTCGGCCATTTTTTCCGTTGTTGGATGCGAGGGGAGGAGATGGAGATCGCCTGCGGTCGGTTGGGTTTGGGGTTCATGCTCTCATCCCTTGGACTTCGTTTTTACCGTCTCAAACTCAATCTGCCAAGGGAACTTGGGCTATTCATCTCAGCCGTTGATTATGTCTAATGGTCTGGATCAAGCCACGGTGCTCCCTACTCCTCTCCCAAGTCAAGTCTCAACCCTCCCCAAATGCTTTCCATCCTAGCTTGCAATAAGATCCACTGATAGTGCATAAGATCCACCAATACATAGGTTTTCATAGCACAAGCAATACTGATGAAAACACCACCTAGCTTGTTGACCATACAAAATAGAACAAGATCTGAAGTCCTGCAAGTACACGACTATACAAAATGTAGAGTACCCAGATTACACACAGCTAATAACATTGGTAGATGGCTATAACAATTTACAAGGAGCACATTTTCAGTCAGTCAAGAAGGCTCCTCCTTATAGTTGCAGCCGTAGAAGAGCTAGTACTTTCATCCTTCATTTTTGCCTGGTGTTTTCCTTGTAGGTGGCTTTGATGCACAAACATATTTGTTTCTTGCACTGCAGGTACTGTCCTTGTAGGGGGATGTGATGCAGAGACATTTGTAGCTTGAGTTGTGATAAACTTGCATCAACTTCACATCACCCTTCTGTCCGTGTTCGGCAAGATCATATTCCGGACCTGTCACCGGCTGCTTCAGAACCAGTGCAATCTGTTTCTGCAATTGCTTCAGAAATTCCCAGCTCTGGTCCCCTTGCTGTTGCCTTCTGCACTGCAATAACTTGCGATTGAATATCATCCGAAGCAACCAAGACCGCTCCTGCTTTTGCTGCCTGCGCTTGTCCATGATGTCACTTATACAACAGCCACGAAGGAAAACAAATCATCAGTACAAAATCTTACATGTCCTGGCTGGCAGTGAACTCCATTGTTTTTGTATTGCCGCTTCTGCTTTTCTCCACTAGCATTGGCCTGGCAAATATTCCTGTATATGCAATCATGCATTGCAAGATTATAGGGAAGAGCTTCAGTTTGATTAATGCTTTAACCTGCATTTGCTCGATCATGCTCTGACCACCATAAACACAAGAAAATGTTAACTCTCACTTTTTCTGTCTCATTCATTGAGAGAATTTGATGCATTACTTACCTGTATTCATGATGGGCAATTCAGCTGGGATGCTGCAGAGTTCATCTGCTCAGGCAGTAGCATGGTCAACCTTCATAATCAAAATGCCATGGAAAGAGATAGATGCGCGAGGCGGAATCGTGAGCGCGTGGACAGAATGCCTGACATAGCGGAAAGAGGCTTAAGGGTGACAGGATTGGTAAATGGAGAACATAACACCATTTCAGTGGTAACAAAGTGAGCTGAAATAATTTTTATGGTGAAAAACTAAACTTATGACACTTCGGTGGCATGAAGTATGAACCAACTTTGTTGCTCTACAATCATATGGTCTGATTTAACTGGTGAAACAATTACTAAATGAAATGTTATCCAATAATTTGTATGGTCCATAATATTCAATTGATGCATGCTTACATTATAATGATCAGAGTATCACCAGACACTGTATTATTCTATTAAAGCGTAATATCTCACAAGTATGTTTAATTTTGTTGAGAAGTGCCATATCTCATACAGTCATACTCATACTAGTACATTGGATACTACATTTTTACTCCTGGACTGTAATCCACATCAACAAATGTATGTTTTAGTGTTTCTACTAGTTTTCATGGGAAGCCTTTTGGTTCACATAAATTAGTAAGAAAATGAAAGAATTTTCGGAAAGTCAGATTTAAATGGAATTACATACAAATTTTTTAGTACTTTCTGCAAACGTTTTACATACTTTTCCCAACACAAACAAAAATACAAATTCCCATAAGGAAATCCTCTTAGTTCTCTTATATTGGGCAGGAGGCTATACTTTACCTAGATTTTTTGCTTCTTATCCCAGCTAGTAATTGAAAATGAAAATGTGCTCTTAATCCAGTAGCAGAGTCAAAATCTTACAGGTGCACTGCAATAGTTGCAAATCTTAGCTTCCCATTCTTCCACGGTTATACAATCAGACTTAGTACTTCATGGTGATTGATGCACATGATTGTAAGGTTGCATCAAAAGGAAAAAGGTACTGCGGAGATCATGTATGATATTGTATATATCTTCGGTTCAATATTCTTATCCCACACCTAGAACGATACTCCAAATTCTGTCTGCCGCTAACATAAGCTACAGCTACCTTCCACTGAAACTCTCTTAATTCTTACATTGCATTAATAACTTTTGTGAACATAAATAATAAAAAATAACAAAAGCAAGAAAATTATGTTATATAGAGCGTATTGCAAACATACCAGAGTGGAAGTATCATTTCGCAGAGCCAGCTTCAAAATCACAAAAGCGAACCAACACAGAACCAGTCTTGACAGTGGGTGTCTGGGAACATCAATATTGTAAACCCATTTAACGTCTTCTTCCTGTGGGACAAAATTTGAGTAAGTTCCAGCTCTTTAAAAACAAATGGTGCAGCAACCTAGGAAAATGCTCCTACTGTATCCCATGGTTTAATTTCTCAACATAATAAACATTTCCATACTGAAAGATGAAAAAGATTAATATGGCATTGATTCAACAATCAACGATCTCAATTGACACAGTCATATCGATTACCTGGGTACGTTGCAGTTGGATGTTGATGCTGACAGTTCTTTAAACAAATGCATAATTTTCTCTCTTGCCGAAATGTTTAAATGAAGATACAGCAGTTCCCTAGTAACACTCCCTTGCTCTGAATGACTGCTGTAGCCAATATATCTACAGCAACTTACCCAACAGCTCTCAGAGCCCCATTCCACCCATTCATCTCCCCTCAGGCTCCACTGCAACACCGGGGCGTTGATATCCCTTACACAGGTTAATTATTGAATTTCATACAAACACTAAACTGATGATAAAGAGAAGTTCTCGCAGCAGTGCAAAAGCACAATATACCTGAATTAGATGGAGGAAGGAAAGCACATTCCACTTATATGGAGATCACTCCTTCAATGGTAAAGCACTCAAACATGTCCACCATAATCAGATGAACAGATTACTTTGCCTCAGATAAGTTTATTTCGATACAATTTCAGTCATTAGCAGCTTCATGATCTACCAGCAATAGCTCAACCTCATTCTTGAAAGGCATTCCTTTTCTACAATTCCTTATTGTGTTTAACCTTTTTATTGCATTTTCCATCCTCCATTCAAGACTTTCAGGATGCTTATATGAAGGAACAATGCCCCTATCTTCTATATCCTTCAGAAGTTTCTCTCCCTCCTGCATTGTTCCTGTTGCATACATAGCTCCAGTCAGTGTGATGTATGTTGTAATGTTCGGCAGAAGTCCCTTAGATTTCATCTCTTCATAAAGATCTAATGCATCACAAATACTTTTATTGTTGCATAAACCAGTAATTAATACATTATAAGTGACAACATCAACCTTCAGCCCACATGACTCCATCAATGGCTTTAAGTGGAAAGCATCATCAACCTTGAATTCTTTACAAAGACCATGCATTAGGGTAGTAAATGTAGCAATAGTTGGCACCATGCCTGCACGCATTATGCTACTAAAAACTACAATGGCCTCTTCAACCTTTCCACATCTACAAAGGCCTCTAACAATTGAACTTTCAGCAACTTCAGATGGCACAACACCAAGAGCTTTCATTTCCTCTTTTAGCTCAAATGCTCCATTAATGTCTCCAACCCTGCATTTTGCATTGATCAATGAAATATAGTGTGTATGCTTTGGTTGAAGCCCGTTTTCTACCATCTCATGTAGAATTTCATAACTCTGTTGCAACCAATTTTTTCTGATTAATCCATTTATCATGGCAACATATGTTTTACTACTGGGTGACATATGTAACCACTTCATATAGCTGAAAAGTTTTAAAGCATTAGACATCTTAGATTTCTCACTGAAAGCCTTTATGAGTATATCAAAAGCTAACTTATCAGGAAAAACTCCTTCTAAGACCATCTTCTCCAAGAATTTAACTGCAATTTCAATCAACCCGTACTCACAAAGTCCAAAGATGAGTATGCGGTATGTCACATTATCTGGTTTGATCCCTTCTTTCACCATATCCCTGTATAGATATAAAATTCTTGACAATTGTCCCTTCTTGATGTACCCGTGCATAAGAATGTTATAGCTAGCGGGGCTTGGATATACCTCATTCTCATGCATGTCACGCATCAGTCTTTCTATTTCATTTATCTGTCCTCCCTTCAGATATCCATTCATCATTGAATTGTACGCAATACAATCTGCATACAAGCCTTCCTTGCATATAATCTCCTGGAACATGTAAGAAGCAGCCTTCACTTGACCTTCATTTACTAGACCATTCAACAAACAGGTATATGCAATGGTATCAGGAACCAGTCCTTTCTCTAACATCATCTGCAACAAGATGAGTGCAGGCACAATCTTACCTCTTTTGCAAAACCCATCCAGAAGAATGGTGTAGGTATAAGTATCAGGTAAAATGTTCCTTGTGACCATTTTCTCACATAAATCCAGAGCTTCATCTAGGGTTCCATGTTTGCAGATCCCTACAAGTAGTGTATTTAAGGCTTTCTCATCAATTGCACAAGCTTTCTCAAGAAGATAGACCATAAACTCTTTTGCTTGTACCAAGTGGCCTCCCTGACATAATCCTCTGAGCAAACTCCCATAAGTGCAAATATTTGGAGGCCATCCATGTCTAACCATATTATCGTAAACTGAAAATGCCTCAAGTACATTACCTCTCTGGCAGTAACTGTCTATTATGCAGTTAAAGCAAGCAACATCAAATGATATCTTCATCCTAGACATGTATTGTTTGAATTGCTCAGCCTCTGCAATCATTCCCTCTCTATAAAAAGCACACAGTAATGCATTATGGATGACTGAATTGGCAACTAGACCACTTCGATAAATATCCACAAAATACTTTAGTGCTTCTTTGGCATGCCCAGCCTTGCAAAAATAAAAAACTAGCATTGTATATAGTATATTATTAGGGAGAACTCCACTTTTTTGCATCCTTGATAAAATCTCTTTCGTCTCATGCATCATACCCGTCTTGCACATACCATTGATTAATGCTGAATAAGTAATAACATCTGGATCAATTCCATCCGCAAGCATGCACTTTAAAATTTGTTTAGCCTTAGAAACCTCCCCTAGTTGACAGAAACCATCAATGAGAATAGTATACATAGTTCTATTGATGGATATGCTTCTCGATCTCAGATATTTGATAAGATCTAATGCAGGTCCCAGCTTGGAATGTTTGCAGTAACCATTCAACAACGCACTATAAGTAAGCTCACTTGGTCTCACACCAGCGATCTGCATTTCATAAAGAACTCTTAGGGCTTCATCTGTTCTCCCGTTTCGGCAGTACCCATCAATCAATGCTGTGTAAGTAGCTACACTCGGTTTCAAACTTTGTCTCAGCATTTGATTGAAGATATAGATAGCAAGATTTATCTTATCTTCACCAAAAAATCCATGGATCAAAGTATTATAAGAACATTCATCAGGTGTTAAGTTAACTTCCCTCATTCTTTTTAGCAAAAGGTAAGCACGTGCACTCCTCTTTAGTTTACATAATTTATCTATCATTATGTTATAAGTATACAAATCTGCCCCTATACCATTCTTCTCCATATCATCTAGAATACGCAGGGCAGACTTACACCTTCCCTTCTTAACGTACCAGTTAAGTATAGTATTATAAGTAACAGCATTAGGTAAGCGACAATTCTTCATCTTTTGTAGCATACTCTCAGCCTTCCTAAGTTTTCCCTGAGTGCACAAAGAATTCAGCACAATGTTGCAAGTGGTAACATCTAGAGGGAACTTCCGGTCCAGACTTTCTTTCAAAAACAACCAAACATATTCTGATTTGCTTTTTCCCACAAGAGCATTAAGGATGTTATTGCACGAAAAAGATGAAGCCTTAAATCCACATTCATCCATAAAGAAAATTGCTGCAGTCGCATCAAGTATTTTTCCTTCCTTCACATAAGCATTGATAAGAAGATCAACAGAAAAGAGGTTGGTGGAATCACAACGTGAAATGGTCCGCAAAAGGGAGCTAAATATAGCACTACAAGAGAAGCCTGTCAGGGCAAGGTGCCTCAACACTGACATCGCTTGTGATGGCATTTGAGCTTGGACAAGGATGTGGACAGCCATGCAGTAAATATGGGTAATTCGGTCCAAACCTGATTGTTGAACGATAGAGTCCAGCATCCTCAAGGCCAGCTTTCCATGTGCCTTGTCAAGCTTCCCAGATTTGTACGCCATTTGACTCAAGGTTTCCCATCGCTGCATAGCTAGGACAGTGATGATGCTGCTCTCAACTCCATGAGCTGAAAGAGAAAAACCAAATGAATGGAACCAGAAATTGAAGGCAAAACTACAGTAGGCTATTTCCAATTAAGCTAGTAACTGTGGCATGAGAACAGGATTCAAGTAAATTAAGTCTGCATAGAAGATGTGGAATAAAACAGAGCAAGTCAAATCAGTCGACTATGCAATATATCTTGCTTTTCCAACAGGAGATCAGTAAAATGAGACACTGGAAAGCAGGGTCAGTATCAGTTATGCAATACAGATCCACATACGCATTACCATTAGAAATTTAAATTTGGCTACTAGCAAAATTTTCTACCAGCAACAAATTCTCACTTCTTTTATGCCATCATTTCCCCTTTATTACTTCCTTTTCACATGTTCCACAGAAAGACAATGCAAAAGCTACACTGATCAGACAACATTATGTTAAGGGAATGATGCCAATTACCAATTGTGCTGCTGACAAAAATGGAAAGCTACATTTAGCTACACCTCAAAGGTTGTCCAGTCAAAAGGATTCATCTGTTAGCACAAGACTGAAACTAAATGTCTCGTGAGAGCATCAACAGCAACTTAGCGTACTTTATAAAAACTAACGGCATGGGTTTGCCAGGTTTGGTACAAAAGGAATGTGTGTCAAGAAATTATCAAAATGGCATGACACAGAAACACAAGTCATGGGCATGACTCCAAGCAAGCATTTCAGCAAACAGCTTGAGTGCAGCAAACGAACTATACACAGCCATAAGCAGAACAACCGAATTAGTCGCCACAGACGCAAAATGCCGATAGAATGCGTCGGTTGAACACAGATTTGTTTTTGATGGAAACGATCGCGCTCTCCGCGGATACATATTTTACCTGAGGCTGCGGCGGGCAGCACGCCGGCGCCGATCCTGGTGTGCGCGGGAGGCCTCGCGCGGGCGGGGAGGAGGGACCAGTACGCCGGGCTGGAAACCGCGTCTCTGGACTGGACGATCCTGCGGCGGTAGGAGGAAGACGCGAGCGACGACGCCGACGACGACGACATGGCAGGAGGCAGGAGGCGTCTCGCGGGCACGCGGCAGGAGCAGCCGCCGCCCGCAGAGAGAGCGCCAGCCACCAGGTGGAAGTTTCTGGCTCGCTCATCCAAATCCCCACGCCGAGAGCTTGCCTTCCTCAGCAGGCGGCGATGCGAGGAGGAGGAGGAGAGAGGCGGAGGACAATAAGAGGAAGCGCGGCGTGGGGGACGGCGACGGCGAGCGCAGAGGCCGATCATTTTCGGATTTTTATTTTTTTTATTAAAAGTTTTGCAAAATATTTTTTGTTTTTGAAATTTTACAAAAGTAGCCGCTAGTCGCCTTTCGGGAGGAAGTTTTGTAAAATCGTTTTTTAGGAGTATTTCATGACATGTCTCATGGTCATTGGTCGTCGTCTGTCGCGCACGTGACAATTTGCGTTTTTCCCTGTTGTCGCTCTCGCAAGGGTTTCCAATGTAGCTTTTAGGGCCGCCGCAAAAGCGCACGAGAAAATTTTGCAGCAGCCCCTTGCCGTCCTATAGAGACGATTTTGCCCATTGCAAAATTAATTTAAAAATTAATTTTAAAAGTCCGAGTAAACTTTTGAACTATTCAAATTGTAAATCTAAAGCTTTTAACTCAAAATTTAAAAAGTTTAAAATTTTGAAGTCAAATTTAAAAACATTTAACTCAAAATCTAAAAAATTTCAACTAAAAATTAAAAGCTTTCAAGTTAAAATTAAAATTTTCAACTCAAAATTTGAAAACTCTTGACTCAAAGTTTGAAACTTTCAACCCAATTTTTAAATCTTTTAATTTAATTTTTGAAACGTTCAACTCAAAATTGAAAACTTTCAAAATGTTCATCTCAAAAATTAAAAACTTTCAAAATGTTCATCTCAAAAATTTAAAACTTTCACATCAAATTGCAAAACTTTCAACTCAGAATTCAAGAATTTTCAACTCAATTTTAAAAATCTTCAATCGTGGAAAATTTGACTGTGCTTCGAAGGGGCTGCCTGCAAAAGGGCAGCTGGGGTGGTGATTTTGCATGCGGCCCCCTTGCCGCCCTATAGAACGACGATTTTTGGCCTTGTGGGTATAAAACCCCGTCCCCTCTCCCATATTTCACTATATTCGCCAAAAATCCAGAAAAAGAGAAACTGAGAGTGGTGAGGCAAAAGGAGAAGAGCGGCAAAGCTCTATCGGTCTGCTAACTCCATCGTAGGTAAATACAATATCCCGAACTATGTTCATATTTTGTGTTGCATACTAGGCTAAATACCATGTATTTGAAATATTTGAGTAGATGTATAGCACGTAGATCTGGAGCACAGAACAAATGTGTATAATTTAAGGCATGATTTATGCAATGTTTGATAGTTGTTTTTTTTGAAACAGTAGGATGCCTAGGTGTGGAAAAGCTAGCAAATCAAGGTAACATAAGTCGTTCTGCGATATTATCCGTTATTTGTTGTGCATCAAATGAGAAACCCTAGATTCACGATTTATGTGCTTGCTTTCTGGTTGATTTGTAGTTATCGCCAGAAGACCAGAAATGTATTCGACCCATTGCCTTTGCCTAGTGGTGTTCCAGTGCCCATGTGCTGGTGCAGTGATCTTTGCAAGATAGCCCAATCAGATGAAGAGGACACGTATATGCAGAGGTACTGGATGTGTGCCAATTTTGCGTTTGAGCCTACACCTTAGCAGCGCCGCATTAACATGATGGTGATAAACTGATATTTTGTAATAATTATTTAGTGTATTAAGAAGTCTTGCATGATTTATTTGTTTTGTAAATATTGCATTTGTTGCAGACCCCTCCACCGCTCTGTGATTTTGAGCAGTGGATCGACACTGAGATCAAGCTGGAAGACAAGGAGTGGATGAAGTACATGCTGCAGTGGGATGCAGAGCACAAGGAGAAGATGGAGAAGAGATGCAAAGAGGAGGCCACAGAAAAAGAGCACAAGGAAGAGGAGGAAAGGAGGTGTGTTGTGCGTACAGAGAGGAGCGAGAGCAAAAGCTTAAGCATGCACGTCGAGCAAATCTAAATTCAGACAGATCAACACCATGTGGACCAAATCTAACATTGCTTGACCATGAACTATTTGAAATATGAACTTACTTGCCATTTTGCCTGATAAACAGATTGAAACTGAGTTCATTTCATACTAACAATATGTTGCATCAATATGTAATGCACGCTAAGTTAAAGTCTCTACAAATATGATGTCTGTCCTAGATCTTAAATTCTACAAATACAGTTTGTCCTTCTAGATCTACCATCCATCGTACATATATTTTACAAATTTTCGCTATGTTGTAAGTCACAGTTTCTAAAAGAAATCATGCCTTAAATTATACATATGTGTTATGTGCTCCCGATCTACGTGCTACAGATCTACTCAAATATTTCAAATACATGGTATTTAGACTAGTATGCAACACAAAATATAAATATAGTTCGGGATATTATATTTACCTGCGATGGAGTTAGCAGACCTATAGGGCTTCGCCGCTCTCCTCCTTTTACCTCACCACTCTCAGTTTCTCTTTTTCTGGATTTTTGGCGAATATAGTGAAATATGGGAGAGGGGACGGGGTTTTATACCCACAAGGCCAAAAATCGTCGTTCTATAGGGCGGTAAGGGGGCCGCATGCGAAATCACCACCCCAGCTGCCCTTTTGCAGGCAGCCCCTTCGAAGCATAGTCAAATTTTCCACGATTGAAGATTTTTAAAATTGAGTTGAAAATTCTTGAATTCTGAGTTGAAAGTTTTGCAATTTGATGTGAAAGTTTTCAATATAATGAAATTTTTGAGAGGGAAAAGGGTTTTATACCCCCTCGGGCTAAAATCGCCCTTGTATAGGCGGCAAGGGGGGCCGCCCGCAAAATTCCCGCCCCGGCCACCCCTTCGCAGCGGCCCCTAAAGGCACAAAAAATCGCCCTAACTAAGGGCAGAAAGGGGGCCGCCTGCAAAATTGCCACGCCAACCACCCTTTTGCGGGCGGCCCCCTAAAGCCATAGTGGAAAACATGCTTGCCGAGGGCGGCAAGGGGCCGCCTACAAAATTATTGCGTCACTGGCCCTTTTGGAGGCAGCCCCTAAAGCCATAGTGAAAAACACTCTTGTCGAGGGCAGCAAGGGGGTCGCCTGCAAAATTGTTGCGTCGGTCGCCCCTTTTGCAGGCGCCCTCCTAAAGCGACAGTGAAAAATGCCCTTGCCAAGGACGGCAAGGGGGCAAAATGTTAACTGTTACGCATGCAGCAGACGGCGGCCAACGGCCGTGAGACACGTCATGAAAAACGCCCTCCGGGAGGGCGATTTTAAAAACCCCTCCCGAAGGGTGGCGGGCGACTACTTTTACAAAATTTAAAATAAAAAATATTTTTGCAAAACTTTTAATAAAAAATTAAAAATCTAAAAATTGGATTGGAGGACCTGAGCACCACGCGTGGCTGCGAGAGCCCGTTTGTTTGCAATAATCGGGATTCGGGACGGGCCAAAACCGGTGTCAAATGAATGGCACGATTGCTGGCCCAGCTCGTTTTGTGGAAGGCTAGTCTAGGATAACTAAAAAATTCTTATAATAAATTTTATTTTAGGTCTAATCTTCTTGAAGTCAACAATAAATAATAAATCATTTTTTAAACCGTAATATAAGATATAACACGTCTCTCAACTATATTATATCTCTTTTCGGTAGACATGACTAGACGAGTTGACTGGAGTCAATTCTGGCTGAGTCACCGTTGGATCCACGTCCCCACATATCAGGGCCTATCTTCTTCCTCCATAACGCCTTCTCTCTCCCACCAATCAACACCACCGCCCGCAAAAACCTCCCGCAAACCCCCGATGCTTTGCCGCATCGACGTACTCCAGCCGTCGTCGGAGCCACCTCGATAGCGTCGGCGCAGCGACGGATATGCATCCAAGGCCACCTCTGTCCTGCAGCAGCGCGTGCGGGACCACACCTTCGACGGCATCATGGAGGTGCAGAAGTGGGTGCGCCGCTTCTTTGCCCTCCACTCCCTCCTTTATGTGGCCACCCCCACCGCGCTCGCTAGCGACGGGGACAAGGCCATGTCCTTGCCGTTCTCCCACCTCAGCGTGCTCGCGTCGCGCTAGCTCCACATCACACCCCTCAATGCCAGTTGCTTCCTTCTGCGCCACTCGCACGTGTTTTGTTGGAATAATTGGGCTAGGCCCATTTAATGATAGGTGGTTAAATTGATTAGTCCCATATTAGAAGTTAAGGAGGTTTTCAACCAACTTAAATATGTGGACTATGTGTGCACCAATTGAGAGGATAAGGAGGAGAAACAGGAATGCACACACGTGCTCGCTCGCGAGGCGAGAAGTGGATCGTGGGACTTTCCTCTCTTTCTCTGTGTAGCTAGCTGTTGTCTTGCCATCCCCATCACAAGCCTCTGCCGCAGGCCTTCGGAACTTCGCCCTGTTGCGATACTTGCATGAGTAGGCAGATGATCAAGTTTTGGGTAGCGCACCGCGTGACTGCTCGCTAAGAATTTCTTCTTCCTTATACTTCCTGGAGGCCAAACAACTACTTCTCGGAAGCTATTCGAGGGACTCCACTGCGTTCGAGTTGTCATTACACCGACTTAGATCGACAACATCAAACAGCACGAACCAAAGCTTCAGGCACAATGTCTGTTTTGTCAAGTTCTGGGAACGGCACACCTAATGTCGTCGACAATGGTTTCGTCCCTATGTACTATCTAAAACTTCTCTGGTACCTGTTCTCGTTTCTATTTATATGTGCCTTAAACATGAATGCGAGCATATGTTATATATCACTTACAATAGTTCTGAATTATTTCATACTATTCGGAATTAAAATATATCGTAAAATGCATAATAATTTAACAATCCAAAAACTTGATGCTTTTGATAGGCTTACGGCCACTGGTTTTGCTAAGCGATTAAACCAAACGTTTTTGATGGTTTAAATTAAAAACGGTGACGTGATAGGATGGTACTCTGGTTAACCGCAATGAACATTATTCATGTCGCAAAGGGGATGCCAGAATAGTTTACTCCAGAGGAGGAGCAAGCTTTCTTGGTAGGCAATAACCTTTTCCGAGGCGCCGTGACCAGTATTCTTGCGGGGTCATCTGCAAAGGAATTGTGGGATGCACTAGAGGCAAAGTTTGGGGTTTCTGACGCTGGTGGTGAGTTGTATGTCATGGAACAATTCTATGACTACAAGATGGCCGATGACCATTCTGTAGTAGAACAGACACATGAGATTCAGGCACTAGCAAAAGAACTCAAATATTTCCCATGTGAGTTGCCCAACAAGTATGTGGCATGGGGCATTATTGCTAAACTACCACCTTCTTGGAGGTATTTTGTCACTTCTCTGAAACATAAGATATAACAGTTTAGCATCGTTGATCTGATTGAAACTTTGGATGTTGAAGAGAAGGCGAGGGCGAAATATACTTGCCGGAAAGGAGTTGCTAGGCCTTCTAGTGCCAATCTGGTGCAGAAAAACAACCCCAAAGGTAAGAAGAAAAAGAACAAGCAAGATAATATTTCAGAAGCTAAACAGACAACCGCTTTTAAGAAGAAGAACAAGGGAAATTGCTATGTTTGTGGTGAACCTAGTCATTTTGCCAGTGAATGTGAGAACCGCAAGTGGAAGGGCAATAAAAAGTCATCAAACATGGTCATTGGTGAAACTGTAGGAACGTCGGGATATGGTAATTTATTACCTATAGTTCTTTTAGTTTGTCATTCACTGGAATGGTGGATCGATACTAGGGCTAATATTCATGTGTGTGCTGACATCTCTCTGTTTTCTTTTTATCAGGTCGGAGGGACTTGCTCCTTGTTAATGGGGAACGACACCCATGCGCGTGTTCTTGGTGTTGGTACGGTTAATCTGAAGCTTACTTTGGGAAAGACCATGCAATTGAAGAATGTGTAGCATGTCTCTACTATCAAGAGGAATCTAGTCAGCGACTCTCTACTATGTAGAGATGGTTTTAAATTAGTCTTTGAATCCAATAAATGTGTACTGTCTAAGTATGAGAACTTTGTTGGAAAAGGTTATGAATGTGGAGGCTTGTTCCGCCTATCTTTATCTGATGTTTGAAATAAAGTTGTGAACAATGTGGTCAATATTAGTGAGTCTAATATTTGGCATTCACGACATTGTCATATTAATTTTGGTTGTATCACATGGCTAGCAAACCTGAACTTAAATTCCAAAATTCATCTTAGTCAAAGGTTCTAAGTGTCATACTTGTGTGGAATCAAAACAACCTCGCAAGCCTCACAAGGCTGTAGAGGCAAGGAATTTGGCACCACTTGAACTAATCCATTCAGATCTATGTAAGATGAATAGAGTGTTGACAAAAGATGGTAAACATATTTCATGTCTGTAATAGATGATTGCACTAGATATTGCTATATTTATTTGTTGAAGTCAAAAAATGAAGCTTTGCACTATTTTAAGATCTATAAAGCTAAAGTAGAAAACCAACTTGAAAGAAAAATCAAACGTGTAAGGTCAGATCGTGGTGAAGAATACTTTTCAAATGAGTTCATTTTATTCTGCGAGGAACACGACATAATCCATGAGAGGACACCTCCCTATTCACCTCAATCAAATGGGGTGGCCGAAAGAAAGAACCGCACTCTAACGGATTTGGTTTACACCATGTTAGAAACAGCGGGACTTTCCTAGGAATTGTGGGGTGAGGCTATATTGACAGCATGTCCTGTCATGAATCGTGTTCCTATAAAGAATAAAGAGATCACTCCATTCGAGGAATGGGAAAAGAAAAGATTAAATCTCTCATATCTACGTACGTGGGGGTGTTTGGCCAAAGTGAACGTGCCAATCACTAAGAAACGTAAGCTTGGACCTAAAATAGCTCATTATGTCTTTCTTGGTTATGCTTTCACAATGTTGGTTATAGATTTTTAATAGTAAAATCTCGAGTGCCAGACATGCATGTTGGCACAATCATGGAGTCTAGAGATGCTACATTTTTTGAAAATATTTTTCCTGTGCGAGAGGATGATAGCAATACTAGTCAAGAATTTATTATAAATGATGAACCAATCGATGTGATAGAACATGATGAACAAACACTTGTGAGTAATCCAGAGGAGGATGACAATGAAGCTCCTAAAAGGAGTAAGAGACGAAGAACGGCAAAGTCCTTTGGTGATGATTTCATTGTGTACCTTGTGGATGATACTCCCAGAACCATTGAAGAGGCATATTCCTCTCCTGACGCTGACTATTGGAAGGAAGCGCTCAAGAGTGAGATGGATTCTATTATGTCTAATGGAACTTGGGAGGTTGTTGATCGTCCTTATGAATGTCAACCTATAGGGTGCAAGTGGGTGTTTAAGAAAAAGCTTAGGCCTGATTGTACGATTGAAAAGTGTAAGACGAGGCTTGTGGCTAAAGATTATACTCAAAAGGAAGAAGAAGATTTCTTTGATACTTATTCACCTGTTGGTCGATTGACCACAATTCGAATGTTACTTTTCTTGGTAACTTCCTATGGTCTTCTTGTTCATCAAATGGACGTTAAGATAGCTTTCCTTAATGGAGAGTTGGAGGAAGAGATCTATATGGATCAACCAGATGGGTTTGTAGCAAAAGGTCAAGAAAGAATGGTGTGTAAGTTATTGAAATCTTTATATCGACTTAAGCAAGCACCTAAGTAATGACATGAGAAGTTTGATAGAACTCTCACGTCTACTGGCTTTGTTGTGAACGAAGCCGACAAGTGTGTGTACTATCGCTTTGGTGGGTGAAGGAGTGATATTGTGCTTGTATGTTGATGACATACTATTTTTTGGGACAAGCCTTAATGTGATTAAGGAAGTTAAAGAGTTTATGTCTCAAAACTTTGAGATGAAAGATTTAAGAGAGACTGATGTTATTCTTAATATAAAACTAGTAAGAGAAGGTGATGGTGGGGTTACACTTTTGCAATCCCATTATGTGAAAAAGGTTTTAAGTCGCTTTGGTTATAGTGACTATAAACCTGTTTCAACACCTTATGATGCTAGTGCGATATTAAATAAAAACAAACGGATAATGAGAGATCAGCTGAGATACTCTTAGATTATGGTTCACTTATGTACTTAGCTAGTGCTACAAGGCATGGCATTTCCTTTGCTTTGACCAAACTAAGCCGGTTTGTGTCTAATCCGAGAGATGACCATTGGCATACTCTAGAGAGAGTGATGCGTTATCTAAAGGGTACTGTGGACTATGGATTCCCTATACCGGTCACCCAAGGGTACTAGAGGGTTATAGTGATGCAAATTGGATTTCTGATGCTGATGAGATAAAAGCCATGAGCGAATATGTGTTTACGCTTGGAGGTGGCGCTGTTTCCTAGAAGTCTTGCAAGCAAACCATCTTAATGAGGTCAACTATGGAAGCAGAACTTATAACATTAGATATTGCCTCAGTTGAGGCTGAGTGGCTTCGTGATCTCCTAATGGATCTACTGGTGGTTGAAAAACTGATACCAGTTATCGTAATAACTCTAATAATCAATGGTGATTGTCAAAGTGAACATTTTAAAGGACAACATGAAGTCATCTAGGCATGTGAAGAGGTGGTTGACATCTGTCAGGAAATTGAGATGCTCCTGAGTGATAGCCTTGGATTTTATCCAATCGGCTAAAAACCTAGTAGATCAATTCACAAAGGGTCTTTTCACTAAATGTGATAGACAATGCATCTAAGGAATTGGGATTGAGACCCAGCGTGAGCTATGCTTTGGTGGTAACCTATCCTATGTGATCGGAGATTCTGTGAATTAGGATGGTGAAACAAGCCATTGCTTGACTGAGAGAAGAGAACCTTTGAATAAGGCTCATTCCTGTAAAAGTGCATTTCTTTTCATTATGTATGGCAGGTTGGTTTATACCTTAATGTGTTCCAAGTGGCTTCTTAGAAACAAGAGTGTTGTTTATTTTGAAGCAAAGATGTTATCCTATATGAGTTTGACTGCTGGTCACAGTTTTTGAGATTTGGGTAGTCCCTAAATACTCGTGAAAGGCCTGGAGTATGACTTATATGCTCCAAATCACGGGGGTGTCTTTCAGCAGCCCAGTACCGGTAAAGGGATTGCTAAAGCTTGTTTGCACAAGACTGTCAATTCAAGGCATAGTCCATTGATGAGTTGTGAATAAGTGTAGCCTATGCTCTAGATGGATGTTCAACTTAACAGTCTCCATAAAAAACAA
The DNA here is from genome assembly GCA_019925245.2 of Oryza australiensis. Taxonomy (NCBI): domain Eukaryota; kingdom Viridiplantae; phylum Streptophyta; class Magnoliopsida; order Poales; family Poaceae; genus Oryza; species Oryza australiensis. The sequence goes on from JAIFGZ020000136.1 coordinate 1,360,453, forward strand.
CTGGTATATAAAAGCAATAGTGAAATGAGAGCATTTCATGTGTGCCTCAAAATTTGGTGGGGATTGTTGGAATAATTGGGCTAGGCCTATTTAAGCTAATAAATCCCGAGGCCCATGTTTAATGATAGGTGGTTAAATTGATTAGTCCTACATTGGAAGTTGTAGACCCCCGTTTTTGTAACAGGAATCATTCATGTTCATAGTACCATTTCCCTGGATCGAGTAGTTCGGTACCCACGATTACATTACTGAATCATCAAGTGTGGACGATACATCAATCGTCTTATGCGAATATTACAATATAGAGCCCGAAGGCAATATCTAGAACATAGGACCAAACGGTCCGAAATACAACCAAAGTAGAAAATAGGTAAGGCAGCGGAGAGAAGGTAGCGGCACACCATTGCCACAGGCAACGACCGGAGTCTAAGACCTACTGAGCGCCATCGTCTTCCATACCCTCCTGGTAGTATGCGTATGGATCTTCAGGGTCTTCATCACCCACATCTGAATGTTTGTGCGTATAGCAAGGATGAGTACCAACCGTACTCAGCAAGCCACCATAACAACGATGCATATGATAGGGGATAATCAAGGAATGGCTATGGTTCTTTTGCATAAAGCCAGTTTTACAATTCTTTTCACAAGCCTAAGACCTAGGACTGATCAAGTTTTAATTCCATAGTCCATTTAATCAGCGACAGTTCTGTCCACTATCCATTGTGATCCCAAGGATAGCTTCCCACCACTGGATCGTCATGATTTCCTGGGGTCTACCCCTTCTCGTCTTCCGAGAAGTTAATCCACCAGCACATAAAAATCATCATGCATGCCCATCCCATCATTTTAAAATTTAGAGTCTAGCCAAGCAAAAAACTTGTCCCACTACTCCATATCCACGAGCACGACTATTCGAATAGATTGTTTTACTCACACTGCAGTGGATGTATACTTTACCTATACTCCGTGACTTGCCCAACACATGAGCTGAAGTCCCAACACATGAGACGCGTCACGGCAAAGCCTTTCAATAACCTCACTTTGGCAGTACCCCCTCCATGAACTTGAGCCCTCATGCACTCTAGCCGTACACAGTTTCTAGCAGTAAGAGGAGTCTGGTGCTTCCGGGAGGGGAAAGACTCACTCATTCTTTAGGTTGTAGTTAAATCAAATTCCACTTCGATGTTCCACCTGTAGGCTTCCCGCCTATTCTCACACACAAATAAACCACTATGCAAGGGTACCGCCTCCGTTTGGCTATATACACCGCTAGGTCTATACCCATTTGAGAAGTACGGTTGTACTGGCTCGTTTCACGTTTATCTCATGGCTCGGTCCATAATTGACCAGGGACGGCACTTGCCTTTACCGGAATCCACCCAAATCATCCAACCGCCCCAGTCTAAAACATCTGTTTGGTGTTTAGTTTTCATCCGAAACCATTTCATCATTGTCATGGCAATGTGGCGCTCAAGTCTCCACATGCCGTATGTCAACCACCTTTCCCAAGGTAGTTGCCCAAGCATATAGGATTTGATAAATATGAATGTGCATCAATCTAAATTAGCATGGCTAAGCATTGTTGAAGATTGACTTCGAACGAACGACACTATGAGGTACAAAGAATATACAAGTATTCAATATCAAGGCATGACATATAACAAGTATGGGAGTTCTTATGTGTATGGCATGCATATTTGATTTTAAAAACAACATAAGTTCACAAAATGGTTCAACATGCTCAAAGGTAGTGAAGACTTGCCTTGCTCGCAACCTTGTTGACCGGGGTCTTCGGCGCACTCAACGGCTCCCTTGGACTCTATAAATACGTGCGAGAAATCCAATTGAATTCGATTAGAATTCAAATAAAATCACCAAAATGCAAAATAAATTGCAAAATCATCTCCTAAAACTAGACTACGATTTTAGGTGAATTTAGGTTCAAGTTTCGCTAAAATCCGGGTTAAAACGAGCGAGATACAATAGTTTGAAGTTCCGCGGTTAAATCGATTTAATTAATTATGAGGTGGGATTATTTCAAATTATTTCATTTTTAATTGGAGAAATATTATGATTGATGATTCAAAAGTATTATATCAGAAAAAGAAATTATAAATCTCTAATTTTTATCCTAATTTATCGGGCGGACAAGCCCTAGGGTTAAAAGATATTAAATCCGAAGTAATTTAACCCAAAATATAATACTATATTTAATAATTTAAACACTCAAATTCTAATAGAATGGATTAATTTACTAACAAAATTAAAGTTGTAATTCCTAATAATATACTTACTATTCATCCTATAATTTTCTCCTAAAATTTTATTTTAGTAAATATATTTTTATCCCGATTTTTCCTAAACATTCCTCCCCTTTTTATTTTCCTTTCTATTTATTTTTTCTTCTTCTTTCTTTTTCTCTTTTCTTTTTGTTCTTTTTCCTCTTTTTCTTTCTCTTTTCTTTGTTTTTCTTCCCTCCCTTTCTTCCTTCTTTCCGCCTCCCCCTTCCTCTGTTTCTTCCTCCCTTCTTTCTTTCTGTCGGCTTCCTTCCTTCCTCCTTCCTTCTCCTTTTCTCTCTGGATGAGCCAAGGCCGGGGCGGGCGCGTGAGGGACGACGGCACTGACGAAGGGGAATGGGGCGGAGGGGGGCTTACCGGCATGGCGGCGAAGGCGACGACAGTGGCAAAGCTCCGACGGCGCTCGGCGTCGCACGACAGCAGGGAGAGGAGGACAAGGAAAAAGGGAAGAATGAAGTGGGGGAAAGGAGAGGAGAGGGGTACTTATAGGTGCACGGGGGGAGGGGAACGGCGATGGCGACGGCGATGTGCGGTGTGGGGCGCGAGGCAGCGGACGACGCGTGTAGGGTTGAAAACGGTACGGATAATATCCGGATTCCGTCCGAAAAATCGGATACGGCTAGTGTTCGCCGGATAATTTTCGGATTCAAAAATGGAAATGGATATTTTTTCTCGGATATAGATACGAATATGGTAGAGGCATTATCTGGCGGATAGCGGATACGGTCGGATAATATCCGGATACCTCATCGGATAATATCCGGACCCTAGGTGTGGCCTTTGGCCCAGCCGGCCCATTACATCCATAAGCCCAACAAAAAGAAACCCTAGATCCTCACCCAGCTCCCAAATCCTCCCACCGTCCAGCCTCCACCCTCCACAGGCGCCCGCGTCAGCGACTCGACGTCGCCTCCCACCGCCCGACACCCGCGTGACCGCGTCGATGTCGCCTTCCGCCGCCGCCCGCCCGACGCCCCCGTCGGCCACGCCACGCCTCATCCCGCCGCCCCACGTAGGAGGTGCAATATTGCTCAGTCCATATTTTATAGCCTGGGGTGTCTGGTATTTATACCCGAGCTGAGCTTGCTGTTGGGAGCTATACGTACGGAGCTAGCTAGAAGTAGAAGCTTAGAATATTTGCATCTGCGGTCTCTAGCTAGCTAGTTGCATGAACGATGAATGGTTGCTTGGCTGTGTAGTACATGGGCCAGGTGTTCACGACAGATAGGACAAGATTTTGCCAGGAGAGATCGAACATATATTCTTTGAGTTTTCGATCATCAATTCATGGAGCTGGAGGAAGCAAGTTGACCAGTTGCATTTATTTAAATACTTGTTCTAGTTGCCTTTGTTGAAATACTTATTCTGAATACTTTTTGAAATGAAATGCTTGTACTCTTGGAGTTGTAATTTTGCCACATATATACACACATCCTGCCATACATAACCTCCATTCCTCTCCTGCATTATCTTATAAATGTAGCTACAAGTTTGAACTTTGTTGCCATTGAATTGCTGATAATAAATCTCATGGTTAGGACCTTATGTTTGTTCTATCTAAATCACAGGTCATGGATTCATCTCATGCCAGTAGTAGCAGCGCAACTACATGGAGTGCTAGTGTAGCAGCTTTGCAATCATCAGAACCAACCACGACAATGGGGGAATCTAATGAGAATCGACATGTGGTTGTTGCAACATTAGAATCTAATGAACTATGAATGTTTGAGATGATCTAAGTTTATGTAATATTGTGATATGAGTTGTGACTATGTTGGTTGAGTCCGTGGGTGTGGATGTTATGTTCTATATGTTATAACTTATGAACTATTTGTGAGTTTGTGATATATGAAATTATGGACCATGTTGATGAACTATTTTGTGATAAACTACTTCAATTATGGTATAGACTCATGTGAGTGAATTATTTTTATGGATGTCTAAAATTACTATGCTTGATTTATAATGATATTTGATATGAAAGATGATATGGTCATGAAATTCGTAAAACAATGTTGATATGGACATTTAAAATTTATTATATGTGTTGCTTAGCTCAAAAATATAAATATTGATTAGTTTGAGAGGGTTTATTATTCCGATCAATATCCGTTACCTTTATTTGTTTCGATTCGTGTCCGTTTCGTATTTGTTTCTGATAGTATTTGTTTCCATTTTCGTATACGAGGTTTCCGATTCCGAAAAAATATGAAAACAAATACGGTATAGCTAGTTTCCGACCGTATCCGATCCGTTTTCATCCCTAGGCATGGGCACGATGCGGGCGCGGGGCGCGAGGGCGGCGCGGCGTAGGCAGCGCACGCGGCGGGGACGGGCCGACGGGGCTCAGCACGTGGCGGCGGAAGACATGCGTGCGGGCGGGGACGGGCGGTGTGGCGCGACGCATGACGATGCACGGTCGGGGACGGGAGGCGCGGCGCGACGCGACGCGTGGCAAGGCGCGGGCGGGGGCGGCACGGTGCGCGACGTGCGTGGAGGGCACGAGGACGGCGCGCGGGAGGGCTCGGCACGGGGCCGAACGCGTGGCGCCGGTAAACTATGCCATTTTCTTTTTTTTTTTTTTAGTTTATTCCTTTTTTCATTCCACCTATAAATTTAAAAAGATAATCTTGGCCCCAAATATTAATTTAATTTTAAATTTTAAATTTTGCCCAACTTTATTTTTATAATCTCCTTTTTATTTAATATTTTTTTATATTTTTCCAGAACTAAAATTTTGGTCCAAAAGTAAATTTTTATTAAACCTTAGTTTTCCTAATAATATATATATATATATATATTATTTTATTTATTTTATTTATGATTTTTATTTCTAATATTCATTTTGCAATTTTCTTTCTTTTAGGGTTTTTAAATCTTATCGACTTTTCCATCATTAAATAAATATTCTCTTATTTCTAAGTTGACAACAAAGACTCGCAAATAAGAGACAAATAAATACGACAAAATGCAACAATTCAAAAGTTTTTGTAAGTTTCAAATTTATATTTTGATTTTTAAGCCTTCGAATTTTTAAGGTGTTATAAATCTACCCCTTAAATAAATCTCGTCTCCGAGATTTCTTACCGGTTGTTGAGTAGGTGTGGGTACTCGGTCATTAGAAAATCTTCGCTCTCCCAGGTGGCCTCTTTTTCGGTTGTATTGCTCCATTGCACCTTGTACATGTGCCATGACTTGGTTCGTATTCTCTTTTCTGCCTCGTCCAATATCTTTACCGGATGTTTAAGGTATGTGAGGTCACTGTTGATATGGATGTCTTCCAAAGGAGCTTGCTCTTCCGGCACTCGCAGACACTTCTTCAATTGTGACACATGGAACACTGGGTGCACATCAGAGATGTTTTCTGGTAGCTCTAGCTGATAGGACACGTCACCTCTTTTGGCGTTTATCAGGAATGGTCCCACGTATCTCGGCGCAAGCTTTCCTTTGACCTTGAACCTTTGGTTCCTCGCAGTGGTGAGACCTTTAGGTACACATCGTCGCCTACATTAAACTCCAAGTCCCTTCGGCGAGTATCCGCGTAGCTCTTCTACCGAGATTGGGCTAACTTTAGTCGATGTCGGATCAGACGGACTTTTTCCTCGGTCTGACCACATCATGGGGTTTGGCATCGACGACCAAACAGGGCTTCATTTGGCGACATCTTCAGACTTGCTTGGTAGCTGTTATTGTAGGAGAATTCAGCATAGGGTAGGCATCTTTCCCAATCCTTGGTAAAGTCCAACGCACAAGATCTCAGCGTGTCCTCAAGAACTTGATTTGTCCTTTCGGTCTGCCCGTCGGTTTGCGGGTGGTAAGCGGTACTAAAGGCAAGGTGACTCCCAAGTGCCTCATGAACTTTGCCCCAGAAATGGGACGTGAATTGAGTGCCGCGATCCGATATAATTCTTTTTGGTACTCCATGAAGGCACACGATCCTGGATATGTATAATTCCGCCAACTTAGCACTATTATAATTGGTCTTAATGGGGATAAATTTGGCAGTCTTGGTAAGTCGATCTACGATCACCCAAATAGAGTCATATCCCGCAATAGTATTGGGTAGTCCGACGATGAAATCCATGCCTATCTCATCCCATTTCCATTCGGGAGTCTTGAGTGGCTGCAATAAGCCTGTCGGTCATTGATTCTCAGCTTTTACCCTTTGGCATACATCGCATACTCCCACGTATTCAGCTACATCCCTCTTCATATTGGGCAATCAGTATTCCTCCTTCAAATCCTGGTACATCTTCGTGCTGCTAGGGTGTAGCGAATATGCCGATTCGTGTGCTTTCTTCAGGATCAATTCTCTCAAACCATCTTGCTCAGGCACGTAGATCCTTTTCTTATACCACAGGGTCCCATTGTCATCTGTCGAGAATTCTTTCGTGTGCCCAGCGGCCATGCGCTCTTTGATCATTTGGATTTCTCCGTTATCCTTTTGAGCTTCCTTTATTTGAGTCCTCAGAAGAGGTTGGATTTCCAGCGAGTTTAATTCTCCGTGAGGAATCAGGTTCAAGTTAAGTCGAGCCATTTCTTCTTGGAGCTCACTGGCCATGCCTTCCAGTCTCATATGGTTGCATTGGGCTTTGCGGCTTAAAGCGTCGGCCACTACATTCGTCTTGCCGGGGTGGTAATAGATTCCTAGATCATAATCCTTGATCAATTCCAACCACTGTCTCTGACGCAGGTTGAGATCAGACTGAGTAAAGATGTATTTCAGGCTCTTGTGATCGGTGTATATATCGCAATGATTCCCGATCAGGTAGTGTCTCCAGATTTTTAATGCATGAACAACTGCTGCCAATTCCAAGTCGTGTGGGGTAGTTTTCCTCGTGGGGTCGCAGTTGTCTCGAGGCATATGCCATGACCTTTCCATTCTGCATCAATACGCCTCCCAGTCCTTGTCAGGACGCATCACAGTATATCACAAAGTCCTTACGGTTGTCAGGTAGGACTAAAATTAGGGCGGTGGTTAACTTTTCTTTTAGTTGGTCAAAAGTCCGCTGACACTACTCGGTCCAGGCGAATTTCTTCTTTCTTCAAAAGTTGAGTCATGGGTCTAGCTATTGTGGAAAATCCTTCAATGAATCTCCGGTAATATCCGGCCAATCCCAAGAAACTCCGGACCTCTGATACTGACTTGGTGCTTTCCATTTCGTAACAGCTTTGACCTTGGCATGGTCTACTCCTACTCCTCCGGCTGAAATTATATGGCCAAGAAAAGTGCCATCCTTAAGCCAAAACTCACATTTACTAAACTTTGCATACAACCGATGCTCTCATAGCTTCTCCAGTACTAAACGTAGGTGCTCTGCATGTTCCTCATCGTCCTTGGAATAGATAAGAATGTCATTGATAAACAACACCACGAACTTATCCATATATTCCATGAATACTTTGTTCATAAGGTTCAGGAAATAGGCCGGGGCATTGGTCAATCCAAAAGACATTACTGTGAACTCATACAATCCATAGCGCGTAGAGAACGCGGTTTTGGAAATATCTCCGACCCTAATCTTTAACTGATAGTATCCTGACCGAAGATCAATCTTTGAGAACACTTGGGCGCCCTTGAGTTGATCAAATAAGTCGTCGATTCGAGGTAATGGGTACTTGTTCTTGATGGTCACTTCATTCAACGATTGGTAATCTACACACATCCTCATACTTCTGTCCTTCTTCTTGACGAACAATACCAGGGCTCCCCAAGGAGAAAAACTAGGGCGTACAAATCCCTTTTCTTGTAGTTCTCTAATTTTCTTCTTGAGTTCTTCTAGTTTGTTAGCTGGCATTCGGTAGGGTCTCTTGGATATAGGGGCAGTACCAGGCATTAGGTCAATGATAAATTCTATATCACGATCAGGGGGCATTCCGGGCAATTCCTCAGGAAATACGTCTGGGTAATCCTGCACAACTGGCATCCCGCTCATGGGTAGCATGGTAAATACTCCCACAGCTCGCTCACAAAGCATCGGGTCTCGATCCATGGCTATGTTCATCGGTGATCCCCATGGGGTGGATACAGTGACTTCCCTTCGGCCACAATCTATGACTCCCTTGTTCTTAGTCAACCAATCCATTCCTAGTATGATATCAAAAGTTTGCGGCGGTAATACCATAAGGTTCGAAAGAAATACCACGTCTTTAATCCAGATGGGCATGTTGATGCAAGCATGGGGTACGGTTATATCTCCCCCAGGAGAGTGTACTAACATGGGTCTCTTAAGTTCCACCCGGTGTAGGTTGTGTTATTCGCTTATTTTTGATGATACGGACGAATGTGATGCTCCAGAATCAAATAAGACTTTAACTGGGGCAGAGTTGATAGAAACATACCCATTAGCATGCTTTGCTCTTCCTGTGCCTCTTCGGCACGCACATGGTTGACTTGTCCGCGATGGAATCTGGTAGCAGACTCGTTGGGTTGTGGCGTCCTGAACGGACCGTGTCCAGCAGTAGGGGTAGTAGTTGTCACGCCTAGAAATTCAAACCCAAATTTCCAGACTATTTTGTGTATTAAATCCTTGTCCAGGCATCAATCAGGGTACACAAAATGACAAATCAATACACAGATCCATACGTATAAATAAAGAGTATAAATACTTACAGGAAAAGAGGCACTTAGTCCTCCCACTCGAAAGAAAGCAGCGACAGCGGGAAAAGACGATCCTAGCGGGGCTTCAGCTCCACTCCACAGGCAAACTCAACTGGGGTTTGAGCCTTGGTCCTCTAACACTGCCTTCAACTTAGAATCACTACATTTCTGAAGGGGGAAGAATTTGCAAGGCTGAGTACAACCAATGTACTCAACAAGCCACACCAAGGAATGCAGAAATGCGAGGGAAGACAAGGAGAGGCTTGGGGCTACTTTGCGGAAAGGCGGTTGCAAAACACTTTATTTCGAAAACTGGGAAAACTGTTGAGTAGTTAGGTCAATATTAATCCTCTACCGAACAACGTTATCCCCACGTTGAACAGGCCCAACCATTCCCACCTGATATAATCCAGATTATTAAGTCCAATTATTACGGTGGGACTAATCACGATGAAGTCGGTTGATCGCCCATAACTGTGGGCACGACTATTCGAATAGTTTTACTCTGATCAGAGGTGTACAACTGTACCCACAAGACACAGCCCCACAACACGGCTTCGCATGCGCCGGAATACCACGACGGTACCCCGGAAAGAGACTATGATAGGACCTTTCGTATATCCTCTCGCTAACCAAGCGAACCACACCAAGGTTTCGCCCCCACTCCCGTCCCTGCGACGTGGGCAGCCCCCCCGAGTGCCTCGGTGAATCCGGCAGCCAGCAACCCTTATACCGGGGCCGACTAAAACTCCATCCCGCTCACCTTCACCAAGGGTTCGTCAGCTAGGAAAGGCTATACTATGGGACCCACCATTACCCAAACTGGCTTGTGGTTTGCACGGTCATTCTTCCGAGGTTTCCCATGAACCGGTCCTTAAATGCCATGGGCACCACTATCAAAACCACAGCACCCACAACCCACCATTTGTTATGTTTTAGTTGGGATAATTATGACCAAAAAGATATGGCCAGGTGTTCCGAGCTAGCAGCTCATCTGAACTAAGTTTAGATAGTGCGATTATCCCATTTAGTGAGCTAGTGGTAATTAAGCATGGCTAAGCATATAATTCTAGCAAAAGTCACGTAAGTGACTAAAGCTAGTCAAATTATCACCCAATGTTTGACAAAGGACGGTTATCAAGAGGTATGGCACAAGCAAGCAGGTAGGTAATCCCAATATTTCATGTAATTCGTAAAACATGCAATTTTATTTGCAAATAGTAAAACACTTATAAAAATGGGTTCAATATGCTTCAAGGGAAGTGTGACTTGCCTTGCTTCTTCCAACCAACTTATGAACTCTTCGCGAGCGCGAACTCCAAAACGACGGAAACTACACGCTGGCACGTAAAAACAAGGAAAAACCCTAATAAAAACCAAATAACAGTAAATCAAAAGTAAACCAACATGTAGAGCTCAAAATTAGTTGAATTTTACAATTTGAATGGCCCAATTTGGAGTTCGTATGAATTATATATGAATTTAGAAGTTTTGGACCATTTAAATGAATTCTAGAAATTAATTAGATTTATTGCACAATTTTTAATTATTTTTCGAAGGAGAAAGGGCAAGGGCGACGTCGCGGGGCGGCGCGGGCGTTAGCGCCCAAGGGCGACGTCGGGCGACGTGAGCCACGGCCGGCGCGGTCCACGGGTCGGTCCACCGTGGACCAAGTCCATGGCAGTCCACGGGCAGGCGCGCCACGTGGCACACACGTGGCATCGACGTGGCAGCCTGGGGACCCCCGTTTTTGAGGCGGGAATCTTTCGTGTTCATAGTACCATTTCCCTGGATCAAGTAGTTGGTACCCACGAATACAGTACTGGATAATCAAGTGCGCATGCACGAATAGTCTTACAATACCATTATTACATGAATAGGCCCGAAGGCATTGTTCATCCCACAGGACCTTATGGTCCGAATACAACATAAAAAAACAGAGTTTAGATAAGGCAGCGGAAAGAGGCAGCGGCTTGTCCATTGCCACAGGCAACGACCGGAGCTAAAGTCTAATATGCGCCGTCAGTTCCCTCGTCCTCCTGGTGATAAGCGTATGGATCTTCCGGCTCTTCAACTCCATCAGCTGGAGGTTTGTGCGTATAGCAAGGGTGAGTACCAACCGTACTCAGCAAGCCAACACATAATTGATGCATATGATAAGGTTATTCAAAGAACATGGCTAGGGTTGTTTTTGCGAAAAGCCAGTTTTCACAATTCTTTTCACAAGACTATCGACTAGCCAAATCCAGTTTTAATTTCATAGTTCATTAACCCGGCGACGGTTCTGTCTACCATCCATCGTGATTCCAAGGATGGCTTCCCGCCTCCGGTTCGTCATGATTTTCTGGGGAGTCCACCCCTTCTCGTATTCTCGAGAAGTTGATCCACCAGCGAATAAAATCATCATCATGCAAACCCATCCCAGTATTTTTAAGTTCAAAGTCTAGCCAAGCGAAAGTCTTGTCACGATGCTCAATATCCGCGAGCACGGCTATTCGAATAGATTGATTCATTCACACTTGCGTGGATGTACACTTTACCCGTACTCCGCGACACCCAACAAATGAGCCTACGCCTCAACACATGAGACGGTCACGGCAAAGCCTTTCGATAACCTCACTTTGGCGTGCCGCTCCATGAACTTATGTCCTCATGCACTCTAGCCGTCCTTTTCTAGCAGGAGAGGAGTTCGGCGCACCCGGGGTAAGGGAAGACATTTCCAATCTTCAAGTTTAATTAAGTAGTTTAATTCCACCATTCATAACGAAGGCCGCAGCCTCATTCTCATCCCATAACCACATCATAGAGAACCATCTATGCAAGGATACCGCCTCCGCTCGGCTATCTAGTCGGCTAGGTCTATACCCATTCGAGAAGTACGGTTGTCGGCTCGTTTCCGGCTATCTCATGGCTCGGTCCTTAATTGACCAGGGTCGGCACTTGCCTTTTCCAGAATCCACCCAAATCATCCAGCCGCCCAGTCTAAAACATTTGTATAGTACTTTCAATTTTCATCAAACTTAATTCATTATGGCCATGTGGCGCTCATGTCTCCACATGCTGAATCTCAACTACCTTCCCTAAGGTAGTTGCCCAAGCACAAAGCTTTTTCATAAAGTCATGAGTATGCATAAATCTAAGTATAGCATGGCTAAGCGGTTTACCGAAGTTATGCTTCGGTTATTTGTATCACATCGCGAGTTACAAGGAGTAATTCTAAAGGTAATCAATAGCAAGGTATGGCATAACAAGTATAGGTAACTCGGTAAAGCATGCATGTTTAGAGTTTAAAATAACATCATTTCGCAATTGGGATCAATATGTTCAAAGGGTGTGAAGACTTGCCTTGCTCGCACGCGGTTGAGTGGGGTCTTCCGCGTAGTCGGCGTTCACTTCTTCGGACGCTATCCGTACGTGCGAAAAGAAGGGTTGAATCCAATTAAAATCCAACAATATCAACGAAGAGAAAGAGATCTCAAAATGATCGCGGAAAGCGGATTCCAAACACAACCTCAAACTTCGTAAATTTTAATAGTTGAATCAACGGAAAGAAGTCCAGTTAAACCGAGCGAACCATCTCGTAATAAATATATATTCTGTTCCTAAATTTGAAGATATCCCAAAATAATTAGATTTCTAATTTCCATATCTCCAATAATTGATCTTTAATATTGCAATAATATTTGCTAGGGTTTTGGAATTCTAACGACCGAATAATGACATTCATGCTTAACCAATCTTTTTTAAAAAAGGTCTCATGTGAACTTCGATAACAAATTAGAGGTCGGACAATTCTTGAATTCATAAGAAGGAAAAATTTAATCTAGAAATTATTGTCACAAAGTATTTCTTTTTGGAAGGAAAAAGAATATTATATCCATTCCTAGATAATAATATTTCAAAAACCTTATTTTATATCCTAAAATATTTCCAAAATAATGTTTTCACCTTTACCCTAATTCTTTTACTATTTCTCTTTCTTTTCCTTATTTTTTTCTTTCTTTTTTTCCCTTTCCTTTCTTTTCTTCCTCTGCTTCTTTTCTTCCTCTCCCCTGCTCTGTTTTCCCGCGGCCGACGGTGAGGGAGGGTGCCGACGGCGAGGAGGGCCGGAGCTAGGGAAAGAGGGGTGCTACGCCATCCCGGGACCACAAAGGTTCCATTTCTCCACTCGGCCGAGACCGGGAGCGGCGGAAAGGGCTGGCGACGGCGAGGTGGTTCGGCGGCGGTGGCGCTCGTCGGCGGCAAAATCCGGCGAAGCCCCGGCTAAAGTGAGGGTCTACGAGCTTCAGCGAACCCAGGGATGCTAACGGTGGGGTTGGTTCGGCCGGAAAGGCACCGCAGCGGCTGGCGACGGCGAGGTGGTTCGGCGGCGAAACAGGGAATTCGAGGGGTTCGTCGCCGGCGATTTTCCGGCGACCATTTGGCTCAGGGAGCTTAGGGGAATTAATACCTAGAGCACAGGGATGATGATGGTACCTTTAATTCGGGAAGAAATCGGCCGAGGGTGACGAATTTCGGAGTGGCGCACGGGCGGTCGAATTAGGGTTCTTCCGGCCGAGCTCCGATTTTTCCCAAAATTCGCGCAATGTAGTGGCTAATCCTTGGGGAAATTGGGGGAAAGCACGAGCGAGCACGGGAGTATTTTCGATGTTGGGAGCTGGGTCAGGGAGGCTTCTTATAGGCGGTTGACGGCGAGGGCGACGCGACGCGGCAGCAATGGCGCAGCGTCGGCCGGCATGGCTCGGTCGCGGGGAGATCGTGCGCGACGTGCGGCACTGCAGCTGATGTATGTGCGTACGGTGAGCGCGGCGAGGCGGAGCATGCGGGTGATCGAGACACGGCGCTCACGCGGCAGCGCGACGACATGGCGCGGCCTAGCTGGCGTCGTGGCGACTTCGGCGGCGGAGTGGCGCGGGTACTGCCAGCACGGCGCGCGCGCAGTGTCGTCGGCGAGAGCACGCGGGCGAGGGCGTCCTGGTACGGCGCGGCACGGCGCTCGGCGCGTGGCGCGCGCGGACGTGGCTGACGGTTTGGTCGAACACCTGCTGAGCTAATGAACAGTGCACTTTTGCTTTTTCCCGATTTTAAATTCCTATTTTCCATTTCCATTTCCTTTCACCCTAAAAATTCGAAATAAATTCTAATATTCCCAAAATAATTTTGAAATTATATTTTCAAACTTTTCCCCCACTTTTTATTTTTCAAAATATATTTTTCATATTTTTATTTCTTCTTTTAAAATTAACAAATTGGGGTCCTTGATTAATTTCTAATTTCATATTTCCTTTTCAAAATATTTTTATCATCCAAGCCCAAATATTTATTATTTTTCTCCCACCAGTTAGGGTTTAAACCAAAATGTATTCTTTTCAAGAATCTTTTGCAAATCCACAAAATTATGTATTTACCCTTCTCCAATTATATATTTTGAATTATTACTCCCACCTAGGATATCAAAACTTAGGGTTTTTATCCAACTTCCCATCAAAGCAATTCAAAAAGAACTCTTATGCAACAGAGCTAGGCAAGTAAGAACGAAAAAAACACGATAAGAAGCAATTAATCCAAAAGGTTTTTGTGAGTTCCGATTTTCACGTTCCGAATTCTACTCCTTCGATTTTCGGGATGTTACAAACCTACCCCCTAACAATAAATCTCGTCCTCGAGATTTCTTACATTGCTGAATAGGTGTGGATGTTCGTCCTCGGGAATTCTTCGCTCTCCCAGGTAGCTTCTTCTTCAGTGTGATTGCTCCATTGTACTTTGTACATGCGCCACGACTTGGTTCGTGTCTTCTTTTCTGCTTCGTCTAGTATCTTGATTGGATGCTCCGGGTAGGTAAGATCACTGTGGACATGGATGGTTTCTAACGAGGTTTGCTCTTCCGGTACCCGCAGACATTTCTTCAGCTGCGATACGTGGAATACTGGGTGGACATCGGAGAGATTCTCGGGCAGTTCCAATTGGTAAGCCACTTCTCCCCTCCTAGCGCTTATCAGGAATGGGCCCACGTATCGTGGTGCGAGTTTCCCTTGACTTTGAACCTCTGTGTTCCCCGTAGTGGTGAGACCTTTAGATACACGTAGTCACCCTCTTTGAATTCCAATTCTCTTCGTCGAGTATCTGCGTAGCTCTTTTGTCGTGATTGAGCGGCTTGTAGTCGGTCCCGAATCGGGCGAACCTTTTTCTCAGCCTCCTTGATTATGTCAGGTCCGAATACGGTTCGTTCACCGGTTTCTGACCACATCAATGGGGTCCGACATCGGCGACCAAATAGAGCTTCGTTTGGCGACATCTTCAAAGCGGCTTGATAGCTATTGTTGTAAGAGAACTCGGCGTACGGCAAGCATTTCTCCCAATCCTTGGTGAAATCCAATGCACGCTCTCGGCATATCCTCCAGACTTGGTTCGTCCTTTCGGTCCGCCCATCGGTTCATGGATGATAGGCGGTGCGAAAGCGAGATGACTTCCGAGTACCTCGTGGACTTTGCTCCAAAAATGAGATGTGAATTGGGTACCACGATCCGATATGATCCTCTTTGGTACACCGTGAAGACATACAATCCTACTCATACATAGTTCCGCTAGCTTGGCGTTGTTGTAGTTAGTTTTCACGGTATAAATCGCGGTCTTGGTGAGCCGATCTACTATTACCCAAATGGAATCGTAACCGTCGTAGTTTTGGGTAGTCCCACTATGAAATCCATGCCTATCTCGTCCCATTTCCATTCGGGAATCTTGAGTGGCTGCAGCAAGCCGGCCGTTGATGCTCGGCTTTCACCCTTTGGCACACATCGCACACGGCTACGTATTCGGCTACATCTCTCTTCATATTGGGCCACCAGTATTCTCCTTTCAAATCTGGTACATTTTCGTGCTTCCGGATGTAACGAATATGCCGATTCGTGGGCTTCCTTTAAGATCAATCCTCTCAAACCGCCTCGTTCAGGCACACGATTCTTTTCTTGTACCACGGATTCCCTTGTCATCCACCGAAAACTCCCGAGCGCGTCCGGCGGCCATGCGTTCCTTGATTTCCGGGTTTCCTCATTCCCTTTTTGGGCTTCCTCTATTTGAGTTCTCGGTAGGGGTTGGATTTCCAGTGAGTTCACCTCTCCGTGAGGAATCAGGTGCAGATTGAGTCTGGCCATTTCTTCTTGAAGTTCGCGGGCCATACCTCCCAATCCCATGTGGTTGCATTGGGCTTTGCGGCTCGGCGCATCGGCCACTACATTTGCCTTGCGGATGATAATGGATTCCTAGCTGTAATCCTTGATCAACTCCAGCCATCGCCTCGTCGTAGATTGAGATCGGGCTGAGTAAAGAAATATTTTAGGCTCTTGTGATCGGTATACACATCACGGTGGTTCCCGATCGAGATAGTGTCTCCGATCTTCAATGCGTGTACAACCGCGGCTAATTCCAGTCATGTGTGGGATAATTCTCTTCGTGGGGTCGTAAGCGTCGCGAGGCATACGCTACGACCTTCCCATCTGCATTAACACTCCTCCCAATCCTTGCCGGGATGCATCACAGTACATCACGAAGTCCTTCTGGTTGTCGGCTAAGGTCAAGATTGGGGCAGTGGTTAACTTTTCTTTTAATTGCTCGAAGGCTTTTGGCACTTCTCATTCCACTCAAACTTCTTTTCCTTCTTCGAAGTTGAGTCATAGGTCGGCTACAGTGGAAAACCCTTCGATAAACCGTCGGTAATAACCGGCCAAGCCCAAGAAACTCCGAACTTCCGTCACGACTTGGGTGCCTTCCATCCCGTAACGGCTTCGACCTTGGCGGGGTCTACGGCTACTCCTCCGGCTGAAACCACGTGGCCAAGAAAAGCGACTTCCTTGAGCCAGAACTCGCATTTGCTGAATTTTGCATACATGGTGCTCTCGTAACTTTTCCAGATGCGAGTCGTAGATGCTCCGCGTGTTCCTCATCGTTCTTGGAGTAGATAAGTATATCGTCGATGAACACCACCACGAATTTGTCCAGGTATTCCATGAATACCTTGTTCATCGATTCATAAAGTATGCGGGGGCATTGGTCAATCCAAAGGACATCACCGTGAACTCGTATAAGCCGTAACGTGTAGAGAACGCCGTCTTAGGAATATCTCCGGCTCTAATCTTCAAGCGATGATATCCCGACCGTAGATCAATCTTTGAGAACACCTGTGCACCCTTAAGTTGATCGAATAGGTCATCGATCCGGGCAGCGGTACTTGTTCTTGATAGTTACTTCATTCGGCGATCGGTAGTCCACACACATTCTCATACTCCCATCCTTCTTTTGACGAAGAGTACGGGGCTCCCGGGAGAAGAGCTGGGCGTACAAATCCCTTCTCTTGTAGTTTCCTTATCGCTTCTTGAGTTCCTCTAACTCGTTGGCCGGCATTCGATAAGGTCTCTTGGATATGGGGGCCGTACCGGGCATTAGATCGATGATAAACTCTACGTCGCGATCCGGGGCATTCGGGTAATTCCTCGGGAAACACATCCGGGTATTCTTGTACTACGGGCATTCCGCCTAAGGGTAGCATGGTGAACACTCCCGCAGCTTGCTCACATAGCTTTGGGTTTTGATCCATAGTTATGCTCATCGGTGATCCCCATGGGGTGGATACCGTGACTTCCCTTCGACGCATCTATAATCCCATTATTTTTGGTCAACCAATCCATCCCGAGTATGACATCTATGGTTTGGGGCGATAGCACCATAAGGTTTGAGAGAAACACCACGTCTCTAATCCGTATGGGCACATTAATGCAGGCATGGGGTACGGTTATGTCTCCCCGTGAGTGTACCAACATAGGCCTCTTAAGTGCTACTTGGTGTAGGTGGTGTTGTTTGCTTACTTGGGAAGATATGAATGAATGCGAGGCTCCAGAATCGAATAAAACTTTAACTGGTGCAGAGTTGATAGAGAACATACCCATCAATACGCTCTGGTCCTCCTGAGCTTCTTCCGCCCGCACATGATTCACCTGGCCACGTCGAAACCCGGTGGCGGCCTCGTTGGGTAGCGGGGTCCCGAGCAGGACCTCGTCCCGCGCGGGTGGGGTTCCTCGGACGGGCGTTGCATTGGCGCCAGTGCGCACAGGGGCGTTGCGTGGTTTTGGGCAGCTATTGGAGTAATGCCCGAATTCTCCGCAATTAAAACAACTCACATTCCTTCTTCCTGGAGCAGCTAGGGTTGGTGTGGGCGTACGAATCTGAGGTGTAGCTGACCTGTTGACATGGTCGGAAGCGGGAGAACGTCCGGTTGCCGGAACGTTTGGCTTCCATCCAGACGGGGTGGCTCCCTTGGGGCGTTGTGGCGTTCCCTGAAATGGGCGAGCCATAGCGAGCCTCCTCTTGCGGTTATTGTCTACCACCTTTTGGTCATGCTCAAGTCGGACGACCTTGTTGATGAGGCTTTGGAAACTGGTGTGATCCTGCCCGATCATTGGTCCCCTCAGTTCGTCATTTAGTCCCTCAATGAATTTGTCTATCTTTTCTTCTTCGTCTGCCAGGTCACTGGTGGCGTAACGGGCAAGCTGGGTGAACTTGTTCAGATATTCTTGTACCGAGGTGTTCCCTTGACGCAGCCTGCGAAACTCGTTCTTCTTCATCCTCATCACTGCAGTGGCACGAAATTCTCACGGAACGCAGCCGTGAATTCCTCCCATGTTGGCTCGCCGGCGTCTTCAGCTCGTGTCTCCTTGTAGGTGTCCCACCAGTCACTCGCGGGACCCTCCAGCTGGTTAGTAGCGAAGACAACTCTATCAGCTTCTCGGACTCTGACGAGGGTTAACTTCTTCTCTATCACTCTTAGCCAATCTTCGGCATCCATAGGCTCTTCGGCCGTGGAAAAAGTGGGCGGCTTAGCTCTCATGAATTCTCCCAGACTCGATCCTCCTCGACCTCCTTGATTATTAGCAATCGCTTGGAGTAGCCGGGTCCGCAAAGCCATGACCTCCGCCGGGGTGGAGGGGTTAGGTTCGCGGGTTCTCGTTGGTCGCTGCGCCCTGCGGCGATGTGCCATCGAAGAAGGGAGATGAATCAAGAGATCGGACTAGTTTAGGTTATAGTTCACAGGGAAATTTTTCTTCAAGTTCTTTCGAATGATCTTCAATCAACAGTCAAGGTGAAATAATAATAAGCATTCGAATTAAGACACCGCAAAGCGGTGCTCAGGTTCATCATATTACATAAGGGGGTACACGGACTGTACACACACAGTCCTTCATGCCAGGATAGCAATAATAATTATATCGTCCAACTACATCAACTAATTAAGGGGAAATAGGAAGTGCTGCCGAGCTGGGAAGGTCCTTCCGCCTAGTCATCCAACCACCCGCAAGAGCCAGGCGCCGGAAGTGGGTGGTCCGCTGCTGAAGCAAACCGAAGTCCCCACGGCTCGGAGGTGGTGGCCTCGGAGTCACGCCGAATCTTCCGACTCGGTGGCCGCGTACTCTTGCGAGCAGTCTGGCGGGTGAGGGGGCCTCCCGTGTGAGTCAGGCGACGAGGGGGAACTTCCTCCTCCATTGAGTCGGTGTCGCTAGACTCCCATTTGATCTCCATGGGCTCTGCCTCAGACTCCGTATCGGTGTAGATCTGGATGGGGTTACCCTCTCCTGATCCCGGCTCGGAGCTCGGGGTGGGTCCCATGGATGTGGCAGCAGTGGGGTCTACCAGGTACGGTGCAGGCTCTGTGCTCAACATGAAAGCTTGCTCCATCATAGCTTGAAAAGTATCTAAGCTTGCTGGAGTCATAAGGTAATAGTGGTCGGGCACAGGGGCAGGAGGTGATGGTACAGGCTCGGTGGAAGTACCTGCAGCGTAGACAGGACGAGTGCGCAGCTGTTCCTCTAGCTGGTTGATCTGCTGCTTGCTCTTCCTGAGCTGCTCTTCCAGCTCTACAGAGCCTCCCTCGGGCCATGTAGCGGTCCGAGAGTTGCTCATCGAGCACCATTGGCTGCGGTGAGTGCGGCATGCTTATCTGGTCTCCACAGCCTTGGTGGCTGTTGACCAGATCATTGAGGCGTGACTGCTGATCGTTGATCTCGAGCAGGGCCTCCTCGTAACAGTCGTCTGCTGTCTCCGCCCAACGCGATAGACGCGTGACCATCGGGTTGTAGCAGCGGGGGTAGCCTCCACGGTGCGGCACGGGTTGCCCTCTTCGCGGTAAGGATGATGCACGAGCTCTGTCATTGTGAGTTCGGCACGGTGTTCCGCATTAAGGCGAAGGAAGGCCTCGCGAGTGCATCTGAATAGCCGCTTCGCTAGGTCCCGGTGGTAGCGGGTATGGAAGCAGTAAGATGTCTCGCTTCCCATGCGGGCTTTTATGGATACAGCTGCCTCCCAGGCTGGATACTCTTCGGAGCCATGCCTTTTGGTGTGATAGGTGGGTGGTTCCGGGTACCTCAAGCACCATAGTAGGGATCGGAGTTGGACCACGAACCCCTCGTCTCGTGGAACAGTGACTTCCCGAGGTTCCGTCGTGGTTTGACATATGCTTTTACGGGCAACTTAGGGTTAGCGGGAGGGAGCTATCATAATCATTTGGTAAAAAGAAATACAGATGTAGAAAAGATATATTTGCATTTTCGGAAATAATAGTTTAAAACTGATCCTACGTAGGGATATTTCCCTTTAGCCATCTCGGTTAGGGGTAGGGCGCCATTTGGTCTTAGCCTACGGTCGCATGGCTCGATACCAGCTCTGTGGACCCCGTTTTGAGGCGGGAATCTTTCGTGTTCATAGTACCATTTCCTGGATCAAGTAGTTGGTACCCACGAATACGATCTTGGATAATCAAGTGCGCATGCACGAATAGTCTTACAATACCATTATTACATAAATAGGCCCGAAGGCATTGTTCATCCCACGGACCTTATGGTCCGAATACAATATAAAAAACGAGTTTAGATAAGGCGCGGAAAGAGGCGGCGGCTTGTCCATTGCCACGAGCAACGACCGGAGCTAAAGTCTAATATGCGCCGTCGGTTCCTCGTCCTCCCGGTGATAAGCGTATGGATCTTCCGGCTCTTCAACTCCATCATGGAGGTTTGTGCGTATAGCAAGGGTGAGTACCAACCGTACTCGGCAAGCCAACACAGAATTGATGCATATGATAAGGTTATTCAAAGAACATGGCTAGGGTTGTTTTTGCGAAAAGCCGGTTTTCACAATTATTTTCACAAGCCTATCGACTAGCCAAATCCAGTTTTAATTTCATAGTTCATTAACCCGGCGACGGTTCGTCTACCATCCATCGTGATTCCAAGGATGGCTTCCCGCCTCCGGTTCGTCATGATTTTCTGGGAGTCCACCCCTTCTCGTATTCTCGAGAAGTTGATCCACCCGAATAAAATCATCATCATGCAAACCCATCCCAGTATTTTTAAGTTCAAAGTCTAGCCAAGCGAAAGTCTTGTCACGATGCTCAATATCCGCGAGCACGACTATTCGAATAGATTGATTCATTCACACTTTGCGGTGGATGTACACTTTACCCGTACTCCGCGACAGCCCAACAAATGAGCCTACGCCTCAACACATGAGACGGTCACGGCAAAGCCTTTCGATAACCTCACTTTGGCGTGCACCCGCTCCATGAACTTATGTCCTCATGCACTCTAGCCGTCCTTTTCTAGCAGTGAGAGGAGTTCTGGCGCACCCGAGGTAAGGGAAGACATTTCCAATCTTCAAGTTTAATTAACAGTAGTTTAATTCCACCATTCATAACGAAGGCCGCAGCCTCATTCTCATCCCATAACCACATCATAGAGAACCATCTATGCAAGGATACCGCCTCCGCTCGGCTATCTAGTCGGCTAGGTCTATACCCATTCGAGAAGTACGGTTATCGGCTCGTTTCCGCTATCTCATGGCTCGGTCCTTAATTGACCAGGGTCGGCACTTGCCTTTTCCGGAATCCACCCAAATCATCCAGCCGCCCCAGTCTAAAACATTTGTATAGTACTTTCAATTTTCATCAAACTTAATTCATTATGGCCATGTGGCGCTCATGTCTCCACATGCCGAATCTCAACTACCTTCCCTAAGGTAGTTGCCCAAGCACAAAGCTTTTTCATAAAGTCATGAGTATGCATAAATCTAAGTATAGCATGGCTAAGGGTTACCGAAGTTATGCTTCGGTTATTTGTATCACATCGCGAGTTACAAGGAGTAATTCTAAAGGTAATCAATAGCAAGGTATGGCATAACAAGTATAGGTAACTCGGTAAAGCATGCATGTTTAGAGTTTAAAATAACATCATTTCGCAATTGGGATCAATATGTTCAAAGGGTGTGAAGACTTGCCTTGCTCGCACGCCGGTTGAGTGGGGTCTTCCGCGTAGTCGGCGTTCACTTCTTCGGACGCTATCCGTACGTGCAAAAAGAAGGGTTGAATCCAATTAAAATCCAACAATATCAACGAAGAGAAAGAGATCTCAAAATGATCGCGGAAAGCGGATTCCAAACACAACCTCAAACTTCGTAAATTTTAATAGTTGAATCAACGGAAAGAAGTCCAGTTAAACCGAGCGAACCATCTCGTAATAAATATATATTCTGTTCCTAAATTTGAAGATATCCCAAAATAATTAGATTTCTAATTTCCATATCTCCAATAATTGATCTTTAATATTGCAATTATATTTGCTAGGGTTTTGGAATTCTAACGACCGAATAATGACATTCATGCTTAACCAATCTTTTTTAAAAAAGGTCTCATGTGAACTTCGATAACAAATTAGAGGTCGGACAATTCTTGAATTCATAAGAAGGAAAAATTTAATCTAGAAATTATTGTCACAAAGTATTTCTTTTGGAAGGAAAAAGAATATTATATCCATTCCTAGATAATAATATTTCAAAAACCTTATTTTATATCCTAAAATATTTCCAAAATATTGTTTTCACCTTTACCCTAATTCTTTTACTATTTCTCTTTCTTTTCCTTATTTTTTTCTTTCTTTTTCTTTTTCCCTTTCCTTTCTTTTCTTCCTCTCGCTTCTTTTCTTCCTCTCCCCGCTCTGTTTTTCCCCGCGGCCGACGGTGAGGGAGGGTGCCGACGGCGAGGAGGGCCGGAGCTAGGGAAAAGAGGGGTGCTACGCCATCCCTGGGACCACAAAGGTTCCATTTCTCCACTCGGCCGAGACCGGGAGCGGCGGAAAGGGCTGGCGATGGCGAGGTGGTTCGGCGGCGGTGGCGCTCGTCGGCGGCAAAATCCGGCGAAGCCCGGCTAAAGTGAGGGGTCTACGAGCTTCAGCGAACCCGGGGATGCTAACGGTGGGGTTGGTTCGGCCGGAAAGGCACCGCAGCGAGCCGGGCGACGGCGAGGTGGTTCGGCGGCGAAACAGGGGAATTCGAGGGTTCGTCGCGGTGATTTTCCGGCGACCATTTGGCTCGGGAGCTTAAGGGAATTAATACCTAGAGCACGGGGATGATGATGGTACCTTTAATTCGGGAAGAAATCGGCCGAGGGTGACGAATTTCGGAGTGGCGCACGGGCGGTCGAATTAGGGTTCTTCCGGCCGAGCTCCGATTTTTCCCAAAATTCGCGCAATGTAGTGGCTAATCCTTGGGGAAATTGGGGGAAAGCACGAGCGAGCACCGGAGAGTATTTTCGATGTTGGGAGCTGGGTGCGGGAGGCTTCTTATAGGCGGTCGACGGCGAGGGCGACGCGACGGCAGCAATGGCGCAGCGTCGGCGGCATGGCTCGGTCGCGGGGAGATCGTGCGTGACGTGCGGCGCTGCGGATGTATGTGCGTACGGTGGCGCGGCGAGGCGGAGCATGCGGGATGTACGACACGGCGCTCACGCGGGCAGCGGCGACGACATGGCGACGGCCTAGCGCGGCGTCGCGGCGACTTCGGCGACCGCGGAGTGGCGCGCTGATCATGGCGGCAGGCGTGCGCGCGAAACGTGTCGTCGCGAGAGCACGCGGCGAGGCGTCGGTACAGCGCGGCACGGCGCTGGCGCGTGGCGCGCGCGGACGTGGGCGACGGTTTGGTCGAACACTGCTGAGCTAATGAACAGTGCACTTTTGCTTTTTCCCGATTTTAAATTCCTATTTTCCATTTCCATTTCCTTTCACCCTAAAAATTCGAAATAAATTCTAATATTCCCAAAATAATTTTGAAATTATATTTTCAAACTTTTCCCCACTTTTTATTTTTCAAAATATATTTTTCATATTTTTATTTCTTCTTTTAAAATTAACAAATTGGGGTCCTTGATTAATTTCTAATTTCATATTTCCTTTTCAAAATATTTTTATCATCCAAGCCCAAATATTTATTATTTTTCTCCCACCAGTTAGGGTTTAAACCAAAATGTATTCTTTTCAAGAATCTTTTGCAAATCCACAAAATTATGTATTTACCCTTCTCCAATTATATATTTTGAATTATTACTCCCACCTAGGATATCAAAACTTAGGGTTTTTATCCAACTTCCCATCAAAGCAATTCAAAAAGAACTCTTATGCAACGAGCTAGGCAAGTAAGAACGAAAAACACGATAAGAAGCAATTAATCCAAAAGGTTTTTGTGAGTTCCGATTTTCACGTTCCGAATTCTACTCCTTCGATTTTCGGATGTTACACAGCCATGCGGCGGCCACACGGCAGCCACGTGGGCGGCCGGATGGACGGCCACGATCGCCACGAGGTAGATCGGGCGGGCGAGAGGCGGCGACGGCCGAGACGACCGGCGCGGCGCGGCGGCAGCGCACGTGGCCCGATGGTCGCCGGCGGCAGCCATCCGCACGGCGACGAGCGGCGGAGGGCGGCGGAGAGGCGGAAAAGAGGGGATGCTCACCGGCACAGCGGAGAAAGCGCCGCGTGGGCGAACGGTGACGAGGGGCGCGGCGGTGCTCGGGATATCGGCACGGACGGCATCTTACCACGATTGGCGATGGCCAAGGGGCAGCCGGCGCTCGGAGGGCGCGGCGGAGCCGATGGAGGGAAGGTGCGGCTCGGGGAGCGGCGAGGCGGCGGGAAAGGAGGTAGATCGGGCGGGCGAGAGGCGGCGACGGCCGATACGACCGGCGATAGCACGGCGGCGCGCACGTGGCCGATGGTCACCGGCGGCGAGTGGCGGAGGGCGGCGAGAGAGGCGGAAAAGAGGAGGATGCTCACCGGTGCGGTGGAGAAAGGCGCGCGCGGGCGAACGCGGCGAGGGCGCGGCGGTGCTCGGGATATTAGTGCGGACGGCATCGCGCGATTGGCGACGGACGAGGGACGACCGGCACTCGGAGGGTCGCAGCGGAGCCGATGGAGGGATGGTGCGGCTCGTGGAACGGCGAGGCGGCGGGAAAAGGCAGTCAGAGGCGGTGGCGGCGGCGGCATAGGGGAGCACGGGGGCGAGGCGCTCCGGCAACGGTCCGAGGGAAGGGAGCGGTGGCCGAGGCGCGGGACGGTGCGGGAAAAGTGGCGGTGGGCTTGAAGCACGGCGGCGATGCTTGGGACGGTGGTGGCGTGCGGCCGGAGTTCAACGACGAGCGGGCGTAGAGAGAGGGAACGCGGGGAGAGAGAGAGGGGGCACGAGGTGCTCGGGCGTTTGGGGGAAATGGGATAGGGGAGCTCAGGGGTCGATTTTATAGGCCGGGGAGGCACGGGCATGGTCGGTGCTCGGCGGATTTCACGGCGAAGGCGGTGGCCGACGGCGTTAAGGCGCGGGGAGCAAATGCGGCGATTAAACGCGACGGAAATTAGGGGGGAATGGCTGGTGGCTTGATGGCGGTGTTAAAGCACGCGCCGGAGCGGCGGGGTGCACGGGATTTGCGGCGGCGAGGAGCGCGAGGTCGGCGAAAATGGCGGTGCGGGCGTGGCTGGAGGAGAGGGATGACAGGTGGGCCCCACCAGTCATCGGCTCAGAGTGGGAGGGAGTCTGGATGGACTTTGGCGGGCGTGTGCGAGAGAGACGGGCCTCGGCCTCAAGGCCAGCCCACGAGAGAGAAGGGAGGGGCGCGCGGGGGCAAGGACGCAAAGTGGACTTCAAGGATTTTGGGCTGAAAGCGGCCCGAGAGTAGGAGGAAGATTTTAATTGTTTTTCTTTTAAATTAATCGCATAAATGATCCTTGAATTTTTATAAATACTTCCGGTGCTCAAATAATTCCAAGAAAATTCTTGAAAATAGATGAATACTCAAAGTATTTAATAAAAATATAACCAGTTCATTTAGTGATTAATTTATTTATTAAATATTTACTGAAATGCTCTTTGTATTATTAAAATTATTTCTCGAGCTCCAAAATTTCACGAAAAATTTCAGAGAATACTTTAGGGCGTGGAGAATATTTCAAAAATATTTCCAGCCATGATTTTAAAGGAAATTTTAATTTCCTTCTTTATTTCACTTACTAATTGATTTTGCCTTTTTATTTAATTTCTTAGAAAATGATTTATTTAATGATTTTTAATCCCGAACGAAAATCAGGTTGTGACAGTAGTTCCACGTACAACCGTTGTATTGGCACCGGTGCGAATAGGGGTGCTATGCGGCTTGGGGCAGGTGTTGGAGTAGTGCCCAAACTCTCCATAGTTGAAGCAGTTCACATTCTTCCTTCCAGGAGCGGCCAGGGTCGGTGTGGGAGTGTAGAACTGGGTCGCAGTCGGCCTGCTGACATTGCCGGGTGCAGTAGGACAACTGGTTGCCACGACGGTTGGTTTCCATCCAGATGGGGTGGCTCCCTTAGGACGCTGAGACGCTTCCTGAAGTGGGCGGGTCATAGCGAGTCTCCTCTTGCGGTTGTTCTCCACCATCTTCTGGTCATGCTTCAGCCTCACAACCTTGTTGATCATGCTTTGGAAGTTGGTATGATCCTATCCAATCATAGGCCCTTGCAACTCATCATTCAGTCCCTCGATGAACTTGTCGATCTTCTCTTCTTCATCCACTAAGTCGCTAGTTGCGTAGAGGGCAAGCTGGGTGAACCGGTTTAGGTATTCTTGCACAGTGGTGTTTCCTTGACGCAATCTCCTGAACTCATTCTTCTTCATGCGCATCACTGTCGCAGGTACGAAGTTCTCGCGAAAGGCGGCGGTGAATTCCTCCCATGTTGGTTCCGCAGCATCCTCTACTCGAGTTTCCTTATAGGTATCCCACCAGTCACTAGCAGGTCCTTCCAGTTGGTTTGCGGCAAAGATCACTTTGTCGGCTTCGCGCGCACGCACAAGAGTCAACTTTTTCTCTATGATGCGTAGCCAATCCTCCGCATTCATAGGTTTTTCGCCGTAGCGAAGGTGGGTGGCTTGGCTCTCATTAACTCGCCAAGGCTTGAGCGACCTCCTTGATTGTTGGCGATGGCCTGCAACAGCTGGATTTGTACAGCCATGACCTCAGCCAAAGTGGTGGGGTTGGGCTCTGGAGGGTTCTCATTGGCGGCCGATGCTCGACGTCAGTGAACCATCTGTAGAGCATAGATGAGTAAGAGACTTGAACTACTAAGAACTCGATCCTATTCGTTTTTAGTTTGGGTTGGTTAAGGTGATCTTTTATGGGCAAGCATGGCAGAATAAACTCATTCATAACATACCATAGAACATTACATATGTCCTTAGTCAACACCTCAACAACAGATACACAGACTGCACATATGCAGTC
The DNA here is from genome assembly GCA_019925245.2 of Oryza australiensis. Classification (NCBI taxonomy): domain Eukaryota; kingdom Viridiplantae; phylum Streptophyta; class Magnoliopsida; order Poales; family Poaceae; genus Oryza; species Oryza australiensis. The sequence continues at coordinate 1,387,955 of JAIFGZ020000136.1, forward strand.
CCACACAACATAACGCAAAAGCTAACATCGAACTACTGCCATCAACTACTAGTTGGGGAGGATGTGGTCCTTGCTGTCCAAAACCATCCAAAGCAAGACCAAAGCCAGTGCAGACCTCTCGTCTAGTCGTCCAGCCAGCCGTAGGAACCGGGGGCAAGAAATGGGTGGTCCCTGGCGGATGCGAACTGAAGTCCCCATGGCTCAGAAGTGGTTGCCTTGGAGTCAGACTTGGGCTTGTTGCCCCTGGGTCGAGTGCTCTTGTAGGCAGTCCTGCGAGTGATGGGTCCTCCCGCAAAGGTGATGCGATAAGCAGGAGCCTCATCCTCTGACAGGTCTATGATGCTGGGCTCTCTCTCGACCTCCTTTGGATCTGACTCAGCCTATAGGTCGGTGTCGATCTGGATCGGGATGTCCACTTCGGAACCTGGCTCAGATGGAACAGCTGTGGCTATCGGTGTGGGCTCTGACTGTGCAGCAACAAGCTGTGTCGTAGCCGGATCCACCAAGTAGGGTACGGACTCTGTGCTCAGCATGCCAACCTCCTCCAGTAATGCGTGGAAAGTCGCCAGGCACGTGTTGGCACCTTTTTTGGCAAAGGCACGAACACGATCGAATCACCTAAAGCCTTGCGGTGGTTCTTGGTACGGAGTCGCCAACCACTTCAATCTAGCAAGAACTAGAACAAAGTGGGTTTTGTAGATCAAATCGGCTAGAGGAACCGATTTAGATGGATAGATTGATAACTACTCGTCTCGTGAGCAAACGGAAAGTTTTCAAGACAAACTTACAAAGAATTGTCGCACTCTCGCAGCGGCGGCGGACAATTTACGGCGCAAATCGACAAAGATGGACTAAACTAGGGCAAAGTAGAAAAATATGGCTGAAAATAAAGAAAACGATTCAAATAGATTGATTGTATGTTGTGTGTTGGTTGTTTTTTTTTACAATTGAACCGGCCTTGACCCTTATATAGGGGTTGGTCTTGCCCTCTACAGGCCCTTCTCCATGTCCTATTCGGGATAAACATGTTTGGAAACCCGAGATACAACCGTATGAAGAAAGGAAACCCGAAGACTGACGAAGTCGTCTAGGTTTTGGACTCTGCCGGTCAGACCGGCTATATGCCTTCGGTCTGACAGGCCCCACTGCCCGGTCTAACCGGCCTATACACGGCGGTCAGACCGGCCTCTCCGAAGAAACCGGCAAATTTCCAAATATTGGCAATCTTTCCTATTTTGATTCCTAAGTGCCAATTTTGGGTGTAAACAACACGGCGGAGTGAGGAAGTTGTAGTGGTCACGAGCCGATGCAGGGGGTGGTGGCGGTGCGGTGGAAGTAGAGGCAACCGCAGTGGTAATTTAGACTGTACGGAGCTGCTCCTCCAGCTGACTGACTTGCCTCTGGCTCTTCCTCAGCTGCTCCTCAAGGGTGACCATCGCCTCACCACGGGCGACGTATCGGTCCGAGAGCTGATCGTACTGTGTGTTGGTAAACTGGAGCTGGGCCTTCAGCGAGTCGACCTTGCTGCCACAGGCGTGGTGCTCCTCCTCAAGCTCGCTCATGTGTCTCTGCTGCTCGTCGATCTCCAGTAGTTCCTCCTCATAGCAGTCATCTATGGCCTCAGCCCATCGGGACAGACGGGTCACCATGGGGTTGTAGCAGCATAGGGTAGCCTCCACGGTGCAGACGGAGTTGCCCTCCTCCCGATACAGGTGATGCGCAAACTCAGTCCTTGTCAACTCAACCCTATGGATGGCGTTAAGACGAAGGAATGCCTCACGGGCAGAGTCTTGAAGTGCAGCCTCCACCGAGTCATGTCGGTAGTGTGTCCTGAAGCAGAACTATGGCTCGCTACCAACACGAGACTCGATCGCTATGGTAGCCTCCCACTCGGGATGGTCTCCAATACCGAATCTCGTGCTCCTGTAAGTGGGTAACTCCGGGTATCTCCTGCACCACATCAGTTGCCGAAGCTGCAAAACGTATCCATCCTCTCGTGGAACCTCAAGCTCCCAGGCTCCGATCTAACCTTGTCCCGACATCTGTTTTTAAAACAACCAGAGTTAGGGAGAAGTGGGAGTAAAATAAGTTTTGTAGAGAGACAAGGGGACAAGAGTATAAGGGAAACACATTTTGTTTTGTAGACATAATATTTTTATTTTCAAAATAATCCTAGATGGGGATTTCTCCCTTTTGTCAACTATAAAGGGGGTGGGGCGCCATTGGTCTTATCCTACAGTCGCATGCTCTGATAGCAGCTCAGTAGACCCCTGTTTTTGTAACATGAATCATTCGTGTTCATAGTACCATTTCCCTGGATTGAGTAGTTTGGTATCCACGATTACATTACTGAATCATCAAGTGTGCATGATACATCAATCGTCTTATGCGAATATTACAATATAGAGCCCAGAAGGCAATATCTAGAACATAGGACCAAACAGTCCGAATACAACCAAAAGCGAAAATAGGTAAGACGGCGGAGAGAAGGCAGCGACACACCATTGCCACGAGCAATGACCGGATTCTAAGACCTACTGAGCGTCATCATCTTCCATACCCTCCTGGTAATATGCGTACGGACCTTTTGGGTCTTCATTGCCCACATTTGAATGTTTGTGCGTATAGCAAGGGTGAATACCAACCGTACTCAGCAAGCCACCATAACAACGATGCATATGATAGGAGATAATCAAGGAATGGCCATGGTTCTTTTGCATAAAGCCGCTTTGCAATTGTTTTCACAAGCCTAAGACCTAGGACTGATCAAGTTTTAATTCCATAGTTCATTTAATCGGCGACGGTCTCGTCCACCATCCATTGTGATCCCAAGGATAGCTTCCCGCCACTGGATCGTCATGATTTTCTCGGGGTCTACGAGAAGTTGATCCACCAGCACATAAAAATCATCATGCATGCCCATCCGTCATTTTAAAATTTAGTCTAGCCAAGCAAAAACTTGTCCCATTGCTCCATATCCGTGAGCATGGCTATTCGAATAGATTGTTTTACTCACACCGTAGTGGATGTATACTTTACCCGTACTCCGTGACTTGCCCAACACATGAGCCGAAGTCCCAACACATGAGACGTGTCACGGCAAAGCCTTTCGATAACCTCACTTTGGTAGTACCCCCTCCATGAACTTGAGCCCTCATGCACTCTAGCCGTACACAGTTTCTAGCAATGAGAAGAGTTACGCGCTCCCGAGGGGAAAGACTCACTCATTCTTTACGTTGTAGTTAAATCAAATTCCACTCCGATGTTCCACTGTAGGCTTCCCACCTATTCTCACACACAAATGAACCACTATGCAGGGGTACCGTCTCCGTTCGGCTATCTATTCCGCTTGGTCTATACCCATTTGAGAAGTACGGTTGTACTGGCTCATTTCACGTTTATCTCATGGCTCGGTCCATAATTGACCAGGGACGGAACTTGCCTTTACCGGAATCCACCCAAATCATCCAACTGCCCCAGTCTAAAACATCTGTTTGGTGTTTAGTTTTCATCCGAAACCATTTCATCATTGTCATGGCAATGTGGCGCTCAAGTCTCCACATGCCGTATGTCAACCACCTTTCCCAAGGTAGTTGCCCAAGCATATAGGATTTGATAAATATGAATGTGCATCAATCTAAATTAGCATGGCTAAGCATTGTAGAAGATTGACTTTGAACGAACGATACTATGGGTACAAAGAATATACAAGTATTCAATATCAAGGCATGGCATATAACAAGTATGGGAGTTCTTATGTGTATAGCCTGCATATTTGATTTTAAAAACAACATAAGTTCTCAAAATGGTTCAACATGCTCAAAGGTAGTGATGACTTGCCTTGCTCACAACCTTGTTGATCAGGGTCTTCGGCGCACTCAACGGCTCCCTCAGACTCTATAAATACGTGCGAGAGATCCGATTGAATTCGATTAGAATTCAAATAAAATCACCAAAATACCAAATAAATCGCAAAAGCGTATCCTAAAACTATACTACGAGTTTAGGTGAATTTAGGTTCAAGTTTTGCTAAAATCTAGGTTAAATCGAGCGAGATACAATAGTTTGATGTTCCACGATTAAATCGATTTAATTAATTATGAGGTGGCATTATTTCAAATTATTTCATTTTTAATTATAGAAATATTATGATCGATGATTCAAAATTATTATACCGGAAAGAGATTATAAATCTCCAATTTTTATTTTCCTTTCTATTTATCTCTTCTTCTTCTTTCTTTTTCTCTTTTCTTTTTCTTCTTTTTTCTCTTTTTCTTTCTCTTTTCTTTTCTTTTTTCCTTCCCTCCCTTTCTTCCTTCTTTCGCCTTCCCCTTCCTCTGTTTCTTCCTCCCTTCTTTCTCTCTCTTGGCTTCCTTCCTTCCTCCTTCCTTCTCATTTTCTCTCTTGGCCGAGCCAAGGCCGGCGGCGCGCGAGGGACGCGGCACGGGCAAAGGGGAAAGGGCGGAGGGGGCTTACGGACGCGGCGGCGAAGGCGGCGACAACGGCGGAGCTCCGCGGCACTCGGCGTCACACGACGGCGGGGAGAGAAGGAGAGGGAAAAGGGAAGAATGGCATGGGTGGGGAAAAGGAAAGGAGAGGGTACTTATAGGCGCACGGGAAGGGGAGGAAACAACGATGGCGATCGCGACGTGCATCACGGGACGCGAGACGGTGGACAGCGCGAGCACGACGTGGGCGCGGGGCACGAGGCGGCGCGGGCAGCGCGTGCGGCACGGACGGGCCGACGGGCGCGGCGCGTGGTGGCGCAAGACGTGCGTGCGGGCGGGACGGGCGGCGCAGCACGTGCGTGGCGAGGCGCGGTCGAGGACGGGCGCGCGGCGTGTGGCGAGCGCGGGCGCGGACGGGTGCGGCGCGGGGCGGCGAGCAACGTGCGTGCGGGCGCGAGGCGGCGCGCGGAGCCGAGTACGGGGTCGAACACCGGCGCCGGTGAAGAGTGCCATTTTCTTGTTTTTCTTTTTTTCTTTTTAGTTTATTCCTTTTTTCATTCCACCTATAAATTTAAAATATAATCTTGCCCCCGAATATTAATTAAATTTTAAATTTTGCCCAACTTTATTTTTATAATCTCCTTTTTATTTAATAACTTTTTATATTTTCCCGAAATAAAATTTTGTCCAAAAGTAAATTTTTATTAAACCTTAGTTTTTCCCAATTATTTATATATATATATATATTATTTTATTTATTTTGTTTTGATGATTTTTATTTATAATATTCATTTTGCAATTTCCTTTGTTTTAGGGTTTTAAATCTTATCGACTTTCCCATCATTAAATAAATATTCTCTTATTTCTAACTCAAGCAACAAAGACTCACAAATAAGAGGCAAATAAATATGACGAGATGCAACAATTCAAAAGTTTTTGTAAGTTTCAAATTTTATATTTTGATTTTTAAGCCTTCGAATTTTAGGGTGTTACAGAAGTTAAGGAGGTTTTCAACCAACTTCAATATGTGGACTATGTGTGCACCAATCGAGAGGTTAAGGAGGAGAAACAGGAAGCGACACGCACGCTCGCTCACCTCGCCTCGCCGAGATGAGGTGAGGCAAGGCGTGGCATGGCATGGGCCGTGTGTCGTGGCCCTTGGGCCTTGGGCCGTGGGGATGGCCTGGAATGCAGTAGTTTTGCCGTTTTGGTTTAATGGCAGTAACTGACCGTTAAATGGCGGTATAATGGCTAGCAATCAATCACCTGAGACTGTCCAGATTCACTGAATCTGCCTCTTCCTATGCCTATAAAATGAGGTGTTTACACCCAAATTTGGCACCTATGGACGAAATAGAGGAAAATTGCCAAAATTTGGAAAGTATCGGGTTTCCTTCACGGGGCCGGTCAGACCGCGGGTATATGGCGGTGCGGCGGCTAGTAGGGCGGTCGGCCAGAGCATATGGCCGGTCAGACCGTCGAGTCCGAGTCGGCGAATTTCGTCGGGTCTCGGGTTTCCTTGCTCCATAAGGTATGTCTCGGGTTTTCTAAGGTATCTGTCCCAAATTGGATGTAGAGGATGACTTGTAGGAGGCAAGACCAACCCTTATTTATGGGCCAAGGCCAGTTCAATTGGCGAGACGTTCAACACATACACAATCAATCTAATCTAGCCAATTGTATCGTTCTTTTACTTTTACCTTTCAGTCATGTTTTCTACTTTACCCTAGTTTAGTCCATCTTTGTCGATTTGCGCCATAAATCGTCGGCCGCTGCTGAGAGTGCGACACCTCTTTTAGGTTTGTCCCGAAAACCTTCCGTTCACCCACGAGACGGGTGTTTATCCTTTGTTCTGCTCAAATCAGCTTCGCTAGCCGGTTTAACCTACAAAACCCATCTTGGTTTAGTTTTTGCTAGATCGAGGTGGTTGGCGACTCCAATTTCACCACAAGGCGTTTATGTGTCCCGATCGTGATTGTCTTCTTGCCAAAAAAGTTGCCAACATGATTTTTGGCGACTCACTGGGACGCAAATTTTTCGGCTTTTCAATCGGCCGAAAATCAATCTATCACATCAATTGTTGCCTTGCTTCATTGATTTCCCATCTAATTGAATGTTTTGGCTATACAGCCAGAATCGATCTATAATAGTGCATGGGAACAACAACAAGCGACCGGCAGCAGCTTGCTGTATACGGTCTGAAAGTTAGGAACCAATCCTATTCAGATTGCTGTTCATACGTGTTCTAGAGAAAAAGATCGAGCTACCCAAGCCGATATACATTCATATAAAAAACACACGTCGATTACTCGTATCGACTATTTCGTGAAACTTCGTTTCTCCAAATTTTTGCTACATACACACGGAAGCGGGAATGAGATCAACGAGATCACATTGGAGGAGATGTTGGCAAGGTCGCTCATCAAGACCCATCAAGGTGTGATTCTTAAGCCTAGAACTCCTCCTAGATTCGAGGTAACCTCCAATCTGCCCGATCCATCTATTGCTATTCAAAAGGTTAATAATCGTTGTGTAGATGCATCTGCTACTTCTAGTTTTGCTTCTATACAATATGCTTATAATGCTATGGAGGGATCTATGGGTGTTTATACAACCGATTGCATAGGAATCGGCTATATGCAGAACATAGCCAATGGTCAGACCACGCATGACGCCGGTCTGACCGCATCACTGACCACCGGTCAGATTGGACTATGGGCCGGTCAGACCGGGTGCTTGGCCGGTCAGACCGTGCCTACCATAGCCGGTTAGACCGTGCCTTATCTTGGCCAGATCGGACGTCCTGCTGTCGGTCTGACCGCATCACTGACCATCGGTCAGACCGGACTATGGGCCGGTCAGACCATGCCTACCATAGCCGGTCGGGCCGTGCCCTATCTTTGCCGAGATCGGACCTCCTGCGACCGGTCGGCCGCTGCCTTGACCACCGGTCGAGGCCAGTCCATGGACCAGGTCGAGATCGGTGTAGCCCGGTCACACCGGACTATCTATAGCCAGTCGGGCCGGTTCCCAGAAGTTTCGACAGGTTTTCATACCACGACTAGCAGTACTGATTTTAATTATTATTCATCACCTGTTAATACTGTTAGTCATGTTATTCCACATACCCGTGCTATTTGTGCCAATAGGTGCTATGAGCCAGTACAAAATCATCAAGTAGATGTATTGGCACAAAACACGCATTATGGCCAGTATAATCATATTGTGCCGTCACAATCATCTATTCCTACGCCGCCAAATCCACAACCAAGGCCTGAGAATATGGAAGAGCAAATTAGAAACATCATTAGAGAATCTTTTGAAATTGAGCCAAGGAATCGTGCTGAGGTTTACCAAAAGCCGTATCCTAAATATTTTGATAATATCCCATATCCTCATGGTTATGAGTTCCTGAGTTCACTAAATTTAGTGGTGAGGATAATAGGGCTACATGGGAACACATAGGCCAATTTCTTGCACAATGTGGTGAAGCTAGTACTAATGATGTTCTCAAATTGCGTTTGTTTTCTTTGTCTTTGTCTGGTACTGCTTTTACATGGTTTACCTCTTTACCGGCAAATTCTATTCATACTTGGGCTCAATTAGAACAACAATTTCATGATTGCTTTTATACTGATGAAACTGAGCTTAAGTTGTCTAGTTTAACATCGGTCAGACAAAAACATGATGAATCTGTCATTGATTATATCAAAAGGTTTAGAGATGCTAAAAGCTGATGTTTTAGTTTGAACACAACTCAAAAAGATTTGGCCAACATTGCATATAATGGATTGCTTGATTCTATTAAAGATAGATTGAATGGTCAGATGTTTCTTGATATTGATCATGTGTTGCATGAAGCTCTGGCTCAAGAAAGCCGAGTGGATAATAATAGCTTAAGTGCTGGTTTGGATGATAATGCAATAACCAGTATAGCCGAACCAAGCGTTGGTTCGGATTGTGTTACTACTTTGAACAATGATAGAATAACATGCATGGTCGAACCAAGTTATGGTTCGGATTGTGTTGCTAGTTTGGACAATGATGCATGTATAGCTGAACCAAGTATTGGTTCGGATCGTGTTTCTAGTTTGAACAACGATGCATGTATAGCTAGACCAGGTATTTGTTCGGATTGTGTTGCTAGCTTAGATAATGGCATCATTGAAAATATAACCGAACTAAATGACGGTTCGAGCTGTGTCACATGCGATAGTGGAATAGTATTGTCACCTAAGACCGAGTCACAGATCGGTCATGTGAATGTTGGAAAAGATAGTGGCAATGTCTTGCAGGGTAGTGATGAAATAGAGTTTAAAGCAACATTGCATATATGTGAAAGGCCGTATCCGAACATATAGATTCGGTCTCATACCCTCAAGGATTTGAGGTGCCCAACTTCACAAAATTCACGGTGAGGATGCTAGAACGACAACGGAGCATATCGGCCATTTTATTGATCAATGTGGTAAGGCCGGTAGTGATGATGTACTTAAGTTAAAATTGTTTTCTCTTTCTTTGTCAAACTTTGCATCTATATGGTTTAGTTTACTTGCTCCCAATTCAATTTCTACATGGTCACAAATGGAGCATGAGTTTCATGATTATTTTAAGGATGCGAGCTTGATGGAGCAAAGACCGATTGATAATTCATCGGTCAATTGTGATACTATTTCGGTTACACCTATTGCTAAGACCAGAATTATTCATGATTCTCTTCCTACTATTCCTATTGATTTTGACGGCAAGAAAGTGGTTATTCGGTCTAGTCAAGCCAAATCTACAAAAGGGAAAAATGTTATTATTAGGGATCCTCGGTCGAGATAATTAGGATCAATAATGCTAAGGCCGAAGATCGTAAGGTTAAAAAAGATGAGTCATCTAGTTCTATAAAGACTAAAAAGCCGAAGCTCACTTTTGAGATGCTTATGGCTAAATACAAGAAGGGATTAGGTGGTCAACTACTTGATAATCGTACTAGTGATGCAAAAAGACCAAGATCGCTTCCTAGAAAGAGATTTGGTCAAACACCAAAGCAATCGGAACCATCAACAATGTCAACTCCATACAAACCTCCGGTTGTGATGCCATGGTATTCATGTCCAATATCATCACTATACGGTTATCCTTTTATATATTATATGCCATGGATGCCTCAACCACCTATGCCGTTTCATCAAGAATGGAAAGAATCACCTAGGTCAATACCAAGTTATTCATCTAAATCAAGACAAGACCATTTATCACAAAAAGAATCGGTAGGTGGATCAAAAGTGAACAAGGTGAAGAAGGTGTGGGTGAAAAAAGAAGTCAAAGATCCGGGGTCGGTACTAGGAAGGAGGAGTCTCAAGATGTACAAGTGCCTATTGGAAATGCAACAAAGAGGCTACAAGCGAGAAGACCGAAGCCAACATCGTGATCGCCAACAATGGTGGTCGGCCAGGACAGGTTGAGCGTCTAACCGCCGCCTAGGACCGGTCGGCGAGCCATCGGCCGGTCGACCAACGACTCACAACCGGTCGACCGGGCCCGAAGCCGATCTTTAGGGGCATCTAAGATGAGTAAGAAAATTGAGGGCAACACGAAGCTTTCACTTCGACCACAAATATCAAAAATCATTGCTTGGCTCCTAGAAAACATCCACAGCCGAAGTGGATACCTTCTGGCTTATCCCGCTCTCAAAAGAGGAGGCTACAAAGCCATAGGTTGAAAAGAAAATAAGGCCGAAGATGTGGAGAACAAAACATGTGATAATTTGAAGCCTCGAACAACATACAAGCAAGTGTGGAGACCCAAGGAAGAAAAACTTAAGTGACCAGGTGATTTCCCAGTAGTGATAAATCAAATTCGATGAGAGAATAATTATCGGTCATTAGAGGTAAGTCTCCTCCACATATTGCTATGGATGCTATTACGGTGTTTATCTTGCCTTCAAAATGGTGCGATCAAGAAAGCCGATTTTGCTTGGGGGAAAGACATTAATATGCTCATGAAGAAATCAAGAAAGGTGAACGGCGATGGGTACAACATCACATCTTTGAACCACCGTTTGTTGGATGCTAAGGCAAGGTACGGGTTTATCGTGTTCATCATTATAGTATGCCTATGACATGTAGAACATTGCTTGCTATCTAGCACATGTGTGTTTTGCTTATCAAATTGATATTATGCATACGTGTTGCAAATGCCAATTCGAGTGGTGGAATTGGCAAGTTGGCATATAATTTATTTAAAGTATGATTTGGCTCGTTGGTCTATGATATTTATTAAAAGCCAAATCATTCTTGTTTTGATGAATCACCATAGAAAATATAGATTTCATAATTATTGCATCATGAAATTTGGTTCTTGGTAATCCGGCTAATGTCAATGATCAATGTGATGATTTGTTCTAGAGTTGTTTTCTATGGGAACATTGGCATTGTTATAATATTTTGCATACATGTTTAAGCCGATTACTTATACTTGTAGTTTATTGGAATTCATGCATGTGAGACATATGACTTTGGTGATTCATTATTGATCATACTTCAAGTGGCGAAGTGTTTTGATGCCTTGATGATTATTGTTTCAAAAGCCGCTTGAATTAGTATTCATCTAGGCATATTAATTGCATGTTATGATTTTCATATGTCTAGAAAGAAGGAATTTTGGTCCAATAATTTGATGTACCAAGCATCTAGCTATAATATCAAAAAAGGAGTATTCATAATACTGGAAAAGTCGGTGCTTGATTTTAGTTCTTTGGGAAAAATTGATGAAGTCACAGACTGCGGGCGGTCTGACCGGCGCATCACTACCAGTCTGACCATAGGTGACCGACGGTCTGACCGGCTTTGTGTGGCCGGTCTGACCGATGAGAGGTGGCAGTCTGATCGACATTGCGTGGCCGGTCAGACTAGGTTTGAACAGGAAGCTGGGGGGCACGATACACTTGATTCAGAGGCCGAATTAATTGTAAATTCGGACATTTGTGCCCAGGAGACAGAAGAAGAAGATCAAAGAATATCCAAAGTGGTGGCATGAGATGTTTTCTAAAGTGTTATGGGCTCACAGGATATCTACACATGGTGCTACCAAGGTCACTCCTTTTGAGGTGGTCTATGCACAAGAAGTCGTTTTGCCGGTAGAGGTGAATCTTGGCTCTCTTCGATATATAAAGCAAGATGATTTGTCGGTTGAAGACCACAAGACCTTGATGATAGACAATCTTGATAAGGACATCGACAAGTGTTTGAAGGCTTTAGAAGAAAGAGAGAGAGAGAAGAAGAGGGTGGCTAAGTTTTACAACGAAAGGGTGAAAGCGGGATCATTTCAAGAAGATACTTGAAGAAATACTTCCCGAGTGTTTGGCAAGATGCTTAGGAAGTTCTAAGGCCGGTAATATGGATTAACGCCCGATACAAACATGTTCTATGCTTTTAGATTCACGATGTTCATCATAAAAGACGGGGGCATGTGTTTACACCCAAATTTGGCACCTATGGACGAAATAGAGGAAAATTGCCAAAATTTGGAAAGTATCGGGTTTCCTTCACGGGGCCGGTCGGACCGCGGGTATATGGCGGTCGACCGGCTAGTAGGGCCGGTCCGACCGTAGGCAATGTGGCCGGTTAGACTGTCAGAGTCCAAGTCCGAAGTGAATTTCGTCGGGTCTCGGGTTTCCTTGCTCCATAAGGTATGTCTCGGGTTTTCTAAGGTATCTGTCCCAAATTGGATGTGGAGGAGGACTTGTAGGAGGCAAGACCAACCCTTATTTAAGGGTCAAGGCCGGTTCAATTGGCGAGACGTTCAACACATACACAATCAATCTAATCTAGCCAATTGTATTGTTCTTTTACTTTTACCTTTCAGCCATGTTTTCTACTTTACCCTAGTTTAGTCCATCTTTGTCGATTTGCTCCCTAAATCGTCCGCCGCCGCTGCGAGAGTGCGACACCTCTTTGTAGGTTTGTCCCGAAAACCTTCCGTTCACCCACGAGATGGGTGTTTATCCTTTGTTTTGCTCAAATCGGCTTCGCTAGCTGGTTTACCCTACAAAACCCATCTTGGTTTAGTTTTTGCTAGATTGAGGTTGTTGGCGACTCCAATTTCACCACAAAGCGTTTAGGTGTCCTGATCGTGATTGTCTTCTTGCCAAAAAAGTAGCCAACAGGAGGGTTCTTCCTCTGGTGAAAAACACACCAACAACCATTAGTTTCTTTGTCTGTGTAGCTAGCTGTTGTTTTGCCATCCCCATCACAAGCCTTTGCATGCACATAGCTTGCAAGAGCTAGCCTCCAAAACTTCGCCTTACTGCGATACTTGCACGAGTAGGTAGGCGATCAAGTTTTTGGGTAGTGCACCACACGATTGCTCGCTGAGAACGTCTTCTTCCTTCTACTTCCTGGAGGTTGTACGACTAGTTCTCGGAAGCTATTCGAGGGCGTTCGAGTTGTCACTGCACCAACTTAGACCGACAACAGCGAACAACACGAACCAATGCTTCAGGCACAATGTCTGATTCGTCAAGTTCTGGGAACAACACACCTATTGTCGCCGGCAATGGTTCCGTCCCTAGGTACTATCTGAAACTTCTCTGGTACCTGTTCCCGTTTCTATTTATATGTGCTTTAAACATGAATGCGAGCATATGCCATGTATCACTTACAATAGTACTGAATTATTTCATACTGTTCGGAATTAAAATATATCATAAAATGCCTAATAATTTAACACGTTTCACATCTTCCTCCATCACATCCTCCATGCCCGCCTCACCCCGCGCACCACATCGGGGCTCCGCTTTGAGGCCGACTCCATCACCTCCCCGTTGTCGGCATCCATCCTCCAGATCCACAAGCTGTTCCTCCTCGCGCTCCCATACCAATGCCTCCGTCTCGAGCACATCCACCTCCTCTATTAGGATCTCGGCCTTCCCAACAACTTCACACCGCCGACGGTCGCGGTGGCTCAACAGCGGTACCAGGGAAGACGAGGGGGGTCGGGAGCCAAGGAGTGGCGGTATGGGGGGAGGTGCCCGGCACTGGCGGCACCGAGGTTCACTCGTAGCACGATGCTGTGCTTGTCGCCCCTCCCTATCGGTAGCATTCCCGGAGATCTGGAGAGAGATGGGAGAGAGATGAAGAAGAAGATAAGGGCCTTGACATGTGGGCCCCACGTGGGTCCCATCTTTGGTTCATCCGGTTGGATGCAGTCAACACACAATGTCATGAAACCAAGCATAACACGCCTTGGGACGTCGGGTACTCTTGTATTACAAATTAAAGAGACACGTTACATCTAGTATTGTGATTCAAGGACGCAATTTAAACTCGATATGAAGATGAGAAACATAAACCGAACTTATCCCAAAATTCTCACATGACTCCTACAAACAAAAGAGTGATCTACACATACTAAAATTTCTTACAAACTTTTTCTTACAAAAATCTCAACGTTTGATTGAGTCAACTAAAGTTATAAAAAGTCAAGATTCAATCACAATGTGATATATCATTGTTTGTAAAAAGATTGAAAAAATTGAGTATTTATGGTCAAAGTGTCGACAGGGTGCCGAGCAGTCCTCCAAGGTGGCTGCCTAAGGAGGTGAAATTGTGGTCGGGACGTCTATCAATGGGCTTGATGGTCGGCTCATGACAAGATGAGCCAAGGTTTTTTAGACAGGTTCGGCCTTCCCGAAGGATAACATGCCTACGCCTGTATTCTGTGTTAGGGTGATGAAAGATTAGGGTTTGAGTATAGGTGTGAGAGAGTGTTCTTGGATGCGATCCCCCTGCCCGCGATTTGCCTTCCCTTTTGTAGTCCAAGGGGGGTAGTTACAAGGGCTTAGGGCACAAGAAAGCTAGTCGTAAAGCAAAAAGCAAATACAGACTAAAGCTAAAAAGCAAAACGGAATTGTCTTGGGATCCGCTCGCCATGGGCGTCTTGCGCGCAGTCTTGCCTCGGGACCCGCTCGCTGCAGGCATCGTGTGCATGGTCTTGCCAGGTGACATCATCCTCTGTCAACTTGTCCCTCCCTTGTCTTATCGTGAAGCTTGTCAAGGAAGCCTCCTTCAGGGGGAAGGCCTGCCCTTTCGGGTCGAGCCACGCGTAGAGGTTGAGCTAAGGGGCTAAGGTCGGGCCAGAGGGCAGAAGTCAGGCTAAGGGGCAGAGGGGCCCAAAGTCTAGCTCCCGACCCTAGCCCGAGGACTCCCGACCTGACTTACCCGACCCCCATTTCCTTAGCGTGGGCTACCCTAGGGGAGCATCCCCCACAGCAGCCCCTAAGCATAGGGGCAAATGGGACATCTGGCCCTAGGATCCAAGTCCTCCTGAGCTGAGATCCCTCATCGGTCTTTGAAGCTTCTTGAGCATGCTTGGGCAAGGGCATTGGTCATGTGCACCTGCCAAGTGTAGCCCCGATCTTGGGGCCGGATGGAACATTCGAGCCTAGGGTCAATCCTTCCGCACCATTCTTCGATGGTTGTCGATCATATGATCGGCTTAGTGTTAGCTAATGGGCCAAAAGAAGCATAGCCCGAAGGTTGATGGTGGTCGACGAGGTCGGAGAAACCATAGCCCGGAGGCTGACGGTGGTCGGCAAGGTCGTTGAGACCATAGCTCAGAGGCTGATGGTGGTCGGCGAGGACGAAGAAACCATAGCCTGGAGGCTGATGGTGGTCGGCGAAGTCAGATAGACATAGCCCGGAGGCTGATGGTGGTCGGCAAGGTCGGGGAAACCATAGCCCGAAGGCTGATGGTGGTCGGCGAGGTCAGAGAAACCATAGCCCGGAGGCTAATGGCAGTCGGCGAAGTCATAGAAATCATTGCCCGGAGGCTGATGGTGGTTGACGAGGTTGGAGAAACTATAGCCCAGAGGCCTATGGCGGTCGGCAAAGTCGGAGAAATCATTGCCTAGAGGCTGATGGCAGTTGGTGGAGTCCGCGAAACCATAGCCCGGAGGTTGATGGTGGTCAGTGAAGTTGGAGAGACCATAGCCTGGAGGTTGATGGCGGTCAGCAAAGTCAGAGAAATCATTGCCCAGAGGCTGATGGTAGTCCGCGATGGTGACATTTGGGGAAGAAGCTCAGGAACCAGTGCGCTTGCCGAACGTCATCCTCTGGGCGTGCGAGCCGCACACATGGGGTACGCTGGGTAGAGCACCCGTCCCATCTTGTCAGGCCCGTCAAATCCGGGGTAGCGTAACACCCCTTGAACTGTCTGGTGTCTTTTCCGTTACCAACAGCTCACGGAATCAACGGCCCAAATCCTCCGCTTGTACGATGTGGTGGACAGGGAGACGAATTTACTGGGGCACATCGCAAACGACATTAACGACTCCACGAAATTGATGGCCTGGATCATCTGGTTGGGCGACGTGGTGGACGGGGAGGCGGACTAGCTGGGATACATAGAGCACGTCGCACACGCCGTAACGGCTCCGCACGTTCGCTCAGGACGACGCTGACAAGCCCATTACTTCCCTCTTTAAGTATCCGCCCTTTCACCCTCTTCTTCGTCATCCTTCTCATAAAATCTTTCGCCTTCCTTGCGCTCGTCTTTGTTGCTTCCATCTCCACGGCTCCACACCGCTCTAGCTCGCTATGCCGCCACGCGTACTGGCAGTGCATCGTCAGCTTCTGCAAGGGTCGTCGCCTCTTCTCGTTGAAGCCAATGGCCCCGAAGAAGTCGACAAAGTTGAGAAAGGAGGTGAGGTCCTCGTCCGCAGGCGACAAAGAGACCGAGCGGAGCTCGACCTTCGTCCCCTCGTGCATGGGAGGGGAGATGATGACGGACCTACAACAGGCAGGCGTCCTCCCACCACGGGAGGTTGTGTAGTGACACCTGACCAAGGGGGAACCGTTTTCGATCCTCGACTCCCTTGAACTGGTAATGTTCGTCACCTTCCTTCTCTACGGCTTCGGGGTACGGGCCCACCCCTTTGTCTGGGGCCTGCTTCACTACTACGACATCGCTTTTGCAACCTCAACTCCAATTCCATTCTTCAGCTTTCCACCTTCATTCACATGTGTGAGGCCTATCTTAGGATAGACCCACACTTCATCTCTTTCGCCACTATTTTTGTCTCCGGCGGACCGTCGACAAGTGGTCAGTGGGAGCGAAATCCAATTCCGGGAGAAGATGGCTTGATGCGATATCCCTGTCGAACTGACCTACTCAAATAACGGGTGGCACGCCGATTGGTTCTACATTGGCAACCATGAGCAATCAATCTCTCCCGAGATCTACCAAGAGCCGACCCCGGCGAGCACAGTCGGTTGTACGCCCCACGACCGAGCAAGACCAGGTCGACGAGCTCGTCGCCGGGTAGAGAGCCTCAAGGAGTGGGGTCGGCGGTGAGAGGGTGGCACTCAACTTTGCCATCAAGTGCCTTCATCCCAGCAAGGAGAGGGTGAAGCCGGCATACGAGTACTCGGGCGCCGAGCGCGTGTGTGGCCGATCTAGCACGTGTGGGCGAGGCGGCGGCTTTTCTTGAGTTCCACGGATCTTGGTCGGGTGTCTGCTTAGCTATAGCTTTGTCAAACCCATGGCCGAGGTGAGTCGATCTTCCTTCTTTTCTTTTTTTTAGCACATCACCTCTCGGGTGTTAACGCTGATAGGAAATGGCCGTGTACGTCTCGTTGCCGCCGGTCCCGGGGTCCGGGTGCGAAGAAAGACTTCATCAACCGCCGAGTCGCCGGGAAGAGGCCCGGGTCTCTTGGCCGAAATTGGAGGTGAAGACTATGCCTGCAGGGAGTCGAAGATCCCGGGGTGAAGTGCAAGCTTGTCATCTCCTTCGATGCGGAGGACACGAGGGAGGTGGACGCCAAGCCCGCCTTGTTGTCGGCCGACTCGACGGTCAAGGCGGTCGAGCCCCGGAGGGTCGGCAAGGGTGAGATATCGGGAGCCCCGAAGAGGGATGGGTGCTTCGTAGTGGGGTTCAAGGCTTCTAAGAGGTAAGACGCACGTTGTTATGCCGTGTTGTATTTCAACTTTTGGGTGCTGAACATGTAAGCCTTGGACGTCGACCCCGCACGAGGAGCCGAGAGAGGTGGTTGAGCCCCAAGTGGCGCCAGCCGGGGCTTGCCCCTCGAGGGGTCGGGTCGGCCCGCCTCAGAGGAGCCATCGGCCTAAGTCGGGCGAGGGGCGTCGAGCCATCCTCGGTCGACGTGGAGGTTACGGACGTGCCGCGAGAGGCTGGTCCTTGTGAAGAAGCGGAAGAGCGAGGCTCTTGCATTCTCGCAGTCTGCCGAGGTGCTCCGCGCGTTGGACGAGAGAAGGACGGTCATTGTGGAGAAGGTGGTTGAGCTAGAGGGGCTACTGGCAACTAACTCCAGCCGTAAGCCCTCTCACGATCTTGCTAAAACTTCTTATAGCATTCCTTGTTTACAATATTCACTATGTAGAGACCAACGTTGCGATAGAGCATGCGTGAAGCTTGTGGAGTTCCTCAAGGTCGCCAACCTCAAGGCTGAAACTTTAGGAGGAGTTGGACAACACCAAGCAGTCACGAAGACCTCGGACGCCGCATGCCGGGAGGCGAGGACAAGGCGGCGGTCGCGGAGAAGGCGAAGGGCGACGTAGAGATTAAGTGTCGGTATCGGTCAACACTTGTGTTCTATTGAATTTGTCTTTGTCTTGACCGATCCCCCCATGCAAGTCGCCTCTCCGTCTTCCGCACAGATCGCCGACCTCCAGAGCCACATGGAGTCGGCCGAGGCTCGGTTAGCCATGTATCGGGAAGGACCCAGTGCTCTGGCGAGCTCAACACCGAAAAACCCTTGCACGGGAAGGGCGAGGATGTGCTAATGGTGTGGTTGTTCGACGGGCCTCGCGCTGCCACACATATGTGTGGGATGTGGCCAAGCTGGTGGTGTCGCACATCCTCGGCGTCGTGCGGAGGTTGTACTGTGGGTTGAGGTGGAGGCGGTCGGTGAGAGCGGCCGAGGCGTGTCCGAGGTAGATGTCGAGACATCTACGGCGAGGTGAGCCGAGACCGAGAAGATTGCCGAGGGCCTCACGTTTTAGGAAACATAGAGAGTCGGACAATGTCCATGTAAAAAGCTGTCATTCCTTTTAATGTAATGGAATTTTGAGTTTGCCGTATCGAAGAGTAAATTTGAAGTTCTCTATTCGCCTTGTGTTTTGGCTGTCCTACATCGGGTCCCGACCTAGCCCGTTGCGGTAGGGAGTGTGCCCTGTCTCTATCCCGGGGTATCGGTGAGCCCTTGCGTCTAGTCATATACGTTGCGAATAGGAATGCACGAGAGACTAAGGAAGAGACGGCCTAGCCCCAAAGGCTCAAGCGTACTCAATAGGCTTCCTTCGGGAGGCGGACTCTCGCACATAACCCCAACAATCAGGGGTCAAGGTTGCGTAGCTCAGGGTGGACTGTGAGCGTAGCGAAGAAGTTATTGAACATGCGTATTCCACCTGGGGGTCGAGAGGAGAGCGGGTCAGTGTTGACGAGAAATCTCTCTCACGCGCTGGCCTGGGAGATCTGCTTGACTCCAGTGCAGGTCCTTCTTGGCTACCTGTGCTATGCAGGGCGTGCCAGTTGATTTGATCTGTCAATCAACAAGAAAAACAAGAGAATAGGCATTAAGTGTTAGGTTAGATCTCCACGGGATCGGTGGGGAATCCACAAACATATATATGATATTCTAAACTATATTTCAGCCAAGCGACTGTAATGGATCGGCTATACCGAGACAGCATCAACCGCTTAACCCAAATACGGTAAAGAATAACAACTATTTGGATCGATAACCTAGCTGATACTGGAAAGCTAACAAGGAATCGGCTAGTACACCGATGAATCTTATAGAAAGATATCACCCCTAAATCAGACGCATAGCCCAGAAATTGGCTATCGGCTGTCTATGACAAGCCGATTTCGGCTGGCAGCATCCGACAGGAGTGCGATCTTAACATAAGAGGCAGTCCTAATACAAATCTAATATCGAATATACTAAAACAAATATATCAGGGCAGATAAGGCCGGCTGAAACCCCGACACTGTCTCTAAATAATATAAATCTCAGATGAACAGATCATTGATAGTTCTAAAAATGACTTAATAGTTTGAACCCGATGCATCATTAAGTATAAAAAGAAAAACCCGATCGTCACAGCCGATTTATACCTCTCGAGACGGTGGATACCGCATATAAACCAGCCAACCTTAGATCTAGCCCTATTGGCTACAAGTTCTTGACGAGAACTAGCCAATGGCGGGATATATCTAAACATTGACCTAATTTATATGCGCTATATGATAAATAGAGCGTATAAACTCGATTCTAATGTGTCATTGCGATGGAAGCACTAGAAACATGAAATCATACCACTAATGACAAGCGTTTACCTAGATCTGGGGATCGAAACGATGCAGCCCGTAGCCAAACAAAGTACTCATCGAAGAAAAAGTTGGCGATGCGCTAGAAGGTTTGATTGATGTGAATGAATGTATGTGAATACGAGAGGGTCTCGAGTCCTATTTATACCCAAAATAAAATTATCTGTAAAGACCCTGGACTCTATCTAAACTACTATTTAAAACACCACATTATCCCAAGCGGGACCCATGCCGTGTTACAACTAACAGCCTAACAAATCTCTAGATTATAGATACAATTGCCGTTACAGGACTCTATCCATAAGTGGCAATATCATTTAACACGCAGTTAACAACCGGATCCTCTGTTTATCCTTAAACTTCTGCATTAGAAACGGTCTCATCTCTTCCAAATCTGGAATCGGCTATCGGCTGCCCCTTACCAACTCATCCTTAGCCGATTAACCTTCGCAGCCAATCACTCCTCAGCCGATGCGACCCTTGTTTCCAGCTGATCCAACTCTGCTTCGCCTTCGCAAACTTAGGGATTCAATTACCAAATTTTGGTGTTAACACATGCCCCCCAAGTCCGTGATACGAAGTGTTGCGGATTTGCTTGTCTATCCAAACTCCCGCTTCTTTCTTGACCTAGATCGCTTCGGCTTCTCCCCAAGTGCTCTTTAAAAACCCACTCTCCTCGGCCGAGCCGCCTACGCCTTCAAAGCGCACTCGGCCTCCTTCGCGAACAAGCCTCTTGCCTTCTCTCTCTCCTCTGGCGATTTCACCGGTGCCCGTCGAACTCCCTCACGTTCTTCAGACCCATCTTCATCTCCGAACATCCCGATGGCCTCCACCGCCGCTGCATCGAGCACCTCCGTTTCGCCGGCCACCACAACAGTTTCAGTCGCCGCCGCAACCGAGTTCCCTGAGGTACTCTCTTCCGATCCACAATTTCACTTTCAACTCTACTTCTTCAAACATTTTGCATCAACATTACGTTCGGCCATCTTTCAAGTAGCATTTTACTTCGCATTCTTATCGATTAGTACTTTTCCCTTCCCCGAACCATAATACGCAACTGTTCTTGATTAGCGCCTCTCTTCTCTTTTTTGAACTGTAGCACCTGTCACATCAAGTACTTATCCCCAATTTGACACAAGCGGAGAGGTACTTCCTCGGCCCCATCGGCAACACTGATCCAGCCGATATCATCATAACCGAAACTAATCGTATCCCTTTCAACACCGCCAAACCATCCCTCTCCCCTTTGGAATGGAACATTCAAAGCATGGCCGTCCACCGATGCGGCTGGATTGAATGGTACAAGAGGGTGCAGTCGGCCAAGTATACTCAGTTGGAGGAAATCGAGATTTCCCAGTGCCTGGAACTGTCCATTGCCGGTATGGAAAAAGATGAACTGCTTCTGTCGGCTG
Source organism: Oryza australiensis (assembly GCA_019925245.2). Lineage (NCBI taxonomy): Eukaryota > Viridiplantae > Streptophyta > Magnoliopsida > Poales > Poaceae > Oryza > Oryza australiensis. The sequence continues at coordinate 1,409,155 of JAIFGZ020000136.1, forward strand.
CAACATACTTCTGGAATGATAGCTTCAACGCCTTCATCTTAGGCAAGGGCGATGACTATCACATTGGCCGACGTACACATGACAACCGGATTTGGACATCGAGTCGTCGGCCAACCCCATCACTTTGAACCGAAAAGGGCAACATCAATTCAAAACCAAAGCCATCGGCGAGTGGAGCGGCTTTATTGCCCGAACATGCGGGACGGAACAGTCGGCCACAGGGAGCACGCTGCTTTCCTAATGATGTGGCTCGAGAAGTTTGTGTTCTGCGGATCAAGCTGCGGGCCGACCGCCAATTGACAGATTGTGGCTGAAGTCCTGGCCGATGGGAGGAAACTTGCGCTGGGGAAATACCTCCTCGGCTACTTGTATCAAATGCTGCATCAAGTGCGCGAAGATAGCCGCCAACGCTCCAATCAACACCGACGGCCCCTTGTGGTTTCTTCAAATCTGGCGGTCGGCGACCCGAAGATAGCCGGTCGGCCCCTTCTGACAGAAGTCGGATTCCCAAGGCTGGAGCCGATTGAAGATGATGAAGGCAACCAGATCACCACCGGGAGATGCATGAGCTACGGAGAGGCGAGGTGTCTCCCACGAAGGCTCAAAGCAATCGGCGAGCTGCTGGCCGAATGGTTCATAGCCCTCTATGACGGGCTATCTTGCGATAAGCTGCGCTGGTAATTTTACCGGGGCGGGGAATGTTCGAGTTGCCGGCGATTTCAATTGGGACGACCTCAACTCGCCAACAACCCAAGGTGCAGGGAACTGTTTATCGCCACTCTGTCCCCCTGCATCTTGCCGACTGGGATTCACCAAGGCCGATCGGTGGCCAAGAGCTACGAATTCTACTACCCAATGTCAGCGGCGAGGTAGCTTGGTCTTGGGCAGCTGCCCATCGGCTTTTTCTACGTCGATAAGATTGAAACGAGAGGGTGGTCGGCCAGGACCTAATAATGGATTGGCTTCGAACATAACCGGCCCTCCCTCGGCGACGTCGGCGTGATAACATTGTCGCTAAGGAGAAGCACCGCTTAAGACCGATGGTGGTTCGAAATTAAGCGCCATATCTTCCACCAACGATCGTCTTGCTACATCGACCTGCTTCTACCTAACGAGATCCCCTCGGTAATCTTTTGCTTCTGTTTCAGGTTCCAAATAATTTTCTTCCCATCATCGGCTGACATAGGCGATTAACGTTCGTCCTTTGATTCGCAGGAGACGGAGGCGGAGTGGCCGACGGTGAGTAACTCCGGGCGCCCCATCGAATACAACTCAGGCGTCCTGGATGAGGGCGGCCTTGTTCCGTCGGCCATTGGCTGGGAGGTGCCAAAACTTGCGTCGCTGCTGCGAGGGCAGGTGCATCATCCTGTCGCACAGAAGAGAAAGGCTGCACCACCACCACGGTCGTCGGCCACGCCTGCTCCCAAGAGGCTGAAAAAGACAAAGCCAGCAGCGCCAGCCGATAGCCTCCCCCCTTGGATCCGGCCGTCGCGCAATTCCTCGACACCATCGCCAGCGAGGAAGTGCCGGCGGCTGTCGGGGCAGCGGCCGAACCCGGGATTTCGAGTCCTGAGTCAGTCAATGCCCCAGCCGACATCCCGCCAGTCCCAAGTCCCCCAGCAAAACGTCGGCCGGTAAGCCTTTTTACTCCACCGGATTTTGCTTCATAACGATCACTTGTATCTGATCGAACCATCCCTTTCAGGTCAAGAAATTGGCCGGTCGCACTTCACGCCCCGCGCCATCGGTAATCATCCTCTGCCACCTTACTTGTAGTAATCAATCGGCTTGCCCGCTAACTCTTCCTTCTGCAGCCCCCGCAGTCCCCATCGGCTGCCCCCCAGGCGTCTGGTGAGCATACTGCGCCTGCGGGGGCGGCGGTGACAACGCCGGTGAAGAGGCCCCGATGGCCATGGGCAACGATCCGGCCGAACCAACAGCTCCGACCCCGGTGCTGACGGTACGCCAACTAATTTTGATGATCGGCTTTGTCGGCTTAATATTTTCTTGATCATCTTTTTCTTTCTTTGCAGAACATAGCCGACCTCCTCAACTTTGACTTGTCGGAGTTCGAGGAGCCCGGCGACATCGGCGAGGCGTTGGCGATGCGGCGAAGACCCGAGGGCCACCTTAGCCGACATCGGCAATCGGTGGAAGCCTCACTTTACGCTCCGGTGGTCGACGGCGGCTTGATACGCGCGCGCGGTCGAGATATCCAAGACCAGGCGTCGGAAGCCCTAGCTGAAGCCATCGTGCCGGTGACCTTCATGGAAGCCCATCGGTTTAAGTACGAGCGGGCATGGCGTGGATAATCGATCGCTGCGAGAGTCAAGCGCGGTCAGCCACCATCCGATCAACCAAGGCGCCATCGAGTCGGAAGGCCACCTTCGGCGCACCGAAGACCGAGCCGACGGCCAAGCTCGAGCAACTCCTCACTCGTCAAGATCAGGCGATAGCCGATCTCGTTCAAGTTACGAACAAGATCGATGTTCACATGGAGTACATGGCTGGCTTGCCATCCAAGATTGAAGCTGAACGTCAGGGTATCAAGGCGGCCATGGCACACCTGCGCAACCTGGTGAGGAGCGTCCGACCGGTGGCGGGGTCTGAGGCCGACGACGTTAGGGCCATCGAAGAAATAGACCAAATTAGGAGGAAGGCATTGTCGGCCATAGCCGATTTTTGAAAAAAATGAGATTGTAATATTCCGACCTTCGAAATCGAGTAATGCTTACGTATTATATTTGTCATGCTTACGTGGTGGGATTGGACGATCATTTTACTCGCGCTTGTACTTGACGTCGACTCGTGTTGACATAATTCATCGACCTTCACGCCCTTGCGCTCGTAGATAAGATCGGGCTGTACTCGTAGATAAGATCGGCTTTCGGCCGTGCGTGGCGTCTTGACTTGCTCACGTTGAAATCGGCTCCAGCCGCTCGTATCATTTTGTATTGCCAATTCCGAGACTACGCCACGACCGTTAGTGTTAGCGTTCGAACATCGGTCTTATTGGCTATCGGCCAATAATATCCGAGTACATTACCGATTTGGCTTCATAGTCCGACTCATCCGAATCTGTATTTCAAGAACCCGTGAGTTCTGGACGATAGGTACCCAGCCTTGAGCAGTCGCCAACCATTCAACAATTACCAACGCCTTTAATGATGACCTCTTCGACTTTCGCGTCGACAGCGACCTTTCACATCTGAAACCGCATCTTTCCTTTCTATAAATGGACTCCTTCAGGCCTTCCTGAATAACTCATAGCCGAAGAAGAAACCCACTCTCCAGGTGTACATCCAGATCTCCAAGCTTTCGGCAGGGCTTCTTATGGCTTCCTCAAGCTCGTCGGTGAACCAGGTGATTTCTGACTCACCTATTCTCACCATCTCTTCTCCCTAAGTACTCAGAAGTGAACCTTCTCGCAGCCGCTCCATCCCCTTCGGGTGATCCTGGTGATCATGGACACGCCGTACGAGCTGACACCTAGCCAAGAACGACAAGTGAGAACCAACTTGAAGCACTTTAGGGAGCTGGAGGCTCGTCATCCGGCGGCCAGACCTCCCATCAACCTCGGTAGCATTCCGGCCGTTGCTCCTTTGGCGTCTTCAACGCTCACGCGCCTTGACCGGCTGGAAGCAAGGCAAACGCGCCTTGCCAACGAACTCTTGACCACAACCATCGATGTAAGGGTCACTCGGCTAGAGTATCTGATCTAGGATGCTTTAGAGATAGACTCTCCGGAGACCACCGACCGAGCTCTGGCGGCCATCAGAGATTACCTAGGAGATATGTAATAAAAAACGGCTTTATGCCGATTATGAATAAAAATCGGCGAATGTTGTAGCCTGATGTTGCGTTGCAATCGGCCCGATTTTGCGATCGGCTTGTGTACTTATATGCCCCCCAAGTTTTGTTGATAGCTTCGGTGTCAACAAAATTGTGAGTTCGAGCCGTTCGCGCATCCTGGCCGTCCTTATTGGTCAATCATGTGCCGATCTTAGGGCACTTAGCAAAAATGTTGTATAAAAATGCCTAAAGGCGATGCCTCGTAAATGTAAGACATCGGCTGTCATAAATCGATTGGAACGACCATAGCTGAATCAAGAGTTGATCCATACGCTCAGATAGTATTTCTTTAAATACTTTCCATTGAGAGCCCTTCCGAATACCTCTCCATCCAGTCCTTGTAGCATGTAAGCTCCTTTAGAGACGCATTTGTGGATCTTGAAAGGCCCCTCCCAATTTGGTGACCACTTGCCGAACTTGTTGTCTCTAGATCCGATCGGCGGTATAAGTTTCCAAACGAGCTCGCGTTCCTCAAAAGATTTGGGCACCACTTTTTTATTATAATGCTTGGCTACTCGTTCTTTATGTTTTGTGACTTTTTCCAAGGCCTCATCCTGGATAAAACTAGATCTACCGATTCGTCTACCATCGGGTGATAATAATCATGGCGTGAGTTGATCCACATGCTTGGATGCGCCTTGAGCCGACGACACTTTCCCATGGCAGCACCGCCTCATGTCCATAGACCGGTTTGTACGGTGGGACTTGGATTGACCCGTGGCATGCCATCCGATACGCCCAAAGTGACTACGCTAGCACCGGCGATGCCATTGTTTAGGATACTTAGAGATCTTTCTTTTAATCAGCTTGATCAAGCTTTTGTTTGAGGCCTCGGCCTGCCCGTTGGCTTGTGTGTAGTACGACGAAGAATTAAGTAGCTTGATCCCCATGTCGTCCGCAACTGAACAAATTCATCCGATACAAAGATAGATCCCGTCTGTTGTTATTATTTGTGGAACGCCAAATCGGTAAATGATGTGTTCTTTGACAAAATCGATTGCGTCCTTAGAATCCACTTTCCTGAGGGGGATCGCCTCCACCCATTTTGTGAAATAATCCGTTGCCACCAGGATAAACTTATGCCCCCTTTGCTTGAGGGTGGATTGATCGGCGATGATCATATCAATGCCCCATCCTACGAACGCGCCACGGCTTGATGATCGGGTTCATGGCCGATCTTTGGTGCTCGTTGTATGGCGCCAAACTTCGGCAATCTTGGCACCCTTGTAATACTTGAAACAATCTTCCAACATCGTCGGCCAGAACTACCCTGCTCGGCGAAGTAGCCACTTCATTTTGTGGGCCGATTGATGTGTGCCACATATTCCTTCATGCACTTCCCCGATGGCCACTGTAGCCTGATCGGCTCCCAAGCACTTGAGTAGCACGCCGTCAATCGTCCGATAGTACAGATCTTCATCGAGCAACACGTATCGCAATGCCTTGTACCGTAGCTTCCTTGTAGCCGATTGAGAAGGGTTTCTGAGATAGTTGTAGACTTCAAACCTCCAATCATCGGTTGCAATGGCGGCAATGTCTATGTCGACTCCTTTCAGCACCGGCCGATAACCCGATGCCCCTTGAGCCAAGTCATTGGCCTCTGTGTTCTGCTCTCTTGGGATATACTTCAAAGTAACTAGTCGAAAACCATCCATTAATTCCCGGCATTGCCGATAATAGACCATTAGCGCGTCGTTTTTGCATTCATATTTTCCTGATAATTGGCTGATGACCAACAACGAGTCTCTCATTATTTCGATGGCATCAGCTTCAACTTGCTTGAGTAGATGCAACCCTTTGAGGACGGCTTCATATTCGGCTTGGTTGTTTGTAGCGTGGGGGTTAATGGCGAAAGCAAACTCGAAGCTTGCCCCTTGGGCGAAATAATGACCAATCCAATGCCACAACCGTTGGTGCACATCGAGCCATCGAACGTCAAGGTCCAAGACATAATTTTCACCGAGCCGATTGAGTCGTTTCGTGTTCCACAATGAAATCGGCTATGGCTTGCCCTTTGACTGCCCTTGGTGCCTGATACCTCAGATCGAACTCTGTTAGTGCGAAGATCCACTTCCCTATTCTTCCTTTGAGTACTGGAGCCGATAGCATATACTTAACTACATCGGCCTTGCAAATTACCGTGCACTCGTTGGACAACGAGATAGTGCCTTAACTTCGTACATGAAAAATAGAGGCACGAGACATAACTTCTCCACGGGTGAATAACTTGTCTGCGTCTAGCAATCGTCGCGAGATAGAAAATGGCTTTTTCTTTGCTATCGACTTCTTGGATTAGGACTGAGCCGATTGATTTGTCGTCGGTGACAAGTACAACTTGAGCACGGTACCCCTTTTGTGGAGGCATTAAAGCTGGAGGAGAGCTTAGATAATCTTTTATGTTGTCTAAAGCTTTTTCTTTGCTCTGCTCCCCATGTGAACGCTGATCGGCCTTGGCCAAGCAGTGGTGTGAATGGCTCCATCTTTTACGAAAGGTTGGCTATGAAGCGTCGATGAAGTTTATCTTGCCGATTAATGACTGGAGTTGCTTTTTATCTTTCGGAGGTTGAATTGTTTTGATATCATTTATGCTCCTTGATGTAACTTCAATCCCTCTTTCATGGACTAGAAATCCCAAGAATTGCCGGCCGATACGCGAACGCGCATAAGAGGATTCATCTTTAGACCGTATTTAATCGTCCGTTCTAATACTTGTCTCAGATCGGCTACGTGGCCTTCTATCTCCCTGGAATTGACAACCACATCGTCAATGTATATCTCTACCAGCGAGCCGATCATATCGTGAAAAATGTAATTCATGGCTCGCTGATATGTTGCCCCAGCATTCTTCAAGCCGAACGTCATTACTACCCATTCGTACAGGCCGATTGCGCCGGGACACCGAAAAGCAGTCTTGTGGATGTCCTCGTCGGCCATGAATATTTGGTTGTATCCTACATTGCCATCCATGAAACTGATGATTTTGTGGCCTGAAGCAGCATCGACGAGCAGATCGGCTATCGACATTGGGTATTCATCTTTAGGGGTTGCCTTGTTTAGATCCCTGAAATCGATGCACACCCTAAGTTTACCGTTTTCTTTAACACTTGGGACGATGTTTGAGACCCACTCGGCGTACCGGCAAGGCCGAATGAATCCCGCGTCATACAGCCGAGTGATTTTGGCTTTAATTACATCATACATATCGGCCTTAAACCTCACGGGAGGTTGTTTGAGCGGCCGATAGCTTGCCTTAGTTGACGGTGGTGGACCACTATCGATCGATTGAGACCGGGCATCTCGAAGTACTCCCAAGAAAAACAATCTTTATATTCCTTTAATAATTCAATGAGCTGGAATCTACAATGAGGAGACGATTTACGCAATGTACGTCGGCCTCGGCTTATCACGAGCCGATGTCGATTTCCTCTAATTCGTCGGCCGACATGAAGCCTTGTCCTAACTTGCCATCGTCTTCGTTCGCGGTGGCTACGCCGAGAACGCTTGAGCCCTCCACCATGTCTTGTTCAAACGGCGGCTGCGGCTCGTCATTTCGATGGGCTGTATCGTGGAATTGGAAACATTCGGAAAATAGGCTTGCCGGACTTTCTCGGATAAACAATCGATGCCTTCGATTTCCCAAAGATAAATCGGCATTGACGATACTAAGCCGGCTTGTCGGCTAGCACGATTTCGATCTTGTCGTCGTCCCATTGGATCGAGCTTTGATGCATTGTAGAAGGGATGCAACGGTTGGCGTGTATCCGAGTCCCTTCCGAGCAAAGCAGCCAAGACCCCTTCCGTCGATGACAAAGAATGTTGTGGGCACGGTCTTGTTGCCGATGGTCGGCTCAACATTGAGGACGCCCTTGGTCTCCAGATGGGTTGCCACCGAAGTCCTTGAGCACCATGTTGGTTTTTATCGGATCTTCGGCTCCGTTGCCTAACTTTACGAACGTTGCGTAAGGCATGAGATTGTTGCACCTCCCCATCAACCAACATTTTGGAAATCGGCTTGCCGTTGACGAATCCCTTAACGTACAACGGCTTTAAGTGCCGATTTTCGGTTCCTTTGGTTTGTTGAAGATAGCCTAATCTTGTGAGATTGCTAGCTTTGCCAGTCATCTTCGGCGGTGTACGCCGGCCGGGAGCGCCGAACTCATTTGGCAACACAAAGACCATATTAACCGATGCGAAATTTTGCCTTTCCCTTTGGCTGCCCTCCCGGCTTGATCGGGCGGGCTTTCCTCGGCTTGTTCTTCGTTGGCTATGGCATCTTTCTTTTTGGGTACCCACCGCCTTTTGATTTTGCCCACCCGAGCGGCGCTGCTCGTGGATCATTTGCTGCACTTCGTCTTCTCTCCCTTCACGCTTAAGCCGTTGAACCCTTCTTTTACGTGTCTTCGTGAAGAGATCGGACGGGCACCATTGGGGTTGGCCGATTCTTCATCGTCGACCTTTTCATCGTCGCGTGTTGTTCCCATCGTGGTTTTCGTCGACGAAGAAATCTGGTGGATTGGGCCGAGACGATCATGGACAGACCGCCGCCTTCGGTTTAGCCGAACGACTCTAGGGGCGAACCGGGTTGGACTTGTAGACGGTGATCTCTGTGCTCGTTGTTGCGGCGGTCGTTGCGGTGGGCAATCGTCCAATGTCGGCGGAGTCTCATGCCGGATTCCCGGCCAATACTTGAAAAAATCACAATGCCAATGTGGATCGGCATTGTCGTGGTTTACCTCATATCGCCGGCTTTGGGTGTTTGGCTCGCGCCGACGAGGTTCTTCATTGTAAGCTTCTTCCTGCTGAGACCGGTATTGATGGCGGTATCGGCTACGTTCATGGATCGGCCGTCGGTCCACCGATCTCGATGGCCCGGACGCACCACCATATTAATTGGCGCGGCGTGACATTCAATTTGGTCGCCTTCGCCTTGGCCCCGATCGATGGATTGACTAAGCCGTGCGCCATTACGTTCTGTCGATCGGCTTGCACAGGGCCGGCTTGGACCGTGTTAGCTGGAAACGGTGCCATCTAGTTTCATCGGCTGACTTGAATCGACAAACTTGATTTCCCGGCCTCAATCGCGCCATTTGGTTGCTGCCTAAAGACGTTGGAGTCATTGGTGGCGTGGGATGTGGAGTTGTGCCACTTGCGGTACTTTTTCTTCAGCTCTTCGGACAAGCGGGATCACATGATTTTCGGGTAATGCTTGAATCTGCTTCTCTTTGAGCAATAAGTCAAAAATATTGTCGGCTTTGGTGATGTCGAAATCGTACCTTTCCTCCTTAGCCATCTCCGGCAGCCATTGGCGGAGCGATGGCCTTTTTGTTCTTGGCCCACTCGACCGCTTTGCTACTTCTATGTCATCGTCGTCGGACCCGTAGTCGACTCAACGACAACTGAGTTATATTCTTGACGGCCTTCTGGTGTCTTGGAATCACTTTGTTCGTGGGCCGTCACCTTCTGCGCCAAGTGGGCTACGGCGCCATCGAAGTCTGCGAGAGATCGTTCTCGGATTGGTGCGATCAAACCATGAAAGGCGAGACCGGCCAGGTTTGGCGTCGATAGCACCGAGCTATAACATCGGTTCCTCATCTCTCTAAAGCGTTGGATGTATTCTTTGACCGATTCGTTGTGCTTTTGCACGTCTTTGGTGAGATCCAGACAACTTCATCTCGTCATTGCCGGAGTAGAAATAGGCGTGGGCTGTTTTGCAAGATCGGCCCAACTCGAATCGAGTTGTAGGGCAATGAGGAGAACCACGTAAAGGGCGATCTGAAGAGAAAGAGGTAACGGCGGGACCCTCAAGGAGTCCGTGCCGATGCTTCGCCGCGCACTGTGCCAAAAAACGGCTAACATGCTCATAGGTCAAAACGTTGTCTACGAGAACTTTGAAAAGTCTAGAATCTTGTATCGGTTGGGCAACGGGATCCGCTCAAAGTGCTCCGGATAGGGATACCGATACATATTCTCTCGAGTCTTTTGGCTTGAGGTCAATTGATCGTGCATGACATACTGCGATCAGATCGGCCCATGTTGCATTGTCTTGCTTTGTATCGGCTCGTATGGTTCATACGGCGGCTGGAGCTTGCCGATACAGCGGTGGTGGTGTCGAGGCCTGTAACGATGATCTTGATGGCCTCCCCAGTGCGAGTAGTGATGATCGGCGGGGCGGTGGCCGAGGCGCCGGTGTGGCGTTGGTAGCTCACGGAAACAACTATCAGCCACCGGCGTTATGTACCGGTCTATCGGGTCAATCGGCTCGACGGCCGGTGTCATTGAACATGTGAGCGAGTTGACCCTAGGGCGCGGTGCATTGTCGGTTCAGGAATAGTGATTGCTGGTCTTATAGTTGTTTATTTGGGTTTGGCGGCCGAGGACTCCTCAGGTGGTCCTTGTTGTGCCAGCGGTGGGATCGCCGATTCTGCGTGACCAGCGTCCTGTAACCGGGAAATTAGCCGTCTGTGAAGTACGTTGGTCCTCGTTGCAGCTGGTCGGCTATTTTGGCGTCGACCACAGTAGCGATCATGTTATTAAGAGTGCTGACTAGGATGCTACTTTGGTTGACCAACGCGTGATGCACGGCCGAGTCAATCCGGTCTTCTCCACAGGTCGGCTCCTCCACCTTCTGTTTGCCTTTTGTATCACTAGAGAGGAGGATGCGTTGGTATCGTTCAGGTTGAACTTATATTTCTGATGCACGGCCCCAGATCTTGTTTGGGTGAAAGACTGTAAATAGTTAGCCTGGAGCTCTTCCACCATCTTCTTATACTCGGCTTACTTTGTTCGGCCAGATAAGCATTCCCATCTTTACGGGCACGATGTTGTCTGCGTAATGATGGGGCTCTTGGAGTCGACCATCTTGCCGGTGAATCTATGCGTACGAGTCGAGCCGGACAAAGAAAGTCCCACTAGGTGTGCCAAGAAGCGTGTTGACGAGAAATCTCTCTCACACGCTGGCCTGGGAGATCTGCTTGACTCCAGTGCAGGTCCTTCTCGGCTGCCTGTGTTATGCAGGGCGTGCTAGTTGATTTGATCTGTCAATCAACAAGAAAAACAAGAGAATAGGCGTTAAGTGTTAGGTTAGATCCCCACGGGATCGGCTGAGGGAATCCATGAACATATATATGCTATTCTAAACTATATTTAAGCCAAGCGACTATAATGGATCGGCTATCCGAGACAACATCGGCCGCTTAACCCAAATACGGTAAGAATAACAAATATTTGGATCGATAACCTAGCCGATCTTTTGGAAAGCTAACAAGGAATCGGTTAGTACTCCAATGAATCTTATAGAAAGATATCACCCCTAAATCGGGCGCATAGCCCGAGAAATCAGCTATCGGCTATCTATGACAAGCCAATTTTGGTTGGCGGCATCAGGCAGGAGTGCGATCTTAACATAAGAGGCAGTCCTAATACAAATCTAATATCTAATACACTAAAACAAATATATCGGGCGAGATAAGGCGGCTAAAACCGTAACCTTTGTCTCTATATAATATAAATCTCGAGATGAACGAGATCATTGATAGTTCTAAAAACGACTGAATAGTTCGAACCCGATGCGGCATTAAGTATAAAAAGAAAAACCCGATGCATCCCGGCGATTTATACCTCTCGAGACGGTGGATACCGCATATAAATCAGCCAACCTTTAGATCTAGCCCTATTGGCTACAAGTTCTTGTGAGAACTAGCCAATGGCGGGATAGATCTAAACATTGACCTAATTTATATGCGCTATATGATAAATAGCACAGTATAAACTCCTGATTCTAATGTGTCATTGCGATGGAAGCACTAGAAACGGTAAATCATACCACTAATGACAAGCGTTTACCTAGATCTGGGGATCGCAACGATGCAGCCCGTAGCCAAACAAAGTACTCGTCTGAAGAAAAGTTGGCGTTGCGCCGGAGGTTTGATTGATGTGAATGAATGTATGTGAATACGAGAGGGTCTCGGGTCCTATTTATACCCAAAATATAATTATCAGTAAAGACCTGGACTCTATCTAAACTACTATTTAAAACACCACATTATCCCAAGCGAGACCCATGCTTGGTGCTACAACTAACGACCTAACAAATCTCTAGATTATAGATTCAATTGTCGTTACAGGACTCTATCCATAAGTGGCAATATCATTTAACGCGCCGTTAACAACCGAATCCTCTGTTTATCCTTAAACTTCTGCATTAGAAACGGTCTCATCTCTTCCAAATCTGGAATCGGCTATCGGTTGCCCCTTTCCAACTCATCCTTAGCCGATTAACCTTCGCGGCCGATCACTCCTCGGCCCGATGTGACCCTTGTTTCCAGCCGATCCGACTCGCTTCGCCTTCGCAAACTTAGGGATTCAATTACCAAATTTCGGTGTTAACAGATCGACAAAACAAACCATGAAGAAAAAGCTGCGAAAAATGAAGGGCTTTATTAAAAGAGTAGGGTACAAGATACGTAGCATTTCATGCGTAGAATTGGCACAAGTGCTCTTCCATGAATTTGGCACTTCTTGTTCGTCTTCTCGAACTATCACTGTAGGAACCCGGGAGCATGACGGCAAAGACGATGAAGGGGCCTTCCCAAGGAGCGGCACTGCTTGTGCATACGCGAGGGGCTTGTACTCGATGGAGCACGAGGTTGCCGAGCCTTGAAGGACCTTCCTTGTACGTTCTGTCATGGTAGCGGCGGAGAGCTTGCGATAGCGGCCACGATTGGATCACCGCGGTCAGCAGCGGCGAGCTTCCTCTAGGCTATCAATGTCCTTGGCACGTGTATGCGCTTAGCAATCCCTTCGTCATAGTGACGGATTCTCGAGGTCGTGGAGCATGTCAGGCTGGTAGGATGACTTTCGACCCATAGGATAGAAAGAACGGGGTCTAGCGGTGGCTGCTCGGCTGGTTGCGAAGTCCCTAAAGGACAACCATGATCTCTCGAAGCCACCCAGACTCGCACTTGGAGAGGACCAAGATCAAGGGCCTTCAACCCTTGCAAGATCATGCGGTTGGCATGCTCCACTGCTAATCCATTGGCCGGGGATGCGCCAGAGGCATACTTTAATTCAATGCACATGTCTTTGCCAAAACTCCCAAAAATTGTTCTGGTGAATTGAGTGCCGAGATTGGTGAAAATTTCCCTCGGGATTACGAAACTTGATAGGATATGCCCTCGATGAAGTCGGTTGCTTTCTTGTAGTGCAAGTCTTCGAGAGGCATCACTTCGATCCACTTCACCGAACTTGTCGATTGCTACGAAAAGGCGGTCGAAGCCTTGTTGAGCCTTCGGGAATGGGCCGACAATGTCGAGCCCCGCACGCGCGAGGGCCACGAGGAGGCTCATGCGGAGATCTTGAGTAGGAGGTGATTCGCAGCGAGCGCGGGCAAATGGTGCAACGCTGAACTAGTTCGTTGGCTTTCTCATTGGCATGTGGCCAATAGAATCCCCCACCAAAAGGCCTTGCCGACCAGTGTCTGAAACACCCGCATGGTTGTCGCCGTGCAGAATGGATTTTGTCGAGATCTGGACACCATGATCTTGGAGGATACATAGCGGGGAGTACTCGGGAAGTCGTCGTGCGCATGTCGGCTCGAAACCGACCACCACGTCTTCACTTGCAACGTCGGACAACACGCTTGGCCGTGACCTTGTCGGCGGTAGCACTTTAGTGGTGATGTAATCGGCAAGTTCTTGGTGCCGATCATTCGAGGTGTTGGAGATGGTGAGCAGAGTCACCCAGATGGTGGAGGGTCGACAGGCGAGATGACTCGGCCTCCTTGATCAATGGTTTGAGCACTTCTTGGATGAAAACTCCTTGTGGGACCGGTTGCACGAGAGGATCCCGGCTTGGATAGGCGGTCGACGGCCACGTTGGCGTCGAGGAACGTGGTGGAACTTGATGCCATGAAACTTGCCTTCCGGCTTAGTACACTCGGCCACGTGCACGTCCATCCTCTCACTCGTGCAAGACCAGTCCTTGTTGACTTGATTGATCACCGGCTTCGAATCGCCATACACCATGAGGCGCTCGACACCGATGGATATAGCGATCCGAGAGACCATGGAGAAGGGCCTCATACCGTGCGACGTTGTTTGACTCCTTGAAGAGTAGTTGAAGGATGTACTTAAGATGCTCGCCCTACTGGGGAGATCAGAAGCACGCCGGCGCGGCTCCGTCTATGTTGAGCGACCCATCTAAGTACATGGTCCAGGTCTGCGAGTCTCGGGGGGTCGGCGAGAGTTTAATTTACTGTGCACTAGGCCATGAAGTCGACGAGAGCACCGGACTTGATGGCGATGCGAGGTTTGAAGTTGATGGAGAATTCTCCCATTTCCACCGCCCACTTGACCACCCAACCAGGTGGCTCCTGTTCCCGAATGATGTCTTATGCACCTTGGAATTTGGGCCTTAGAGGATCCAGGGTTTCGGAGATGTAGTAGACCACGAACTCCTGCGAGGCAGGGTGGCATGACCTTCCTCCGGGCTCGGCGACTAGCACCATGCTCACGACCACGATGGTCGCGGTGATGTATAGAAGCAATGCCTCTTCGAGGTTTGGCGCGGCGAGTATGGGCGGCGAAGTGAGGAGGCGCTTGAGGTCGGCGAAGGCACGGTCGGCTTCTTTAGTCCATTGGAAGTCGAGTCCTACTCTGACTAGCTTGAAGAATGGTGCACCACGCTCGTCGAGTCGGGAGGTGAACTTCCGAGGGACGTCATGCACCGGGTGAGCCTGCACGGGACGTCCTTGACGCATGTCGGCTGCCCATCTTTAGGAGCGTCGAGATTTTCTCGGGTTTGCCCTCAATCCACAGTCGGAGATGACGAAAGCCGAGGAAGCTTTTCGAAGGGTATGCCAAAAGACGCACTTCTCGGGATTCAGCTTTCATCGATAAACATGGAGACTCTTGAAGGTCTCGGTGATGTCTCCTAGTAGGTCACCAGGGTTCCTTGTCTTGATCTTCACGTCATCAACGTAGGCCTCTACGTTCC